>CM037591.1:73681900-74931900 GCA_021018995.1 Chloranthus sessilifolius
TTGATACGCATAAAAAACTTTCTTAAAAGATTGAGAGGTTAAGAGTGTTTGGGAAAAACAAAAAACTTTACTTTTCTTTCTTTTGGATTATGGTATTTTGGGATGCCTTGCCACCAGTTTTATGGCAAAGGCAGTTTTTTGGGAAACTTTGGGAAAATAATTGTTGATGCTTTTATTTTGGTTGTATGAAAAAGTGATTGCTTTGCCAAGTGGTTTTGACGACAAGAGCAAGGAATTTTGTGGGATTTTGCAGGAAAACTGGTTATAATTTATTTTGATGTTATAACAAAATTTCTTCTTGAAACTTTTGACCATCTTTATATTCTTGTATAGTCAATTTAAAATGACAATTATAACATCTCTTTTTGGAATTATTGATCACCCTCGTATTTTTGTCATGATTTGTGACAGCCCGGATTTCCTTACCCAAAATCCATGGCGCCAAATTGTAGAACACAATTTGATTACAAAGTTTTCTTTGGTATCAGATGCCTTGATACCTTTGTGACAACTCAATCTTCCCCTAAAGAATAATTGGAACTACAATATAACCACCAGTGATGGCCGACCGTCATCTAAACAGTGGTTTAAACTATACAAAACTATACAAAACTATACAAAAGATTTAATCCAAAAAGACTATACCAAGGATCAAAATACACTGTCTACACTATATCCAATATCTAGAAAAGCTGACCACGGGAAGTACTTGTCGGGTAACAACTCTTCCTCCTCTTTCGGGTTGTAGTCTGGATCCTCTTCTAATTCTGGATTCACTCCTGGTTCTACCCCTGCAGCTGTGACATATAGTCAAGGGATGAGCTACAGTCCAAGCTCAGTAGGGAGAAAAATCATTGCAACATCGCATTTATCATTCTACTTCACAAGTATTGATGCATAGATTTGAAACAGTTCTAAGTTCTCTTTGTATAAATTACAAAAATAAGATACTTAATTCAAAAGGATGATTCAAACATGTCATGTCATGATACTGAGTATGCGTAGGATAGATGTGTGGCAATATATAGAACGTATCAATTACAGAACATATATCGGAAAATGAAGTGCATCAGAGAAAAAATATGTCGGGTAACACATATCCAAGAGTAGACATATCAGAAGGATTCACGCATCAGAATTCAGAACCTTAGAGCAAAGTATCTAGTAGCGGTAGTAGAGCATCCCATAGTGGGAACAAGGCTATAGCTCCGGGGACTCCACCCCTCTCTTGGAGACTCCACGCCCCTTTGCTACTAATATGTAGACAATTGGTCAAGCCCAAAGTATCCCGTAGCGGGAACAAGGTCATAAAATCCCGGGGACTCCACCTCCCATTGGGACTTGATTTCGAAAATCAAAACACTTTGTATCGAAGTTCAAGGGTCGGGACATAATGGTCAAAGACTCAATGATTCAAACGAATAGATATATCAAGATTTGGAATGTAATTGATCATGCTCATGTTCTAACATAATCCAGTTAATAACCATTGAAAACAATTTCAAATATATATGCATATACGGATTTTCTGAAATCACGACTCAAGTAAAATATCAAATACCATCAATGGCTATTAAACAGTATTAAAACGTAATCTTCCAAATGATAATTTCCCTACCTTAGTTATGGAGGTGTGCGAAAATGGAATGGAAATGAAACGGAGATCCCTTCTACGGTCTCTCACTCTCAACCTAGATCATAGTGGGTTTATAACATACACATTAGTAATGAAAAATTTCATGACTCAAGGCTCTCGTAGCCTTCCCATATGCAAAGTTGATGTGGCCATAGATAGGTAAGGTCGCCAGGTCGAGGTCAAAGGTCGCCCGAGCGAGGCCTCCAGATTCCAAGGGCCACACACAAGCTCGGCCGGGCAATAATTACCTAGAAAATTTTGCCTGAAAACTCGCCCGAGCGAGTTTCATTTCGTTGGAGACTCCACGGCATCTCGCTTGGGCAACATTAAATTTGCCCCAGGGAGTCTGACAGTTTCAGAACTCGAATCCTCTTCTTATCCAAATCGAAGATTTCGAAATTCCAAGTACCGGCCCTCAAAATCATACGCAATCTACCTTGCGTTCATTCCTACTTCATCCATCAGTGATGCTATCTTGAAGATTTACACATGAAACCATTTGCGTAGATTTCGAGATTTGGATACCGGGAACATCGGTGCTCACATTTCTAACATTTTCAATTTCTGAAATCTTTGTATGTGATTCAATCATACATTATCCTAGGCCTAAATTTCTGCAATGAAGACGATCATGATAAGATAAAGGCATTTACCTTCGTAGATTTCGCACATGCGAGGCTTATAGTCTTTGGTGTCGGAAATTATCGGTGTTCGAATGCTCTCTCACGCGATCGATCAATTCTCGATTGCAATGGTGTTGCTGATCAATGTTTCCTTGTGATCAAGATCATCACAAAGTTTCTCGCTAAGTGAAATAAGTGAAAGAGCAAGGAATTTATGGGACTCTACAAGGAGATCGGGAGAACTCATGTCCTCTCGTGGGTTCTTCTTTCTCAAAAGAAACGAAACAAAACACATGCAGGGTAAATGCTTGTGAAGTAATCTCTATAACATGAGCACAAATTTAGTGTGCAGTATGTACATCCAAGATAGTGTATGGTCTCTATATAGATAGCTTAAAAAGAAAAATGGTATAAGGCACTTAGCCCCTTTTGATATCTAGACCTCTCACCTACAACTTAAGCTCTTAACTAGGGTGGTCTCCCGGAGCTTGTGTAACTAAGTATCATTAATACATATGTGTTATTTCGAAGGTGTTCCACACACCTTAATGATTAGTCTTTAAATCCAAAGGCACAGATCACTCTCGACATTGGACACGTGTACCCTTCACGACGTATTCGGGTTCAGAGTTTCTAGGGTGTTACATCCCCCCGCCCCCCTTAAAATAATTTTCGTCCTCGAAAATTCCGTATGGACTCTTGGAAAGCCTAATGGGGAGCATGTAGAAATTCCATCCAATTGGTGGATTAAACACACATGTTCATCACTAGCCTAGCACTATAATAACCGAAATAGTACTGGTATGAATCTAAGATTAATCCTTATTTAGTCGTAGCAAGAGAAATGTTTCTAACCACTTAACCATCTTCTATTCCAAAAGAAATCACAACCATCAGCTGAATTATTAACTACTTCATCATCATGATAAGGTTTCATCCATTGAACAGTAAAATAACTTATTAAAAGAAGTATCTCCATGACAGGGTTAGGTGAACTAATGAACAAACTCTGATTCAAGTTGCCATCACAATGATACCTTTCTTCCTTCGTTTAGACATCAAGCGTAAGCGTGTTACCATACTTTGCAAGCGTCATTTAGTAAGTTATTTGTATATTGAAATAACCATCATCACAATAAGAATTTTCAATTTATAACTACAATTAGCCACCGTTACAATTTGTGTCTGTCATAGCAAAATTTTTCACTCGAACAAGAACTACTGTCATGACCTATTTAATCCTTCAAAAGTTTACCATTGGTTCACAATCACTGTTAATCAAAAGTTTTACAGCCATGCATTCACAAATATTTACAAGGTAGATTTAATGACCCATAAGCATGACTAACTACAGTTTAAAGCACTGCTGTGCCATAATATAAAGGAAGTGTGCGATCGTGGATCCTCTCGAACCCGTCGCGGCGATGCGCTCGCTTTTAATGAAAATGTAGAGTCGCCACCCGAAGCTTTTAGTGACCCGGAAAACCTTCAAATCAATATTTTGAGCACCGAAGTGCGAAATATGACTCTGATTTACCGGTCCTTGCCAAAGGCTCTAGGGTGGGGGCTTCGGTTATCGATCGGGAAGGGTTTAGGCACCCGATCAACCCGCATACAGCGGTCTCTATCTATGGCCAAAATAAAGTAAAAAGAAATAAAAATAAGGGCGGAGTTTCCCCTTGCCCGAAGGCAATATGGTCCTATCAAGCTTTGAGCCAAAACTGAAATTTCGGCGGCGTAACGGCTTGAATCCTTGGACGGAGGAGACACTAAGAAGGTAGAGGAAGAGAGGGGTCAGCCGGAGCTCATGGGCCCTTGTTGCACCATGGAAGTCCTTCGCTTTGGCGTGATTCTGATGGTTTAAACGAAATGGAAATGGGTTGTAAAGCTAGGATTCGGTAAATAGGAAGTGTAGAGTATAGCTAGAGGCTAGGTTTTGGCTAGAGGGGGTGATCTAATGGTGGAAATGGGTTGAAAAGGGGAAACAAAGCATGCTGGAATTTTTGGCTCAAGAGTGCACTAGGGTTTTCTTTCTCTCAAGCTTAAAATTTTCACTCTTAATTCTTCAACCCTTAAGGAAGAGGGGGGCCTCTCTATTTATAGAGAAGGGGAGGGTTAGGGGCTTACTTAAGAGCTAATGGGTTTAGCAATTAGGTAATCCCCCCATCTAAGGTTTTCTAGGTTTTTAAGGTCCTAGGGTTGTGGGGAAACTGGTTTCAATTGCAGATGATGGGGTGAGACCAAAGGTGACTTAAGGGTTGCCAATAAGCTCGAAGGGGGTGCAACCAATCTCAAGACACCCACCTCAAAGGGTCAAACTAGATGGAGGAAATTCCAGCTACTGATGATAGTTACTGTAGCTAAGCTGGGCATATATATTATATACGACCAGTTTAGGAACAGTAAACTTCATCAAAAACAGGGGAGCCTTGGGAAGATGAAGCCCGTGGTGGGCCCCACCTATACTGGGCGTATATATTATATACGCCCGGCCAAATTTCCCCCAAAATAGGTAGGCGTATATAATATATACGCCTGACTAATCTAGGCTAAATTGGCTGGGCGTATGTAATATCCACGCCAGAGCAAAATTTTTATGATTTTATATAAAACGTCAATCGGCCATAACTTCTGAACCGTAGCTCCAAATTGGGTGATCTTTGGCTTGTTGGAAAGCTGGAGAAGCCCTCTTTCCAATGGTATATGGCCCATCCTTGGTAGTGGTATGTATGAAATTTTGTAGCTCTCCTCCCATCAACTGCCAAAAGGGTTTAAGTTAGGTCCGGGAAGGGATTCTAGGGGTTGATGGGTGATCTCTAAGGGTTGGGGGAATGGTTCTAAAGGATTTGGGTAGATTCTTAGGGGTTCAGGGGTGCCATCAGAAGCACAGGGGTACATCTCTCCCGAAGTACAGATTGATCGGGCCTTGAACCGAATTTGGGTGTCTACAGATGCCCCTCTTTGGTATTCAATCACTAATGATCGGATGCCAAAGACAATGGACATCCGAAGAGGTCCAAGGCACGTTTGATGGGTCTACCTGGTTCAACTCAATTCTCAAACATTCATGGTGATGGTGAGTGTATGTAAGCCCTCTCATTTCGGGATATCGTCCGTACCTCAAGGCTAACAGTCCCCAAGCGCATTGCGACATTACTGGGCATAACTGCGAAGATCACAGAAAGTGTAAGCCCACTAGCCGGGATATCATCCACTTCCTGAGGGAAATTATAGATTTGTGATGTTGAGTATTAATCTGAACCAGACAGCTCCATGCAACGGGATGGTCGATCTATGCTTCGAAATCGATGCGAAGCACACAAAGCGAAGGCCTTCAAACTGTGTCCAATCCTATGGAATATTGACAGCTCCATTGGATTGGCCACGGGTGCCCTTACCAAGGTAAGGCTTAAAGTTTTTGGGTGAACCCATCAACCTCGAGGTTTTTTTTTTTTTTTTTTTAGCACGCTTTACCCGAGTGAAGCGAATATTGATGTCGCAACACCTCTTGGGAATGCATGCCCATTTTCCGAGTAAAAACTTTTGTGTCATTTTCTGAATTTTCTTTTGCTTTGAGGCCTCTAAGCAAAGCTTAAGGACCTCCGGCAATTTTATTTTTGCACAACTTCTTTAAGTGGATCAAATGTCAATTGATACGCTTTAAGAATGCGTGCGCTCTGCCAGGGATAGGTACACCTTGGGGATGTGCCTGTTCTGGTGGCGAGGTGCTCCTGATTCATATGAACCGGAATGCCCTAACTTAAGACAAAGCTAAAAAAAGATTGGGCTAGAACAAAACATCCATCGAAAGAGATGGTTAATTCTAGCCTCCATCCCTAATGAAATCACATCTTACTAACTATGCACAGACAGACACCCATCAGGGGCAATAAGTAGCAAATAGGCACGAATAGAAGCCTCGACCCTAAGGTACAATTTACGAGGACAAACGACCATCCTGCGGGTACCCAGACGCAAGTATATACATTCAACAGGGACACCGTACCTATACAGGTTTTAAGCTTGTGTAAAAGGAAATAAAAGGGAATGAGCCCTTTGGTCTGTATGTTTGCATATAGTTTGATTGGTTGTAATATCATTTTTGACGGGTCAGTTTCAACTGACAATAGACTTTTTGAATGGTCTGAAGTCGGGGGCACTCCTGGTCAACAGAGATCTGAAGGTGGATGATCAGAGTGAATGCTTGGAAGGCGGGGCCAACCTACTCAGGATTTTTCCTAAGTAGCAATAGGTTGTTATCTCTTCTCCCCCTCTTTTTTGTTGTTTTTTTTCATGTCAGGTTGAGACTCTGGGCATGCTCAAATTGCCTTTATTTCTGCACGTATCCTTAGGCGAATCATCTTGCCATGTTGATCTACTTTAGGGACATGTGCATTCTGGTGATGGGTCCTTGGTTCGCCTGCCGGATCAGGCTCCGACTCCGGCTGGGGAAAACCTGGGCTAGGTGTATGTTCCCGGGAGTGACCGGTGATGGATGAGTTTATTTGCCTGCCGGATCAGGTCTCGACTCCTGGGGGACGTGGTCTTGGTCTTTAAACAAATTAGACCCAAGCACCTTAGGAAAGTGGGTTCCTAATGACTGGGGATAAGCATGACCAGTATTTTGCTTGCCGGATCAGGCGCGGTGTCCCGTAGAAAAGAGGTTCGAGAGCTTTCGGGTGAACCCGATCATTCTGAATTGATTTAACACGACTCTCGGAGTGGGGCAAATAGGCGTTGCGACGCTCTTTTGAGAACCAGCATTGTATTTTTATTTTTCTTTCTCTTTTTTTGATTTTGTGGGCGCATTAGGTGGGCGCTTATGGATCTAGATCCGTTTATTGTAGCACGGTCCCTCTGGGCCAATCGAAGGAAACTCGAAGGGTCATTTGGGGACGCGTGCACCATGGCTGATGATACATGTGCTTCCAAGGGGGGGCCGGATCGAGGTTCATAGCATACAAGGGGGGCCGTTGGGCCTCAAAATCGAGACAGCAGGTCAGGCAGTTAAAAAAACTACCATTTTTGGTTGGGCATATATAATATATACACCTGACCAAAATCTAGCGAAAAATGGTCGGGCGTATATATTATATACGCCCGTCTAAAATTTAGCGATTCTAAAGCCCTCTTTCGAGCTCTCCTCCTCCCTCCTTTCTTCTTAAGTCCGGGACAACCCCTTAGGGCTTTTTCATTTGATTTGGCTTGAGTTCTATTACGGGTGGTCGCGGGTGTGGATCGAAAGGTGCTTGTTCTCCGCCGCCATTCGTTTTCCTCTCCCCTTGAAGGTAACCATTACCTTTTTCCTTTTTTGATGATATTGTCTCTTTTTCTTTTTTTTTTGATGAAATGCTTTGTGATGCCAATATTTCCTTTTTCTCCTTTTTTGTTTTAGTTGTTTTTGTTTTGCTTTTTTTTTTATATATATATACTAGCCTAAAAGAAGAGAGATGCCTATATTTATACTTACACATTTTTTGTTTTGGATTAATACGCACACATATATTTTTTTTTTTGTCAATGGGTCAGTGTACACGCATTTTTTTTGTTTTTAGGTTAATACACATACCCACATACTATATTTTTTTTGGATTAGCACACTCGCACATGGTTTTTTTTTTTTGTACACACACACCTCTCTTTTTCGGATTAGTACTTACACACGCATGGTGTTTTTGTTTTTAGTGCACACACGCATCCCTTTTTTTGAATTGGTATATACACATGGTTTTTTTTTTTTTTTAGTACCCACACACCTTTTTTTTTGTTTGGATCAGTATATACACATGGTTTTTTTTTTGTTTCTTTTTTTTTTTTTTTTTTTTAGTACACGCACACACCTCTTTTTTGGTTTGGATCAGTATATACACATGATGATTTTTTTTTTTTGCACACACATACACCTCTTTTTTGTTTGGATCAGTATATACACATGGTTTTTTTTTTTGTTTTTAACACACGCATACACCTCTTTTTTTTTTGTTTGGATCAGTATATACACATGTTTTTTTTTGTTTTTAACACACACCTACACCTTTTTTTTTTGTTTGGATCAGTATATACACATTGTTTTTTTTTTGTTTTTTTTTGGACTAGTGCATATATATATTTTTTGTTGGCAATCCTCTCATATGCCGATGCGTCTCATATTTTCAGGATGTCTGGTGACGAAGGTCATGATCAGCCGGAAGGGCCGGAGATGGCCTATGGCCTCCGTGGGGAACAGTTCATTGTGTCTCAGCGCTCCTCCCAGCCTTGGTATGAGATGCAAGGAGGCGCCCATAGCCTCCTCATCGCCAAAGACACCCATATGTCCAACTTCGGGATCGTTGGTCAGGTAAACAGATGGGCCCCCTCCTCCTTTCCGCTTTTGTTTTCCTTTGATGCCTTCATTATATCACCTTGCCCCTATTTGATTGATGCCTTCTGTTTGCAGCCCCTGCCGCACATTATGTTCTGAGGCGGTTGGTTTGACCTCCAGCGTCTCGTGCTTTACCTTTCCCCAGTGGTGAAGGACCTACTTACTGCGGCCGGTTTCGGGGATTTCATTTCGTGCCCCGCCGTGAGGGCCGATACGGCCTATTTGAAGGCACAGATAGAGCATTTTCGCCTCGAGACGATGACATTCCACATGGTCGTGGCAGAGATGGCCTTCACACAGGCGGATTGGTCTATGATCACTGGGGTCCGTATCGGAGGGGTGCCCGTGGTACCTACCCACACACCGGGTAGGGAGGAGGTGATTCAACTGATAGGGGCCTACCCGTCCTCAGGGAATGTTCGGGGCTCGGAGGTCAAGCTATCCTGGTTTGTTGATCAGTTTGGGCCTAATGAGTTAGTGGACTAGGGGCAGCCTAACATGGACATTTACATCGAGCCTGCGCGCGCACTTATGATGGCCCGCATCTCCTTATTGCTCCTCCTAGGCAAGACTCTCCTCTCCAACACCAGTGGAGGGCGAGTCTCGTTGTCCCTGCTCAGCCTACTGGTAAACTGGGAGACCGTGCATCGATTCGATTGGGGCGACGCGGGCTATGCCGTACTCATGTCCAGCCTAAAGCGGGCCGTTCTTGGGGAGTCTAGCTCCATTGTGGGTTTCTGGCTTGCCATTGAGGTATTTTATCTTTTGGTTTTAGTTTGTCCAATTTTCTTTTATAGCATACCTACCTTCATCTGCCTGCTTTCTCATATCTGGGGGTACCTTCACTTTTAACCGGGTCGCCCTCTGCTTCAGTCTGACATTGCTACGTTCCCCCTCATGAGTAACTGGCACGTGGGTCGCCGTCGGGACGTAGGCATGAAACACTTGGAGTTAGGGCTGGACTCTCAGTTCGACCTGTTGATCCCAGAGCAGGTAAACCAATTCCCTTTTTATAAATTTGACAGCTTGGTTCTTGTGTGCTAGGGGTTCTGACTAAATGTGTGTGTCTCCTCCTTGTTTTCTCTTCTTTTGCAGGTCATCCTCGACCCATACATAGGATCTCCCTTCTGGAACCTGGCCTCGGTGGGTCCTTCTCGCTTCTTGCTAGACCGGCGCATCATCTTTCTCTACGGGTCCTGGACTAGGGCCTACTACCTAGGGGAGAGGGGGGTTCATCAGTATCGCCCTCTCTTCGCCGTGCCCCAAGCTCCTCCCGCCGATGTGTTGGCCCCAGAGGGCTCCATTGATGAGCTCACTGCTCACATTCTTCATCATGGGGTTCCTATTGATGACCTTCTCCTGCCTGGGGGGTATCAGTCTGGTACGACTCCCTGCCCTATCATTTCTTGCTGCCCCGCTTCGTGCCTGGTGTTAACTTTTTAGCTTTTGGCGGGCCGCGATCTCAGGTAATGCCCCTTTTCTCCTTTCATTCAGCAGCTTTCATGTGGTTACTTTGATTGACTTGTCGCTGTTGATATCTTCTAAGTGTGCATGATTTATTTGTGTTTTTAAAACAGACTTACAAATGATGAATTGTACTGAATTTATAAAAATAAAAAGAATAAGAAAATATCAGCACAGAGAGAACATAATTAGCCTGCAAGATCAGGGCCAATTGTAGCAAGTTTTAAATGTAAGTGAGTAAAAGATCGTCCACAGGGAATTGATTTAAAATGTAAGATAAACCATTAAATCTGAGCTACCAGATCTGACCTCTGATCCTATCTACAAAGCACATAAGATGGGAGGTTGAATTTGTCACATTAACTAAACGATAAAAGTAAAATTAAAACTAAGTGATCCAGATCTCCGTTGGGGAGATTTTGATGTAAATTAATAAGAATGGAGAAATAATATCTAACTTTGATTTGGTCCTTGATGCAAAATGAGAATAAATGTAGATCAAATGAGATGTGATCCAATCTTCATCTGGCTACAAGCACAGATGCAAGAGAAAGTAATCTAACTCAAGGGTTAGAGTTAAACTTATGGTTATGGTTTGTCCACTTCAATGGCCACAGACCATCCAATAGTCTTTAATCTGAACCCTTAATTCATAATGAGAAACACCACTACAAATGCTGTGAGAGATTAGGTTACAAACACAAATTCTCACAGGGATAATGAATTAAGGGAAATTGCTTAAAAAACAGTAAATCTAAAGGAGTCTAGTGCAATAAGGAGATCACAGGGTACCCTCAACACGAATCCAATTAAGAACATACGGTTCACAGCAACCTTTTCAAATTCACCATTACAATTACAGAGCACAGCTTAAACAGCTCTCAGATTTGTAGTCTTGAATACAATTCTCTTTTGAATTACAGAAGTATCTCACAGCTCTCAATTACAAATAAAAGCTAGGCTATTACAGGAGTTTCAGACAAATTATCTGAATTGGAAATGGGGCAATAGAAATGAAACTCAAAATCTGGATACCCAAATTGGGCAAATAGTTCATCTATTTATAGTTTTCCCCAAGTCCATCTCAGATGTGCATCAACTAATCAGAATTGGTTAAATCCATATCAGCCAATAGGATTCGCACACGGGATCGAGATCTGCTCGATCAATCAGTCTGATCTGGTTCAACCAATCAGGAAACAGAGGCATCAATTCTGTTAGGAAATTCAAAAATCTGTTGGAACTTCTAGAAGTTCCTGCCAAGTAATTTCATCTTTGGGTGTTCACATGGGGTGGAATATGCCTCTGGTTCGTGCTTCGAATCTTCCAGAATGCCCCTAGATTTTTTAAATGCATTAGGGCACGTGTAGAGATTACCAAATTACCCTTGCAGATGCTAGGAATCTTCAGGATACCATTTCGCAAAGTTTGGAGACCTTTTCGAAAGGTATTATAACTTCTGAAACTCTATTCGCACAGATTGGAGACATTTTCGAAAAGAATCAGAATCTCGGAGATCTATTCGCAAAGATTGGGAACCTTTTCGAAGAGAACTGTAACTTCTGTAGATCTATTCGCAAAGATTGGGTACCTTTTCGCAAAGATTGGGGACCTTTTCGCAAAGATTGGGGACCTTTTCGCAAAGATTGGGGACCTTTTCGAATAGCATTCTGTAGTGCATTCTTCTTTTCGAATAGCTCCAAACCTCTTTCCAGGTTGAAACCAAGCCTTTGTCCTCTTTATTTTAGGCATTTTGACAGCCAGTGAGGTTGTCCTTTCTCCTTCTTCCTCCAGATCAAGATGGGTCATCATCTTTTTAGCACTTTTAAGCTACTTTCAAGGTTAAGCCTGCCTTTATTGTTAGCTGTAAAATAAACACTTAAAACACTTATTTAGTTCTCTCAAGGGTCTATCAAGGCCCAGATTAAGGGGTGAAAAATGATATTTTCCAGTTCTCAACACACCCCAAAACCTAAGCGTTGCTAATCCCTGAGCAAAGACAAAATTAAAAATAAAGTAAAAAGCCACTTTTGTAGGGAGCACAGTTGCATTTAGCATATGAAACAAGCCTTTTAAATCCCTAGTGGAGGAGTGAAGTCTCCTGAGGGTTTTCAGTGAAGGTACCCACAAACTTCTCCAATAAATCAGTTAAGATCAATGCAGTTCGGTTAAAACAGACTTTCATCCAATCAGATTATTCACACCTGCATCAGTCAAGCTATAAGAGGATTCTCAAGAAAACATCAGTTCAAAACTGAAATTCTGCTGTAATTCTTTTACCATTCACTCGATTTGTGTCAAAAATTTTTTAAAAGCAAAATTAATGAAAAGGTTGCCTTCTATTTGAGATTTCAGTTTTGGTGTTACCCCAATGAGTTGATTTTAAACCCAACTCTCTCCAGGATTTTCACTCAACATGCAAGTAAGAGGGTTGTACTATTTCACACGGCTCAAGAGCAGTTACAGCCCTCAAATAGGACTGTAAGCATGAGCATAGGCATTGCTTTTTAGTTCTGAATTCACTGCTCTTTTCACCATAGATTACACAAATCCTTATCTCCATGTGACAGATCAATCCGCCATTGATCAATAGGGACTTTAACATGGGTTGTAATGTGGCTTATGGGTGAAATTTATCAAGAATAAAGGGGTGGAATAGAGTTCAAAATTGAGAAGTCAGTCAAGGTAAGGAGGTGATAGACACACCTTCTTCAATTCAGCACAATTTCATCTTCTTCTTTGAATTTTCAGAGCCAAAGTGGCCATCTTTTTCTCTTTCTTTTTCAAACTTTCAATGAAATGCCTTCTCCTTTTCTTTTTTCTCCTTTTTTTTTTTTTTTTTCAAAGCAAAATTGACTGGAATGCCACATTTCTTCTGCTGATACATCATTGCCTTCAATTATTTTTTTACCAAATTGTTACCCAACTCAACTTTCTTCAGCTTTCTTTCCTTTACCTTCTGAATTCTCAGAGTGAGGGTTAGGCTAAATGAGGTTGATGAGGTTTCAAAGAAATCATGGATTTATAAAGCTCAACTGGTATGTATCAAGGGCAGTTTTAAAAGGTGGGGATTTTTGAAGTTCAAACTGTCCAAAAGGAGGCCTTACATCATGTCTTTAATATCATGATTGCTGTCAAGCTATTTTAACTTGGATATGTGTAACTTCGAGTGATAACAAGCAGGTTCAAACAGTCTCTAGAGCAGAAAAAATTGCCAATTCATACCTCCAAAGAATACATTTCAGCATGCCCAAATCTCACTGGGTGTGGTTTTCTATCAAACTCCTGAAGTATATCACCACTGTTTTCTCTCTTTTTAGGTTTACTAAAACATCAATTTTCTTTTGGAAATTTTCTGACATTCACTTCACGAAAGTATTAGAATTACACTAGAAATCAATTTTAAAAAAGTTTTAACTTCCTCATTTTCAAAACAACAGGTGTGAAATTACTTCATTTTCAAAAATTCTGCTGATCATAAGCTGCTCCAAGCATTAACTTATTTTATTGGCATACCTGCCATACCCCCAAACCTAAGATGAACATTGTCCTCAATGTTCTAGACACTAAGAAACTAGGGGCAACAGGGTAAAAGAAGAAAGGAAAGCAGAAAAAAAAATATTTGCAGCTATGTGTAGCTGAAAATAAAGAAAATAACACTGAATATATGAGCAGGAAAGGGAAAAAAAATGCTATATAAATATAGGAAATTACTGATAAAACAGAAAAATAACAAAACTAAGCTAGAACTGCTACAAAATAAAATCTAAAAACTGAATATATGATCAGAAAAATAAATGAACTGCAAAGCAAATGGAAGGAAACTAATGCTAATAACAGAGAAACAGTAAAAACAAGGTAAGGGACTGAATACAAAGTTTTAAAAAAATAGAAAAGTGTTGATACAAAACCAGAATTTGTGAATGCAAAATAGGAAAATAAAGTTAGAAACTAACTATACTCATAGAAAAATGACGAAAATCAGTAAAACTAGGACACATTAACCTAAGAAAGAAAAAAATACCAGCGATCTAAAAACAGAATTTGAAACTAAAATTCCTAAAACAGAAAATCTAATGCCAAATGATACATCCTAAGCCTAAAAAAAAAAAAAAAAAACCAAAAGCCTGAGATACTTATGAATCTAAGTGATTATAAAAATGATTAGCAGGAATAACATACAGTGAAAAGCAAGATTCATAAGACTGACCCCTCTGTTGATGATGTGTATGAATCAAAAAGAATAATGAAGCATGGGAGCACATATTAAAAACAGGGTTCATACATAGCTGAGACCCATTTATGATGAAGAAATCTCGAAGGAAAATAAAATCAGTGGGTCCATTGAATATTCAAAACAACCTATGATTCACTACTCATTATCCTACATGATTCCTAAAAATAAAAAAAAATGATCTCAGCAGGTCCAGATGGGAAAAGTGGATGCAAACAAAGAAAAACAGCCCATCTGGAAGATATATATATATATTTTTTTTGTTTTTATAATTTTCTATATATATATTTTTTATTTGTTTTGGATCAGCCCAGGCTCAACAAGAGCCCTTATTTACTACTGCTGAAAAATAATAAGAAACAACTCAGAGATTTTTTACTTGAGTTTTCATTTTCTTTTATTTATGTATTTGGTTTTGTAAAAAAAAAATCAACATGCCTAAAAGACAGCAGAATTTATAATCAAAACAAACATTAAACACAACAGAACTGCTGGTTATCAAGAATTTAAAAATAGAAAATGAATGCAACAACTGATCACTCGACTTTAGTCCAGATGCTCCTTGTTGGACAGCTGCTCCAGATCTGTAAAAATCCAAAAACTGCAGTAGTACCTTATTCAAGTATATTGACAAAAATAAAAAGAGAAACTCAGGCTACTGCCCAAATTTGACAAAAAGACTAAAGAGTGACAGCCGCATTTATTCAAATAACTAGAAGGCAAGGAAGAAAAACTCAGAAAAATAAAAAAAATTCTGCTGCAGTAAAACAGGTTTTCTATACAAAACTGCAGTAGACATTTAATAAAGCACTTGGAATAAAAAGTGCAGGTTTAAAGCAAAAATTAAAATGAAAATCAGATCTACAAAATTGAAAAACTTAGGTCTACCAATTTTAAAATCTATTCCCCGACAATGGCGCCAAAAACTTGTTGATATCTTCTAAGTGTGCATGATTTATTTGTGTTTTTAAAACAGACTTACAAATGATGAATTGTACTGAATTTGTAAAAATAAAAAGAATAAGAAAATATCAGCACAGAGAGAACATAATTAGCCTGCAAGATCAGGGCCAATTGTAGCAAGTTTTAAATGTAAGTGAGTAAAAGATCGTCCACAAGGAATTGATTTAAAATGTAAGATAAACCTTTAAATCTGAGCTACCAGATCTGACCTCTGATCCTATCTACAAAGCACATAAGATGGGAGGTTGAATTTGTCACATTAACTAAATGATAAAAGTAAAATTAAAACTAAGTGATCCAGATCTGAGTTGGGGAGATTTTGATGTAAATTAATAAGAATGGAGAAATTATATCTAACTTTGATTTTGTCCTTGATGCAAAATGAGAATAAATGAAGATCAAATGAGATGTGATCCAATCTTCATCTGGTTACAAGCATAGATGCAAGAGAAAGTAATCTAACTCAAGGGTTAGAGTTAAACTTATGGTTATGGTTTGTCCACTTCAATGGCCACAGACCATCCAATAGTCTTTAATCTGAACCCTTAATTCAGAATGAGAAACACCACTACAAATGCTGTGAGAGATTAGGTTACAAACACAAATTCTCACAAGGATAATGAATTAAGGGAAATTGCTTAAAAAACAGTAAATCTAAAGGAGTCTAGTGCAATAAGGAGATCACAGGGAACCCTCAACACAAATCCAATTGAGAACGTACGGTTCACAGCAACCTTTTCAAATTCACCATTACAATTACAGAGTACAGCTTAAACAGCTCTCGGATTTATAGTCTTGAATACAATTCTCTTTTGAATTACAGAAGTATCTCATAGCTCTCAATTACAAATAAAATCTAGGCTATTACAGGAGTTTCAGACAAATTATCTGAATTGGAAATGGGGTAATAGAAATGAAACTCAAAATCTGGATACCCAAATTGGGCAAATAGTTCATCTATTTATAGTTTTCCCCAAGTCCATCTCAGATGTGCATCAACTAATCAGAATTGGTTAAATCCATATCAGCCAATAGGATTCGAGCACCAGGTTCCAGATCTGTTCTGGCCAATCAGAACTGCCTGATCTGGTTCAGCCAATCAGGAAATAGAGGCATCAATTCTATTAGGAAATTCAAAAATCTGTTGGAACTTCTAGAAGTTCCCGCCAAGTAATTTCATCTTTGGGTGTTCACATGGGGTGGAATATGCCTCTGGTTTGTGCTTCGAATCTTCCAGAATGCCCCTAGGTTTTTTAAATGCATTGGGGCACGTGCAGAGATTACCAAATTACCCTTGCAGATGCTAGGAATCTTCAGGATACCATTTCGCAAAGTTTGGAGACCTTTTCGAAAGGTATTGTAACTTTTGAAACTCTATTCGCACAGATTGGAGACCTTTTCGAAAAGAACTGTAACTTCTGGAGATCTATTCGCAAAGATTGGGAACCTTTTCGAAGAGAATTGTAACTTCTGGAGATCTATTCGCAAAGATTGGGTACCTTTTTGCAAAGATTGAGGACCTTTTCGCAAAGATTGGGGACCTTTTCGAATAGCATTCTGTAGTGCATTCTTCTTTTCGAATAGCTCCAAACCTCTTTCCAGGTTGAAACCAAGCCTTTGTCCTCTTTATTTTAGGCATTTTGATAGCTAGTGAGGTTGTCCTTTCTCCTTCTTCCTCCAGATAAAGATGGGTCATCATCTTTTTGGCACTTTTCAGCTACTTTCAAGGTTAAGCCTGCCTTTATTGTTAGCTGTAAAACAAACACTTAAAACACTTATTTAGTTCTCTCAAGGGTCTATCAAGGCCCAGATTAAGGGGTGAAAAATGATATTTTCCAGTTCTCAACAGTCGCCTTTAATGATAAAATGTTTCTCTCTACAGTTTGAGCAGGGCGGCGACTTAGATGAGGGGGAAGAGGAGGCCGCTCCTTATGATGCTGCAGGTGCTGAACCCTCCGATCCATTCGGGGGGGGGGGTGCTTCAGGCGTGGCCTCAGGTGTTGGACCCTCTGACCCTTCTGGTGCTGGTGCTTCTGGCGGTTCGTCTACCGTGGTCCAGGGGACCTTCAAGCGTTTGGACGATGTTTTTTTGTCGCGCGTGTGTGCCGACGTGGCCGAGAAGGCACGTATCTTAGCTGAATCTATCCAGGTGCCACCTCCTGAGCTGATTCCCGGGGTAATTTCTATCTTGTTGCTCTATGTTTTTTTTTTCTCCTGAATTATGTTGATGGCCTGTGTGACTAACACCTCCTTTTCCTTATTGGCCAGGATTATGAGTCGGCAGTGAGTCAGGCCGAATACTACCGTAACCTCGTTGGGCTTAGGGAGACCGAAGTGGTGAGTGAATGCTGGCCCAACCTAGTCATTTTCCTTATTTACTCTCCGCCTGTTTCTCCATCTGATGGCTTTTGGTGTGCCTCTGCAGCGTGCTCGTGAGAAGGAGTCGCGCTCCTTGCTTAGCCGTATCTCTCAGGCGTGGACTCGGGTGGGGGAGACTCGCACTTTCCAAAGTGCGTGCCGGCGCCGGAAGAAATCGAAGGGAGCTGCCCAGGAGTAGTTTTTTTTTTTCTGAAAAAGTGGACACAATGAGACAATTTAGACTTTTGATTTATATGGGATATGTAATAACTTTAGACAACAATAGTTTTTTTTTTTTATGGTTTTATAATTTTCATGGTTTATGCGACTGTTTTATTTGGTTCTCTTTGCTTTGATGCTTTCCTATCTCTTTTTTTTGCTTGGAATGAACTAGCACCTCTCCAATGATGAGGTTGATCATGCAGGTGACTCTCCGTATGTGACCTATGGGCGGCGCGCCACCCGGGTGTTTCTCATGGGTGTGTGGCATGCCCGCCCATGTGCACTCTCGCGACAAAAAAGTGGGCCAAATAAAACTACGTTCCCCCTTGGAAAAAAAAAAAAATAGACCAGTGTGAGGGGGGGGGCCTTACCAGCCCTGGCTTAAACTGGGCGTATATATTATATACGCCAGGCAAACATTCAGCAATCAATAGCCGGGCGTATATATTTTATACGCCTGACCAATCCTCAGTAAAAATGGTCGGGCGCATATATTATATACGCTGGGCAAAAATGGTTCAAAATTTGCCTTGGCGTATATAATATATACGCCTGCTATAGATTGGGCTCAGCGGGCTCCTTATAACCCGAGCCTGGTCCCCCCTTGTCTCCTCTTCTACCTTCGTTTGGCTGTTTTGCCCCTCCTTTTATTTTCTTTCTTTCCCCTCTTTTTCTAGCGGGTCCATCGTCATATATTGACCGATTTCATAAAGAACATCTTTGTATGTCGATGGACCTGCCTTCGAAAGGGGGCCCAAGTTTTTATACGGGGGCCGGTATACTTCCCTGTTTGGACCTGGGGCCTAGCTTTTTGCAAAAATGGCATGATAGTTTGGCTGAGAGCAAGCTTGCTATTCTGAATGGCCTCGGGTTGTCTCGCCTTTCCTCTCTCCTTGCTGTTCCTCTGTTGCCCAACCTACTACAGGCGGCTTTGGCATCATGGGACCATAGGGCCCATGTCTTTAAATTTGGGTCTAGGGAGCTTACCCCAACTTTGGAAGAGCTAGCCTCCATCACTGGCTTGAAGATGCATCAAGGCCTTGCCAAAGTAGTGCCCAAACCGGGGTATGCAAAGGCGGTCCACGCGGTCCTTGGCTTAAAAAAGGGTGGATACGAGAAATGTTTCACCGGAGGGCCCACCAGGTGTTTGGTGAAATTCCGGAGAGAACTTTTTGGTGACTCGAGCCTTCGAAAGTTGCCTATTCGAGATCCCTTCAATGTGAAGGCCTTTGTCCTTTATTTGCTATCCGAAGTTCTCTTCTTCACTAGGGGTGAGAGCTTTTCCCTTGGACTATGTGATGTTTTGACTGAATTGGAGGGAGGATGCTCATTGGTACACCTGGTCCTGGTGGAGATGTATCGAGGCTTGGATGCTGCGGCCTCGGGCCGGGTTGGGATTCTCAGTGGGAGCCCGCTCCTTGTTCAGATCTGGTTAGGAGAGCATTTAGCTATCATGGGGCCTGTGCCGAGATTCTATTTGATTGGAGGGGATGTGGCTCGGGGTTTTCTGATCCGGAGTTGGAGACTGCCTTGCGGGAGCGTCGAGGAACTGGGCCTGTGGCTATCTGATGCAGAGCTGACCTGGCAACTTCCCTGGATGGACGGCACCTTTCTGATTGTCCGCTCTCGGGATTGTGAGGGCATCACACTTTTGGGGTTGACTGGTAGCACATACTACTTCTCATCTCGGGTGCTTCGTCAATTCGGGTATACTCATCATGTGCCGTGTACCGCGAGGCCACCCTTGTGCTCTCTGATATTCTCTCGAGGTTCTCTTAGTGATCTTGATCGCATAGCCGCCTTCTGGGAAACCCGCCAATCGGCACATATGTGTAGCTTGGTTCAGGGGGGCATCGTCTCTCAGGTTACGAGGGTTGGCTGGTATCTGAGGAATTACCTACTCCTAGCCCAGCTTCGGTAGATGTGGTAGAGATAGGGCCCTGGCCATGTAAGGAAGTGATGCTTCGGACCCGGATCGAGTCCCTTTCTGTAGAGAGGCTGGCTTTGATCAAGGCTTTGGAGAAAGAAAGGGTCAAAGCTGATATTGCGGAGGTGAGAGCTACTACAGCCGAGAGCGAGGTTCTTCGGTTGACTGGTCTTTTGACTGAGTCCCGCAGCGCAGCTGAAGCTTCACGGAGACGAAAGAAGAGTCTTCATGGTAGGTGGATGTCTGATCGAGATGCCCGCGAGGACTCCCTGCTTGCAGAGATTAGTGCTTTAAAGCGTGCTCCCCGCCCTTGACCTGTTCCTGCACATATCATAGATCATATACATGGGGGGCAAACCCCCTAACAGAGATCTCTTTTTGGGTTATCTTTTTCTCTTCTTTTTTTTTCATATATACATAGCTATATACATTTTGGTTTTTTTTTTTGTAAAGGAAGCAGCAAAATAGAAAGTGTGTCGTCATTATCTTTTTGGGACGTGACACTCTGCAAGCAACACTTGTAAAGAAATGGAATGAAATCTATACATGCGCTTTTGTTTTTCTTTTTGTAGTTCTGCAATGTAAGACTTTTTATGGGGATTTTCTCTTTCACAAAGTGGGGGTTTTTTTTTTTATGGGAAAGGGAAATCTATTTTCTTCTTTTTTTTTTAGAATTTTCTCCTCCAAAGTGTGATGCTTTTTATGGGAAAGGGAAATCTATTATCTTTTTTGGAATTTTCTCCTCCACAGTGTGAGGTTTTTTATGGGAAAGGAAAATCTATTGCCTTTTTTGGAATTTTCTCCTCCACAGTGTGAGGCTTTTTATGGGAAAGGGAAATCTATTATCTTTTTTAGAATTTTTCTCCTCCACAGTGTGAGGCTTTTTATGGGAAAGGGAAATCTATTATCTTTTTTAGAATTTTTCTCCTCCACAATGTGAGGCTTTTTATGGGAAAGAGAAATCTATTATCTTTTTTGGAATTTTTCTCCTCCACAGTGTGAGGCTTTTTATGGGAAAGGGAAATCTATTATCTTTTTTGGAATTTTTCTTTTCTTTTGTAATGCCGGTAACCACAAGGCCAAACCAGCGGGTCCCTTTTTTGAGCATGGCTGAACCCTGTTCGTGAGATGCAGGTTTTTTCTTTAAACGTGGGAAGGTCAGCTTCTCCGGGATTGGTCTAGCCTTCTGTCTTTTCCTTTGGTCATGTGTCAGACGCCGTGGTAGAGACGACATACTTGATCGGGATCTGATCCAATTTTCAATTGGGTGGCCCAGCAAAGAGGAGGAGAGGCTGAAGGGATCCAAACAAAAGCAGGCAGGCTAGGACAGATCTTCTCCTAATCTCTCTTTTCTTGACATTTTTTGCTCATAGCGCCCAAGATGGGTTTTCGCCATGCCTGTCATCCCTGTTTTTACCCGTAGCGCCCTTTCGGGTTTTCACCACGTCCATGGGTTCGCTCTCTTACCCCAGGTGCCCTTTCAGGTTTTCACCTGGTCCGCGTGAGTTTGCTGTTTTTACCCGTGGCGCCCATTCGGGTTTTCACCACGTCCGTCTTGTTTTGAACTCAAATTAATTTTCTTTTCTTTTCTTTTTCTTTTTTCAAGAACCAGAAGGCCGCGACATGGGCGTCGATTCTGTCATATCCAGCTGAATGAAGTTCTGTGTGGTTTGTTAACTCGGCCTGTTTTGATGCAGTAGATGTTATGACCGTTTGTGGACCTTAAAGAGGGCTTTCTTTCGGGTTGTAATGTGTTTGGGGTTCAAACAGGTTGGGTTTTTCTGGGGATTTGGATCCAAGTTTTGGGTGATTTCTAGATTCGGGGACTCCTTTTTCTTTCCAAAGGCTTTTTATGCCCCAGTCATTTTTTTTTTTTTTTTTTTTTGGTACCCCTCTTTCTCTTTTTTTTTGGGGGGGCGCCTTCTTCTTCTTTTGGTTTGGATTTTTCCTCCTTTTTTCTTCTTTCCCTTTTTTTTTCTTGGAATTTTGGGTGGGGTATATGAAAGAAATGGTTGTTGGCCCGAAGTGTGTAGCAAAAAGGGTGAAGGTTTTTAGGGAATATTCTTTTGGGCTACCTGACTTTGAAATGATGGCCTCTTTTATGGAGCCCTTAAGCGGTCACGCATCTACTTTTATCGAAACTTACCTTGTCCCAAGACCTATGAGTAGAACTTACAGAGGTATCCAGCGTTGATGGGCTCAGGAAAGTGGTCTCCGTCCATTGTGTATCCTGGTAGAACCTCTCGGACGACGTAGGGTCCTTCCCAATTTGGCCTAAACTTCCCTCTCTGATTAGCGTGGAGAGACGGGAAAATTTTCTTCAGTACAGTGTCTCCTACCTTCAATTCTCGGCCGCGGATGCGCTTATTGTAAGCACGTGCAATTCTCCTCTGATAGACCTGAGTGTGGCACAAGGCTAGGAGTCTTTTCTCGTCAATCAAGTCTAGCTATTCAAAACAGGCTCTTTCCCTCTCAGCTTCAGGTAGATGGGATTCCAAAAGGATATGGAGCGACGGTACCTCGACCTCAACGGGTAGCACGGCCTCGGTTCCATATACAAGGGAGAATGGTGTTTCCCTTGTTGCGGTACGGATAGACGTTCTATAGGCCCAAAGTGCGAAGGGTAACTGCTCACTCCAATCTCTGTAAGTAACTACCATCTTCTCCAGGATGCGGATCAGAGTTTTGTTGGTGCTCTCATCTCCATTCGTCCGAGGACGACGGGATGATCGATGGTGCTTGATTTGGAACTGCTCACACAAGGCCTGGATGCGCCTATTAGCAAAATTAGTGCCATTATCAGTGATGATGTCTTTGGGTACGCCGAATCTGCAAATGATGTTGTTCTTGATGAACTTCTCGACATGACTGGCCTTAATGCTCGTATAGGAGGCTGCCTCTACCCATTTTGTAAAGTATTCCACAGCGACGAGGATGAATTGATGTCCATTGGAAGCCTTAGGATTGATCTTGTCGATGACGTCGAGACCCGAGGTGGCAAACGGCCAAGGAGTGGCCATGCTGTGTAAGTCAATGGCCGGAGCGTGTATTAAGCTGGAGTGCTCTTGGCACTTATAGAACTTCTGTACGTGCTTACAGCAATCGGTCTCCAAAGTATTCCAAAAGTATCCTTGCCTTAGAATTTTCTTAGCGATGTGTCCTGCAGGCACTTCTTCATGAATCTCCTTCATGATCTCAATCGCTTCTTTCTGGGTTAGGCATCGGAGCAGAATATTGTCGTGAGACCGTCTATACAGGAGATCGCCGCAGATGATGTAGTTTGTTGCCAATCGCTGGATGGTGCGTTTCTCTACCTTTGATGTTCCTTCCGGGACAGTTCGGGTCTCAAGGAAATTCTTGATGTCCGAGAACCAGGGTGGTTCATCATCTATCTCCGTAGGTCCTTCGATCAATTGACAGAAAGCCGGTTCGTTCCTTTGCTCTATCATGATCGACTTCATCACCACTCCATATGGAATCTCAACCATAGAGGCCAGGGTAGCCAGGGCGTCAGCAAACCGATTTCTTGCTCACGACACATAGGAGAAGGTGACCCCCTCAAAGCAGGTTATCAGATCCTCCAGATGTTCATGGTATGGGATCAGTTTCTGATCCTTGGTCTTCCAATCCCCGTTGGTCTAGCATATAATTAACTGTGAATCTCCAAAGACCCTAAGGTGAGCTATATTTAGATCAAAAGCCGCCTGTAAACCAGCTGTACAGGCCTCATACTGGGCCATATTGTTGGTGCATGGGAATTTCAATTTGATTGAGATGGGTATATGTGATCCTCTTGGCGAGATAAGAATGGCGCCAACTCCTTGGCCCTCAACATGCGATGCCCCATCGAAGTGCATTACCCAGGGCTCCTCCGTTTCTTCCGTATCCTCATCAGTTATGAATAAAATGTCTTCATCGGGGAATTCGGTCCTTAGAGGCTCATAGTCCGACAAAGGGTTCTCAGCAAGATGATCAGCGAGTGCTTGCCCCTTAATCGACTTCTGGGTGACATAAGTAATGTCAAACTCGGATAGGAGTAGTTGCCATCATGCAGTTCGGCCAGTGAGAGCAGGTTTCTCGAATAGGTACTTCAACGAATCCATCCGTGCTAGAAGTAGAACGGCCTGGGATAACAGGTAGTGTCGAAGTCTCTGAGTAGCCTAAGCGAGCGCTAGGCATGCTTTCTTTAGATGAGAATAGCGCATCTCGTAATCAGTGAATTTCTTGCTTAGGTAATAGATGGCTTGCTCTCTTCTTCCCGTCTCATCATGCTGTCCTAACACACAGCCCATGGAAAACTTAGTCGTGGATAGGTACATTATCAGGTGTCTATCGGGTATGGGCGGTACCAATACCGGAGGTTTCAGGAGGTAATCTTTAATCTTATTGAATGCGGCCTGGCAGTCATCATTCCATTCAACCGGTGAGTCCTTTCTCAGTAGTTTGAAGATTGGTGCACATATCGGAGTTAACTGTGTAATAAATCGGCTGATGTACTAGATTCTACCTAAAAAGCCTCTGACTTCCTTCTCTGTAGATGGTGGCGGCATCTCAGTGATAGCCTTGATCTTGGTCGGATCGACCTCGATCCCTCTCCTACTGGCAATAAAACCCAATAGCTTTCCTGACATTGCGTCGAACATGCATTTCTAGGGATTCAACTGCAATCTATATTTTCTCAACCTCTCGAATAGTTTCTGCAGGTTTATCAAGTGGTCCTCCCTTTCTGGTGATTTGGCAATCATGTCATCGACGTACACCTCAATCTCTCTATGCATCATGTCGTGGAATAGGGTCGTCATTGCTCTTTGATAGGTTGCCCCAGCATTCTTCAGCCCGAATGGCATTACCTTGTAGCAGAAGGTTCCCCAGGGGGTAATGAACACTGTCTTCTCACGATCAACCTCTGCCATCTTTATCTGATTGTATCCTGAGAATCCATCCATAAATGAGAGCATTCCATGCTTTGCGATGTTATCGACCAAGATGTCGATGTGGGGTAATGGAAAGTCGTCCTTAGGGCCCTGTTGAGGTTTTGGAAATCAATGCACATTCGAGCGTTTCCATCCTTCTTTGGTACGGGGATGATATTGGCTAGCCACTGCGGGTACTTGGATACCATGAGGAAACCTGCGTCATACTGCTTAATGACCTCGTCCTTCACCTTCAACATCCATTCGGGTCGGAGGAGTCTCAGCTTTTGTTTAACCGGCTTAACATCAGGGTAGAGTGGCAACTCATGCTCAACCAGATCGGTATCCAAACCAGGCATGTCCTCATACGACCATGCGAAGACGTCTTGGTATCACCGAAGGAAGCCTATCATACCTTTCCTCTCCACAGGGGACAGCGACGTTCCGATTTTGGTGATTCTGGGGGCCTCTGTAGTGCCCAAATTGACATCCTCCGTCTCTTCGATGATCGGGGTAGGGCCATGCTCAAAATCGGCAAATTATTTGAGGAGCTCAGTGGGGAGCTCGTCGGTTTGGCCTTCCTCGTCTAGACTCGTGACTCCTACCTCTTCTTGTATTTCTACAGGGAAGGGGTTGGCTTCACATGGGACGGGTATCACGACATCGATTTTAATTTTATTGGAAATTTTAAAGGACAATATTTTTGGAGTTGGTATTTTTTCTATTTTTATGGTCTTTTGCATTTTTTCGGAGGTTAGCCCTTGGCGAGGTGGATTTCTATATATACAAGGTAGAGTGGTCTAGAGGCTAACCTTACTTTTTATAGGTTGTTTTTTTTTGGAGAGTCGGTGCCATTTTCACGGTATTTGGCAGCTCTCAAGAGTTGGGGAAAGGATGCCCAGTTACTCACCTGCGAGGCCTGGCCTTTACCTCTTCGGTCGGTAGCAGCATCGGTAGGCTCTTGCATTTTTTCCCTCAATGTATTTACAGAGGGATCCTCCAGGACCTTGTCCTCTATGGTTAGGAGGGGCCCAGAGTGGTTGGTGCTGGAGTGAGGGGTGAATCGGGGAACTTCTTCCTCAAACAAGGAAAGGGCGGCTAAGTCCATTTCGAAGTCTGGGAGGATGATGTAGGGATTGGTGGGGTGGATTGAAGTAGGCTTATGTGGGGTTACCCTCGTCTCCCCATTCAGATCGATTTTTACTACCCCGACGCTCACAAAGGTTTCACGGATGTGGGGGCGAGCGTGGGGTTCTTCTTCCAAGATGATTCTTCTAGCCTTGGCGACTGCTGTGGCTCTCATCTTTTCCTTAGCCTCTCTGACTTCCTCTTCTCTGGGCCTGTAGCCTAAGCTGAATTTAGTTTGTTGCACCTTGGCCTTGATGGGGTCTCTTCTTCCTTGGAGGTGTGGGCCCTGTCCTCTCCCTTTTTGATGGCCCCATCTGTGGAGCATGAACACAGCTGCGTCCATTCCTCCTCTAGTTTTATCTGGGGTCTTTTCAGTTGGTTCAAGGGTAACACTTGAGAAGTCATACTCAAATCGGTGGAGATCGGTGTCCTCGACTGTGTGTGGTATGTTCAGTACTTTCGGATTCTCAATGTGCAGAGCGCTCTTCCCCATGTCCTCTTTGCTCTCACCTATGATGGTGACAATTTTTCCTTCTGAGATAAATCAGAGCTTTTGGTGCAGAGTAGATGGTATTGCTCCGAGCTTATGTATCCATGGCCAGCCCAATAGTAGATTGAAGGTAGACTTGATGTCCATCACTTGAAAGGGGGTGGTGAAGGTTTGCGGTCTGAGGATCAGGTCAAGGTCTACTTCTCCTATGATTTCCCTTCTAGTGTTGTCGAATCCCCGTGCGCTTGATATGGATGGCCGGAAGGTGTCGGGGTTCACCCCAATTTTGATTGCCGTCCTTAGAGGGCATACGTTCAGTGCCGACCCGTTGTCGATCAGGACCAACGGTACCACCAAGTTCCCTACTTCTACTGTTATATTCAGGGGTTTAGAATGGTCATTCCCCTCGATCGGTAGGTCTGCATCGGTGAAAGAGATGGCGTTTGGGGCCAACACTTGCCCTATTATTTCCCCTACTTCATCTGGAGTTACGTGGGTGGAGACATGCGCGTCCTTGAGCGCTCCCATTAGGGCTTAAAACTGGAGTGGAGACGTGATTAACAAATCCCACACAGTAATGTGTGTGGGTGTTCTCTTGAGCTATGTCTCCAGTATGTGCTCCCTGGCCATTTTTTCAAAGGGATTTCCTGTGGCCTGTTCTTTCTTCTTTTCTTCTCCTCTGACTGCCCCTGATGCTTCCGGCAGGGAAGAAATTCAGCCCGATCGGGTAACAAATTTAATATCCTCTTCTTGGTTGCACCCGACATTCATGTCCGTCTGTTCATAGCTCAATGGTACTTGATGCGGGTCATAAGTAGGTTTTGGGATGAGAAATGGAGTGCGTGAGGATTCCGGGGAGGATTGGGCCAGATATACTGGTTTCTCGGGTTCGACCAGGTTAACTCTAATGGGGGGTGGAATGGTTGTGGGGGGAATTGACAGAATTAGAGCTATGGGCACGGAGGGGGCTTGTACTGGTGTTACCTGGGCATGGGAGGACCAGTGGTGATTGGGTGATGAGGGGATTGGGTGAGGGTGGAGTTGGGTTGGGGGTAAAATAGCAAGGGATGGTGGGAGTGTGAGTGGGGTGGAGGGATGGGGAGACGTTTGAGGTGTGGTGGGCGCGGGGTGATAGGGATATGAAGGGTTTGTATATGGGGATGTATGATGGGATGGTGATGGGTTTGTGGATGAAGTGGGGTAAATTGGGGACGATAGAGTTGTGCATTGAGCGGGATGGTTTGGATATGGCGGGGTAGTGGGTGGAATGGGGGGGTATAAAGGGTTTGTGGCATGGTGGGATGATGAGGGGTTGGTAGATGAAATGGGATAGATTAGGGATGATGGAGTTGTGCCTTGAGCGGGATAATTTGGGGGTGATGGAGGGGTGCATGTGGTAAATTGGGTGGTAGGATTTGAAGGTGTGTAAGGAATGGGGTAACTTGGAGATGGCGAAGTAATGTAGTGGGTGGAGGGACTTGAGGGTGTGTATGGGGTAGGAACGGGATGATTTGGGTGTGACGGAGGGGTGTACGAGGGCGTGGGGTGGATACGCGTATGATTGCGGTGGGGCTGTGCCCATTTGGATTTGATAGGCGGCAGCAGGGGTGGAAAAATACTGCCCTAAGTCTAAGGGCTCCTCTTGCCAAGCCGGTGTGGGAAAATAATAGGCAAGATATAATGGCTCGATCACCCCAACAAATAGTTTATCTTCGTTCGACCTAGAGAGTAAAAATTCCTCCTAATTGCTAATATAATCTGAAGGGTCAAACTCTTCTTCTTCTTCCTCTATCCAATGTATGTTAGGCATGGGGCCTCCTGGGTGTGGTGGTAGAGGGGCTTGATGGATATTCTAGTTCTGCCCTTGGGGAAGTGGCGGGGGTATGATCTTTCCCGCTTCTATCAGATCTTGGACCACATGCTTTAACGGGAAGCACTAGTCCATAGGGTGACCCTGTCCCTGGTGGAAATTGCAATGCAGATTCGGATCATAATTCCTTGGTATTGAGTGGGGTGGCGGGCGAGGTTGGAGAAAATTGACCAGGCCTTTCTGTAGTAATACCGGCAGTAAGACACTCAAGTATTGCCCCAACGGGGTGAATACTCGTTCAAAACGTGCTTTCATCTGTTTCGAGGTAAACGGGGCTCTTGGTCCATTGCTTGGCCTTGGTACTTGCTCGAAACGGGTCAGGGGTGGTTGTGTAACCTGGAGTTGTATCAGGGGGGGCGTTGGTACTGGCCTGGGGGTAAATAATGTTCTGTACCTCTGTCCCTGGTCTTCTTTCGATTCTTGGTTCGGTTGCTTTTCGAACCCCATTGGCCACATTCCTTCCTAACCTGCCCTCTCTAATGGCGTCTTCACAACGATTGGCATTTCGGACCAGATCAGCAAAACTTGACTGCTGCTGATATACTAAAAAATCTGCGATGACTGGGAGGGCTCCCTTGGTTATCAACTCAATCAGCTCATCATCGAGAATCTGATGATTTACCTGAGCGGCTAAGGCCCTCCACCTCCCCAAGTAAGCACTGAATGTTTCATCATGTCTTTACTTTAATCAGGCCAAATCTGACTTCCTTGGTTCTATGTCCATTTTATAGACATATTA
Organism: Chloranthus sessilifolius; assembly: GCA_021018995.1. Taxonomy (NCBI): domain Eukaryota; kingdom Viridiplantae; phylum Streptophyta; class Magnoliopsida; order Chloranthales; family Chloranthaceae; genus Chloranthus; species Chloranthus sessilifolius. The sequence continues at coordinate 73,710,829 of CM037591.1, forward strand.
TTCTTGAAATAATCGTGTCAGGTCTTTCCAATTTTTTATCATGGACGGTTCTAGGGATGTGAACCACCTCAGTGTTGGGCCCGCTAAACTCTTCTGGAACACTTTGATGAGGAGTCGTTCATCTCCGCCATACTGGCACATATCCCCACAGTAAGATTTTAGGTGGGTGATGGGGTTGCTAGTGCCATTATACTTATCAAATGATGGCATCTTGAATTTCTGTGGCAGGGGGACATCAGACAATAGACATAAGTTTGAAAAGTTCATTGAGTGTAGTTCCATTCCTCCCATCTTCATCAGCTTCAGTATTCTCCCTATCTGCTCTTTCACCGCTCTGCCTGGTGCCTTTGAGGTCATGGGGCAGGACCGCTCGATTTGGTTCGACCCTAGGTGTGATGATGGTGGGTTCGGGAGGGTTAAAACTGGTAGCTCCTCCACCGTTGCGAATCTCATCCTCCTCGTACTGTTGGTCATGGTATTGGTGAGGGGCGAGTTCTGCTATTTGGACTTGGGGGGTGAGGGGTTGGATGACCTGGTGGTGGGGCCATATAGTTTGTAGGGGATGAGAAGGGATAAATGGGTGAGCGTTTTGTGGGTAAGTGATGTGCTGAGTTGGTTACACATTCTGGGGGTGATGGGGGTGTGATTGAGGTGGTGGGATGTTGTGGGTTTGAGGAATGGGATGGATTGGATTTCCCGTTGGAGGTGGGATGGGGGCGTAAGGGGTATAGGTGAATGAAGGGTACTGGTGGGGGGGTATGGGGTTAGTGAAGGGGACTTGATGAGCGTGGGCGGATGGGCCTTGGGTTTGCAGAATTTGGGTTTGATGGTTTTGGAAGGCTTGAATTGACGCGCCCTGGGCCTGGGTGTGGGGATTAATATGACCTTGGGCTAATGGGCTTTGTTGAGTTTGGGCTACTGGGCCATGAGGGGGCTGGGTTTGGGTCCATGGGCCCTGGGTTTGATTTTGGTAGGTTTGGGTCCATGGGCCCTGAGGGGCTTGGACTTGGGCCTAGGTCTGGTGGGCTTGGGCTTGGACCCATGGGTTTTGAGGGTTTTAGGCCTGGACTTGAGCCTGATGGGCTAAGGTCCATGGGCCTTGAGGATTCTGGGCCTGGGCCTGATGGGCTTGGGCTTGGGCCCATGGGTTTTGAGGGATCTAGGCCTGGGTCTGATGGGTTTGGTCTTGGGCCCATGGGTTCTGAGGGATCTGGGCCTGGGCCTGGGTCTGATGGGTTTGGGCTTGGGCCCATGGGTTTGTAGGATTTTTGGCCGGGGCCCATGGATTGTGTGGGTTTGGGTCTAGAATTGAGGAGGGAGATTTTGGAAGGTATGGACGATGGGTGGTTGGGCATGGTTAGGAGGGAATGGGGTATGGAGGTTTTGGACATTTGGATGCGGGGTTTGAGAGGTAGGGTTGCGAGAAGCAGCCCACAGAGCGTACATCGTTCTCATGTCCTCCATCGAGGGCACGGATTCAGGTGTGAGATTGGGGGGTGATGGCTCACTTAAGGATGGAGGTGGTTGGGAGAAATTGGGCATGACCCGGGTAAATGGGAGGGTATGTTGGGATGTGGATGGGCCATGTGGTGGGAATGGTATGTGAGATAGGGTGTAGGATGTTGGGGGCATGGGTGATGAGAGGGATGGAACGTGGGAAGTAGGCGGGGGATGGGACTCCCCGAGGGGTCTTTGGAAGTATGGGGAGGCGGTAAGGGTGTTTGGATGGGAGACAGAGATGTAAGGATCGGTTGACAAATGAGGGGTTTCAGTAGGGGATGAAAAAGGGATATGTTGGGAGAATGTGAGGGAAGGGGATGAGGTGGAGGTGAACACGGGCGCCCCAAATGGGCCCGTGATATCGAACCTGGTTTGGGTGAAGGTGTCAGAGATCGGGTCTTCTCCTATATGGGAATGGGATGGGGATGACGGTGGGGATGTATCGGCTCTTGACATGATCCGCTGACGAGTGTTGTATCGATGTCGCGGGTAAGGGCCAAATACCTTCCTGGTTCTTCTCCTACGGGCCGGGTTTGAGGTCGCCGTAGTGACGGTCACACCAAGATATATTTTTGATTATTTTTTCTTTTGGTTTTTGGAAAATGATGATGATTTGATTTTTTTTTTTTTATTTTTGAAAATGATTTTTGATTTTTGATTTTGATTGATTGATTGATTTTTTTTGTTTTTGAAGGTGGATTTTTTTTGAAGATGAGGATTTTCTTTCTCTTTTTTTTCAAATAGCAATTAACTCCCCTCTACTTAGATGAATGATGACCTGGTGCCCAGGGTCAACTCCCGTTTTGGGCGATATATGCACCTTTAGTAGGTCCCACGGCGGGATCCGACACACTTCGGAAGAAGCGAAAGGGAACCCTTTCGTTCTATTGAAGGTGAGGGAATCCACGTGAATGACCCGATCCCCCGGAGCAAATCAATAAGAAGTAGCCTTCTTTTGATTGGGCGGGGGCATATTGGGTGTTAGAGAATGTGGGAGGCTACCGCGGACACTAATACCACTAATCGGGGAATTGGGGTGGTGGATCGGGCCTTAGGTCGGGTTGCTGCAGCCTAGTATATATTGGGCATATATATTATGCACGCCCGACCAAAAAAAATATGATTTGGTTGGATATATTATATACCGCTTAAATCTGAGGATTTTGGTCAAGGTATATATTATATACGCCTGTGTAAATTTGGGGTCTTTTTTCTAGGCGTATATATTATATAGGCTGGGCAAAAGGTTCTGTCAATTATATTTTGACAGTGGACAGCAAGCCCAAATGTGGGTCTTTGATCTGGTTTCTTGGGAGAAATGCTCTCGGGGAATGCTGTGTATGTTATCGGGTCCCTCCTTTCCGTTTCCTAGGGATACATGGCTGAATTTTGGGTTTTATACGCTCTCACCAATGCGGGTTTTACGGCTTGATCTGATTTGGCAACCCGACCGATATACCTCCGGCGCAAGCACCTTCTCAGGTACTGGAAGGGGTGGTTCTTTTCAGGATCATCACCACTAGGGCTGCCGCCTTACTGGGAACCGGGTAAATTATATCTATGCCTAAACCCCCTGAAAACTACCCAAAAACGCAAAAATAAATTCAATTATGTCCCCACACTGTTGGTTCACTTTTAATTACAGATTTTAAAAGGGGAGTAAAATTAAGTCCAAAAATCGGGTCGGGGATGACAAGCCCATGCCGCCTCAACGGGCCGGCGTTCAATGGTGAGATATGATGACTGAAATGAAAAGCGCACGTAGGCCCGCCAAACGGCTAAGGCTCGTAAATGACTGAAATTTAAATGACGTGAAAAAGTAAATGCGAGTGGGCTCGCCAAATGGCTAAGGCGGCTTAAATGACAAGAATTGTAAAAGCTGAAATTTAAAGGCGCAAGTAGGCCTGCCAATCGGCTATGGCACCTAAAGGACTGAATCATAGGGGTGAGTACGTTAGTAAAAACAACAAAAATATAAAAAAAATAGCAGAAAATAAGAAAAAAATAGCAATGGTTAGTAAAAAAAGAAAGGCCAACAAGAGGAGAAGCGCTAGGGTAATATCCCCAGCAGAGTCGCCATCTGTGCGACCGTGGATCCTCTCAAACCCGTTGCGGCGATGCGCTCGCTTTTAATGAAAATATAGAGTCGCCACCCGGAGCTTTTGGTGACCCGGGAAACCTTTAAATCAATATTTTGAGCACCGAAGTGAGAAATATGACTCTGATTTATCGGTCCTTGCCAAAGGCTCTAGGGTGGGGGCTTCGGTTATCGATCGGGAAGGGTTTAGGCACCCGATCAACCCGCATACAGTGGTCTCTATCTATGGCTAAAATAAAGTAAAAAGAAATAAAAATAAGGACGGAGTTTCCCCTTGCCCGAAGGCAATATGGTCCTATCAAGCTTTGAGCCAAAACTGAAATTTCGACGGCGTAACGGCTTGAATCCTTAGATGGAGGAGACACCAAGAAGGTAGAGGAAGAGAGGGGTGAGCCGGAGCTCACGGGCCCTTGTTGCACCGTGGAAGTCCTTCGCTTTGGCGTGCTTCCGTTGGTTTAAACGGAATGGAAATGGGCTCTAAAGCTAGGATTCGGTAAATAGGAAGTGTAGAGTATAGCTAGAGGCTAGGTTTTGGCTAGAGGGGGTGATCTAATGGTGGAAATGGGTTGAAAAGGGGAAACAAAGCATGCTGGAATTTTTGGCTCAAGAGTGCACTAGGGTTTTCTTTCTCTCAAGCTTAAAATTTTCACTCTTAATTCTTCAACCCTTAAGGAAGAGGGGGGCCTCTCTATTTATAGAGAAGGGGGGGGTTAGGGGCTTACTTAAGAGCTAATGGGTTTAGCAATTAGGTAATCCCCCCATCTAAGGTTTTCTAGGTTTTTAAGGTCCTAGGGTTGTGGGGAAACTGGTTTCAATGGCAGATGATGGGGTGAGACCAAAGGTGACTTAAGGGTTGCCAATAAGCTCAAAGGGGGTGCAACCAATCATAAGACACCCACCTCAACCAAGAGGATGGTCAAAGGGTCAAATTAGATGGAGGAAATTCGAGCTACTGATGACAGTTACTGTAGCTAAGCTAGGCGTATATATTATATATGCCCAGTTTAGGAACAGTAAACTTCATCAAAAACAGGGGAGCCTTCGGAAGATGAAGCCCGTGGTGGGCCCCACCTATACTGGGCGTATATATTATATACGCCCGGCCAAATTTCCTCCAAAATAGGCTGGCGTATATAATATATACGCCTGACTAATCTGGGGCTAAATTGGCAAGGCGTATGTAATATCCACGCCAGAACAAAATTTTTATGACTTTATGTGAAACTTCAATCGGCCATAACTTCTGAACCATAACTCCAAATTGGGTGATCTTTAGCTTGTTGGAAAGCTGGAGAAGTCCTCTTTCCAATGGTGTATGGCCCATCCTTGGTAGTGGTCCATATGAAATTCTGTAGCTCTCCTCCCATCAACTACTAGAAGGGTTTAAGTTAGGTCCGGGAAGGGATTCTAGGGGTTTATGGGTGATCTCTAAGGGTTGGGGGAATGGTTCTAAAGGGTTTGGGTAGATTCTTAGGGGTTCAGGGGTGCCATCGGAAGTACAGGGGTACATCTCTCCCAAAGTACAGATTGATCGGGCCTTGGACCGAATTTGGGTGTCTACAGGAAGGTGTGCCATAAAATAATGAAAGGTAAGGCATTTACCATTTTACTCGGATCATCAATGATCCAGCTGCTCACCTGGTTGCTCAACTCCCTGATGTTGATCACCTTCGGCTTTTGAAGTAGACGCCCCCACAGTATATTCTGATGTATACACCCTTACATGAGCTACAAATTAGGTGTAGCTGGTCGGGTATGCCTTCTTCATCAGGCGTAAGATGATGTCCTCCTAGAAGTCTTGTCTCCAGTGCAACACATAATTCTGTTGGTGTAGGACCTCCATTTGCTTATTGAATTCGGTCAGGGTGAGGACATCTCCTTATTGAACAGGGGGTTGCTGAGGTTGAACGTGTTGAGGTGGAGGCACTTGAGATGCAGCAGTAGGTGCAGGTTGTTCTGGCTTCCCATGCACACCCTCTGCCGCTTGTTGGTGGTGACGTGCGATCAGACTTTTCCTCAGGCTTTTATAACTTAGACTTCATTCCTCTACGTCATATCTTCTGATGTTATTCATCAACCTTAGTTCGTCTGATTGTATCTCTAATTCGTTGTCCACCTCATCATACTCTTCTATCATCCTAGAGATGAGTCGGGTGTAGGGAGTAAATTTTGGTGACTTCTTCTCCGAAGGTAACATTTGTTTGTGGGCGTTTTGTAGCCCCTCATAGACAACTTCTGGTGCACTAAACCAGTGATCTCCAAAGGCGGAGTATAGTGCTTGCTGGATTAATCCCCCTTTGGTCGTGTTCATGTCCTATAGGGTATAGGTTACCCCAAAAAATGACGTCTAACATCCACATCTCAACGGGTAGGTGTGCCCTTCTTATCGATTGACCGGTTCCCTCCTCATTGTGGGTCATGTCGGCTACGATATCAGGGAAAGGTGCCTTACCTATGGGTGGCGACAAACCTCTATCCTTTATAAATCCCAAGGAGACCCGCATTGCCTTGGCAATGTGCCCAGCATCGAATTCAAAGTGGTGGCCATCTATGTCAGTGCACACTTTTGGCCTTTCCGCATAAAGGCAATGGTTTTGGTAAGACAATCTAACAAGCCTGGGATAGTAGTGTTCGTGAAATGGTTTCAGGAGGGCTTTTAGGCCAGCCTTTTTTATATAATTAAATGTCCATACGGTTGTTTCTTGGTCGTTGAAAGACTATCTTCGAATAACCACTCGGCTTCAGATGATTTTTGTTCCCACAATTGTGAGGGTTGTTCCTTTTGTGGTGGTGAGGGATCATTTTTGGGGCGTTTCGACACCGAGGCCTTAGCCTTGGAAGTTAGTATCTTCACACGTGGGGGTTTTGGGGTGGCTTGCTTCTTCAAAGCCATGCATGCAAGATATATGTATCAAATTAAAGGAAATTTTGAAAGAAATTCGGTAGAGATTACCCTTTTTGCAAGGTAGAAAGATGAAAGGATGCTTTGATTCGACGGAAAATACTTGTTGGCGGGTGTTAGAAGGCAACAATGGAGAGTCCGCTTATGGGGAAGAAGAACCAGGCAGACATAAACCCTTCCCTCAAATTGATTTGCATGGGAATGAAACAAAATTGAGTTTTATCCCCTTTTTATATTCTCTAGGTCCAGGCGACAACCAAATCACACCCGGGTGAGGTTGCTTTAACACATGGGCGCTTGATTTTTTGCTCGGGTAGAGAACTCATGTCTCCAGGGGGATTTTTTCCCAAGATGCACTGCTGAAGTTCTCACCCGAGCTAGTTTTACAGTGTACTCGGGTGAGTTCTTCAGCCTGCCAGTCCACAGGTTTTCTCACCTATTGATCTCATTTTTGTTTTTTTTTTCACCTACATTAGTGTATTTCACATCATATATATTGATACACAAGTAGGGTTTGAACCTCCCATGACCCGATGACAGTAACACGACAGTGGAATTAGAAACTTTCAATAATGTAAATGTTGTGATTTTCATAGTGTATCAACATTCCTAAGTTCACATTAGAAGAGATGCTTTGGAACATGATCACAAGGTTTTTAGAATGATAAGTAGTGGCTAGGTCATTGCAACACTGGTTTATACAATAAGAATTAAGTGTGGGGATTCGAATTTGCTAAAATTTGCCCATTCCCCGTGTATAGGTAATCGTACCAATATAATTTGCTCATGCACTACATGCAAATACAATTTAATTGATTTAATCAAAAAGTTGTCGGTATTGTTCGCGGATCTCTGCCTCACATTTCCATGTGGCTTCGGCAATAGAGTGATTTTGCCATTGAACAAGTACCGGTGGAATCCGCTTTGTCCTTAATGTTTGCTCCATGCGGTCTAGAATTTGTATCAGATCTTTGATCACGGTTAGATCCTCTTGGATTTGAACTGACTGATAGTCTAACACATGCGTCGGGTCCTTCACATACTTTCGTAGCATCAAAACATGTAACACGTCGTGCACACTTGACAACTGCAGAGGCAAGGCAATCCTATATGCCACTTCACCGACCTAACCTAAAATTTTAAAGGGCACAACATAGCATGGACTGAGCTTTCCACGTCGTCCAAAGCACATAATGCCCTTGGTCGGTAAAATTTTGATGAATATGTGGTTCCCACTCTGAAAAGGATGTGAGTATCAGTATTGTGAGATAACTAAACAATAATCGAGTTCACCTGGAATTCGACGTTGCTCCTTTTGAGATCGGCAAAGCTTTTCTGCCAGCTCTGTGTGACTTTTAGTCTCTCACGAATGAGTCGAATGACATCATTTGTGCTCTTGATCTATTCTGGGCCTAACAGTACTCGTTCTCCAACTTCTTCCCAGTTAATCAGGGATTTACATCGATGACCATAAAGTGCCTCAAAAGGAGCCATCCCTATGCTCACTTGGTAACTATTTTTGCATGTGAATTCTATCAAAGGCAAGTGTTTATCCCATGATCCTTGAAAATCTAGCACACAGGCCCTTAACATGTCCTCAATCACCTTATCCACCCTTTCAGTTTGTCCATTGGTCTGGGGGTGAAATGTAGAGCTAAATTCTAACTTTGAGCCTGTTCCTCCTTGGAAACATTGTCAGAGTTGTGATGTATACAAAGGATCCCTGTCTGATACTATGCTAACAGGTATGCCATGTAGTCTGACTATTTCATTCAATTCCAATTCTATGAGCTTGCTGGCTGCATACAGTGTACTGTAGGGTAGGAAATGAGCGGACTTGGTTAATCGATTGATGATTACCCAAATGGCATTATATCCTTTCCACGTTCTTAGAAATCCAAGGATGAAATCCATGGATGTATTCTCATATTTGCATTCAGGGATTGGCAATGGCTATAATAGACCTGAAGGGTGACGATGGTTGACTTTCACTTGCTGACAAACCAGACATTTTGTTACATACTCTGCGACTTCCTTCTTTAGCGCTTTCCATTAGCAACTGTATTTGAGGTCCTAGTACATCTTAGTGCTCCCAGGGTGGATAGCGTATATTGACATGTGAGATTCATCTAATATAGCGTGTCGCAGGTCAACGTCAATCGGTATGCAAAGTCGCCCTCGAAATAATAAGGATCTGTCTTCCTTGATGGAGAAGTCAAGCCATTTTCCATCCATTGTCTGATGGTCACCAGTTCTTCATTAGTTAATTGCTACTCACAAATTCTATCAAAGAGTGTTGTCCGAATAGTAAGGTTAGCCATTAACGCTCCAGATTCCTTTACTTTAAATGTTGTGTCAATCAAGGCTAATTCCTCAAGTCGCCATCTGCAGATTCTTGTGATGAGGTGTGATAACAGGATATATGACTTTCGGTTCAGCGCGTCTGCTACCACATTTGCCTTTCTTGGATGCTATTGAATTGAGCAATCATAATCTTTAAGGAATTCCATCCATGTCCTCTGCCTCAGATTCAGGTCCTTCTGGGTGAATAGATACTTGAGGCTTTTATGATCGGTGAATACTTCAAATGTCTCACCGTAGAGATAGTGCCTCCAGATCTTTAAGGCAAAGATGATTGCTACCAACTCGAGATCATGTGTGGGGTAGTTCTTTTCATGGTCCTTCAACTGTCGTGAACCATAAGTAATGACTTTATCATTCTAATTCAACACACAACCTAGCCCACTATGTGACGCATTGCTGAATACTATGAATCCTCCATTGCTTGATGGTATGGTGAGTACTGGCGCGAAGGTCAACCTTCTTTGAGCTCCTGAAAGCTCTGTTCGCATGACTCGCTCCACTCAAATTTTGTATTCTTTCTAGTGAGTTACGTGTGTGGTCCAGCAATTTTGGAGAATCCTTCAACGAATATCCTGTAGTAACCAGCTAGTCCCAGAAAACTATGAATTTCGGTTTCGGTTCTTGGATGGGTCCACTTTTATACCGACTTCTGAGATGACATGTCCCAGAAAAGTCAATTACTCCAGCCAAAATTCACACTTGCTTAACTTGACATATAGTTGGTGATCGCGAAGTGTATATAGAGCTACACACAAGTGTTGCTCGTGTTCTTCTTTCGCCTTTGAATAGATGAGGATGTCATCTATGAAGGCAATTACACACCGATCAAAATGAGGCTTGAAAACTCTATTCATCAGGCCCATAAAGGATGCTAGTGCATTTGTCAGCCCGAATGGCTTCACTAGGAACTCATAGTTTCCATATCTCATGTGGAAGGCTATTTTCGGAATGTCTTCAACTTTCACCTTCAATTGGTAGTAACCTGACCTTAAGTCTATCTTGGTGAAGAATCTCCCCCCTTATAGCTGGATGAAGAGGTCATCAATCCTTGGAAGTGGATAGCAGTTCTTTATCGTCAATTTATTCAATTACCGATAATCAATATAGAGCCGCATGGATCCATCCTTTTTATTGACGAAAAGCTCGAGGGCTCCCCATGGCGAAACACTTGGCCTAATAAATCCCTTATTGAGAAGTTCTTGCAACTGCTCCTTGATTTCTTTCAATTCAGCTAGTGCCATGCGTAGGGAGCTTTCAACACCGGCTTCGTGCCTGGAGCTAAGTCAATTACGAATTCGACTTCTTTGTCTAGCAGTAAACCCGGTATTTCTTTAGGAAATACACTGGGAAACTAGCATGCGATAGGGACGTTGATAATGTGAAGCTTCTCTTCTTTTTGATCTTGTAAGAACGCCAAATACCCACTGCATCCCTTGTTCAGTAATCGTTCAGCTTGAATAATAGATATCAAGGGTGCGATGATTGGTTGGGTGCTGTAGAATTTGAATGATTTGCCCTTCCTGGGGCGGAGAGTTACTATCTTCCAATGACAATCAACATTAGCCTGCTAGGTGGATAACCATTCTATGCCCAGGATTACATCAAATCCTTGCATGTCTAGCAAAATCAAATCAGCCATTATCTCATGACTTTTGATATCAATGATGACTGATCCACATACTGTATCTGTACTTAAAGAGCTCCCTGTTGGAGCTGACACTGCTAGGATAAACTCTAGAGGCTCGAGGGTGACACTTAATTCTGCTGTGGAGTGAGGTGTAATGAAAGAGTGGGTAGACCCCGGGTCTATCAACACTCGTGCTTTATGAGAACAGATGTCACTCTTCTAGTGTATGTGAATGGTACATAGTTTCATGCATATCATTTGATTAGATGTACATACAAAAGTGATATGGCATTCAGGAGTAACAAATTCAAAGACCATTTTATTTTATGCACCTTCTTCATTTAAAGTAAAAGAAAGTAGATCGACAATTCATAAGAACTCATACCTTGGATCACATCGTTGCTAGTTTGGGCATCCTATGCCGAGACAACATAAACTCGGCCTTGTACAGTAGGTCGTGAAGGTCTTTGTGTAGGTGTTGTTGTTATTGTAGCCGTCTTCATCTCCGGGCATTCCCTAATCTGGTGCCCCATCTTCCCACAATGAAAACACGCTCCTGTAGTTCTCCTACATTCCTCTGTCTTGTGCGACTTCCCACATTTCGCACATGATTCTACAGGTGCTGATGACGCTGCTCGGGATGTCAGTTGGGCTCTCGACACCCCCGTTGTCATAGGAATTGTAGGATTTGGTGACCTCGACAATGCAGTTTGAGCAGGTTCAGGGGCTAGTTGCATTAACAACTTTAGCCTCTTGTTAGCCTACTCAGAGTCATGTGATCGTGCCTGGCCTTCCCTATTCTTGTTTTGCTCTTCTCTTCTATTGTACATGGTCTCAATGTCCCTTTCTGCAATAAGGGCTAACTTCAAAACCTCTGCATAGGTTGTTCCCCTGAACAGGGTGATCCCTTATTTAATTATGGGCTTCAAGCCCCTCTCAAACTTCTAGGTCTTCATTAATTTCGTAGGTAAGTGTAATGGTGCAAAACAGGACAGTCTAGTGAATTTGGCATCATATTCCCGTACTGTCATTTGATCTTGTTCTAGTGCTGCATATTGAGGTTCCATCTAATACCTTATTTGCCTAGGAAAGTAACACTCATTAAACACTTCAGCAAATTCTATCCTCGTCCATGGGGCATTTGGTGTCGTTTGCACCCTAGTTCTCTTGGCAGATTTCTTCCATGGGTCTGCCTCCCCTTCAAGTTGGAAAGAAGCCCAACTCACTTTTTCTTCTTCTGTGTAGCGAATTCTTTGGGGAATCTTCTCAATTTCATTTAATCATTTCTCTGCTTCAAGCGGATAAGTCTGCCCATAGAAACTAGGAGACCTCATCCTCCTAAACTCTTGGAAACCCATTGGTTGATGTCTCTCGGAAAGTATTGCCATGGTATTCACCATAGTTTCTAGTAACTGCTAGTCATGCCCATCATTGTTCCGTACTCTGGAGGTATTGCCGACGTTATTCTCCACTCTTGAGACAGTGTTATTGTTGCCTACACGAATAGCATTCAGACCAGTGGCTACCGTTTTGCCACGTGTTACACCTCCGGTGTGTACGATCATTTGTCTTCCTCTTCTTGGAGGCATGCCGACCTGTCATGATCAAGCAAAAGCTCAATCTAGGTGATCGTAAAAATCTAGCCTAAGGTACGACGAAAATCTATACGATTGTTTGGAACCTAATCCATAGCTCTTGATTCCCATGAGACTTATAGCCTAGGCTTTGATACCACCTGTGACAGCCCAAATTTCCTTACCCCAAAATCCATGTTGTCAGATTGTAGAACACAATCTGATTACAGAGTTTTCTTTGGTATTAAATGCCTTGATACCATTGTGACAACTCGATCTACCCTTAAAGAATAATTGGAAATATCGGGCCCTCAAACATTCGGTAAGATTACATAAGTGGGAAGGCAATGCGACAAACATATGACATTATAACAAAAGATTTCCATCATTCTACAATATAACCCAAAACTATGCAGACCACCGGTGACGGCCAACCATCACCTAAACAGTGGTTTAAACTATACAAAAATATACAAAAGATTTAATCCAAAAAGACTGTACCAAGTATCAAAATACACTATCCACACTATATCCAATATCTAGAAAAGCTGATCACGGGAAGTACTTCTTGGGTAGCAACTCTTCCGAGTTGTAGTCTGGATCCTCTTCTAATTCTTGATTCACTCCTGGTTCTACCCTTGCAGCTGTGAAGTATAGTCGAGGGATGAGCTACAATCCAAGCTTAATAGGGAGAAAAATCATTGCAACATCACATTTATCATTCTACTTCACAAGTAGTGATGCATAGATTTGAAATAGTTCTAAGTTCTCTTTATATAAATTACAAAAATAAGATACTTAATTCAAAAGCATGATTCAAACATGTCATATCATGATACTGAGTATGCACAGGATAAATGCGTGGCAGAATACAGAACATATCAATTACAAAACATATCGGAAACCGAAGTGCATAAGAGAATAAATATGTCGGGTAACACATATCCAAGAGTAGACATATAAGAAGGATTCATGTTATTAGAATTCCGAACATTAGAGCAAAGTATCCCGTAGTGGGAACAAGGCTATAGCTCCTGGGACTCCACCCTTCTCTTGGAGATTCCACTCCCCTTTGCTACTAATATGTAGCAATTGGTCAAGCCCAAAGTATCCCGTAGTGGGAACAGGGTTATAAAATTATGGGGACTCCAACTCCCATTGGGACTTGATTTCAAAAATTAGAACACTTTGTATCAAATTTCAAGGTATCTCGTAGCGGGAACAAGGTTATAAAATTCTGGGGACTCCACCTCCCATTGGGACTTGATTTCGAAAATCAGAACACTTTGTATCAAAGTTCAAAGGTTGGGACATAATGGTCAGAGACTCAATGATTGAAATAAAAAGATATATCAAGATTTGGAATGCAATTGATCATGCTCATGTTCTAACATAATCTAGTTAATAACCATTGAAAATAATTTCAAATATATATGCATACACAGAGTTTCTGAAATCAGTATTAAAACGTAATCTTGCAAATGAGAATTTCTCTACCTTAGTTACGGAGGTGTGCGAAAACAGAATGGAAATGAAACGGAGATCCCTTCTACGGTCCCTAGCTCTCAACCTAGATCATAGTGGGTTTATAGCATACACATTAGTGATGAAAAATTTCATGACTCGAGGCTCTCGTAGCCTTCCCATATGGAAAGCTGAAGTGGCCATAGACAAGTAAGGTCGCTCGGTCGAGGTCCAAGGTCGCCCGTGCGAGGCCTCCAGATTCCAAGGGGCACACACAAGCTCAATCGGGCGAGAATTACCAAAAAAATTTTGTGTGGAAACTCGCCCGGGCGAGTTTCATTCCTTTGCAATCTGAAGACATCTCACTCAGGTGGCATTCCATTCGCCCGAGCGAGTCTGACAGTTTCAGAACTCGATTCCTCTTCTTCTCCAAATCGAGGATTTTGAAATTACATGTACCAGCCCTCAAAATCATACGCAATCAACCTTGAGTTCATTCCTACTTCATCCAACAGTGATGCTATCTTAAAGATTTACGCATGCAACCATTTCCATTCGAAGATTTTGAGATTCGGATACAGGAAACATCGGTGCTCGCATTTGTAATGTTTCCGATTTCCGAAATCTTTGTATGGGATTTAATCATACATGATCCTATGCCTAAATTTCTGCAATGAAGACGCGCATGATAAGATAAAGGTATTTACCTTCGTAGATTTCGCACATGCAAGGCTAACTATCTTTGGTGTCAGAAATTATTGGAGTTCAAACTCTCTCTCTTGCACGATGGATCGATTCTCAATTGCAATGGTGTTGCTGATCGATGTTTTCTTGTGATCAGGATCGTCGCAAAGTTTCTTGCGGAGTGAAATAAGTGAGAGAGCAAGGAATGTATGAGATTCTACTTCAAGGAGATCAGGAGGACTCATCCTCTTGTGGGATCTTCTTTCCTAAAAGAAACCAAACAAAATGCATGCAGGGTATATGCGTGTGAAGTAATCTTTATAACATGAGCACAGATTCAGTGTGCATCCTGTACATCCAAGACAGTGTACGTTCTCTATATAGACAACTTAAAAAGAAAAATGGTATAGGGCACTTAGCCCTTTTGATATCTAGACCTCTCACCTACAACTTAAGTCCTTAACCAGGGGTGCTCTCCCTAAGGTTGTGTAACTAATTACATCATTTAATACATATGTGTTATTTCGAAGGTGTTCCACACACCTTAATGATTAGCCTTTAAATCCGAAGGCGCAGATCGCTCTCGACATTTGACACATGTCCTATTGTGTTTTTTGGCTGCTTGTGTTCTTTTTATTATAAAAATGGGTAAAATATAATGGAAATAAAGAAAGGGAAAAAAAGAACAGATAAAGAAGGGATGAAAAATGAAATCAGAACATACAGCACAAAACAACCATATTCCTACAAGATCTAGGGCTGTTGTAGTAAGTTTTGATAAGTAAGAGTTTGTCCTGCAGGGAGTGATGATCTAAAAACAATAGTAGTTCTCCAGATCTACTACAGATCTAGCAGCTCTAAACCTAAACTAGGAAAGCAAGGTAAAGAGAGGGTATTTTTGGGGTTGTCACAACTAACTAAAAACAAAAATAAAACTAAAAATAAAAGCTACAATAAAAGAAAGGGAGTTTAGAGAAGGATGGAAATGGTTTGGTAAAATAAACAGAAAATGTGGGAAGTAAATAGCTAGGGATTGATTTTTACTGAAAAAGATGTGGCAAGGCAGAGCAAGAGTTGGAATTGCAGCAGTCCTTCATTTAGCTATAAGCACAAATGCAAGGAAGAAGAATCCAAACCAACCCTGAGATATGGACTAGTCCTAGGGCTATATCCTGTCGACTTATATGGTCACAAGAGATCTTGTGGATATACTCTAGTCATTGTGGTTAAAAAGTCAGAATAAGAAAACCACTGCAGCTACTATGTTTGCAAGGCTACAAGCTCATGCATCCATAGGTGCAGAAAATCTATAAAGATCTAAATGCAAAACACAAGAACTTATAGATTTAATGAAACAGTAAAAACAACTTTTCATTGCTTAAGAGGTACTTACAATGGATTAGCCCTCAAGGCTGCTGTCATTGCAGACCTCCAGACCCTTTACAATGTTTTTACGTGGTCCTTTTACAGCTTAAATCAACCCTATCTATTACAAAGGCTTAGCCAGACATGCTAAGCTAAGGAAAAAAAAAAGAAAATAAAATGATGATCTAACCTTAAAAATGGTGACCAAGGCAAGAATATCCTCACAGCTCCCTTGCTTCAGATACTTTTTCGGCATGCTTACATGGCTAATATACAATCCATAAAGTGACTTTTTGCCTTGGCCAATTAGAGAAAAGGAGAATCAAATTAGTTAGGATTCTACTGGTGTGGCTCCTTTTCAGCCAAGCATTGCCTCTAACAGTTAGGAAAGCACAGCACACTTGGACAGGTGTCCCATGTGCTATGAAAGTTCCAAAAATACCCTTGAGGCCTGA
This sequence comes from Chloranthus sessilifolius, assembly GCA_021018995.1. Taxonomy (NCBI): domain Eukaryota; kingdom Viridiplantae; phylum Streptophyta; class Magnoliopsida; order Chloranthales; family Chloranthaceae; genus Chloranthus; species Chloranthus sessilifolius. Next base: position 73,726,862 of record CM037591.1, read on the forward strand.
AAATAGCAGCTAGATCTCAAGCGCCAAGTGGATGAGGCTTCAAGCATATAATCTTGAGCAAACCTCGAGTGGATGAAGTCTTGAAGTCAAGAGCTGCTCGAGTGGATTGAATTACTTCTAAAGATAGCCCGACAGGCTGGTCGATAGGTTCATGACAGGCTATTTCTGAAGCTTTTCTTTAACTGCTCGAGAGATAGAGTGTTGCATCCACTCGACGGGTATCTTCTAAAGCTCAGATGTTCTCGAGATTACTCAAGAACTAATCGACATTAAAGATTTGGAGGTTTATCTGCTCGAGGTAGCTTCGAGTGGATGATTTGTTGCAGGCATAGCGAATCGAGATTGCTTCAAATTTGCTCGAGTGGTTGTAATGCAATCTTTTAAACTGCTCGAGAGCTACTCGAGCTGAGATTGCTGAAGGTGCGGTGTGCTCGAGAGCTGCTCAAGCTGACAGTTCTGCTTCTCAGTTGGTTTGACTTGTCTGTTGCAGCACTCGTTCAAGTGTGGGCCCCACTTTCCTTTCCTTGCAGGACTTCTAGGGGTCCAAGGCATGCTGAAAAGCTCCTTGGTGGGGGACAAGCATGGTTCAATCTCTATTTTTGCAACAACTTCAATGCTTGGTTCTGATTACTCTCTTCTTAGCACTTATGAGATGGATTGTGGCTCATGCTGAAAATTATTTCTAACTACAAAAACATGCTCAAAACTCAATTATTAAATAGCTCTAAGGTCTAGTAAGGGATAGGTTAGGAGGTGGAAAGTGGCATAATTCAGTGATTAACACACTCCCAAACCTAATCTCTGCTAGTCCTCGAGCAAAGGAAAAACTACACACTTATTCTAAAAAATTTAAATGCCACTTTCGTAGGGAGCACGGATGCATTTAGCTTATGCATGAAGCCTTTTAAACCCCTAGGTGATCCCTAGTAGAGGAGTGAAGTCTCCTAACGGTTTTCTGTGAAGATACCCACAAACATCACAATAAAACAGTTAAGTATAGTGCATAAAGTGGCAAGTCAGGTATCAACACATAATGCTTCATTCCACACCTTTCTTTCAAATCTAGAGGAGTTTAAAATAGTAATTGCAAACAGTTTAACACTTCAATCGACATATATTTCCATCACAACCAATTAGCTTACATCAAGAGTGTAGTGTATGAAAATCAGTACTAAGCTCACCATTAATTCAAAAATTAGGTTTAAACATTGCCCAATGAAGTTAATTTTCAGACCCAATCCTTACCAGGGCTATCACTCAGAAATGAAGCTCAAGGGTGTATCACATTTATTACAGCTCAAGCTCAGTTACAGACCTCAAATAGGCTTGCAAGCATGAGCATAGGCATTGCTTCTAATTTCAGACTTTCTCATGGTCTCTTCACCATAGATCACACATCCCTTTATCTCCACATGACAGCTCACTTCACCTTGAATCACTAAGGTCTTTTAGAAGGGTTGTAATTTGGCTTATGGTTAAGGTTTAAAAAGAATAGAAGGGGTAGAAAGGATTCAAAATTTGAGAAATCAACTAAGAGGTAGGAGGTGATTCATGACTTCACCTTCTTTATTTCATCACAACTTCATCTTCTTTCATGTTTTTCATATCTGAAGTGGCCAACCTCTTCCCTTCTTTTCCATTCTTCAGATGAAGTACTTCTTTTAATTTCTCTTTCTTTCCTTTTTATTTATTTACTTTTTTATTTTTTATTTTTTTTTATGAAATGCCACACATATACAACTGTCACACTGCTTCTTATGAATTTCTTCTCTTCTCCTTCCACCAAATGTTGAATCCCTTTCAACTATCTTCAACATATTCTCCTTTACCTTCTGAAATCTCAAATTGAGCATAAGGCTGAATCGGGTCATGAGGTTTAGGTTCAAGTACTCCGGTGTTGGTTAGTGCAAAATGGATTTTAAAGCTCAAATAGAGTAAACAAAGGGCAGTTTAATGGGTAGGTCTTTTCAGGCTCTAACTATCCAAATGAAGGCATTAGTTCATCTCCTTAGTGTTATGAGTGTTGTCAAACAGTTTCAATTTGGGGAGTTTAACTTCTAGTGAGAAGGTATTGAATCACTCATTCCTTAGAGCAGAATTTTTTTTCCATAGACACTCTTCAAAAGAATATTTTTTTTATAGGCCCAAATCTCACGGGGTATGGTCTTCAATTGAACTCATCGGGTATATCCTCACCTTTTTCTCTCCTCTCTGGTTTACTAAGTACGGATTATAAAAAATTTCTTGATGTTAGCTTCATGGAAGTGTTAAATTTTCAAAGGATCTCAGTTTTAACATGTCTGATAAAGTTTTAATTTCCTCTTTCTACATGGTTAGGTGGGAATTAATTTTATTTATTTCAATTCAACTAACACTGCTGCACTAAAATTAACTACTTTATTGGTCCACCCTACCATACCCCCAAACCTAAGATAAACATTGTCCTCAATGTTTCGACAGTGATGTATAGGGGCAGTAGGTGTTGGTGCGTGCTTTTTCTTGGTTACTTTCGGTCCCCGAAACCAGTGGCCCAATTCTGTCCTAAGTGGACTCTGGCAATGATGATGATAGAGTAATAAATTAGGAAATATTAAATGCTGAAATTAAAGAGACAAATTCTAAATGAAGAATACCTAAGAAGATACGATCGCCAGCTGTAGATATTTATCGACGCTGCAACATGTCAGTGATCACGCTTTAAAGGGAAGCAAGGGTTTGCAGGTTGAACTCCTTTACTGAATCGTCCGCCGGCGAACGTCAGCAGCTGTGGGTTGCCTTTAGTGTAACTGGTTTAGTTTTCCTATTCCTGCTGGGATTTTATTTAATTTGGTCTCCTAATCCTACTGGGGGTCTGATTGATTTAGTTTCCTAATCCTATAGGGAATCTAATTAAAAAGGGTCTCCTAATTCTACTAGGAGTTTAATTTAATTAAGTCTCGTAATCCCACTAGGAGTCTAATTAATTTAAATGCTTTAGTCTTATTAAATCTCTAATTAATTTAGTTTGCTAATCCTATTAGAAGTCTAATTAATATTAGTCCCCTACTTGTACTAGGAATACAACAGTTCTTAATTATGTTATGACTATTAGAATTATACTGATTTGAATAAAACTCTAACTAAATTAAATATGCCAATTCTATGGAAATTCTGATTTTAAATAAGCATGCTAGTTTTATTGAAATAAAATTAAACGAAATAAATAGATGGAAAAAGGGGGTTGTAACCCGTTATGCTAAGGAGGATTGGCCTCATTCCCGAGTACCCTTCATAAGCTCCCTTAGGCAAATCGGATGGCTGAAAATTGAAAAGACTGAATTTAAATTATAAAGTAGTATTTTTTTATAGTTTGAGAGATTGATGATTGATATTTAAGGGCTAAAAGAAAAAAAGAATTAAGAACCGTAACTATAAATTAAATTTTAGAATTTAGGATTATGAGAAATTAAGACTAGAGCTAAAATCTAAGGACCACAATCGGAGTCGAAATTAGGAGAATTTGGACAGTGAGATTAAGGACTGATTCTAGAACCTAAGGACTAGAATTAGAAAATTAGAAATTTAAATTAAGACCTAAGATCTAGAACTTAAGAACTAGAGGGCTAGAACCTAAATCTAGAACTAGAATATAAAAAAGGGGAACTGGTTCTAAAACCTAAGAACTAGAACCAAAAAATTAAGGATTGAGGAATTACCGGTAGAAATCTTCTAAATTGTCCAGAGGGAAATTGTATAGAGGGAAATTGTGTAGAGGGAAATTATATAAGGAAAAATTGTATAGAGGAAAATTGTATAGGAGAAATTGTATAGAGGAAATTATGTAGAGGAAAATTGGATAGGAGGTAAAGGTCTTATTTATAGGGTTTTACCATAAATCCTATTTTATAAAATAATATAATAAGGATACTAATCCTAATTCAACTAGGACTTTTGAAAAACGTCACTTTTTTGTGCAGTGGCCAAAAATTGATTATAACTTCTTCGATATATGTCAGAATTGTGTATTTTTTTGGCTCGTTGGAAAGCTACTTCGATAAGTTTTCCAACGTGACCAATTTCGCCTCAATCCGACTCCGTTTGATACCTTAAAATAAGCCGAATGTAAAAGTGACGGGATTGACGAGTGAGAAAAGTTTTGGGAAGGGATTTCCTAAGGGCTGAATTCTAAAACTTAAGAATTAAGAATTAGAATCTAAAGATTAAAACTAAAGGAAAAAAAAATCTAAGGACTGAAATCGGAGTCGAAATCAGAAAAATCAAACCGTAGGATTAAAGACTGGTTCTGAACTCTAAGAGTTAGAATCAGAGATTAATGATAGGACTGTAAATTGAGATTTTAATATAGAATTAGGCCTTAAGAGTCGGTGAATTAGACCGTCAGATTATGGACTGGTTCCAAGCTCTGAGGACTGGAACCAAATATAGAGATTACGATCTAAAAAAAAAAGGGTGCTACGGTCTAAGACTGAAAATTAAAACTAAGAAAAATCCTAAATCTAAAGACTAGAAGCTGCGGTAAGAAACTAAAAATTAAATTCTTACCTAGGGTCGGGGCTGTGGAGAGAAATCATTGAAGATTCGGGAGTTTGAATCTCGAAATCATGAGTAGTTTATTCTATGGGTTTGTCCTCGGAGTTCTCTGGTTTTGATGTCCTAAAAAAATTTTGTTCTCTCTCTCAAAATTGTTAGCCTCTCCTCTCTTCGAGAAAAAAAGCTTTTATAGGTTTTCCTTCAATTACGCGCCTGTTTCTAGGCATTTAATTGAATTCCCAACAAAATTAGGGCTAATTGTGTGTGTGTGTTGAGACGTGTGTAATCCAATTAAGCGTGTTACTTGAAGCGCTTAATCGAGGAAACTAGGGGTCAAGGGTAGTAAGACTAGGTCGGGCGTAGGCCAATTGCGCACTGGTGGAGTACCGTGCAATTCGATCGCGCGTCTGTTTCTAGGCACATAATCGAGTCTCGAAATGGTCTATGAAAGGGAGGTTGGTCTGAAAGAGGACTGATCGCGTGCTTGTGGTTTTGCGCATGATCGAATTACGTGCAGGTTTTTAGGCACTAAATTCAGGGTCGTCCGGGTATGGTCTCAAGAATGGAATGCAGGACTATTGTTTCAGTTTGCATCCTGACTATATACTATTATTTCAGTATATAGTCTCCCCATATTGGGATATGAGCCACAGAGCTATTTTTTCAAATTGTGTTCAGCCATGTACTGCTGCATGATCCCGTGTCGTGAGTTAAAAAGGTCAAGGGCTGACCAAACAAATTTGTGTACTCTGAGAGGGTGAAATGAGGGTGTCTACAGATGCCCTTTTCAGCGCGCTCTTACGAAGTAAGATCACGTCGAAGAAGTAGACACCCCTCATTCGAGGTGCCTTCCCATTTCTTGGGAATTCACAAATGTGAATTGGTGATGCTGACATGACAAGCTTAGCTTTCTTATCTATTAGCACAAGCTTTAATGGAACATCCGAAGGGCACATTCCGGATCTGTAGGAGAGTGGCAAATCTCGTCGCATGGCGCGAGCTAACAGATGGATTTTACGCAATCGAGGTATCAGGGAATCAATCAAATGTCCATAGGGTGTAGAGACCGGTAATACAAAAAGAGATGAAATAGTATGTAATATCGAGAGCTTTTGCAAGTCATGTCAGATCGGGCGCGTTATTGCTCACACCAATGCGCGTAAGGCGTTCCGTTTCGAATAGGTATTTTTAAATTCTTAGATTAAGTATACTCATTGTTTGACTCCCAGGGGAATGGTTGATTTGGGCTAGTAATTGAGGTAAATTTTGTGAAGTGTGCTCAGTTGAATTTTGTGCAGTGGCATATGCGCTTGATTCATCTGGAGTCATTGTTTATTTTTACATCTGAACAAATGATTCTGTGCAGTGGCGTATGCGCTCGATTACGAGTTCAAAGGTTTTGGGAATTAAAGGTCAAGGCTAACTGTAGTTGGTTGTGGTATTTAAAGAAAGGAGTATTTTATTTATTTTGTTCCTTTTTTTTATTTTTATTTTTTGTAAGTAAGAGAAGAAAGATTTTTAAGATAAAAGATTTTAGAAAGAGTAAGGGGTTTTAAAATTTTTGAAATTTTAACTTAAGATCAATTCGATGGTAAAACAGTAAAAAATGTGGCTTCTGAGATGTCGCTGAGCAGATCCACCGGTACGGGATTTGTGGACCCGACCGTTCATGTGGTTGTCAAGACGACACTTGGCATGTCGGATACTCCATCTAACCTTCTCGACAAATACTGATGATTGTCTCTTATGGGAGGACTATAGTAATTCACGAGTTGAGAAAGACGATTTTGAAATTATTTTGATTTAATCATAGATAATTATAATTTAGAAGAAATATCGAGTAATTGAAAAAGGGGTAGTACTTACCTGGGGGTGATACTTACCTGAATTGTGCGGTGAGACCTAAGGAATATTATAGCGGTGGTACTTTGGCAGTATTGTAGCGTTGCGACGGGACTTGGTGGCTATCATTGTAATGCAATGTTCTAGGTGCAATGTCGTAGTAGGGTAGGTTGGGGATTTCTTTTTTTCTCCCGCTTGTTGCTTAAGTGGTGGTTGGTGGTTGTCGACGTGATGTCACGATAGAGCCTTGGTGATTGCAGTGGTACCGTGATGTGACTTGAGAGGTATTGCTGGGATGTTCACGTTGTAGCTTGGCAGTAGTGAAATGCAATGGGACATGAGAGGAGTCCCACATCCTCCTGCCTTTCTGTTGCAGTGGTGTCTGGTAGTTTTGTGGCGAGCACTTCGGGAGGAGGCTCTTTGTTTCAGCGATGGGATGTGCTCGTGCTTTCTCCCTTTCTTTATTTAGTGCGACCGATTTTGTTTGAAATTTTTTTTTGGGTAGTGGTGTCCGCAATGGGAAGTGAGCTAAGCGTTATGATGGGTAGGGTGTTCATGTGACAAGTGTGTCTAGTTTCTTTCTTTGGCAGATCTTGGGCTCTGGTGAGATTATGTTGTAGTTGCATTGTGATTGACTTAGTTTTTTTATTGTTTGGTGTATTTGCATTTTCAGGAGATTTATTTTTGGCTTTTCGCGATGGGCCATGAGGGCATGGCTACAATTTTGCGATGGGACAACAACGAGTGATGGTCCCTTTTCAGTCTGAATGGCTCAAGAGGCTATGCGATGGGACAAAGGGGACTCTCGCTCGAGAAGGGGTAAATTTTGGGCAAAAGTAGGAATTAAGCGCCTGATATTAGCTGCTTAAACTGATTACGCGCCCGATTCCAGGCATGCGATTCAGGGTATAAAGAAAGTGTTTATGCGTGTGAATGTTAACGTGTGATTGAATTACGCCCGGGTGGCATTTCGATATTGCGCGGCTACTGTGAATCGTTTAATATGTTTGTGCGACATATTATAAGCGCGGGATTGGAGAGTCACCAGGTCACTGTGCGGGTGACCTTTCGTATTGAGTGTCAAATATTTGTCGTTTGATTGGATTGCACGGTCTGTAGTAAGCATGGAATCGGAAGGTCGGGCCGTTTGCGTGGGCATCACTCTAATTGCACGTAGAATCTGGGCGCGTGTTTTGGCTTGAGCGCTATGTGTGTAGCGCATGATTAAATTAAGCGCGTGCTTTCATGCGCATGATTAGGGGGAGCCTCATTTATTTTTTTTTCATTCTTTGGTTTAGTCTTGAGATTGACCCTTTTGAGTATTCTAGAATTCTGAAAGTCGTGTTCTGGTGATATTGAGTGATCTAACCGTTGGATTGGGATGGCGTCTCTTCCTATTTTCATCATTTTGAATGATCTTCATCCTAGTGTGATGCTCAGGAGGGTATTGTTCTGAGAATGGGCGGTGTTGGGAATGAGGGTGCTGGTCTTCACACTGTTCCTTTTAAGGAGCAGTGAAGGCAAGCTGGATGGGGCGACGGCGGAGGAGGTGAAGATGGCTGAAGAGAAGGAGCAACAAGTGGAGGGATGTGTTTCCTCACCAATCCTCCCTAAAGCATCCTATTGGACGCTCCGAGTGGAATCTGCTCCTCGCTCTATCTCAGTTTTGAACCAAGTCTTCATTTTGGATTGTAGGTTAAGGTTTTAGGTTTTCATTTTGGGTTGTATATTCAGGAGGTATGCCTCCGGTGATATTTGTAAAATTTTAATTTATAAATAAAGGAGCATTTTTAAAATTTTATTATGCTTGTTTATTGATTAAATTGATTGATGGATTAGTTGGATTTATTTGATTTGTTTGAATTATTTTAGGATTTAATTTAGTTTAGGGTTTCACTCCGGATTTATTGAGGGTTTATCCCAAGATTAATTTATTTTATTTAGTTTTGTTTAGAGGGTTTACTTGGTTCTAATGGGTTTGTTGGGGGCATTTCTTTTTTGGCCCCAAACAAGTTAGGGTCTTATTCTAGAAAATTATTCTTTTATTTAAAGTTTAAAGTATTTTGCTTTAGTCTTTTATTTGATTTGAGATGACACTTATTAGAAGTGTGTAAATTTAGGGTTTAATTTAAAGTTTCTAGATGGGTGTTAAGTGTTTGAATCCTATTGGCTTATCTAGGCTTGCCATAGATTTAATTAGGTGGAGGATATTTGTGAGGGTGACACTTGTTGTTTTGTGATTTAGGAGGTGTATGTCATCATTAGAGGTAAGGGGCTTGGTTTTGTTTTGAATTTTGTTTATAAACTTAGGATTTAAAAGTTTGGGGCATTTTTATTTTCTAATGTCTTTTCTTCCTTTTTATTTTGCATCCCGGATATTAAATCCTAAGAGGTTTGTAATTATTAATTTTTTTTTCTTTATTGATGAGAATGAACGATATTTTGCTCTTATTGTGTTTGTTTCATTTATGTTTGTCATTGTATGTTACGTTAGAAGGGGGATGGGTAGTATTAGAGTATGGTGTTATTTTTTCGAGTGTATCTCTATTATTTTATTCAGGTGTTCGTTTTAGGGTCCCATGGCAAAAAAGTAAGAACTAAAAAATAGAAGATAAAAAATAATAATAATAAATAAATAAATAAAATGCCCTAGTTTGGGGTATCTGAGGTGGAAAAGCAAAAACTAAATTGAAAAAATTAAAAAATATGCCCCTGTTTGGGGTATCGGTCTTGTGACCTAAGTATTGCTACCAAAGTGCTAGCGCTCTTAAAAAAAAAATGCTCCAGTGTGAAGTGGTGGTGGGACTTTTATTGGCCTCATAGATGTCCTGGAGTGTATTAGTAATGATCCCATGCTGGGAAGTAGTTTCATTATTTCGGCCACATGGCAGGCTTGATTTTGTAAGTGCAGAACGATCATCATGTATCGTAGCTTTCAACAAGATTGAGGTGTATGGTAGATAAATAGTGATTGCATCACTTGTCATTCAAGAGTTTTCAATTTTATTCTGAAGAGATTTTTGAAATCAACTAACTCGTTGTCTGAAAAGAAAATAAAGGGTGAAGAGGAGGTAAGGTTTATTGATCTGAGGGTAGCTTCTAATTCAACCAAATTTTGAAATAGTAGTAAACTACTTTCTTCTCGGGTGGATAATGCGGTGCCATAATTGAGCTCTCCGTCATGGTCCAGCACCATCAAATCATTAAATTCTATAGTTAGCAGGAGTTTTATCCTCCTCCCGCCATAGTACGACGACATCTAGTAGTGTGAAGATGTCAGGGATGCCCTTGCGGCTTGCTTAAACTTTCCTAATAAGATTATCAGGAATTCCCTCACAATTTACTTATGCTTACTTGAATTCATTGACTATTCAATCGACGTATTGCTCTCGCTCGGTTGTGTTTCTTTTCTGTGTATTTTTTCGAAACAACCTGCTAACACAAGAATTGTGAGGTTTGATGGAACCTTATATTTTCATTTTTTCTGCTCTAACATCGACTCCAATGATTGAAGGGAGTGTATGAGAATCCAAAGTTTTCTATATTTCAAAAAAGAGAGTTTCATGATCCACTAGCCCTTTTGATCAATTCGCCTGAGTAGGAGGGTAGTCAATGAGTCAGATGATGCCCAAAATATTTTTGAAAATAATGACCAATGACTGGCGAGTGGCTTGTGATGACTGCGAGGATGATTGGCATATAAGTATGTTTGTTTAGGCTACGAAACATGATGGTCATTGAGTTATGATTCGAGGGTCAGAAAGTCCTTCCCCTGTGGCTGTTTCCTGGGCATGTTGCCTAGATAATATAAGGACTTCCCTTGTGGGTTTTGATTTCTTCCAGGTGAGGCAGTTGTATAGGAACTTTTCTTAATAGTAGCTCATCGATTTCGAGTTCTCGGTCAAGTATAAGTCCGAAGGGTTTGGGGCATAGAAGAGTATTTTTATTTTTGAGTATTTATGTTTTAGGCATTTATACTTTTAGTTTTTTTTTATACTTTTCTATATTCTTTATATATATTTTTTATATTATTTTTTGTTATCGTGTTACGGTATAACATCAGTTCCTTAGGCGGGGGACTGACTCAGGAAATCTGCTTGGTGGGACATGTTGGGTGGTTGAAGTGATCGTTCGATTAGATAATATTGTTTCAGGGTCCTCGATCCCTTTTGACCTGATCGATGAGGGATAGGGATGAGAGCGAGGTTATGTTTAGGTTTGTGTTCTGGATGGTATAGGGTTTATAAAAATAAGTGTGGTGTCATTTGATTTCTTCCTTCGATAGGTCTTTTGTGTCCGGGATCTCCTTATCGGGAGGGGCCTTCTTTTGTTTTTCGACGGAGGGAGGCCTCTCATAGAGTTGAAGCGTAAAGTTGTTGGAGAGTTCTCCAGAATTATTTATGTATCATTGGAAAGTTGTTTGGGAGTGAAGTTGGAGTGGAAATCGTTGAGAGGGACGGTAGTGTTGTAGTGATAGCGATAAGATAAGGCAGAGGCAGAATAGGAAGAGGAGATGCGAGGGCGTAGTCCAAGGTTGACCTTTCCTACATGTGGGGCAGTCCAATTTTGTTTGATTATGCCTGTTTGGTTTGATTCCCACTTTGGGTTTAGCATGAGCTTGTTTTAAAGTTCAATAGTGGGTTTAAGTTCTTGTTTCGGAGTGGAGGGAATGATAAGTTCAATGGTAAGTTCTGTAGGGATTGATTCATGAGTTGGTTCCAAAATTAACCCAACGAGTGATTTTTGAGTGGGTGGTTCGGAGGTCTGTTTGGTGATAAAGCCAGATTCTAGATTTTGTTTTGAAGTTGGAGAGGTGGTGAGTTTGGTTGTGAGTTTAGGTTTTGAGGCGTGTGTAGAGACTGATTTGTGAGTTGATTATGAGGTTAGTGGGGTGATGTGCTTGTTATTGAGTTCAAGTTTTAAAGCAGGTGTAAGGATTGATTCAGGGGCTGGTTTTGAGATTAGTGGGGTAATGTGTTCGATTTCGGGGGTTAGTTTTGGAGTTGATTTGGAAGCAAGAGGGTTAGTGATTTTGGGAGTAGATTTGATTACTGATTTGGGTTCAGAGTTTAGTTTTGTGATTGGTTTAAGTATGAATGGCGTCGTATAATACCGATTGATTGGTTCGAAAGCTACTCCTAGAATCAGCACGTGAGTTTGTTCGAGGGTAGTTTGTGTCATTGGTTCGGTCTGTTTAGGAGGTGTGGGGATTGATTCCTTTGTTGGTAGGTTATCAGATTCAAGGCTAGGTTGAGTTGGCTTGGAGATAAGTGCGTTGAGCTCGACGATGAGTTTGGGGATGGGTTGAGTTAGCTTAGGGGTGGATTCGGTGATAGTTTGGAATTTAGTGATCTTGGTAACCTGTCCAGGGCGAAAGGTAACTTCACATTTATAGGTGCGTGGGATAGGGTTGGTTGGTTGTAAGTGAATAGTATGGTTCTGCTCTAAGGGAGGTCCAATTCTTCGGATCAGGCTAGTTGTGTGGAATGGGGCGGGGGTGAATGAGTGTATAGTCTCGTATGCAAGTTGAGTTTGACGAGCAATGGGTTGTAATAGGTGATGCTAGTTTGTGTGTCGTTGGGGCACTGGTTTTGGTCATAGTACTAGTTCATGTATTGGTTGGGGTATAGTGGTTGGTTTTGGTGTTGACTTTGGTTTATGTGTGATAATTGATTTTGGTCAGGGTATAGGTTTGTGCATAGATCTTGAGCTTGGTCCTATGGGTGGTACGGTTGAGGGTTTGTTTGGTTCGATTCTTGGTTCGTGCGAGTTTGTTCAGAGTCTAGAGTCTCGTTTAGGGTGTTTGTCTCGGGATTGTCGGAGGAGGGTCCGTTGGAGGTTAAGGTAGGAAGATTGAGGTCTCCATTCTTCAATCGACATTCTAAGCGTGAGGCACGTTGATAAAGGCTAGCGAGGCCGTGATAGTCGCTTAGGATGAGAATGCTCCAAAGAGGCTCTCGGGTATTGCTAATCATGATTTCTATTGCATCGCTTTCTTTTATTTGATTCCCCGTTAGAGCAGCAAGTCTTCTCCAACGGTTGGCGAATGTCGAGAAGTCTTCACCGTCCTCCTGTCTTGTGTGCATCTAGTCAGCGAGACTGATTTCTTCAAGAGTCGGGTGTTGGTATTGATCTAGGAATTTGTCGGCTAAGTCTTCGAATGTCTCGATTTCGATTAAAGGTAAGGCCCCAAACCAGTCAAGGGCTTCTCCTTCTAGAGATCTCTGAAAGTAGTGGATTAGGAGCCCATGATTGGTGCATATTGGTCGACAGTTATTGCAGAATAGGGCCAAGTGGTGCTTTGGGTTTCCCGTACTATTATATTTGTTAAATTTTAGAGGTTTAAAACCAGCGGGTACAGTGAAGTTGATGTTTCGACAAAATTTGTCGAATCCAAAAGTGTGACTGGAGCGTTCTTTGTTAGCCATGTAGTCATCTAGAAATTGGTGGAGGTTGTTTACGTTTATCGCAGTGTCTTTTCTAGATGCCTTGGGGGAGGGTTGTCCTCGACTGTTGTTGTTATAGAAGGAGTGACAGGTATATATGTTATGTGTCGTGGGAGTCGGAGCATGTGGAGGAGTCGACGTCCTTTCCTTTTGTCCGTCCCTCGAAGTAACTTGTCTTTGGGACTGGAGCCATGCGTCGACTTCTTTTCCTCCTTTTGTGAGTGCACTGGGAGTGTGGTCCATAACTTGACTATCGGGATAGCTACGCTCAGTACCACTTTCTTCAGTGTTATCACTATGATTTGTATTTCGTGGAGTAAAGGGATATTTTTCACTCTCATTAACCATGTTTACCCGATGTTAAGTAGTGAAAAATGGCAGTTTCCATCCCTTAACTTGACCTTTGATGGACTAGTGAGCACACTAATAAACACCAATTGAGTCTATTTTGTAGATTGCAATAAAAGACAGTAATAGTGTAGAAAACCACTCAAAAATGATGCACAAAGAAGTTTATCTCTCAGCACAGTGTAAACCCAGCAATGGCACACAGAGGGTTGCACACCATTGGGCCCTTAGGGTGCGTGGCAACAACAGGGCAAGGCGAAGGAAGTGAAAACAGGCTAAAAACATCCTATCGAGAGGTTATCTGAAGACTTCGATAGGAGCTGAGAGCTAAAAATGGAGGAATTCGTGTAGTTGGAAAGGTTTCGATAGGATCTGAAGGCAGAGAAAGGATGGATTCGTGTGGATTGAGGAATTCGATAGGATCCAAGAACCTATCGAGCAGCTGAAAGAAAGGAAGAAACCATCCTATCAAAAGCCTGCCTAAGGTGTAAGGGGAACCTATCGAATGGTTTCCTGAACCTGTCGGATGGTGGCCTGGACCTATTGAAATGGCGACGCTGGAACGGAACCTACCGAAGGGTGCTTGGGCCTTTCGATAGGAGTGAGAGCAATCCTATTGGAATGATGGCATGCAGAGTTGAACCTATCGAAATGGTCTTCCAACCTCTCGAAAAGCTTCCCCAACATGTCGAATGGTCCAAGTAAAGGGTTAAGAATGTCGAAGCTTTAAGAGAGGGCTCATCCTATCAGAACCTATCGAAGAGACCTGAGAACCTATCAAAATCATGTGAAGAACTTCTTAGAAAATCAGCTATGCACATGGTGCAACTTGGTGACCTGTTGCACACAAATCGAGGCACTTTGGTGACTGACACGATGATCCAAAAGATGCCCTAGGAAATCCTAACCAATCCACATGCTATGACAGAACTCTAACAAACTCTAAGGACCTTCTAGAAGGGAATATTGGCAAAAAAACAAGAGAAAAAGCTATATATTGAGATCCCCAATTGCAATTGGGAGAGATTGAGATTTGGATCAAATTTTGGAGATCAGAGCTTGCAGCGAAATTCTATTTTCTCTCTTTTAGCTCAACTATGGTTGGCTAATTCCCTAGGAGCAGCGAGGAGAGAGGTTAGATCTGTAATTGGGTAAGGTTAAGAATGTTATTGGAGATCAAAGCTTGCAGCGAAATTCCATTTTCTCTCTTTTAGCTCAACTATGGTTGGCTAATTCCCTAGGAGCAGCGAGGAGAGAGGTTAGATCTGTAATTGGGTAAGGTTGAGAGTGTTATTGTGGGTTAATTGCTGCACAGACTACAGATTTGAGAGCATTTCATTCTAGAGTGAGTTTTATTGCAATGTAAATATTATTTTTATTGTTTTAATTAGATCTATAGTTCCTTTGGTTTCATTTGGTGCTCGATCGAATTTGTGTAAAGGAGTCTGTTGATCAGCTCACCCACCTAACTGGTAGACCTCTTGGATACCATCTGATCTCCCAAGATCTGATATCCCTAAAAATTTTTGTGTTTGTGACCTAGAAATTACAGCATATGTAGTGGTTTTAATGCTCTGGTTGAAATCTTTAGTTTGGAGGAATTCCCTAGGATGATCTGTGACCATTGAAGTGGACAAATCATATCCTTAAGATCAGTCCAATCTCTGGTTTCAATTGGATTCTTCTACCATAAACCTTTGGATCAGATGAAGCGTATAGGATGGTTATGGCCATTGAAGTGGACAGACCATAGCCTTAAGATCAGTTAAATCCTTTGGCTTAGAGTGGAGTCTTCTACCCTGCAGCTGTGCTTGTAGCCAGCTAAGGGATTTGTGTGCTTTGAACCCCTGTAACATGATCAACTCAACCTGATTGCAATGAGACCAATCTCCAAGCTTCTCTTCTCCATTTTCTATTTTTTTAAACCCTTCCACTTGCAAGATCTAGATCTCTGGACTCGATCTCAGTTAGTTTGTATTTCATGTGTTGTTTAGTTTAAGTGACAACCCTTTAAAACCTCTCCCCTTTCTTTTACTAACCTAGTATTAGGTAGGGTGTGGTGCCAAATCTCTTTCAGATCTGGAGATTTACCATATTTTTAACTCACCTCCCTGTGGACATTCCCTTACTTACCTTTCTTTTAAAATTGGCCCTGACTACTTGTAGGTCTTGTGTGTGATCTGCCTTGATTTGAGTGAATTTAAACCCTTTTTGAAGGCAAGGCAGACAACCCAACAAGTTTTTGGCACCGCTGCCGGGGAGGTGTTTTTGAAATTGGTAGATCTAAGTTTGATTTAGTTTAGACAATAGATCTGTAGTAGTTTGTTTGATTTTTCACTAACTGTGTTTGTAAGTTTTATTGTTTTTCAGTATTCTATTTGTATTTCATCATATCTGAAGCTGCTGCGAAAGAGGAGCATTGTGCTGAAGGCTGCTCTTGAGTTTGCATCCCTCTACTACCCTTTATTTGTCAGATTTGTTAATTTTTAGATTCAGTAGTCATTTGTTTTTGTTCTTGCTTGTTGTGTTTGAAGATTTTCTCTACATTAGATCTTGAGTGGTGTATGTTTGGGAGAACTCTCCAACCTTAGATTGTCCCATTAAATCCAGAGGTTGAAAGACTTCTCAGATCTAGACAAACTCCACTGACATCTGTTGCAGCTGAATTTCCCGAAATGGGTGAGCAACAACAGCCTAGAACTCTCAAGGAATTTAATGCACCAGGGGTTTACAATTCTCCCTTCTGCATTCAGTTCCCAGCTGCTCAATAAAATTATGAAATAAAGTCTTCCATAATCCAGATGCTACCCTCATTTCATGGCCTGACCAAAGAGGATCCTTATAAGAACATTGATGAATTCTTAGGACTCTGCACCACTTTCAACATCACAGGTTTGGGAGAGGAGGCAACTAGGATGAGACTCTTTCCTTTTTCATTAAAGGATAGAGCCAGGACCTGGTTGTCAATGCTTCCACCCAACAACATTTAGTCCTGGAGTGATCTTCAATGTCAGTTTTTGGCCAAATTCTTTCCCATGTCCAAAACAAGTCAGTTGAGGAAGGGCATCATCTCATTTGCCCAAGATCCAACTGAAGATTTTCACCAAGCTTGGGAGAGATCCAAGGAACTCCTAAAGAAATGCCCCTACCATCAAATCCCTGAATGGAAATTGGTTCAAAGTTTTTATCAAGGGATTGATTCTAAAAGCAGAGATATGGTAGATGCTTCTTGTGGTGGCACCTACCTCCATAAAACTGCTAAGGAGGCCTGGGAGTTGTTTGATATCATTAGTGAGAACTCCATGCAGAGGGAGACCTTGTCTAGGGACTTAGATCCTCCTAGATTGGTAAAAGAGAATACCACCAGAGGGAAGATGTTAGAGGTAAATGTGCAAAGTAATTTGGAGAGGAAAGTGGACAGCCTGGCACTAAAATTTGACAAGCTCATGGGAGCAATGCAGTCACCCATGGTTGCGGTAGAGAAGTCATGTGCTATCTACCAGTCCCCTGCTCACTCCCTTGAGGAATGCCCATCAGCAGTCCAATTTCCAGATTTTGTTATGGAGCATGTGGCTGTCACTCAGTCCTATGGGCAACAGCCTGCTGCTAGGTACCAATGGAGGAACCACCCCAACTTGAGGTGGAGACAAGATGCTTACCCAAACCAGCAACAACAGCCCATGCCCTACAAAAATGCTCAACCCTACCACCAAAGTTATGTTCTAAAGCCTCATTACCAGCAGCCCATGACCTAGCCTATGGGCCAGCCTGTGCAGCAACCTGTACCCCCTACAGCTGTGAGATCACCTTCTTTCGAGGAACAAGTTCTGGCCTCACTGCAAAATTTGGGTCCCTTAACTCAAATTGTGCACTCTCACAGCCAAAGCATTAAAAAGATAGAAGATCATCTATGTCAGTTGTCTAATGCTTTGACTAAGAGAGAGGAAGGGAGGCTGCCTAGCCAACCACTGGATAACCCAAGGAGACAGTATGTAGTGGGTAAAGTTTCCTCCACCTATAAGGAAGCCAAATCCATTACTATATTAAGAAGTGGAAGGCTAGTGGATAACCAAGTTGGCTGTGAGACTTCAAAAAATTTTGAAAAAGGCAAAGAGATGGTTTTCGAAAGGACACAACAAGGGCCACCAGTGGTGGACATGAAGGAGCAACCAAATGAGAATAAAGAGTATAATGATGATCCTCAAAAAAAGGGAAAAATAAAAAAGAAAGATGACCAATTGGCTAAGGCTGCAAATGAGGGAGCAATCCCACATTTGCCATTCCCTAAAGCATTGCAAGCACCTCCCCCTTTCGAAAAAGGGCAAGATAAAATAGAGGAAATGATGGAAACTTTTAAGCAAGTAAAGATTAACTTGCCTTTACTTGATGTAATTAAACAAGTTCCAGCCTATGCCAAGTTTCTGAAGGAGTTATGCACCCATAAAAGACAGTCTAGGATACACTTATCCAAGAAGGTCTTTTCAACAGAAAAGGTAAAGAAAATTCTGTCTATTGCTACCCCCATAAAACTTCAAGACCCTGGAGTGCCCACTATCCCCTGCATCATTGGGGATCATAAAATTGAGAAAAACTTATTGAATCTGAGAGCCAGTGTGAATTTACTGCCATATACAGTATATGAGAAGCTGGGCTTAGGAGAGTTGAAGCCGACAATGTGGTCTTACAATTGGCTGACAGATCTGAAAGGAAGCCTATGGGGGTCATTAAAGATGTCTTGGTGGGAGTTGACAAGTTCTTTTACCCTGCTGACTTTTTAGTGCTAGATATGGAGCCAAGCAAATGTGTTTCTTTCATACCTGTGATTCTAGGCATGCCCTTTTTGGTCACTGCTAATGCCTGTATACAATGCAGGTCAGGAGTCATGGAAGTCTCCTTTGGCAACATGAAAGTAAAACTGAATGCGTACAACACAGCTCATCCACCCCCTCTAGATGAGGCCTATTTTTCCATTGATGTACTAGAGGAGGTTGTGCATGAAAATCCACATCAGCTGATGCAGGGCAATGTTTGGCTCACAAATACAAAATAGCACCCAGGGAATGGACATTTTCTGCATAAAAGATCCACAAAAGGTGCTAAGTTTGATGAGCCTGAGGAGACCATGGACCTTTCAGATCCTCCAGATTAGCCCTGAAGTTCAGTATGTATCATATGTACCATACTTTGCTTTTATTTTAGGTGTTTACTTTGTTGTTGATTGATTTTTTTTTTGCTGTAATAAAAGCTGCCATGCTAAATACTAGGCCATCATGTCAATATTACCAGCTGTGATGAGATAATGGGAGCTTGTCCACAAGGGAAACAAACTGTAGAGCAGCACAGCAGAAGAGCCTGCTGAGTGTTGAGGCTGAGAGTGCCCAGAAATGCAACTTTATTTGGATTTTGGGAGCTTCCGATAGGTCAAGTTTACATCTCATTAGGTCACATGGCAATTTTGACAGGATATTTGATGGTTTCGATAGACACTGAGGCCTATTGGAAGGATGGTTCCACCTATCAGGATCCTATCGAATCATCCCTTTTGAAAGCTTTGTCAGCTAAGCTTTCGACATGACGCATGAACCTATCGAAACCATCCAATTCATCCTATCGAAATCATATTTCGACCTGTCGATAGGTCATTTGTCCCTCATTCCCTACCCTCTGCAAAACCCTAGCTCTCTTCCTCTCTCTTTCGCCTCCAACTTTCTCCACTAAATCCTCGTAGAACCTTCAGCTATTCAGTATGCCATTTCGTAAGTGCATTAAGCTTTTGCAGAGGAGCATTTTGCATTTGATTTTGGAGAAATTAGAGCTACGCATTGCGATCTCTGTTAAACCTTAGGAATTTTGGGGTAAGTTGCCTTCCCACCGCCAATCTGTTATTGTTCTAATTGTTAACCTCTGAATTCCATTACAAGTTGGTGAGTGAGCAATCCCTGAGAGTAAAATGGCTGAGCCTGAGGAAACCCTAGCAAACCTACTCTGGAGACAGCTGCTTCTACCCCCAAATCTTCCAAGAAATCGAAGCCAACTTCCAAATCACCTGTTAAGAGGAAGCTCTCTAAAGACACACCCAAGAAGGCCCCTAAAGCCAAGAAAGCCAAAGTTGTCAAAATTCAGGAGCCTAAGGTGGAAACAACCTTAGAGAGAGTTGCTCCTACTGTGGAAACACCTTTGCCCACCCTTGATAGACCACTTGTAGTAGAGCTTCTAGCTGGGTTAACTACTCCCAATGAGTTTGTAGAGAAATTGAGCCTTGTCCCTGAGACAGACTTTGATCTGACATACTTTGCCAACATTGGGGAATGCCAGGGGACACTGGAATATTTGAAGAAGGAAGGTTTGTTACCTCTACTTACGCCCTTGAAGGAGAAAGTGTACCCTAGGCTGGTAAAATTGTGGTACCAGAACCTGACAAAGAAGGTGGTGCCTGGGGCTTAGGATGTACTAGAAATCTTGATTGATGACTGGCAGCTGATTGTCGATTGCAGAGACATTGGGATGGCTTTGGGAGTCCCATATCAATTTGACTCCACCAGAGTTAAAGGGAGCACCTATAGGGGCTACATTTAGGGAAATGGCTAAATAGCTTACTAACGAAATAGTGGGCTCTGGTGAATCCCTGATGAGAAGAGACCTCCATCCTACCCTAAGACTCATTGATACCATTTTGAGGAAAAATGTCTATGTCACAGGGCATTTGCAAGAGAGAAGGGCCCCATTAGTGGATGCCCTATACTACTGTTCAAAGGGGCAATTTGTGAATGCACCTAACTAGATTTTTGAAATAATGGTGGACATCAATGACAAGGTACTGAAGAGAGAAGCTTTTACTAAGGGAGGTGGTCTGCCCTTTAGTAGACTCATCACATGGCTGCTCAAGGCTGGGAAGTATGTGATAAAGAAGAATGAACCAATGGAGAAACTGACCACAAAAGTGTTTAAAAAGCGGGAATGGTCCACCAGCCTCACCTTGATTAAGAAAAGTAAGCCAGCTGGAATGGAGGAGGCTGAGAAGGTACCCACTACTGTGGAAGCAGATCTTCCTGCCGAGATACCCTCATCAATGCCTTCACCTACCATACCTGTCCCATTACCCACACCTCCACCCACATTGCCTTTTCCCTTTGTATCAGTCCCTCTTCCAACAAACCCCTTTCCACCCACCTCTGAACCAGTTTTACCTTCACCCGCCACTCAGGTCTTCCAACCTGAAGTCCTTGGACCTCCCACATTCTCTGAGCTTACCCCTACCATGTCTTCTCCACCCATTAACCAACCCATTTCTGATTTCCCCCCTCCGCAACCCCCTCTGCATACAGAGGATGTAGACCAGTTCACCACTACTGGGTTCACTGCCCTCATGACTTCAATTGTGGAGGATGTTGCTCATGAGTACACCCCACTTCCTGACTCCCCACACCCCACTCCTCCTCATTTTAACCATGCACCTCCTCTCCTTTCCCATCCCATTCAAACACCTGTCCCCTCTACCCCCACCATGCCTGACACTTTCACCCAAATTCTCTCACTCCAATAGTCCATTCGATCTCAATTGACCATAAACACCGACAACCAAGCCCTCATGAGCTCCTGCCTCCAATCAATTCAATCCACCCTTACCCCATCCTCTCCAGCTCCTCAACCCCCTCCCACTTCCCCTCTTTCACCTATCCACATACCCATCCATTTATCTCCTCCTTCACCCATAGCTTCACCACCCCTTGCTGCTACCTAGTCTAAGGAGGTAGCAACCCCATCTCTCCCCATACCTTCCTCACCACCATCTGTTCTCACTTCATCACCAGCTATAATTGCTTTCGCAGTGGTTGAATCACCCATCACCTACTCCCCCCTCTCTCTCTCTCCACCTGTTTTCAAAGATGCCTCCACCCAAATGGATCCATGGGAGGATCTGGTCCTCTCCACCCCCTCCTCTTCATCCACTACACCCCTGTCCTTGCCCATTGTCCTTAGACAAAACATGAACATCCCCCCTTACCTCACCCTGTTGTATGCCATGAGGGACAACCCTTACATCCAAAGGGATGTCCTGAGAGGTATAGCTGCACTCCGAGCTTCCCTTGAAGCCCCTTATGAGGAGAGGATTGCCAATATGGAATTGGAGCACATAATTAAGCTCCGAGATATCTCTCTAGGGTGGACTGAAATCCTGACTCGTTATGAGTCAGCAAAACAGTTGACTGTTGCCGAGAGTCTAATTGCCAAATATGAGAAGAAGAATTCTAAGCTTCTCAAGAAAAAATTAGCTAATGCTCAGGAGATACTCAAGGTCACCAAGGAACTCTCTGATGCCAACCTACTCTATGCCGCAAAACAAATTGACATATTGGAGAAAAAGTTTGCTTCCTTGACCTCTCAGCCCTTTCAACCTACCCCTCTAGCTACAACACCTCCTACTAAGCCTCCCTCCACTCAAACCTGTCCCCCTTCTACAACTCAACCTCCTCCTACCCCACCTGTGGATGTTCACCCTCCTCCAGCCTAGGAACCTCCCCCTATTCAACCTGCCCTCCAAAATCTAAAAGGGCTTCCTCCAAGAAGAAAGTTACTGCCAAAAGATCTGCTCCCTCTATTGTTTCTGTCAAGAAAGGAAGGAAACCTACTACCCAGTCTAAAGAAGCTCACCCCACCAAGCCCCCAACCCAACCTGACACCTCTTTCACCTTACTCTCTAGGGAGGAAAGAAAGAAGACTGTTGTGGCTCTAGGATTGGACCCCAATGCTCTTTTTCCTTCTAATTCAGATTCAAATTTTGTTGTTGTTGTTGATCCAAAAGGAAAAAAACCAGCTGCCCAGTCTGAGGAGGCACCTAAAAACTCGAAATAGAAATCAAAATCTAAAGGAAAAGCTCCATTATCTAAGGATAAGCTGAAAAACCTGGCTGACCTCTATGGTTGGCCAGATGATGCCTGTAAATAGATATGGCAGTTTATTGTTTTAGTTTCTTTTTCACTTGTCTCATGTATATATTTGACATATGAATACAATTTTATTTTCATGTCCTTTTTTTATTGTGTCGATATCTTCTTACCATGCCTCGTGAGGACATTGTTTAATTTAGGTTTGGGGGTATGGCAGGTATGCCAATGAAATGAGTTAATGATAGTGCAGCTAGGCTAAAAAGGAGTGTTTGGAATTAGAGTAAATTCTCACTTGATTTTTTTTTGAAAAAGAGGAAATTAAAAAAAAAAAAAAATTGTTTGAAACTTAAATAAGTTGTAGTCTAACAGGCTTCATGAGGCAAATGTCAGCCATTTTTGAAAATAAATTTTGATGTGTAGTAAACTTGAAATGAGAGAAGATTGTGAAGATACACCCCAAAAAATTTGATGGAAGGCCATACACAGTGAGATTTGAGCCTGAAAATTTTTCCTTGTAGAGTGTCTTGGCAAATTCTTCTTCTCTAAGGACTGATTAGACTCAATTATGCTCACTAGAAGTTAGGCAAATCCAAGTTGAAAAAGCTTGATAGCATTCATGATATGGAGGACATGAAGTAAGGTCATCCCTTGGACAGTTTGAGCTTAAAGATCCTACCCTTTGAACTGGCCTTGATACACCCACTTTGAGCCTTAAAGATCCCATTTTGTTTGATGGAAACCAGAAAATTCAAACCCAAAAAAAAAAAAAAAAAAAAACCTTTTGACCTAATGCAGCCTGACCCTCACTCTGAGAATTTAGAAAGAGGGAAACTCATTTGGTGGTGTTGTGGCATTCCAGCCCCTAAAAAACAAAAAATAAAAAATAAATAAAAGGAGAAAAATATAAAAAGAAAAAAAATTGTACAAAATAATAAAAAACAGAGCAAAAGGATGAGAAAGAGAAGTCACTTCATTTGAAAATCTACAAGAAGATAAGAAGCTGATGAACCAGAGTGATGGTGAAGATAAGACCACTTCAAGTCTGAAATTTCAAAAAGAAAGTGAAGAGGTGCTGAAATGAAGAAGGTTTAGTTGCAAATCACCTCCTTACCTTTACTGACTTCTCAAATTTGAATCCCTTTCACCCTTTCATTCTTTTAAAAACCTCATCCCTAAGCCACATTACAACCCAATAAAAAGACCTTACTGATCTAAAAAGAATTGAGCTGTCATGTGGAGATAAGGATTTGTTTAATCTATGGTGAAAAGAGTTAGAAAATTTTAGGAATTAGAGCAATGCCTATGATCATGCTTGCAGTCCTATTTGAGGGCTGCAACTGCTCTTGAGTTGTGTGAAATGATGCACCCTTCGATCCTTGTTATGAGTAAACAGCCCTGGTGAGACTTGGGTCTGAAATCCAATTTGATGGGAGTAGTATGAAAACAGAATTCTCAAGTGAAAGGTGAGCCATGCATTAATTTTTAGGAGAAATGCCTTGACATGAGCAGAGTGATGGTGAAGGATTATAGTAGACTTTCAAGTTTGGAACTGATGCTTTTCCTGTTGAAATTCGTCTAATGAATTGAATGGACATGGTGTGAATTTATTTTATTTATTTAAACTCTATTTTAGCAGGATGCACTACTATTAACTAACTTTATTGGAGAAGTTTGTGGGTACCTTCACTGAAAACCCTCAGGAGACTTCACTCCTCCACTAGGGATCACCTAAGGGTTTAAAAGGCTTGATGCATATGTGATCCCTACGAAAGTGGCATTTTTAATTTTCTTTGTTTCTCCTCTGCTTAGAGACTAGCAAAGCTTAGGTTTGGGGGTGTATTAAGTAGTGAAAAATATCAATTTTCACCCCTTAACCTGACCTTTGATGAAACTGTGAGCACACTAATAAACACCTGTTGAGTCTGTTTTGTACATAGCAATAAAAGATAGGAATACTGCAAAAAACTACTCAAAAATGCTGAAACAAAGAAGTCCATCTCTCAGCACAGTACAGACCCAACAATGGCACACAGAGAGCTGCACACCATTGAGCCCTTGGGGCACGTGGCAATAGCAGGGCAAGGCGAAGGAAGTGAAAATAGGCTGAAAACATCCTATCGAGAGGTTATCTGAAGAATTCGATAGGAGCTAAGAGCTAAAAATAGAGGAATTCGTGCAGTTGGAAAGGTTTCGATAAGATCTAAAGGGAGAGAAAGGATGGATTTGTGTGGATTAAGGAGTTCGATAGGATCCAAAAACCTATCGGGCAGCTGAAAGAAAGGAAGAAACCATCCTATCGAAAGCCTGCCTGAGGTGTAAGGGGAATCTATCGAATGATTTCCTGAACCTGTCGGATGGTGGCCTGGACCTATCGAGATGGAGACGCTGGAACAGAACCTATCGAAGGGTGCTTGAGCCACTCGATAGGAGTGAGAGCAATCCTATCGAAATGATGGCATACAAAGCTGAACCTATCGAAATGGTCCTCCAACCTGTCAAAAAACTTCCCTAAGCTGTCGAATGCTCCAGGCAAAGGGCTGAGAATGCTGAAACTTTAAGAGAAGGCTCATCCTATCGGAACCTATCGAAGAGACATGAGAACCTATCGAAATTGTGTGAAGAACTTCTCAGAAAATCAGCTATGCACATGCTCCAACTTGGTGACCTATTGCACGCAAACTAAGGCACTTTAGTGACCAGCACGATGATCCAAAAGATGCCCTAGGAAACCCTAACCAACCCACGTGCTCTGACAGAACTACTTCTGAGGACCTTCTAGAAGGGAATATTGGCGGGAAAAATAAGAGAGAAAGCTATATATTGAGATCCCCAATTGCAATTGGGGGAGATCAAGATTTGGATCCAATTTTGGAGATCAGAGCTTGCAACGAAATTCCATTTTCTCTCTTTTAGCTCAACTATGGTTGGCTAATTCCCTAGGAGCAGCGAGGAGAGAGGTTAGATCTGTAATTGGGTAAGGTTAAGAGTATTATTGTGGGTTAATTACTGCACTGACTACAGATCTGAGAGCATTTCATTCTAGAGTGAGTTTTATTACAATGTAAATATTATTTTTATTGTTTTAATTAGATCTATAGTTCCTTTGGTTTCATTTGGTGCTCGATCGAATTTGTGTAGAGGAGTCTGTTGATCAGCTCACCCACTTAACTGGTAGACCTCTTGGATACCATATGATCTCCCAAGATCTAATATCCCTAAAATTTCTTGTGTTTGTGACCTAGAAATTACAGCATCTGTAGTAGTTATAATGCTCTGGTTGAAATCTTTGGTTTGGAGGAATTCCCTAGGATGATCTGGGACCATTGAAGTGGACAAATCATATCCTTAAGATCAGTCCAATCTCTAGTTTCAATTAGATTCTTCTATCATAAACCTTTTGATCGGATGAAGCCTATAGGATTGTTTGTGGCCATTGAAGTGGACAGACCATAGCCTTAAGATCAGTTAAATCCTTTGGTTTAGAGTGGAGTCTTCTACCCTGGAGCTATGGTTGTAGCCAGCTAAGAGATTTGTGTGCTTTGAACCCCTATAACATGATCAACTCAACCTGATTGCAGTGAGACCAATCTCCAAGCTTCTCTTTTCCATTTTCTATTTTTTTAAACCCTTCCACTTGCAAGATCTAGATCTCTGGACTCGATCTCAGTTAGTTTGCATTTCATGTGTAGTTTAGTTTAAGTGACAACCCTTTAAAACCTCTCCCCTTTCTTTTACTAACCTAGTATTAGGTAGGGTGCCAGATCTCTTTTAGATATGGAGATTTACCATATTTTGAACTCACCTCCCTGTGGACATTTCCTTACTTACCCTTCTTTTAAAACTTGCTACAACAGGCCTTGACTACTTGCAGGTCTTGTGTGTGATCTACCTTGATTTGAGTGAAGTTAAACCGTTTTTGAAGGCAAGGCAGACAACGCAACACCCGAGCGCGACGTTGGGTTCTCCACGGGGATTGCCTAACGTTATACTCGGGGTCGCTATGGGAGCCCCATATGGGGGGGTCGTTATCATTAAAGTTCAATTTTCTGATGTCGACTATTTTAAAATAGTTTTTTTTTATTTTGGTCTTTTTTTTTTAAAAGTTCATCCACGTGCAAGTGTGTGCAGAAAAGTGATAAATCGAAACAAAATAAAAAGTGAAAAAATATGAAATATAATTAAATAAAGTAAGAAATATAGAAAACCAAATTAATTAAACCGGGGCAACCTTAGCAAAAAAGTGTCACATCACGATCGCCAGTCTATTGGTGCACGCTTTTTCTGGGTTCCTTTCGTTCCCCGAAACCAGTGGCCCAATTCTGTCCAAAGCGGACTCTAGCATTGGCGATGATGGAGTAATAAATTTGGAAATATTAAATGCTGAAATTAAAGAGGCAAATTCTAAATGAATAATACCTGAGAAGATGCGATCGCCAGCTGCAAATATTTATCGACGCTGCAACACGTTAGTGATCACACTTTAAAGGGAAGCAGGTGTTTGCAGGTTGAACTCTTTTACTGATCCCTCCGCCGGCGAACGCCAGCAGTTGTGGGTTGCCTTTAGTGTAACTAGTTTAGTTTTCCTATTCCTGCTGGGATTTTATTTAATTTGGTCTCCTAATCCTACTAGGAGTCTGATTGATGTAGTTTTCTAATCCTACTAGGAGTCTGATTAAGAAAGGGTCTCCTAATTCTACTAGGAGTCTAATTTAATTAAGTCTCCTAATCCCACTAGGAGTCTAATTAATTTAAATATTTTAATCTTATTAGAGCTCTAATTAATTTAGTTTCCTAATCCTATTAGAAGTCTAATTAATATTAGTCCCCTAATTGTACTAGGAATACAACCGTTCTTAATTATGTTATGACTGATTAGAATTGTACTGATTTGAATGAAACTCTAACTAAATTAAATATGCCAATTTTATGGAAATTCTGATTTTAAATAAGCATGCTAGTTTTATTAAAATAAAAGTAAACAAAATAAATAGACGGAAAAGGAGGGGTGTGGCCCGTTATGCTTAGGAGGATCGGCCTCGTTCCCGGGTACCCTCCGTAAGCTCCCTTAGGCAAATCGGATGGCTGAAAATTGAAAAGACTGAATTTGAATTATAAAGTAGTATATTTTTATAGATTGAGAGATTGATGATTGGTATTTAAGGGCTAAGATTTTAGGGCTAAAAGAAAAAAAGAATTAAGAACCGTAACTATAAAGCAAATTTTAGAATTGATAACTATGAGAAATTAAGACTATAGCTAAAATCTAAGGACCACAATCGGGGTCGAAATTTGGAGAATTTGGACTGTGAGATTAAGGACCGATAACCTAAGGACTAGAATTTGAAAATTAGAAATTTAAATTAAGACCTAAGATCTAGAATTTAAGAACTAGAGGGCTAGAACCTAAATCTAGAACTAGAATATAAAAAAGGGGAACTGGTTCTAGAACCTAAAAACTAGAACCAGAAAATTAAGGATTGAGGAGTTACCTGTATAAATAGTCTAAATTGTGCAGTGGGAAATTGTATAGAGGGAAATTGTGTAGAGGGAAATTGTATAAGGAAAAAATATATAGAGGAAAATTGTATAGAGGAAATTATGTAGAGGAAAATTGGATAGGAGGTAAAGGTCTTATTTATAGGCTTTTACCATAAATCCTATATTATAAAATAATATAATAAAGATACTAATCCTAATTCAACTAGGAGTTTTGAAAAACGTCACTTTTTGTGCTGTGGCCAAAAATTGATCATAACTTCTTCGATATATGTCAGAATTGTGCTTTTTTTGGCTCGTTGGAAAGATACTTCGATAAGCTTTCCAACGTGAGTAATTTTGCCTCAATCCAACTTTGTTTGATTCCTTAAAATAAGCCAAATATAAAAGTGACGGGATTGACGATTGAGAAAAGGTTGGGGAGACCTAGTTGGCTCTTAAAATAAGGATTTGGGCAGGGATTTCTTAAGGGCTGAATTCTAAAACTTAAGAATTAAGAATTAGAATTTAAAGATTAAAACTAAAGGCAAAAAAAATCTAAGGACTGAAATCAT
Source organism: Chloranthus sessilifolius (assembly GCA_021018995.1). Taxonomy (NCBI): domain Eukaryota; kingdom Viridiplantae; phylum Streptophyta; class Magnoliopsida; order Chloranthales; family Chloranthaceae; genus Chloranthus; species Chloranthus sessilifolius. Next base: position 73,754,966 of record CM037591.1, read on the forward strand.
AGTCGAAATCAGAAAAATCAGACCGTAGGATTAAAGACTGGTTCTGAACTCTAAGAGTTAGAATCAAAGATTAATGATAGGACTGTAAATTGAGATTTTAAAATAAAATTAGGCCTGAAGAGTCGGTGAATTAGACCGTCAGATTAAGGACTGGTTCCAGGCTCTGAGGACTGGAACCAGATATAGAGATTACGGTCTAAAAAAAAAAGGGTGCTATGGTCTAAGACTGAAAATTAAGACTGATAATTAAAACTAAGAAAAATCTTAAATCTAAATACTAGAAGCTACGGTCGAAAACTAAAAATTAAATTCTTACCTAGGGTCGGGGCTACAGAGAGAAATCATCGAAGATTCGGAAGTTTGAATCTCGAAATCATGACTAGTTTACTCTATGGGTTTGTCCTCGGAGTTCTCTGGTTTCGAGGTCCTAAAAAAATTTTGTTTTCTCTCTCAAAATTGTCAGGCTCTCCTCTCTCTTCGAGAAAAAAAGCTTTTATAGATTTTCCTTCGAGTACGCGCCTGTTTCTGGGCGTTTAATTGAATTGCATGCCTGGATTCTAGAGCTTAATCGCTTTGAGTCGGTCACCGACTCAGTGAGCGACCGGCTGACTTACTCAGCAGGTTTCCTAGTCTTAATAAAATTAGGGCTAATTGCGTGTGTGTTGAGACGTGCGTAATCCAATTAAGCGTATTACCTGAAGTGCTTAATCGAGGAAACTAGGGGTCAAGGGTAGTAAGACTAGGTCGGGCGTAGGCCAATTGGGCGCTGGTGGTGTAGCGCTTAATCTGATCGCGCGTCTGTTTCTAGGAGCGTAATCGAATCTCGAAGCGGTCAATGAAAGGAAGGTTGGTCTGAAAGGGGACTGATCACGCTCTTGTGGTTCTGCGCGTGATCAAATTTTGTGTGGGTTTTCAGGCACTTAATTCAGGGTCGTCCGGGTATGGTCTCAAGAATGGAATGCAGGACTATTGTTTCAGTCTACATCCCGACTATATACTATTGTTTCAGTATATAGTCTCCCCACGTTGGGATCTGAGCCACAAAGCTATTTTTTCACCTTGTGTTCAGCCATGTACTACTGCATGGTCCCATGTCGAGGGTTAAAGAGGTCAAGGGCTGACCAAACAAATTCGTGTACTCCGAGGGGGTGAAATGAGGGTGTCTACAATAGGGTTTGGAAAGAAATCACACATGCAGTAAAAATTGACATGTAGCAAAAAATAGAAAACAAGGTAACTAAGCACCATGCAAGTTTGGCACAAGAAGAAATTTTATTCACACAATTTAATATATTACAAAAACAACATAATTTATACAATGACCATTACAAGAAACAACACACAATTTATTTACACGCCTAAAACAACAATAACAGAGAAATTTAAAATTTTAACTACAACAACTCCTAAAAGTGGTCTAAATCAGAGTCTAGGTCAATGGGGTCTCCTGCAGTCTTCTCCTTGCCCTTCTTGACATTATTTGCCTTGGCAGCACCAGCTTGAGTCCTTGAAGCTGCTGGTTTCCTTGGTTTGGTACTGCTCTTCTGAAGTGTAGGCTCTTGAATTTTAACTCCTTTGGCTTCTGTTGGAGGCTGTATATCTTTACACCCAGTGACATGAGTGTGGCTGATAAAGATTCATATAACCTTTCATATTGGTTAGCCCTCTTCTCATACAGATGATACACAGTTACAACATGGTCTAATCTTTCTTGCATAGCCCTCAGCTCCTTTTGATGCTCTAGTATAACTGCTTCCAGACTTTTCCAATTAGTTGTTTTCATCAGGTCTAGCTAATCCTCACATCTCTACAGAACATTGTTCCTGACAAAGGCAACCAGCTGACACATCCTCTATAAGATAAGGGTTGGCATCCATGTGAACAGTGAAGGTGGGTGCAGGTGGTAAGTGTTGGTATGTTTAGATTGCTTTGCTGTTATTAATAAAGAAGTGATGGGTAAAAATATGGCAGCAAAAACAAATCACAGATGGGGAATGAAGTGGAGTAAAACAACAATCTAAAACACACAGACCTACAAGATCCAGGGCCTGTTGTAGCAATTTTTGATAAGAAAGGGTTGTCCCACAGGAAAAATTGATCCAGAACCCTAAGGGTTATTTTAGTAGATCTCCATATCTGAGTGCAGATCTGGCAATCCTAAAAAAAGAGAGTTTATTGTCACAACTAAAACTAAAACATAAAATAAAATTACAGTTCTATGCTATAAGAAAAGGTTTAAGAAGAATGAAGATGGGTTTGGAAAATAAACTGGAAAATGATGAGAATTAATAAATTAGGGACTAGTATTTTGGACTGAAACAGGGGTTGCTTAAGCTGGGAAAAGGCTAGATCCACATCAGTCCTTCATTTGGCTATAAGCTCAAGTGCAAGGAAGAAGAATCCAATTCTTTCAAGAGATGTGAACTAGTCTAAGGCTATGATCTATCCACTGAATGGTCATAGATCATCCCCAAAGATATAGTCCAGTCAAGGGGTGAAATCAGAGCAATAAAAGCTACTGTAGCTGCTATGTATGCATGGCTACGCACTCATGCATCCATAGGTGCATTAAATCTATACAAAACTATTGATAAATAGAAGGAAAATATAGCTTCAATGAAGCTTTGAACATGGCATTTCAATGTATAAAAAGAACTTACAATGGTTGCCCTCAGAGCTGTAGTCTGTGCAGAATTCCAGGCTTTTACAACTTTTCACAATCTTATTACAGCATATATACAATCCCACTATTATAGTAGATCTTAGCCAGCAAGTGCTGAGCTAAGGAGAGAAGAAAAAGGAAGAAGTTGACCTAACCCTAACCATCAATGACCTAAGCACAGAGTACCCTAGCTCATAGCCGAAATTAGGTTAAGGATGAGATGTTATTTCATATAAGAATTACAACTTATATACACATTGTCCAAAAGAATATCTTGCCTTGGCTAATAGGAGAGCAGGAGAGCAAAACCCTAGTTGTTGCTGCTGTTGTGGCTCCTTTGCAGCCCTTGGATGCCTCGGGGTGTGTGCCCTAGAAGTGGAAAATCTCCAAAATATCCTTGTGTATGGACTGAGAAGGCAGGAGCCCGTGCTTCGCGAGGATGACTGCTGCATATTGGCCTCTCGCGAGGCTATCGGGTGGATGGAATTGTAGTTAAAGGTGGCTTGCGAGAATCGCTTGATATGAATATTGCAACTCACGCAGATGGTGCTCCAAGTGGCTCAAGTCACGAGGATCTCGCTGGGCTGAATTGCGTCTCGCGAAGATGGACTTTGAGCTTCATGCGGATGATCGTCAGGATGGGATGCACTTCTCGCGTGGTTGGCTTTGTCTTTGAAGTGCGCGGGGTTTGCATGAGAGCTTCACGAGATGAATTTTTAAAGCTCTGCTACAGTAAAGTGAGCGAGATTTGTGAGAGAGCTCTTGAATGCTGTAGGCTTGAGCTTAGCGAGAACTGCGCGAGCTCTTTATGTGCTGTAGGCTGGAGCTTTACAAGATCCTCACGAGGTGACTTTCAGGCAATTTGAACTGCGCAAGGTCCCCTCTTTGCTTCTCTGTTGCTGTGCACATCCGGCTGCAGCAGTCTCCTCTGCTAGGTTCCATCTTTCTCTCATCTATCTGACTTCTAGGGCCCACCTCAACAACCAAAATGGTCACTATGGTGTGTACTACCATGGTGTATCCTCTGTTCTTCCATCAGCTGCAGCCTAGGCCTCAAATCTCTCTTCCTGGCCTCAAAAGCATGACAGTTGCACTAAGCTGCACACTCAAAATATAATTATTAGATGGCTCCAAGGTACAGTAAAGGCTAGATTAAGAGGTGAAAGATGGTATTTTTCAGTGCTTAACACACCCCCAAACCTAATCTTTGCTAGTCCTCAAGCAAAGGAAAAATAAAATAACTACTCTAAAAAATTTAAACTCCACTTTCGTACGGAGCACAAATGCATTTAGCTTATGCATCAAACCTTTTAAACCCCTAGGTGATCCCTAGTGGAGGAGTGGAGTCTCCTGAGGGTTTTCAGTGAAGTTACCCACAAACTTCTCAATGAACATAGTTAAACAAAGTGTAATTAGTGGCTAATCAGGTTGTAATCAATAAAGTTTCATTCCACCCTTCCTCTACCAAAATTAAAGGAGTTCCAAAATAGTATATGCAAATAATTTAACACCTCAGTCATGCATGCATGCTCATCACATCCAATCAGCTGACACCAAGAAAACAATATGTGCAAAACAGTACTAAGCTTACTAGTAAATAAAAATTTAGGTTTAAGATTTCAATCTCAAACCCAATGCTTACCAGGGCTGTTTCTCACAAATGAATTTAAGGGTGTACCATTTCACACAATCTCAAGAGCAGTTACAATCCTCAAATAGGGCTGCAAGCATGATCATAGGCGTTTGCTCCTAATTTCTAACATTATCAAGCATTCTCACCATAGATTAGGCATTCTCTTATCTCCACATGACAACTCATTTGACTTTGGATCACAAGGTCATTACATGAGTTGTACTGTGGCTTATGGGTGAGGTTTGAAAAGAATAAAAGGGGAAAAGAGGGACTCAAAATTTGAGAAATCAGTAGGGTTAGGGAGTGATTCATGACTTCACAACCTTCATTTTAGCACAACTTCACCTACTTTGATATTTTTCATATTTGAAGTGGCCATCTTCTCCTCTTCTTTTCAATTTTTAGATGAAACTTCACTTGACTTTTGTTTCTGTTCTCTCTCTCTTTTTTTTTTTTTTTTTGATGGTTGCCACACATCTACAACTGTTATATTGCTACTTACAAATTTTCTCCCATCTTCTTCACCTCTCACCAAATGTTAAACCTTACTCACCTATCTTCAACATCTTCTCCTTTACTTTCTGAATTCTCAGAGTGAGGGTAGGGCTGAATCAGGCTATTAGGTTCAGGTTCAAGTACTTTGGTGTTTGTTGTGGAAAACTAGGATTTTCAGGCTCAAAGAGTGTATGCAAGAGGGTAGTTTTCACTGGGTTGGTGCTTTAGGCTCAAACTATCCAAATAAAGGCCTTGATCCTTAGTGTCATGATTACTGTCAAACAGTTTCAACTTGGGGTGTCTAACTTCTAGTGGGAAGGTTTTGAATCAGTCAGTCCTTAGAGCAGAAAAAGTTCTCATAGACACTCCTAACAAAAAATTTTACAGGCTCAAAGCCCACTGGGTATGGTCTTCAAATAAACTCATGGGTATGTTCTCACCTTTTTCTCTCATTACTGGTTCCCTAAGCACTGATTGTGAAAGGTTTCTCTTGATGCTCACCTCATGAAAGTATTTAATTTTTTAATAGATTTCAATGTTAAATAGTCTACATCAGTTTTAAATTTCCTTATTTTCAAAACTACTTTGGTGGATTCACTCTACTTGTTTCAAAATTAATTATTACTGCTGCACTTAGGTTAACTATTTCAGTAGCCTACTTACTGATTTACCTTGCTATACCCCAAACCTAAATTAAATAGTGTCCTCACTATTTCAGAAATAATACATGTAGGAGCAGCAGGGTGAAGAAGTACTTAGCAAGTAAAAATTAAAATTAAAGACAATGAAATAAAAATCAAAGTGGCACACACAAAGAAAATTCATTAATGAGAATTATATACAACAGTAAGAGACCAAAACAGAAAGTAAGATATACAAAATTGACAAAAACACAGGACTAAACTAGAAAAGTCTATCTAGAAGAGGGAATGATTACAGACTCTAAGAACAACTGGCTACACTACAACCTAAACTAATTTGAATCTGAGTCTGAGCTCAAGACAAAGTTATGGGTCCAGTTATATTTTTCTGCATATTTATTCTTCTCTTTCTTCATTGTGTTAGCACTGGCAGCACTGGCCTTGGTTCTTTTTGCAGTTGACTTCTTGGGCTTAGTGCTGAAGGGCTCCTTAATGGACACTCCTGCTGATGAGGGTGGCTTAATTATTGAGATGGTTAATTGGAGGGTGTCTACAAGTTTTGCCAACTGCTCTGCCTTCTGCTTGTAAACTTGGCATAAATTTACAGACTTTATCAACATCAGCTCCAGTCTCTTCTTTTCCCTGGTATGATTAGTATGCAGCTTTGCAATCTCAGCTAGCAATGACTGCTTTATCCTGGTATTGAGCTCAGATACCCCTCTCTTTATATCTCCCATGATATAAGGGTTTGTAGCCATAGCTCGGGTGAGGGTGGAAAATGGTGGCATGAGATTGGAGGAAGTAAGAAGAATGGCCCTTTCAGTAGGGTCATCAAATTTTGGGTAGGGAGGGGATGAAGATGATGATATAGATGATGGAGGTGGAATGGTGGGTGCCAGCTCCTCCTCACTAGGGTCAGTTTGAGTGGAAGAAAAGGTAGTGGAAGGTAGGATTGGGAGTAGGACTTCTGGTTCAGGGTCAGTTTGAGTGGAGGTAGAGGTGAAGATGGGTAAAATGGGTAGCTCTTCCTCCTCAAAATTAGTTTGGGTAGAGGTAGAGGTGAAGGTTAATGGTGGGAGGGGCAGCTCCTCTACCTCATGATTAGTCAGTGTGGAGGTGGAGGCTAGGGTTGGTTGAATTAGAATCAGCTCCACAGGATCACTGTCTGTCTGTGTGGCAACAGCTACTGCTTGCACAATAGGAAAGGTCTGGGGTGAATATGGAAAGGTGGTGGGCATAGGTATAGGTGGGGGTAGAGGGATAGGTGGTTGGGTTGGTTGGGTGGAGCTTTGAAGACTGTTTTAGATTGATTGGAGGCAGGTTTGCATGGTAGCCTGATTTTGGGTATTGGCTAGGATTTGGGTTTTTAATGATGTTTGAAGGGAAAGTATCTAGGCTATGGGATCTAGAATGGTTGGAATTGTAGGTGTGGTTGTTAGGATTTGTTGGAAAGGGGAAGTGGGAGCATGGTTAAAGTGGGTGGGTTGTGGGGAATCAGGGAGAGGTGTGTACTCATGCCTGAAGTCCCCCACAATGGAGTCCATCATGGTTGAGTACCCCTCAGTGGTGAGGAGGTCATGGCCATGAGTAGAGGAAAAAGGAATGGAATGGGTAGGGGATGTAGTGGGGTCAACTGGGCTAATGGTTTCAAATGGGTCAATGGGGTGAATAAGGTTTGTGGTGGTGGTTTATGGGGTGTCAGTGGCCAGATCATCATATGTGAAAGGGGAAGGTGGGTCTAGAATTGGGCTATGTTGGTCAGTTGGCTCAAGGTTTGGTATGGTCTGGGTTAATGGAATAGGTTCAGAGCTTGGTATAGGGGCTGGTAAGGTAGTGGGTATGGTAGGTTCATTGGGTGCTTTAGTTGGTTTAGAGGCTCTCGTTTTGTATTTTCTTTGGATGGGTGGGGTGGGCAGGTTAAAAGGAAAGGTGGGTTGAGTTGGAGCTGGCATGGGGCTGGTAGTGATGGGTGTGGAGGGTGGTAAAGATGAAATGATGCGTATGGGGGCAGGTATAGACAGTGGAGGTTGCTGAGTTGAGCTAGCAGTAGGGATAATAATGGAAGGTGGAGTGGTGGTGAATGGTGATGGAATGGGGGGTGAGGCTGAGGTGTCAACTACTGATGTAATTATTGCAGCTGCAACCACTTTTTAACGGTAGGTGCTGCCTCAAACTCCTTATCCTTCTTCTTCTTCATTAGGGGCATGCTGGTTGTCCATAGTCTCCTTCCAAATTCAATTAGGGCCAAGGTCTCTGATTCCTCCCCCATCTTCCATGGGTAACCTCCCATTTTGAGTAGGGCTGTGATTAGCCTGCAATATGGCAGTGCATGGGGCTTCTGTTTCTTTTGTACTTTTAGATGGATGTCCATCATCCCCTCAAGAATCAGCTAGGCTGCATTGATGCAATGCCCCTGAGGGAAGGAGTAGATGGCATCAGCAATGGGTGCCCTTCTCTCCTGTTGGTGCCGATAGCAGAAAATGTTCTTCCTCATAACTTGATCCATAAAAAGTAGGCTTGGATCCAAATCTCTCCTTCTGATAGAATCTCCAGAAGCCTTCTTCCCTCTAGTAATTTTCTCAGTAATCTCATAAATGGGGGCAGTCAGAGGTTCCCCCAAGGTACATTCGAGGTTGTAGGCAGCTGGTATGCCTAGGGCTACCTCAGATGTGCCCACTAACATCGCAAAGTCTTCAAGGAGTATCAACAACAAATGGTGTCCACCTTCATTCTTCTTGACCCTGATGTTCTAGTAGAACAATTGAACTAACCTAGGGTACACTAATTCATTGAGATGTTTCAGTAGGGGCACTAAGGACACCTTTTTTAGGAAATCTATGGATGGATCAGTCAAGGGTTCCTTCTCAAAGAATGCCTTGTCTAATTTGATGACAACCATAAAATCACTGGGAGTGGTCAGTGGGTTAAACTCAGGGACAACCTCCTCACCCTTCTTTTGCTTCTTTGACATTTTAGGGCTAGTAGTAACAGTCTTGGCCCTCTTCTTTGGTGCATTCTTCTTTTTGGGGTTTTTAGATGGGGGAACTGGGGCATCAGAGGCCTCCATAGCAGAGGATTCAACAATCTTCACAGATTTCCTACTGGCAGTTGGAAAGGCAGTAGGTGGAGGGTCCAATAGGTCTTTTAGGTTTTCCATAAAATCAGAGCTACAGCCATTTATCCAGGAACCTAAATTCTCCTTCTCAATTTTAAAATCCTAGTTTGTCTAGATTCTCCTTAGCAACCCCCCCCCCCCCCAATCACAATAAAAATTCTAGGGAAAATATGAAGCAAAAGTACAACTGAGAAAAATGAGGACTTACCCTCAAACTAGGGTTTCGGCATAGAAACTCGACAGTGGATCAATCTGCACTTTGCTAGGTGCAAAATGTGTGGCTTGTGATGCTGAGCAAAGTTCAAGGGTTAAAAGATGGGTGGTGGAGCAACACTGGTATTGGGAGGAGAGATGAGAGGTCTGGTCAACAGTGAATTCGCGAGCTCTGGTAGAAGATGGGTTGAAAGAGCCAAGCGAGGGCTTTATAGCAGGGGCATCCCAAGTTTCGCTAGTATCTTGCGAGGATCTCGTGAGGATAAAACAAATGGCATTGATCCTCGCGAGCTCACATAAATGAGAAATGCAACTCGCACATGTAGACACCCCCATTTTGCCCTCTCGGAGTATATAAGTTTGTTCGGTCAACCTTTGACCTCCACTATCACTTGTCGGAAAGGACTTACCTTCTCCGAGCATTTTGAAACCCTAATATGGGGACCATATACTGAAACAATAGTATATGGCTGAACACAGGCTGAAACAATAGCTTTGCGGTTCAGATCCCATAAAGTTAGGGACCATATGCTAAAACAATAGTATATGGCTGAACATAGGCTAAAATAATAGCTTTGTGGCTCAGATCCCATAAAGGTAGGGACCATATGCTGAAACAATAGTATATGGTTGAACACAGGCTGAAATAATAGCTTTGTGGTTCAGATCTCATGACCCTAGGGGTGGGAACTATATATTGAAATAATAGTATATAGCCGAACAATAGCCTCGGGCCTCGGACCTGACCAAGACCTGAGACAACCCCGAATTATGCGCATTGAACCATGCGCACAATTCGATTGAATGCCACACCACCAATGCTCAATTAGTCCCCCTCAGACCAAACTTCCCCTCTCTTCGACTGCCTCGAGACTCGGTTGCATGTCGTCATCAGCGCGCGTAATCAGATTATGCGCTTAGTCACCAGCGCGTAATTGGTTCATCTCAAACCTGGTCTCTAAGTCCTAAGACCGCCAAAACTCCACGATTAAGTGCCATGCATGTAGCGCTTAATCAGATTGTGCATTCTAAACTAGGCACACGATTAGTCTAGTCAGACTAGGACTAGGACACCCCGGCTGAGCCATTCAGCTGGTCACTCACTGAGTCGGTCACCGAAACAAAGTGGTTAAGCGCCTGATATAGAGCGCACAACTCAATTAAGCACCCCAGATAGGGTGCATAATTGAAGTTGACCGACTAATTACACGCACCCCACAGGATGCGTAATTAATAAAATACCTATAAATTGACCCCCTTACCACGACCCAAAAAGAACAACAACGACTTCGAGATTTGAGTTTCGAGTTCCTTGCCTTCAAGCTTAGGATTTCGAGATTCCTCTCTGCAGCCTCGGCCTTTGGTATAATTTTCCTTCTAGTTTTTAATTTTCAGTTCTTAGATCTCAGATTTTAACTATTAGTTTTAATTGTCAGTCTTAGGTAGTAAATATGCAGCTCCGGTTCTTAGTTTCTAGAACCAGTTATTGATCTGATCATTAAAATGCGCCTTACTTTAAATTCTACTTTTACCCTGAAATCTCAAGTTTCGGTCTTATCATTAATCTCTGATTCTAGTTCTTAGTCCCTAGAACTAGTCCTTAATCATATAGTCTGAATTTTCTGATTTCGGTCCTAATTTCAGTCTTTAAATTTTAGATTCTAGTTCTAATTTGCTAATTCCTTATAGTTATAGATTTTAATTCTCGATTTATTAATCTCAAATTATAATCCAAAAATTTTTGCCTTTTCAATCCAAAAATATAGTCTTATAATTCAAATTCAGTTTACTTTAATCTTAGCCACCTGATTTGCCCAAGGGAGCTTACGGAGGGTACCCGGGAACGGGGCCGATCCTCCTTAGCATAGCAGGCCAAAACCCCTTTTCTTTAGATTTTCAGTAAAATTAGTATATTTACTTTAATTAGAGTTTTAGTAGAATTAGTATATTTTTTTAATTAGAGTTTCAATAGAACTAGTATATTCCTAATTAGTCTCTGTAGAATTAAGATATTTGCACTCCTAATAATACTAGGAGACTCAATTGACTAGAATTCTAATAAGATTAGGACACTTAAATTAATTAGACTCTTAGTGGGATTAGGAGACTCAATTAGATTAGGATATTCATTTGACTTCTAGTAGAACTAGGAAAGTTAATTAGACTAGGATTAAAAAAGTAAAAAGACCAAAAAAATAGGTAAAGTTAGAGTAGTACTAGGCATCTCAAAATTAACTAGACTCCTAATAGAATTAGGATGCTTGAAATTAATTAAACACCTGATAGAATTAGAACACTTAAAGTAATTGGATCCTAGTAGAAGTAAGACATTAGAAATAACTAGACTCATAACAGCATTAGGAAATTTAGATTAAATAAATATAATTAAGAGAGTTACTCAAACTAAAAGCCAAAAGAATAGTTAGAGTTAGGATAGTACTAGGAGTCCTACGCATAATGAGGCTCCCAGTAGAATCAAGAAGCTTAACTTAATTAATCAATGCAACAAAAGGAGAATAGGTTACCTAGACAGCCAAGCGACCCAGTGCTAGTGACATTGGCAGGCCGACAATTCAGTAAAGACCCTCACCTCCTCACAAGCGTGATTAGTGAGTGTTACAGCGTCGATAAATATCTGCAGCTGGCGATTGCAACGAACTAGGTATTTTCGTCACGAAATTACCACTTTAATTTTAGCACTTATTATTTTCTAAATAGTCACTCCACCACTCATCGCCAGAGTCCACTTTGGACCGAATTGGGCCACTAATTTCGGGGACTGAAAGGAACCTAGAAAAAGTGCGTACAAACAGACAGGCGATCACAGTGAAACCTCTTATTATCAAAGTCACTCTTACCTAGATACTTAATTTTATTTTGTTGCAGTTTACGTTCTTTTAACTAGTTGCAAACAAATAAATAAAATAGAAGATACGAAAAAAATATACAAAATAAAATAAAATAAATAATAAAAAAATAATATAAAAAAGCGAAGAGTATATGAATCTCCGCCAAAGAATCGAAATGTCCGGGATACGAAGATTGAGTTTAGGAGATCCTTCGTTATGGGAATACCACAATAATCCCATATACGAGGAAGAATCATCCCACGGTTTAGACCAACAACCGGAGATTAACATGGCCGATGACCAAGAGAATCCCTTTTCTACCCCGAACCCTAACAATAACCATAGCAGAGGGGAAAGCAATAGTGGACAAAACCTCACGGCCCGACAGATCGTAGAGCTCAGCATTCAGTGAATACAAAAAAGAGATGATGATGCTGAAGAATTGCTCCGAGGATTGGCCGCCGAATATGAGATGGTCAAGGGACAAAAAGATTTAGATGAACGAGAACGACGAGAGAGCGAGAGGTTACCACCTATGCCAAGCACGATATTAGCCCACGTGTCACCCCTAAGACCGGCCGCTCACACCCTCTTCAACGACAACCCATAAGACAGAGCTCACTTGCAGACTACCAAAAAAGACGCCACTGTAAGAGTCGAAGATCTTCCTAAGATGCTTGACGAATATATGGCTAAGAGGGAATGCCCTGGCCTCTCATTCGGATTCGACAAGTTTTTTTGAGAACTCAAATTTATCTTACCAACAGGATTCAAACCACCGAAATTCAATAAGTACAATGGTATTGGGAATCCAAATCACCATCTGACCCTTTTCAACAACGACTATCGGGCCATACGCCATAATCAAGGGCTTCTCATCCACTATTTCCAGTGATCATTAGAAGGAGAAGCTCTAGACTAGTTTGCAGGACTGCCACTACATAAGATAGATACGTTCAACAACCTAGTCGGTCAATTCCTCAACTGATATAAACACCTGATCTAGGAAATGGTCAGCCTTAGCGATCTTATGGCCGCGAAGCAGGAACCTAACGAATAGTTCACTGATTTCGTCGCAAGATGGAGGAAACTTACTGCTAGGACCGGTACCTCAATGAAGGAGAAAGACTCGGTCAACATTATCATCGACAACACTAGAGAGCCCTTAAAAAGCGCACTCGTTATAAGTGACTGCCCCAATTTCACAACACTTCATTCCCGAGCCTCTCGTTTGTCACGACACATTAAAGGCGAGGGCCTCGCCCTGCCCATAGTTACATCAAAAGCAGGCTCTTCAGGTGAACTAAAGTTTAAAAACAACAAGAAAGTGTCGAGAAGCGAGTAGGTTAATATTGTTGCCAATCAGGGACATAATTCAAGAAACGAAAACTTTTAGCCAAGGAACTTCGAACATAACCAAGGCCAGCAATGATACACAAACTAGAACCAGGGCCTAAATCAATAGAGATATCAGAATCAAAACTAAGGCCATAATCAAAATCAAGGGCAATATAAAAATAGGAACCAATATCCCAACACATACCAAAACTAGAATACAATGTAGAATTGGCCTGCCAACACCCAGAACTACAATAAAGTACCTCCGCCATAGAACTTTAACCAACAAACAAGGGTCCCTACTAGCCGAGATGGGAATACTATCCTCCATTGCCTAATACCATTCCCAACATTTTTTACCTCCTTAATACTCAGAACCTTCTTAGATTTCCTCAGGAACGACCCCGGCCTTGGCCGGCAAACATGGATTATAACAAGTATTGTGCGTTCCATCAATATGGGGAACACAATTTGGAAGACTGCTAGGTCCTCCGGGACGTAATCTGTGGCATGAACGATCAAAACTAAATCGACAGGGAAGCACTCAGGAACTCTAACTCTAACGATAACCAACCACCGCAAAAGCTGGGGATTATTAACAATCCCATGCCAAACCACAACCAAGGTGGACCAGCCCACATCACTATGGTAGACCTCCCCGGTCGACCCTCTTTCCAACCTTCCACCTTGATGACCCGCCTCCAACCTGTTAGCACCCCCACTAATCCCATAGGAATTTTTTAACCCCCACATCTCTCGACCCTGATTACACGGGTCGCCCCTCCAAATCTACCTCCCTAACCGAATATCACTCAGGTACGAGTTCAGTCCTTCAGGGCTCGAAGACCCTTCCTTCATAGTCACCCACCAGAACCGCGAACCCCAACGAATCCTGAGCCAACGCCGTCACTACTTCCCTCATCTGACTCTGAACCAGAATACAAGGACCATGTCCTTCAAACCATAGAACAGATCGAAGTATGGATAGACAGTGTCACCAAGAGCACTGTCAGTCGACAACGTGAGGAGACAACTGAAGAGCACCCATCCATGGTAGAGATAAAATGTTCAAAGAATCGGTCAAAGAAAAAATGTTGATCTCTGCCTGCCTGGAGGAAGAAGATTACACACAGTACCTCCCACCGTGGAGCGGCCTTGCACAAATACGCATCCCTTCTTTGAATTTCACCCCTTTCGCACCTAACACTAATACTAATACATTGACGCCAAGCGCTGCCTAGCCCAGCCAACAACCAACTTGCCCAATCCTTAAATCAGGAACTAACTCCAGACTCCTTCACCCTAATGTTCTGCTACCATAACCTCACAAATCTGGGGTAAACTATTTCTTCCAAAGGCTTCAACAAAGAATCCATGGAGGCCTTTGCCAAAAATAGGATGGCTTCCTTAACCCACTCTTCCTTAGTGAAAAATGACATATCAAAAGTGGTCGTTGGTACCAAGCTAAGATTTTCCACAAAATCATTTGGGGTAGTGAAGGGGTCAACTCAGGGGCAGTTCCCTTGCCCTTCTTCTTCTTCTCTAGCTTATGGGTACTGACTTTAGATTTCTTGAGTGGTGGTTGGGCCACAGGATCTACAGGAGATGAGGATGAGGCTATCCTCTTAGATTTTCTGATTGGTGAAAGAGGCTGGGTTTCGGTAGGGCTAAGCAAGGTGGTTAGGGGTTCCTCAAAATTGGAATTGTCAGCCATGTTCAAACCCTAAACTTCTATCTAATTTCTCCAAACCCTAGGTTTCCCTAAACTCAAGATCCACTTATCCTCAACAAAGAAAAAGGTCCTCAATCCAGTAAAAAGTACTCACTAAACAAAGTGGACAGAGAAAGAAGTGAGCTTACCCAAGCTAGGATTCAGAGCCAAGTTCGATCATATTTGGCTTTGAACCCAAGCTTGTGTTCTTTTATTATAAAAATGGGTAAAATATGATGGAAATAGAGAATGGGCAAAAAAGAATAGATAAAGAACAGATGAAAAATGAAATCAGAACACACAACACAAAACAACCACAGTCCTACAAGATCCAGGGCTGTCGTAGCAAGTTTTGATACGTAAGAGTTTGTCCCATAGGGAGTAATGATCTAAAAACAATAGTAGACCTCCAGATCTGCTATAGATCTGGCAGCTCGAAACCTAAACTAGGAAAGGAATGTAAAGAGAGGGTGTTTTTGGGGTTGTCACAACTAACTAAAAATAGATATAAAACTAAAAATAAAAACTATAATAAAAGAAAGGGAGTTTAGAGAAGGATGGAAATCGTTTGGTAAAATAAATAAAAAATGTGGGAAGTAAATAGCTAGGGATTGATTTTTACAGAAAAAAACGTGGTAAGGCAAAGCAAGAGCTAAAATTGCAGCTGTCCTTCATTTGGCTACAAGCACAAATGCAAGGAAGAAGAATCCAACCCAACCCTGAGATATGGACTAGTCCTAGGGCTATATCCTGTCCACTTGAATGGTCACAGGATATCCCGTGGATATACTCCAGTCATTGGGGTTAAAAAGTCGGAACAAGAAAACCACTGCAGCCACTATGTTTGCAAGGTTATAAGCTCATGCATCCATAGGTGCAGAAAATCTATAAAGATCTAAATGTAAAACACAAGAACTTACAGATTTAATGAAATAGTAAAAATAACTTTTCATTGCTCAAGAGGTACTTATGATGGATTAGTCCTCAAGACTGCATTCTCTGCAGACCTCCAGACCTTTTACAATGTTCTTACATAGTCCTTTTACAGCTTAAATCAACTGTATCTATTACAGAGGCTTAGCCAGACATGCTGAGCTAAGGAAAAAAAAAGAAAATAAAAAGATGACCTAACCCTAAAAATGGTGACCTAAGGCAAGAATATCCTCACGGCTCCCTTGCTTCAGATACATTTTCTGCATGCTTACATGCTTATATTGAATCCATAAAGTGACTTTTTGCGTTGGCCAATCAAAGCAAAGGAGAATCAAATTAGTTAGGATTCTGTTGGTGTGGCTCCTTTTCAGCCAAATGTTGCCCCTAACAATTAGGAAAAGCACATCACACTTGGACAGGTGTCTCATATGCTGTGGAAGTTCTAAAAATACCCTTGAGGTTTGTTAAGTGGTGAAAAATGCCACTTTTCACCCTATAACCTGACCATTGATAGACCAGTGAGCACACTAATAAGCTCTTGTCAAGTGCATTTTGTAGACAGCAATAAAAGAAGATACTAATACAGAAAAGCACTCAAGAATGCCCAAAAAGGAGCTATCTCTCAGCACAGGACAAACCTAGTAACAACACACCAAAGGGTAGCACATCACTGGACCCTTGGAGCGCGTGGCTACAGCAGGGGCAAAGCAAAGAAAGTGAAAATAGGCTGAAAACGTCCTATTGATTGGTCACCTAAAGACTTCGATAGGAGCTGAAAGCAAAGAAAGGAAGAATTCATGCAGTTGAAGAGGTCTTCGATAGGATTTGAAGGCAGAAGAAGGATGAATTCGTGTGGATTAAGGAGTTCGATAGAATCTCAGAACCTATCGAGCAGCTGAATGGAAAGAAGAAATAATCCTATCGAAAACCTGCCTGAAGTGTCAAAGGAACCTATCGAATGGTCTCTTGAACCTATCGAGATGAAAATGCTGGAACAGAACCTATTGAAGGGTGATTGAACCTTTTGATAAGAATGAAAGTAAACCTATCAAAATGGCGGAATGAAGAGCAAAACCTGTCGAAATGGTTTTCCAACCTGTCCAAGAGTTTCTCCAACCTGTTGAATACTCCAAACCAAGGACTGAGAAGGCTGGAACTCCAAGCGAAGATTCATCCTATCGGAACCTATCGAACAGATTTGAGAAACTAGCGAAGGGACCAAAATGCTAGATTCTAACCTGTCGAAAGCTTCCTGAACCTATCGAAATCGTGTACAGAACTTCTAAGAAATTCAGCTGTGCACACGTTGTACTTCAGTGACCCACTGCACGCAACGCGAGGCACTTGGTGACCGACACGACGGTTTCAGAAGATGCCCTAGAAAGCCCTAACTGACTCACGTTCTTTAACAGAACTCTAACAAACTCTGACGACCTTCTAGAAGGGATTTTTGGCGGGAAAAATAGATGAGAAAGTTATATATAGAGATCCCCAATTGCCATTGAGGGAGATCGAGATCTGAGCCAAAATTCTGAAGATTAGAGCTTGCAGAGAAATTCTATTTCCGTCCTTTAGCCCAACCATGGTTGGCTAAGTCCCTTGGAGTAGCAAGGAGCGAAGTTAGATCTGTAATTGGGTAAGGTTAAGAGTGCTACTGTAGGTCCCTAGCTGTAGAGACTACAGATCTTAGAGTATTTTCATTGTAGAGTAACCTTGTTTACAATGATAATGTTGTGTTTAATGCTTTAATTAGATTTAAATTTCCTTTGGTTCCATTTGGTGATCGATCAGATTTGTGTAGAAGAGTTGTAGATCAGCTCACCCACTTAACTGGTAGACCTCTTGGATACCATCTGATCTCGCTGGATCTGATGCTCCTATGATTCCTTGTGTCTGTGATCGAGGAATTATAGCATCTGTAGTAGTTTTATTTGTTCTAATTGAGGCCCTGGCTTTGTAGGAGATCCTGAGGATGGTCTGTGACCATTAAAGTGGACAGATCATAACCTTAAGATAAATCTAAGCTCAGGCCTCAATTAGATTCATCTGCTATAATCAATGGATTCGATAAAGTCTATAGGATGGTCTGTGACCATTAAAGTGGACAGATCATAGCCTTAAGGCTAGGTGGATCATGTGATTTGGAGTGAAATTTATACCCTGCAGCTGTGCTTATAGCTAGCGAGGGAATTGTGTGCTTTGAACCTCTGTAGCATGATTAATTGAATTTGATTTCAGTGAAAACCAACCTCCAAGCTACTCTTCTCCATTTTCTATTTTTTTTTACTCTCTTCCCCTACAAGATCTAAGCTCCTAAACTCGATCCAATTTAGCTTATGTTTAATTGTAGCTTAGGTTAAGTGACAATTCATTCCAAACTTCTCCCCTATCTTTTAGCTAAATTAGTAATAGTTAGGGTGCTAGATCTGACACAGATATGGAGATTTATCATATTTCTAACCAACCTCCCTATGGACATTCCCTTAGTCACCATTCTTTTAAAGCTTGCTACAACTGATCCTGAATACTTGTAGGTCTATATGAGTGTGTCTGCGTAGTTTTATTGATGATTTTAGACCTCATTTGAGGGAAGGCAAACACAACAACAAGTTTTTGGCACCGCTGCCGAGGAGGCATATTTACAAATTGATAGACCTAAGTTTTGATCATAGATCTGTAGTTTTTGTTTGATTTTTACTAACTGCATTTGTAAGTGTGTTGTTTTTCAGTAGTTTGTGTGCAGTTCATCATATCTAAGGCTACCAGTGAGAGGAGAATTGTGCTGGAGACTGCTCTGTAGTTTGCATCCCTCTACTCCCCTGTTATTTTTTAGATCTATTGATAATTTTTGTTAGAATAGTTAGAAATTTTGGTTGATTCTGCTTGTGGTGTTGAATATCTGTTTTGCATTTAAAATATGAGTGTTGTATGTTTGGTAGGAGAACTTTGCAACCTTAGATTGCCCCACTAAATCCAGAGGTTGAAAGACTTCTCAGATCCAGACCAACTAAACCCACCTCTGTTGCATTTGATTCTGTAGAAATGGGTAAGCAACAGTAGCCGAGAACCCTTAAGGAGTTTAATGCACCAGGGGTCTACAATTCCCCATTCTGCATTCAATTTCCAGCTGCTCAGGGAAACTATGAGATAAAATCATCCATCATTCAAATGCTGCCCTCATTTCATGGCCTGACCAAAGAAGACCCCTATAAGCACATTGATGAGTTCTTGGGACTGTGCACTACATTTAATATCACAGGTTTGGGGGAGGAGGCCATCAGGATGAGACTCTTTCCTTTTTCATTAAAGGACAAAGCCAGGACCTGGTTGTCCTTGCTTCCACCTAACATTATTCAGTCCTAGAGTGATCTCCAATGTCAATTTCTGGTCAAATTCTTTCTTATGTCAAAGACAAGCCAGTTGAGGAAGGGTATCATCTCTTTTACGCAAGATCCAACTGAAGACTTTAATCAATCCTGGGAGAGATTTAAGGAACTCCTCAAGAAATGCCCCCACCATCAAATCCCTGAATGGCAATTGGTTCAAAGTTTTTATCAGAGAATTGATGCTAAAAGCAGAGATATGATAGATGCCTCCTGTGGTGACACCTATCTCCGTAAAACTGCTGAGGAGGCATGGGAGCTCTTTGATATCATTAGTGAGAACTCTATGCAAAGGAAAACCTTAGCAAGAGATCTAGAGCCTCCTAAATTAATGAAGGAGAACACCTCAAGGGGAAAGATATATGAAGTGAGTGTGACAAGTAAGTTGGAAAGGAAAGTGGACAGCTTAACTCTGAAATTTGATAGGCTGATGGGAGCAATGCAGTCACCCGTGGCTGCTAGAGTGGAGGAGGCATGTGCCATATGCCAGTCCCCTGCTCATCCCTTGGAAGAATGCCCATCTGCTGACCAATTTCCTAATTTTATAACAGAGCATGTGGCTGTAGCTCAGTCTTATGGGCAGCAGCCTGCTGCTGGGTATCAATGGAGGAAACACCCCAATCTGAGGTAGAGACAAGATGGATACCCCAGCTAGTAGCAGCAGCAGCCCCAGCAGCCCATGCCTTACAAAAATGCTCAGCCCTATCGAGAAGGTTATGCCCCAAGACCTCAGTATCAGCAACCCATGGCCCAACCTGTAGCTCATGTGCAGCAATTTGCACCCCCTCCAGCAATAAGAGCACCATCCTTTGAGGAACAAGTTCTATCTTCATTACAAAGCTTGAACACCTTAACCTAACCTGTGCACTCTCACACCCAAAGCATAAAAAAGATAGAGGACCAACTTGGTCAGCTATCTGATGCTCTGACTAGGAGAAAGGGAGGAAGGTTACCTAGCCAACCACAGGACAATCCACGAAGGCAGTTTGCAGTGGGTGAAGTTTCCTCCACTTATGAGGAAGCTAAATCTGTTACAACTTTGAGAAGTGGCAAGTTAGTAGACAACCAAGTGAGCTGTGAGCCTGTGAGGAACTTGGATGAAGAAAATGAAGTAATTTCTACCAGCACACAACAAAGACCACCAATGGTGGACTTGAAGGAACAATCAGCTGTGAATAAAGAGGATAATGAGGATCCTCAAGAAATGAAAAAACTCAAAAAGAAAGAAACCCTATTGGCTAAGGCAGCAAGTGAGGGAGAAATCCCACACTTGCCATTTCCTAAGGCACTACAAGCACCTTCCCCTTTTGATAAAGGGCAAGGAAAAATTAAGGAAATGATGGAGACTTTCAAGCAAGTAAAGATCAATCTACCTTTACTTGATGCCATCAAACAAGTCTCAGCCTATGTCAAGTTTCTAAAAGACCTGTGCACCCATAAAAGACAATCTAGGATACACCTATCCAAGAAAGTTTTTTCAGCAGAAAAAGTTAAGCATGTCCTGTCCATTACAACTCTCCCCAAGATTCAAGACCCTGGACTCCCCACCATCCCCTGCATCATTGGGGATTATACCATTGACAAAGCCCTATTAGATCTGGGAGCCAGTGTAAATTTGCTTTCATATTCAGTATATGAGAAGCTGGGCTTAGGCAATTAAAGCCCACACATGTGGTTCTCCAGCTGGCTGACAGATCTGAAAGGAAACCTGTGGGGATAATTGAGGATATTTTAGTCGGAGTTGACAAATTCTTTTATCCTGCTGACTTTTTGGTATTAGATATGGAACCAAGCAAATGTGCTTCTTCCATACCTGTGATTCTAGGCAGGCCCTTTTTGGCCACAGCCAATGCCCACATACAATGCAGTTATGGGATCATGGAAGTGTCATTTGAAAACATGAAGGTTAAGTTGAATGTGTATAACACTGGTTATCAACCCTCTCCTGAAGAGACTTATTTTTCTATTAATGCCCAAAAGAAGGTGATGCATGATAATCCACATTGGTTGGTGCAGGAAAATGCATGGTTCACAGATGGAAAATTGCACCCAGGGAATGGACACTGGTTGAGGAACAGATTTATGAAAAGTGCCAAGTTTGATGAGCCCGAGGAGACCATAGACCTTCTAGACCCTCCAGATTAACCCCTGCAGTCAGTATGTATCATATGTACCATACTCTATTTTTGTTTGTAGGTGTTTACTTAGTTGTTCTTTGATTCTTTTGCAATAAAATGACCAAGGGCACAAGGTCAGAGGCCAATTTACAAGCTGGTAGCACAACAGATGAGTTGCTGGGAGACTAAGGCTAAATGCTCTACACACATAGGCCATGTTTTTAAGCTCATTGAACCTCTCGATAGGTCATTTGGACCTTTTGCTAGGTCAGCTGCTAATGTCGATAGGATTGGTGAGGATTTCGATAGCTGTTGTGACCTCTCGATAGGTGAGAACAACTTTGCGATAGGTTCTGGACTCGTGCCTAGAACCTATCGACAAAGGTGCAAATGTAATACCCCACCCATCGAAAGGTTGTTCGCACCCATCAGCATCCTAACGAAACCTATCGCAAGCAACAAACCTAGCCTATCGAATGCACATTTATTCTGTTCGATAGGATGGGTTAAACCTATCGAGAGCTTTTACCTTCCTGTCCCATACTTGTTCGACTTCGATAGGAAGCCTTAACTTGTCGACACTTTACACTCATCCTATCGAAATCGACTTTCCTTCCCTCATTCCTTCCATGCTTACTGTGAAGTTGCACTGCGCAAAAATTTTACCACGTGTACCATGTACAACTGCGCATAGCACGAGCCTTAAACTCCCCGCGCTAAATATAGGCTGCCAGTTAATGCACGTTTTCATTTTCCATGCTGATTGTTCGAATTCACCATTCATTCCTAGTCAATGACGGCGGCAATATTGAATGCACCGTTTCATATTCCCTCACACTTCCACCTTAGATAGATGCAAATAGCTCGACTTCGGCCCATCCCTTCCTTTCTACCCTCTACCCTCCTCCTCATAACTATGGCAGATGGCAAGCCCATGCTCACTCCTGCACAACTCTACCTCTTCTAGCTGGAGCCATTACCGCCGAAGGATCCAGACCCGTTGTAGTTCCTATGGGATGAATATGAGGAGGTCCAGCGGATCCTCGCTCAGGAGGAAAAGGACAAAGTTAGGAAGGAGAAGAAGAGGATGAAGATAGCGCCACCGGTGTCTCCGCCACCATCCTCCTCCACCAACCATCCCCCTGCCCCCTAACCTTCTTCTTTTTCCTTTTCTTTCTCCCTACCTGGCTTATAGTTCCTCTTCCACCCGATGCAGGCTGAGGATTTCCCTGAGCCAAGGGGGCGATTTCTTGAACTATCTGCGATATTTTGTCCATCGGCCTACTTTTCACTTCCTTTCTGCTTGCACATTGTAATCATGTCATTTCTCTATGTTAATAATAATTTTGTTTCTTACTAGCTTCTATTTTTGCTCTGTAAAAGTAAAAAAAAATAAAAAATAAATATTAATAAAACTGCTCCACCCCCTATGATGGAAACAGTGAGGACACTGTTTAGTTTAGGTTTGGGGGTATGGCATGTATGTATGCCAATAAATTAGTTACTTTTAGTACAGCTAGGCTAAAATGAAGTGTTCGAAATTAATTAGAGTAAATTCCCACTGGAATTTTTGTAAAAAGAGGATATTAAGAAACCAACCTTTTAAAACTGAAATGAGCTGTTGTTTTAACATTTTTCATGAGGCAAATGTCAACAATTTGTGAGAAATAATTTCTGATGTGCAGTAAACCTGAAATGAGAGAAAATTGTGAAGACACACCATTGAAAATGAGATGGAAGGCCATACCCAGTGACATTTGGGCCTGAAAAAGTTTCCTTGAAGAGTGCCTTGGCAATTGTTCTGCTCAATGGACTGATTGGATCTAATTCTAATCACTAGAAGTTAGGAAATTCCAAGTTGAAATAGCTAGACAACATTCATGACATTGAAGACATGAAGTAAGGCCATCCCTTGGTTAGTTTGAGCTTAAAATGCCCCACCTTTGAACTCCCCTTGATGCACACCACTTGAGCCTTAAAAGTCTCAATTTTCTTTGATGAAAACTAGAAATTCTAAACCCAAAACCTTTTGACCTATTTCAGTTCACCCCTAATCTGAGAAATCAGGAAGAGGAAGGAGAAGCAAGGTTAGAGGAGCAAGGTTTTAAATCAGGTTAAAAGAAAGAAAAACACAATTGGTGGTATTTGTGGTATTCCGCTTTAAAAAAAAAAAAAAAAGAGAGAGAGCAAAAGAATGAGAAAGAGAAGTTATTTCATTGAAAGACTGAAAGGAAGAGAAGAAGCTGGCCACTTTGGCTCTAAAAATTCAAGAAGCAGATGGAATTGGGCTGAAATGAAGAAGGATTCTAGATCACCTCCTTACCTTAATTGATTTCTCAATTTGAACCCCTTTTACCCTTTCATTTTGTTACAAACCTCATCCTTAAGCCACATTACAACCCAATAAAAAGACCTTACTAATCTGAAATAGATTGAGCTATCATGTGGAGACAAGGATCTGTCCAATCTATGGTGAAAGGAGTTAGAAAATTTCAGAAATTAGAGCAATGCCTATGCTCATGCTTACAGCCCTATTTGAGGGCTGTAACTGCACTTGAGCTGTGCGAAATTCTACACCCTTCATTGTTATTGTGAGTTGACAGCCCTGGTGAGACTTGGGCCTGAAATCTAATTTGATGGGGGTAGTATCAAAACAGAATTCTCAAATGAAATGTGAGCCATGCATCAATCTTCAGACACAATGCCTTGACATGAACCAATTGATGATGAAGGAATTACTGCACAAATTCATGTTTTAAGTTGGTGATTTCTCTGCTGAAAACCCTCTAGAACTGAAAGACATGATGAGAATTTATTCTAGTTCACTGAAACTCCGTTTAGCAGGATGTACATCTATTAACTAACCTTATTGGAGAAGTTTGTGGGTACCTTCGCTGAAAACCCTCAGGAGACTTCACTCCTCCACTAGGGATCACCTAGGGGTTTAAAAGGCTTGGTGCATATGCTAAATGCATCTGTGCTCCCTACGAAAGTGGCATTTTTATTTTCTTTTAATTTCTCCTTTGCTCAGGGACTAGCAAAGCTTAGGTTTGGGGGTGTGTTAAGTGGTGAAAAATGCCACTTTTTACCCTATAACCTGACCATTGATAGACCTGTGAGCACACTAATTAGCTCTTGTCAAGTGCATTTTGTAGACAACAATAAAAGAATATACTAATACAGAAAAGCACTCAAGAATGCCCAAAAATGAGCTATCTCTTAGCACAGGACAAACCTAGCAACAACACACCAGAGGGTAGTAAATCACTGGACCCTTGGAGCGCGTGGCTACGGCAGGGGCAAAGCAAAGTGAAAACAGGCTGAAAACGTCCTATATATTGGTCACCTGAAGACTTCGATAGGAGCTGAAAGTAAAGAAAGGAAGAATTCGTGCAGTTGAAGAGGTCTTCGATAGGATCTGAAGGTAGAAGAAGGATGAATTTGTGTGGATTAAGGAGTTCGATAGGATCTCAGAACCTATCGAGCAGCTGAAAGGAAAGAAGAAATCATCCTATCGAAAACCTACCTGAAGTGTCAAAGGAACCTATTGAATGGTCTCTTGAACCTATCGAGATGAAGATGCTAGAACAGAACCTATCGAAGGGTGATTGAGCCTTTCGATAAGACTGAAAGTAAACCTATTGAAATGGCGGAATGAAGAGCGGAACCTGTTGAAATGGTTTTCCAACCTGTCGAAGAGTTTCTCCAACCTGTCGAATTCTCCAAACCAAGGACTGAGAAGGCTGGAACTCCAAGCGAAGATTCATTCTATCGAAACCTATCGAACGGATCTGAGAACCTAGCGAAAGGACCAAAATGCTTAATTCCAACCTGTCGAAATCATGTGCAGAACTTCTAAGAAATTTAGTTGTGCACACGTTGTACTTCAATGACCTATTGCACGTAACCCGAGGCACTTGGTGACCGACATGACGGTTCCAGAAGATGCCCTAGAAAGCCCTAACCGACCCACGTACTTTAAAAAAACTCTAACAAACTCTGACGTCCTTCTAGAAGGGATTTTTTACTGGAAAAATAGAGGAGAAAGCTATATATAGAGATCCCCAATTGCCATTGAGGGAGATCAAGATCTGAGCCAAAATTCTAGAGATTAGAGCTTGCAGAGAAATTCCATTTCCCTCCTTTAGCCCAACCATGGTTGGCTAAGTCCCTTGGAGTAGGGAGGAGCGAAGTTAGATCTGTAATTGGGTAAGGTTAGTCCCTAGCTGCAGAGACTACATATATGAGAGTATTTCCATTATAGAGTAACCTTGTTTGCAATGATAATGCTATGTTTAATGCTTTAATTAGATTTAAATTTCCTTTGGTTCCATTTGGTGATCGATCAGATTTGTGTAGAGGAGTTGTAGATCAGCTCACCCACTTAACTAGTAGACCTCTTGGATACCATCTGATCTCGCTGGATCTGATCCTCCTGTGATTCCTTGTGTCTGTGACCTGGGAATTGCAGCATCTATAGTGGTTTTATTTGTTCTAATTGAGGCTTTGGCTTTGTAGGAGATCCCTAGGATAGTCTGTGACCATTAAAGTGGACAGATCATAACCTTAAGATAAATCTAAGCTCAGGCCTCAATTGGATTCATCTGCTGCAATCCATGGATTCGATTAAGTCTATAGGATGGTCTGTGACCATTAAAGTGGACAGATCATAGCCTTAAGGCCAGGTGTATCCTGTGATTTGGAGTTGAATTTATACCGTGCAGCTACGCTTATAGCCAGCGAGGGAATTGTGTGCTCTGAACCTCTATAACATGATTAATTGAATCTGATTTCAGTGAAAACCAACCTCCAAGCTACTCTTCTCCATTTTTTGTTTTTTTTTACTCTCTTCCCCTGCAAGATCTAAGCTCCTAAACTCGATCCAATTTAGCTTATGTTTAATTGTAGCTTAGGTTAAGTGACAATCCATTCCAAACTTCTCCCCTGTGTTTTAGTTAAATTAGTAATAGTTAGGGTGCCAGATCTGACACAGATCTAGAGATTTATCATATTTCTAACCAACCTCCCTGTTGGACATTCCCTTACTCACCATTCTTTTAAAGCATGCTACAATAGATCCTGAATACTTACAGGTCTGTAATGAGTGTGTCTGCCTAGTTTTATTAATGATTTTAGATCTCATTTGAGGGAAGGCAAACACAACAACAAGTTTTTCGAAAATAACAGCTAGATCCCGAGCCTCGAGTGGATGAGGCCTTCAGGCATATAATCTCGAGCAGACCTCGAGTGGATGAAGTCTTGAAGTTCAGAGCTGCTCGAGTGGATTGAATTGCTTCTAAAGACAGCTTGACAGGCTGGTCAACATGTTCTCGACAAGCTATTTCTGAAGCTTTTCTTTTACTGCTCGAGAGCTAGAGTGCTACATCCACTCGACAGGTATCTTCTAAAGCCCTGATGTTCTCGAGATTACTCGAGAAATGCTCGACATTGAAGATCTGAAGGTATATCTGCTCGAGGTAGCTTCGAGTGGATGATTTGTTGCAGGCATAGCTGCTCGAGTGTGCTCGAGTGGTTCTAATGCAGTCTTCTGAACTGCTCGAGAGCTGCTCAAGCTGAGATTACTGAAGGTGTAGTGTGCTCGAGAGCTACTTTAGCTAACAGTTTTACTTCTCAGCTGGTTTGACTTGTCTGCTGCAACACTCCTTCAAGTGTGGGCCCCACTTTCCTTTCCTTGCAGGATTTCTAGGTGTCCAAGGCATGCTGAAAAGTCCCTTGGTGGGGGACCACCATGGTTCAATCTCTATTTTTGCAACAGCTCCAATGCTTGGTTCGGATTCCTCTCTTCTTTGCACTTGTGAGATGGATTGCTCCTCATGCTATAAATTATTTCCAACTACAAAAACATGCTCAAAACTCAATTATTAAATAGCTCTAAGGTCTAGTAAGGGTTAGATTAGAAGGTAAAAAGTGGCATAATTTAGTGATTAAAAGTGGCATAATTCAGTGAAAAGCTGATGCTGCCAAGGTGATTTTTGAGGGGATGAAGGATATACATGGAAAAGTAAAGAAGAGACAGACAGTGCAAGGTTTACCCTACAGCAGGCTGATCACAGCCTTGTTCAAGAAAGCGAGATATGTGTGGAAAGTAGAAGAGCCCACTGCTGAGTTTTTACCAGCTGAATTTGAAAGAAGGCAGTGGAAAATCAGCATGACCTTGATGAATAAGAAGGAGGAGCTGAAGCTACCCCTCCAGGGCAAACTTATGTAGCCACATCAGCAACAGCCTCTGCAGTCTTGTCAGAGCAACCACCATCCACCCTTCCTTCCATTCCATCATCATCACCAGCACATCCTACCCTCCATTCCATACCTACATCAGTACCTTCACCACCTCCACCACCTTCTACCATTACTTCCATTCCTATATCAACTCCTACTCTTCCATCATCCACCTTTGAGTCCATTCCACCAGTAGTCACTCCACCAACCTTACCTTCCCAATCCACTCCTGTATTAGCTCCTCCTCCTATACTTTTCCCTTTCAACTTTCCCACACCCCCAATCCATAAAACATATAAAAAAAACCCACCACCCAACCACAGAATAAAGCCCATCCACTACCATGCCCACTAACATATCAAGCCCAAAACTAGACCCACCTTCCCCTTTTACCTATGATGACAGTGAGCTAATGGCTACTACCATTGAACCACCTAATCCCATTGAGCCCATTGACCCAATTTCCTTTCCTACCCATTCTCCTCCATTTCCACCTAACTAAGACCAATTCCATATGACCCAAGACCATTTCACAACAGAGGGTTTCTCAGCCCTAATGGACTCCATTGTGGAGAATATTAGGCATGAGTACACCCCTCTACCTGAGTTCCCACAACTCTACCATTTAAACCATGCCCCTACCTCACCATTCCAACCAATCCCTCCCACCCAACCTGTAACATCAACTGTACCTGACCCTCTAACCCAAATCATACCCCTCCTAGCCTCACTCCAATCCCAAATCCATACCAACACAGAAAACCAACCCTCCATCCAAACAAGCCTTCACTCCATCCAATCCACCCTTCAAACTTTTATCCCACCACCCAAACCACCCACACCTACCCCAGACCCTACCTCTCCTCCATTCCAGCAGCCTTCTACATCTGTAGCAACAGTTGATACTACCACCCAAACTGACTTTGACTCTGAAAAGCTGGCTATTGTCCCCCTTTCCACATCCTTAACCTTCACCCAAACTGAAACCACTAAGGAGGAGTTGATCCCTTCCCAGGAGCTGACCCTTGCCATACCATCCAGTCCCTCCCCTTCCACCCACCCTACTCCTAAAATTGCTCCTGTATCCATATGTGCTCATGACCCATCAAACTGGGCCATTGTACTAGCTAACCCAATCATCTTACCTTCTTCACCCGAACTGTTCACATGGATGCCAGCCCATATCTTGCAGAGGATGTGTGTCAATTGATTGCCTTTGTCAGGAATAATGTTCTACAGAGATGTGAGGATCTGCCAGACTTGATGAAAATAGCTAATTGGAAAAGTCTGGAAGCAGTCATACTAGTGCATCAGAAGGAGCTGAGGGCCATGTAAGAAAGATTGGACAATGTTGTGACTGTGTATCAGCTGTATGAGAGGAGGGCTAACCAATATAAAAGGCTATATGAATCTTTATCAGCCACACTCATGTCTTTGGGTGTTAAAGATATACAGCCTCCAGCAGAAGCCAAGGGACTTAAAACTCAAGAGCCTACACTTTAGAAGAGCAGTACCAAACAAGGAAATCAGCAGCTTCAAGGACTAAAGCTGGTGCTGCCAAGGTAGATAATGTCAAGAAGGACAAGGAGAAGACTGCAAGAGACCCCATTGACCTAGACTCTAATTCAGACCACTTTTAGGAGTTACTGTAGTTAATTTTTTAGATTTTTTTGTTATTATTGTTTTAGGAGTGTCAATAAATTGTGTGATGTTTCTTGTAATGGCCACTGTATAAATTATGTTGTTGTTTTTATAATATATTAAATTGTGTGAATAAAATTTCTTCTTATGCCAAACTTGCATTGTGCTTAGTTACCTTGTTTTCTATTTTCTGCTGCATGTCAATTTTTACTGCATGTGTGATTTGTTTTAACCCTACTGCCCCTATACATCACTGTTGAAACATTGAGGATAATGTTTATCTTAGGTTTGGGGGTATGGCAGGGTGGACTAATAAAATAGTTAATTTTAGTGCAACAATGTTAGTTGAATAGAAATAAATAAAGTCAATTCCCACCTAACCATGTAGAAAGAGGAAATTAAAACTTTATCAGACATGTTAAAACTGAGATCCTTTAAAATTTTAACACGTCCATGAAGCTAACATCGAGAAATTTTTTCACAATCAGTACTTAGTAAACCAGAGAGGAGAGAAAAAGGTGAGGATTTACCCCATGAGTTCAATTGAAGACCATACCTAGTGAAATTTGAGCCTATAAAAAAAAAATTCTTTTGAAGAGTGTCTTTGGCAAATTTTTTCTACTCTAGGGAATGACTGATTTAATACCTTCTCACTAGAAGTTAGACTCCCTAAATTGAAACTATTTGACATCACTCATGACACTAAGGAGATGATCTAAGGCCTTCATTTGGATAGTTTGAGCCTGAAAAGACCTAGCCATTGAACTGCCCTTTGTTTACACTATTTGATCTTTAAAATCTATTTTTTATTAACCAACATCAAAGTACTTGAACCTAAACCTCATGACCTTATTAAGCCTTACTCTCACTCTGAGATTTCAGAAGGTAAAGAAGAAAATGTTGAAGATAGTTGAGAGGGTTTCAACATTTGGTGGAAGGAAAAGAGAAGAAATCCATAAGAAGCAGTGTGACAGTTGTATATGTGTGGCATTTCATAAAATAATAATAATAATAATAAAAAAGGAAAGAACGAAAAGTTAAAACAAGTACTTCATCTAAAAAATGGAAAAGAAGAGAAGCTGGCCAATTCAGATATGAAAAACATGAAAGAAGATGAAGCTATGATGAAATGAAGAAGGTGAAGTCATGAATCACCTCCTACCTCTTAGTTAATTTATCAAATTTTGAATACTTTCTACCCCTTCTATTCTTTTTAAACCTCAACCATAAGCCACATTACAACCCATCTAAAAGACCTTAGCGATCCAAGGTGAAGTGAGTTGTCATGTGGAGATAAAGGGATGTGTGATCTATGGTGAAGAGGCCATGAGGATGTTAGAAATTAGAAGCAATGCCTATGCTCATGCTTGTAGGCCTATTTGAGGTCTGTAACTGATCTTGAGCTGTAATAAATGTGATACACCCTTGAGCTTCATTTCTGAGTGATAGCCCTATTAAGGATTGGGTCTAAAAATTAATTTCATTCGGCAATGTTTAAACCTGATTTTTGAATTAATGGTGAGCTTAGAACTGATTTTCACACACTACACTCTTGATGTAAGCTAATTGGTTTTGATGGAAATACATGTTGATTAAAGTGTTAAACTGTTTGCCTTTACTATTTTAAACTCCTCTAGATTTGAAAGTTTAAGGTGTGGAATGAAGCTTTATGTGTTGATACCTGACTTGCCACTGTATGCACTATAGTTAACTGTTTTATTGTGAAGTTTGTGGGTATCTTCACTGAAAACCCTCAAGATACTTCACTCCTCCACTAGGGATCACCTAGGGGTTTAAAAGGCTTGATGCCTAAGCTAAATGCATCCATGCTCCCTACGAAAGTGGCATTTAAATTTTTTAGAATAACTGTGTAGTTTTCCCTTTGCTCGAGGACTAGAAATGATTAGGTTTAGGGGTGTGTTAATCACTGAATTATGCCACATTCTACCTCCTAACCTAGCCCTCACTAGACCTTAGAGTTGTTTAATAATTGAGTTTTGAGCATGTTTTTGTAGTTAGAAATAATTTGCAGCATGAGTAACAATCCATTTCACAAGTGCCAAGAAGAGAGGAATCAAAACCAAGCATTGGAGCTGTTGCAAAAACAAAGATTGAACCATTATGGTCCCCCACCAAGGGGCTTTTCAACATGCCTTGGACCCCTAGAAGTCCTGCAAGGAAAGGAAAGTGGGGCCAACTCTTGAAGGAGTGTTGTAGCAAACAAGTCAAACCAGCTGAGAAGTAGAACTGTTAGCTCGAGCAGTTCTTGAGCACACTGCACTTTCAATAATCTCAGCTCGAGCAGCTCTCGAGCAATTCAGAAGACTGCATTACAACCACTCAAGCACACTCGAGCAGATTCAGAGCAATCTCGAGTAGCTATGCCTGCAATAAATCATCCACTCGAAGCTACCTCGAGTAGATATACCTTCAGATCTTCAATGTCGAGCAGTTCTTGAGTAATCTCGAGAACATTAGAGCTTCAAAAGATACCTGTCGAGTGGATGCAACACTCTAGCTCTCGAGCAGTTAAAGAAAAGCCTCAGAAATAGCTTGTCGAGAACTTGTCGAGCTGTCTTCAGAAGCAAATTCAATCCACTCGAGCAGCTCTGGACTTCAAGACTTCATCCACTCGAGAACCATTTAGAAGCACCCTAGCCAGTCGAGGTCTGCTTGAGATTATATGCCTAAAGCCTCAACCACTTAAGGGTATTTTAGAACTTCCACAACACATGGGACGCATGTCCAAGTGTGATGTGCTTTTCCTAACTGTCAGAGGCAACACTTGGCTGAAAAGTAGCCACACCAGCAGAATCCTAAATAATTTAATTCTCCTTTTCTCTAATTAGCCGAGGAAAAAAGTCACTTTATGGATTGTATATAAGTCATGTAAGCATGCAGAAAAAGTATCTGAAGCCAGGGAGCCATGAGGATATTCTTGCCTTAGGTCACCATTTTTAGGGTTTGGCCATCTTTTTATTTTCCTTTTTTTTCCTTAGCTCAGCATGTCTCGCTAAGCCTCTGTAATAGATAGGGTTGATTTAAGCTCCAAAAGGACTATATAAGAATATTGTAAAGGGTCATGAGGTCAGCAGAGACTGCAGCCTTGAGGCCTAATCCATTATAAGTACCTCTTAAGCAATGAAAAGCTATCTTTATTGTTTCATTAAATCTGTAAGTTCTTGTATTTTGCATTTAGATCTTTACAGGTTTTCTGCACCTATGGATGCATGAGCTTGTTTCCTTGCAAACATAGTGGCTGCAGTGGTTTTCTTGTTCTAACTTTTTAACCCCCATGACTTGAGTATATCCATGGGATATCCTGTGACCATTCTAGTGGGCAGGATATAGCCGTAGGACTAGTCTATATCTCAGGGTTGGGTTGGATTCTTCTTCATTGCATTTGTGCCTGTAGCCAAATGAAGGACAGCTGCAGTTCCAGCTCTTGCTCTGCCTTGCCATGTCTTTTTTAGTAAAAATCAATCCCTAGCTATTTACTTCCCACATTTTATGTTTATTTTACCAAACCATTTCCATCCTTCTCTAAACTCCCTTTCTTTTATTACAGTTTTTATTTTTAGTTTTATTTATGTTTTTAGTTAGTTGTGACAACCCCAAAAACACCCTCTCTTTACCTTGCTTTCCTAGTTTAGGTAGAGCTGCCAGATCTGTAGCAGATCTTTGGAGGTCTACTATTATTTTTAGATCATCACTCCCTATGGGAAAAACTCTTATCAAAACTTGCCACAACAGCCCTGAATCTTGCAGGATTGTGGTTGTTTTGTGTTGTGTGTTATGATTTCATTTTTTATCCCTTCTTTATCTGTTCTATTTTTCCCTTTCTTTATGTCCATTATATTTTACCCATTTTTATAATAAAAAGAACGTAAGCAATTTCTAGGGTGTTACATGATTGGTTAAAATTAACACCGATAAAACCTAGTCTTGAAAGTTCTTGTTATTTAGAATCTTGATAAATTGAAAATCTTGCATACTTTTTCTTTACTTGAATTTTGACTAGAAAAACTTGAACCTATTTCAGATGAACTCGATGAAAGGACCCATGTACACTATGGACACTAATAGAGAAACTGCACTAGAGCACTTCACATTCCTATGAGAATCACTTGAGTATACTCGAAAGACCTTGAACCATAATGTACTCGAAGACCGCCAGATACGGACATCCACACTAGAGTAGTTGGGTGTACTTCGAAGTGATAAACTTAAGAGAGCTTGACTCCTGATGGAGCTAAAGTGTATAGAGGATAACTATGCCGATGACATGAAGCGCTTGAAAAATATTAAGAAAAATACCATTTTTTATCTCCTAACCTGACCTTTGTTGAACCCTTGAGCTGACTAATAAGGTGTTTTAAGTATGTTTTATAGATAAGCAATAAAATCCAGCCTTTGTGCAGATATACACCTAAAAAGGCCAAAGAAGCAATCTGCTCCTCATCATGTGTTCACAACAGCCCAAAGGCCTGTCAGTCACGCAATCAGAGCTTTATAAATTCATGAGAAGGTCATGGGATCAACAAGGCATGCTTGAGACCAAGCACAGTAGCAAAGAAGACAGATTGAACCCACCAAGAGGTTGCTGAGTGATAACGGATGGAAGACAGCACACCAAAGATAGGTGCCAGAAACTCAAGGCAAAAGCTATCGAGAAATTCTGAAGCTTAAATTTCGATCTGTCGAGAGGATCCATTAAGCTATTGCAAGGTTCCAGTTGCTTGTCGATAAGTTGTGCTTGCAGT
The DNA here is from genome assembly GCA_021018995.1 of Chloranthus sessilifolius. NCBI lineage: Eukaryota > Viridiplantae > Streptophyta > Magnoliopsida > Chloranthales > Chloranthaceae > Chloranthus > Chloranthus sessilifolius. The sequence continues at coordinate 73,788,700 of CM037591.1, forward strand.
AAAAGAACCCTGTCGACACCTTGCCTAAAGGAGCAGGGGAAGTCGCGAGGTTCAACTAAACCTATTGAGCGGATCGAGATAAGCTTCGACAGGACCTTCCAGAACCTGTCGAGATGATCCCCAACCTGTCGAACAGTTCACCAAGTCGACAAGTTGATTGTAACTTGTCAACAAGATGAATGAAGAACTAAACAGAAGGTATCGAGATATGCCAATCCTATCGACTTGGGCACTTCAACTCAGCGAGAGGTTTTCCAAACCTATCAAAATATAGAGCAAGCAGATAAGAACCTGTCGAGAAGTTCCTTGAACCTCTTGACATTCATTTTGGGAACTTCTCATGGCCCTTCTTCAGCAGCTACAACTTCCAAATTTTGCGCACACGATCCAAGGCACGACAGTGACCCCTAAGGGGTATTTTTGGTATTCAATTGAGCACGAGCGAGAACTCTAACTACCTCACATGTACTTGTCAGTTGTGAACTAATAGGAGAAAAGCTTCTAGAAGAGGGATCAACCACATCAGCATAATTGCATTATTCTTTTGAGTTCTGATTGGCTGAAACTAATTTAAGAAAAAAGGTATAAATAGAGGAGCAATCACATTGAAAAATCATCCATAAATTGAGAGAGTCAGAGCCAAGTTTGAATTCATTTTCCCTCCAATTTTTCCCTCTCTTTTCCCTCTTCTTCTTCCCCCTCGCTTTTAGCCAATTATGGTTGGCTAAAACTTCTCCAGTAGCTAGGGTGAGGTTATGAGCTGTAATTAAGAGTTTCAGAGGCTTTGTAAGGGATTGGATGTTGCACAGATTATTGATCTAAGCGCAACATTGTAAGTAGTGACATTGTAATGGAATCGTGGGATTTAGAGTTAATTCTGAGCTGTACTTCATTTATTTGTATTTGATTTCCCTAGTTTGGATATTCCTGTGGGCCAACCAGAAATGGGGAGCTTGTAGCCTAGCATTCACAGCATCTACAATGGTTAACATATTCTAATCAAGAACATTGGTTGGAGACAATCTCTAGGATGATCTGTGACCATTCAAGTGGACAGGTCATAGCCTTAGGATTGATCTGATTCTCTGGTTAAGATCAGATCCTTATACTATGCATCTGCAGGGGTTGAAGCTAGGGAGCTATTAGCCATATGAAGGATTATTGCAGATCTGATCTAAGCATTACCTTTAATTCATTTAATTTTCAGTGAAAGACCAAATCCCTAGCTGCTGCTCTCCATCCTTTGATTTTTAATCCATTTTCCTTCACTTCTGTGTTTTCTTCAAATCTGGATCAACTGCATTTAATTTCTATAGTTTGTAGTGACAAAAACTCAAAACCTCTCCTCTTTCCTGTTTTAGTGTATCTTAAATTAGGATAGAGTGTCAGATCTATTGCAGATCTGAAGATTTACCATAGTTTATTCACACTTTCCTGTGGACATACCCTTACTTACCTATCAAAACTTGCTACAACAGCCCTGTATCTTGTAGGTCTAGGAGATTGTAGTTGTGCTGAATCCACCATCTATTTTAATTTGATTTTATTTTGCTTTACCATTACACAATAAATCATCACACTCGATTTCCCCAACAAGTTTTTGGCGCCATTGCCGGGGACCTGTGATCTAAACTTGGTAGATCTAAGTTTTTTCTAATTTTTAGATTTATAATTTTGATTGCCTGTTAAGTGCTTGACTAATTTCTCCTGTAGTATTTTGTAGCTTAATTTTCTTTTCAAATTTGAATCTATGGTGCTATGAGGAGCATTATGCTAGAGGTTGTGGTAAAGTTTGTATCCCTCTACTCTTCTTTTTCTTGATCTGTGAATTGTAGCTTTATTAGCTGTTTGTGCTTTTTCCTGTTTGTTGTATTAAACTTGAGCTGTAATTTGTATAAGTGTGCATTGAGATTGTGAGTGGTGTATGTTTGGAAGAAGAACTCTCAACCCTCAGATTGTGCCATTTAATCCAAAGGTTGAAAGGATTCTTAGACCTACACAAACCCCACCTACATCTACTGCAACTGAATCTATTGAAATGGATGAGCAACAAAGGTTGTTGTTGTTGAAGGATTACTATGCTCCAAGTGCATATAATTCTCCTTTTTGCATACAGTTTCCTGCTGTGGAAACTAATTATGAAATTAAGTCTTCAACCATTCAGATGTTGCCTTCTTTCTGTGGTTTGAGTAAAGAGGACTCATACAAGCATGTTGATGAATTCTTTGCCTTGTGTACCACTTTTAACATTACAGATCTAGGGCCAGAAGCCACCAAGCTTAGGCTATTTCCTTTTTCATTAAAGGATAAAGCCAGGGCCTGATTATCCTTTCTTCCCCCTAATAGTATCAACTCTTGGGATGACATGTAAAGCCAATTCCTAGCCAAATTCTTCCCCATGTCTAGAACCAGTCAGTTGAGGAAGAGTATCCTCTCATTTTCTCAACTCCCAACTGAAGGGTTCCATGAGGCATGGGAGTGATTCAAGGAGTTGTTGAGGTAGTGCCCCCACCATAAAATTCCTAAATGGCAACTTATCCAAAGTTTCTATCAAGGAATTAACTCCAAGAGAAGAAATATGGTGGATGCTTCTTCTGAAGGCACATACCTTCATAAAATTGCTGAGGAAGCATGGGAATTGTTTGATGTCATTGGTGAAAACTCATTACAGCGACAGTCTCTTGCTAGGGATATGGATACCCCAGGAGGAATGTTGAAGGAGAATACAACAACAGGTAAAATGTATGAGATTGGTGGGTATAATGATTTGGAAAGAAAGGTAGCCAGCTTAACTCAAAAGTTAGAGAAAATGATGGAAGAAAGGCAATCTCCAATGGTTGCTAATGTGGGAGAGGCATGTCCCATCTGTCAATATCCCACTCATCCCATTCAGGATTTCCCCTCTGCTAAGCAATTTCCAAAACTGGTGATGGAACATGTGAATACTGCCCAGTCCTTTGGTCAGCAGTCAACTGCTGGTTATTCTTGGAGAAACCACCCTAACCTTAGGTGGAAGGAAGACAATGTTCAAAATCGAAATCAGCAATAGTAGTTCCAACCTCAGTTCTATCAGCAACCACAGTAAATGCCTTTTAAACCTGTTCCCCAGACCTATTAACAAAATTTTGTTCCAAGGATCCAATACCAGCAACCCATGGCTCAGCCTGTGCATTAAAATGCCCCAACTCTAGTTTCTAGAACACCTCTTTTGAAGAACAAGTTTTGGCCTCATTGTAGAACTTGGGTTCATTGTCCCAAACAGTCCACTCTCATAGTCAAAGCATCAAAAATATAGAAGACCATCTTGGTCAACTATCTAATGCATTGACAAAGAGGGAGGAAGGTAGGCTGCCTAGTCAGCCCATGGACAATTCAAAGAGATAATATGTGGTAGGTAAAGTCTCTTCTTCCCATGAGGAAGCCAAATCTGTCACCACATTCAGAAGTGGAAGGTTGGGGAGCAATCAAGTAGGCTGTGGACTTTTGAAAAATTTAGAGAAAGAAAATGCAGTAGTTCTAAAGAATGTACAGCAGGTGCAGTCCAGTTTGAAAATAAAGAAAAAATTGATGAGTTGGCTAAGGCTGCAAATAGGAGGCCAGCTCCCCATTTGCCATTTCCCAATGCTTTAAAAGCATCTTCTCCTATTGATAAAGGGAATGCCAAAGTAGAGGAATTGATGGAAACCTTTAAACAAGAAAATATCAACTTGCCTTTACTTGATACAATCAAGCAAGTGTCCGCCTATACTAAGTTTTTAAAAGACCTTTCCACCCACAAAAGACAATCTAGGATACATCTATCCAAGAAAGTCTTTTCAGCAGAAAAAGTTAACCAAGTCTTGACTATAGCAACTCCAACAAAGATCTAAGACCCTGGAGTCTCCACTATCCCCTGCGCCATTGGGGATCATACCATTGAAAAAGCCTTATTAGATCAGAGAGCTTGTGTGAATTTGCTTCCATACTCAGTCTATGAGAAGCTGGGCTTAGCTGAGTTAAAACCCACACATGTGGTCTTACAACTAGCTGACAGATCTGAGAGGAAGCCTGTGGGAATCATAGAAGATGTCTTGGTTGTGGTTGATAAATTTTATTATCCTGCTGATTTTCTGGTGCTGGATATGGAGCCAAGCAAGTGTGCTACTTCCATCCCTATGATTTTGGGTAGACCATTTTTGGTCACTGCTAATGCATACATATAATGTAGATCAGGGGTCATGGAAGTAACTTTTGATAATATAAAAGTCAAATTGAATGTGTACAATACAGCTCATCAACCCCATTTAGATAATGAGGACTATTTTTTCATTGAGCTGCAGGATGAGTTGGTGGAAGAAACTCTGCCCCAACTGCTATATAGTAATGATTTGTTTGCTATTTTTGATAAAGTTTGGAATGAAATAGTGGAAGAGAAAGCCTCCACATCTGAGCTTGAGCAAGTGCAAACTGTAAATTCTAAAGTGGGGCCAACAAAGCATCACCCATGGAAACCAGCTTTGTTATCTCTTCCACTACCTTCTAAGGCACCCCTATTGCCTTCATTCATCAGTCCCCCAAATGTGGAGCTAAAGCAGCTCCCAAAATCTTTAAAGTAAGCCTTCCTAGCAGCTAATAAGAAATTGTTAGTCATAATTTCTTCTGCCCTCACTCTTGAGAAAGAGGAAGAGCTGCTTTGTGTGCTAAGGAAGTATAAGAGATCAATACGGTGGACTATCACAGACCTTGGAGGTATAAATCCTGTTGTGTGCATACACAAGATTCATCTTGAAGAGGGCTCCAGACCCTCTAGAGAGATGCAAAGAAAATTGAACCCACACATGCAGAGGTTGTCATGAAAGAAGTTATAAAGCTATTAGATGCTGGGGTCATTTATCCCATCTCAGATTCTCAAAGGGTGGCACATACCCAGGTGGTGCCTAAGAAATCTGGGATCACTATAGTTCAAGCAGACTCAGGAGAGCTGATCCGAACCAGACAGACCACAGGTTGGAGGGTGTGTATAGATTACAGAAAGCTCAATGATAAAACCAGCAAAAACCATTTCCCATTGCCCTTCATTGATCAAATCTTAGATAAGCTAGCAGGCAAGGCATTTTATTATTTTCTTGATGGTTATTCAGGTACAATTAGATCCCTGTATACCCATAAGATCAAGAGAAAACTACCTTTACATGCCCCTTTGGAACCTTTGCATATAGAAGGATGCCATTTGAACTATGTAATGCACCTGCCACCTTTCAAAGATGTATGTATGCTATTTTCTCTTACATGATTGATCAATTTTTAGAGATTTTTATGGATGATTTTTCCATTTATGGGGATGATTTTAGTCAATGCTTCCAGCACCTTAGCTTGGTGTTGCAAAGATGTGAAGAAACAAACCTAGTCTTGAGTTGGGAGAAGAGTCACTTCATGGTGACTCAAGGCACTGTCTTAGGACATGTTGTCTCCCACAAAGGGATAGAGCTTGATCAAGCTAAAATCGATTTAATTGCACATCTACCCCCACCCAAAACTGTCAAGCAAGTCAAATCATTCTTTGGACATGCTGGTTTCTATCGAAGGTTCATCAAAGATTTCAACAAAATCTCCAAACCTCTTTGCCACTTGTTGCGCCAAGAGGTTCCATTTGAATTCAATGATGAATGCCTAGCTGCCTTTGAATTGCTAAAGACATGTTTGACTACAGCTCCCATTTTAGAGGCTCCTGATTTCTCCTTGCCATTCGAGCTAATGTGTGATGCATCAAACTTTTCTATTGGTTGGGACAAAGAAAAGACAAAGCACTGAGTGTAGTGGCTTATGCAAGCAAATCAATGGCTGATGCCCAGTTGAATTATACAACAACCAAAAAGGAACTGTTGGCCATTGTATTTGCTTTGAAGAAATTCAGATCATATGTGCTGGGATCTAAGATCATTGTGTTTACTGACCACTTAGCCTTAAAATATCTCTTGTCCAAAAAGGATGCTAAAGCTAGACTGATAAGATAGGTTTTGCTTTTGTAGGAATTTGATGTAGAGATTAAGGACAAAAAGGGGGTTGAGAATGCAGTAGCAGACTACCTATTTAGGATCCCTGTTGTTGAACAAGAGAGCTTGCCCATCAATGATTCCTTCCCAGATGAGCAACTTTTTGTTGTAGAGATAAGTGTGCCTTGGTTTGCCAACATAGTAAACTATCTAGCTGTAGGTACAATCTCCCACATTGGAATAAGGATGATAGGAATCTATTTTTCTCACAGATTCGATATTACATGGGGGAAGATCCTTACCTTTTTAAGTATTGTGTAGACCAGGTGGTAAGAAGATGTGTGTCTGAAACTGAATTTAAAAACATTCTGACCATGTGCCATGAACAGGCTTGCAGAGGCCATTTCAGTGGCAACAAAAGTGCTGCAAAGGTGCTTCAAAGTGGCTTCTATTGGCCCACTCTTTTCAAGGATGCCTTTCAGCATTGCAAAGCCTGTTCTAGATGCCAGCAAATGGGGAGTATATCCACACGAAACTCCATGCCTCTGCAGCCCATTCATGTGGTTGAGCTTTTTGATATTTGGGGGATAGATTTTATGGGCCCTTTCCCTCCTTCCCATGGTTATAATTATATTCTTGTGGTTGTGGACTATGTGTATAAATGGGTTGAGGCCATAGCCACAAGAACTAATGATCACAAGGTTGTCCTCAACTTTTTAGGACAACGTTTTCTCTAGGTTTGGCACCCCCAGAGCCATCATCAGTGATGGGGGGAGACATTTCTGCAACAAATAGTTTGAGAACCTCCTTAGAAAGAACTCTGTGACACACAAAGTTGCCACCCCATACCACCCACAAACCAGTGGGCAGGTGGAGATTTCTCACAGAGAGATCAAACATATTATGGAGAAAACAGTGTGAGTGGATCGGAAGGATTGGTTTCTGAAGCTACCTGACGCCCTGTGGGCTTATAGAACTGCCTATAAGACTCCCATTGGGATGTCTCCTTTCGGGCTGGTATATGGCAAGGCGTGCCATTTACTAGTAGAGCTTGAGCACAGGGCATATTGGGCTATTAAAGCATTAAATATTGACTTAACTTCTGCTGGCATTCAGAGGAAACTCCAGCTATTTGAGCTAGAAGAGCTGAGGTTGGATGCTTATTCCAATGCGAGAATCTACAAGGAGAAAACCAAGGCCTTCTTTGACAAGTAGTTGTTAAGAAAAGAGTTCATTGTTGGCAGCAAGGTATGGCTTTTCAACTCTAAGCTGAATTTTTTCTCAGGAAAATTGAGATCCAGATGGGAGGGACCCTACGTAGTTGAGCATGTATCCCCATCTGGAGCAGTTGAAATCAAGGATCCTAACAATGGCAGGATCATGAAAGTAAATGGTCAGAGGCTCAAAACTGTTATTGAAAATATGGAGCCCATGATGACCACTTCCCTTCAAGAACCTCTATTACTTGACTGATTCTCAACAATGTATAGTATGTACCATAGTTGCTATTTTGGTGTTGTTATTACTGTTTAGCATAGTCATTAGGGTTTAATATGTGCATGTCCATATCATGTGTCCTTCATAGGCTGACTGGAGGCAGGACCTGTTTAATTTGACTAAGGATTTGCCAAATGGATGTGTAGCATGGTAGTGGGGAAGGATATAAGCATATTTGCAGGTTCTACTAGTGTATAATTGTCTGTCGATAGGATCGTTGAACCTGTCAATAGCTTCTAAGGGTCTTTGGTTGTAATTATCGATAGGTTTAGAGTACTGGTCGAGAGGTTTTCTGAACCTCTCGGGAAGATTTTTATCGAAACATAGAATCTGCCGAGGGGATGAATGGTGAATTTAAGGAACCTAGCGGAGGATTGGTGAACTTCTCGAAATGATGCAATTGGTAACCTAGACCTATCGACAGGATTGTGTTAACCTCTCGAGAGGTTTTGCGGTGTTTCACTCCTCGGCAGGTTGTACCAACCTGTCGACACCCTGCCCCCCAATCCTGTAGAGGCTCTTTTTCCTTCATGTCTAAACATTAATTCCTCTTATCTCCCTGCCTTAATTCCCATTGCTATAAATAAACTACCATGCACTCCGTGGTACCAGTCCCCATATTATCGAACTACGTTCCATACTTGCCGCAACCGACTTGCCACTTACCACCAATACCATTTTAGCAATTATGACTTGGGAAGATGAGAAAATTTAATACGACGATACGCATCCCACGTCCTATGTTTTAAATACCAGCCTCGTTCACCTCCTTCACAGTTGTTCATGTTTAACCTCCTCAGTTCATCCCTATCCATAACCATGGCGAATGACAAACCCATTGAGCTTCCAATAAAATTTGACCTAGTCTGGGAGGATCCGCCACCACTAAAGGAACCAGACCCTTTACAGTTCCTGTGAGATGAATATGAGGAAGTCCAAAGGATTTTTGCCAAGGAGGAGAAGAAAAAGATAAAAGAAAGAAAAAGAAACAGAAGATAGAACCATCTGCACCCTCCTCCCCATCCTCCTCCCTCCCACCACCACTTGCTTAGCATCCGTCCCCCTAAGCCCTCTCATCCCCACCCCTGACTTGTTGTTCCTCTTATAGCGGTAACAGGTTGAGGATATCACTGAGCTAGGGGCGCAATTTCTTTTTGACAAGTTGTTTTGTTCGAGGCCGTGGAAGTTGTTACCATAGTCATGTCTAAGTTACAATGTGTCTAGGTTTTCTTATATTTATGTCTAGGTTTTCTCCATTGTACATATTCTTTAGGTTTAAATGTAATTTCTTTTTATTTTGATTCATTTATTTGATATGAATGTACAGTGTTTGTTTTCTTTCTTTTGTGTATCTCTGTTTTTACCCTACTGCATACCCACAAGTATCTTTGACACAGTGAGGACACTGTTCCTCATAGGTTTGGGGGTGTAGCAAGGTATGCCAATGGATAGTTAATAGTAGTGCAGCAAGGTTCAATAGAAATTGAGAAAATAAAGTAAATTCCCACCTGAATTTTTTTTAGGAAAATAAAAACCTTTTAATATTGGAATATGTTGCAGTTCTAACACTATAATGAAGCAAATGTCAAGAATTTTTATTCAAAAATTAGCACTTAGTGAACTTGAAAGGAGAGAAGATCTGTGAGGATACTCCCCAAAAAATTTGATGGAAGACCATAGCCAGTGAGATTTGGGCCTGAGAATTTTTTATTTCTTGAAGAGTGTCTTAGCAAATTTTTTCTACTCTAAGGACCGATTGGATCCAGCTTTGATCACTAGAAGTTAGGCAAATCCAAGTTAAAACAGCTTGACAACATTCTTGACATTTAGGACATGAAGTAAGGCCATTCCTTGGACAGTTTGAGCTTAAAATATCCTTACCCTTTGAACTGCCCTTGATATACACCAATTGAGCCTTGAAATCCAAGCTTTTCTTTGATAAAAATTAGAAAATTTGAACTCAAAACCTCAATGACCTGATGCAGCCTGACCCTCACTCTGAGATTTCAGAAGGTAAAGGAGAATGAATTGAAGAGGTTAGAAGAGCAAGGTTTGACAATTTGATAAAAGAAGAAGAAAATACATGTGAAGGCAAGAGTGATGTGTAATTGTAGCATGCGAGCCCATAAATAAATAAATAAATTACAAGAGGAAGGCATACAAAAGAAAAGAAAAACAGGAAAATATAATAAAGAGAAGTCACTTCATTTGAAAATCTGCAAGAAGATAAGAAGTTGATGAAGCTGATCACTTCAAGTATGAAAATACAAAAAGAAAATGAAGATGTGATGAAATGAAGAAGGTGAAGTCATGAATCACCTCCTTACTTTGTTGATTTCTCAACCTTGAATCCCATTCTACTCTTTTATTCTTTGTAAACTTCACCCTTAAGCCACATTACAACCCAATAAAATGACCTTACTGATCTTAAATGGATTGAGCTGTCGTGTGGAGACAAGGATTTGTCTGATCTATGGTGAAAAGAGTTAGAAAATTTCAGAAATTAGAGCAATGCCTATGCTCATGCTTGCAGTCCTATTTGAGGGCTGTAACTGCTCTTAAGTTGTGTGAACTGATGCACCCTTCTAGTTTCATTTTGAGTTACAACCTCGGTGAGCTTTGGATCTGAAATTAAGTTTGTTAGGGGTTGTATCATAACAAAAATTCTCAATTTAATAGTTAGCTATGTATTAAATTTAAAAAATAATGCCTTGACATGAGCTGATTGATTATGAAGGAATTGCAGCAAAATTTCAGTTTTAAAAAAATGTTGTGGTTTTGACAAGAACCTTCTGATGTTAAAGGAACAAGGTGTGGAATGAATTTTATTTTGGCTTGATTTTTGTTCTCAACATGCTGCATTAACATTAACTGAACCATTCGAGAAGTTTGTGGGTAACTTCACTAAAACCCTCAGGAGACTTCACTCCTCCACTAGGGATCACCTAGAGGTTTAAAAGGCTTGATGCATATGCTAAATGCATCTGTGTTCCCTACAAAAGTGGCATTTTTTATTTTTAATAATTGTTTTTACTTTCTCCTTTGCCCAGGGACTAGCAAAGCTTAGGTTCGGGGGTGTGTTAAGTAGTGAAAAATACTACTTTTTACCTCCTAACCTGACCTCTATTGGACCCTTGAGCTGACTAATAAGGTGTTTTAAGTATATTTTATAGATAAGCAATAAAATCCAGCCTTAGTACAAATATCCACATAAAAAGGCCAAAGAAGCAATCTGCTCCTCATCATGTGTTCACAACAGCCCAAAGGCCTATCAGTCACGCAATCAAAGCTTTATAAATTCAAGAGAAGGTCATGGGATCAACAAGGCATGCTTGAGACCAAGCATAGTCACAAAGAAGATAGATTGAACCCACCAAGAGGTTGCTGAGTGCTAACGGATGGAAGACAGCACACCAAAGATACGTGCCAGCTGAGGAAACTCAAGGCAGAAGCTGTCTAGAAGTTTTGAAGCTCAAATGCCAATCTGCCGAGAGGATCCATTAAGCTATTCCAAGGTTCTAGTTGCTTGTCGATAGGTTGTGCTTGCAGTAAAAGAATCCTATCGACACCTTGCCTAAAGGTGCAGGGGAAGTCGCGAGGTTCAACTAAACCTATCCAGCAGATTGAGATAAGCTTTCGACAGGACCTTCTAGAACCTGTCGAGATGATCCCCAACTTGTCGAACACTTCACCAAGTCGACAGGTTGATTGTAACCTGTTGATAGGATGAATGAAGAACTAAACAGAAGGTATTGAGAGCGACTTCAATCTTGTTGAGATATGCCAATCCTATCGACTTGTGCACTTCAACTTAGCGAGAGGTTTTCCAAACCTATCAAAATACAAAGCAAGTAGACTAAGAACTTGTCGAGAAGTTCCCTTAACATCTCGACATTCGTTTTGGGAACTTCTCATGGCTCTTCTTCAGTAGCTACAACTTTCGGATTTTGCACACATGATCCAAGGCGCGACAGTGACCCCTAGGGGGTATTTTTGGTATTCAACTGAGCACGAGTGGGAACTCTAACTATCTCACATGTACTTGTAAGTTGTGAACTAATAGGAGAAAAGCTTCTAGAAGAGGGATCAACCACATCAGCATAACTGCATTATTCTTTTAAGTTCTAATTGGCATAAACAGATCTGAGAAAAAAGGTATAAATAGAGGAGCAATCACATTGAAAAATCATCCAAAAATTGAGAGAGCCAGAGCCAAGTTTGAATTCATTTTCCCTCCAATTTTTCCCTCTCTTTCTTCTTCCTCCTCGCTCTTAGCCAATTATGGTTGGCTAAAACTTCTTCAGTAGCTAGGGTGAGGTTATGAGCTATAATTAAGAGTTTTAGAGGCTTTGTAAGGGATTGGATGCTACACAGATTGTTGATCTAAGCACAACATTGTAAGTAGTGGCATTGCAATGGAATCGTGGGATTTAGAGTTAATTCTGAGCTATACTTCATTTATTCGTATTTGATTTCCCTAGTTTGGATATTCCTGTGGGCCAGCCAGAAATGGGGAGCTTGTAGCCTGGCATTCACAGCATCTACAATGGTTAACCTGTTCTAATCAAGACCATTGGCTGGAGACAATCTCTAGGATGATATGTGACCATTCAAGTGGACAGGTCATAGCCTTAGGATTGCTCTGATTCTCTAGTTAAGATCAGATCCTTATAACATGCATCTGTCGGGTCAAAGCTAGGGAGCTTGTAGCCAAATGAAGGATTGTTACAGATCTAATCTAAGCATTCCCTTTGATTCATTTAATTTTCAGTGTAAGACCAAATCCCTAGCTACTGCTCTCCATCCTTTGATTTTTAATATATTTTCCTTCACTTCTGTGTTTTCTTAAAATCTGGATCAACTGCATTTAATTTATGTAGTTTATAGTGACAAAAACCCAAAACCTCTCCTCTTTCTTGTATTAGTGTAGCTTAAATTGGGATAGAGTGCCAGATCTATTGCAGATTTGGAGATTTACCATAGTTTTGTGTAACCGTGGGATTTATGACGATCCCGTCACAGTGATGCGCTCGCTAACAAAAACATAGAGTCGCCAGCTGGAGCTTTTGGTGTCCCGGAAAACGTAGTTCATTTTTATAAGCACCGATAAAAATATGACTCTGAATATGATCTACACTAAAGGCTCTTGGGTAGGGGCTTTGGTTATCGATCGGGAAGGTGTTAGGCACCCGATCAACCTGCTTAACACAGTCTCTACTAATGGCCAAAACAAAAATAAAGTTAAAAAAAAAAAGAAATTGGCTTCCTCTTGCCCAAATGGGCCTTAAATCCTATTTGTGTCCCTCCGTTCCTACCGAAAATTCGGTGGCGTAACGGCACAAATGGGAGGATTGGAAGAGCTAAAGAAGAGATAGGAGAAGAAAGGGGAGAGCCGGAGCCCTCGGGCCCTTGTAGCACCATAGAGGATCCTTGTGGTTGCTTGTTTTGATCAGCTTTTGAAGGTTTGAATGGTAGAGAATGGGGTTCTAACTCCAAAGGCTTGGTAGCTAAGAGGAAGAGAAGGAAGGCTAAGGGGTAGCACACACCTAACCTAGGGGTTTTTTATGAAAGGTAAGGCTTGGAAGGAGGTTTTGGAATTCTGGAATTTGTATGAGCAATGGTGCACTAAAAGGAGAAAGATCTTCTTACTTTAAGCTCTTTCTCTCTTAGGTAAAAATTCTCAACCCTTAAACCAAGGGAGGGGGGTCTATTTATAGGAAAAGGGTGGATTAGGAGGCTACTTAGATGCTAATTGGGTTTAGGAATTAGGTAATCTCTAATCTAAGGTTTCCTAGGATTTTGAGAGCTTGGATATGTGTGGGAATGGTTTTAATGGTGGATGATAGGTTAGTGTTTTAAATCACTTAAGGGTTACAAATAGGCATTAAAAGAGTACAACATAACTAGCAAAACACCCCCAAAGATTAAGATGGTCAATAAGTCAAACCCCAATCTTGATTTTCAGAGTAAAAACCAGAGGTCACTTTTCATATGCCTGGCGCAACTATTATTTGCGCCAGGCAAATATACAGTAAAATAGTTCTATACAGTAGCCTGGAAGTTGGCTTTGCGAGGGGTGGGGTCCACTTCAAAATTGGCGCAACTATTAGTTGCGCCAAACAAAACACTTGAATTTCTGCATGATTTTTGAAATGCCATAACTTTTGATACACAACTCCAATTGAGGAGATTCTTGGTTTGTTGGAAAGATGGAGAAGTCCTCTTTCTAATGGTATATAATTTGATAGTAGTAGAGAGCCTCATCTAGTCCTTGCACACCACTCTTCATCCATTGCCTGAGAAGGTTAGGCTTAGAGTCCCGAAGGGGTTCTAAGGATTGGGATTGGTTTCTAAAGGTTCGGGGTAGGTTCCTAAGGGATCTAGGGTGATTCCTAAGGGTTTGGAGTGGTTTTTAACCATTCCATACATGCCATCAAAAGCTTGAAAATGCGCCTCTCTTGAAATGTATTTCGATCAGGCCTTGGGCCAAATTTAGGTGTCTACAGATGCCCCTCTTTGATATCCGATCACTAATTATCGAATGCCAAAGAAAAGAGACATCCGAAGAGGCTCATGGCATTACTGACGGGTTCGCTGTATTTAGAACGAACTTCAAACATCAAATGAGTAACATGGTGAGAAAACGAAAGCCCTAGATGCCAGGCTAAACATCGTTTCTCAAGGTAATCAGTCCCCAAGCGCTTAGTGGCATTACTGGGTATAACCGAGGTGGAACTAGTTGTGAAAGCCCTATATGCCAAGCCAAACATTCACTTCTTGAGATGATTTGAAGGTATTTGATGTTTAAGATTCATTTTGAATGCAACAACTTTGTAAGTAAGAGGGGTGATCGACCCACATTCAAAGATAGGCGCGAAATAAACATACGCAAGGCTCCTCAGTTTGTGTCCAATCCTACGAGGCATTTGATTGCCCCATCTGAATATTCGCGAGTGCCCCTGTTGAAAGAAAGGTTCGAGGTATTTGGGCGAACCCATCGATCCTGAAGTTTATTTAACATGGCTGCCCGTGCAAAGTGAATCGATGTCACAACGCTTTTTGGGAGGACGTGCTACTTTCAAAGATGTGCCCCGGATCGACATGACCTAGAGCATCCAGCTTCAACTACCTTGAACAGATCCAACCAAACATTTGGCATCTCTCAAAAGGGACATCCAATCCTATTTTCTGCTAACAATGATTATAAACATCATTTAACTATGCATAAACATGCACCCATTAGGGGCGATAAGCAATAAAGGCGATCGAAGCATCGACCCGGACCTACCCAGGTATAATTTACGGGAATAAATGACCATCATACGGATACCCAGACGCATAGCCTACACTTGACAGGGATATCGCTACCCATACAGGTTTTAAGCCTGTAGAAAATAAACGGGAAATGAACCCTTCTGGATGCATGGTTGCACATAGTTTGATTGATACTTAATCTCATTCTCAATAGGTTGGTCTCAATCAACGATTGACCTTTTCCAACAGAGAATCTGAAGCTTAAGACACTTTAGTTCATATGAATCCAAAATAAAGCACTTATTGCAAAGATTTAGCAGTGGAGTCGTCCTGATCGAAACATTGACCATCTGATCATGGTTTACCCCGTTGCTCCTACTTGGAAGTAGGATCCATGGATCCAAGGCGAACCTTAGATCTAGGACATTAGTTTTGCATAGCTGCGTTGCCGATAAAATATTGACATTTTACCGTATTGAAAACACACATGTGCGTAGCTCTGTGGGGAAACATAAATTTATTCTTCTTCTCTTTTTTCTTTTTTCAAAGATTGTTTTTTCCATTTTTTTGTAAAATAAGCATTATCTGGACCTCGAACCCCAGGAGGCGCACGCCCAGACAACGCATACCAAGAGCCCCTGCCTCCACAATAGTTTGCGATGAAACTAAAGCCAATGTACTCAAGTTCATGTGATATCGAAAAGACCAGGTCAAAATTGGGTGTCCACCGAAGGATACTCAATCTTGGCCTCCGTCATCAATGAAGTTCCAAATGAACAACTATGCATAAACATGCACCCATTAGGGGCGATAAGCAGCTAAGGTGACGGAAGCCCCGACCCGGACCTTCCCGAGTATAATTTACAGGAACAAACGACCATCATACGGATACCCAGATGCATGGTGTACACTTCACAAGGATACCGCTGTCAATACAGATTTTAAGCCTACAAAAAAATAAAGGAAATGAGCCCTTTTGCCTGATAAAAATAAAGGAAATGAGCCCTTTTGCAAAAAAATAAAGGAAATGAGCCCTTTTCCACATAGTTGTTTGACATAGTTTCGTATCTGACAGGTTGGAATCAATCCAACAATGGATCTTTTAGAGGACGGAGGTATCCGGACCTCATACCCCGTAGGGTGCTCACCCGAACAGTGCAGGCCAAGAGTCTACACCTCCGAAAATTGGCACCGTCGCTTCTACTTTGAAATAGGATCCATGGATCCAAGGCAAACCTTAGACCTAGGACATTAATTTTGCACAACTGCATTGTCAGTAAAATATTGACATTTTATCGCATCGAAAATATGCGAGTGTGTAACTGTGCGTAAAAAGTTTACAGATTTATAATTTTATTTATTTATAATTTTTTTTTTTCACAATGATTTTCTTTTTTTTTTCTCTTTTTTATTAATACACCTGATGTCGATGGTGAGGTGCTTCATCTGATTTATCCATCGCCGAGAGGTTACTGGCTTCGAGACTTCGGACCGTTTTGATGTTCCTACACATTCTTAAGAAAGTGTCAGTCTCTTTTTTTTTTTATACATATCTAAAGAAAATGCATCCTAAATAACAGAAGCAGAAGTAAATTTTTACCTACACCTTTTCAATTTCAAGATATTTTTTAGATTTTTATTTTCGTAGATTTTTTGTTATTTTTCTTTATTTTTGAGATTGAAATATGATGCTGGAAATATGTACATGGAAATAAGTAGAAATATATGCACATTTTTTGGTATTTGGATTTTTCTTGATTTTTTTGTTTTTGGCTTTTTTTTTTTTTATGCCTTGACAGTGAGATGAAGTAACGGGTCTGTAGACACCCAAATTCGGCCCAAGGCCCGATTAGTCTGTACTACGAGAGAGATGCACCCCTGTGCTTCCGATGGTACCCCTGAACCCTTGGGAATCTAGCCAGACCTTTAGGAATCACCCAAAACCCATTAGAACCATTCCCCCAACCCTTAGAGATCACCCCTAAACCCTAGGATCCCTTCCCGGACTCAACTGAAACCCTTCTGAGAAATTGATGGGAGGAGAGCTATAAAATTTTATACAGACCATTGCTAAGGAGGAGCCCCTTACCATTGGAAGGAGGACTTCTCCAGCCTTCCAGCAAGCCAAAGATCATCCAATTTGGAGTTGTGGTTCAAAAGTTATGACCGATTGAAGTTTCACGTAAAATCATAACTTTTGCACAGGCGTATGTATTAGATACACCTAGCAAATTTGGCCCCATTTTGGTCAGGCGTATATATTATATACGCCTGGCATTTTTGGGCTAAATTTGGCCAGGCATATATAATACATACGCCCAGCATAGGTAGGGCCCACCACAGACACCCACCTTCTCAGATCTCCTCTGGTTTTCATGAAAATCACTGTACATAAATTGGGCGTATATAATATATACGCCCAGCTTAGCTACAGTAACTGTCATCAAATGCTTGAATTTCCTTCATCTGGTTTGACCTTTTGACCATCCCCTTGGTTGAGGTGGGTGTCTTAAGGTTGGTTGCACCCCCTTTGAGCTTATTGGCAACCCTTAAGTCACCCATGGTCTCACCCCATCATCTGCCATTGAAATCAGTTTCCCAAACCCCTAGGACCTAAAAATCTAGAAAACCTTAGATGGAGGATTAACTAATTGCTAAACCAATTAGCTCTTAAGTAACCCTCTAACCCACCTCTTCTCTATAAATAGAGAGGCCCCCCCTCTTCCCAAAGGGTTGAAAAATTAAGGTGGAAAGTTAAGCTTAAGAGAGAGAGCCAAAGAGAGAGAAAATATAAATTATTTTGCATTCTTCAACCAGAATTCCAGCATGCTTAATTCATCCTTTTCAACCCTTTTCAACCATTAGATCACCCCTTTTTAGTCAAGCTTAGTGCCTAGCTTCGTTCTACACTTCCTATCTACTGAATTCTAGCATTAGAACCTATTCCTCTATCGTTTAAGCCATATAAAGCCATCGGAAGCACGCCGAAGCGAAGGTCTTACATGGTGCAACAATGGTCCGTGAGCTCCGGCTCACCCCTCTCTTCCTCTACCTTCTTGGTGTTTCCTCCATCCAAGGATTCAAGCCATTACGCTGCCGAAATTTCGGTTTGGCTCAAAGCTTGATAGGACCGTATTGCCTTCAGGCAAGGGGAAGCTCCGCCCATTTGTTTTATTTTGGTCATAGATAGAGATCGCTACGCGCGGGTTGATCGGGTGCCTAAACCCTTCCCAATCGATAGCCGAAGCCCCT
The DNA here is from genome assembly GCA_021018995.1 of Chloranthus sessilifolius. Classification (NCBI taxonomy): domain Eukaryota; kingdom Viridiplantae; phylum Streptophyta; class Magnoliopsida; order Chloranthales; family Chloranthaceae; genus Chloranthus; species Chloranthus sessilifolius. The sequence goes on from CM037591.1 coordinate 73,806,675, forward strand.
ACCCTAGAGCCTTTGGCAAAAACCGGTAAATCAGTGTCATATTTAGCACTTCGGTGCTCAAAATATTGATTTAAAGGTTTCCCGGGTCACCAAAAGCTCTGGGTGGCGATTCTACATTTTATTCCATCGTGAGCGCATCACCGCGACGGGTTCAAGGGAATCCATGGTCGCACAAATGGCGACTCTGCTGGGGATATCACCCTAGCGCTTCCTCTCTTGTTGGCCTTTTTTTTAATCTTTACTAACCATTGCTATTTTTACTAATTTTCTGCTGTTTTTCCTTCATTTTTGTTGTTTTTACTAACATACTTACCCCTACGTTTCGGCTTTAAATTTTAGTAATTTTGCCTAGTCACTTGACTGACACCTTTTTTACTTACCCCTACGTTTCGACTTTAAATTTCAGCAATTTTTGCCTAGTCACTTGACTGGCGCCTTTTTTACTTACCCCTACATTTTGGCTTTAAATTTTAGCAATTTTTGCCTAGTCACTTGACTGGCACCCTTTTTTACTCACCCCTACATTTCGGCTCTAAATTTCAGCAATTTTCGCCTAGTCACTTGACTAGCACCTTTCTTACTTACCATTACGATTCAGTTTTAATTTTCAGCACTTTATATTTCCCATCTAGTCGCTTGACTGGCCCCGTCTTTTTTCTTACTTTTTGTCATATCCTAACAGTGGACGCCGGCCCGTTGAGGTGGCACAGGCTTGTCATCCCTGACCCGATTTTGGACTTAAATTCACTCCCCTTTAAAAATCTGTAATTAAAAGTGAACCAACAGTGTGGGGACATAATCAAATCTGGTTTTGCGTGTTTTAGATAGTTTTCGGGGGGTTTAGGCACAGATAAAACTTACCCGATTCCCAGTAAGGCGGCAGCCCTAGTGGTGATGACCCTAAAAAGAACCACCCCTTCCAGTACCTGAGAAGGCACTTGCGCCGGAGGTATATCAGTTGGGTTGCCAATTCCGATCAAGCCGTAAAATCCACAATGGTGAGAGCGTAGACAGCCCTAATTCAGCCGTGTATCCCTAGGAAGCGGAAAGGAGTGACCCGATAACACACAGCAGTCCCTGGGAGTATCCCTCTAAGAAAACCAGTTCAAAAGACTCACTGTGGGCTTGCTGTTCACTGTCAAAACAAGTTGACAGAACTGTCTTTGGTAAGCGTATATAATATATACGCCCAGCCAAAATCCCCAGATTAAAGTCAGGCGTATATAATATATACGCCTAGCCAAATCTGCTTAGTTTTGGTCAGGCGTATATAATACATACACCCAGTATATACTGGGTTCAGGCAGCCCGATTTGAGGCCTAATCCACCACCCAAGTTCCCCGATTAGCGATATTAGTGCCCGCAGTAGCTTCCCGCATTCTGTAACGCCCAATATGCCCCCACCCAGTCAAAAGAAGGCGACTTCTCATTGATTTGCTCCAGGGGATCGGGTCATTTGCATGGATTCCCTCACCTTCAATAGAGCGAAAGGGTTCCCTTTCGCTTCTTCCGAAGTGTGTCGGATCCCGCCGTGGGACCTATTAAAGGTGGATATATCACCCGAGACGGGAATTTTTCTAGGGCCCAGATCATCATTCATTTAAATAGGGGAGATAATTTTCATTCAAAAAATCTAAAAAATATATATATATATATATAGAAAAATCAAAAATCCGTATATACATATACTTTTGGTGTGACCATCACTACGACGACCTCAAACCCAACCCGTAGAAGGAGAACTAGGAAAGTATTCGGCCCTTACCCAAGACATCGATACAACACTCATCAGCGGATCATGTCGAGTGCCAATACATCCCCGCCATCATCCCCATCCCATTCCCATATAGGAGAAGTCCCGATCTCCAACACCTTCACCCAAACCCGGTCCGATATCACTGGTCCATTTAGGGCACCCGTCTTCGCATCCACCCCATCCCTCGCCCTTACATTTTCTCAACATACCCCCATCTCATCCCCTACTGAAACCCCTCATTTCCCAACCGACCCATACATCCCCATCTCCCATCCATACACCCTTACCGCACGCCCCTACTCCTAAAGACCCCATCGGGAGCCCCATCCCCCACCTACCTCCCACGTCCCATCCACCTCATCATCCATGCCCCCTACATCCTATATCCCATCCACCTCATCTCACATGCCTTCCACATCACATGGCCCATTCACATCCCAACATACCCCCCTATTTACCCAAGTCATGCCCAACTTCTCCCAAGGTATGACCAGTAACCCACCATCTTCCATAGCTATACATCCATACCCTCCAAGCATAATCATTCATATCCCCCACACCCGGGTCATGCCCAATTTCACCCAACCCCCTCCGTCCTTGAATGGGCCATCACCCTCCAATCTCACACCTGAATCCATGCCCTAAATAGAGGACATGAGAATGATGTATGCCCTGTGGGCTACCTCTCGGAGTCCTACATTCCATACCCCACATCTAGGTCTCCATACCCCATTCCCCCATGACCATGCCCAACCACCCATCATTCATACCATCCAAGATCCCCCACCTCAATTCCAGGCCCAAGCCCACTCATCTCAGGCCCAAACCCACACAAATCCATTTGCCCAAGCCCAAATATCTTTAGAACCATGCTCCAAGTCCGACAGGCCCAAGCCCACTCATCTTAGACCCAAGCCCAAATATCTTTAGAACCATGGTCCAAGCCCGACAGGCCCAAGACCGCTCATCTTAGACCCAAGCCCACTCATCCAAGGCCCAAGCCCACCAAACCCCTCAAACCCAAGCCTAGAATCCTCAAGGCCCATGGGCCCAAGCCCAAACCCATCAGACTCAGGACCTAGCCCAAAACCCTCCAGGCCCATGGGCCCAAGCCCAAACCCATCAGACTCAGGCCCTGGCCCAAAATCCTCAAGGCCCATGGGCCCAAGCCCAAGCTTATCAAACTCAGGCACAGGCCAAAAACCCTCAAGGCCCATGGACCCAGGTCTAAACCCATCAGACCCAGGCCTAAGCCCAAAACCCTCAAGGCCCATAGGCCCAAGCCCAAACCCACTAGACTCAGGCCCAAGCCCATCAGACCCAGGCCTAGTTCCAAGCTCCCCAGGACTCTTGGACGAAAACCTATCAAACCCAGGCCCAAGGCCCATCACCCCACACCCAATACCAACATGGCCCATTAACCCAAACCCAACAGGGCCCATTGGCCCAAAATCATACCTACCCCCACATCCAGGCCCAAGGCCCATCAACCCAAGCATTTCAAAACCATCAAGCCCAAACCCAAGGCCCATCCACCCACACTCATCAAGGCTCGTTCATAAACCCCTTACCCCTTCACCAGTACCCTTCATTCACCTATACCCTTTATGCCCCCATCCCGCCTCTAACGGAAAATTCGATCCACCCCATTCCTCAAAACCATGCCTACAGCATCCCGCCACATCAACCACACCCCCATTACCCCCAGAATGTACACCCAGCTCAGCACATCATTCATCCACAAACCACTCATCCATTCACTCCTTCCCATCCCCTACAAGCCTTGTGGCCCCACCAGGTCATCCAACCCATCACCCCTCAAGTCGAAATAGCAGACCTCGGCCCTCACCAGTACAATGACCAACAGTACGAGGAGGACGAGATCCACAATAGTGGAGGAGCTGTCAGCTTTGGCCCCCCCAGGCCCATCATCATCACACTCAGGGCCGAACAAAATCAGGGGGAGGTAGTCCCAGCTACAGCCTCAAAAGAACCAGAGCAGCTGAAAGAACAGATAGACAAAATACAGAAGCAGCTAACGAAAATGGGAGGGCTAGAACTGCATTTGACAGACTTTTCAGACTTATGTTTGTTCTCGGACGTCCCCCTACCACAAAAATTTTAGATGCCATCATTCGATAAATATAATGGCACTAGCAACCCCATCGCCCACTTAAAATCTTATTGTAGGGATATGTGCCAATACGGCGGAGATGAACGACTCCTCATCAAAGTGTTCCAAAAGAGTCTAACGGGCCCAGCACTGAGATGGTTCACATCCCTAGAACCATCCATGACAAAAACTTGGAAAGATCTGACACACTCATTCCAAGAATAATATGTCTATAACATGGACATAGAGCCAAGGAAGTTGGATCTGGCCCGTTTGAAACAAAGGCATGATGAAACTTTCAGTGCCTACTTAGGAAGGTGGAGGGCATTGGCCGCCCAGGTGACCCACTGGATTCCTGATGATGAGCAGATTGAATTGATAACCATGGGAGCTCTCCCAGTCATCGCAATTTTTTTGGTGTATCAGCAACAGTCTAGTTTTACTGATTTGGTCTGAAATGCCAACCGTTACGAAGACGCCGTTAGAGAGGGCAGGTTAGGAAAGAGCGTGGCCAACAGGGCCACCGGGGTTCGAAAGGCTGCCGAACCAAGAATTGAAAGAAGACTAGGGGCAGAGGTACAAAACATCGTTTACCCTCAGGCCAATACCAATCCCCCCCCGATACAGCTCCAGGCCACGCAACCACCCCCAGCTCGTTTCAAGCAAGCACCAAGGCCAAACAACAGATCGAGAGTGCCATTTACCCAAGAATAGATGAGAGCACGATTTGAATGGGTGTTCACACCATTAGGACAATCTTTAAGTGTCTTATTGCCAGTGTTGCTACAAAAGGGTCTGGTCAATTTACTCCAGCCTCGCCCACCACCCAATCCAATCCCGAGAAACTATGACCCGAACTAGCATTGTAACTTCCACTAGGGGCCGGGTCACCCTACGGACCGGTGCTTCCCATTAAAGCATGATAAGTAGTGAAAAATACCATTTTTCACCCCTAAACATGAGCCTTGAAAGACCCTTGAGAGGACTAAATAAGTGCTTTAGTGTTCATATTGCAGCTAACCAAAAAGACAGGTCCAAATCCGAAAACCATCCTAAAATGATCAAAAAGCTGACAACGCATGTCAAGCTCAAAGAGGGAGTGAAGAAATAGCCTCAGCAATGGCTAAAAGGTCCTAAAAGAGCAAGAAAAGACCTGAAGAAGAAGAATGGAAGCTAAAGCTCAATTCGCAAAGAACTTCTACTATTCGCAAAGGAAAAATCAAGTTAAAAGTCAATTCGCAAAGAAGAATGGGAGCCTAGAGTTCAATTCACAAAGAACTTCTACTATTTGCAAAGAACCTTGAACTTTGCGAAAAGAAGAAAACACTCCTCGAATAGAAGAATGACCTTTGCGAAAAGAAGAAAACAGAATCAAACCCCACGAAAAAGAGCTTCAGGAGCCAAATTACTTAAAAAGACCCTTAAACTCGAAATGGCATTCGGGATTTACGTACCACTTTGAAGGGCATTTCAAAAGAACTTTGCACGCCCCAATGCGTTTTAAAACCCAAGGACATTCCGAAGATTGACGAACAACCAAAGGCATATTCCACCCCATGTGAACACCCAAAGATGAAATTACTTGGCGGGAACTTCTAGAAGCTCAAACAGATTTTGAATTACATATGAATTGATACCTCTGTTTCTGATTGGTGAACCAGATCAAGCATTTACGATTGGCGTAGCAGATCCGGATCCCGGTGCTCGACTCCTATTGGTTGATACAGATCTATCCAATTACGATTGGTTGATACACATCGAGCTGGCTTAGGAAAACTATAAATAGACGAACCATTTGCCCAATTTGGGTATCCAGATTTTAGAGTTTTCATCTCTGTTTCCCTCATTCCGGTCGGATAGTTTATCTGAACTGTAATCCCTTCTTGTAGTTTACCTTTGAGAGCCATTGTGAGTGATTTGTACTTCTAAGTTCGGATTCAAGATCAGTAACTGAGGGCTCTTCGAGAAGCTCTGAAAGTCCGAGGGCTCTCTAAGAAGCCGTGCTCTGTAATTGAACGGTGGATTTAAAAAGGTAGCTGTAATTTGTGTCTTCTCCATTGGAGTCAGGTCGAGGGATCAGAATGTTCACCTTAGTGCATTAGACCTCTTTAGATTCACTTATCCGCATCCAACTTCCCTTAACTCATCATCCCTGTGCGAATTAGCGTTGGTAACCTAATTCAAGCGGCATTTACTGATGATGTTCATGTACGAACTAAAGAATAGGCTACGCTTAGGATGGATCTGTGACCATTTAAGTGATGATCACGACCATAAGTCTAAACCTATTCCTTAATTCGGATTTATTTCTCTTACATCTGTCTTTGGTAGCAGGATGAAGATTGAATCTGCCTGTTGAACTCTGATTCTCCATTAAAATTCAGAGGCTAAAGTACATGAAGCTATTATTTCTGCATTTGTCTTATTTTAAACATCTCCCCAACTCGGATCTGGATCATGTAGTTAATTCTTTTCTTTATTTGCTTATAGTTAAATGTGACACAATCCAACACTCTCTTTTATCTATTCTTTTTTATAGATAATTATAGAGCCAGATCTGGTAGCACAGATCTGGAGGTTTATCTCTCAGTTTAGACAAACTTCTCTGTGGACGATCTTGAAATACTTACTTTTAAAACTTGCTACAATTGGCCCTGATCTTGCAGGCCAGTGTTAGCCCCAATGTGCTGATATCCCTTTCATAAGTTAACATCCATATAACTTAGCATTCTTTAATTCTTTAATTTTTGATTCATAATGCACACAATTATGGCACACTTGGAGCGACAACAAAGCACGCGGTCCAAGATCTAATAGAGGCAGGAAAAATTATTCCCCCACTGCTTCCTCTAGGACAGAATCAGAACATCCATCAAACCCCTCTACCCTCGCACCCAGGAGGCCTCAGGCCTAACATCCATTGGGTATAGGAAGAAGAAGAAGATTTTGACCCCTCGGATTACATCAGTAATCAAGAGGAGTTCTTATTTCCCATGATGAATAAGGACGAACCATTTGTGGGGGTGATCGAGCCGCTGTACTTAGTCGATTACTTCCCCACCCCGGCATACCAAGAGGAGCCCTTAGATTTAGGGCAATATTTTTCCACTCCTGCTCCCACCTATCAAATCCAAATGGGCACCGCCCCACCGCAATCATACGCATATCCGCCCCACTCCCAATTTACCCCACAGTACACCCCACCTCCCAATCACCCCATCCCCTACACTATCCCACCATCAGCCACCCCATATGCCCCTCTGTCACACCCAAATCCCCCCATGCCATACATAACCCCACCATCCCCATACTACCCTACCCCATACACATCCCCAAATCTCTCCACCCAATACACCACTCCGCCATCCCCAAATTATTTCATCCCGTACACAGCCCCGAATCCCACCACCCAGTATACTACCCCGCCATCCCCAAATCATCTTGCCCAATACACAACTCCACCATCCCCAAATCACCCCATTCCATGCACAACTCCATCATCCCCAATATACCCCATTTCATCCACAAACCCATCATCGCCCCACCATGCAACCCCATATACAAACCCTTCATATCCATACCCCCCTGCTCCATCCACTACCCCGTCATATCCTAATCACCCCGCTCCATGCACAACTCCATCATCCCCAATTTACCCTGTTTCATCCGCAAACCCATCATGGCCCCACCATGCCACCCCATATATAAACCCTTCATATCCCTATCACCCCGCTTCACCCGCACCTCCAACGTCTCCCAGTCACTCCATCCCAATCGCACCCCCACCATCCCTACGCTATTTCACCCCCAATCTAACTCCACCCCCACACAAACAAACAACTCCTCACCCATTCCCCTCATCACCCTCTCCTAATCACCACTGGTCTTACCACGCCTAGCTAGTACCTATACAAGCCCCCTCCACACCCACAAATTTAACCTCGCCAATTCCCGCCACTACCATTCGGCCCCCTATTGGAGTCAACCTGGTCGGACCCAAAAATCTGACATACCCAACCCAATCATCCCCAGAATCACCTTGCACTCCCTTCCTCATCCCGAAACCTGCCTATGACCTGCATCAAGTACCGTTAAGCTATGAACAGACGAACATGAATGTTGGCCGCAAACGAGAGGAGACTGTTGAATTTATTACCCGGTCTGATAGAATTTCTACACAGTCAGAAGCATCGGGGACCGTCAGAGGAGAAGAGAAGAAGAAAAAGCAGGCTGCAGGGAACCCCTTTGAGAAAATTGCCAGAGAGCACATGTTGGAGACACAGCTCAAGAGAACACCCGCACATATTATTGTGTGAGATTTGTTAATCACATCCCTGCTCCACTTTCAATCCTTAATGGGAGCACTCAAGGACGCACATGTTTCCGCCCACATAACCCCAGATGAAGTGGGAGAAATAATCGGGAAAGTATTGGCCCCAAATGCTATCTCATTCACTGATGCAGATCTGCCGCTCGAGGGGAACAACCACTCTAAGCCCCTAAATATAACAATGGAAGTAGGGAACCTCGTGGTGCCGTTGGTCTTAATAGACAACAGGTCGGCATTGAACGTATGCCCTCTGAGGATGGCAATCAAAATTGGAGTGAACCCCGACACCTTTCGGCCATCTATAATAACTGCCAGGGGATACGACAACACCAGAAGAGAAATTATAGGAGAAGTAGACCTCGACCTGATCATTGGGCCTCAAACCTTCATCATCCCCTTCCAGGTGATGGACATCAAGTCTACGTTTAATCTACTATTGGGCCGGCCGTGGATACATGAGATCGGGGCAATACCATCAACTCTACACCAAATACTCCAATTCATCTTAGGCAGAAGAATCGTCACCATCATAGGTGAGAGCAGAGAAGACTGAGAGCAGAGCGCTCTGCATATTAAGAATCTAAAAGTGCTTAACATGTCGCATACAGCAGATGACACCGATCTCCATCGATTTGAGTATGACTTTTCAGCCGTTACCCTTGAGTCGCCTGAAAAAACTCCTGCCAAAATTTGGGTAGGAATGGATGTAGCTGTGTTCATGCTCCACAAATGGGGCCACCAAAAAGGGAAAGGGTTGGGCCCACTGTAGACACCCAAATTTGGCCCAAGGCCCGATCAATCTGTACTTCGGGAGAGATTTACTCCTGTGCTTCCGATGGCACCCCCTGAGCCCTTAGGAACCTACCAAGACTAGTATAAATCACCCTAATACCTTTAGAGCCATTCCCCCAATCCTTAGAAGTCACCCCTACACCCTAGAATCCCTTCCCAGACCTAACTTAAACCCTTCTGGCAGTTGATGGGAGGAGAGCTACAGAATATCACAAAGACCATTACCAAGAATGAGCCATATATGATTAGAAAGAGGACTTCTCTAGCTTTCCAACAAGCTAAATATCACCCAATTTGGAGCTACGGTTCAAAAGTTATGGCCGATTGAAGTTTCACATAAAATCATAGTACTTTTACTCAGGCGTAGATATTACATACGCCCAGCCATTTTTGCCCCAGATTAGTCAGGCATATATATTATATACGCCTACCTTTTTTTGGGGTAAATTTGGTCAGACGTATATAATATATACGCCCAGTATAGGTGGGACCTACCACGGGCTTCATCTTCTCAAAACTCCCCTGATTTTCGTGAAGTTACTGTTCCTAAACTGGGCATATATAATATATACGCCCAGCTTAGCTACAGTAACTATCATCAGTAACTCGAATTTCCTCCATCTAGGTTGACCCTTTGACCATCCCCTTGGTTGAGGTGGGTGTCTTGAGATTGGTTGCACCCCCTTTGAGCTTATTGGCAACCCTTAAGTCACCCATGGTCTCACCCCATCATCTGCCATTAAAATCAATCTCCCAAAACCCTAGGACCTTGAAAGCCTAGAAAACCTTAGATGGGGGATTACCTAATTGCTAAACCAATTAGCGCTTAAGTAAGCCCCTAACCCTACCCTTCTCTATAAATAGAGAGGCCCCCCTCTTCCCAAAGGGTTGAATTTTTGTTGAAGGATTAGAGAGTGCTTAAGAGAGAACCCTAGTGAGAGAAAATGCCAATATTTTTCCAGAATTCCAGCATGCATACTTCACCTATTTCAGTCCATTTCCACCATTAGATTACTCCTTTTAGCTAAAACCTAGCCTCTAGCATCACTCTACACCCCCTATTTTATTGAATCCTAGCATTAGAACCCATTTTTACACCATTTAAGCCATCGGAAGCACGCCAAAGCAAAGATCTTCCACCGTGCAACAAGGGCCCGTAAGCTCCGGCTCACCCCTCTCTTCCTCTACCTTCTTGGTGTCTCCTCCGTCCAAGGATTCAAGCCGTTACGCCGCCGAAATTTCGGTTTGGCTTAAAGCTTGATAGGACCGTATTGCCTTCGGGCAAGGGGAAGCTCCACCCTTTTTATTTTTATTTTGGCCATAGATAGAGACTGCTACGTGCGGGTTGATCGGGTGCCTAAACCCTTCCCGATCGATAACCGAAGCCCCTACCCTAGTGCCTTTGGCAAAGACCGGTAAATCAGAGCCATATTTAGCACTTCGGTGCTCAAAATATTGATTTAAAGGTTTCCCGGGTCACCAAAAGCTCCGGGTGGCGACTCTACATTTTATTAAAGGCGAGCGCCTCGCCGCGACGGGTTCGAGAGGATCCACGGTCGCACAGATGGCGACTCTGCTTGGGATTTCACCCTAGCGCTTCCCCTCTTGTTGGCCTTTCCTTTTATTTTGTTATTTTACTAACCATGGCTATTTTTTGTTCTAATTTGCTGCTGTTTTTCATTATTTTTTATTTTTACTAACGTACTCACCCCTACGATTCAGTCCTTTAAGTGCCTTAGCCGTTTGGCGGGCCTACTTGCACCATAAATTTCAGCTTTTACGATTCTTGTCATTTAAGCCGCCTTAGCCGTTTGGCGGGCCCGCTCACATTTATTTTCATGTCATTTAAATTTCGGTCATTTACGAGCCTTAGCCGTTTGGTGGGCTTACTTGCGCACTTTATTTCGGTCATCATATTTCATCTTTGAACGCCGGCTCGTTGAGGCGGCACGGGCTTGTCATCCCTGACCCGATTTTGGACTTAATTTCACTCCCCTATAAAAATTTGTAATTAAAAGTGAACCAACAGTATGGGGACATAATTGAATTTATTTTTGCGTTTTTGGATAGTTTTCGAGGGGTTTAGGCACAGATACAATTTACCCAGTTCCCAGTAAGGCGGCAGCCCTAGTGGTGATGATCCTGAAAAGAACCACCCCTTCCAGTACCTGAGAAGGCGCTTGCGCCGAAGGTATATCGGTTGGGTTGCCAATTCCGATCAAGCTGTAAAACCCGCATTGGTGAGAGCGTAGAAAACCTAAAATTCAGCCATGTATCCCTAGGAAACAGAAAGGAGGGACCCGATAACATACACAGCAGTCCCCGGGAGCATTTCTCCCAAGAAACCAGTTCAAAGACCCACATTCGGGCTTGTTGTCCATTGTCAAAATATAATTGACAGAACCTTTTGCCCGGCGTATATAATATTTACGCCCAGCAAAAAAGCCCCAGATTTACACAGGCGTATATAATATATACGCCAAATTAAATCTCAGATTTAAGCCGTGCCTATATAATATATACGCACCAAATCAGATACTTTTTTGGTCAGGCAGATATATATACCAAGATATATCCGGGCGAATCTCGACCTGAGGCCCAACTCACCACCCCAATTCCCCGATTAGCGTTATTAGTGTCCGTGGTAGCCACCCACATTCTCTAACACCCAATATGCCTCCGCCTAGTCAAAAGAAGGCGACTTCTTATTGATTTGCTCCGAGGGATCGGGTCATTTGCGTGGATTCCCTCGCCTCCAATAGAACGAAAGGGTTCCCTTTCGCTTCTTCCGAAGTGTGTTGGATCCCGCCGTGGGACCTACTAAAGGTACATATATTGCCCGAAACGGGAGTTGACCCTGGGCACCAGGTCATCATTCATCTAAGTAGAGGGGAGTTAATTACAATTTGAAAAAAAAAAGAGAAAGAAAATCCTCATCTTCAAAAAATCCACCTTCAAAAAAAAAAAAAAATCAATCAAAAATAAAAAATAACAACAAAAAATTCACTTTTCAAAAACAAAAAAATAAAATCATCATCATTTTCCAAAACCCAAAAAAAAAAAAGAAAAAAAAACACACAAAGAAAAACAATTAAAAATATACCTTGGTGTGACCGTCACTACGGCGACCTCAAACCCGGCCCGTAGGGGAAGAACCAGGAAGGTATTTGGCCCTTACCCGCGACATCGGTACAACACTCGTCAGCGGATCATGTCAAGAGCCGATACATCCCCACCGTCATCCCCTTCCCATTCCCGTATAGGAGAAGACCCGATCTCCGACACCTTCGCCCTATCCAGGTTCGATATCACGGGCCCATTTGGGGCGCCCGTGTTCATCTCCACCACATCCCCTTCCCTCACATTCTCCCAACATACCCCTTTTTCATCCCCTACTGAAACCCCTCATTTCCCAACCGATCCTTACATCTCCATCTCCCATCAAAACACCCTTACCGCATCCCCATACTTCCAAAGACCCCCTAGGGAGTCCCGTCCCCCGCCTACTTCCCACGTTCCATCCCTCTCATCACCCATGCCCCCAACATCCTACATCCCATCCACCCCATCTCACATACCATTCCCACCACATGGCCCATCCACATCCCAACATACCCCCCCATTTACCCGGGTCATGCCCAATTTCTCCCAACCACCTCCATCCTTAAGTGAGCCATCACCCCCCAATCTCACACCTGAATCCATGCCCTCGATGGAGGACATGAGAACGATGTACGCTCTGTGGGCTGCTTCTCGCAACCCTACCTCTCAAACCCCGCATCCAAATGTCCAAAACCTCCATACCCCATTCCCTCCTAACCATGCCCAACCACCCATCGTCCATACCTCCCAAAATCCCCCACCTCACTCCCTGACCCAAACCCACACAAATCCATGGGCCCCAACCCAAACACCTCTAGAGCCATGGGCCCAGACCCAAGACCTTCAAAACCCATGCACCCAAGCCCCGCCCAAACACCTCCAAACCAGGGCTCAAGCCCAAACCCACTGCACCAGGCCTGCACTCCAAGACCCTTAAAACCCATGGGCCCAAGCCCAAGCCCGTCAGACCCAGGCCCAGGCCCAAAACCCTCAAAACCCATGGGCCCAAGCCCGAGCCCATCAGACCTAGGTCCAGGTCCAAGCCCCCTAGGGCCTTTGGACCCAAACCTATCAAACCCAAGCCCAGGGCCCATGGAGACAAACCCAACCCCCTCATGGCCCAGTAACCTAAACTCAACAAGGCCCATTGGCCCAAAGTCATATTAAGCCCCACACCCAGGCCCAAGGCCCGTCAGTCCAAGCCTTCTAAAACCATCAAACCCAAATCCCTCAAACCCAAGGCCCATCCGCCCACACTCATCAAGGCCCATTCACTAACCCCATACCCCCCACCAATACCCTTCATTCACCTATACCCCTTACACCCCCATCCCACCTCCAACGGGAAATCCAGTCCATCCCATTCCTCAAAACCACAACATCCCACCACCTCAATCACACCCCCATCACCCCCAGAACATGCACCCAACTCAGCACATCACTTACCCACAAAATGCTCACCCATTTATCCCTTCTCATCCCCTACAAACCATATGGCCCCACCAGGTGATCCAACCCCTCACCCCCAAGTCCAAATAGCAGAACTCGCCCCTCACCAATACCATGACCAACAGTATGAGGAGGATGAGATTCGCAACAGTGAAGGAGTTGCCAGTTTTAATCCTCCCGAGCCCACCATCATCACACCTAGGGTCGAACCAAATCAGGGGGAAGCGGTCCCCGCCGCAGCCTCAAAGGAACCAAAGCAAAGAAACGAGATAGATGAATACGTGACTAATGAAGATGGGAGGAATGGAACTACACTCAACAGACTTTTCAGACTTATGTCTGTTCTCTGATGTACCCTTGCCACAGAAATTCAAGATGTCATCATTCGATAAGTATAATGGCACTGGCAACCCCATCGCCCACTTGAAATCTTACTACAGGGATATGTGCCAGTATGGCGGAGATGAACGACTCCTCATCAAAGTGTTCCAGAAGAGTTTAACGGGCCCAACACTGAGATGGTTCACATCCCTGGAACCGTCTATGATAAAAAATTGGAAAGATCTGACACGCTTATTTCAAGAACAATATGTCTATAACATGAACATAGAACCAAGGAAGTCGGACTTGGCTCGATTAAAGCAAAGACATGATGAAACATTCAGTGCTTACTTAGGGAGGTGGAGGGCCTTAGCCGCTCAGGTAACTCATCGAATTCCCGATGATGAGCAGATTGAATTGATAACCAAGGGAGCCCTCCCAGTCATCACAGATTTTTTAGTATATCGTCAAGTTTTACCGATCCGTCCGAAATGCCAATCGCTATGAAGACGCCATTAGAGAGGGTGTTAGGAAGGAATGTGGCCAATCTGGGCCACCGGGTTCAAAAGCCGCCTAACTAAGAATTGAAAGAAGACCAGTGACGAGGTACGAACATTGTTTACCCTGTGCCAATACCAACACCCCCTCGATACAACTCCAGGTTACACAACCACCCCCGACCCGTTTCGAGCAAGTATCAAGGCCATGCAACGGCCCAAAAGCCCCGTTTGGCCTGAAACAAATGAAAGCATGTTTCGAATGAGAATTCACCCCGTTGGGGCAATCCTTGAGTGTCTTATTGCCGATATTACTACAGAAAGGGCTGGTCAATTTACTCCAACCTCGCCCGCCACCCCACCCAATACCAAGGAATTATGATCCGAATCTGCATTGCAATTTCCACCAGGGACCGGGTCACCCTACGGACCGGTGCTTCCCGTTAAAGCACGCGGTCCAAGATCTGATAGAGGCGAGAAAGATCATACCCCCACCACTTCCCCAAGGGCAGAACCAGAATATCCATCAAGCCCCTCACCACCGCACCCAGGAGGCCCCAGGCCTAACATACATTGGATAGAGGAAGAAGAAGAAGAGTTTGACCCTTCAGATTATATTAGCAATCAGGAGGAATTTTCCCTCCCCAGGTTGAACGAAGATGAACTATTTTTTGGGGTGATCGAGCCACTGTATCTCGCCGATTATTTTCCCACACCAGCTTGCCAAGAGGAGCCCTTAGATTTAGGGCAGTATTTTTCCACCCCCGCTCCCACCTATCAAATCCAAACGGGCACAGCCTCGCCGCAATCATACGCGTATCCACCCCACGCCCAATTTACCCCATACACCCCTCAGTCACACATAAATCATCATGTTCCCTACGCAATTCTGCCATCCCCATATTATCCTACCCCATACACACCCTCAAGTCCCTCCACCCAATACATTACTCTGCCATCCCCAAGTTACCCCATTCCATACGCACCTTCAAATCCCACCAACCAATTTACCCCATACACCCCTCCATCGCCTAATTACCCCCCACCCATGCACAACTCCATCATCCCTAATCTATCCCATTTCATCTACTAACCCCTCATCATCCCACCATGCCACAAACCCTTTATGCCCCCCCATTCCACCCACTACCCCGCCATATCCAAATCATCCCGCTCAATGCACAACTCCATCATCCGCAATTTACCCCACTTCATCCACAAACCCATCACCATCCCATCATACCTCCCCATATACAAACCCTTCATCTCTTTATCACCCCGCGCCCACCACACCTCAAACGTCTCCCCATCCCTCCAGCCCAGTCACACTCCTGCCATCCCTTCGCTATTTTGTCCCCAACCCAACTCCACCGCCACCCGGACAAGTAAACCCTCACCCAATCCCCTCATCACCCAATCACCACTGGTCCTACCATGCCCAGGTAACACCAGTACAAGCCCCCTCCGTGCCCATAACTCCAATTTCATCCAATTCCCCCACTACCATTCCACCCCCCATTGAGTTAACTGGACCGAGAAACCAAAGATATCCGCCCAATCCTCCCCGGAATCCTCACGCACTCCATTTCTCATCTCAAAACCTACTTATGACCCGCATCAGGTACCATTGAGCTATGAACAGACGGACATGAATGTCGGGTGCAACCAAGAAGAGGCTATTGAATTCGTTACCCGATCAGGCCGAATTTCTGCCCAGCCAGAAGCATCAGGGGCAGTCAGAGGAGAAGAAAAGAAGAAAGAACAGGCCACAGGAAATCCCTTTGAAAAAATGGCCATTGAGAATCCGAAAGTACATGGGGAAGAGCGCTCTGCACATTGAGAATCCGAAAGTACTAAACATACCACACACAGCCTAGGACGCCGATCTCCACCGATTTGAGTATGACTTCTCAAGTGTTACCCTCGAACCAACCGAAAATACCCCGGATAAAACTGGAGGAGGAATTGACGCAGCTGTATTCATGCTCCACAGATGGGGCCATAAAAAAGGGAAAGGACTGGGCCCACGCCTTCAAGGAAGAAGAGATCCCGTCAAGGCCAAGGGGCAACAAACTAAATTCGGCTTAGGCTACAGGCCCAGAGAAGAGGAAGTCAGAGAAGCCAAGGAAAAGATGAGAGTCGCAGCAGCCGCCAAGGCCAGAGGAATCATCTTAGAAGTGGAACCTCACGCTCGCCCCCACATCCGTGAAACCTTTGTGAGCGCCGGGGTAGTAAAAATCGATCTGAATGGGAAGACGAGGGTAACCCCACATAAGCCTACTTCAATCCACCCCACCAATCCCTACATCATCCCCCCAGACTCGAAATGGACTTAGCCGCCCTTTCCTTGTTTGAGGAAGAAGTTCCCCGATCGACCCCTCACTCCAGCACCAACCACTCTGGGCCCCTCCTAACCGTAGAGGACAAGGTCCCGGAGGATCCCTCTATAAATATGTTGAGGGAAGAAATGCAAGAGCCCACCGATGCCGCTACCGACCGAAGAGGTAAAGGCCAAGCCTCGCAGGTGAGTAATCGGGCATCCTTGCCCCAACTCTTGAGAGCCGACAAATGCCATGAAAATGGCACCGACTCTCCAAAAAAAAACAACCTATAAAAAGTGAGGTTAGCCTCTAGACCACTCTACCTTGTATATATAGAGATCCACCTCGCCAGGGGCTGATCTCCGAAAAAATACAAAAGATCATAAAAATAGAAAAAGTACCAATTCCAAAAATATTGTCCTTTAAAATTCCCAATAAGATTAAAATCAATGTCGTGATACCCGTCCCATGTGAAGCCAACCCCTTCCCTGTAGAAATACAAGAAGTGGTAGGAGTCACGAGTCTAGACGAGGAAGGCCAAACCGACGAGCTCCCTAGTGAGCTCCTCAAACAATTTGCCGATTTTGAGCATGGCCCTACCCCGATCGTCGAAGAGACAGAGGATGTCAATTTGGGCACCACAGAGGCCCCCAGAATCACCAAAATCGGAATGTCGCTGTCCCCTATGGAGAGGAAAGGTATGATAGACTTCCTTAGGTCATACCAAGACGTCTTCGCATGGTCGTATGAGGACATGTCTGGTTTTGATACTGATCTGGTTGAGCATGAGTTGCCACTCTACCCCGATGTTAAGCCGGTGAAACAGAAGCTGAGATGACTCTGACCCGAATGGATATTGAAGGTGAAGGATGAGGTCATTAAACAGTATGATGCAGGTTTCCTCATGGTATCCAAGTACCCGCAATGGCTAGCCAATATCGTCCCCGTACCAAAGAAGGATGGAAAGGTTCGAATGTGTATCGACTTTTGAAATCTCAACAAGGTGAGCCCTAAGGACGATTTCCCACTGCCACACATCGATATCTTGGTGGATAACACCGCAAAGCATGGAATGCTCTCATTTATGGATGGATTCTCAGGATACAATCAGATAAAGATGGCAGAGGTTGATCGCGACAAGACAGTGTTCATTACCCCCTGGGGAACCTTCTGCTATAAAGTAATGCCATTCGGGCTGAAGAATGATGGGGCAACCTATCAAAGAGCAATGACGGCCCTGTTCCATGACATGATGCACCGAGAGATCGAGGTATATGTCAACGACATGATCGCCAAATCACCAGAAAGAGAGGACCACTTGGTAAACCTTTAGAAGCTATTCGAGAGGTTGAGAAAATATAGATTGCAGCTGACATGGTGCACCTTCGGCGCTATGTCGGGAAAGCTGTTGGGCTTTATTGTCAGTAGGAGAGGGATCGAGGTCGATCCGACCAAGATCAAGGCCGTCACTGAAATGCCACCACCATCTACAGAGAAGGAAGTCAGAGGCTTTTTAGGCAGGATCCATTACATCAGTCGATTCATTGCACAGTTAACTCCGATATGCGCACCAATCTTCAAGCTGCTAAAAAAGGACTCACCGATTGAATGGAATGATGACTGCCAGGCTGCATTCGACAAGATTAAAGGTTATCTCCTGAAACCTCCGGTATTAGTACCACCCGTACTCGATAGACCCCTAATAATGTACTTGTCCGTGACTGAGTTTTCCATGGGTTGTGTGTTAGGACAGCATGATGAGACGGGAAGAAGAGAGCAGTCCATCTATTACCTAAGTAAGAAATTCGACATTTAGACGGCTATTCTCATCCGGAGAAAGCATGCCCGGCGCTGCTTTGGGCTACTCAGAGACTTCGACCACCGTTATCCTGTGTCGTTCTACTTCTAGCAGATGGATCCGTTGAAGTACCTATTCGAGAAACTCGCTCTCACCGCCTAACAAGACGTTATAACTACTCCTATCTGAGTTTGACATTACTAATGTCACCCAGAAGTCGATTAAGGGGCAAGCACTCGCTGATCATCTTGCTGAGAACCCTCTGTCGGACTATGAGCCTCTAAGGACTGAATTCCCCGATGAAGACATTTTGTTCATGACCGACGAAGATACAGAGGAAACGGAGGAGCCCTGGGTAATGCACTTCGATGGGGCATCGCATGTTGAGGGCTAAGGAGTTGGCGCCATTCTTATCTCACCAAAAGGATCCCATATACCCATCTCAATCAAATTGAACTTCCCCTGCTCCAACAATATGGCCGAGTATGAGACCGGCATAGCTGGTTTACAGGTGGCTCTTGATCTAAATATAACTCACCTTAGGGTCTTTGGAGATTCACAGTTAATTATATGCCAAACCAACGAGGATTGGAAGACCAAGGATGAGAAACTGATCCCGTACCATGAACATCTGGAGGATCTGATAACCTGCTTTGAGGAGGTCACCTTCTCCTATGTGTCGCGAGCAAGAAATCGGTTTGCTGACGCCCTGGCTACCCTGGCCTCCATGGTTGAGACTCCATATGGAGTGGTGATGAAGCCGATCATGATAGAGCAGAGGAACAAATCGGCTTTCTGTCACCTGATCGAAGGACCTACGGAGATAGAGGACCAACCACCCTAGTTCTCAGACATCAAGAATTTCCTCGAGACCCGAACTATCTCAGAAGGAACATCAAAGGTAGACAAACGCACCATCCAGTGATTGGCAACAAACTACGCCATCTGCGATGATCTCCTGTATAGACGGTCTCACGACAATATTCTGCTCCGATGCCTAACCAAGAAAGAAGCGATTGAGATCATGAAGGAGATTCATGAAGGGGTCTGTGGAGCCCACATCAGCGGCCACATGCTCGCTAAGAAAATTCTAAGGCAAGGATACTTTTGGATTACTTTGGAGACTGATTGCTGCAAGCACATACAGAGCTGCTACAAATGCCAAGAATACTCCAGCTTAATACACACTCCAGCCATTGACTTGCACAGCATGGCCACTCCTTGGCCGTTTGCCACCTGGGGTCTCGACGTCATCGGCAAGATCAATCCTAAGGCTTCCAATGGACATCAATTCATCCTCGTCGCTGTGGAATACTTTACAAAATGGGTAGAGGTGGTCTCCTATACGAGCATTAAGGCTAGCCATGTTGAGAAGTTCATCAAGAACAACATCATTTGCAGATTCGGCGTACCCAAAGATATCATCACTGATAATGGCACTAATTTCGCTAATAGGCGCATCCGGGCCTTGTGTGAGCGGTTCAAGATCATGCATCATCGTTCATCCCCGTACAGGCCTCAGACGAATGGAGCTGTGGAGGCAGCCAACAAAACTCTGATCCGCATCCTAGAGAAGATGGTAGTTACTTACAGAGATTGGAGTGAGCAGTTACCCTTGGCACTTTGGGCCTATAGAAAATCTATTCCCACTGCAATAGGGGCAACACCATTCTCCCTTGTGTATGGGACCGAGGCCGTGCTACCCGTTGAGGTCGAGGTATCGTCGCTCCGTATCCTTTTAGAATCCCATCTACCTGAAGCTGAGAAGGAAAGAGCCCGTTTTAAATAGCTAGACCTAATTGACGAGAAAAGACTCCTAGCCTTGTGCCACACTCAGGTCTATCAGAGGAGAATTCCACGTGCTTACAATAAGCGCGTCCGCGGCCGAGATCTGAAGGTAGGAGACACTGTACTGAAGAAAATTTTTCCGTCTCTCCAAGCCGATCCGAGAGGGAAGTTTAGGCCAAATTGGGAAGGACCCTACGTCGTCCCAGAGGTTCTGCCAGGATACGCTGTTCGCCTCGCCACCATGGACGGAGACCACTTTCCTGAGCCCATCAACGCTGGATACCTCCGTAAGTTCTACTCATAGGTCTTGGGACAAGGTTAGTTTCGATAAAAGTAGATGTGTGACCGCTTAAGGGCTCCATATAAGAGGCCATCATTTCAAAGTCAAGTAGCCCAAAAGAAATATTCCCTGAAAACCTTCACCCTTTTTTGCTACACACTTCGGGCCAACAACCATTTCTTTCATATACCCCACCCAAAATTCCCAAAAAAAGAAGAAAGAAGAAAAGGAAGGAAAAATCCAAATCAAAAGAAGAAAAAACAACAAAGAAAAGGAGGGGTACCCAAAAAAAAAAAAACAACAAGAAAAATGAATGGTGACTGGGGCATAAAAAGCCTTTAGAAAGAAAAAGGAGTCCCCGAATCTAGAAATCACCCCAAACTTAGATCCAAATCCCCAGAAAAACCCAACCTGTTTGAACCCCAACCACATTACAACCCGGAAGAAAGCCCTCTTTAAGGCCCACAAGCGGTTATAACATCTACTGCATCAAAACAAGCCGAGTTAACAAACCACATGGAACCTTATTCAGCCGGCTATGACGGAATCGATGCCCATTTCGTGGCTTTCTGGTTCTTGAAAAAAAAAAAGAAGAAAAAAAAAAAAAGAAGAAAATTAATTTGAGTTCAAAGCAAGACGGACGTGGTGAAAACTCGAAAGGGCCCCACGGGTAAAAACAGCGAACTCACGCAGACCAGGTGAAAACCTGAAAGGGCACCTAGGGTAAGAGAGCGAACCCATGGCATGGTGAAAACCCGAAAGGGTGCTATGGGTAAAAACAGGGATGACAGGCATGGCGAAAACCCGTCTTGGGCGCTATGAGCAAAAAAATGTCAAGAAAAGAGAGATTAGGAGATCTGTCCTAGCCCGCCTATTTCAGTTTGGACCCCTTAAGCCTCTTCTCCCCTTTGATGGGCCACTCATGTTGGAAATTGGATCGGATCCCAATCAAGTATGTCGTCTCTACCGTAGCGTCTGACGCATGACCAAAGGGAAAGACAGAGGACTGAACCAATCCCAGGGCAGCTGACCTTCCCATGTTTAAAGAAAAAAACCTACATCTCACGATCAGGGTTTAACCATGCTCAAAAAAAAAAAAAAAAAAAAAGCTTGACCCGTTGGTTTGGCCTTGTAGTTACCGGCATCACACTGTGGTGGAAAAAATTTCAAAAAAGATAGATTTCCCTTTCCCATAAAAAGCCCCACACTGTGGAGGAGAAAATTCCAAAAAAGATAATAGATTTCCCTTTCCCATAAAAAGCCTCACACTGTGGAGGAGAAAATTCCAAAAAAAAAAAAAAAAAAAAAAACCCCACTAGGTGAAAGAGAAAATCCCCATAAAAAGTCTTACATTGCAGAATTACAAAAAGAAAAACAAGAGCGCATGTATAGATTTCATTCCATTTCTTTACAAGTGTTCCTGCAGAGTGTCACGTCCCAAAAAGATAACGACATGACACACTTTCTATTTTGTTGCTTCCTTTACAAAAAAAAAAAAAAAACAAAACCCAAAATGTATATAGCTGTGTATATATGAAAAAAAAAAAAAGAGAACAGAAAAAGATAACCCAAAAAGAGATCTATGTTAGGGGGCTTTCCCCCCCGTGTATATGATCTATGATATGTGCAGGAATAGGTCAAGGGCGGGGAGCATGCTTCAAAGTGCTAATCTCTGCAAGAAGGGAGTCCTCGCGGGCATTTCGATCAGACATCCACCTACCCCATGAAGACTCTTCTGCCGTCTTCGTGAAGCTTCAATGCTGCGCAGACTCATCAAAAGACCACCAATCAAGAACCTCGCTCTCGGTCAGAAGCGGTTCTCACCTCACAATATCATCTCGACCTTTCTTTCTCCAAAGCCTCGATCAAAGCCAGCCTTCTCACGGAAAGGGACTCGATCCAGGTCCTAAGCATCGCTTCTATGGCTGTGGCCTCTCTACCACATCTACGCCGGGGCTAGGAGTAGGTAATTCCTCAGACACCAGCCAACCCTTGCAACCCGAAGAGACGACGCCCCCCTGAACCAAGCTACACATATGCGCCAATTGGTGGGTTTCCCAGACGGCCGCTATGCGATCAAGATCACTAAGAGAACCTCGAGAGAATATCAGAGAGCATAAGAATGCCCTCGCCGTACACGGCACATGCTGAGGATACCCGAATTGACGAAGCACCCGAGATGGGAAGTGGTATGTGCTACTAGTAAACCCCAAAAGTGTGATGCCCTCACAATCTCGAGAGCGGACAATCGAAAAGGTGCCGTCCATCCAGGGAAGTTGCCAGGTCAGCTCTGCATCAGATAGCCACAGGCTCAGTTCCTCGACACTCCCACAAGGCAGTCTCGAACTCCGGATCAGAAAACCTCGAGCCACATCCCCTCTAATCAAGCAGAATCTCGGCACAGACCCCATGATAGCCAAATGCTCTCCTAACCAGATCTGAACAAGGAGCGGGCTCCCGTTGAGAATCCCAACCCGGCCTGAGGCCGTAGCATCCAGGCCTCGATACATCTCCGCCAAGACCAGGTGTACCAATGAGCGACCTCCCTCCAATTCGGTCAAAACATCACATAGCCCAAGGGAAAAGCTCTCACCCCCAGTAAAAAGGAGAACTTTCGACAGCAAATAAAGGGCAAAGGCCTTCACATTGAAGGGATCTCGAATATGCAACTTTCAAAGGCTCGAGTCACCGAAAAGTTCTCTCAGGAATTTCACCGAACACCTGGTGGGCCCTCCGGTGTAACACTTCTCGTATCCATCCTTTTTTAAGCCAAGGACCGCGTGGACCGCCTTTGCATACCCCGATTTGGGCACTACTTTGGCAAGGCCTCGACACATCTTCAAGCCAGTGATGGAGGCTAGTTCTTCCAAAGTTGGGGTCAGCTCCCTAGACCTGGGCCCTATGGTCCCATGATGCCAAAGCCGCCTATAGTAGGTTGGGCAACAGAGGAACAGCGAGGAGAGAGGAAAGGTGGGACAACCCGAGGCCATTCAGAATAGCAAGCTCGCTCTCAGCCAAACTATCATGCCATTTTTGCAAAAAGGGCCGGGGTCCAAACAGAAGTATCGCCCCAGATAAAAGCTTGGGCCCCCTTTTGAAGGCAGGTCCATCGATGTACAAAGATGTTCTTTGGGAAATCGGTCAATATATGACGATGGGTCGGCTAGAAAAAGAGGGGAAAGAAAGAAAATAAAAGGAGGGGCAAAACAGCCAAACCAAAGTAGAAGAGGAGACAAGGGGGGACCAGGCTCGGGTTATAAGGAGCCCGCTGAGCCCAATCTATAGCAGGCATATATATTATATACGCCAAGGTAAATTTTAAACCATTTTTGCCCAGCGGATATAATATATACCTCATTTTCTTGAGGATTGGTCAGATATATAATATATCTTGCTATTGATTGTCAATGTTGGCTCAAGGCGTATATAATATATACGCCCAGTTTAAGCTGGGGCTGGTAAGGCTCCCCCCTCACACTGGTCTATTTCTTTTCCCAAGGAAGAACGTAGTTTTATTTGGCCCACCTTTTCGTCACGAGAGCGCACATGGGCGGCCATGCCACACACCCATGAGAAACACCCGGGTGGCGCGCCACCCATAGGTCGCATACGGAGAGTCACCTGCATGATCAACCTCATCATTGGAGAGGTGCCAATTCATTCTAAGCAAGAAAAAGAGAGAGGAAACCACCAATGCAAAAAGATAACCAAATAAAACAGTCGCATAAACCATGAAAATTATAAAATCATAAAAAAAAAGAGACTATTGTTGTCTAAAGTTATTACATGTCCCATATAAATCAAAAGTCTAAATTGTCTCATTGTGTCCACTTTTTCAGGAAAAAAAAAAACTACTCTTGGGCAGCTCCCTTCGATTTCTTCCGGCGCCGGCTCGCACTTTGGAAAGTGCGAGTCTCTCCCACCCGAGTCCATGCCTGAGAGATACGGCTAAGCAAGGAGCGCGACTCCTTCTCACGAGCACGCTGCAGAGGCACACCAAAAGCCATCAAATAGAGAAATAGGCAAAAAGTAAACAAGGAAAATGACTAGGTTGGGCCAGCATTCACTCACCACTTTTGTCTCCCTAAGCCCAACGAGGTTACGGTAGTATTCGGCCTGACTCACTGCCGACTCATAATCCTGGCCGATAAGGAAAAGGAGGTGTTAGTCACACAGGCCATCAGCATAATTCGAGAGAAAGGAACAAGAACAAAGCAACAAGATACACACGCACAAAAAGGCATCATCCAGCGCTTGAAGGTCCCTCGACTTCGAGAAGCAAGCACTGTATGACCAGAAGGTCTGTGTCCAGACAAGAAGGTCCAAAGCCACGCCAGAAGCACCGCCCCGGAAGTATCGGAGGGTCCAGCACCTGTTGCATCATAGGGAACGACCTCCTCTTCCCCCTCATTTGAGTCGCCGCCTTGCTCAAACTGTAGAGAGAAACATTTTATCATTACCTGAGATTGTGGCCCGCCAAAAGCTAAAAATTTAGCACCAGGCACGAAGCGGGGTAGAAAGAAATGATAGGGCAGGGAGTCGTACCAAGACTGATACCCCCCGGGTAGGAGAAGGTCATCAATAGGAGCCCCATGATGAAGAAAGTGAGCTGTGAGCTCCTCAATGGAGTCCTCTGGGGCCAATACATCGGTGGGAGGAGCTTGGGGCACGACGAAGAGAGGGCGATACTGATGAACCACTCTCTCCCCTGAATAGTAGACCCTAGTCCAGGACCCGTAGAGAAAGATGATACGACGGTCCAGCAAAAGACGAGAAGGACCCACCGAGGCCAAATTCCAGAAGGGAGATCCTATGTAAGGGTCGAGGATGACCTGTAAAAAAAGAGAAAATCGGAAGGGGATGCACACATTTGGTCAGAACCCCTAGCACACAAGAGCTGAGCTGTCAAATTTACAAAAAGGGAATTGTTTTACCTACTCTGGGATCAACAAGTCGAACTGAGAGCACAGTCCTAACTCCAAATGCTTCATACCTACGTCCCGACGGCGACCCACATGCCAGTTACTCATGAGGGGGAATGTAGCAATGTCAGACTGAAGCAGAGGGCGACCCGGTTGAAAGTGAAGGTACCCCCAGATCTGAGAAAGCAGGCAGATAAGGACAGGTATGCTATAAAAGAAAATTGGATAGACTAAAACCAAAAGATGAAATACCTCAATGGCAGGCCAGAAACCCACAATGGAGCTAGACTCCCCAAGAACGGCCCGCTTTAGGCTGGACATGAGTACGGCATAGCCAGCGCCTCCCCAATCGAATCGATGCACGATCTCCCAGTTCACCATCAGGCTGAGTAGGGACAAGGAGACTCGCCCTCCACTAGTGTTGGAGAGGAGAGTCTTACCCAGGAGGAACAGTAAGGAAATGCGGGCCAGCATAAGTGCGCGCGCGGGCTCGATGTAAATGTCCATGTCAGGCTGCCCCTGGTCCACCAACTCATTAGGCCCAAACTGATCAATCAACCAGGATAGCTTGACCTCCGAGCCCCGAGCATTCCCTGAGGACGGGTAGGCCCCTATTAGTTGAATCACCTCCTCCCTACCCGGTGTGCGGTTAGGTACCACGGGCACCCCTCCGATACGGACCCCAGTGATCATAGACCAGTCCACCGGTGTGAAGGCCATCTCTGCCACGGCCATGTGGAATGTCATCGTCTCGGGGCGAAAACACTCTATCAGTGCCTTTAAATAGGCCGTATCGGCCCTCACAGCAGGGCACGAAATGAAGTCCCCAAAATCGGCAGCAGTGAGTAGGTCCTTCACCACTGGGGGAAGGTAAAGCACGAGACGCTGGAGGTCGAACCAACCACCTCGGAACATAATGTGCGGCAGGGGCTGCAAACAGAAGGCATCGATCAGATAGGGGCGAGGTGATATAATGAAGGCATCAAAGGAAAACAAAAGCGAAAAGGAGGAGGGGGCCCATCTGTTTACCTGACCAACAATCCCGAAGTTGGACATAAGGGTGTGCTGGCAGTAGAGGAGGCCGGAGTGGGCGGCCTCGCCTTGCATCTCATACCAAGGCTGGGAGGAGCGCTGAGACACAATGAATCGTTTCACGGGGCCAGAGGCCATCTCCAAATTCTTGCTGATCATGCCCCTCGTCACCAGACATCCTAAAAATATGAGACGCATCGGCATATGAGAGGGTTGCCAACAAAAAAAATGTATATATATATATGCACTGATCCAAAAAAAAGAACCATGTGTATGTACTAAAAAAAAAAGAGAAGCAAAAAAAAAAGGATGTGTGTGTACTAAAAACAAAAAAAAAAACCATGTGTGTGGGTACTGACCCAAAAAAAGAGATGTGTGTGTATACAAAAAAAATAACAAAAAAAAACCATGTGCGAGTATACTAATCCAAAAAAAAAAAACAAAAAAAATATGTGTGTATGTGTACTAAAAAAAAAAAAAATGCGTGCACGAATCCAAAAGAAAAACAAAAAATGTTTGTGTGCTAACCCATTAACAAAAAATGTGTGTGTGCGTATTAATCCAAAAAAAAAAAAAAAGAGAGAGAAGTGTGTGTATAAATATAGGCATCTCTTTTCTTTTGCATATTAATCCCAACCGAAAAATGTGTGTATAAATATAGGCATCTCGTAGGCATCTCTTTTCTTTTACATATTAATCCCAACCGAAAAATGTGTGTGTAAATATAGGCATCTCTTTTCTTTTGCATATTAATCCAAACCAAAAAATGTGTGTATAAATATAGGCTTCTCTTTTCCTTTGGGTTAGTATATATAAAAAAAAAAAGCAAACAAAAAAAAAACAAAAAACAAAACAACAACTAAAACAACTAAAACAAAAAAAAGAAAAGAAAAAGAAAAGGAGAAAAAGGAAATATAGGCATCACAAAGCATTTCATCAAAAAGAAAAGAAAGAGGCAATAGCATCAAAAATTCGAAAGAAAAACAAGGGGAAGGTAATGGTTACCTTCAATGGGGGAGAAAAACGAATAGCGGCGGAGGATAAGCGCCTTTCGATCCACACCCGCGACCGCCGGTAATAGAACTCAAGCCAAATCAAATGAAAAAACCCTAAGGGGTTGTCCCGGACTCAAGAAGAAAGGAGGGAGGAAGAGAGAATTTGAAAAGGGGGGCCCCTTTTGTGCTCGGGCTCGGGCAGTTTCGTAACTGCCAGATTTTAGATGGGCGTATATAATATATCAACCATTTCATGATTTTGGTGATGTATATATTATATCTAACCAAAAATGGCAGTTTTTAAACTGCCCGACCTCCTTCTTTTCGATTTTAAGGCCGAACGGCCCCCCTTGTATGCTATGGACCTCGATCCGGACCCCCCTTCGAGGCCCACGTGTCATCGGCCATGGTGCACACATCTCCAAATGACCCTTCGAGTTCCCTTCGATTGGCCCAAAGGGACCATGCTATAGTAAACGGATCCAGATCCGTAGGCGCCCCCCCTAATGTGCCCACAAAATCAAAAAAGAGGAAGAAAAAATAAAAAATACAACGCTGGTTCTCAAATGAGTGTCGCAAGGCCTATTTGCCCCACTCCGAGAGTTGTGTTAAATAAATTCGAAATGATCGGGTTCACCCGAAAGCTCTCGAACCCCGTTTCAGGCAGGGACATTTTGTACCTGATCCGGCAGGTAAATGAATTTCATTCATCATCGGGAGCATACACTTAGCCCCAGATCTCCCCCAGTAGAAGTCAAGGCCTGATCCGGCAGGCAAACCAAGAACCCATCACCGGAATGCACACGTCCCTAAAGAGGATCAACATGGAAAGTTGATTCGCCTAAGGATACGTGTAGAGATAAAGGCAGTTTGAGCATGCCCAGAGTCTCAACCCAACATGAAAAAACAATAACAAAAAAGGGGGAGAAGAAATAACAACCTGTTGCTGCTTAGTAAAAATCCTGAGTGGGTTGACCCCACCTTCTAAGCATTCACTCTGGTCCCCCCCTTCGGATCTATGTTGACCAAGAGTGCCCCCGACTTCAGACCATTTGAAAAGTCTATTGTCAGTTGAAACTGACCCGTCAAAAATGAAATTATAACCAACCAAACTATGTGCAAACATACAGACCGAAGGGCTCTTTTCCCTTTTATTTCCTTTTACACAGGCTTAAAACCTATATAGACACGGTGTCCCTGTTGAATGTACGCACTTGCGTCTGGGTATCCGCAGGATGGTCGTTGTCCTCGTAAATTATACCTTAGGGTCAAGGCTTCCGCTCGCGCCTATTTTTGCTGCTTATCGCCCCTGATGGGTGTATGTCTGTACATAGTTAGTAAGATGTGATTTCATTAGGGATGGAGGCTAGAATTGGCCATCTCTTTCGAGGGATGATTGGTCCTAGCCCGATCTTTTCAGCTTTGTCTCAAGATAAGGCACTCCGGTCCGTGTGAATCAAGAGCACCTCACCACTGGAACGTGCACATCCCCCAGGTGCACCTATCCCTGGCAGAGCGCACGCATTCTTAAAGCGTATCAATTGACATTTGATCCACTTAAAGAGTTGTGCGAGAATAAAATTGCCAGAGGTCCTTGAGCTTGGCATAGAAGCCTCAAAGCAAAAGAAAATTCAGAAAATGACACAAAAAAAATTACTCAAAAAATGGGCATGCATTCCCAAGAGGTGTTGCGACATCAATATTCGCTCCACTCGGGTCAATCATGCTAAAGAAACCTCGAGGTTGATGGGTTCACCCAAGTACTTTGAGCCTTACCTAGGTAAGGGAACCCGTGCCCAATCCAATGGAGCTGTAGATATTCCATAGGATTGGACACAGTTTGAAGGCCTTCGCTTTGTATGCTTCGCATCAATTCCGAAGCATAGATCGATTATCTCGTTTCATGGAGCTGTCTGGTTCAGATTAACACTCAACATTACAAGTCTATAATTTCCCTCAGGAAGTGGACGATATCCCGGCTAGCGGGCTTACACTTTTTATGACCATCGCAGTTATACCCAGTAATGTCGCAATGCGCTTGGGGACTGTTAGCCTTGAGGTACGGACGATATCCTGAAATGAGAGGGCTTACGTGCACTCACCATCCCCATGAATGTTTGAGAATTGAGTTGAACCAGGCGGACCCATCAAACGTGCCTTGAACCTCTTCGGATGTCTCTTATCTTTGGCATCCGATCATTAGTGATCGATTACCAAAGAGGGGCATCTATAGACACCCAAATTCGGCCCAAGGCCCGATCAATCTGTACTTCGGGAGAGATTTACTCCTGTGCTTCGGATGGCACCCCCTGAGCCCTTAGGAACCTACCTAGACCAGTAGAAATCATCCTAAGACCTTTAGAGCCATTCCCCCAATCCTTAGAAGTCACCCCCACACCATAGAATCCCTTCCCAGACCTAACTTAAACCCTTATGGCGGTTGATGGGAGGAGATCTACAGAATTTTACACAGACCATTACCAAGGATGAGCCATATATAATTGGAAAGAGGACTTCTCTAGCTTTCCAACAAGCCAAAAATCACCCAATTTGGAGCTACGATTCAAAAGTTATGGCCGATTGACGTTTCATATAAAATCATAGGACTTTTACTCAGGCGTAGATATTACATACGCCCAGCCATTTTTGCCCCAGATTAGTTAGGCGTATATATTATATACGCCTGCCTTTTTTTGGGAGAAATTTGGCCGGGTGTATATAATATATATGCCCAGTATAGGTGGGACCTACCACGGGCTTCATCTTCTCAAAACTCCCCTGATTTTCGTGAAGTTACTATTCCTAAACTGGGCGTATATAATATATACGCCCTTTAGCTGAATCGCCATCGAGCTCAATTTCCTCCATCTAGGTTGACCCTTTGACCATCCCCTTGGTTGAGGTGGGTGTCTTGAGATTGATTGCACCCCCTTTGAGCTTATTGGCAACCCTTAAGTCACCCATGGTCTCACCCCATCATCTGCCATTAAAATCAATCTCCCAAAACCCTAGGACCTTGAAAGCCTAGAAAACCTTAGATGGGGGATTACCTAATTGCTAAACCAATTAGCTCTTAAGTAAGCCCCTAACCCTCCCCTTCTCTATAAATAGAGAGGCCCCCCTCTTCCCAAAGGGTTGAATTTTTGTTGAAGGATTAGAGAGTGCTTAAGAGAGAACCCTAGTGAGAGAAAATGCCAATATTTTTCCAGAATTCTAGCATGCATACTTCACCTATTTCAGTCCATTTCGTCCATTAGATCACTCCTTTTAGCTAAAACCTAGCCTCTAGCTTCACTCTACACCCCCTATTTTATTGAATCCTAGCATTAGAACCCATTTTTATAACATTTAAGCCATCGAAAGCATGCTAAAGCGAAGATCTTCCACGGTGCAACAAGGGCCCATGAGCTCCGGCTCACCCCTCTCTTCCTCTACCTTCTTGGTGTCTCCTCCGTCCAAGGATTCAAGCCGTTACGCTGTCAAAATTTCGTTTTTGCTCAAAGCTTGATAGGACCGTATTGCCTTCAGGCAAGGGGAAGCTCCGCCCTTTTTATTTTTATTTTGGCTATAGATAGAGACCGCTACGTGTGGGTTGATCGGGTGCCTAAACCCTTCCCGATCGATAACCGAAGCCCCTACCCTAGAGCCTTTGGCAAAGACCGGTAAATCAGAGTCATATTTAGCACTTCGGTGGTCAAAATATCGATTTGAAGGTTTCCCGAGTCACCAAAAGCTCTGGGTAGCGACTCTACATTTTATTAAAGGCGAGCGCCTCGCCGCAATGGGTTCGAGAGGATCCACGGTCGCGCACCCACGCCTTCAAGGAAGAAGAGACCCCGTCAGGGCTAAGGGGAAGCAAACCAAATTTGGCCTGGGCTCTAGTCCCGTCGAAGAAGAAATCAAAGAGGCCAAAGAAAGGATAAGAGCCGTAGCAGCCACCAGGGCCAGAGGAATCAACCTGGAAGAAGAAACTCCCACCCGACCCCACATCCGTTAAACCTTTGTGAGTGTCGGGGTGGTAAAGATTGATCTGAATGGGGAGACAAGGGTAACCCCACACAAGCCTGTTTTCGCTCATCCTACCAACCCTTACATCACCCCCCTAGACCTCGAGGTGGATTTAGCCGCCCTCTCCTTATTTGAGGAGGAAGTCCCCCGGTCCACCCATCACTCTAGCACCAGCCACTTTGGGCCCATCCTAACCATAGAGGACAGGGTCCCAGAGGATCCCTCCATAAACATGCTAAAAGAGAAACTGCAAAAGCCTACCGATGTCGCTTCCAACCAAAGAGGTAAAGGCCAAGCCTCGTTGGTAAGTAACTAGGCTTCTTTACCCCAACTTTTGGGAGCCGCCAAAAGCCATTAATATGGCACCGGCTCTTCAAAAAAAAACAACCTATGAAAAGTGAGGTTAGCCTCTGGGACACTCTACCCAGTATATATAGAGATCCACCTCGCCAGGGGCTAACCTCCGAAAAATTGCAAAAAACCATAAAAATGGAAAAAATACAAATTCCCAAAATATTTTCCTTTAAAATTCCCAATAAAATTAAAAATGATGTCGTGATACCCATCCCACGTGAAGCCGACCCCTTTCCTGTAGAAATACAAGAAGAGGTAGGAGTCACGAGTCTGGACGAGGAAGGTCAAATTGATGAGCTCTCCAATGAGCTCCTCAAATAATTTACCGATTGTGAGCATGGCCCGACCCCGATCGTTGAAGAGACAGAGGACGTCAATTTGGGCACCGAAGAGGCTCCTAGAATCACCAAAATCGGAACATCGTTGTCCCCTGCGGAGAGAAAGAGTATGATAGACTTCCTTCGGTCATACCAAGACGTCTTCGCATGGTCGTATGAAGACATGCCTGTTTTGGATACCGATCTGGTTGAGCATGAGCTGCCACTCTACCCTGATTTTAAGCCGGTCAAACAGAAGCTGAGACGCCTCCGACCTGAATGGATGTTGAAGGTGAAGGATGAGGTCATTAAGCAATATGACGCGGGCTTCCTCATGGTATCCAAGTACCCGCAATGGCTGGCCAATATCGTCCCCATACCAAAGAAAGATGGAAAGGTTTGATTGTGCATTGATTTCCAAAATCTCAACAAGGCAAGCCCTAAGGATGACTTTCCATTACCCCACATCGATATCTTGGTCGATAACACTGCTAAGCACGGAGTTCTCTCATTCATGGACGGATTCTCGGCTACAATTAGATTAGGATGGCAGAGGCCGACCGAGAAAAGACTGTGTTCAACACTCCCTGGGGTACCTTCTACTACTAGGTAATGCCATTCGGGCTCAAGAATGCTGGGGCAACCTACCAGAAAGCAATGATGACCCTATTCCATGACATGATGCACCGAGAGATCGATGTGTATGTTGATGATATGATTGCCAAATCACCGGAAATGGATGACCACTTAGTAAACCTTCAGAAGTTGTTCAAGAGGTTGAGAAAGTACAGGTTGTGGCTGAATCCCCAAAAGTGTGCGTTCGGCGCAATGTCAGGAAAACTGTTAAGCTTTATTATTAGTAGGAGAGGGATTGAGGTCGATCTGACCAAGATCAAGGCCATCACTGAAATGCCACCACCGTCTACCGAGAAGGAGGTCAGAGGTTTTTTAGGTAGAATCCAGTACATCAGTCTGTTCATTGCTCAATTGACTTCGATATGCGCATCGATCTTCAAACTACTAAGAAAGGATTCACCAGTTGAGTGGAACGATGACTGCCAAGCTGCATTTGACAAAATCAAGGGTTACCTCCTAAATCCTCCAGTATTGGTACCACTAGTACCTGATAGACCCCTGATAATATACCTGTCCATGACAGAGTTTTCCATGGGTTGTGTGCGAGGAAAGCATGATGAGACAGGAAGAAGAGAGCAGGCCATCTACTACCTGAACAAGAAGTTCACTGATTATGAGACGCGCTACACTTATCTGGAGAAGGCATGCCTAGTGTTCGTGTAGGCTACTCAAAGACTTTGACACTACCTGTCATCCCAAGCCGTTCTACTTCTAGCATGGATGGATCTGTTGAAGTACCTGTTCGAGAAACCTGCTCTCACTAGCCGAACTGCACGATGGCAACTTTTATTATCTGAATTCGACAGTACGTACGTCACTAAGAAATCGTTCAAGGGGTAGGCACTCGCTGATCATCTTGCTGAGAACCCTCTGCCTGACTACATGCCTCTAAAGACTGAATTCCCCGATGAGGACATCCTATTCATGACAGAAGATGATACAAAAGAAGCAGAAGAATCATGGGTAATGCACTTTGACGGGGCATCACATGTCGAGGGCCAAGGAGTTGGCGCCATCCTAATTTCACCAAAAGGATCCCATGTACCGATCTCTATTAAGCTCAACTTCCCCTGCACTAACAATATGGCTGAGTACGAAGCTTGCGCCGCCGGTCTACAAGCAGCTCTCGATCTGAATGTAACTCACCTTCAAGTATTTGGCGATTCACAGTTAATCATATGCCAGACAAATGGTGACTGGAAGATAAAAGATGAGAAACTGATCCCCTATCATGAACACCTCGAAGATCTGATAGCTTGCTTCCGAGATGTGACTTTCTCGTACGTTCCCCGGATAAGAAATCGCTTCGCCGACGCATTAGCAACATTGACGTCAATGATTGAAATCCCTTATGATGTTGAGATGAAGCGGATCATGATCGAGCAGATGAATGAGCCGACCTTTTGCCTCCAGATTGAGGAACCTACAAAGCCTGATGATGAGCCACCATGGTTCTCAGATATCAAGAATTTTCTCGAGACCCTAACTTTCCCGGAGGGTACATCCAAGATAGATCGACGAACTATTCAACGTTTAGCGGCAGGTTACATCATTTGCGGGGATGCCTCTACAAGTGATCATACAATAACGTCTTACTCAGA
Source organism: Chloranthus sessilifolius (assembly GCA_021018995.1). Classification (NCBI taxonomy): domain Eukaryota; kingdom Viridiplantae; phylum Streptophyta; class Magnoliopsida; order Chloranthales; family Chloranthaceae; genus Chloranthus; species Chloranthus sessilifolius. Next base: position 73,841,088 of record CM037591.1, read on the forward strand.
TGCCTCACTGAAAGTGAGGCGATCAATATTATGAAAGAAATCCATGAGGGAGTATGTGGAGCTCACGTCAGCGGTCACATGCTCGCTAAGAAAATCCTACGACAGGGATACTTCTGGACCACCATGGAATCGAATTGTTGCAAACATGTTCTAAAATGCTACAAGTGTGAAGAACACTCCAGTTTGATACACGCTCCTGCCATTGATCTTCACTGCATGACCACTTCTTGACCATTTGCTACCTGGGGCCTTGACATTGTCGAAATGATTAATCTGAAAGCATCAAACGGACATCGATTCATCCTCGTCGCCATTGAATACTTCACCAAGTGGGTAGAAGCAGCGTCGTATGCCAACATCACGGCCAGCCACATTGAGAAGTTCATCAAGAACAACATCATTTGCAGATTCGGCGTACCCAAGGATATCATCACTGATAATGGCACTAATTTCGCTAATAGGCGCATCCAGGACTTGTGCAAGCAGTTCCAGATCAAGCATCACTGATCATCCCCATATAGGCCTCAGAGGAACGGAGCTGTAGAGGCGGCCAACAAAACTCTAGTCTGAATTCTACAAAAGATGGTAGTCACTTACAAAGATTGGAGTGAGTAGTTACCCTTCGCACTTTAGGCCTATAGAATGTCTATCCATACTGCTATAGGGGCAACCCCGTTCTCCCTTTTGTATGGAACCAAGGCCGTCCTCCTAGTAGAGGTTGAAGTACACTCGCTCCGAATCCTCATAGAATCAGGCTTACCCGAAGCAGAGAGAGAGAGATCCCGCTTTAAACAATTAAACTTATTGGACGAGAAGAGACTCCTAGCCTTGTGTCACACTCATGTTTACCAAGGGAGAATCACATGCGCTTACAATAAACGTGTCCGCGGTCGAGATCTAAAGGTAGGAGACACTGTGCTGAAGAAGATCTTCCCTTCCCTCCATGCCGATCCAAGAGGAAAGTTCAAGCCGAACTAGGAAGGACCATACGTCATTCGAGAAGTGTTGCCGAGATATGCCATCCGCCTCGCCACCATGGACGGAGATCATCTTCTTGAGCCCATCAACGCTGGATACGTCCGACGGTTCTACTCTTAGTCTATCGTCATAAGGTAAGTATTGATGAAACAAATACATGACTGCTTAAGAATCATCCAAAAGAGGCCATCATTCCAAGCACAGTAGCCCAAAAACACCCCTAAAAATGATGATATCCTTTGCCACCCCATTTGAGCCTGGGCCTTTCTTTCAATAAATCCTTTCCCCTAAAAAAAATATACGTGTACATATATCAAAAAAGAGAGAGAAAAGATGCATGTGTATAAAGTTACTATCGAATCCAAAAAAAAATTTGATTGAAAAAAAAGAAAAAAAAAAGCAAAACCTCAAAAAGAGATTGTCTTAAATGGAAGAAAAAGAATAACCAAAAATGTGTGTGTAGAAGAATCACGGGGCATGTACAGTAGAAGCCCCCAAGGAAGAAAGTATGTTGAGAAAACTGAAGCCGTATCAAGGAAACCCTTTTAAAACCCAGCATACCTTCAAAATCCTAACCCTACCCATGGCCAAGCTACACCCTGAAGGAAGCCCTCTTTGTAGGTTCGCAAGCAGTCATATTATCTGTTAAGTCAACATGAGCCAAGTCGTGAGATGACACCAGAACCCCATCTAGCCGGTTATGACGGAATCTTTGTGCATGTCGTGGCTTTCTGGTTCTAAAAAAACAAAGAGGAGAAAGAGAGGAAAAAGAAAAAAAATCAATTTGAGTTCAAAGCAAGGTGGACGTGGTGAAAACCCGCAAGGGCACTACGAGTAAAAACAGCGAACTCACACGGACCAGGTGAAAACCTGAAAAGTCACTTGGGGTAAGAGAGCGAACCCATGGACGTGGTGAAAACCCGAAAGGGCGCTACGGGTAAAAACAGGGATGATAGGCATGGTGAAAACCCGTCTTAGGCGCTGTGAGCAAAAATGTCAAGAAATGAGAGGTTAGGAGAGGATCTGTTATGGCCCCCTATTTTAGTCTGGACCCCTTGAGCCTCTTCTCCCCTTTGCTGGGCCGCTCATGTCAAAAATTGGATCGGATTCTGATCAAGTATGTCGTCTCTACCGCGTCGTCTGACACATGACCAAAGATAAAGGCAGAAGACCAATCAATCTCGGAGAAGCTGACCTATCCATGTTTAAAAAGAAAAAATTGGAGCCTCATAAACAGGGTTCGACCATGCTCAAAAAAGGACCCATCAGTTGGCCTTGCAAATACCGACACCACAAAAAAGGAGAAAATTTTTAAAAAAGATAATAGATTTTTCTTTTCCATAAAAAGCCTCACACTGTGTAGGAGAAAATTTTCAATAAATTTTCCTTTCCCATAAAAAGCCTCACACTGTGTAGGAGAAAATTTTCAAAAAAAGATAATAGATTTTCCTTTCCCATAAAAAGCCTCACACTGTGGAAAAAAAAAAAAATTTCAAAAAAGATAATAGATTTTCCTTTTCCATAAAAAGCCTTACGTTGCGAGATGTATGAAAGAAAATTCGAACGCCAAAAAAATATATATATATATATATATATATCTATATGTATGTATATATAGCAGATTTCATTTCTTTTCTTACAAGCACCACGTATGAAGTGTCACATCCCAAAAAGATAACAACATGACACACTTTCTACTTTCTGCCTTCTGTACAAGTATAAAACAAACAAAAAAAGAAACAACCCAAAAGAGCAAGGAGATCTCTATTGTTGTTCTAAGTGTGCATGATTTATTTGTGTTTTGAAAACAGATTTGCAAATGATGAATTATATTGAATTTGGAAAACTAAAAAGAATAAAGAAATATCAGCACAGAGAGAAGTTAATTAGCATGCAAGATCAGGGTCAATTGTAGCAAGTTTTAAATATAAGTGAGTAAAAGATCGTCCACAGGGAATTGATTTAAAATGTAAGATAAACCTCCAGATCTGAGCTACCAGATTTGACCTCTGATCCTATCTACAAAGCACATAAGATGGGAGGTTGAATTTGTCACATTAACTAAATGAGAAAAGTAGAAATTAAACTAAATGATCCAGATCCGAGTTGGGGAGATTTGATGTAAATTAATAAGAATGGAGAAATAATATCTAACTTCAGCTTAGTACTTGATTGCAGAATGAGAATAAATATAAAACACATGAGATATTATCCAATCTTCATCTGGCTACCAGCACAGATGCAAGAGAAAGTAATCCTACTCAAGGATTGGAATTGAGTTGAACTTATGGCTATGGTCTGTCCACTTCAATGGACACAGATCATCCAATAGTCTTCACTCCGAATCCTTGATTAAGAACAAAAAACACCACTACAAATGCTGTGAGAAATCAGGTTACAAACGCAGATTCTCACTGGGACAATAAATTAAGGGAAATTGCTTTAAAAATAGTAAATCTAAAGGAATCTAATGAATAAGGAGATCACAGGAAACCCTCAACAAGAATCCGATTGAGAACGTACTATTCACACCAACCTTTTCAAATTCACCATTACAATTACAGAGCATAGCTTAAACAGCTCTCGGATTTGTAGTCTTGAATATAGTTCTCACTTGAATTACAGAAATATCTCATAGTTCTCAATTACAAATAAAAGCTAGGCTATTACAGAAGTTTTAGACAAGCTATCTGAAATGGAAATGGGGCAATAGAAATGAAACTCAAAATCTGGATACCCAAATTGGGCAAATGGTTCGTCTATTTATAGTTTTTCCCAAGTCCAGCTCAGATGTGTATCAACCAATCAGAATTGGTTAGATCTGTATCAACCAATAGGAGTCGAGCACAAGGATCCAGATCTGTTTTGGCCAATCAGAACTGCTTGATCTGGTTCAGCCAATCAGGTGACAGAAGCATCAATTCTGTTATGTAATTTCAAAAATCTGTTTGAGCATCTAGAAGTTCCCGCCAAGTAATTTCATCTTTGGGTGTTCACATGGGGTGGAATATGCCTTTGGTTCGTGCTCAGAATCTTCTGGAATGTCCCTGGGTTTTTAAATGCATTAGGGCGCATGCAGAGATTACTGAATTGCCCTTGCAGATGCTGGGAATCTTCAGGATATCATTTCGCACAATTTGGAGAACTTTTCGTAAGGTACTGTGACTTCTGAAGCTCTTTTCGCACAGTTCTGATGCTGTTCGCAAAGAGTTCTCTTCTTTTTGAATAGGTCAGGAATCCTTTCAAAGAGTTTAGGTGCTCTTTGAAGACTAAGCCTAGAGCCTTTAGTTATTTTCGCAAATATCAGGTTCTTTTCAAAAAGTTCAGGTTCTTTTCGAAAAGTATTCTGTTATGCATTCTTCTGTTTGAATAGCTCCAAACCTCTTTCCAGGTTGAAACCAGGCCTTTGTCCTCTTTAGTTTAGGCATTTTGACATCCAGTGAGGTTGTTCCTTCTCCTTCTTTCCCTAGATTAGCATGAGTCATCATCTTTTTGGCACTTTTAAGCTGCTTTCAGGGTTAAGCCTGCCTTCATTGTTAGCTGTAAAACAAACGTTAAAAACACTTATTTAGTATTCTCAAAGGTCTATCAAGACTCAGGTTAAGGGCTGGAAAATGGTGTTTTCCAGTTCTCAACACACCCCCAAACCTAAGCTTTGCTAGTCCCTGAGCAAAGACAAAATTTAAAAACAGAATGAAAAAGCTATTTTTGTAGGGAGCACAGTTGCATTTAGCATATGCAACAAGCCTTTTAAACCCCTAGGTGATCCCTAGTCGAGGAGTGAAGTCTCCTGAGGGTTTTCAGTGAAGGTACCCACAAACTTCTCCAATAAATCAGTTAATATCAATGCAGTTCTGTTAAAGTAGACTTTCATCTAGTCAGATTATTCACACCTGCATCGCCATTTGTGAGAGGAGTATCAAGAAAATATCAGTTTAAAACTAAAATTCTGCTGTAATTCCTTTCACCATTCACTCAGTTTGTGTCAAAAAGTTTTTTTACAAGACAAATTAATGAAAAGCTTGCCTTCTATTTGAAAATTTAGTTTTTGATGTTACCCCAATAAGTTGATTTCAAACCCAACTCTCCAGGATTTTCACTCACCATGTAGGTAAGAGGGTTGTACTATTTCACACAGCTCAAGAGCACTTACAGCCCTCAAATAGGACTGTAAGCAGGAGCATAGGCATTGCTTTTCAGTTTTGAATTCACTACTCTTTTCACCATAGATTACACAAATCCTTATCTCCATGTGACAGCTCAATCCATCTTTGATCAGTAGGGACTTTAACTTGGGTTGTAATGTGGCTTATGGGTGAAATTTATCAAGAATAATGGGGTGGAATGGAGTTTAAAATTGAGAAGTCAGTCAAGGTAAGGAGGTGGTATGGACACCATCTTTATTTCAACACAATATCATCTTCTTCTTTGAATTTTCAGAGCCAAAGTGGCCATCTTTTTCTCTTTCTTTTTCAAACTTCCAATGAAATGCCTTCTCCTTTTCTTTTTCTCTCTTTTTTTTTTTTTTTTTTTCAAAACAACATTGACTGGAATGCCACATTTCTTCTGCTGATACATCATTGCCTTCAATTATTTTTTTACCAAACTGTTACCCAACTCACCTTTCTTCAGCTTTCTTTCCTTTACCTTCTGAATTCTCAGAGTGAGGGTTAGGCTAAATGAGGTTGATGAGGTTTCAAAGAAATCTTGGATTTATAAAGCTCAACTGGTGTGTATCAAGGGCAGTTTTAAAAGGTGGGGATTTTTGAAGTTCAAACTGTCCAAAAGGAGGCCTTACATCATGTCTTTAATATCATGATTGCTATCAAATTATTTCAATTTGGATATGTGTAACTTCTAGTGATAGTAAGCAGGTTCAAACAGTCCCTAGAGCAGAAAAAATTGTCAATTCATACCTCCAAAGAATACATTTTAGGCTCAAATCTCACTGGGTGTGGTTTTCTATCAAAATCCTGAGGTATATCATCACTGTTTTCTCTCTTTTTAGGTTTACTAAACATCAATCTTCTTTGGAAATTTTCTGACATTCACTTCATGAAATTCTTAGAATTACACTAGGAAATTAATTTTAAAAAGTTTTAACTTCCTCATTTTTCAAAACAACAGGTGTGAAATTACTTCATCTTCAAAAATTCTGCTGATCATAAGTTGCACTGATGTTAACTAAACTATTGACAATTCTGCCACACCCCCAAACCTATGATGAACAGTGTCCTCACTAGTCCATAAGTGCATAAGCAAAAAACAAAAATCATATTGACAGAGAAGAAAGAAAAGAAATGCACAGTAATTACAAATTAACAAAAGTTAACAGAAAACAGGAATTACATACTACAGACCCAACAAAACAAACATGTACGATGTATTCTAATAACTGGGGTCAAAATCTGTATCATAAGTTGGTTCAATGGGATCAGAATTGAAATCACTGTTAGAGTCGGAACTTGAGTCAGTATTGGAGTCTGAACTCGATTTAGCCTTCTCCTGGACTATGGCTTGCAGCTCGATGTATTCCTCAGATTTGATCTTTTTGGTGAGGCCAATATATTTTGCAACTCTATTAGCCCTCAATTTTTCTTGTTCAAGCTGTGCTTGCACCATGGTAACTTTATACTGTTCATTCCTAACCATCTGAAAGGTGTGGCCCAACAGGTCCTGCATCTTCTCTCTCTCAAATTTCATAAACAGCTCCAGTTTTCGAATCTGGTCTTCATAAGGGGTTTTGATGTAAGTGTGGAAATCGGTAATCCCCTTAAGGACGTAGCGAAAGATGTAAGGGTTATCTTCCATAGCCCTTTTAAGAGTGGCAAACGTGGGAGTGGTAGGGGACCATATGTATTCCAGCAGTGGGGGAAGGGAAAGATGAATCTACAAGCACTACCTCAGGGTCAGTTTGGGTGGCTTGAGCAGAGACATTAAGGATGGGTGTAGGTGAATCCAAAAGTATTGCCTCAGGTTCGAATTGGGTAGCATGGTCAGACACAGTGAGGATGGGTGGATCTAAAACTATTACCTCCGGATCTGTTTGGGTTGCTTGGTCAGAAACAGAACGTACGGTAGCTAAGGTGGTTGTTTGGGATGTGGAGGCCAAGGTTTGGAGAATGGAATTTGTCACAGACTGGTTGTCTGTGTTGATCTATAGTTGGGCTTGGATGGATTGGAGAAAGGTAAATATTTGGCTAATTGTGTCAGGTGTTGGTGTGGTATGCAAAGTAGGGGCTGGTAAAATTGATGTAGATGGTTGAGGGGGAATGGGTGAAATGGCTGTAAAGGGGGAAGTAGCCAAATGGGTGAAATGAGGAGGATCAGGTATGGGTACAGATTCAAGCCCAATATTATCCAAGATAGATCCCATCAAAGATGAATAGGCCTCCGTTGTGAATATCTCAGGTTCAGGGGTATGAGTGATTTCAGGTGTATGAGTTGAATGAGTAGGTGGACCTGAGTAGCTTTGGAGAAGGGGAGTGCTAGGAGAGTGTTCAACAGAATCTGTGGCCATATCTTGGACATTGTTAGGTGAAATTGGTGGTGTAAGTATGGCTGGAGTGGTTGGTGTAGAGGGAGAGTCTGCAATTGGGATTATAGAGAGTGATGGGACTGCTGGAATGGTTTGAGCCTCTGGCCATTTACTTTCAAGGTTCTCCCATCACTTGGGTCCATAATTTCAATAGCCCCAGAAGGAGATGCTTGAATGACAGTATATGGCCCTTCCCACCTGGATCTCAGCTTTCCAGAAAAAAACTTAAGTTTTGAGTTGAATAGCCATACCTTAGAGCCAGCTATGAACTCTTTTCTCAGTAGATTTTTGTCATAGAAAGCCTTAACTTTTTCTTTGTAAGATCTTGCATTGGTGTATGCATCCATTCTCAGCTCCTCCAACTCAGCAAGCTGCAGTTTCCTGTGATTACCAGCAATAGTAAAATCCATGTTCAAGGTTTTAATAGCCCAAAAGGCCTTATATTCTAACTCCACTGGTAAATGGCATGCTTTGCCACAGACCAATCTGAATGGGGGCATGCCAATTGAGGTTTTATAGGCTGTCCTATATGCCCACAATGCATCATTCAGCTTAAAGGACCAATCCTTTCTGTCCTTCTTCACAGTCTTTTCTAGTATATGTTTGATTTCTCTATTGGAAATCTCCACTTGTCCACTGGTCTGTGGATGATATGGAGTAGCTACTCTATGAGTCACAGAGTACTTTTTCAATAAATCTTCAAAATGCTTATTACAAAAATGGCTCCCCCCATCACTGATAATAGCTCTGGGGGAACCAAACCTGGAAAAAATGTTATCCCTTAAAATTTTCAGGACAACTCTATGGTCATTGGTTTTAGTGGTTGTGGCTTCAACCCATTTGGATACATAATCCACAGCTACTAAGATGAAATTAAAACCATTTGAAGGAGGAAAGGGTCCCATGAAATCTATTACCCAAATATCAAACAATTCAAGTACCAAAATGGGTTGTAAAGGCAGTGAGTTTCTCTTGGAAATGCTGCCCAATCTCTGGCAATTCTGACAAGACTTACAGTGCTGCAGTGCATCTTTGAAAAGTGTGGGCCAATAAAATCCACACTGCAAAACCTTTGCAGCAGTTTTGTTTCCACTAAAATGACCTCTACAGGCCTGTTCATGACACATGGGAAGTATGCTATGAAAGTCTTCTTCAGGGACACATCTTCTAATTATTTGGTCTGCACAAATCTTGAACAGATAAGGATTCTCCCAAATAAAATGTATAACCTTTGAGAAGAAAAGATCTTTATCCATTTTATTCCAGTGTTGAGGGGTTCTTCCAGTAGCCAAAAAGTTGACTATATTTGCAAACCAAGGGGTGTGTACACTGATAGCAAAAAGTTGCTAATCAGGGAAAGATTCATTGATAGGCAACCTATCAATCTCAGCAGTTAAAATTCTAGACAGGTGGTCAGCCACCACATTCTCCACACCCTTTTTATCTTTAATCTGCAAATCAAACTCCTGTAATAGGAGGATCCACCTAATTAATCTTGGTTTGGTATCCTTCTTAGACAGAAGGTATTTCAGGGCTGAGTGGTCAGTGAATACCACAATTTGTGAACCCAAAACATATGACCTAAATTTCTCCAAAGCAAAAACAATTGCCAGCAGCTCCTTCTCAGTTGTTGTGTAATTGAGTTGTGCCTCAATCATTGATCTACTGGCATAAGCTATGACATGAGGCAGCTTATCCTTTCTTTGCCCAAGAACAGCTCCTAAAGCATAATCTGATGCATCACACATCAGCTCAAAAGGCAGTGAATAATTTGGAGACTGTAGTATTGGAGCTGAAATCAAACAATTTTTTAACAATTCAAATGCCTTCAGGCATTCATTATTGAAAACAAAAGGAACATCTTGGCACAATAAATGACAAAGAGGCTTGGATATTTTACTGAAGTCCTTAATGAACCTCCTGTAAAATCCGGCATGCCCCAGAAAACTTCTGATTTGCTTAACAGTTTGAGGAGGCAAATGTGCAATTAAATCAATTTTTGCTCTGTCCACCTCAATGCCCTTGTGGGAGACAACATGGCCAAGGGCAATGCCTTGGGTGACCATGAAATGGCTCTTCTCCCAGCTCAAAACTAAATTGGTTTCTTCACATCTCTGTAACACCATGCTGAGATGATGTAAACACTGGACAAAACTGTCTCCATATATTGAAAAGTCATCCATAAAAATCTCCATAAATTGGTCAATCATATCAGAGAAAATAGAATACATACATCTTTGAAAGGTAGCAGGAGCATTACAAAGACCAAAAGGCATCCTCCTATAGGCAAAAGTGCCAAAGGGGCAAGTGAATGTGGTCTTTTCCTGATCTTTTGGATACACAGAAATCTAATTGTAACTAGAGTAACCATTAAGAAAACAATAATAAGCTTTTCCTGTTAACTTATCTAAAATTTGATCAATGAATGGAAGAGGGAAATGGTCCTTTCTGGTCATTGTGTTTAGCTTTCTGTAATTAATACAGACCCTCCAACCAGTTGTTTGTCTGGTTGAAATAAGCTCACCAGAATCTGAGGTTACAACAGTGATCCCAGATTTCTTAGGTACCACCTGGGTAGGTGCCACCCAAGCTGAATCTGAGATGGGGTAAATGACCCCTGCATCCAACAACTTAACAACCTCCTTCATGACCACTTCTTGCATATGAGGATTCAGCCTCCTTTGCATTTCTCTAGAAGGCTTTGCATCTTCTTCCAAGTGAATGTTATGCATGCAAACAGCTAGACTGATTCCTCCCAAATCAGCAATAGTCCAGCTAATTGCCCTCTTATGCTGTTTCAATACACTCAACAGCTCTTTCTCCTGCTCCTCAGTGAGGAAGGAAGAAATAATCACAGGCAATGTTTTATGGTCTCCTAAAAACACATATTTCAAATTTTTTGGCAACTATTTCAGCTCTACATCAGGTGGGCAGAGAAAAGAAGGTAACAAAGGTACCTTGGTTGTTTGTGGAAGGGGAAGAATAGCAGGTTTCCATGAAGAACACCTTGCTGATTGATCATGAGTTCCTTGCACAAAATTAACTTCCTCAGACTTTGAGGTACAAACTATTTTTTCCACAGCATTTCTCCAAGCATCTTTAAAATCTGTGGTTAAATCTTCACACTGTAAAAACTGTGGTAAAGTTTCTTATACCAGTTCATCCAACAAATCAACAAGAAAGCATTCCTCAGAACTGAATTGAGGCTGTGTAACTGCATTATAGATATTTAACTTTACCTTCATATTACCAAAAGACACTTCCATAATACCAGATCTGCATTGGATGCAAGCATTGGATGTAGCCAGGAATGGTCTCCCAAAAACGACAGGGATGGAAGTTCTGCTTTTTGTAGGTTCCATGTCTAATACCAAAAAATCAGCAGGGTAGAAAAACTTATCTACCCCTACCAATGCATCCTCAATCATCCCAACTGGCTTTCTTTTATATCTGTCTGCTAGTTGTAACACCACATGAGTGGGTTTTAACTCTCCCAAACCTAGTTTCTCATATACAGAATATGGAAGCAGGTTGACACTAGCACCCAAATCTAATAAAGCCTTTTCAATGGTATGTTCCCCAATGATGCAAGGGATTGTGGGGATTCCAGAATCTTGAAGTTTAGGAGGTGAGGTAATGGACAAAACCTGTTTAACTCTTTCTACAACAAAGACCTTCTTGGATAACTATATCCTAGATTGTCTTTTGTGAGTGCAAATATCTTTCAAAAATTTTGCTTATGCTGGGACTTGTTTTGTTCCATCAAGCAAAGGTAGATTTATCTTGACTTGCTTGAAAGTCTCCATCATTTCATCTATTTTTGTATTCCTTTTATCAAAAGGGGATGCAGATTTCATGGCATGGGGAAATGGTAAATGAGGAACTAATCCTTCATTTATAGCTTCAGAATCATCACCAGAATTTTTTTGATTTTTTGTTTTTTGATTTTTTTTATTTTTACAGGTACATCGGAAATGCTAACATCATCGCTCTGCTGCATATCTCTAGCAGTTTCCTCAATTTTTTCTTCTTCTTTTTCAGGATTCACATTGTTATTTACAACTCTTCCACTTCTCAAAGTAGTGATAGCTTTTACTTCTTCATGTGAAATAGAGGCATCTTCAACCATGAACTGTCCTTTAGGATTGATCAAGGGTTGGCTGGGTAACCTGCCTTCCTCTCTTTTGGCCAAAGTATTTGAAAGTTGACCTAATGTTTCTTCAATCTTCTTTATGCTCTGACTGTGAAAGTTTACAGTCTGAGTTAAAGACCCTAAATTCTTGAGTGAAGTTAGAACTTGGTCTTCAAAAGAAGGGGATCTGGAAGGGGTTTGAACTAGAGTAGATTGTTGCACAGGTTGTGCCATCTATTGTGGAATGGGCTGCTAAAAATTTGGCTTGGTATAAAAATTCTGCTGGTAAGGTTGAGCAGTTTTAAAAGGTATTTGGTTCTTTGGTTGCTGCTGCTGTTGTGATCGATAATTGCCCTAGCTCCACCTTAAATTGGGGTGCCCTCTCCATGCATGTTCATTTGATTCCATCTGTCTAAACGATTGGGCAGCATGAGCTTGCTCCACCACTAGATCTGGGAACTGTGGTGCAGCTGGACATTGATCATGTGAATGAGGAGGGGACTGGCATATCAGACATGCCTCCTCTACTCTTGCAACCATTGGATTTTTAAGTGAGTCCATCAATTTATCAAACTTAGTGGTCAAATTATCCATTTTCCTTTCCAACTCATTCACCTCATAAATCTTTCCCTTGGTGGTCTGTTGATTGTTCAACCGAGCAGGATTCTCAATGTCTCCTGACAAAGATTCCTGTTGAGTTGAATTTTCACCAATCACTTCAAATAGGTCCCAGACCTCCTCAACTGTTTTTTGCAAATAGGTGCCTCCACAGGAAGCATCTACCATATTCTTACCCTTTTGATCAATTCCCTAATAGAAGCTTTGAACAAGCTACCATCGGGAAATTTGATGATGAGGACATTGCCTTAAAAGTTCTTTAAACCTTTCCCATGCTTCATGAAAAGTTTCAGTTGAGTGTTGTGAGAAGGAAACAATATTTTGTCTCAATTGGCTGGTCTTAGACATAGGGAAGTATTTGGCTAAAAATTGACATTGCAAATCATTCCAAGAAGTAATGTTGTTTAGTGGCAACATGGACAGTCATGCTCTAGCTTTGTCCTTTAATGAAAAAGGAAAGAGCCTAAGCTTGGTTGCCTCTTGACCCAGTCCAGCTATGTTGAATGTTGTACAAAGAGACAAAAATTCATCCATATGCTTGTATGGATCTTCCTTACTTAGTCCATGGAAGGAAGGCAGCATCTGGATAGTTGATGATTTGATCTCATAATTTTCTTCAACAGTAGGAAATTGGATACAAAATGGGGAATTATATGCACCAGGTGCAAAGTAATCCTTCAAAAGTCTAGGTTGCTCACCCATAGTAGCAGTCTCAGCAAAATTCTGTGATGTTTGTCTGGTTCTTAGTACCCTTTCAACTTCTAAATTCAGAGGGACAATCTCAGGATTGAGAGTCCTCCTACCAAACATACAACATAGAAACAGAGAGTAAAATTATGTAAAGCAAACCTTCAGTATACCTTTCAAAGTAGATTCCACGCTCAAATGTACAGGAATAACTGCACAGATTTAAACAATAGAACAGTTAGCACTGATGTAATAAAAAAATTAAAAAAAAAACTTAGGTCTACCAATTTTAAAATAAACTCCTCGGCAGTGGCGCCAAAAACTTATTGTTGTTCTAAGTGTACATGATTTATTTGTGTTTTGAAAATAGATTTGCAAATGATGAATTATACTGAATTTGAAAAACTAAAAAGAATAAAGAAATATCAGCACAGAGAGAAGTTAATTAGCCTGCAAGATCAGGGTCAATTGTAGCAAGTTTTAAATGTAAGTGAGTAAAAGATCGTCCACAGGGAATTGATTTAAAATGTAAGATAAACCTCCAGATCTGAGCTACCAGATCTGACCTCTGATCCTATCTACAAAGCACATAAGATGGGAGGTTGAATTTGTCACATTAACTAAATGAAAAAAGTAAAAATTAAACTAAATGATCCAAATCCGAGTTGGGGAGATTTGATGTAAATTAATAAGAATGGAGAAATAATATCTAACTTCGACTTAGTACTTGATTGCAGAATTAGAATAAATGTAAAACACATGAGATATTATCCAATCTTCATCTGGCTACTAGCACAGATGGAAGAGAAAGTAATCCTACTCAAGGATTAGAATTGAGTTGAACTTATGGCTATGGTCTGTCCACTTCAATGGACACAGATCATCCAATAGTCTTCACTCCGAATCCTTGATTAAGAACAAAAAACACCACTACAAATGCTATGAGAAATCAGGTTACAAACGTAGATTCTCACTGGGACAATGAATTAAGGGAAATTGCTTTAAAAATAGTAAATCTAAAGGAATCTAATGAATAAGGAGATCACAGGGAACCCTCAACACGAATCCGATTGAGAACGTACTGTTCACACCAACCTTTTCAAATTCACCATTATAATTATAAAGCACAGCTTAAACAGCTCTCGGATTTGTAGTCTTGAATACAATTCTCACTTGAATTACAGAAACATCTCACAGTTCTCAATTACAAATAAAAGCTAGGCTATTACAGAAGTTTCAGACAAGCTATCTGAAATGGAAATGGGGCAATAGAAATGAAACTCAAAATCTGGATATCCAAATTGGGCAAATGGTTCGTCTATTTATAGTTTTCCCCAAGTCCAGCTCAGATGTGTATCAACCAATCAGAATTGGTTAGATCTGTATCAACCAATAGGAGTCGAGCACAAGGATCCAGATCTGTTTTGGCCAATCAGAACTACTTGATCTGGTTCTGCCAATCAGGTGACAGAAGCATCAATTCTATTATGTAATTTCAAAAATCTGTTTGAGCTTCTAGAAGTTCCTGCCAAGTAATTTCACCTTTGGGTGTTCACATGGGTGGAATATGCCTTTAGTTCATGCTCAGAATCTTTCAGAATGTCCTTGGGTTTTTAAATGCATTGGGGCGCATGCAGAGATTACTGAATTGCCCTTGCAGATGCTGGGAATCTTCAGGATATCATTTCGCACAGTGTTGAGAACTTTTCGTAAGGTACTGTGACTTCTGAAGCTCTTTTCGCATAGTTCTGGTGCTGTTCGCAAGGAGTTCTCATATTTTCGAATAGGTCAAGAATCCTTTCGAAGAGTTCAGGTGCTCTTCGAAAACTAAGCCTGGAGCTTTTAGTTCTTTTCGCAAAGATCAGGTTCTTTTCAAAAAGTTCAGGTTTTTTTCGAAAAGTATTTTGTTATGCATTCTTCTGTTCGAATAGCTTCAAACCTCTTTCTAGGTTGAAACCAGGCCTTTGTCCTCTTTAGTTTAGGCATTTTGACAGACAGTGAGGTTGTTCCTTCTCCTTCTTTCCCTAGATTAGCATGAGTCATCATCTTTTTGGCACTTTTAAGCTGCTTTCAGGGTTAAGCCTGCCTTCATTGTTAGCTATAAAACAGACGCTAAAAACACTTATTTAGTATTCTCAAAGGTCTATCAAGACTCGGGTTAAGGGCTGGAAAATGGTGTTTTCCAGTTCTCAACAATCTCTGTTAAAGGGCATGCCCCCCCCCCCCTCTGTGTATATCATCTATGGTATGTGCAGGAACAGGTTAGGGGCAGGAACCACGCTTCAAAGCATTGATCTCTACAAGAAGAGAGTCCTCACGGGCATTTTGATCAGTCAACCACCTACCATGAAGACTCTTTTGCCACCTCCGCGAAGCGTCAGCTGCACTGCGAGACTCAGTCAAAAGCCTAGTCAACCGAAGAACCTCACTCTCGGCTGTAGCAGCTCTCACCTCCGCCATTTCAGCTTTGGACCTTTCCTTCCCCAAAGCCTCAGTCAAGCCAGCTTCTCTATAGGAAGAGACTCAATCCTAGTCTGGAGCATTGTTTCCTTGTATGGCCAAGGTCCCGTCTCTATCGCATCTATCGAAACTGGGTTAGGGACAGGCAAGCCATCAGATGCCAGCCGAACCTCATAATCAGAAGAGAGGATGCCCCCTGAACTAAGCTGCACATATGCGCCAATTGGCGGGTCTCCCAGAGGGCTGCTATGTGGTCTAGGTCACTGAGAGAATCCTGAGAGCATATCAGAGAGCATAAGGGCGGCCTCACAGTGCACAACACATGTTGGGTATATCCTAATTGACGGAGCACCCGAGATGGGAAATAGTAGGTACTACCAGTCAACCCCAAAAGCGTGATACCCTCACAATCCTGAGAGCGGACAATCGAAAAGGTGCCGTCCAACCAGGGAAGTTGCCAGATCAACTCCGCGTCGGATAGCCATAGGCTCAGTTCCTCGATGCTCCTATGGGGCAATCTCGAGCACCGAATAAGAAAGCCCTGAGCCACATCCCCTCTTACCAAGCAAAATCTCGGCAGGGGCTCCATGACAGCCAAATGCTCTCCTTGCTAAATCTGAATAAGGAGTGGAATCCCTCCAAGGATCCAAACCCAGCCCGAGGCTGAGGCATCCAGGCCCCGATACATCTCAGCCAGGACCAGGTGTACTAGTGAATGACCTCCCTCCAATTCCGTCAAGACATCACACAATCCGAGGGAAAATGACTCGCCCCCAGTAAAGAAGAGAAGTTTTGACAGCAAATAAAGGGCAAAGGCCATTACGTTGAAAGGATCTTAGATAGGCAACTTTCAGAGACTCGAGTCGCCAAAAAGTTCTCTCAAGAATTTCACCGAGCACCTGGTGGGCCCCCCGGCGAAGCCCTTCTCATACTCACCCCTTTTCAAACCAAGAATTGCGTGGACCGCCTTTACATACCCCGGTCTGGGTACCACTTTGGCAAGTCCCCAATGCATCCTCAAGCCAGTAATAGAGGCTAGCTCTTCCAAGGTTGGGGTAAGCTCCCTAGGCCCAAATCTGAAGACGTGGGCCCTACGGTCCCACGACGCCAAAGCCGCTTGCAAGAGATTGGGCAATAGAGGAATAGCAAGGAGGGAGGAAAGGCGGGATCCAGAACAGCGAGCTCACCCTCAGCCAAGCTATCATACCATTTCTGTAAAAAACTAGGCCCCGGGTCCAAACAGGGAAGTATACTAGCCCCAGCCTCCGTATGAGAATTTGGGCCTTTCTTGGGAAGCGGATCCATGGACATACAAAGTTGGTCTTTATGGAAATCAGCCAATGTAGGGCGACGGACCCACTCGAAAAAAAAGAGGAGAGAGAAAAGAAAGAAAAAGAGGGGCAAAAAGGCCAAGCCCGGGTGAAAAGGGAAGCAAAAAGGGCAGGGTTCGGGTTATAAAAAACCTGTCGAGCCCAGTTATATGAGGCATATATAATATATACGCCAAGGCAAAATTTTAAAATATTTTGCCAGGCGTATATATTATATATGCCAAGGCAACATGACAGATGTGTTGCCAGGCGTACATATTATATACGCCAAGGAAAATTTTCAAAACTTTTGCCAGGCGTATATAATATATACGCCCAGTTAAAGAGGGCAGGGAAGTGTGGCTCCCCTCACATTAGCCCATTCTTTTCTACTTCCCCAAGGGAGGTACATATTTCGCTTAGCCTACTTTTTCTCCCAGGGCAGCCCACAGTCGGGCACGCTCACACCCATGGGAAACCCTCGGATGACGGGGTATCCGTGGGTCATATGCGGGTAATCACATGCGGGCTAAACCCCATCATTGGAGGGGCTCTGGCCCGCTTCATACTATATATATATATATATAATAATATACATCTTTCGCCATAAAAAGAAGGAACATCAAGCATCTCCAAAAAAAACAACAAAAACAACACAGCATTATCACAATTCAAAGGAAAGATTGATGATTACCTTCAATGGGATAATAAATAGATCCAAAAATTGGCGGAGAATGAACATTTTTTATCTGCACACACAACTCCCGGTGATAGAACTCAAGAAAAATCAAATGCAAAGACCCTAGGGGGTTGTCCCGGACTTGAGAAGGAAGGAGGGAAGAAGATAGAGTTTGAAAGAGAGGGCCCCTTTTGTGCTCAGGCTCGGGTAGTTTCATAACTACCAAATTTTGGTCAGGAGTATATAATATATACGCCCGGCCATTTTTTTCCATAGATTTGGCAGGCGTATATAATATATACGCCTGACCATTTTTGCTGCAGATTGGCCAGGCGTATATATTATATACGCCCAGCCAAATTTTGGCTTTGATGGCCCGACAGGCCCTCTGTATGCTCTAGATCAAGGCCCGGTCCCTCTTAGAAGCCCAGGTACCATCGGGCGATGGTGCATGCATCCCCAAATGGCCCTTCGAGCTCCCTTCAATTGGCCCAAGGGGACCGTGCTACAATAAGCGGATCTAGATCTGTAAGCGCCTGCCAAGTGCGCCCATAAAATCATAAAATCAAGAAAAAAAAAATTGCACAAAAAAGAAAAAAAAGGGTCCACATAAAATAACGAGAAAAGAGAAAAAGGAAAAATGCCGAAAGACAACACTAGTTCTCGAAAGAGCGTCGCAATGCCTGTTTGCCCCACTCCGAGAGCCGTGTTAAATCAATTCAGAATGATCGGGTTCACCCAAAAATTCTTGAACCCTGTTTTACACAGGGACACCCCATACCTAATTCGGCAGGCAGATAATTTTACCCATCCCTGGTCCCTGTTCCCTAAACATGCCCCAGGAGGCAATACCTAACCTGACAGGCACACCGAGGACTTATTACCGGAATGTGCACGTCCTTAGGGCGTATCAACATGACAAGTTGATCCGCCTAAAGATACATGCACATATAGAAACAGTTTAAGTATGCTCAAAGTCTCGAACTGGTAAAAAAAAAAAAGAAAAAAAAAAAAAAAAGCAAAAAAAAAAAAAAAAGAAAAAGAAAAAGAAGGAGAAGGAATAACAACCTTTTGTTATGAAGTAAAAATCCTGAGTAGGTTGACCCCCACCTTCCAAGCGTTGGCTCTGACCATCCACCTTCGGATCTATGTTGACCAAGAGTGTACCCGACTTCAGGCCATTCGAAAAGTCTATTGTCAGTCGAAACTGACCCGTCAAAAATGAAATTACAACCAACCAAACTATGTGCAAATATACAGACCAAAGGGCTCATTCCCTTTTATTTCCTTTTACACAAGCTTAAAACCTGTATAGGCACAGTGTCCCTGTTGAATGTATGCACTTGCGTCTGGGTATCCGCAGGATGGTCGTTTATCCTCATAAATTATACCTTAGGGTCGAGGCTTCTGTTCGCGCCTATTTGCTACTTATCGCCCCTGATGGGTGTCTGTTTGTGCATAGTTAGTAATATGTGATTTCATTGGGGATGGAGGCTAGAATTAACCATCTCTTTCAATGGATGTTTGGTCCTAGCCTGATCTTTTTTAGCTTTGTCTCTAGTTAAGGCACTCCGATTCGTGTGAATCAGAAGTACCTCACCACCGGAACGTACACATCCCCAAGGTGTACCTATCCCCGGTAGAGCGCACGCACCCTTAAAGCGTATCAACTAGCATTTGATTCACTTAAAGAGTTGTGCAAGAATAAAATTGATAGAGGTCCTTGAGCTTTGCTTAGAGGCCTTGAAACAAAAGAAAATTAAAAAAAAATAACACATAAAAATTCACTTTGAAAATGGGCATACATTCCCAAGAAGTGTCGTGACATCAACATTCGCTTCACTCAGGTAAATTATGCTAAAGCAACCTCGAGGTTGATGGGTTCACCCAAAGACTCTGAGCCTTACCTAGGTAAGGGCACCCGTGGCCAATCCAATGGAGTTGTCGATACCCCATAGAATTGGACAAAATTTGTAGGCCTTCATTTTGTGTACTTCGCGTCGACCCCGAAGCATAGATCGATCACCCCGTTTCATGGAGCTATCTAGTTCATATTAACACTTAACATCACAAATCTCTAATTTCCCTCAGGAAGTGGACGATATCCCAGCTAGCGGACTTACACTTTCTGTGATCATCGTAGTTATGCCCAGTAATGTCGCAATGCGCTTGGGGACTATTAGCTTTGAGGTACGGACGATATCCCGAAATGAGAGGGCTTACGTACACTCACCGTAACCATGGATGTTTAAGAATTGAGTTGAACCAGGCAGACCCATCAAACGTGCCTTGGACCTCTTCGGATGTCTCTTGTCTTTGGCATCCGATCATTAGTGATCGAATGCCAAAGAGGGGCATCTGTAGACACTCAAATTCGGCCTAAGGCCCGATTAGTCTGTACTCCGACAGAGATGCACCACCGTGCTTCCGATGGCACCCCTGAACCCTTGGGAATCTACCCAGACCTTTAGGAATCACCTAAAACCCATTAGAACCATTCCCCCAACCCTTAGAGATCACCCCTGAACCCTTGGGAATCTACCCAGACCTTTAGGAATCACCTAAAACCCATTAGAACCATTCCCCCAACCCTTAGAGATCACCCCTGAACCCTTGGGAATCTACCCAAACCTTTAGGAATCACCTAAAATCCATTAGAACCATTCCCACAACCCTTAGAGATCACCCCTAAACCCTAGGATCCCTTCCCGGACTTAGCTGAAACTCTTCTGAGCAATTGATGGGAGGAGAGCTACAACATTTTACACAAATAATTGCTGAGGAGGAGCCCCATACCATTGAAAGGAGGACTTCTCCAGCTTTTCAGCAAGCCATAGATCATCCAATTTGGAGTTGTGGTTCGAACGTTATGACCGATTGAAGTTTCACATAAAATCATAACGTTTGCTCAGGCGTATGTATTAGATACGCCCAGCAAATTTGGCCCCATTTTGGTCAGGCATATATATTATATATGCCTGATATTTTTGGGCCAAATTTGGCCAGGCGTATATAATACATACGCCCAGCATAGGTAGGGCCCACCACGGACACCCACCTTCTCAGGTCTCCTCTGGTTTTCATGAAAATCACTGTACATAAATTGGGCGTATATAATATATACGCCCAGCTTAGCTACAGTAACTGTCATCAAATGCTCGAATTTCCTCCATCTGGTTTGACCTTTTGACCATCCCCTTGGTTGAGGTGGGTGTCTTAAGGTTGGTTGCACCCCCTTGGAGCTTATTGGCAACCCTTAAGTTACCCATGGTCTCACCCCATCATCTGCCATTGAAATCAGTTTCCCAAACCCCTAGGACCCTAAAAACCTAGAAAATATTAGATGGAGGATTACCTAATTGCTAAACCAATTAGCTCTTAAGTAACCCTCTAACCCACCTCTTCTCTATAAATAGAGAGGCTCCCCTCTTCCCAAAGGGTTGAAAAATTAAGGTGGAAAGTTAAGCATAAGAGAGAGAGCCCAAGTGAGAGAAAATATATATTATTTTGCATTCTTCAACCAGAATTCTAGCATGCTTAGTTCATCCTTTTCAACCCTTTTCAACCATTAGATCACCCCTTTTTAGTCAAGCTTAGTCCCAAGCTTCATCCTACACTTCCTATCTACCGAATTCTAACATTATAACCTATTCCTCTACCGTTTAAGCCATATAAAACCATCGAAAGCATGCCAAAGTGAAGGTCTTACACGGTACAACCTGGGCTCATGAGCTCCGGCTCACCCCTCTCTTCCTCTACCTTCTTGGTGTTTCCTCCGTCCAAAGATTCAAGCCGTTATGCCGCTGAAATTTCGGTTTGGCTCAAAGCTTGATAGGACCGTATTGCCTTCGGGCAAGGGGATGATCCACCCATTTGTTTTATTTTGGCCATAGATAGAGACCGCTACGTGCAGGTTGATCGAGTGCCTAAACCCTTCCCGATCGATAACCGAAGCCCCTACCTAGAGCCTTTGGCAAAGACCGGTAAATCAGAGTCATATTTAGCACTTCGGTGCTCAAAATATTGATTTAAAGGTTTCCCGGGTCACCAAAAGCTCCGGGTGGCGACTCTACATTTTATTCCATCGCGAGCGCATCGCCGCGACGAGTTCAAGAGAATCCATGGTCGCACAGGGTCTCATTTTGAGCATAGTCAAACTCTTTTATGTAGTCGAACCTAAGTGAGTTTTCAGATTTTACTAAGGCCAGAACGCTAATCCCTTTGGATTGAGTCAAACCTTTCTCCTTACCTTAAGTCATACATTTGACAAAACAATTTCACAAAGACAATTCTTGTCGGGACCCGTCTTGAACTAACATGAGCGGCCCAGCCGAAAAAAGAATATCAAAGAGAGTAACCAAGAGGGCTCCTCAGGCATCAATCTTCTCAATCAGTGCAAACCTTTCTTTTCTTTTCTTTTTCTTCTTTTTTATTTATCTCCTTTTTTACTTGTGGCGCCCTTTCGCGATTTCACCACGTCCATGGGTTTAGCTCTCTTACCCCAAGTGCCCTTTCGGATTTTCACTTAATCCGCACAAACTCGTTGTTTTTAACCGTAGCGCCCTTTCGAATTTTTACCACGTCCATCTTGCTTTAAGCTTGTATTTTTATTTTCTTTTTTCTTTTTTTAATTTTTTCATTTCTTTTTTCAATAGCCACGACATAGACGTCGATTCCATCATAGCCAGCTGGATGGGGTTCTGGTGTCGTCTCATAACTCGGCTTGTGTTGACTTAACAAATATTATGACTGCTTGTACACCTAAAAGAGGGCTTTCTTCATGGTGTAGCTTGGCCATGGGCTAGGTTAGGATTTGAAGGTATGCTAGGATAAAAGGGTTTCCTTGATATGGCTTCAATTTTCTCAACATACTTTCTTCCTTGGGGGTTTTTACTATAGATGCCCTGTGATTCTTCTACCTTTTTTCTTATTCTTTTTGCTCCATTTCTGGCAATCTCTTTTTGAGGTTTTGCTTTTTCGATTTTTTTGGATTTTGATAGTAACTTTACTTCCCTTTTTTTTTATATGTACACACATTTTTTTGGAGAAGGTGGTTATTGAAAGAAAGGCTCAGGCTCAAATGGGGTAGCAAAGGATATCATCATTTTTATGGATGCTTTTTGGCTACTGTGTTTGGAATGATGGCCTCTTTTGGGTGATTCTTAAGCAGTCACGTATTTGTTTCACCAATACTTACCTTATCGCGATAGACTAAGAGTAGAACCGTTAGACGTATCTAGCATTGATGGGCTCAGGAAGGTGATCTCCATCCATGGTGTTAAGGCGGATGGCGTGCCCTGGTAGAACTTCTCGAACGACATAAGGTCCTTCCCAATTCGGCTTGAACTTCCCTCTTGGATCGATATGAAGGGATGGGAAGATCTTCTTCAACACAGTTTCTCCTACCTTTAGATCTCGACCGTGGACACGTTTTTTGTAAGCTTACGCAATTCGCTCCTGGTAAACTTGAGTGTGACACAAGGCTAGGAGTCTCTTCTCATCCAATAAGTTCAATTGTTCGAAGCGGGATCTCTCTCTACTTCGGGTAAGCCTGAATCTATAAGGATTCGGAGCGAGGGTACTTCAACCTCAACTGGTAGGATGGCCTCGATTCCATACATAAGGGAGAATGGTGTTGCCCCTGTAGCAGTATGGATCGATGTTTTGTAGGTCCATAAAGCAAATGGTAGCATTTTGCTCCAATCTCGGTAAGTGACGACCATCTTCTTAAGGATGCAGACGATCATCTTGTTCGTAGCTTCTACGGCTCCATTATTTTGAGGCCGATAAGGTGACGAGCGATGGTGCTTTATCTTGTATTGCTCACAGAAGGCTCGGATGCGCTTATTTGCAAAGTTTGTGTCGTTATCTGTGATGATATCCTTGGGTACTCCAAATCTGCACACAATATTACTCTTGAGAAACTTCTTGACATGACTGGCTGTGATGTTGGTGTATGATACCGCTTCTACCCACTTGGTAATGTATTCAATGGCGACGATGATGAATCGATGGCCGTTTGATGCTTTCGGATTAAGCATTCCGACGACGTCAAGGCTCCAGGTAGCAAATGGCCAAGGAGTGGTCATGCAGTGAAGATCGATGGCAGGAGCATGTATCAAACTAGAGTGTTCCTGATACTTGTAGCATTTCTGAACATGTTTGCAGCAATTTGATTCCATAGTGGTCCAAAAGTATCCCTGTCGTAAAATTTTCTTGGCGAGCATGTGACCGCTGACGTGGGCTCCATACACTCCCTCATGGATCTCCTTCATGATATTGATCGCCTCACCTTCTGTAACGCACCTGAGCAGGATGTTATTATACGATCACTTGTAAAGGCATTCCCCACAAATGATGTAGCTCATCGCTAGACGTTGAATGGTTTGTCGGTCCGTCTTGGATTTGTCCTCAGGGAAAGTGTCTCAAGGAAATTATTGATATCTGAGAACCAAGGTGGCTCATCATCAGGCTTTGTAGGCTCCTTAATCTGTAGGCAGAAGGTTGGCTCATTTCTCTCTTCGATCATGGTCAACTTCATCTCAGCACCATACGAGATTTCTATCATTGATGCCAACATTGCTAGTGCATTGGCAAAATGATTCCTTATCTGGGAGACATATGAGAATGACACGTCTTGGAAGCAAGCTATCAAATCCTCGAGGTGTTCATGGTAAGGGATCAGTTTCTCATCTTTTGTCTTCTAATCTCCATTTGTTTGCCATATGATCAACTACGAATCCCTAAATACTCGGAGGTGGGTTACATTCAGATCGAGAGCCACCTGCAGTCCAGCGGCACAAGCTTCATACTCAGTCATGTTGTTAGTGCAAGGGAAGATGAGCTTGATAGAGACTGGTACATGGGATCCTTTTGGTGAGATTAGAATGGCACCAACTCCCTAACCTTCAGCATTGGCCGCCCCGTCAAAGTGCATTACCCAAGATTCCTCTGCTTCCTCGATATCGTCATTCGTCATGAACAAGATGTCCTCATCAGGGAATTTAGTTCTCAAAGGCTCATAATCTGGCAAAGGTTTGTCGACAAGATGATCAACAAGTGCTTGCCCCTTAATCAACTTCTGAGTGATGTAGGTGATGTCAAACTCAGATAATAAAAGCTGCCATCGTGCAGTTCGTCCAGTGAGAGCTGGCTTTCCGAACAAGTATTTCTATAGGTCCATTCGAGCTAAAAGTATAACGGGTTGAGATAGCATGTAATGGTGAAGCCTCTGAGTAGCCCATGCAAGAGCTAGGCATGCTTTCTCCAGATGAGAATATCGCATTTCATAATCAGTAAGCTTCTTGCTCAGATAGTAAATGGCCTGCTCTCTTCTTCCAGTCTCGTCATGCTGACCCAAGACACATCCCATCGAAACTTCCATCGTGGAGAGATACATCGAGAGTGGTCTCCCTGGCTCGGGTGGTACCAACACAGGTGGGTTAAGGAGGTAGCCTTTGATTTTATCGAACGCTACCTGGCAGTCGTCATTCCATTCAACAGGCGAGTTCTTCCTTAGTAACTTAAAGATCGGCGTGCAGATTGGGGTTAGTTGCATAATGAATCAACTGATATATTGTATTTTGCCCAAGGACCCTCTAACTTCCTTCTCAGTAGATGGTGGCATCATTTCTGTGATAGCTTTGACTTTGACTGGGTCGACCTTGATCCCTCACCTACTGACGATGAATCCCAATAGCTTTTCATACATAGCTCCAAACGCGCAATTTTGTCGATTCAGGCACAATATGTACTTCCTCAGTCTCTCGGATAGCTTCTGAAGATTTACCAAGTTATCAACTTGCTCCGGTGACTTGGCTATCATATCATCGACATACACTTCAATCTCTTGATGCATCATGTCGTGGAATAGCGCAATCATGGCTCTCTGGTACGTCGCACCGGCATTCTTCAGCTCAAACAACATTACTCTATAGCAAAAGGTTCCCCAAGGAGTGATGAATGCATTCTTCTCTCGATTTGCCTCTGCCATCTTTATTTGATTATATCCAAAGAATCCATCCATGAAAGAAAGCATCCCATGCTTAGCAGTGTTATTGACCAAGATGTTGATGTGCGATAATGGGAAATCATCCTTCGAGCTTGCCCTGTTTAGATTGCAGAAGTTGATACACATGTAAACCTTTCCATCCTTCTTCACCACAGGCGCTATATTGGCTAGCCACTGTGGGTACTTGGATACCATGAGAAACCCTGCATCATACTGCTTGATGACCTCGTCTTGGACTTTCAACATCCACTCGGGTCGGAGATGTCTCAGCTTCTGCTTAACCGGCTTCATATCAGGGTAGAGAGGCAACTCATGCTCGACCAAATCAGTGTGCAGACCAGGCATGTCCTCATATGACCAAGCAAAAAAGTCTTGGTATGATCGAAGGAAGTCGATCATGCTTTTTCTTTCTTCGGGAGACAATGAAGTTTCGATTTGGTAATTCGGGGAATCTTCTCAGTCCCTAGATTAACGTCCTCAATTTCATCGACAATGGGGGTAGGGCCATGCTCAAATTCGGCAAACCGGTCAAGGAGCTCATTGAGGAGCTCCTCCAAGGGGATATCCTCATCCAGACTCGTAACTCCTACCTCTTCTTGTATTTCTACAGGAAAGGGGTCGATTTTACGTGGGACGGGTATTTCAATTAAGGCATCTTTTTGTGAGACTTTATGTAGAATTTTAAATGACAATGTTTTTAGACTTTATATTTTTTTAATGTTTTTGAGGTTTTGTATTTTTTCAATGTTTTTGAGGTTTTGTATTTCTTTGGAGATGGATGCTTGACAGCACGAGTCTGTGTATATACAAGGTATTGCCTGCCAAGGGCTTATCTCACTTTTTATAGGTTGTTATTTTTAGGAAATGGGTGCCAAATACTAGGCCACTCCCTGCTTCTAGGGTTTGGGGTAAAGATGCCCAGTTGCTTACCTGAGAGGCCGCTCCTTTACCTGTTTAGATGGAGGGTGCTGACTGATATGGCTCTTTGGAGTTAGCCTCCATCATGTTGATCCCCATTTTGTCTGAGATGATGTCCTCAAACATCAACACTATTTTATGGTGATTTATCACAGGGGGAGTTTGTTCAGGTACTGGCCGTCGTTCTTCGAAAAGGGACAATGCGGCCAAAACTATCTCTACGCTAGGAAGGGTAATGTGGGGATTGGTGGGGTGGATAGGGACTATGGATTTGTGTGGGGTCAAATGGGTTACCCCATTTTGATCGATCTTTATGACCCCAGCGCTGATAAAGGATTCCCTGATGTGTAGCCTAGGGTGAGGTTTCTCTTCTATGTTGATTCCTCGAGCTCTTGCAGCTGCAGCGACCCAGGCTTTCTCTTTAGCCTCTCAGACCTCTTCCTCCGTGGGCTTGTAACCTAACCCAAATCGGACCTTCTGCCCCTTGGAAATAATTGGCTCTCTTCTGCCCTGTAGTCTAGGCCCGAGCCCTCTGCCTTTCTGATAGCCCCATTTATGGGGATTCTGGGATGACAGCCGACACCTCGTATTCAAAGTTGTGGAGGTCGGTGTCTTCCTCGGTGTGTGGCACATTCAGTATCTGAGGGTTCTCAATATTATGGGCAACTTTCTCTTTCTCATCATGCCCCTCGCCGATTATGGTAATCACCTTCTACCCGGCTATGAATTTCATTTTCTGATGGAGGGTGGAAGGTATCACCCCGACCTCGTGAAACCATGGTCGCCCTAACAGTAGATTGAATAAGGATTTTATGTCCATTACCTGGAAGAGTATAGAGAAGGTCATTGGCCCAGTTACGAGCTCAAGGTTAACTTCTCCCATGATCTCTCGCCTCGTGTTATCAAAACCCCGAGCACTCGTTCTTGTTGGCCTCAACATACAGGAGTCCACACCAATTTTGGTGGCAATTCTCAACGGGCACACATTCAAAGCTGACCCATTATCAATTAGAACCAAGGGAATTATCATATTCCCAGATTTGACAGTAATATTGAGGGATTTAGCATGATTGTTTCCCTCCTCTGGTAGATCTGCGTTTGAAAATGAAATGGCATTGGGTTCCATTACCTGTCCGATTATTTGCCCGACTTCGTCTGGGCTAACTTGGAGTGACACATGCGCATTCTTTAATGCCCCCATTAATGCTTGAAAATGGAGTGGGGACATCATCAACAAATCTCATACAGTAAAATGGGCAGGCATTCTTCTCAATTGAGTCTCCAGTATATGTTCTCGACTCATCTTCTCGAAGGGGTTCACTGCATTATCTTTATTTCCTTCAGGTTAGGTTTGTTTTGCTGCTGTTGTTGCCTTGAGCTGTTTCGAGATTCTTCTCGA
Source organism: Chloranthus sessilifolius (assembly GCA_021018995.1). Taxonomy (NCBI): domain Eukaryota; kingdom Viridiplantae; phylum Streptophyta; class Magnoliopsida; order Chloranthales; family Chloranthaceae; genus Chloranthus; species Chloranthus sessilifolius. The sequence goes on from CM037591.1 coordinate 73,868,818, forward strand.
TCTGGTAATGAAGTCCACTGCCCCCTCTCTATTGCTGTTGTCGGCATTAGCATTGGTTTCCTCATAGCTCAGCGGGACCTGATGTGGATCATAGGTTGGTCCTGAGAGCTGGAAAGGTATGGTTGCGGCATCTGAAGTGCATGTACTGATGGCTCTGGGGTGATAGGTAAAACCTGGCTTACCTCAGTGATGGATGGGTGCGTGGCAAAATTGGGCCAGGTAGGGGTTGTGAAGCTTAACGTTGTTTGTACAGGGGGTAATGGAGCGGGTATAGGTCATTTGTAGCTGATAGATGCTGACGGGGGATTAGGGGCTTTATGGGCCATTAGGTAATTGACGGGGGTGGTGGAGTTTGTAAGTGATTGGAATGGAAGTAATGGGGTGGGCGCAGGCCATTGGTAGTTTATTGGCGGGGGAGGATTGGGGGCCTGTTGGTTCATTGGGTAATTGATGGGAGTGGTGGTGTATGGTTGCTATGTATTTATGTACACATAATTGATGGGTGTGGGTGATCGAAAGTATGCCCTGAGATCCGAGGGTTCAACTGCTGGTGTAGGGGTAGAAAAATAATCTACCAGATTCAGGGGCTCAATCACCCCAATGGTTCTTTCTTCTTGGTCTCGCTACCTTGGAACCACAAAATTTTCTTTGTTACTGATGTAATCAGAGGGGTCAAATTCATACGCTTCCTTAATTTCCTCTACCATCCCTATGGTGGGTCTGGGACCTGCTATTCCGGTAGGGTGTGGTGGCAAAGGCACCCCGTGAATATTTGCATGCTAGTTTGCTTGGGTGGGTGCAGGGGGAATGATCTTTCCAGCATCAATTAAATCTTAGATCGCGTGCTTCAATGAGAAGCAACGATCAGTAGGGTGACTCGGGCTCTGGTGGAAATTACAATGAGTATTCGGGTCAAATTTATATGGAATCAGATTGGGAGGAGGTCGTGGTTGGAGCACAGTTACTAATCCCTTTTCAATTAATAAAGGTAAAAGTACACTTAAAGATTGTCCCAAAGGCATAAAAACATGATCATAATCGGCTCTCCTTTTTAGGATCATTTGCATTCCCTGTCCATTCCCGGCTCTTTGTACTGGCCTTGTCCTGATGGGAGCCGGTTGTGCTGCTTTAAATTAGAAGGGGGCTACATTGTTATTGTTGGGCTAGGTCTTTGCAATATTCTATACCTCTGCCCCTGTTCTTCTATCATTTCTCTGCTCGGAAAACCTCTTAACCTCGCTAGGTCCCCCTGAAGCATTCTTGCTGAGCCTTCCTTCCCTGATGGCATCCTCACAGCGATTGGCGTTTCTTACCAAATCAGTAAAACTGGACTGCTGTTGGTAGACAAGAAAATCAGAAATCACTGGCAAAGTGTTCTTTGAAATCATCTCTATCTGCTCATCATCTAATATTCTATTTTTGACTTGAGCTGCCAGTGGTCTCCAACGCCCCAAATAGTCGCTGAAGGTCTCGTTGGTATTCTGTTTCAAACGGGCTAAATCTGACTTGCGCGGTTCGATATCAATATTGTAGGCATACTGTTCTTGGACTAAATGCATCAAGTCCTTCCATGTCTTCATCATGGATGGTTCAAGAGATGTGAACCACCTCAGGGCCGGACCGGTCAAGCTTTTCTGAAAGACTTTTATTAGCAATCTCTCATCCCTCCCGTACTGGCACATGTCCCCACAATAGAACTTGAGGTGTGTAATTGGGTTGCCCGTGCCATTGTTTTTGTCGGATACTGGCATTTTGAATTTGGGGGGCAGGGGGACCTCTACAAACAGACATAAATCCGTGAAATCTATGGTGTGGATTTCAGCACCACCCATCTTCAACAACTGTTTCTGGATCTTGTCTAGTTGCTCCCTTAACTGTTCTGATTCTTTGGACATGGAGGCTACTTTTTCAACAGCCGGTCAGGGCTTGCTCTATGCTATTGGGGGTGGGGTAGCTATTGGTGGAGGATTAATAGTGGTCACTGCCCTGATATAGGCACCACTGTTTCTGATCTCGTCCTCCTCATACTGCTGATCTATGTAAGGTGTAGTGAGGACGGGATTCTCAAACGGTTGTTGCATAGACTGGGTGGGATTGGATTGGATGTGGGTTGGGTGAGCCCCTTGAATGTAAGGGAAGTGTTGTGGGGTGATCGGATGAGTGGTAACTTGGTTTAGGGGTGGGGCCTGATTTGGCCATTGGGCATAGGGGAAGGTTTAGATATGGCCTTGGGGTGTGGGGCCATGGGAAAATTGGGTCTGAGGTATGGCATGGGTTTGATCCAATTGTGAAGGTTGGGGGTGAGTGAAGTTTTAGGGGTATTGTGGTGGGTAAGAGGTTTGGGCTTAGCCATGGGCCCGGGGTAGGTTTGGGCCACAAGGCCTTGATCAGGTTGGGTTTGGGTAAAGGGCATGGGATTTGGGGGATCTTAGCCTATTAGGCCTTGATGGGTATGACCCATTGGGCTTTGGAGGGCTTGGGCCACCGGCCATTAGTGGGTATGGGCTGTGGGCCCTTCGGGTATGTAGGCCTGGCCCACTGGGTTTTGAGGGTTATGGGCCATGGGCCATTGGTGGGTGTGGGCCATGGGCCCTTTAAGGGTTTGGGCTTAGGCCAATGGGGTTTGGGCCATGGGCCTTAGATTGGTTTGGACCATGGGCCCTTGGGTAAGGGTTTGGGAAATGGGCCCTTGGGGTATGTGGGCCTGGCCCACTAGGTTTTGAGGGGTATGGGCCATGGGCCCTTAGAGGGTTTGGGCTTGGGCGAAATGGGTTTGGGCCATGGGCCCTTTGGTAAGGGTTTGGGCAATGGGCCTTTAGGGTATGTGGGCCTAGCCCATTGGGTTTTGAGGGGTATGGGCCATGGGCCATTGGTGGGTTTGGGCCATGGGCCCCTGGGTATGGGTGATGGAGTGTTGGGCCATTGGGCCTTGGAGATCATGGGTGGCAGGGTTTTTGGGCCAATGTGCCTTGGAGATCATGGGTGGTGGGGTTTTGGGCCAATGGGCCTTGGTGACTGGTGAGATTTTATGCCAATGGGCCTTGGGGCATATGAGAGATGGGGGTTTGGATGGTGTGAATTATGGGGGTTTGATGGGGATCATGGGAGAGTAAAGCATGGAGATTGGCTAGGGTATGGGATGGGTGGTCCATGGATGTGGGGTGTGGATGATGGGGGGTGTTTTGGGAAGCCTTCCATAAGGAGTAGGCTTGGAACATCTCCTCCATCATGGTGATGGAAGGAGGATCGGATGTGGGTGGTGGATTTAGGAGATGATTGGGTATAGATGGGGTGGATGTGGAGGGAAAATTGGGCATGGCCATGGTAAGTGATGGGATATGAGATGGATTGAAGGAATGGGGTGGGGCATTGTCAAGGGGGGATGATTAAGGGTAAAGTGTGGGTGTTTGGGAAAAATCGGGTATGGCCCCGGTAAAAATGGGCATGACCCGGGTAGATGGAGGGACTTGTGGGGGGTCGGATAGGGTGGAGGTGACATAGGTAAAATATGGTGGATTGGGTATATATGAGGAAGATGAAAAATGGGGCATGGGTGTGGATGTGGAATTTTGAGTTGAGTTTATCATGGATGGGGGTGGGAAATGTGTTAGGTTTTGAGGGGATGTGGATGGAATGGGTGGTTGGCTTGGCATGGACATGAGAGGAAAGGTAGCTTGGGAAAGAGATGGGGAATGAGGGGGTTGATTTTGGATATTTTAGGAAGTGGTGGTTGGAAAAATAGGGGCGCCAAACGGGTCGGTAACGGTAAAAGGCGATAGGATTATGGGAATTGATGTGAAGGCTTCTCCCGAATAGGAGTGGGTTGGAGAATGTGGCGGGGATGAGTCGGGATCGACGTAAGCCGGGTCCACTACCCACGACATCCTTCGGGAACTAGTTGGGTAAGGGTGCCTTGGATAAGGCCCAAAAATCCTCCTCCTTCTCACCCTACGGGACGATGGAGGGCAAGATGATGCCTTTTTGCCGGCACCACAAAAGTTCTATTTTTAGGTTTTTGATTTTTTAATTTTTTTTGGAAAGAATTTTTATAGAAAACAAAGGTTTCGAGGCCTTAGAATTCCCGTCTCGGGTGGCTTTCGTACCCTAACTTGAGACCCGCGGCAATGATTCTGACGCGCTTCGAAAGAATCAAAGGAAGACCTTTGATCTATTTAAGGCACAAAAATTGAGGTAAATAACCCGATCCCTCGAAATGAGCCAAAAAGAAGTTACCTTTTTCTTACCGGTAGGGGCGTATTGGGTGTCGGAGATGGCGGAGCCTAATCAGAGGCACTAAACACACTAATCGGGGGACTCAGGATGTGGAAAAGCCTCAGATTTTAGGCTGCTGATATCCAGGTAGGCTTGGTGCAACTAATACATGCGCCAAGTTAGCAGGGCCTCTTTTTTACACTGGCGTAACTATTAGTTACGCCAGGGTAAAAAAGATGGATTTAAAGCTGGATAAACTATTAGTTGTGCCAGTTATAAATCTGGGATTTTTGCACTAGCACAACTAATACTTGCGCTAGACAAAACTGAGGCTCCAAAACTTATAACAGTATGGAATAGCAGCCTGAAAATGGGTCTTTTTTTTGGGTTTTGTGGAAGCTAGGCTTCTGGGGGTTTGAGTCCGGTATAACTCGCTAGCGCGCTCTCCAAGGGTTTTAAGCTTTGGAATGGGAACCCACCCGATATACCTCCGGTGCAAGTGCCTTCTCAGATACTAGGTGGGTTGGGACTTTTTTGGATCATCACCACTAGGGGCTGTCGCCATACTAAGACCCGGGTGGTTGTATGTGTGCCTAAACCCAACCCTTTGAAATTCTACCCCGTAAAACAAGTTAAATTAAGCTCCCTATTCTTGGTTCAATTTAAAAAAAAAAAATTCAAAGCCCTTTTTTTTATGGAAGTTTTCTTTAGTTCAAAGACCGGAGTGATGACCCCGTGCCACCACTACGAGTCGGCGTCCACTGACGGAATATGTTTGCACAAGTAGGCCCGCCAATCGGCTAAGGCCCTTTAAATGACAGAAAATTAAAGGAATTAAAAGACAATGCTCAAGTAGGCCCGCCAATCAGCTAAGGCACTTTAAATGGAAGAAAATTAAAAGAATTAAAAGACAATGCTCAAGTAGGCCCGCCAATCGGCTAAGACACCTAAAATGACGAAAAGTAAAGGAAATTAAAAGACAATGCGCATGTAGACCCACCGATCGGCTAAGGCATGTAAATGAAGGAAAAGTAGGGGTGAGTAAAATAAAAAATAATGTAAAAAAAAAACAAAAATATTAGTAAAATCAATAATAAATAGCCAAATTTCAAAGAGAAACTCTACAGCTATCCCCAGCAGAGTCGCCATCTGTGCAACTGTGGGATTTGTGACGATCCCGTCGCGGCAATGCGCTCGCTAACAAAAACATAGAGTCGCCACCTAGAGTTTTTGGTGTCCCGAGAAACCTAGTTTATTTTTATGAGAACCGAAGTGCTAAAAATATTACTCTAAATCCGGTCTACACCAAAGGCTCTTGGGTAGGGGCTTTGGTTATCAATCGAAAAGGTGTTAGGCACCCGATCAGCCCGCTTAATACGGTCTCTACTAATGGTCAAAACAAATATATAGTAAAAGAAACGACAATGATTTCCTCTTACCCAATGGGCCTTAAATCCTATTTGTGCATCTCCGTTCCTATCAAAAATTCGACAGCGTAATAGCACAAATGGGAGGATGGGAAGAGCTAAAGAAGAGATAAGAGAGGAAAGGGGAGAGCCAGAGCCCTCGGGCCCTTGTAGCACCATAGAGGAGCCTTGTGTTGGCTTGCTTTGATGAGCTTTTGAAGGCTTGAATGGTAGAGAATGGGCTTCTAACTCCTAAGGCTTGGTAGCTAAGAGGTAGAGAAGGAAGGCTAAGGGGTAGCACACACCTAACCTAGGGGTTTTTTATGAAAGGAAAAGCTTGGAAGGAGGTTTTGAAATTATGGAATTTGTATGAGTAATGGTGCACCAAAGGGAGAAAGATCTTCTCACTTTAAGCTCTTTCTCTCTTAGGTAAAAATTCTCAACCCGTAAATCATAGGGAGGGGGGGTCTATTTATAGGAAAATGGTGGATTAGGAGGCTACTTAGATGCTAATTGGGTTAGCAATTAGGTAATCTCTAATCTAAGGTTTCCTAGGATTTTGAGAGCTTGGAGATGTGTGGGAATGGTTTTAATGGTGGATGATAGGTTAGTATTTCAAATCACTTAAGGGTTGCAAATAGGTATTAAAAGGGTACAACAGAACTAGCAAAACACCCCCCAAAGATCAAGATGGTCAACAAGTCAAACCCCATTCTCAATTTTTGGAGCAAAAACCAAAGGTCATTGTTCATATGCCTAGCATAACTATTAGTTGTACCAGGAAAATGTACAGTAAAATAGTTTTGTATAATAGCCTGGAAGTTGGCTTCGCGAGGGGTGGGGTCCACTTTAAAATTGGTGCAACTATTAGTTGCTCCAAGCAAAAAACTTGAATTTCTGCCTAATTTTCGAAATGCCATAACTTTTGATATACAACTTTGATTGAGGCAATTCTTGGCTCATTGGAAAGATAGAAAAGTCCTCTTTCCAATGGTATATGACTTTATAGCATTACGAGGCCTCAAAAAGTCTTGGTGTACCACTCTTCATCCATTACCCGGGAAGGTTAGGTTTAGGGTTCCGAAGGGGTTTTAAGGGTTGGGATTGGTTTCTAAAGGTTTGGGGTAGGTTCCTAAGGGATCTAGGGTGATTCCTAAGGGTTTGGGGTGGTTCCTATACCATCAAAAGCTCAGAAATGCGCCTCTCAAAATCTGTTTCGATAAGGCCTTGGGCCAAATTTGGGTGTCTACAAATTTATTCACATTTCCCTGTGGACATACCTTTACTTACCTATCAAAACTTGCTATGACAGCCCTGTATTTTGCATGTCTAGGAGATTGTAGTTGTGCTGAATCCACCCTCTATTTTAACTTGATTTTATTTTGCTTTTACCATTACACAATAAATCAGCGCACTCGACTTCCCCGACAGTATACTCAAAAGACCTTGAACCATAATGTACTCGAAGACCGCCAAATACGGACATCCACACTAGAGTAGTTGGGTGTACTTCGAAGTGATAAACTTAAGAGAGCTTGACTCCTGATGGAGCTGAAGTGTATAGAGCATAACTATGCCGATGACGTGAAGCGCTTGAAAAATATTGAGAAAAGCCTTACCGACATAGAAAAACTATAAGCCGAGCTCCTTACTCCAGATCATTAGAGTTAGAAATTCCTTTCTATAACTTGTTTGTCTTGATGTATGCTCGATGTGAGCAGAAGGACTTTGAACTGGAAATCTAATTTGACTTTTGTGAAAAAACTTAAATTGTTGTCAAAACTCTAAAATAATTCTTGATTACACACCAACTGTTTTTGTACTTGAAAACTTTTTTGTAATAAGTAAGGAAAATCACACCATCACTAAAAATAAACCTCCTACAAATGGAGGCCTACGCTCAAATTCCCGAGATGCTACATGAAATTCAACAATGAAGAAAGATGTTGCGCGTAGATACGAATGAATATGCCTACAACAGATAAAAGACCATGAAAACATTCTGACTTGTATTCAAAAGAAAAAGGATAACATAAAGAGAGCAAAATACACCATAGAACAGTTCTCTACGATTTCTTTTGCTCTCATCGGAGGAAATTAAATGAAAGCATGTCATATCTTGACTAGTTTAGAAACCCGCTATGAGTGGGAAGACTATTTCCAACTCATGGAAGAGACTGCCTATGAACAAACTAGATCTTGCTTGAACAAAACTCAACAACTGATCCACTCGTATGAATGGGCCCTACGTGAGAAAAAGGAAGGTATGAACTTTAGTGAAACTTGATTAAACTAGTAAAAATGCCGATCTTAACTACTTATAACTTGTAAGATTACTTGAAATCCTGTTTATTTTATATGCAAAATCGCATTGATTACTATTGTTTCTACACTATCACGGAAAACAAACACACCTCTAAACTGTAGTATCTTTGATGTTTTCATAGATAGGAAGTGCTATGATTCCCTTAGTATCTGTAACAGAACTAAAGCGTAAGAAGAAACTGGAAAGAGAAGAACTTCTCTTCTTGCATCAATGTGGTTTGCACCGATCTTCAATCTCGAAATACGAATTGATAACTTGACCAGTGAGAAACACATCTTATCGATCTATATTTCCCTTCTTAGAGGAAATCCACCATGTAAACGCGAAGTTGTTCAACTCATGAATGACATTAAACTAAGAATTTGTAACTGTAAGTGGCACCTCACTAAGAAAGTCGCTGAACTTGGCCAAAGTGAAGGAATTTTGGCGACAATCCGAGATGAAATAGACAGGCTTGACGCCGTTATTGTTGGATTCGAAACACTAATGGAAATCATAGGTATTTCCAAATCACGTGATAGTTTCAATTCCATGGATGAAATCCTCTTTAAGGATGGGAGGATGTAACACCTGTCCATCGATTTCTGTATTGGCCAAACTATTGACTGAAACCTGATTGTGCCAGGTGACTACCTGAGGCCAGGTCCACCAAAATTCGTGAGGCACCCACCTTAGATTGATGGGATATTGACTATTTCTAGTAGCACCTATAGGGCACCCCATTTACTTGAATGGGTGTGTTGGAAATTTAGTAAAACACACACCACATCTTATACCTTGTAACGAGCCCGAACTGATTGTTGATGGATCCTGACCGGAGACTTGACCTGAATTAGGCTTGAACCTTGGTGCTGATGAGGAGATCATCGCTAACAGATCAGATTTTTATGATGATCATAGGAATGGTTGATGGGTTGAGTCAAACCTAGACCCATAAAATTAAAAGGAACTAGATGCACTAATATTTCGGTTAAGTGTTTGTGCCTTGCATTGAATAATAGCTGTCTTGTAATTTATAAATAACCCAAGGGCATTTACAAATTAATTTCCTAATTTTGTCAATTAGAAATTATAATTTTTCAAATCTCTAGCAAATTCTAGCCCTTAATCTACTTGACCAAAGTTTGACCCATCTTACACCATTAATAAACTTTGGAGAAATCTAGGGTGATAGATGCACCCACACACATGCACCACAAGATTTGTTTCACAACTTGAAAATTTCAAATTTTAAGAGCCTTGAGAACCATAAAAGACAAGAGTGGACTAGATGTGTGGAGGAGAGTGGAGCCCAAGTGGGTCCACTCCTTTATGCGCATGGGAGAGTGGAGAGAGAGTGTGTGTTGGGAAGAGGAGAGAGAGAGACTTAGGGAAGCAAACTTGATGCTATGTGACAAAAATTTGCAGCCCATGTTCCCCAAGCCCCCTGAAAAATCAAATTCCATAGGGCTCTCCCTCATTCCACCATTTTCATCTTCTTCCTCTCTCAAAACCCTCCATTGAACCCCCTTGCTAACTTGAATTTGCCCTTCCAATCTAGCCATCAAAATCCACATCTACCACCACCACTCAACTCCTATCTTCTCCTAGTTTAATAAATATAAACTTGAGCTTCACCCCTGCCCTTTGCACCATCCAAATTGAGTCAAACCAGCTAGCAACAAGAAGATCTAGCCAAGGTATTGTCTTAGTTAAAATTTGTATGGAATTTCTAGTCTAGTTGTTTGAGTTTAGGGCCATAGATTTCAAGTTTTATGAGCTGTTTTTAGAATTTTAAGTTCTGGAATTTTGTATATTGTTTAGACCAGAAAGATTAGAGGCCATTCATGGGATCTACATGATCATGCAAGGCCATCCAATGGTCTATATTGGCCTCTAGGTTAAGTCCAACAAAGATTAGTGATCTCTTGATTTTGCTTCGACTTTTTATTTTTTAAAATTGAACTTTGCTTGAAATTTTGTTTAAAATTTTGTAACAATGTTTGACCAGTAAATTTGGAGGCCATGCTACGTGATCTACATGATTATGCAAGGCCATCCAATGGTCTAGATTGGCCAACTAGGCCAAGACCAACATGACATCGAATTTCTCTTGATTTTTCTTGAAATTTTGTATAGAAAAATGAATTTTTGTTTTGAAACTTTTAAAATTTCTGGAATATAATTATATCAGCATGTTTGAATGCCATGCATGTGATCAACATGATCACTCAAGGCCATCCAATGGTCTAGATTGGTCTACAAGGTCAAGACCAATTAAATTTGAATTTCCTTGGATTTTCCTTGAATTTTTACAAAATAGATTGAATTTTTGTTTGAAAGTATTAAGTCTGGAATAAATGTTGGCCAGAATGTTTGGAGGCCATGCATGTGATCAACATGATCATTCAAGGCCATTCAATGGTCTAGATTGGTTAAATGTATCAAGACCAACATATTGTTGAAATTCCTTGAATTTTCTAGAATTTTTGTAAAGAAAAATGTGATTTTGATTTGAATTTTTTCAGATATTCTGGATTAATAATTTGATCATGACATTTGGATGCCATACATGTGATCAAAATATCATGCAACGCCATCCAATGGTCAATATTTGGTCAATGATGACCCATATGCATCATTGTGTAGAAATTCTAAATTTTTGCTTTATATTTTCATGCCATATAATTTAGATTAAAAGGACCATATGGCTGGAATTTATGTGTCTTGTAGATGATAATATGTGATTTTTATCTCTGAAAAATAATGTTTGATTATGAATTTCTAGGTCAAATAGTGGTCATAGATGCATCTTGATACTGTGTAGTATAGTGTTGATTGATGCTATTTCCTTTATAGAATATTCACGAAATTTGTGAACTGATATTAGATAAGGTTTAGATGAAATATTCATGTGACATCTTAGAAATATTATTAGCATTTATAATTTTTAATCGTGATCAAAATATATGGTTATATATTGCTTGATACTTGCTAGTTTGCATATGACATAGTATTGAATTTTTGCTCATTTTCTATAGGATTAAAGTTAATTCTTTGAGCATGATTAGTGGCTGGAATATACCGTGTTTTATGTAATTTCATCTCCGGATATTTTTTTTAAATTCTGGTCTTTATGATAGTCCAATCGTATGGTCATGATTGACTACCTTGTGATTGTTTGAAATTTCTTGAATTTCCTAGTTTAGATGAATAAACTTGATTTCTTGTGTGATTTTGATCATAAAATCTGATCTATTGATGATTTTAGATGAATTAGTTTATTCTGAAATGACATGTTAGAATCTTGAATTTTGATCACAGAAATTTAATGGTGATAGATGCATGGATAGGAAGAATTTTGTTATATAGGTTTTATGTTGTTAAATGTTAATCGGAACTACTTGATGGTCTCTCGATCAAAGTTTGACCATTTTGGTTGACTTATGGTCTGATTAGTTTTCCAACATCGAAATCTCATTACCAATGTCGATCATGAATGATCAACGGTGATCGATCTTTATCGATGAAATCCTAAATTTTGGGTAATTTAGGCTATAGCGTGCATCGGTTAAGTTTTGAAAACTAATAAAAAATTTACTTGAAAAATCTTGATTTTAGCAAAACTGATCTTTGAAAAGAAAATGGTTTAAAAAATGCAATCGTCCCCAGAAATTTAGGTTTGATCGTATGGCCCTCCAAGCCAATCCGAAAATTCTAGATAGATCAATACCCGACGAATAGGGTAGTACCGACAGGCAACTTGTGCCGATTAAATTGATAAAATGGACCTAAAATGAGACCTCGATGGATTAGAGACTGACTTGAAATCACCCGAGACTGAGACTCGAAAATATTCGACATGAGACGGACTACTAGGTGGACCCCATCGATGGCCCAAATCTGTAAGCCTTGCAGCCTATAACAGTTTGCTCTCAGAACAGAGAACAAAATAAATTGTCCAATTTTTTTTTGAAAAATTTAGATAAATGAGTTAACGGGTTCCCGATAGCTAGTTAAAATTTCAAACCCCTACTCCACGCGGTTTGAAAGTTACGGCACCACAAGGCAATGAAGATGCCCTGTTGCACTAGAAATCAGGGCCGTCGAAGAGTTATGATTTTCGTGACAAAGACCTCTCCAGCCAATAACCAGAACTGTTGATAATGGCACCCAGCCAATAACCAGACTTTACCTTTGATTGGATGGACCTGATACCTCGACCTTTGGCCACCAAAATATAAAAAGAAATTATAGGTAACTCATTGAGCTTTCCAAAAAGCTCCTAAGTGCCCGATTTCAATATCGGCACCAAGAGTTACAAACCTGACATTACGGCCCAATAAACCTAGCCCAATAACTTGATAAACGTGGACACATCTCAATGATCTGTTGACCATGATCATGTTAGATCATATTTTTTAGTACCACCTCCCGAGAAAGATGCGGTTACTGACCCTCTTTCACCCATTTTTGGTAGGACTCAAAAATTAGATCGGAGTTGAAAATGGCGAGCGATTTACCGCAAGGTGTTCAGCACATTTGTGGAAAAATTTGTAATTGGATGATTTTAGTCAAAATCTTGACTTACCCCGAAACCCGTGACCATCTGATAAATATCTAATCGCAGTAGTTACTGTGAGAACAACTTGTGATGGAACTGATGTTGATATGATCAACTAAGTCATTGGACTAAACTCTTAAATAGCCATAAGGACCCAAATAACAATTAATTAGTAAACATAATTTTGTTAAGACCCGACTACCCAGCCCACGACCCGGTGAGTCTTAAAGGATTTCTAAGATATGAACCTAGCCCAAAATGTTTTAAAAGCAAATAATAGAGGCCCATAACAGATGAACATAAAATGGCTCGGACCTTAAAAAAGGCATGTATACCTAGAGTTGGATCTAGTAAAGACCTAACATATGGCTCATTTCCTACCCCATGGACCTTGAGCCCATAGGATTGAACCTGTCTAAGTCCAAATACGTGACCTGAAGACCTTATATGGACCAGTGGTTGGCCCTGAGGCCCAATCACAAATATAAATGGAATAAAACCTGGCCCATTTGACCAAAGGCCCAAATGGATCTTTAATAAGAAGGGAATGGACCCAAGACCCATATCTGAAAAGGTATAGAATAAGTGTCTCTAAGGAGCCATACAATGCTCAATTGAGAAAGCTATCAAAGCCATAGGATATTCTTTAAGAATAAAAAATTATCGGCCCATTGATGAGTGGTCAATCGGTTGTCTTAACTCAAGAAATCCATAGGATTATTAGAAACAAGAACCCCAATGCCTTAAGCTTCGACTAGAGATAATCAAGCCTTTTTCATCGACAACAATAAACACAAGTCCTTCTTGGACTCTAAACTGAGATAGAGATAACACTTAGTCTAAGTGTGAACCGACAAGATCCCCTTGGGAAGATGAAATTATATATATATATATATATATATATATATATATATTAATTTCATTTAGAAGATCAGCCCCCGACTTGGTCGGTTTTGATGGATAGGAAACCAAAAAAATAAAGGTATAAAACTATGTCAAGTGGCACATACTATGATCACTGTTGGGCACCCGACCAGATGGCTGTGATTCCATCATAATCCTGAAATTTCTAATATTAGAAAAATATAAAGATATCATAGAAAACTTGAAAAGATTTCCAACAAGCTCTAATTCGTCTCATTTCGATATTGGAAATGAAAGTTACGACCGGATTACCGGAGACCTTCAACTCTGGCCTGATATACGAACTGATAGCAAAACCTCTTTCATTGAGTTTTTGAATCACTGGAAAACTCGATCGGAGTTGAAAATGGTGACCCGATTACAGACCAAGGGTCTAAAACCCTTAGTGAAATAACTAGTATTGAAGGGATATAGTCAAAATATTGGCTTTCCCTCAAATTCTGTGGCCCAGAGATCACTGTTATGGTCTTAGTAACCACTGATTACCCTTGATTAAAATGTCAAGATGTTGACCACAAGTTTGACCAATCGAGATAGGACCCTTAGAGGCCCAATAACCCGATTTCTTGAAATTAGAACAATTAAGGTCTAGAAATCCAGTACGGACCGACCCATGGGCCTAAGCAAATTGTTCAAGATAACTAATAGGACATGATGTCCTTGTTTATAAGTTACGTGGGCCACTGCTATTGGCACCCCTCAAAATTTGAAAGCACCTACAATTAAAATACGATTTTCCCGAGGTAATCGGACCCCTTTGAATGTAGGACCGGAGTGACCCAATATAAGGGGTCTAAGGACATTAATGAAATTATTGGGACCTGGTGTCCCTATTTGAAAGCCTTGTGGGCCATTATTAATGGCACCCACTAAAGACTAAAAGCACACACATCGAGAATGTCGAGACATCTTAAAGACCCAAACTGATTAAGATCCTATTTTACCTAGTTTATGAGGCTCAAATGAACGATGATCAACCAATTGAGGATAAGATATCCTCGTTAATCAAGTGGTTCATTTGTTATGGATACCTACGAAAATATAGGAGAGTTCTATACTATAGTCTCTCGAAATCTTAGTATTAATTAGACTTAAGATCCGAAATTGACCCGACCAATGGGGCCAACTAAAGGTTTGGCATAAGTAATGAGCTATTGGGACTTAGAGCCCTTGATTTATAAACTGGTGTGCCCCGACTAATAACACCTTGTCAAAATTGAAATGGACACCTACCTGAATTTGTACCTTAATCTGAGAAACGAAGGGAAAGTACTAGATATGAGATGAGAAAATGAGTTTTGTAATGTTAAAGTCCTGGTCAAAGCTTCATCAATTCTAAGATAGATGACCCTAGATTGACCACAAATAACCTCTATTGGTGGAAGACATAGTTACACACTATCTGTGTGCAACTAATAATTGACATTGACTCTGCCTTAATGATTTTGTTTGAAACAATTGGAGATATAGACCTCTTCCATAACTCTACTGATTTATTTATGAAACATATGTCCCCAATGGACTCTAAATTACGACAACGCTGAGCATAGTATAAATTGATTCAGGAAATCAATATGCCTAGTGATCCTGTTATATGATATGTGAGATCAAAATATGTATAATAATTAATGTGATAGATTTGAGGATTCAAACTAATTGAAATGGACCTGGAACTTGACTGAATTGCCGAATTGTCATATTTTAACCCAATATTTGATTTGAAACTGATGGTTGATGGAACTCTTATTTAAATCTGAACCCAATATTGATTGAAACCCGTATTCGATTTGAAATCGATATTTGATGAAATTGAACCCGATATTGATTGAAACTTGTATTTGATTTGAAATCGATGTTTGATGGAACTCGTATTTGAACCCGAACAGCTATTGAATTATTGATTTTTTATATAGATTGAGAATTGAATCCAAAGATTGATTGAATCGCTAAATATTTGATGTAATGTAAACTTTGAATATAAACCCTTGAATATAGGTTTTTTGAATATTGAATTGAATTTGAACCCTTGAATATGGTTTACTGAATATTGAGTCTTGAATATGAATATGAATATAAAATACCGAATTTAAGCTTTGAATGTGAACCACCCTTGAACATGGGATTGTGAATCTAAACTTCTGAGAATAAGTAAATCTGAATTTTGAACCCGCAATGGGATTTGAATATGAACTTCTAAGAAGAAGTATATATGAAATTTGAACCCGAAATGGGATTTTGACCGGAAATCTGATTATTGGACTTATAAAAGAAGTATACTTAAATGTAAAACTTTGAATATGGAATTTCTGAATATTAACTATTTGATAGCGTATCCTAAAACTTTAAAAGTGTAAAGATGATACTAGTCTGAATTTTAAAAACCTTGCATAACTTACTATTGTTCTTACAAACGGGCATTATGAGTGACTCATATTCAACAGAGTTTTAAGTGTCAGCTGAGGATTGAATCTCATTAGACCAACAGGGTCATTGATCCTTGTGTTGATTGACTAAATGGCGAAGAGTGCCAGCCATTGTTTGCAAAACATTGACATATGAATTCTGAATTTGGATCGTGGTTGTTGTTTGGTATCGCATCGAAATAAATAAAAGATATTAATAAATCAACAAACCAACTGTAATTAAATTAATTACCTAATAATGTTAATTTTGTGATAACGTATCTAAATAATTATTTAAATGAATAAACTATGATTAAATTACAGTAAAGCAACCTAATACTTCTTAATGACATTATTTGAATGGTAAATTGGTAATTGAATTCGATATGTGACTGTTGATATTTGTAGAGTTTGTACTGATAGAATAGACAATTGAAAATCAAACTTAACATTACTTTATTGATGTTGATAATTAGAAATTTTGATTGATTATGTCTTGAAAATGGGAATTTTGAATGATCACTTTGTATTGAATATATCCTTGAACATTATTGTCATTGTCTCATTAGCGTCTAATGAGTCATTGATGGATAGATTGATAGATTTAAAACTGAGATATAAGGATATTGTGATATCGATCAAATAGATAATTGATGAAATCTAACTAAAAACACTGACTAAATTATGAGAATTGACTAGAAATGCATTGATAAATCTAGCTAATACTTTATTAAGCTTCCCCCTTACGCCGTTTCATGACAAAAAATTCCAGAGATAGGATAGATGTCGCCCAGTCAGAGCTAAATGGAGCTGTTGAGTAAAGATTTAGAAAGACCTATTGAGTTGAAAGCATTCAACTCAATTTATCTAAGGAGTTACCAGCACATATGTGGACGGATCACATGAAACTTACTGGATTTAACTTTGTATAGTTGATTTACTTTTGTTTAAGACTAGTTTGGTTTTATCATTTTATAAAACTATTGGTCTCATTGTAAATATTGGACTTTGAAATTATGTTGATCGTAGCAACACATACTTTTGTTTTAACTTATCTTTCTGCAACAAGTAGAAATTTTAAGGGAACTTGCATTTTCCTAATAAATGAATAATCGAATTTGGAAACTGATCAGGTTAAGAAAATGATATTTTATGTAATAAATAAACTTTATATTTTTTTCTCTGATTTGGGAGAAAATTTTCGATATTGAATAACAAAAATTGAGGTGTGTTGTGTCGACCCGGTTCATGGATCGGAACATGCGGGGCGCATGAGCCGCCCGACGTGCGAGGCCAAGGGCTGGGGGCATGACACATTTCTGAATGTGATCCCATGAATCACCTCTCGGCCCCCCATTTTTTATCTTGTAGGTTAACAGTGGGGACACTGTCCTCCCGAAGTTTGGGGGAGCCACAAAAATTCAATTAAATAATAATAAGTCTTCAAAAAAATATATATTATCACCTTGCAATGAAGAATTTGATAAAAAAAATCAAGTGTTATGACCAATTGTAATTTGCAATTGGACACGAAGAATGCTAGGATTGGTCACAAGTTGGGCATGGATCTAAACAGAGTAGAAATCCTCTGGAATCATGAATCACTATCCTAAAAGAAATACATGAAGAATAGATCACAATCAATCGTGACTAGGACCCACATTGAAAATACACTATCACAAGAGAATACTGGATGCAATCGTGATTTATGATTGCACAACTTTTTCGCTTACAAGTGCAATCACGATATTATATCAGTCTCTCTTTGAAGAGAATGGACAACCTCTGCGATCGTAGACACGATAGCAGAGGAGCACATAAGGAGCCATAAATCACAATCAATCATAACTTAAAACATTAATAAAAAGGACCAAAGAGTGAGGAAGGATGATGCAACCGTGGATCACGATTGCACAAATCAGGTTTAGAAGGCGATTTCATAAAAAAATTTCCAAATAGAGAGTTATACCTCTGAGATAGTGAACCATGATCGTGGTTCACACTACTTTCAAAGAGGTTACGATCGATAGTGGTCACTGGTTTAGTAACGAGGATTCACATCATAAGAAGCTGCCCTTCCACGATCATCATTACCCATCTTTCAAGAGCTCCCATTGCAGAACCAACCCTTCGTTTTCTTTTCCCTCCACATTAAAATACTCCTACTCCATGTCATTCCAACTATCTCACCTTCCTTCAAAAACCATAAATCTACTCTCATAATGGTTTTGTAGCCACAATTGAACCCTAAACTAAGGGATTTCGTGCAAACTGGAGAACTAGGGTTAAGGTGTGACGTTGTTAAGGTGAAATGTTTCAAAAGCTCAAATCACCTCATCTTTACTTTAGCTTTTGAAAATCATGTGCATTTTTAAAACCTACTAGAAGGAGAGATTAGTAGCGTATATGTGATAGCCTAGATTTCGGCACCCCGAAACCCGTGCCATCGGTACGACCCTCAAGGCCACACCCTAATACAAACAGAACACATGGTACATCCACATACAAAGCAGAACAAAGCATAAAGCTAATAACGCAAATAGAGACATTATACTAAAGAAATCTCCACTTCTATAAAATAACCTAACTAACAAATAACTCAGAAGACGATTTTAATCCCCTGCCAAACACATGGGCAAAAGAACTGAACCGAATCATCAGTGACAACAAAAAGTCAACCTACGATGGTTTGCCAAAATGAATACAATATCTCATAATTACATCATTTCTATGTTAGAATGGTCGGACGTACCAAGCCTTACGAAACTAATCTCAAAATAGCACAGCAGAGTCCACTAGAAGAAATCCTTTGGAGGGGGCTTTGTCTCCTCTCTAGCAATGTACTTAGAATCCTCTAGGTCTAAATCCCAAGTACCCGTTGCATCCTCAGAATCTATGATGTATAGTCGAAAGGTGATCTACATCATAGCTCAATAGGGAAAAATTAATATAACATGCATATTTTCAGCATCACACATATATTTCATGACATAACACAAATAAAATATTTCTTGAATGAAGAACACAATTTAAAAACATTTAAATTGAATGAAACTGATAACTGATGCACATTTCAAAATTACATTTATCATAAACCATAAATCATTTTCTTACTTCACAAAACTTAAATCATTCACTTAAATAGTTCCCTAAGCAAATATAGCATCGAGCCCCGATGGAATACCCACCATCGTCATTCAATTGAATCCTTTGCACAAATTGCACAAGCCCCCCCAATGGAGGTGATTTGCCAAAAGAATATTACCCCATAATGGTAATCAAAGAGCGGATATCCCGTCGCACTGGAGCACAATGTTGTACGGATATCCCGTCATACCGGTCATAGATATCCCGCCGTGTTGGTCACGGATATCCTGTCATGTCGGTCGCGTATTCACACGAAAACCTTAAATCAAAGTGCTAAATCTACATGCAGTTATTCATCATGAGTTTGTGGTAATTATAATAGGTTATGACTTCAAATTTTACTCACATATTCACATCCTTCCAATGTCACATACCACATATATAACTGATTTCTGATTTCTTGTCGAAGGCACACACATACTTATCGTATTTCACACGCATACACACACGTGTTTTCTCTTAGTGATCGCACATACCAAACTTACACGTTCAAACATATTCAAAAGTAAAACAAATTCATGCTATGGTAAAACATATTGTAAAACACTCATTCACATCATATCATTACACACATGTTTGTTGAAATCAAATACACATGTTAAGGAGTTTTCCCTATCTCACAAGATGTTGTACACAATGTCCCTTAGCTCAACCTTGTTTTTCTCAACCCATAGTCCAAGCTCACACCTATCATGCATGAATTTACAATCAAACATCACAAATGACATAAAATAGGGGAATACGAAGCCTCCCTAAATCCACATGCGAAACAAAACAAAACCCCAAAATTGTCAATAATCGATCGGTCGATTCCCAAATCAACCGGTCGGTTTTCCTTAAGAAAACCAAACCTTATGCACACCAAAATTGACCAGTCGATCTCAAATCAGCCTGTCAATTTTTAAAAATCGACCAGTCGATTTCTATTCGTCCAGTTGGTTTCTCAAAAACCAACTTTACACGTTCACTATTTTCCTAAATCGACCAGTCAATGCTACTTTCGACTGGTTGGTTTTCCAAATCGACCGGTCGGTTTTTACTCGACCGATCGGAATCACGTAAGGCCTACTGATCTCACAATTTGCCAAAAATCAACTGGTCGGTTTTGCAATTCGACCGATCGGTTTTTCACAGACTTCACCCCGTTCGGGTTTGTACTTCTCTAATTCTTTTTCCTTCACTTTTCTCTCTTTCTTCCGCAATTCTTTTCCCATAATCATAACTAAGCTATCAACTTAGTGTATACAAAATTCATATAAATTTTACCTTCTTAAATTGATCGATTCCTCGATCCGAGCTTCACAATTTGGCTTCATAGCTTGGAGCCTTCACAGACTCCACACAATCAATTTTATAATTCTTCGTACACACTCTCACACTACCGTATTGATTGTTCTTCCCTCTTCTCTCTCTCTCTCTTAATAACTCTCTCAACAACAATTTACCAAAAGAATTAAATTCTCTTTAAGTTTAACAACTTCATTATATCCTAGACTTAGTTGTTAAGCACATACACCCATACTAAGTATATTCAAATTCACACAAGGGTCTTTACATAATATCTACATTCATTTTCAGTTTCACTTAAGCCATAACCTAATCATGACTTATCCATTACATTCACAAGGTCAGGCACTTGACCGGACGAGCACGCACATCGAGGTGTACTATTCAAAGACTGTAATTTTTTTAGGACATTACATTCTCCCCACCTTAGGAATTTTCATTCGTGAAAGTGGACTAAGGTGCTTTGTTTGATAGTGGTCCCCCCCACCCTCAGTGCCAATCACACATACAAAATAAATGCAAAGGTGCCCCCTTTTAGAGAATCCAATCCATTAACGAGGACTTCATGAGTCGTAACTTACATAAAATTCCTAGCCAAGGCTAGGCCAAACACCTTACTAATCAAATACCATACATCATAAGTAAACATCATTTTCCATTCACATCCAAAAGTTATTTACATGAAAATAACTAGGGTGGTATCCATGCCACAATAATTTCCAAACCAAGAAATATAACCTGTATTAATTACAAAATATAAATTATCCTAGCATACCACAAAATAGACACTTTAAATCCATAAATCGTAGCTTAAGTCACCACGTCTCCCGGCGGCACATCGTCCTTAGCAGGTTCAACCTCCTCCTCGGCTGGCACCTCGTCGCCTCGAACACCGCTAGAAGAAGACGCTCCAGTGGAATAGTACCATAGATCCGGTGCGTATGCACGAGCATCCGCAAGGCGTGTCATATAATCTTGAGGGTATGTGTGTTGCATCCATTGTGCATAAATACCCTCGTGGTAATCCATCCGACGATGTAACAATCGATTGCTCTTTTCGAATTGAGTCATATGAGCAAGAACATCGTCAATAGTAGCTGAAGCATTTTGTGGTAGTGGAGGCATATCATATTGAGCTTGCCGCTGGATTGGTGGTACTTGAGCTGGTGGCATAGGCTGTTCCTATTCTTGGCCTTATTCTCCTTGTGTTGGTTGGTCTTGTTGGGCATGCAATTCAGGAGGTTGTACTTGCCCTCCAGCCAGAGGTAACACCTTTTTCAATTGGTTATAGGTTCGATTCTAATTCGCGAACATATAAAGTAAGACGTGTGTTGTATTGCCCACCTTGTAATTATTAAGATATTAAAAAAAGTAAACTAAAAGAAAAATCACAGTAAAAGACACCAAGGTAGGGCACAGGCCTGCAAGAATTCAGGGCTGTTGCAGCAAGTTTTAAAAGTAAGTAGGGGTATGTCTACAGGGAAATGTGTTACAGAATGTAAGAAATCTCTAAATCTAGAATAGATCTGGTACTCTAACCTATTCTAATTGAAAACAAGGTAAGAAAGGAAAGAGGAGAAGTTTTTTGGGGTTGTCACTTTACTAAAACTACAAAAAATTAAATGTAAATGCTAACTAATCCAGAGGTGAGGAGAAATAGTTTTGAAGAAATAGAGAAAGGTTTTGCAGAATTAAAATCAAATGTGGAGAATAGCAACTTAAGATTTGGCCTTCATTGAAAATTGATTGGTTAAACAACAATACAGGGGATTGATTTATAGCTATCCTTCATCTGGCTACAAGAACAGATGTAAGGTAGAAAAATCTAATCTAAACCAGAAGATAGAATTGAGCTTAAGGCTATGATTTGTCCACTTCAATGGCCACAGATCATCCTAGGGATTTCCTTCAATCCAAAGGCTTTAATTAGAATAATAAAATCACTGCAGATGCTGTGGATGCAAGGCTACAAGCTCAGGCATCCACAGGAATATTAAACCTAGGAAGATCATATGGCACTTAAAAGATCTAAAGGTTAAATGAATGGGCATTCCCAAATACATAAATCTGATTGAGAATCTAATGAAACTAAAGGATCTATAGATTTAAATGAACTTTACAACCAACAATTTATTGATTCAAAATAACTTACAATAGATTGTTCTCAGATCTACAGTCTGTGTATCATCCAATCCTCATAGAAAGCTCTCAAACCTCTCAATTTTACAGATCAACCTCACCCTAGCTGCTATAAGAGTTTAGCCAACCATAGTTGGGCTAAAGAGAGAATGGAGAAGAAGAGGGAAGAAGATTGGAATTTGTGGGAAAAGAAGGATTGTAGTTGTGCTCTAGAGTTCTCTCAATTTTTGGATGGTTCTTCTTTTAGGCTTCTCCTTTATTTATACTCTTACCTTCTATCTCAGATCTGTTTCAGTCAATCAAAACTCAAGGGAATAATTCTGTTATTTTGGGCTGCTAATGTGTCTGACTTCACGTCTAGAATCTCCCACAAATTGATTAGAATTGGACAAGTACATGTGGGGGAGTTAGAGAGTTCACATTCATACCCAATTGTATTCCAATAATACCCTCCAACCAGCTAAACAGTCTTGGGACAAGTGCAGCAAAGCATTAGTTGATGTGCATTCTTAGCTGTCACTGAGAAGTTCTAAAATCGTGATTCGAGAGGTTCAAAGGACCTCTCGACAGGTTCTTAGTATAATTGTTGCTCCATTCGACAGGTTCAATGTAGCCTTCGACGGGTTCAAATGAACTGCTCGATAGGATAAATTCATTGCTTAATTACTAAACTAGCTTTAGCCTCCTCTCGACAGGTTTATGGCAACCTCACGAGATTCAATGCAGCTTTAGGTATCCTCTCGCTAGGTTGGCTCTGATTGCTCGATAGGTTCAGGGAACCTCTCAACAGGTTCATTTTCAGCATTCTACACTTCGCGAGGATGGTCGCTTCAGGTGACCTCTCGACAGAATCTTCTGCACTATTCGACAGGTTCTTCTTCCTCAGTTTAAACCATTCGACAGGTTTTGTAAAC
The DNA here is from genome assembly GCA_021018995.1 of Chloranthus sessilifolius. Taxonomy (NCBI): domain Eukaryota; kingdom Viridiplantae; phylum Streptophyta; class Magnoliopsida; order Chloranthales; family Chloranthaceae; genus Chloranthus; species Chloranthus sessilifolius. Next base: position 73,892,118 of record CM037591.1, read on the forward strand.
CTCTCGACAGCTTCATTTACTTTCACCAGAACCTCTCGATAGGTTGAAATAACTTCTCTACAGCTTGCTTTCTTTGCTTCCATAGCTTGGGGTGCTGGCTTTCATCTGTCCAGCACTTAGTGCCCTTTCGAGGGGTTCATTCTTCATCAGTTGCAACTACTGCTTTACTCCCATGTGTACATAGTTGGACACATGCTATTGCCATATAATTTTGAGGCTTTGTGAATCTGCTTGATGGCTGATTGCTTGGGCTGCATGAGCACATGTTGAATCTGTTATGTATTGATGCAACTCTCTAGCAGGTCTCTTCTTGGCATTTTTAGATGGATGTCTACACTATGACTATAATTTATTGCTAACTACAAAACACACTCAAGACACGTTATTAGTCAACTTAAAGGTCAATCAAAGGTCAGGTTAGGAGGTGAAAAAATGGTATTTTTCACTAATTAACGTGGTCAGTCCTTTTCGATTTATCGTCAAAAATTTGGTACGGGTCCATATCTGAATATTCATCAAACATTACTGATATCAGCCGAGTATATGGAAGCTTATCCTTTGGTTTCACTCCTCCTTCTATCAACTTCTCCCATATATATCTCATTCCTTTAAAAACCATCTTGGTCATGCTAAACCATAGACCCCTAAACGCTGCATACAAAGCTCGCTGAACCTCTCCTACCCTTTCGATGTTGTGGCGTAAAGGGTAAAGGTTGCATTTGATAATTGTATCTAACATCCATAGAAAAGGAGGCAAATCAATCCTCCTAATCGCCGTATTGGACCCATGTCGTCCCTGGGTCATCTGTCGTCTAATCTCTAAATAATCTACGGGTGTCGAAAATGGGGGTAACAACTGTAGATTATGCCTATATTTGTCATAACATTCAAGGGCACTCACGGTGTTTTCGAGAGTGAACCTATACTCGTGAGCGTCCACCTTGGTCACCATCGTGTCATCGAAACCTCCTAACTGCATATGTTGGTAGAACAACTACACCAACCACAGATAATAGTACTCATTCAACAGCTTTAAAATATTCTCTAAACCAGCCCTAGTGAGATATTCTCTGGCCCAAACTGTATTTCCTTGAATGTCTGAGTCTTGAAACAGGGCCTCATCGATTACATACTCATCTTCAAATGCCTTACTTGCCCACCACTCATTGGGCTGTTCCAAATGTGGTGATGGTAGTGGTGAAGAGTGTCGTGAAGATGACTCAGATGACGAAGAAGAAAATGAAGAAGAAGACGGTGGTGATGATGATGGTGATGGTGATCGCGGAGGTGATGGAGGTGGTGGTGGTCTAGACGCACTAGGGCGTCGAAACGGTAATTTTGAAGCCGGAGCCTTCAATGACTGACGAGTTTTGGGCGGCATTCCTAGGTTACTTCAAGAAAAATAGAACTAGGGCTCCAAAACAAAAATGCAATGTCAAATACCAAAGGTTTAGAAACTAGGTCTTACTTTTTGGATCTGATTTCTGATTCAATCCCACGAAAAATTCTGAGCTCAAAACCCTCGAAAATCCTTCTTCTTCTTCTCTCAAGAACACCAAGGAAAACTCTAACCCAAAGCCCTAATTTGATTTTTTCGAATCCACCAATAAAAAACCCAACTTATAGGCATCTGTCAAAAATCAACCGGTCGAACTCAAAAATCGACTGGTCGGTCTTTCACTTAAAACCCCAACTTCACGATTTCGACTGGTCAAATTAATTTCGATCGGTCGGATTCCAAAATCGACCGGTCGGTTTGGGTTTCGATCGGTCGGTTTTAACCTATTTTAGCTTAGTGCAAAATCTGCTCTATGTTTTCTCAAATTCGACCAGTCGATTTGACTTTCGTCCAGTCCGTTTTGAATAGAAAGTTCCAATCTGTGTTTTTCTCTTTAATTATTTTGAAACCTTCACTATTTAATGTAATTGACTCCTTACACTTTCCGTCACGTTACACCTAGGTACTAAATACTTCACATTCCTTTATAACTCAAACTTAGTTCATTTATAACTCATACACTAGTTTATACACTAGGTCATTAATGAACTTTTACAAGGAAAATTTAACATTACAAGTACAACTTTTGCTTTACTCTCTGCAAACAATTGGGGGTACTGTTCCTTCACATCCGCTTCGCGCTCCCAAGTGGCCTCCTTAGCTAGATGATTCTGTCACTTAACTAGCATTAACGAAACACTTTTCATACGCAATACTTTCTCCTTTTGATCAAGTATTTGTATTGGTTCCTCTATCATAGTCATATACTCACACATCTCCGCCGGTTGCTCACTCAAGACATGAGCGGGGTTCTTCACATACTTTCTAAGCATGGCTACATGAAAGACATTATGTACCCTATCGAATAGTGGAGGCAATCCAATCATGTAAGCTACTTCACCCACTCGGCCTAAAATCTCAAAAGGTCCAAAGTAGCGTGGGCTTAGCTTTCCCCGCTTTCCAAATCTCATGACACCCCTCATGGGTGAAATCTTAACGAATGCGTGATCTCCAATGTGAAAATCTACGCTTGTTCTCTTCATATCGGCATAACTCTTTTTTCTGCTCTGAGCAGACTTGATTCTTTCTCTTATCACATGAACGATCTTGACATTGCTTTGAAGTATTTCTGGACCCAATACAAACTTTTGGTCAGTCTCTTCCCAGTTGATCAGTGATCTACATTGTCGTCCATATAGAGCTTCGTATGGTGCCATACCGATACTCGTCTGAAAGCTGTTGTATGCAAATTCGATCAACGGTAAATGTTGATCCCATGATCCCTGAAAGTCAAGCATACATGCTCTGAGTATATCTTCGATGACCTGATTCACCCTCTGTTTGTCCATCCGTCTGTGGGTGGAATGTCAAACTGAAGTCTAACCGTGTACCCATACCGTCTTGAAACTTTTGCCAAAACTTGGAAGTGTATAACAGGTCACGATCTGAAATGATGCTAACTGGAATGTCATGTAGTCGAACAATCTCCTTCATGTACATCTCTGTAAGCCTCCCCGCCATAAACACAGTGTTATAAGGCAAGAAGTGAGATGACTTGGTTAATCGGTCCATGATTACCCAAATGGCATTGTATCGCTTTGCTATCTATGAAAATCCCATAATAAAATCCATTGAGACCCATTTCCACTCTGGTATAGGTAGAGGTTGTAATGAACCTATCGGATGTCTGTGATCTACTTTCACCTGCTGACATACTAAGCATTTCGACACATACTCAGCCACATCCTATTTCAGCTCTCTCCACTAGTAGTTCTTTCCCATGTCTTGATACATCTTGGTGCTACCAGAGTGTATGGCATATTTAGACTTGTTAGCCTCGTCTAAGATGGTTTGCAGAAGGTTAGCATCAATGGGTGTATATAGACATCCTCTGAACAATAATGAGCCATCCTCCTTAATTGAGAAATCTGGCCTACTGCCATCAATCATGCCCTGCCTGATCTTTACTAACTATGGATCTTTCATCTGTAGTTCTTGAATGTGCTCAAAGATTGTCAGTCGTACTGTGATGCTAGCCAACAAGGCCCCTGAAGCTTGTACCTCAATCTTGGTGTTGTACAACGAAAGGTCCTCTAGCAGCTTCCATCACTGAATCCCCATGATAAGGCTAGACAATAGAGCTGAACCCTTCTGACTCAAAGCATCTACTACCACGTTAGCCTTGCCTGGGTGGTACTGAATGGAGCAATCGTAGTCCTTGATAAATTACATCCATTTGTGTTGCCTCATATTAAGCTCTTTTTGTGTAAACAAGTATCTGAGGCTTTTGTGATCAGTGAATATCTCAAAGGCCTTGCCGTATAGGTAGTGTCTCCATTTCTTTAGCGCAAAGATCACTGCGGCTAGTTCCAAATCGTATGTTGGATAATTCTTCTCGTGGTCTTTTAGCTGTCTCGACCTATAAGCAATCACTTTCTTATTTTGGTTGAGCACACAACCTAACCCACTGTATATAGCAAACCCTCCACTGCCAGAAGGTATAGCCAACACTGGAGTTGAAGTTAGCCTCTTCTTGAATTCTTTAAAACTCTTCTCACACTCAACAGTTCAATCGAGTCTCTCATTCTTTATTGTAAGCTTAGTGAGTGGTCTAGAGATCTTGGAAAATCCCTCTACAAACCATCTGTAATATCTAGCCAGACTAAGGAAACTGTGAATCTCCGTTACAGTCTTTAGTTGTTCCCACTCCACTACTGCCTCGATCTTTGCCAGATCTACGGTAACAGCATCCTTTCAGACAACATGTCTCAAAAAGCTAACTTTCTCCAACCAAAACTCCCACTTGCTGAGCTTTGCATATAATTGGTGTTCACGCAACGTCTACAGAGAAATCCTCAAATGTTCTTCATGCTCTTCCTTGGATTTAGAGTAGATGAGAATGCCATCTATGAACACTACTATGCAAGTGTCTAGGTGTGGTTTAAACACCCGATTCATCAGGTCTATGAATGAAGTCAGTGCATTTGTCAATCCAAATAGCATCACTAAGAACTCGTAGTGTCCATATCTTATTCTGAATGTCGTCTTCTGTATGTCCTCTGCTTTAACGCACAACTGATTGTATTCAGATCTCAGAACGATCTTAGAAAAGAACCTTGTACCTTATAAATGATCAAATAGATCATCAATCCTAGGCAAAGGGTATTAGTCCTTAATAGTTACTTCATTCAGCTGACGGTAGTCGATGCACAATCTCAACAACCTGTCCTTCTTCATGAATAAGACCGGCGCTCCCCAAGGAGACACACTAGGTCTAACAAATCCTCTATCTAAGAGTTCTTGCAATTGATCTTTCAACTCCTTCAACTCGGCTGAAGCCATTTGATATGGTACTTTAGATATGGGCTCCTTACTTGATGCTAAGTCAATAGCAAACTCCACTTCCCTATCCGGTGGTAACCCTGGCAATTCTTCTGAGAACACGTCCTCAAATTCGCATGCTATCAAAATTTCGGCTATGACATTCTTCATTTCCTTATCCTCTTTCAGAAATGCTAGGTACCCACTACACCCTTTCTTTATCAAACGTTCAGCTCTGACTACGAAAATCAGTGGTACAAAGGTTGATCGCATTCCAAGCAATTTGAATGATTGGTCTAAAGATAACCACCTTGTTCCAACAATCAATGCTTGCTCAATGTTTGGACAACCAATCCATGTCGAGGATTGCATTGAATCCTTGCATGTCTAACAAAACTAAATCCGCCACTAATTCATGAACGTCATAATCTTCGATGGCAACAGCAATTGAGCAATAAATCATCTCAGTATTAACTAAATTTCCCGTCAGGACTTACACTGCCAAAACAATGTCCAATTCTTTCGGAACAACCCCCAGACTCCTCGCAAACCGAGGCGTGATAGACGAGTGGGTAGACCCTGGGTCTATCAACACTCTCGCTTCATAACTAAGGTCACTTCCTTTATCGTATATTTGCAAGGTACCTATATCGTATACATATTTAAGAAGTTGGCTTACGTATCAAAAGTGATGTATTTAAGAAAATTTAATGTAAGACTACTTCCTACTATTGATACACCTTCTTTATCTAAAATTCAATCACCATTTTAATTAAATTAAAAGAATTTTCACCTTGAATAATGTCATTACTATTTTGGGCATCCTGGGCGGTTACAGTATATGCTCGCCCTTGCATTGCTGGCTTCTTTGTTTGCAATGGCCGAGGCATAGGAGCTGATGTCATCCTTTCCTTTCGCATCTCCGAGCAATCTCTAATTATGTGCCCCATCTTTCCACATTTGAAGTATCCGCCTGTACCCCTCCTACAATCAAAAGTCTTATGAGACTTGCCACACCTGGCATAAGTCTTAGCTGGAGTAGGCGATGTTACTCTAGAGACACCATGAGTAACTGATACTCCTGTAGTGGTCGCAAGGTTCTCATGGCGGATCGGTCTCACGGCAGTAGGCATAGGTGGCCTAGTATAACTGATCTGAGGTGATCTAGTATAAGGTGTCTGCATAAACTGCCTCTGTATAGGTGCTATGAAGCGCGACTTTTTATTCACCGATTCACAGTTGCCCACCTTACTCTGATCTATCCTTTCCTTTCCTTGCTGGTCTCTTCTTCGATACATCTCTACGATATCTTCCTCTATCATGAGGGCCTTGCTCATGAATTCTCCATACGTCTTCAATTTGAAAGCTGAGACTCTACCCCTGATATCCAGCCTTCAGCCGCATTTGAGTTTCTTGGCCTTCATCAGATCTGAGACCACATACTCAAGAGTAAAACGTGCGAGTCTCATGAACTCCACTCCATATTCCCTAGCTAACATCTTCCCTTGCTCATGTTGAAGGAATTTCACCTCCATCTGATTCCGCACTACCTCAGGGAAATACTATTTATTGAACTCTTCTACGAATTCATCCCAGGTCTGTTGTAGCTCCAAGTGTGCCATAATTGTGTGCATTATGAATCAAAAATTAAAGAATTAAAGAATGCTAGGTTATATGGATGTTAACTTATGAAAGGGATATCAGCACATTGGGGCTAACACTGGCCTGCAAGATCAGGGCCAATTGTAGCAAGTTTTAAATGTAAGTGAGTAAAAGATCGTCCACAGGGAATTGATTTAAAATTTAAGATAAACCTCCAGATCTGTGCTACCAGATCTGGCTCTATAATTATCTAAAAAAAAGAATAGATAAAAGAGAGTGTTGGATTGTGTCACATTTAACTATAAGCAAATAAAGAAAAGAACTAACTACATGATCCAGATCCGAGTTGGGGAGATGTTTAAAATAAGACAAATGCAGAAATAATAGCTTCATGTACTTTAGCCTCGAATTTTAATGGAGAATCAGAGGTCAACAGGCGATTCAATCTTCATCCGGCTACCGACAGGATGTAAGAGAAATAAATCCGAATTAAGGAATAGGTTTAGACTTATGGCTATGATCCGTCCAATGGTCACAGATCATCCAATAGTTGTGGTCTATTCTTTAGTTCGTAACATGAACATCATCGTAAATCTCTAGAATTAGGTTACCAACGCTAATTCGCATAGGTGATGAATTAAGGAAGTTGCATGCGGGTGAGTGAATCTAAAGAAGTCTAATGCACTAAGGTGATCATTCAGGAACCTCGACATGACTCCAATGGAGAAGACACAAATTACTGCAACCTTTTAAAATCCAAAATTACAATTACAGAGCACGGCTTCTTAGAGAGCCCTCGGACTTCTGCCGAGCTTCTTAAGACCCTCGACTTACTGATCTTGAATCCGAACTTGTAAGTACAAATCACTCACAATGGCTCTCAAAGGTAAACTACAAGAAGGATTACAGGGGGTTCTATAAGCTTATCCGACCGGAATGAGGGAAACAGAGATGAAAACTCTAAAATCTGGATGCCCAATTTGGGCGAATGGCTTCTCTATTTATACTTTTTCCTCCATCCTGCGCATGGCTGGATTGACCAATCAGGAATGCTTTAGATCTGGATTGCCCAATGAGGGTTGAGCACGGGGATCCAGATCTGTTTTGGCCAATGGAAATGCTCGATCCGTTCGCTAATCGTGCGAAGCATCAATTGTTATGGGTTTGAAATTGTTTTGAGCTTGGAAGTTCCCCGAGTAATTTAACTTTGGGCGCTCACATGGGTTGGAATATGCCTTCGGATCTTGATTGGAACCTTTCGGAATGTTCCTAGTCTTTTGATTGCATTGGGGCACGTGCAAAGTTTCCTGAAATACCCTTCGGACGAGCTGCAAATCCCCAGAATGCCATTTCGCAGAGTTCAGGGGCCTTTTCGCAAAGTTGAATGACTTCTGAAGCTCGCTCGAAAGTTCAATCTTCTTTTCCAGAGTGTTTTCTTCTTTCGCAAAGTTCAAGGTTCTTTACGAAAAGTGCAAGTTCTTCTTGAATAGTAGTAGAAGTTCTTTACGAATTGAACTCTAGGCTCCCATTCTTCTTTGCGAATAGTAGAAGTTCTTTGCGAATTGAACTCTAGGCTCCCATTCTTCTTTGCGAATAGTAGAAGTTCTTTGCGAATTGAACTCTAGGCTCCCATTCTTCTTTGCGAATAGTAGAAGTTCTTTGCGAATTGAACTCTAGGCTCCCATTCTTCTTTGCGAATAGTAGAAGTTCTTTCTAATTGCTCTCTCTCTTGCTTGGTCTTTGTCGCTCTTTTAGACCCTCTTTAGCCATTCTTTGAGGCTGTTTCTTCACTCCTTCTTTAAACTTGACATGAGTGTCGACTTTTTGATCTTTTGGGATGCTTTTGATTTGGACTGTCGATTGGTTAGTTGTAAAATGCACACTAAAGCACTTATTTAGTCTTCTCAAGGGTCTTTCAAGGCTCATGTTTAGGGGTGAAAATGGTATTTTCACTACTTAACACCCCAAACCTAAGCTTTGCTAGTCCCCGAGCAAAGAAACGTAAAAGCAAAATAAAGAGCCACTTTTGTAGGAAGCACAGTGCATTTAGCATATGCAACAAGCCTTTTAAACCCCTAGGTGATCCCTAGTGGAGGAGAAGTCTCTGAGGGTTTTCAAGTGAAGGTACCTACAAACTTCTCCATGGGACAGTTGGCATTAGTGCAATCGTCATCCCATGAGCAATCAAAGATCAAAATTAGTTACTCTTGAATCAATGTTTAAACAGAAATTTAGGTTTATTGTTTGCAAGGGATTTCAACATTTATAAACCTTATGAATGTTTCACTCTTTCCAACTGTGAGCAGCCATAGAAATCATGCAAATGTGTCGTGAGAGTTCATCATTTGAATAAAATTAGGTTATAAGTCATACTTAATGTGCTCAAGTTCCAACCCAAACACTTACCAGGTGTACTCTCATCAAGATTTTTGTTGAAGGGTTCATTTTCACTCAAGCTCAAGAGCGTTACACCTCCCAAATGGATTTGTAAGCATGAGCATAGGCATGATTCTCAGTCTTTGGCATCCTTGACATCTCCTCACCATAGATTGGGAACCGCTTATCTCCACATGACAGTTCACTCAACTTTGGATCACAAGGACTTTTAGGCTAGGTTTGTTGTATGGCTCTTGGAGTGAGGTTTGTGGATAGGAAGGTTGAGCAGTGTTTGGATTTTTGAGAAGTCAGGAATTGAAGGAGGTGGTTCATGACTCCACCTTCTTGAGTTTAGCTTCTTTTGAGATTCTTGTGTTCAAAGTACTCAGTTCTTCTTCCTTTGATCTTGAATTTTCAACATAAAGTTCCCCTTTTTGCCTTTTTTTTGCTTGCTTCTTTTTCACATTGTTTTTCTTTTACTTTCTCAGTCACCATACTACCCATTTTTGAGGTATTTCTTCTTCATTTATTTTGATATTTGCCCAGAAATGTTCCATCTTTACTTCTTTCTCCTTTAACTCCTGAATTCTCAAGGTGAGGGAAGGCTGAATTGGTTCCATTGGTTCAGGTGCAAGAAAAATGGGTGTTTTGATGAAGCATTGTAGGATTTATAGCTCAATTGGGGTACAAACAAGGGCAGATCTTTCTTGGTTGGTCTTGTTAAGCTCAAGCTGTCCAAAGAAGGCCTTGATCTTTTCCTCAGTTTCATGAATGCTGTTGCTTGTTTTGATTTGGAGTTTCCTAATTTCTAGTGGATCTAATGCCTCAGCCAGTCCTTTGAATCAGAAAAGGGTTGCCTCATCCTCTTCAAGAGATGTAAAACATATAGGCTCAATTCTCACTGGTTATGGTTTTTCCTTGAGCTTTTAAGTATATCTTTACCTTTTTCTCTTCCTGTGGACTTGCTATGTGCTAATACAAGTGTATTTTCTTGGTGTTAACACCATGGAAATGTGGAATATTGTAGGGTTTAGAATGTCTAAATTCTTGCAAAGAAAATTTTAAAATTTCCACATTGTCATGATTCTTAAGTAAATTGATTCATTTCCTGATTACTTTGGTGATTGTGATGCCCTTATGCTAATTATCCCATAAGGACTCGCTTGCCATACCCCAAACCTAAGATGAACATTGTCCTCAATGTTCTAGACAATGAGAGACTAGGGCAACAGGGTAAAAGAAGAAAGAAAAACTAAGAATGTAAAAAATATAAACTATATGCGAAAATAAAATGTAGAATCAAGATATGAGCAAGGAAATGGAAAACATGATATACAAATGCAAGAAAAATCAACAAACCAACGCTAGAACTGCTAAATAAAATCTAAAAATAGAAGGATTACTATGCAAATGGAAGGAAACTAATGCTAATAACAGAAAGCAAGAAAAACAAGGTAAGGGATGAATATAAAGTTTAAAAAAATAGAAAAGTGTTGATACAAAACAGAATTTGTGAATGCAAAATAGGGAAACAAAGTTAGAAACTAACTACTCACGTAAAAATGAAAAATTAGTAAACTGGCTCCGAAAGATCTTTTCGCAAAGGACTTCTCCCATTTTCTATTCAAAAGGAAATTTTAACTATTCAAGCAGTAACATGGTTCTTTCAGTAGTTCATTACTGCTCCAGAATCAATTCGAATAGAACTTTGAACTTTTCGAAAAGTACTTTTTACTTTGCGATTTGAACTTTGAAGTGTATTTACACTATGCGTACAAGAAAAATAAATGAAGCAAGAAAATCGGAAAAACAATGTTGTACAAACATATTATACACTTTTCTACCATCGATTTTTGGAGATTCATGATGATAGGTGGGCAAAGGGCTCTGGGTGTTTTCAATGCATGGTTTGAGCCTCGACCATTTACCTTGAGTATTCTTCCATCCTTGGCTCTGAGGGAGGCCTTGATGACGATGTATGGCCCTTCCCATCCGGATCTCAATTTGCCAGGAAAGAATTTAAGTTTAGAGTTGAATAACCATACCTTGGACCCGGTATGAACTCTTTTCTCATGAGGCTCCTATCATGGAATGATTTAACCTTTTCTTTGTACAACTGGAGCTAGTGTAGGCATCCATCCTCAGTTCTTCGATTCGTTGAGTTGAAGCTTCCTGGTTACCAAAGAATGCTTAGATCCATATTAAAAGTTTTGATTGCCCACAAGGCCTTATATTCTAATTCTCTTGGTAGATGGCATGCCTTGCCATAAACCATCTGAAAAGGACATCCTATAGGAGTCTTGTAGGCGATTCTGTATGCCCACAAAGCATCATTAAGCAAGGACCATCCTTTCATCCTTCTTCACGCTTTTTTCCAAAATGTGTTTGATCTCTCTATTTGAAATCTCCACATCCTTTGGTTTGTGGATGATAGGGAGTGGCTACTGTGAGTGACAGTACTTTTTAATAGAGAGTCAAGCGCACATTACAAAGTGGCGTCCCCATCACTAATGATGGCCTGGGAATCCAAATCTGGAAAAATGTGGTCTTTGAGGAATCTTAAAACCACTTTGTGATCATTGGATTTGGTAGCTATGGCCTCAATCCACTTGGAGACATAATCCCTACCAAGATGAAATTGTTTCCATTAGAAGGGGAAAGGGCCCATAAAATCTATGCCCCAAACATCAAACAACTCAACTACGGGATTGGCTGCAGGGCATTGAGTTTCTTTGGAAATCTTGCCCGGTTTTGGCGATTCGCAAGATTTACGTGTAAGGCATCTTTAAAGATTGTGGGCCAATAGAAACCACACTGCAGAATTTTGGTATGCTTTTATTGCCACTGAAATGGCCTCCACAGGCCTATTCATGACACATTGACAATATGCGAGAATTCATGGTCCGGACACACTTTACGATCACTTGGTTCACACAATTCTTGAATAGATAAGGATCTTCCCAAATGAAATGTTTAACTTGTGAGAAGAAAAGATCTTTATCCATTCTATTCCAATGTTGAGGAATCTGTCCAATAGCCAAGAAGTTGACTATGTTTGCAAACCAAGGATCGTGGGTATTGATGGCAAAAGTTGCTCATCGAAATGATTCATTAATGGGTAAGTTATCATCCTCGATTGAGAATTCGGATAAGTGATCACCACCACATTCTCCACTCCTTTCTTATCCTTAATCATAGATCAAACTCGTAATAGGAGGATCCACCGATTAATCTGGGCTTGGTATCCTTCTTAGATGAAGGTACTTTAGGCGAGTGGTCGATAAACACCACAATTTGTGAACCTAAAACATAAGGCTGAATTTTTCCAATGCAAACACAATGGCTGACTCTTTCTCGGTTGTTGTGTAGTTGAGCTGGGCATCTATCATGGATCTGGCATAAGCTATGACATGGGGAAGCTTATCCTTTCTGCCCCTAGGACAGCTCCTAGGGCATAGTCTGATGCATCACACATCAGCTCAAAGGGCACCGAATAGTCGGGACTGCAAGATGGGAGCTGAAATCGACATTTCTTATGGACCTCAAAGGCTGTCATGCATTCATTAGTAAACACAAAAGGAACATCTTGACACAGTAAATGACAGAGTGGCGAGGAAATTTTACTGAAATCTTTGATGAACCTCCTATAAAATCCTGCATGCCCTAAGAAACTTGATTTGCTTAATGATTGGAGGAGGCAAATGTGCAATTAGATCAATTTTGCTTGGTCCACCTCTATGCCTTTATGGGAGACCACATGTCCTAGGACAATGCCTTGGTGACCATAAAATGACTCTTTCGACTTAGAACCAAATTGGTTTCTTCACATCTTTGCAACACCAACTTGAGGTGGTGTAAGCATTGGAAAAATTTGTCTCCATAAATTGAAAAGTCATCCATGAAGATCTCCATGAATTGATCAATCATGTAAAAGATGGCATACATGCATCTTTGAAAAGTAGCAGGGCATTGCAAAGACCAAAGGGCATCCTCCTATAGGCAAAAGTGCCAAAGGCGTGAAGGTGGTCTTTTCTTGGTCCTGTTGTGGGATCGTTGTAACCAGAGTACCCATCAAGGAAGCGAGTAAGCTTTGGCTCGCAAGCTTATCAAGGATTTGGTCAATGAAGGGAGGGGAAATGGTCTTTCCTTGTCATGGTATTTAATTTTCTGTAGTCTATGCACCCTCCATCCAGCTTGTTTGTCCTGGGTGGACATAAGTTTACCAGATTCAAATTGCTACAACTGTTGATGCCAAATTTCTTAGGCACCACCTGTGGGTGCTACCCAAGCAGAATTTGAAATGGGGTAAATGACCCCAAAGATCTAGTAACTTGACAACTTCCTTCATTACCACTTCTTGCATGTGAGGATTCAACCTTCTTTGCATTTCTCTAGAAGGCTTGGCATCCTCTTCAGGTGGATCTTATGCATGCATCTGGTGGTTTATTCCTCCTAAATCAGCAATGGTCCACCAATTGCTTTCTTGTCTTGTTTAGAACTACCAATGACTCCTCTTCTTGCTCCTTTGTAAGGGAGGAAGAAATAATCACAGTAGTGTTTGATGATCTCCCAAAACACATATTTCAGATTTTTGGGAGCTGTTGAGTTCCAATTGTGTGAGAAAGAGGGCAGCAAAGGTACCTTGGTAACTTGTGGAAGAGGGAGAGGAGCGTCTCCAAGAGAGAGAACTTGGTGAGTGCCTTGCACAAAGCAGACTCCTTTGAATTTGATCTCCTTTTCCTTCTTTCTCGGATCCCCAATCATTTTAAATTCTGTGGTGGAGTCTTTACCTTGCGAAATGTTTGTAAAGACTCCTCCACCGACTTATCAATGATGTCAACATGGAAACATTCCTCCAGAATTGAGGTTGAGTAACAACATTATACACATTCAATTTAACTTTCATATTTCCAAAAGACACCTCCATGATGATGGAGACGCATTGAATGCATGCATTAGCTGTAGCGAGAATGGTCTTCCCGGAATGTGAGGATGGCGGTGGTACTTTTGGTTGGTTCCATGTCCAACACCAAAAAGTCAGGGTAGAAAAACTTGTCTACTCCTACCAAAACATCTTCAATCAACCCCATAGGTTTCCTTTCGGATCTGTCATTCATTTGTAACACCACTTGAGTGGGTTTCAATTCTCCCAAACCAGCTTCTCATAGACGTCATAGGGAAGCGGTTGACACTAGCACCCAGATCTAGCAAGGCTTTCTCAATGGTGTGCTCCCCAATGATGCAGGGATTGTGGGGATTCCAGGTCTTGCATCTTAGGTGGTGTTGCAATTGATAGCACTTGGTTGATTTTCTCCACAAGAAAGGCCTTCTTGGATAAATGTATCCTAGATTGCCTTTTGTGGGTGCACACCTCTTTGAGAAATTTTGCATAGCGAGGACTGTTGATTGCATCAAGCAGAGGTAGATTAATTTTAACTTGCTTGAATGTCTCCATCATTTCCTCAATTTTTGTGTTTCCTTTGTCAAAAGGAGAAACTGACTTCATTGCATGGGAAAATGGGAGGTGAGGAACACATTTCTCCTCCTCATCTTTTTCAACAATTTTGTTAATTTTATTTTTCATTTTTTGAATTTTCGATGTAAATCATGACCATATTGCTATCCAAATTGTTGTTCTGCACTTGTTCTTCATCTTTTCCTCTTCACTACCTTTGTCTTTGTTTATTATTCTTCCACCTCTCAAAGTAGCCACTTTGATTTCCTCATGGCCATTTGAGGATTCTCCAACCATGAACTCCCTTAGGATTGTTCACAGTTGGTCAGAAGTTTACCCTCTTCTCTCTTAGCCAGCGAATTTGAGAGTGGGCCCCGAGTTTCTTCAATTTTTTTAATGCTCTGGCTGTGAAGGTTCACAGTCTGAGGCAGAGTTCCAAGATTTTGAAGTGGACTCAAGACCTGCTCTTCAAAGGTCAGGGATCTAGGTGGGGCAGGGGCTGGTGTGCATCACGCATGGCTTGTTGTTGGTTAGGTCATTGAAAATTTGATTTATTATAAAAATTATTGATATGGTAAACGAGTTTGAAAGGTAATTGATTTTGGCTGTCTTTGCTAATGGTAATTTCCTGATTCCACCGAGATTAGGATGAGATCTCCATGGGTAGTCATTCGATTGCATCATCCCATAAGATGAAATGTATGAGCTTGTTCCATCATGAGTTCGGAAATTGTGATGCGAAGGACATTGATCAATGGAATGAGTGGGGGTAGCATATCGGACATGCCTCCTCTACTCTTGACCCATTTGGAGCTTTAAATGAGTCCATTAGTCTATCAAATTTTGTGGTCAAATTATCCACTTTCCTTTCCACTCATTGACTTCATAAACTTTCCTCTTGTGAATTGGGGATTATTCATCCTTTTGGATTCTCGGTGTCCCTTGCGAGATTCTGTGGGTTGAATTTTCTCCAATCACCTCAAAGAGGTCCCAAACCTCTTCAACTTTTTTCGCAAGTAGGTACCTCCACAAGAGGCATCCACCATGATCTTGCCCTTGATCGGTTCCTTGATAGAAGCTTTGAACCAGTGCCATTTAGGAATTTGATGGTGAGGGCATTGCCTTATGATTCTTTAAACCTTTCCCATGCTTCATGGAAAGTTTGATTGAGTTTTGGGAGAAAGAGATGATGCTTTGTCTCGGTTATTGGTTTTAGTCATTGGGAAATATTTTGACAAAATTGACATTGCAAATCATTCCATGATGTGATGTCGTTTGGTGTTAACATAGATAACCATGCTCTAGCTTTGTCCTTTAATGAAAAAGGAAAGAGCCTAAGCTTGGTTGCCTCGGACCCAAATTCACTATGTTAAATGTTGTGCATAAAGCCGAAATTCATCAATGTGTTTGTAAGGGTCTTCCTTACTCAATCCATGGAATGAAGGCAACATTTGGATGGTGGAGGACTTAATTTCATAATTTCCCTCCATGGGAAATTGAATGCAAAATGGGAATTATAAGCACCAGGCAAAGTAGTCTCTTAACAATCTCTGTCACCCATTTCAGCATGTCCATGTGATGTATGTCGGTTTCTTAGGAGTCTTTCAACTTCAGAAATTAACGGGAGAAACTCAGATTGAGGGTTCTCTGCCAAACATACAACTCGAGAGAGTTTAGTACAACAAACTGTCTATTTAAGAACTTTCCTTTCTTTTACAGGTATGCATGCATAAAATAACAACAAAATTAATAAATGATGAAATAAATGAAAATAAATGAAAACTCAGGCTATTGCCCAAATTTGACAAAAGACAAAAGAGTGGCGCAGATTTATTCAAATAACTAGAAGGCAAAGAATAAAAACTCGGAAAAATAAAAAATAAAAATTCTGCTATAAAGAAAGGTTTTCTATACAAAACTGCTGTAGACATTTAATCAAGCACTTGGAATGCAAAGTGCAGGTTTAAAGCAAAAATTAAAATAAAAATCAAATCTACAAAATAGAAAAACTTAGGTCTATCTATTTTAGAACAAACTTCCCCGGCAACGGCGCCAAAAACTTGTTGTAGCTCCAAGTGTGCCATAATTGTGTGCATTATGAATCAAAAATTAAAGAATTAAAGAATGCTAGGTTATATGGATGTTAACTTATGAAAGGGATATCAGCACATTGGGGCTAACACTGGCCTGCAAGATCAGGGCCAATTGTAGCAAGTTTTAAATGTAAGTGAGTAAAAGATCGTCCACAGGGAATTGATTTAAAATTTAAGATAAACCTCCAGATCTGTGCTACCAGATCTGGCTCTATAATTATCTAAAAAAAAGAATAGATAAAAGAGAGTGTTGGATTGTGTCACATTTAACTATAAGCAAATAAAGAAAAGAACTAACTACATGATCCAGATCCGAGTTGGGGAGATGTTTAAAATAAGACAAATGCAGAAATAATAGCTTCATGTACTTTAGCCTCAATTTTAATGGAGAATCAGAGTTCAACAGAGCAGATTCAATCTTCATCCGCTACCAAAGACAGATGTAAGAGAAATAAATCCAATTAAGGAATAGGTTTAGACTTATGGCTATGATCTCGTCCAATGGTCACAGATCATCCAATAGTTGTGGTCTATTCTTTAGTTCGTAACATGAACATCATCGTAAATGTCGCTAGAATTAGGTTACCAACGCTAATTCGCATTGTGGGTGAGGAATTAAGGGAAGTTGCATGCGGGTGAGTGAATCTAAAGAGGTCTAATGCACTAAGGTTATCATTCAGAACCCACGACATCACTCCAATGAAAAAGACACAAATTACAACAACCTTTTAAAATCCAAAATTACAATTACTGAGAGCACGGTTTAGAGAGCCCTCAGACTTGATCTGAGCTTCTTAAGAGCCCTCGGACTTCTGGTCTTGAATCCGAACTTGGAAGTACAAATCACTCACAATGGCTCTCAAAGGTAAACTACAAGAAGGGATTACAGGGGTTCGGGATAAGCTATCTGACCGGAATGAGGGAAACAGATGAAAACTCTAAAATCTGGATGCCCAATTTGGGCGAATGGCTTCTCTATTTATACTTTTCCTCCATCTCGCATGGTGGATTGACCAATCAGAATGCTTTAGATCTGGATTGCCCAATGAGGACGGGGATCCAGATCTGTTTTGGCCAATGGAAATGCTACGATCAGTTCGCCAATCAGTGCGGAAGCATCAATTCTTATGGGTTTGAAATTGCATTTGAGCTTACGGAAGTTCCTTGAGTAATTTAACTTTGGGCGCTCACATGGGTTGGAATATGCCTTCGGATCTTGATTGGAACCTTTCGGAATGTTCCTAGTCTTTTGATTACATTGGGGCGCGTGCAAAGTTTCCTGAAATACCCTTCGGACGAGCTGCAAATCCCCAGAATGCCATTTCGCAGAGTTCAGGGGCCTTTTCGCAAAGTTGAATGACTTCAAGCTCGCTCAAAAGTTCAATCTTCTTTTCCAGGAGTGTTTTCTTCTTTTCGCAAAGTTCAAGGTTCTTTACGAAAAGTGCAAGTTCTTTGCGAATAGTAGAAGTTCTTTGCGAATTGAACTCTAGGCTCCCATTCTTCTTTGCGAATAGTAGAAGTTCTTTGCGAATTGAACTCTAGGCTCCCATTCTTCTTTGCGAATAGTAGAAGTTCTTTGCGAATTGAACTCTAGGCTCCCATTCTTCTTTGCGAATAGTAGAAGTTCTTTGCGAATTGCTCTCTCTCTTGCTTCAGGTCTTTGTCTACTCTTTTAGACCCTCTTTAGCCATTGCTGAGGCTGTTTCTTCACTCCTTCTTTAAACTTGACATGAGCTGTCAGCTTTTTAATCTTTTTGGGATGCTTTTCGGATTTTGACCTGTCTGATTGGTTAGCTGTAAAATGCACACTAAAGCACTTATTTAGTCTTCTCAAGGGTCTTTCAAGGCTCATGTTTAGGGGTGAAAAATGGTATTTTTCACTACTTAACAAGGTCCATAACGCACCTAGAGTCTCTTGTGCTCTAATCCTAGACACGAACTTCCATCACAGGCCTGCTTCTCCATCCAACATAAAAGCTGCCACCGAACACTCTCATCTTCAGTGCACATAAGCACACTGAATATCTTTTTCATTTCACTGAACCAATTCTCCTTTTCTATTGGCTCTGCTTGCCCTAAAAAGCATGGAGGACGCATCCTCCAAAACTCTGTAAATGTCAAGTGTAATGGTGGTGGTGGAGTAGTAGTAACTGGGGGCATAGGTGGCATCTGTTGATGGTCATTGACATTATTGGCTGCCAACGACGCTGCCTGCTGAGCCATAAAATTTTTCATGGTCTCCATAGTGTGCATCATCCACTGCCTTTCCTCTCTCTCTTTATTTCTTTCTTGAACCCTTTCTTGATCTCTCTCTTGATTCCCCTCCTGATGTCTATTTTTCGGATTACTGCCTTCTGAAACTTCTCTATTTCCCAATGGTACCCTATTTGAAGCCGAGACATACCCATCTCCACTCCTCAAATTCCTACCATGGCCGCCCCATGGTCGGCCCCTTCCTCTAGTAGACATGACACCTTGCAATATGAAACAAAGGTTTCATTAGCAGAAGGTCCCAGTACTCTAACAAAATCAAAGACTTGTCAGAATTTTCTAAAAGAAAATGCGCTGATACCAACTGTGACAACCCAGATTTTTGCACCCCAAAACCCGTGCCATCGGTACGACCCTCAAGGCCATACCCCTTATACAAACAGAACACTTGGTACATCCACACACAAAGTGGACCAAAGCATAAAGCTAATAGCGCAAATAGAGACATCATACTAAAGAAATATCAACTTCTATAAAATAACCAAACTAACAAATAACTCAAAAGACGGTTCTAATCCCTTACCAAACGCATGGGTAAAAGAACCGAACCGAACCATCAGTGACAACCAAAAGTCAACCTATGATGGTTCACCAAAATGAATACAATATCTCATAATTATATCATTTCTAAGTTAGAATGGTTGGGCGTACCAAGCCTTATAAAACTAATCTCAAAATAGCACAGTAGAGTCCACTAGAAGAAATCCTCTGGAGGGGGCTCTGTCTCCTCTCTAACAATGTACTCAGAATCCTCTAGGTCTAAATCCCCAGTACCTGCTGCATCCCTAGAACCTGTGACGTATAGTCGAAAGGTGAGCTACATCATAGCTCAATAGGGAAAAACTAATATAACATGCATATTTTCAACATCACACATATTTTATTACATAACACAAATCATATATTTCTTGAATGAAGAACACAATTTAAACACATTTAAATTGAATGAAACTGATAACTGATGCACATTTCAAAATCACATTTATCATAAACCATAAATCCTTTTCTTACTTCACAAAACTTAAATCAATCACTTAAATAGTTCCCCAAGCAAATATAGCATCGAGCCCCAATGGAATACCCACCATCGTCGTTCAATTGAACCCTTTGCACAAATTACACAAGCCCCCCCGATGGAGGTGATTTTCCAAATGAATATTACCCCGGAATGGTAATCAAGGAGAGGATATCCTGCAGCATCGGAGCACGATATTGTACGAATATCCCGCCGTACCGATCACGGATATCCCGCCGTGTCGGTCGGGTATTCACACAAAAACCTTAAATCAAAGTGCTAAATCTACATATAGTTATTCATCATGAGTTTGTAGTAATTATAATAGGTTCTAACTTCAAAGTTCACACACATATTCACATCCTTCCGATGTCACATACACGTATATAAATGATTTCTGATTTCTTGTCGAAGGCACACACATACTTATCGTATTTTACATGCATACACATGTGTTTTCTCTTAGTGATCGCACATACCAAACTTGCACGTTCAAACACATTCAAAAGTATGATAAATCCATGCTATGGTAAAGCATATTGTAAAACACTCATTCACATCATATCATTACACACATGTCTGCTGAAATCAAATACACATGTTAAAGTGTTTTCCCTACCTCACATGAAGTTGCACACAATGTCCCTTAGCTCAACCTTGTTTTTCTCAACCCATAGTCCACGCTCACACCTATCATACATGAATTTACAATAAAACGTCACAAATGAGCTAAAATAGGGAAATACGAAGTCTCCCTAAATCCATAAGGGAAACAAAACAAAACCCCAAAACTTTCAAAAATCGATTGGTCGATTCCCAAATCGACAGGTCAGTTTTCCTTCAGAAAACCAGACCTTATGCTAACCAAAATCAACCAATCGATCTCAAATTGACCGGTCGATTTTCTAAAATTGGCCGATCGATTTCTATTCGACTGGTCGGTTTCTCAAAAACCAACTTACACGTTCACAATTTTCCTAAATCGGCCGATCAATGCTACTTTCAACCAGTTGGTTTTCACTCGACCGGTCAGAATCACGTAAGGCCTTCCGATCTCACAATTTGCCAAAAATTGACCGGTCGGTTTTGTAATTCGACCGATCGGTTTTGCACAGACTTCACCTCGTTCGGGTTTGTACTTCTCTAATTCTTTTTCCTTCACTTTTTTCTCTTTCTTCCCTCAATTCTTTTCCCATAATCATAACTAAGCTATCAACTTAGTCTATACAAAATTCATTTAAATCTTACCTTCTTAAATTGATCGATTCCTCAATCCGAGCTTAATAATTTGGCCTCGTAGCTTGAAGCCTTCACAGATTCCACACAATCAATCTCTCAATTTAATACGCCATTATAACTCTTCGTACACACTCTCACACTACCATATTGATTGTTCTTCGCTCTTCTCTCTCTCTCTTAATAACTCTCTCAACAACAATTTCACAAGAGAATTAAATTCTCATTAAGTTTAACACCTTCATTATAATCTCGACTTAGGTGTTAAACACATACACCCATACTAGGTATATTTGAATTCATACAAGGGTCTTTACATAATATCTATATTCATTTTTAGTTTCACTTAACCCATAACCTACTCATGACTTATCCATTACCTTCACAAGGTCAGGCACTTGGCCTGACGAGAACGTGCACCGAGGTGTACTATTCAAAGACCGTAATTTTTTCAGAACGTTATAGTATATTAACTAGAGGAGACAAGGAGTGGAGGATGAACCCTAGTTCTATAATGGGCGTTGATGTGCAGGGTACAAACTTTAGTTTATGATGTGAGTACTGATCTGTCACAGAATATTTCATTTTATCAAGCTTAACTTAGTGATACTAGGACTTACTTATCTACTAATAAGATGTTGATGTACAGATATTAAAGAAAAATAGTAAAAAGAGAGCCAAAGTGTTAATATTCATCAAAATGAACTAAAAAAGTAGTAAAAAGACGATTGAGCGTTAGACGATGATTCGCCACCTATTGAAAGTTGAGAAATCGTATTTTATGATTGAGCACTAATATTGAAGCCAAAGAAAAGAAAAATGAGAAATCATAATTTACGATTCTTCAGAAAGCGATATAAGAGTAAAAGGCAATACAGAAGAAAGTTATTTTGTTATAGAGAATCGTCTATTGAGGAAGCTATGAAAGATAAGAAATAGTGATTTACGATTTTCTAAGAAAAGAAGAAGAAGGATAATCGTGAATTATGAATGCGATTATAGAAGCTTTCATGTTACTTCTATTACTACTGATCACATGAAGACTATCACCATCAAGAACAGAATTAGAAGAACTCCTTAATTAGAAGTTTGGCTAATCATAGATCTGAGAAGATTGATGAAGAATCTTAAAAGAACTCTCTGCTGCTATCAAGGAGAGAAATCCAGAACACATCAACCGTTGAAAGCAAGGAAGAATAAAATTAGAATTAGAGTTATATTAGGAATTTTTTATTTTAGTAGTTTCTTTTATTAGAATTAGAACTCTGTAAACCGACTCCTTATGATCTATAAATAAGAGGGCCTGGCATAAGAATAACTATCGAAAAATTTCACAGAATCAATTGACAATTGAGGTTTGGGTTTTCTCCCGATTAAAGTTGTTTAGGATTTACAAAGTAACATCATCCACAGTTCTCTGAGGTCTTGCCTGACAACCAAGGCTGAGGAAGATGAAAGATCAACCCTTTGGATGGTTCTACTTTTGCTTTCTAGTTTAGATTTTATTTATTTTTAGTTTAGATTTTATATGCTTTGTAACATCTTCAAATTTTAATTTGAATTGATGACTCAGGTTAAAGTTTGCAGATTAGTCTAATGGTTTTACTTTTCCATCTTCAATTTTTTCGAATTTGATTGATGCCCAGATTTTAGGAGATTATTGATTAGATTAAATCTGTGTTAAATAATTTTAGTTTTTGATTGAGGACTGAATTCTGGAAGACTATAATACGGTGTAACAGTATTTTAATATTGTAAACATCCGATTGCTAAAGGTTGAGATTGACGACCTCAATCTGAAGAAGAAGGATTAAGATTTATTTTTCTACATCTTAATATAAAAACTCATTCTTTTATCCATATTTCTCCAGTAGTTTAGGACTTAAAAGATAGAGATAGTTTTTTTAAAAAGGAATATAAAAATCGATAAGAAGATAATCACTTCTTCATGAGATCGATCCTATCACTAGTGCTATAATTTTCATTGCGCGCTTATAATAGGTTAAGGCTTGATTTTAATTTAAATATATACATACTATAAGCCGATCTAGTTTTTAGCATCGTTGCCGGGGAAGCAGTTTATCTTTTATTTTTGTTTATATTCCCATTTTAAAAATGAATATTTATCTTTCTCTTTTTATATTTCTTTATATTTGTAACTTTCTTTGATCACTTCTTAAGCCTTTGCAGGTTTATTCTGAGCGACAACTCAAAGTTTCAACACTCCTGCTGACCACAGAAGCTAGAGCCTCAGATTTGTCTTTCTCCTTACCTTCTAATAAAAATAATAATATAATATATAGTTCATTCAAAGATGCAAGACCGTGATATAACATCTTGGACGAATCTAAGCATGACCTACGCCCCAATAGAATTCCCAACTACTCCTTGGTATCCAACCATGTTGGAGACTGAGCAGGCTTTTACCTCTCAATGGGGTAGTGTTGCGAATACTTATAATCCTCAGTGGGATAATCTTATGGCTTCCCAAAAGTAAATCAACAAGAATTATTTTATACATACCCACAACATTTTCTAAATTCTCAACAGTTATATAACCCTTACCAATCTTTTACCCAATAGCCATGCCCTCATAATGAAAATGATGGTGCGTCTATATTACAAATCCTTCTGGACTTACAACAACATGCACAACGTCGCACTAGGGAATTAACTTAGTTGTCTTAGATCGCCCAATATTTACACTCTTGCACTTAGTCCCTTGCAAAATTAGAAACCCAAATTGAGCAAGTAGCCTTGCAATGGGAGGAAAGAGATTGTAACCAGGTGAGCCTACAGACACTAACTCCCACAGTTCAAGCTATTCAGACTTTAAGGAGTGGCGGGAGTAATGACAATAGAGTAGAGATGCCTGCCTCAGTAGCTAGCCCTACGACCACAAGAAAAGAGAACGAAGCCAAAGAAGAGACTCTCCCATAGGAAAACCTGAAAACATTAGAAAAAAAAAAAAAAGTAGAAAATAAAGAGGGTATCCTATGTGCCAAAGTTACCATTTCTAAACGTTTTTGGAGCACCATCCCCTTTTGATAAAAATCCAAAAATATTAGAGGACATCACTGAGATCTTCAAAGAAGTGAAGATCAATTTACCCCTTTTAGAGACAATAAAGCAAGTTTCAGCCTATGTAAAATTCCTAAAAGAGATATGTATGCAGAAACAAAAAAGGCGAAACAATATTTCACACCAAGTCTTCTTGACGGAGCAAGTAAGTTCAATCTTACAAGATAGAACTCCGCTTAAGCTTAAGGATGCTGGGGTGCCTACAATTCTATGTATCATAGGTAACCATGCAATAAAAAAAGTGCTTTTAGATCTAGGAGCCAATGTAAACCTGCTACCATACTCTATTTATGAAAAGTTAGGACTAGGAGATATGAGGCCTACGCCGACTCTTCAATTAGCCAATAGATCAGAAAGAAGACCTGTAGGAATTATTGAGGACGTCATAGTTGGGGTCGAAAAATTTGTTTCCCCTGTCGATTTCCTGGTGCTAGATATGGAGCCAAGTTCCAAGTCTCCAACACAAATTCCTGTTATACTCGGTAGACCATTTTTAGCCACGGCCAATGCGTGTATAAATTGTAAAATCGGGGTAATGGAAGTTTCTTTTGGAGATATGCGAATCCAATTAAATGTTTTCACCACAGCCAACCAAATGGCTTCAATAGACGACGAGGACTACTTCAGCATTGACAAAATTAATGAACTAGTAGCGGAAGCATTACCTTTAGTCTTGTCGAAGGATGTGCTTCAAAATGCATTATGGTACATGAACAAGGAGGAGCCCGATCACCAATTAAAAGAGGTGATTTATCAGATGGATACTTCTATCTGTGAACTCCAACCCAAGACTTGAAAACCATGGATAGAACTTCTACCCATTATTTCCAATGAACTATTACAACCATCTATCTGAAAAGCACCATCCTTAGATTTGAAACTACTTCCCGATACCCTTAAGTACATTTTTCTTGGGCCTAATTGTCATTTACTGAAAAGTATCACCTTTCACCTCTTAACCTAGCCTTTACTAGACCTTAAAGCTGACTAATAACTCTTGTTTAGCTTATTTTATAGTTAGTAATAACTTGTGCAGCTTAATACAAAGTCCATGCCTTTGGTGCTAAGAAGAGAGAGAATCAAAGCAAGAGATGACAGCTGAGCCAAAGACTGATGGAATACCATAGTGGTACACACCATGGTGACTATTTTGCATGTCATAATAGACCAGGAAAGTCTAAAAATGTCGAAGCATAGATGTGACTGGAGAGGACTACAACAGCAGCAGATGCATAGCAGCAGAGGAGCAAATGTGTTATCTCGCACAGTAGAGGTGTTGCCTCACATGGCTAAGCCTGCAACAGAGTTATCTCGTGTAGCTAATATATGCAACACAAGAGAACTCGCGATGCAGCCATGCACTTCAGCTGCAACCAACACTTAGTGAACTCGTGAAGCTCTCGCGCACTAAGCCTTCAAAAATCCAGCTCGTGAAGCTCTCGCGAGGAACAAGTTTCATGTCAGCTGCATGCACTATCTCACGAAGCTAATCTGCATATAGAACAATAATAAACTCACGAAGTCCTCGCGTGGTTCAAGAGGAGAGAGAGCTCCAGAAATGACCTCACGCAGTTCTCGTGCATTTAATAGCTCTACCCTCTATCGAGTGAGCTTTGTTATTCCTTCTACAAGAAGCTGAGCGAGATTTAAAGGCATCCTTGCGACACCCTCGCGAGAGAAATTTTTAAAGCTCTACCGTGCAAGCAAGCCAAGCACTGCAAATTCTACTGCACGAGTGCATTCAAAGCCAAAGCAGTTGTGCTACAATACAAAGTCCACCTGTGCGAGTGAACAACCTTCCAAGCCAATTCTTACCTCGCAAGGACTCTACAAGCTGCATGAATGAACTAAAAAGTAAAAGGCAGGGCGAAGCTCGGGCTCTCCACTTCTCAGTCTTAACTTAAGGACCTTTTGGGAATTTCCCAAGGTCTAGGGCACACATCCCGAGGCCCTGATATCGTAAGGCATCCAAGGGTTGTAACAGTGCCACATCTGCCCTAGGAAATTAGGGTTACTCTTCTGTTGGCTAAGGCATTAGGATTGAGTATTTAAGCTATAGATGTAACTTAGAATTTTTATCTCTCCTTCAACCTTTGTCTATGGTGAGCTCGAGCAGACTAGGGTTAGGGTTTGATCACCTCTTTTTTCATTTTTTTTTCTTCTCTCTTAGCCCAACACTTGCTGGCTACATCCTCTGTAAGCAATTAGGTTTAGTTTTGTTAGCTTTGCAATGGGTCTTGTAACCTTTGGGATTTTGTGAAGAGCTGTTGTGCACAAGGCTACTGCCTTGAGAAATCTCATTGTGAGTATTTTTTATCAATGAAATTTATACTTTAATTGATCATTCAATATGCTATTTTTCTATTTGCCCATAGTTTTGTTCAGGCAATGCATGCATTTAGGATTTAAGCTGAATTGAAAGCCCCATGGAAGCTTGAGCTTGTAGCCCTAGGACCATGGTGGCAGCAGCAATTTATATATTTTTTCTCAGACCTTTGTAATGTGGATAACCTCTGTGGATAACCTGTGACCATTTAAGTGGACAGACTATAGCCCTAGGGTGATTCCAAGCCATAGATCTGAGAAGGATTCTTCTCCTCTGCACTTGAGCTGGTAGCCGTGTAAGATGTTGTTGCAGGTACAAGCTCCTCTCTATTTTACTTGACTAATATCAAATGTTAGATCTAATTTCTCTGTAGCGATTGCAGACTTGTGAGTTTAGTCATGGCAATCCTTTGAAGCAATGACTAGCTGCATTTAAGTCCCCAAATAGCCCTTGAACAACTGTAGTCTTCACTAGTTTTTCAAGAACTATTTGCTCCCATGGATGCTTGAGCTTATAGCCTAGCAAACATGGTGTCTATAATGATATTAATTATGATTTGATTTGGGCCATTGGGTGGAGGACATCTATTGGATAGTCTGTGACCATTTAACTAGACAGGTTAAACCATAAGGGCTGAGTTGGATTCATCTTCCTTGCAGATGTGCTTGTAGCCATCTGAGGAATTGCTGTAGAGACAGACCTAAGTCTGAATTACATAGCTGATGTAACCTTAACTTAACTGCTTACTTTCCATCATTTTATCTTTATTTTAACACACACCATCACCACCTTCTTTATAACCTTTTCTTTAGGATAGGACTATACTTTATTTCTCTTCTTTTAGTATTAATTTAGTGTAGTTGTGACACCCAACTCCCTTTCTTTAGGATTGTTAGATCTGTAGCTAGATTTGGAGGCCTACTAACATAACCCATTTTGGGTTCTAGATCAATTTCTCTGTGGGATAAACTCTTACTTACTTAAAACTTGCTACAATAGCCCTGTATCTTACAGGTTTGTGATTTGGTTTTGGGTTATATTCATTCCCCATTTTGTTTTATTTTGCTTTGCTTCCTTTATTTTGTCTTTATCATTTTTATAATAAAAAGAAGCAGCAAAAACCTTCCAATACTAACGAAACTCCTCCAGTAATCATTTCTTCCGCTCTTAATAAAGAACAACAAAGTAGGTTACTGGCTATATTCATCAAATATAAGCGTGCAATAGGATGGACTGTCGCTGACCTTAATGAACTTGACCCCTCAATATGTATGCATCATATACATTTAGAGGATAATGCCAAAACATTACGAGAAAGCCAACGACGGTTAAATCCAAATATGAGGGAAGTTGTTCAAAAGGAAATCGTAAAACTACTAGACACAAGAATTATTTACCTAATTTTCGACAGCGAGTGGGTAAGTCCCATTCAAGTAGTCCCAAAGAAATCTGGGATTATTGTAAAAGAAAATACGACCGGTGAGTTGGTGCCATTACGTGAAACCATAGGGTGGAGTATATGCATTGACTACTAGAAGCTAAATTCAATGATTCGCAAGGATCATTTTCAACTACCTTTCATTGACCAAATTTTAGAAAAACTTGTACGCTAGGAGTATTTTTGCTTTTTAGACAGATATTCAAGGTACAACCAGGTCCCGATTTACCCAAAAGATCAAGAAAAGACTACCTTCACATGTCCTTTAGGGACGTTTGCTTATTGTCGCATGCCCTTTGGGTTATGTAATGCTCCTGCAACGTTCCAAAATTGCATGATGGCAATCTTTTCGGATATGATAGACAAGTTTTTTGAAGTGTTCATAGAAGACTTTTCGGTGTTTGGCCGAACTTTCAATTCTTGTCTTGATCATCTTGCCCTCGTCTTAGAAAGATGTGAAGAAACCAACTTAGTACTAAGCTAGGAGAAGAGCCATTTCATGGTTCAAGAAAGCATAGTCTTAGGACATATTGTCTCTAAAAGGGGGATAGAAGTTGACAAAGCTAAGATCGATGTAATAGTGAATCTACCACCACCAACTTCAGTACAGTAGATTCGATCCTTTCTTTGTCATGCTGGCTTCTACTGCCAATTTATTAAATATTTTTCAAAAATCTCGAGACCATTATGTCACCTACTAGAAAATGATGTACCCTTTAACTTCGATGATGCCTGTCTTGACGCATTTGACAAGCTTAAGGTACTACTCTCATCCACCTCAATTATTCAACCTCCCGACTATTCAGTTCCTTTCGAAGTAATATGTGATGCTTCTGATTACACAATAGGTGTCGTATTAGGACAACGAAGAGACAAGGTTTCTCATGTAATTTATCATGCAAGTCGAATCTTGATCGAAGCTCAAGTTAACTATACCATCATTGAGAAAGAGCTTCTCGTTGTAGTCTTCGCGCTGGATAAATTTCAACCGCACCTATTGGGATCTAAGATCGTGATCTTCTCTGATCATTCTGTACTAAAATACTTACTCTCTAAAAAGGATGCCAAACCAAGACTAATCAGGCAGATCCTTCTTTTACAGGAATTCAACTTCGAGATCAAGGACAAGAAGGGAGTTGAGAACGTGGTGGCTAATCACTTGGTCATAATAGAATTGCCTAATATCATTAGTAAAAAATCTTTGTATGATACCTTTCCAGATGAGCAACTTTTTGCCATCCAAGCTATACTTTCATGGTATGCCAATATAGTGAATTATTTGACAACAGGTATGATTCTCCTGACCTGGTCTAATCAAGACAGATATATTTTCTTTGCTAACATAAAATATTATATTTGGGAGGATCCAGACCTATTTAAAACATGCCCACAATAATTAATTAGAAAATGTGTACCTGATAGTAACACCCACGACATTATGAAATTTTGTCCTACTCTTGTGGGGGCCACTTCGGTGGTAAGAAGATGACCGCTAAGGTCCTACAATCGAGATTTTATTGGCCATCATTTTTTAAGGATGCTAGAATTTTTGTCAGGCATACGACCGTTGTCAGAAGTCAGGAGCCATATCCAGAAGAAACTTGATGCCCCTTCAACCGATTCTAGTCATAGAACCTTTTGATATCTAGGGCATTAACTTTATGGGCCCCTTTCCACCTTCGTATGGATTCATATATATACTTGTGGCCATTAACTACGTATCAAAATGGGTGGAAGCAACGGCCACACACACAAATGACCATAAGGTGGTAGTTTCTTTCATCAGGGAAAATATATTTACACGGTTTGGAACCTCACGGGATATTATCAGTGATGGGGGAGCCATTTTTGTAATAGACACTTCGAGAGCTTGCTCAAGAAATATGGTGTTACGCATAAAATTGCAATCCTCTATCACCCGCAAACTAGTGGACAGGTTGAGGTTTTCAACCGTGAAATAAAGAAGATACTAGAAAGAACGGTTCAACCTGATAGGAAAGATTGGTCCATAAGATTGAATGATGCTCTATGGGCATATAGAACAACTTATAAAACTCCCATTGGCATGTCTCCTTTCCGATTGGTGTATGGTAAAGCTTGCCACTTACCTGTAGAATTAAAACATAGAGCTCTAGGGGCTATCAAAGCATTAAATTTTGAGTTGGATGCATCTGGTGAGTAATGAAAACTTGACCTCAATGAACTCGAGAAAATTCGAAATGATGCATACCAAAATGCTCGAATATATAAGGCCAAAACCAAGGAATTTCATGATAAAAAACACATTTTAAGAAAAAGGTTTGAGCTGGGCCAACAAGTTTAGCTATACAATTCAAGGTTGAACTTATTCCTAGGAAAACTACGAAGTTGTTGGAACGGGCCATATAATGTGGTAGAAGCATTCCCTCATGGTGTTGTGACTATTCATGATCCCAAAGACAATCGTATTTTTAAAGTTAATGGACAAATACTTAAACCGATGATATCTCTAAAAGAAAAAGGGACGGTGACCACAATGCACTAAAAAACCCAGAGTATACCTGATCAACTCATGGGCACTGTCAAGCTATCGACGCATCTGTAGCAAAATTTATGTATATTATAAAAGTATAGTATGTCTACATATTTTATAGTGCATTAAATCGTAGTGATTACGATTTCCTACAATCCAAGTATTCTCTCACAGAGAATCGTAGCGATTACTATTTTTGAGAGAATGTTTTGTCTAGGAAAAACAATGGCTATCAGAAAGGCACAACTACCGATACCAAAGGTGTCGCCTCCATTCATTTTACACAGACACGTCCCTTAGCATTTATTAGGAATACCAACTGATTCGCTTGATTCAACACAAACTATAACGTCTATTTATGGCAACTCTTCGAATTCTTGGTTTGGATTGGTTATAAAAAGCAAGTACCATCTAGTCAATCAAATCTCATCCCTTTCATCTCCTTCTCCAACACTAACCCTTTTGCCATGGCAAAATAACTAAACTGGTCAGAAATTACTGAGGCATTTTCATGCCTTATCCAACACCATGAAGATGAAGTCACAACGCTGTTAGAAGAAAGGGGGTGATTAATCAGTGAAATCGTTACCCTCTTCTCCTCCCTCATTCTGGAGCTGGCGGATGAGACGCCCCCTTTATCCCCCAACTACCAACAGTCTTTGCCATCTTCACTTCCTCCACCTTCTTAAAATGTTTTCTTTTCTATTGGATGTACCTACGCAAGGGAGGGGGAACCTTTTTGAGGAGCACAATTTTGGACCGATCTTTATCAAAGATTTCTTTTCGGACGTTGCTGCCAGTGTCATGTCTAACTTAGTATGTGTCTAGATTTTTTCTAGGATTATTTTATTTTCTTTTATGTAATTAGTTTCTTTCATTTTAGTTTTTTTTATTTTTCCTTTCATGTCCATGTAAATATTCAGTTAATATGAAATATTTTCTTTTCTTACTAACTATCATTTTTTACTAACAGTGTGGCTTACTAACATCACTAACATTTTTGTTATTGATACTCCGAGACTAAGCCACGGATATTTTTTCTCAAGTTTGGGGGAGAGTATATATCTGGTAACAGATTTTTTCTAGTAAATAATCAGTATATCAATAATTTTTTATTTTGTATCCCCTATTTTCTTTGTGCCAATGTGAGCATTGTCCGATTTAAGTTTAGGGGGATACACAATTTCTGTGTATAGTAGTTTTATTTTTAGTTATTTAATTATTTTTTTTTCTGATCAGTGCATAGGAATTATGATAGAAGAAATTATAAATCCTGAAAACTTACGATTCATTATAATAGAAGTTTAATAATTAGAATTTAGAACAGTTATAATTCATGCTTAGCTCATTAAAACATTGTATTAGAATGAATGTTTGAAACAATAGATTGATCTAAACTACACAAATTTAGACTATAGTTTCAGAAATTATAAACCAGTGAGATTTTGAGCCATATTTCCTCTTTTATTCTGAGAAAGATTGTTTCTATTCAAATCTCAAAATTTATTTGAACTTCTATACTTATATGAAATTTCATATTGCTGAATTTAGAATCGAATTATTCTATGAATATGCTGAACTAATTTTTTATCTAGAATTATCTATTAGAAATATTAAAGCAATAAGACATCTATGCTAGAAAATCGTAAAGATGAATTAAGGCCATCTTTTATTTAAATCAAAGCCAAAATGCTAAAATTCTAGAACATTTTACTCTTTGAACCCATATTAGAAGCCTAAACTAAATTTCTTTGTACTAAAATTTTATAAACCTTTAACCATATGTACTACCCAAAGCTTTCTACCTTTAACCCTTATAACTTCTAAGAATTTAGAAAAAGGGAAGAAGAGGGAGTGAAAGGAGTAAAACAAAAACAAAGAAGGAATGTTAGAAAAGGTACAACAGAAAAAAAAAAAAAAAAAAATATGGAAACGAAGAGAAAAATCGTAAAAAAAAATGATTTTAAAAAAAAGAAAATTAAGATTTGGCAAAAAGCTATAAAGAATAGAAAAATCGTAAAAGATGATTTTATTGCTGAAGAACTGGGATATATGTAGAAAAAAAAAAGAAATATATGGGAAGAAGTTATCTAATCATGGATACTTACTGACATAAAATAGTAGAAGAAGATAGGAAAAAGAAGAGCTAAATTCTCAAAAAAACTTTGAATCCTTTTCTACCTTTCCTTGATACCTTCTAAAACCCAAAACCTCATTACAAGCTAAAGGAAAGACCTTTCTAATTTACGATTTGTAAAGCCATAAGCCTAGTAGAGATAAGGATAATAGATATTATGGATTGTACAGGGAATCATAAGAATAAGATAGGATTATCTTTTCTATGAGATTCATTTTTGCAATTATCTTTGACTAAATTCTTTTGAAAAATTTACTTAGAGAACCCAAAAATTTTGATATCGTTTTGAGAGTATGTCAATAGTGAGTTTTTGAATGAAAATATTTTCTAAATCTGCAGTTTAGAAAAATTTATAAAGAATAAATTGTTCACTAGTGCATATACACTATGTGCTTGTTGTGAATTGAAATTATTGAAGTTCTAATCAAGGATAACTGTTGTAATGGAAAATAAGGATAAATGATTGCTAATTTTAGAAAATCATAATAGAATATGTATTGACCAATTAAGTAGATTAGTTAAATTTTTATTTACTTTTAATTTTTTTTTTTGAAGTTTGTTGGTAACTTCACTGAAAACCTTAAGGATACAACTCCACTAGGGATCACCTAGGGGTTTAAAGGCTTATTGCATCCGCTAAATGCAATCGTGCTCCCTACGAAAGTGACATTTAATTTCTTAGTTTATATTTTTTTATTTGCTAGGGACAAGCAAAACTTAAGTTTGGGGGTGTGATCAGTCATAGAATATACCATTTTATCACCCTTAACTTAGTGCTGCTAGGACTTAATTTGCTAATAATAAGATGCTGATGTGCAGATATTAAAGAAAAATAGTAAAAGAGAGCAAAAGTATTAATATTCATCAAAATAAACTCAAAAAGTAGTAAAAAGATGATTGAGCATAAGAAGACGATTCGCTACCTATTGAAAACTGAGAAATCGTAATTTACAATTCTTCAATAGACAATTCTTCAGAAAGCGACAAAAGAGTAAAAGGCTGTGCAACTGTTTCGACGATGCGCTAGCTTTGATAAAAAAATTGGAGTCGCCACCCAGAGCTTTTGGTGTCCCGGGAAACCTCAAATCAATATTAAATATACCGAAGTGCCAAATATGACTCTGATTCATCAGTCTAAAGCCAAAGCCTCTTGGGTAGGGGCTTCGGTTATCAATCGGGAAGGTGCTAGGCACTCGATCAACCCGGTCGGAAGCGGTCTCTACTTATGACCAAAATAAAAGAAAAAATAAAAATGAAAAGAGCACTTCCTCTTACCCAAAGGCACTTATGAATTTATCAAGCTCTCCACAAACACCAAAAATTCGGTGGCGTAACGGCTTGAATCCTTGGATAAAAGAAAAGAAAAGAAGGTAGAAGAATAGAGGGGAGAGCCAGAGCTCTCAGGCCCTTGTTGCACAGCTATGGACCTTCGTGTTGGTGCACTCGGTGAGCTTCCACTAACTTGGAAAGATGGAGTGGGGGGTTCTAATCCTCTATGGCTTCATGGGTAAGAGGTAGGAGGAGAGGGTTAAGGGATAGTTCTCACCTAAACTCAAAGGTTTTTTATGACAAATGGGGTCTAAGGGGGGTTTTTAGAATTCTAGAATTTGTATGGGTATTGGTGCACCAAAGGGGAGGAGGGGATCTCTTAATCTCTTTCTCTCTCTTGGAAATTTTTCAAGCCTTTGTAAAGGGAGGGGTGCCTCTCTATTTCTAGGAAAAAGCGAGGTTAAGAGGGTACTTAAAGGCTAATTAGGGTCAGCAATTAGGTAATCTTCTAATCTAAGGTTTCCTAGGATCCTAAGGGCTTGGAAAAGTGGGCAATGATCTTCAATGGTAGATGAAAGGGTGGGGTTTCAAATGACTAGAGGGTTGCAAATAGGGTAAATGAGGGTCCAACAATCCTAATGAAACCCACCCTAAACATTGGGATTGTTAACAAGTCAAACCCCAAAAGTAAATTTTGAGTAAAAACTAACAGTTACTGTAGCTAAGCCTGGCGCATGTATTATCCACGCCAAGCATATGTACAGTAATAAAGAAGTCTAGAGCCCGCTGGGGGGACCCACCCATGTTTGGTGTGTATATTATACACGCCAAGCCATTTCTGG
Organism: Chloranthus sessilifolius; assembly: GCA_021018995.1. NCBI lineage: Eukaryota > Viridiplantae > Streptophyta > Magnoliopsida > Chloranthales > Chloranthaceae > Chloranthus > Chloranthus sessilifolius. Next base: position 73,926,590 of record CM037591.1, read on the forward strand.
GGAAAAAATGGTCTGGTGTGTATAATATACATGCCAGGCAATTTTCTTCCAGAAAATGGTTTGGCGCATGTATTATATGCGCCAAGCAAAGCCCATCCTCTCGAGAACCTCTTGAGTGGTTCGAAACCTGTCAAGGTGTTCACCTTGTAGTTAATGGCCTGAAACTTTGGATCGTCATAACTTTTGACGTACAACTCGGATTGAGGTGATTCTTAGCTTATCGAAAAGCTAGGTATCTCTACTTTTCAATGGTATAAGATTCAGTCTTAGTAGAGATCCCTGACAGCCCTAGTATATATGTCTCTAACCATCTGCCCGGGAGGGTTCACTATATACCCATAGTGAACCCTCTTTGGTACGGGGATTTATGAAGATTCCTAAGGGTACGGGGATGCTATCAAAAGCTCGAGGGGGGGGGGAGTTGCACCTCTCTCAAAGTATGTTTCGATCGGGCCTTGGGCCAAATTTGGGTGTCTACAGATGCCCCTCTTTTGGTATTCGATCACTAATGATCAAATGCCAAAGATAGGAGACATCCGAAGAGGCCCCAGGCATCACTGACGGGTCCACTGTATTCACAATGAACCTCAAACATCAGGTGGGTAATATGGTGAGTAAATGGAAGCCCTGTATATCAGGAAAAAATTTCGTTCCTCAAGGCTATCTGTCCCCAAGCGCTTAGCAACATTACTGGACATAATCGAGATAGAGCAAGTTGCGAGAGCCCAATATGCTGGGAAAACATTCACTTCTTGAGATGATTAAAGATGTTTGATGCTCAAGTTTCATTCGGAGTATAACAGGTTTGTGAGTGATCAACCCATACTTAAAGATAGGCATGAAGCAAATACGCGAAGATCAACAGCTTGTGTCCAATCATACGAGGTAGTGATTGCCCAATTTGGCAGGCCACGAGTGCCCCTGCGTAAAGCAAGGTTCGAGATCTTTTAGGCGAACCCAACGATCTCGAAGTTAATTTAGCACAACAACCTGAGTGGAGCAAATTGATGTCGCAATGCTTTTTGGGAGTATGTGCCACTTTCTAAAAGTCACATGTATATATTTTTGTATTTTCGGTTATTTTATATGTATTTTTTTGTTATTTTGTGTGGATTTTTTTGGTTATTTTATGTGGGTTTTTTTTGTGGATTTTTGTAGAGACTTTTTGTATTTTATGTGGACTTTTTTTGTGGATTTTTGTAGAGATTTTTTGTATTTTTATGTGGATTTTTTTTGTGTTTGTTTGGGATGTTCGGAGCATGCTCATCGATCCCGAACCATTTATTTTAGCACAGCCTCCTGAGCAAATCAAATGAAAGTTGACATGCTTCCTGGGAGTGCGTGCACCAGAAGGGGAGAGACGAGGATCAGTCTTGGTGTGTATAATATATGCGCCAGCCAAATTGGGCCAGAAATAACCTGGCCTGTATATTATACATGCCAAGCCAAATCTGGCCAAAAGAGGCTTGCCGTGTACATTATACACGCCAAGCACGAAGGGGTAGTTTTAAACCAGTCGAGCCCAAGCCAAAAGGGCATTTTCAAAATCTATTCCTCCCCCTCTTTCTAAACTGAAATGGAAACTCCTCCTAGGGTTTGTTTGGATTGATTTAAATTTTGCTTCATTGCCGGTGTCTGCTCTCGCCAATCAAACAAACGTCCTATGCCGGATCGAAGGGCTATTTTTTGAAGGTATTCATTGTTTAACCTTATTTCTTTTGATTCTTTTAGAATTATTTGCAATGTGGTTAGGATTCTTGTGTTTTGACATGATGAATGAATGATTTTTTTTGCAAGTGTCATTATTTATGACCCGTTTTATTCTATGTGGATTGGTTGTGATGATTTTGAATGATGCCCTATCTTTTTTCTTTATGTATGTAGATACATATTATAATATTTTTTTTCTTTTGAAAATTTTTATTTTCTTGAAACCCTTTTTTTGTCTATTTATGATTATATGTATTTTTTTTTTAAATATTTCTTCTTTTCTTGAAACCTTTTCTTATTTTTCTTTGTATGTGTATACATTTTATTATATATATATTTTTGAAATTTTTTCTCTTCTCTCTTTTTTTTTTGAAACCTTTTTTGTTTATGTATTTATATATATATATATATTATTATATATATTTTTCAAAACTTTTTCATTTTTTCATTTTTTTTTTTTTGAATATTTTTTTGTTTATGTATGTATATATACACATTATTATACATATTTTTTGAAACTTTTTTATTTTTTTATTTTTTATTTTAATCTTTTTTTGTTTATGTGTGTATATACATGTTATATTTTTGTGGAACTTTTTCTTCTTTTTTGAAACTTTTCTTCTTGAAATGTCGGGGGCCTGGGACTCTCCTCCCCCCCTCCCTTTTTTTTATGCATTTATTTAAACATGACGATGAATATAATTAATGGAAAATAAAAAGGGGGTATACTTACCTTCTTTTGGCATGTAGCAATCGGTTTCCTGCTACTGACACATCTTGATTTTGTTGCTTGTGTCTCCCTTAGAATGTGAAGCGAGGAAGAGTAAGGGCAAGAGGAGGGGCCCGAGGTGGTCAATGGTCCCCGAGGGGAGCAATTTTTTACAGTGCAGCTCTCCTCCTGTCTTTGGCACGAGATGCAGGGCGAGGCGGCCCGTACTGGTTTACATGATCAGCATTATGTCCATATCTCAAACTTTGGGATTGCTAGCAAGGTAATAAAACACGTTTTATTTTGCCGCTTTGTCTTTTCTTTTTGTGATCTTGCTTTATATTTAGGATCTGATACTTCTTTATCTTGATGTATGCCCTGCCATCGATTACATTCCGTGGGGGTTGGTTCGACCTCTAGCGCCTTTACCTCTACCTTCCTCCCGGTCGTGAAGTTTTTCCTTGCTCAGGTCGGTTTCGAGGATTTCCTTTCGTGTCCTGCCATGAAGGGTGACTCGGCCTATCTGAAGGACTTACTTGAACGCTTTCGGCCTGAGACCATGACTTGTCACATGCCGATAGCCGAGATGACCATCACCCCGGTTGATTGGTTGATGATTACGGGGATTAGGATTGGGGATAAACCGATGGCCGGCCTTCGCGTGCTATGTCGGGACGAGGTGGTTCAACTGATCGAGGATTTCCTCTCTTCCCAGAATATGCATGGCACTGATGTCAAGTTATCCTGGCTGGCCGATTTGTACAATGAGAACAAATTGGTGGATCTGGGTCAGTCGGATGCGGATATCCCTATTGAGCCTATGCGTGCCTTGATGTTGGCTCGCATCTCGCTCCTCATCCTCCAGGATAAAACTCTTTTTGCAAATGCCAGTGGAGGCTGGGTTTCATTGTCCTTGCTTAGTATCATGGGAAATTAAGACAATGTGCATTGGTACGACTGGGGCGGGGCTGGATAAGCCATGCTGATGTCTGGCCTGGCTCGAGCCTCAGTTGGGGATATAGGTTCTGTTGTCAGTTTCTGGCCTGCGGTTGAGGTAAACGCTGACTCACTTCCCTTGTTTCTTATTTTTTCTAGTCATTTATCCTGCTTCTGACATGTCTTTTTATGTTTACTGGTCTCTTCAAATTTGGGGCTATTTGCACTTCCAAGCTGGTCGCCCTCTCCTCTTCTCCGATGTTTACACATATCCGCTCGTGAGTAACTAGCACAAGAGTCGTCGTAGGGATGTCGGAATGAAGCATTTAGAGCTGGGCTTGAGGTCCCAATTTGACTTGCTGATCCCAGAGCAGGTATGGATACTTTCCTCTTTTCTCCCCTCTTTTTCGGGGTTTGATGGCGGCTGTTGACCGATAGGATTCCTTTTTTACTATTGCAGGTCATCATTGACCCATACATTGGTTCTCCCTTCGGGGATCGAGCCGCCGTGGGTCCGTCCCGCTTTTTTGTTGACCACCGTGTCATTTTCTTTTATGAGCCCTAGGCTAGATTACCTAGGGGAGAGAGTGGTACATCAGTACTGAGATCAATTCGTTGTGCCGCAGGGTGCTCCCACAAATGCTATGTCTCCTGAGGGTACTATCAAGGAGCTCTCCACCAATTCCTCCATAATGGTGTCCCTATTGATGATCTTCTCGTGCCTGGAGGATATCCGATGTGGTAGTTCTTGTTTCTCTTTAGGCAAGTTTCCAATGTTTCTGATGCAATTTTTTTTCTACTGACTGAATCCATTCTTCTTTTCACAATTTGGCGGGGGAGGGGATTCTGACAATGATGATGAGGCGGAGGCATGTCCTGCTGAGTCTATGGGTGCTGGTCCTTTAGACCCCTCTGGCATGGGTGCTTCTGGTAGCTCAACTACTGAGGTTCAGGGGACCTTTAGGCACCTTGATGATGCCTTTCTTTTAAGTTTATGCACCGATGTTGTCGAGCAGGCCCGCCTATCTGTTGAAGCAGTCCGTGTTCCCCCACCTGAATTGGTCCCAGGGGTGAGTTTTCTTTCCCATACCTTTTCTTTTCAAAGAAATGCCTGTTGTTGTGCTTACAACCCCTATAGATGATATCTCTTTTTATGCAGAACTATGAGTCGGCCGTGAATTAAGCCGAGTACTATCATAATATCGTCGGTCTTCGGGATGTGGAGATGGTAAGTGCTTTGTTGATCAGCTTTGACTTCTTGGTTTGCTTCTCTTACTTCTACTCAAGCTGACCTCTTGGTGTGATGTTTGCAAGGTGCTTGGGAGAAGGAGTCGCAATCGTTACTCAGGAGGATATTGCAGACATAGTCTCGGGTAGGGGAGGTTTGGACATACCACAATACCTCGCACCGTCGCAAGAAAACAAAGGGTGCTGATAAGGATGAGGCCTACAATGATTTAATCAGACATTTTAGGTTCTGGGGACATACATTTTTTTTGGTTTTGGAAATATGTAATGGATGATATGACACTATGTTTTAGATGGTTTTCACTTTTTCATGAATGTTAGTGCCCTCTTTTTGATTGCATGTTCTATTCCCTTCTTGCTTGCTGTAGTATACTGGATCATTTGCAAGATGGCCTCAACCTTTTCTTTCTCAAGCCATGCCTTGGTTCATTCCAGCCAAGACTTTAATCTTTGTGTGGACTGTTCCTGAAGGAAGATGGCTATATAACGGTTAGATGCTAATTCACAGCATGTGGTCTGGGATGCTTTGAAAAAAAAATAATTGTAGGAAAATGCAGGTGGGCTGGCTAGGGGGAGCAAAAAGGACCTCCCTTACCCTCTCTGTTTCACTTTGGGTGGCAGTTGTAGTCTTGGCATGTATAATATATGTGCCAGGCCAAATTGGGCCAGGAATAGCCTGGCGTGTAATTATACACACCAAGCCAAATCTGGCTAGAAAAGGCCTGGCGTGTATATTATACACGCCAAGTGCCTTCTGAAAAAATGTGGGGCCTTTTAAGCCCGAGAATGCACTTATTTCTCCCTCTTTTGTTTTAGACTTGGTATTTTTTTTTTGCTGCCCTTTTTCTTTTGCATGCCCAAGGGTGGGTCCATCGTCCTACATTAAATTGTATTCGGAAACATCTTTGTATGACTATGGACCCGCTTTCCGACCCCGCCTCTCGTGGGGGGTCCAGGACCACCTGTTGGATCATTTTAAATGCTTGCTACTGACTTGACTTTATTAAAAACAGTGATAAGAAAGGGGTGAATGAAAATGAATGAAAGATAGAGTGAGGATTACGGAGCAGCAAGCCTAAAATATGCACAGTCCTGCAAGATACAGGGCCTGTTGTAGCAAGTTTTGATAAGTAAGAGTTTGTCCCACACGGAAGTTGATCTAAAGCTCCTAGGGAGCTATCTTTAGTAGGCTCTCTAGATCTTACTACAAATCTGGCAATCCTAAATGGAAGGGGATTTAAATTCACTATACTCTAAATCCTAAGGTAACTTAATGTCTAGATTACAGAAAGGGTTAAGAAGAATGGTGGAGTGAGAAAATAAATATCAAAGGGTGAGAAGTATGCTATTAGGTACAGATCTGATGGTCTTGTAACTCAGACTCAGATCTGTTGCTATAGAAATCCTGTCCAATGGTTGCATTATCACCAAAGAGGAGAAAGAATCCAACTCACCCCTGTGCCATGATCCAATCCCTTATGGCTATAATCAGTCCACTTGAATGGTCACATACTATCCAATAGGGGAACCACAATCCAGAGATGGGTCAGAACAAGCTTACCATTGTAGGCACTACTTCATCTAGGCTATAAGCTCAAGAATCCATAGGAGCCTCATCCTCTAAAGTTCTGTGTGTGGGGCTAGGCCTAAAAAGTGCACAAGCCTGGACACACAGGACTAGCAAGAGTTTGAGTACTAGCTTTCAAGCATGGCTGTTCACTGCTTTAGTAAGACTGCAGTGATCCAGTCACAAGCCTACAATCTCTATAGCCAAATTAGATCTGCAATCTGATTATGGATCTATACAAATATAGGAGAGTCTGTCTCTGCACAATCTCTCACAAGGCTACAAGCACAAGTGCAGAGAAGAAGAATCTGTCTTAGGTCTGTGGATTGGCTTCACCCTAGGGCTATAACTTGTCCACTTGAATGGTCACAGACTATCCACAGAGACTATCCTCCTCACAGAGGTATAAGGTAGAACAAGATCATTGCTGCCACCACCATATTCACTAGGCTACCAGCTCAAGCTCCCATGGGGATTCAGGTTTAGTGGATCCTGTGGTGGGGGAAGGCCTACAATGTGCCTAACCTGGACACATAGGTCACTTGGATCTAAATAAAACCTTAAACACAATCCTCCATTGCTTACAATATAAGTTAGCAATGGAGGATCTCAAGGCAGCAGCCTTGTACAAAACAACTCACAACGAAAATATCATCCCATACATGCAATAAGTCCTATTACAAAACTCCATTACAATCTATATCATATAATCATACAAAAGGCATAGCCAGCAAGTGCTGGACTATGGAGAGAAAGAAAAAAAGGAAAAAGAAAACTCCTAACCCTAACCTTCGCCTACTGTAATTCTATAGTTCGTTTTAAGAAGAAGCCCTGAAGTTAAGTCCTAAAAAGAGATCTCTCTTAAACCTAAGCTAGGCTTAGGCTTATATAGCAGTCGGCTTTCCCTCCATTAGGGTTGGGAAAAAACCTAATTTATCAATGTGATTGCGGCCCATTCCTGTCCCTTGGATGCCTCGGAGCGTGTGCACGGAGATTGGAGCATTGGAATGCATGCTCTAATTGCTGGAAGTCCCCAGATTGCCCTTGCAGAAGTGGGGAGAAGTTTAGACCCCGATCCTCGCTGGGTAGAAAAGATTTTTGATCCTTCCGCGTGGTAGAATTGGCGTCGCGGGGTTGAATTGACTTGAAGTTCATTCAGTCGCGGGATTGACATTTTGATCATCGCGGGATACTAATGTCTGTCACGAGATTGCTCTTTCAGCTTTGAATGGTGCGGGGATTGCTCGCGCGGTCCGTCCCTTGGTGAATCTCGCGATAGATCTTCGCGAAGAAGTAGTGTTCATGAGTCTCTGGGTTGAGCGAGCATTTCCCTGAAGGTCTGTATCTTGCGGCCACTGCACGACAGCTGCGCGCAGGAATTCCTGAAGCTCTTAATTCTAAGTGAATCGCCCGAAGCATAACGACTCCTATTTTGAGCTGCGCGAGACTACACGAATGCTTCACTCACTTATGGCTGAGCTTCACGAAAACCGCGTGAAGGCTGATTTGCATTTCTTTCTTTTATCAAACCCCACGGGAGCAGCGCGAGGACTGCGCGGCCAGTTGTTGTGCATCCTCTAGGAGCCCGCGACAACTGCGCGAAGGCATTATTCTTGGTTTATTTCTGCTTTGATGTGCCTATGCTTCAGCCAACTCTCAATCTGGGTTCATCCTTCATTCTGCTAAGGTAGTTCTGGGGTAACATTGAGCTTCTTCGCATGGTTAGGGGTTTATTTGCAGCTGCTGCTTATTACCTATAGAGTAGACTTAAAACACATTTATTAAATGATTAAGGGCCTAACAGAGATTAAGTTAAGGGGTGAAAAGTGGTACTTTTCAGGGCTTAACACCACCATACTTCTCTTTTGGGCGTGGGGCCCAGTTTTCTAAAGAAGTTGCTTGAGAGCTTAAATGAGAGCTAGCTAGTAGGTTTGGATCGACTTGGATTGGCCCGTCTCTCATCTTTCCTTGAAGTTCCTCTGCTTTGGGATTTTATTTATGCAGTGGCTTCATCTTGGGAAGTTGACACCCATGTCTTCTGTTTTAGGAATCGTGAGTTAACTTCTACTCTCGAGGAGCTCTCCAACCTATCGGGTCTAAAGCTTCATAGAGACCTTGCTAGAGTACTATCGAAACTGGGTTAGACTAAAGCCATCCAGATCATGTTGGGCTTGAAGAAGAATGATTATGAGAAAAGTCTCATTGGTGGGCCCACCAGGTGTTCCGTGAAATTCCTGAGAGAACTTTTTGGAGAGGAAAGCCTATGAAAATTGCCGATTAGAAATCCTCATAATGTGAAGGCCTTTTCCCTTTGCCTTATTTTTGAGGTTCTTTTCGATACTGGGGGAGAGAGTTTCTCACTTGCACTCTATGACGTTTTGGCAGAATTAGAGGGAGGCCGCTCTGTGATGCATATGGTGCTGGCGGAGCTTTATTGTTGCCTTGATGCCTTCACTCTGGGCAAGGTGGAGGGCCTCGGGGGGTGTCCCATCTTGGTCCAAATTTGGCTTGGGGAGCATCTTGCTATCTTGAGACCCTTGCCATGATTTTATGTTGTTCGAGGTGAGGTGGCCCATTACTTTTTGGGTAGATGCCACCGGCTTCCACAGGGGGATATACAAGGGCTGAAGCTGAGTTGGTGTGGAGGCTTCCCTAGTTAGACAAGACTTTCCCCGTGGTGCGCTCTAGAGATTATGAGGGCATCACTCGCCTTGGTTTGACTGGCAGCACTTACTATTTCCAATTTTGAGTGTTGCGTCAGTTTGGTTGCTCTCAACAAGTGCTCTCTGTAGTGACCCCACCCTTATGCGACCTGATTTTCTCTCAAGGATCCCTTGAAGACTTGGATAGGATAGCTGCTCTCTGGGAAATGCATCAGTCGACGCATATGTGTGATCTAGAGCAGGGAAATTTGGATTTGACCTCTCTAGAGTACAAGGCTTGGCTACTGTCTGATTAGCCTTCTACTTGTAACTTGGATCAACCCGAGAGTGGTGATGTGGAGGGACCTTAGCCAAAGAAGGAGTTGATGCTTCGATCCCGTATTGAGCTGGTGGTGGATGAGAAATGAACTCTGCATGATCATTTAGAGAAATAAAAAGTCAGAGCAGAGGCGGCAGAAGCCAGAGCTGATGTAGCTGAGTGCGAGGTCCTTCGTCTGGAAGGAGCCTTGAATGATGCTATGGGTGCTACCGATGCCTCCAGGAAACAGCATAGGAGTCTTCATGGCCACTGGATGGCAGAGCGGGAAGTTCGGGAGGACACCTTATGTGCAGAGATTCGTGCCCTAAAGCACGAGTTGGGTCGTTGATTCCATCCTGCACATACTTTTTGCATAGATCAGATTACCACATGAAGGGGCATAAGAACCCCTGCCAAATTTATTTTTTTGGGTATATATATTTTCTTTATGTTTTTGTCTTTTGTCTTTTTTCAGTTTTTTTGTAGAAAGGGAAGGGAGCGAAACATCACACCGATTATTTTTTGGAGATGTGGTGTAAGCAAAGTACAAACTTGTAAATGGAAAAGGGAAATCTATTATCTTACAAAAAATTTATCTTTTCTCTATTTTTTTGTAAAGGGGAAAATTGTGCCGATTATTCCTTTGGAGATGTGGCACACATAGTGCTAGCCTGAAATGGAAAATGAAAATTTATTATCTTTTGCAAATGTGGTCCCTCTGTTGAGCACTGATTTTTACCACATTTTACCCTTTTAACCTGGCTTTCACTAAGCCTCCAAAGTAGTTAACAATTGTTTTTTAGTGTTGATTTGCAGCGAGGAGGTAACCACAGCCTTAGTGCAGTTTTTTAGTTAAAAAGTGCCATTTGGAGGAGTTTTGGAATCAAACAACAGCTGGGAATGAGAGATAAATGGAATGGTGCTATGGCCAGTTGACGAGGAAGCAAACAGCAGCATTGTATAGGGACCAGCAAGGGGACACCTAGCAGCACACTTTGGAAAGTAAGCTGCGGCAGTGGAGGTTTTCAATGAAGTTAGCAGCAGCTGCAATCAAGCAAGCCTACGTTGAATCCTATCAAATGGATTAAAAGTCCTTCAGCAGCTCCTCAACATATGATCGAACAGTTCAAATGAAAGTACACCAACTTGTTGATAACTGAATTTGCAGCTTCAGCATACCACCCATCGACTTCTTCAAGTTAAAGCTTTAGCAATCTTCCATAATACAGCCTACTTACATGTCGACCATTTAAGACTCCCATGCAACTTGTTGAATCCTACAAGCTGAGCTCCAGAACCTCTCAAAGGGAAGCATCCTCTAAGCCTATAACCTGTCGACCATTTGAGGTGGTGTCCAACTTGTCAATGTGTGCGGTTTTAATCCTCTCAAAATGCACTTGTACTCCTCAGAAAACCTCTCGACCAGAAAAGCTTCCCCACCTTCAATGCTGTAAAGGTCTTGCACTCCAAACTCCAACCTGTCAATGTATACATCCTTGCAGCTTTGAACCTCTCGACTGCATGTAGCTTTTATCCTCTCGAGTAGTAAGTGCACCAACCTGTCGATAGCTCCATTACAGTAAGCCATCCTCTTCCATCAACTTGTCGACTGTTTCAAACCCCAATCATCTATCCTCTCAAATGGCTTGGCTTTTAATGCACAAACCTATCGACCAAAACTCCTTGCAAACCTGTCGACCATTTATACATGAAACCTGTCGACCTTTAATACTTGAAACTTGTCAACCTTTAAAATGCACAAACCTGTCGAGATCTTTACATTGCAGAACCAGCAACCTCACTAAAATATCCTTCAAACCTGTCGACAAGTAGATCTTCAGCCCAGCCCCTTAAACCTCTCGACATCTACTTCAGCAAGCACTTGAACATGTCGACATCTTTGCAAATCTCCTCAGCCAACCTCACGACAACTTCCTTGTACCAAACTCCTAACCTCTCGACAACTCTCATTTAGAAACAGCAACTTGTCAAGATTAGCTGCTCATCCTAACAACCACACACCTACAGCTGGGCTATCATCTTCTCAAATAAACAACAGTTCCACTTCAGCAAACTATGTTATTGCACCAATCTGCACACTTCTCAAAACCTTGCCTGCACTCTAACCCTTGACCAGCAGCTACTACATCAACCTCTATCCTCTCAACATATAATAACGGCCTTCAAACCTCTCGAGTGCATCTTCTCAATGCTGAAACTGTAGTTTTAAACCCTCATCAGTCCATAGTTCTGTAAATATAGAGGCATTGCAGCAACTGACTATGTGAGAAGCTGTGATAAAACCAAAAGGGGGCTGATTTGATAATAGCTGCAGCAGGAGTATATTGGGCAATTATTTTTGGATTGGCAAGGGTAATTTTGGGAACTCCAAGGCATGGAAGAGGTCTGCACATGGGCAAGTGATTTACAAAAATTAAATGAATAATGCAGCTAGAGTTATATTTTTGGGAAAAATATTATTGATGGCAGGGGCAATTTCAGAACTTCGCAGCAGGGATAGCTGCCCACATGTGGAAATTGTTTTGGGAGAAAATATTTGGCGGGAAGCTTCAGCTAAGCACAACAGAATTGGATTCCTTTCTTCTCTCTGATTGGTTGGAATTCTAAAACAGGGATCAAGCGTAAACTGAATTGGAAATCTCTCCTCTGATTGGCTGCAATCCAAAGAACTTGGATCACTGCTACTGTATAAATAAAACTCCTTGCTACTGTAATTTCTCAGCAAGGAATCCATAGAATAACTTTGGTTCTCCTTAGCTCATTTAGGTTTAGTTTTAGGTTTTATTTTTTATTTTTCTCTTCCCCCTTTTCTCTCTAATCCAGCCTGTTAGATTAGATCTAAGTAGTAGTTCAGATCTGGTTTTCACTTGTAAATAAGTTTGTAAATTCATTATGAAGAGCTCTGGATCATGCACAGACTGTAGGCTTGAGGCAGATCATTGTAAGTTTTGTTTAATCAATGAAATGCTATTTTTAAAGTCTCATTAGATCTATAATTTTTCTATTCAATTGCTTTAGAATTTTTCAGATCTGATGCACCTATGGTTGCCTGGCCTTGTAGCCTTGTAGCCTTGCAACCATAGTGCTTGTAGTAATTTTCATGCTCTGATCTTCATCCTCACTACTGGAATAAATCTCTACGATGATCTGTGACCAATCAAGTGGACAAATCATACCCTTAGGACTAACCCAGAAGTAGAGATGAACTTGGATCCTTCCTCTTTGCACTTGTGCTTGTAGCCAAGTGAAAGAGTGTAGCAGATCCAACTCTTGCTCTGATTTCCAGATCTGTTTTCAGTGAAGAGATTTGGAATTATGCAGAGATTGCAGCCTTGAGAGCTTGGACATTGCAGCTATTTGAAGCAATGATCAGCTGAGTTTAGATCCTCAAATAATCTCTGATTTCTACTCGTTCTCACCAGATCTACATAGATTATTTGATCTTATGGTTGTAAGTGCTTGTAGCCTTACAAGCATAGTGGCTGCAATGGTTTTATTGTTTCAATTTGAACCTTTGGATTGGATGAAGTCTATAGGATGATCTGTGACCATTTAAGTGGACAGCCCATACCCCTAAGATCAGTCTAAGCCTTTGGTTTGGTTTGAATTCTTCTACTTTGCACTTGAGCTTGTAGCCAAGTGAAGGATAGCTGTAAATTCACATGTCTTGATCTAATTTGCAATGAAAGCCAAGCCCTAAGCTGTCTATTTCTCCCCATTTAACATTCTATTTCACCATTCATCTCCTTCAATCTTATAGTTTAGTTTTATATTTTGTCTTTATAAATTAGATCTAGTGACACCCAAAAAGCTCTCTTTCTTCTTAGAATTGTCAGATCTGTAGCCAGATCTAGAGGTCTACTATACACCTTCTAGGTTTAGATCACTACTCCCTGTGAGACAAACTCTTACTTATTAAAACTTGCTACAAATGGACCCTGTATCTTGCAGGTCTAGGATATTTTAGTTGTGTTGTTTCCATCCCTATTTTTACTTTGATTTTAATTTGTTTTCACCACATAATAAATCAGCACACTAGAAATCCCCAACACCCTCCGATCATCAAACCAATCATATTGGAGTGGGGGTGCACAGTATCAGCCTGAAAATGGGAAAGGAAAATTTATTATCTCTCTTTTTTTTTATTTTTTTCTTTGGAGAGATTTTTTTTTCTTTGATGCCTTAAGCGTGAGGGGAAGTAATGGGTCCAAATTTGAGCATAGTTGAAATCGTCCAAGGTTGAACTTGTGTGAGGTTCAAAATGTCTATCCCCTTAGATCAAATCAACCTTTTATCCTTACATCGGGTCATGCGTTTGACAGTGCAGTCGTGATGATATGCTTGGCCCAGACTGTCTTGAGTAAACATGAGCGACCTAGGAGGATCGGATGGATCAGGGTTGTAACCGGGGGAGTAACCGAATGAGTTTCTTCTTTCTCTTTTGTTTTTTACAACATTTTTACTCACAACGCCTAAGACGGGTTTCCGCCATGCCCGTTGTTTTGCATTTTTACCCCAGGCGCCTTTTCAGGTTTTCACCTGGTTCGCACAAGCTCACTGTTTTTACCAATGGCGCCCTTTCAGGTTTTCACCACGTCCTTTTTACTTTGCGCTTGTATTATTTTTTTGTATTTATTTTATCGAAAGCCCATGACATGGATGTCGACTCTGTCACAGTCGGCTGGATGGAGTTCTTTTGTTGTGTCACAGCTTGGCTTGTGTTGACTCAATGGATACTGTGATTGCTTGTAGACCTTAAAGAGAGCTTTTTCTCAGAATGTCTTGTGGCCATGGGATAGGTTAGGAGTTTTGAAGGTATTGTGGGTTTTAAAAGGTTTCCTTAATTGGGTTCCAGCTACCATAATACACTTCTTCCTTGGGAGATTTTGACTGTACATGCCCCACTTTTTCTTTTCTATTTTTATTCCTTTTACTTTTTTCTGACATCCTCTTTTTTGGATTTTGCTTTTCTGATTTTTTTTAGATTTGATGGTAACTTTTCTTTTTCTTTTTTTTGGTTGGCATATATACTTTTCTATCTTCTTTTCTGGGGAAGGGGTTATGAAAGAAAGGCCAATGGCTCAAGGGTGTAGCAAAGGGTGTGATCATTCAGGGACGCTTTTTTGGCTACTTGTCTTTGAAATGATGGCCTCTTTTATGGGATCCTTAAGCAGTCACATATCCATTTTATCAGTACTTACTTTACTATGGGAGACTTAGGAATAGAATCGTCAGACATACCTATCGTTGATGGGCTCAGGAAAGTGATCTTCATCCATGGTGGCCAGGCGGAGTGTGCACCCTAGGAGAACTTCTCGGATGACATAAGGTCCTTCCCAGTTAGGCTTGAATTTTTCTCTTGGATCGGTGTGGAGGGATGGAAAGATCTTCTTGAGCACAGTATCTCCTACTTTCAGATCTCGAATGCGAACATGTTTGTTGTAGGCGCGTGCAATTTTTCCTTAGTAAGCGTGGGTGTGACACAAAGCCAGGAGCCTTTTCTCATCCAACAAGCTCAATTGCTCAAAGCGAGACCTCTCTCTTTCAGCTACTGGTAGATTAGATTCCATGAGAATGCAGAGCGAGGGTACTTCAACTTCAACTAGTAACACGACCTCAGTTTCATACACAAGGGAAAATGGCGTTGCCCCTATAACGGTATGGATCGACGTTCGATAGGCCCATAGTGCAAATAGGAGCATTTTGCTCCAATCTCGATAAGTGACTGTGCAACCGTGTGAATCGATGCGATCCCCATCGTGACGATACGCTCTCTAACGATAAAAAATATAGAGTCGCCACCCGGAGCTTTCGGTGTCCCGAGATACCTAGTTCATTTTTATGAGCACCGAAGTGCTAAGAATATGACTCTGAATCCGGTCCACACCAAAGGCTCTTGGGTAGGGGCTTTGGTTATCAATCGAGAAGGTGTTAGGTACCCGATCAATCCGCTTAACGCGATCTCTACTAATGGCCAACAATAAAATGAAGTAAAAGCAAGGAAAATAGCTTCGTCTTGCCCAAAAGGGCTTAGAATCCTATTTGTGCCCCGCCGTTCCTACCGAAAAATCGGCGGCGTAACGGCACAAATGAGAGGATGGAGGGAGCTAGAAAGAGATAGGAGAAGAAAGGGGAGAGCCAGAGCCCTCGGGCCCTTGTAGCACTGTAGAGGAGCCTTGTGTGGCTTACTTTGATGAGCTCTTGAAGGCTTTGTATGGTGGAAAATGGGGTTCTAACTCCTAGGACTTAAAGCTAAGAGGTAGGGGATGGAGGCTAGGGGATCACACACACCTAGGCTAAGGGTTTTGATGCAAGAACAAGCTTGAGATGAGGTTGGGAGGTTCTGGAATTTGGGTGAAAATAGTGCACAAAAGGGAGGAAGAACTTCTCACTTTGAGCTCTTTCTCTCTTAAGCAATTTTCTCAACCCCTACACCAAGGGGTGGGGGGCTCTATTTATAGGAAAGGAGTGGATTAGGAGGCTACTTAGATGCTAATTGGAGTTAGCAATTAGGTAATCTCAAATCTAAGGTTTCCTAGGATTTTGAGAGCTTGGAAGGGTGTGAAGGTGGTTCTAATGGTGGATGATGGGGTGAGGCTTTAAGCCACTTGGAGGGTTGCAAATAGGTAAGGAATGGGTGCAACAGAACTATCAAAACACACCCCAAAGGTTGAGGTGGTCAACAAGTCAAACCCCAAACATGACATTTCGAGGTAAAAACCTAATGTTACTATTCATATGCCTGGCGCAACTAATAGTTGTGCCAGGCAAATGCACAATAAAATAGTGAGGAACAGTGTTGGAAGTTTGCTCGTGGGGTGGGGTTACCTTTTAAACTTGGCGCAACTAATAGTTGCGCCAGGCAAAATTTGTACCTGACACAACTATTAGTTGTGCCCGGCCATTTCTGGGGAGAAATAGCCTAGCGCGACTAATAGTCGTGCCAAATCCCTAGGGGGCCACCTCGAAATTACCTTCCTGCCCTCCGGGTTTAGATTGCCACATCTTCTGATATATACCTTCGGTCGGGGCAATTCTTGGACCGTTGGAAAGCTGACGACCTCTACTCTTTAATGGTATAAGAGTTGGTCACTGTAGAGGGTCGTAGCTAGTTCCAGTGCACCCCTCCTCCTTATTGCCTGGGAAGGTTAGGTTAGGGTTAAGAAAAGGCTCCAAGGGTCGAGGTTGGTTTCTAAAGGTTCGGGGTAGGTTCCTGGGGGATCTAGGGTGATTCCTAAGGGTTTAGGGTAATTCCTAAGGATTCCATACATGTCATCGAAAGCTTGAAAATGTGCCTCTCTCGAAATGAGTTTCGATCACGCCTTGGGCCAAATTTGGGTGTCTACAGATGCCCCTCTTTGGTATCTGATCACTAATGATCGAATGCCAAAGAAAAGAGACATCCAAAGAGGCCCAAGGCATCACTGACGGGCTCGCCATATTCAGAACGAACTTCAAACATCAGATGAATAACACGGTGAGAAAACGAAAGCCCTGGAGTGCCAGGCTAATCCTTCGTTTCTCGAGGTAATCGGTTCCCAAGCACTTAGCGACATTACTGGGCATAACCGAGGTGGAATGAGTTGCAAAATCCCCATAGCTAGGAAAAATGTTCACCTCTCGAGATGTTTTGAAGGTGATTGATGTTCGAGATTCATTCTAAATGCAACAGCTTCGTAAGTAAGAGGGGTGATCGACCCACATTCAAAGATAGGCACGAAGGAATCATACGCAAGCCTCCACAGTTTGCGTCCAATCCTACAAGTCATTTGACGACTTGATTGGATTATTCGCAGGTGCCCCTGCTGAAAGCAGGGTTCAAGGTCTTTGGGCGAACCCATCGATCCCAAAGTTTATTTAGCATGACCACCTGAGCGAAGTGAATAAATGTCACAACGCTTTTTAGGGGTGCGTGCTGTTTTAAAATGCGCCTTAGATCCACATGACCCAGAGCGTCCAGCTTCAAATACCACTAAATAGATTTAACTAGTTATCGGGTGCTAACCTAAAAGGGACATCCAACCTTGGTTTCTGCCAACAATGATCATAAGCATCAATTAACTATGTATAAACATGCACCCATTAGGGGCAATAAGTAACAACAAAGGCGATGGAAGCCCCGACCTGGACCCGCCCGGGTACAATTTACGAGGACAAACGACCATCATACGGATACGCAGACGCATGGCGTACACTTTATAGGGATACCGCTACCCATACAGGTTTTAAGCCTGTGAAAAATAAAAGGGAAATGAACCCTTCTGAATGCATGGTTGCACATAGTTTGATTGACACATAATCTCATTCTCGACAGGTTGGCTTCAACCAATGATTGACCTTTTTTTTAACGGAGAATCTGAAGCTTAAGGCACTTAAGTTCACATGAGTCCAAGCGCTTGTCACAAAGATTTAGCAGTGGAGTTGACCTGATCGAAACATTGATTGTTTGACCGAGATCGACACCGTTGCTCCTGCCATAAGGCAGGATCCAGAGATCTGAGGCAAACCTCCGACTCTGGATTTTGATGTGGCACAGCTGCATTGCTGATAAAACATTGTTGTTTTACAGCTTTATGCTTGTGCGTTGTGCGGGTGTTGGATCTGTTTTTGATTTTTCTATTTTTTTCTGCAATTTTTGAAATTTTCAATTATTATTTTATGGGATTTTTTTTTGAATTTTTTTAAATTTTGAAGCTATTATCTTATGTGACTTTTTTGGATTTTTTAAAGTTATCAGTTTACGTGGTTTTTGAATTTTGGAGTTATTATTTTTTGTGAATTTTTTTGATTTTTATAGTTTTATGTGCATTTTTGAATTTTGGAGTTATTATTTTATGTTAATTTTTTGGATTTTTATCATTTTATGTGAATTTTTGAATTTTGGAGTTATTATTTTATGTGAATTTTTTGGATTTTTATCATTTTATGTGAATTTCGTGAATATTTTCGGCTTCTCTGTGGGGATTATATTATTATTTTTTATTTTCCTTGTGTGTAGGACCGGGATGCTCATTGTCCTCGGCCCGTCCTTATTTTAGCACGGCTTCCTTGGAAAATCGAAGGATGATCGAAAAGCCGACTTGGGAGCGCGTGCATCGGTTGGAAGTGACCGAACAAACAAACAATAGGAAGTGCGGGACCGGTCTTCCCATCTGACCCGTACCAGGCCTAAGACCTGGCCTGAGTACTTGGCGTAATTATTAGTTGCGCTAGGCCATTATGGGCCCAAAAATAGGCTGGCGCAACTAATAGTTGAGCCAAGTCAAAGGAAGGCAAACTTTTGCCTGGCGCAACTATTAGTTGCGCCAGGTTTGGCTGGGTATTTAAAACAACCCGAAGTCGGGCAGTGGGATCTCATTTCGAATTCTTCCCCCTCTCTTCCTCTTTGAAACCGAAAACTGCTCCCCCTCTCCCTAGGGTTCCTTTACGTTGCCTTTAGCGTGCCCATTGCCGTTGTTTTGCTTGCAGACCGATCGCGGCCCTACGCTAGACAAAAAAAAACCCTTTTCTTCATAAGGTAATCTTTTAAACTCTTTTTTTCTTGATTTTTCTTGCTTTTTGTTATGCAAATATGATCATGATCTTGCATTTCTAGATGAAGAATAGTTTATTTTTGTTGTAGGCATATTAGTTGATGATGTGCAAATGATTTTTTTTTTTATGAATGATGCCTTCTTCCTTTCTTTTTTTTGATTTTATGTGTAATATATATATATATATATATATATATATATATATATATATATATATATATATATATATATATGCAAAATAATAATTTTTTGTTTTTATTTGTGCCTAGAAAAGGGGTTTTATTTTTGTTATTTTTGTTTTTTTTTTTATCTCAAAGCAAGGATTTTATATATCCTTTTTGAAAACTAGTTTAGAAAAAGGGAATTTCTAATGATTTTTGGTTTCTATATATTGAAAACTAACTAAGGAGGAAGTGTTTTTTTTTTTTTTATTTCTCTTAACATTAAAAAGGATTTTGCCCCTTTTTTTTTGTTGTTTTTTTTGAAAAGTATCTAAGGTATTGATTTATATATATGTGATATTTTTCTGTTTTAGTTTTTTTTTGTAAAAGAGGGATTTTTTTGGTCACTAAAGGAGGATTTTTTGGTGTTTGTTCTCTCTTTTTTTTTATTTTTTTATATAGTATGCAAGAAGGATTCTTTTTTTCTTGATTTTATGGTCCATGAAGAACAGGACTCTTTTGTTGTTTTTTTTGTTTCCTGTTTTTGGAGGCATAAGGAAAGGATTTTTTTTTTTTTTGTTTTTATGATTTTCTAAACAGTAGGAAAGACCTTTTTTGTTTTTATGGTTTTCGAGGTATAAAGTGAAGGACTTCTCTTCTTCTTTTTTTTATTTTCTAAACAGAAAGAAAGAGATTTTTTGTTTCCCTAGACATAAAGGGAGGATTTCTTTTTCTAAGTGTAAGAGAAGGGCCTTTTCTTTTTTTCTTTTTGGAGTGATAAAAGAATGATTTTATTTGCTTCTAACTTGCTTTATTTTCAAAGATAGGCAAGGAAAATTTTATTTATTATCTTTTTCTAAAGAAAAGATTTTTTTTTGGCATTTTCAGCCTAAAAAGGGATTTTTTTTTTTTGTTTTTTTGGATGTGTATCTCTCATTTTTTTTTAATGATATGTGAAAAAAAAGGGGGAAGGTGAGCATACTTACCTCCCTTTTTGCAGCATAGGATATCATGGCTTTTTATCATTGATCTGTTCTGACGTGATTGCTTTGTTGCCCCAGCATGTCGGGCGGTGATGAGCACGTTCACAAGGAGGGCCGCGAGGAGGGGCCCGAGATAGTGTACAGTTCGCGAGGAGAGCTGTTATTCTAGGTGGAGCGGAGAGCGGGCCCATGGCTCGAGATGCAGGGTGAGGCTGCCCGGGTCGGCCTCCTCCATCAGCAGCACACTCATATCTCCAATTTTGGAATAGCGGGCAAGGTAAAAGATAGGTTTAGTTTCTTCCCTTTGCGCAGTTTTTTTTTCTTTACCTCTACTATCTGATGTGAATTTTTTTTTAGTGCAGGAGCTGCCCAACATTGAGTTCCGCGGGGGGTGGGTCAACTTCCACGAGTTCTACCTTTATGTCCCCCCTGTGGTGAAAGTTTTGTTGGAGCAGGTGGGCTTCGGGGAGTTCTTGTCTTGCCCTCCCATGAGGGCAGATGCCGCCAATCTTAAGGCCCTCATTGAGTGGTTCCGTCCCGAGACCATGACGTTCCACATGCCGTATGCCGAGCTGATGCTGACGCCCGTTGATTGGGCCATGATTACTGGCATTAGGATTGGTGGATTCCCGATATCCACCTTGGCGGTACCAAGCCGGGAGGACATCATTCGGTTGATCGAGGCCTATCCTCCTCATGGGCAGACCCATGGCACAGAGGTCAAGATGTCCTGGCTGACCTCCCTCTTTTCTGCTGATGAGCTGGTAGACCTAGGCCAGCCAGATCGGGTGCTTTACATCGCGCCAGAGCGGGAGATTGTTCTGGCCCGCATCACCCTCCTACTCCTGCTGGGAAAGACCCTTTTACAAATGCCAGTGGGGGACGGGTCAGCCTGGCCCTGCTAAGTGTGATGGATAATTGGGGCGATGTTCCCAGGCATGACTGGGGAGGGGCGGGATATGCCTGGCTGATGTACAACTTATCCTGGGTCACGACCGGGGACTCGAAGTCTGTCGTGGGATTTTGGGCCATTCTTGATGTAATTCCTCACCCCTTCACTTTTGTTTATCGCTATCATCTACTCATCATTTTTCTTTTCTGACTGATCCATTTATATTACTGACCTGCTCTTGTGTCATGCCCCTTTTTTAGGTATGGGGATACCACCACTTTGACCCTGGGCGCCCGCTCCTTTTCACAGAGGTGCTCACCTATCCCCTCCTCAGCAACTGGCATCAAGCCCGCCGCCCTGACGTGGGCTTAAAGCACCTGGAAATGGGCCAGGTCCCAGCTTGACTTGATGGTGCCTGAGCAGGTGATAACTTTTCAACCTTTGTTCACTTTCAGCTTGGGCATTTCTTTTGATTGAGGTGTTGCTTACTTGGTCTCTCTTACTTTTTGGTTTTGAGCAGATCCTCCCCGATCCATACCTGACATCCCCCTTCTAGGACCGAGCAGCCGTGGGTGCCTCCCACCTATTCAACAACCGCCGCGTCGTCTTCTTCTATGGTGCGTGGGCCAAATGCTACTATTTGGGAGAGCGGGTGGTGCATTAGTTCCAAGGATACTATGCCATACCTGTGGACCCGCCGACTGATGTTTGGAGTCTTGCTGGCAGCATTGAGGAGTTGACAGTGGCCTTTTTCAACAATGGGTTCCCTATCGCGCTCTCCATGTGCCTGGGGATTATCATGCTTGGTACGAGTGCCTCCCCTACCGGTTCATCTTGTCGCGTTTTATCCCTAGCGCTAATTTCCTTACGTTCGGGGGCCCACTTGGTCGGTAACCTCTTCTCAGCTTGGATTAATTTCTCTTTCACTTTTACTCTGCCTGAGTCTTATCTGAATAGATTCTTGTCTGGTTCACAGTTTGCTCCGGGAGATGGTTCGGACGATGAAGGTGGGCCGAGTGCTGCAGATCCCTCTAGTGCTGGTCCTTCTGGTGTGGGTCCCTAGGGCGAGGGTTCATCAGGTGAAGGTCTGTCGGGTACCTCTTAGGTGGGTGTCCCTGGTGGGGGTCCATCTGTAGCCTATGGGACCTTCCGGTGTCTTGAAGATGGCTTCCTCTCCGACCTCTGTGCCGACGTGGACCGACAGGCACGGCTCTCTACCGAGGCGGCCCGTGTTCCTCCTCTTGAGGTGGTCCTTAGGGTGAGTTTTCAGATGAGCCGCTTCTCCTTTATTTTGGTTTCCTTCGGTACATGCTTTCAAGGGCGTTCTAACAATTGAATACTATATCGTAGGACTTCAACTCGGCTATGGAATACACAGAGTAGCATCGTCATCTGGCGGAGCTTCGAGAGGTGGAGACGGTGAGTACCTGGCTGCTCGACTCCTGTCTTTTTCTCTTTTCCTTTTTTTCATTATCATTGGCTCCTTGACTGATCTTGTCCTTGACTGTGCCTTGCAGCGTGCCCGGGCTAAGGAGTCGTGTTCCCTGCTCAGTAGGATTTCCCAGGCATGGTCTAGAGTGGGGGACATGAGGACCTATCAGAGCTCCTCCCGCCGTCGCAAGAAGTCCAAGGTAGCGAGCAAGGAATAGGCTATTAGTTTCCTTCAGCATTTTTTGGATTTTATTTTGGGATTTGTTTTTAAACAATTTGGAGAATGGTTGGTGTGGTACTTTTGGAAACAAATTTGATTTTTATAATTATTTTGGAAATGGTCTTGCTTTGATTTTATGCTCCGCTTGCTTGGCATCAAATCTGTTTCTCTGCAGGATGTGCCTGCTCCATGCCTTTTTAGAAAGTGGCCTTTGGGGTCACATGCCTCAATGCAGGATCAATCCTGCATATAATAAAATATTTCACAAGTCATTGATGGTCGGAAGTGCCGACATATATAAAATCAACAAAATGGGCAGAAGTCCCTCTTGATTCCCGAGATGGTGAGAGGGGTTTTAATCCGGCACAACTAATAGTTGCGCTTGAGTTTGGCTTCTATGAGCGATGGGGCCTTATATTCCCGAATTGACCCAGAAATTGTTTCTTTTTTGTTTGACTTGGCTCCTTTGACCGACATCTTTAGCTCTTGTTTCTCCAAGGCAGGTCCATCTTCCTACATTGATTCTTATCTTCCTAAAAGATCCTTGAACGTTCATGGATCCGCCTCCTAACCCTCCCTTACGTGGAGGGTCTAGAGCTAATGTATCCTCTTTGTCGTGCTTGGGGCCCAAGTTCCTGGCGGCTTGGTTTGGGAGTCTGAATGAGAGTGAGCTCGCCGACTTAGGGCGTCTTGGGCTATCTCTCCTTCCTTCCTTCTTAGAGATTCCTCTTCGGTGGGAGCTCCTTCATGCCGCCGCTTCGTGCTGGGATGTGAACCTCCATGTATTCCGTTTTGGGAAGCGAGAGTTGACCCCAACCCTTGAGGAATTATCCAATCTGTCTGGCCTGAAGCTTCATAGGGTCCTTGTAAGAGTTATGCCTAGGCCTGGGTATTCTAGATCCGTTCACCTTACTCTCGGTTTGAAGAAATCCGAGTATGAGAAAAGCCTCGTCGGGGGGGCCCACAAGGTGTTCATTGAAATTCCTCAGAACTTTTTGGTGATGAAAGCCTCCGAAGATTGCCGGTTAGGAGTGTCTTTAACGTGAAAGCTCTAGCACTTGGTCTCATCTCTGAAATTCTCTTCTACACCAGGGGAGAGAGCTTCTCATTGATAGTTTGTGATATTTTGATGGAATTAGAGGCGGGCCAGTCCATGATGCATTTGGTTCTTGCTGAGCTATACCGATACTTTAATTCTTTTGCCTTGGGCAAAGTGGAGGGTCTTCAGGGATGCCCCTTGTTGCTCTAGGTCTGGCTGGGTGAGCATTTTGTCATTTTGGGGCCCGTGCCTCACTTCTTTATTGCTCGAGGCAAAGTGGCCCACTATTTTTTGGGTAGATGCCACTTACTCCCCCAGGGTGATACGTCGGCTCTGAAACTTTGGTTGGTCGATGCTGAGCTGACATGGAGGCTTCCTTGGTTTGATTGGACCTTCCCAGTGATTCGTTCTAGAACCTTGAGGGTATCACCCTCCTAGGACTGACCGACAACACCTTCTACTTCCCATTCCGGGTGTTGCGTCAGTTTGGCTGCCCTCAGCAGGTGCCTTGCGAGGCCAGACCCTATTTATGTGATTTGATCTTTTCAAGGGGATCCTCTGGAGACATAGACTGGATTGCTGCTCTTTGGGAGACGCATCAGTTGACCCTGATGTGTGATTTTGAGCAGGGACACTCAGTTAGAACTTCTCCTGAGTATGAGGCCTGGCTGTTGACTGAGCGGCCTGCCGCCGATGGCCCGAATTTGTCAGAGAGCATTGAGACTGGAGGTCCCTGGCAAAAGAAAGAAGCGGTGCTACGGACCCGTATCGAGCTATTGGTGAATGAGAAGAGGGTCCTGCAAGAACTCTTGGCCTACGAGAGGGTTAGAGCAGACGCAGCGGAGATTGAGGTTCTCCGTTTGAAGGAATCACTGAGAGTTCCTTTTGGAGCCGCTGACTCTTCTCTGAAGAGGTTCAAGAGCCTGCATGGTCGTTGGCTAGCTGAGAGGAATGTCCGAGAGGATGATCTTTATGCTGAGATTAGCGCTTTGAAGCGCGAGTTGGGCCGTTGACTCCTTCCTGCACACAGAACTCTTTGCACAGATCATATACACAGAAAAAAGGGCATAGAAAACCCCTTTACAGATACACACACATTTTTGGTATACATATATATATATATATATATATATTTCATTATTTTTATTTTTGTTTTTTTGGTTTTTTTCTATACTTGTAAAAAGGGAAACACGTCAGTCATCACACCGGCTATTTTTGCGATGTGGTGCAAGTGATACAAAAGGCAGTTATATACATCTATACAGATCTATTATTTTTGTTTGATTTATGTATTATCTCCTCTTTTTTTTCCTTCTTTTTTTTCTTCTTTTTTTTTTGCCTTAATCATTGGGTGATACTTTGAGGGACCTTGGGTCTGCCTTTGAGCATGGTCGACCCCCCCTTTTTTGGAGCCGGACCTGGGTCTTCGAATTTTTCCAAGATTGGAATGTTGATCCCTTCGGATTGAGTTAAACCTTTCTCCTTGCCTCAGGTCATAGTTTGACGGTGCGGGTTTCACAAAGACAATTCTGGTTGAGGCCCGATTTGAATTAGCATCAGCGGCCCCCAAAAACAAGGGGGGCAGGGGTAGTAACCAAGGGAGGCTCCTCAATAATTTTTTATCAGTCCAAACCTTTCTTTTTCTATTTTCCTCTCTTCTTTTTTTTTATCTCCCCCTTTTTTACTCGTGGCGCCCTTTCGGGTTTTCAACACGTCCATGGATTTAGCTCTCTTACCCCAAGCGCCCTTTCGGGTTTTCACCTAGTCCGCACAAGCTCGCTATTTTTACCCGTAATGCCCTTTTGGGTTTTCACTACGTCCATCTTGCTTTGTGCTTGTATTTTTATTTTTTATTCCTTTTATATATTTTTTTCAAGAGCCACGACATAGACGTCGATTCCGTCATAGTCGGCTGGATGGGGTTCTGGTGTCGTCTCACGACTAGGCTCATGTTGACTTAACAGATATTATGGCTGCTTGCGAACCTACCAAGAGGGCTTCCTTCAGGGTGTAGCTTGGCCATGGGTTAGGTTAGGATTTGAAGGTATGCTGGGTTAAAAGGATTTCCTTGATACAGCTTCAGTTTTCTCAACACACTTTCTTTGTTGGGGGTTTTACTGCATGCCCCGTGATTCTCCTATATTTTTGTTCTTTTTGCTTCATTTCAGGCAATCTCTTTTTGAGGTTTTGCTTTTTTGATTTTTATGGATTTTAATAGTAACTCTACTTCATCTTTTCTCTCTTTTTTTTTTGGTATATGTACATGTATATTTTTTTGGGGGGAATGGGTTTATTGAAAGAAAGGCCCAGACTCAAATGGGGTAGCAAAGGATATCATTATTTATAGGGATGTTTTTGGGCTACTGTGCTTGGAATGATGGCCTCTTTTAGGTGGTTCTTAAGCAGTCACGTATCTGTTTCATCAATACTTACCTTATTACGATAGGCTAAGAGTAGAACCGTTGGACATATCCAGCGTTGATGGGCTCAGGAAGATGATCTCTGTCCATGGTGGCGAGGCGGATGGCGTATCCCGGCAACACTTCTCGAATGATATATGGTCCTTCCCAGTTCG
Source organism: Chloranthus sessilifolius (assembly GCA_021018995.1). NCBI lineage: Eukaryota > Viridiplantae > Streptophyta > Magnoliopsida > Chloranthales > Chloranthaceae > Chloranthus > Chloranthus sessilifolius. Next base: position 73,952,576 of record CM037591.1, read on the forward strand.
GCTTAAACTTTCCTCTAGGATCGGCATGGAGGGAAGGGAAGATCTTCGTCAGCATAGTGTCTCCTACCTTTAGATCTCGACCGCGGACATGTTTATTGTAAGCACGTGCGATTATCCCCTGGTAAACTTGAGTGTGGCATAAGGCTAGGAGTCTCTTTTCGTCCAGTAAGTTCAGCTGATCAAAGCATGATCTTTCTCTTTCTGCTTCAGGTAAGCCTGATTCTATGAGGATTCAGAGTGAGGGTACTTCAACCTCTACCGGGAGGACGGCCTCGGTTCCATGCACAAGGGAGAATGGTGTTGCCCCTGTAGCGGTATGGATCGACGTTCGGTAGCCCCACAAAGCAAATGGTTACATTTCACTCCAATCTTGATAACTGATGACCATTTTCTCAAGGATGCAGACGACTGTCTTGTTTACGGCTTCCACGGCTCCATTAGTTTGAGGCCGATAAGGGGATGAGCGATGGTACTTGATCTTGTATTGCTCGCAGAAGTCTCGGATGCGCTTATTCGTAAACTTTGTGCCGTTGTCCGTGATGATATCTTTGGATACTCCAAATCGGCACACAATATTATTCTTGAGAAACTTCTCAATGTGACTGGCAGTGATGTTGGCATATGGGGCCACTTCTACCCACTTGGTGAAGTATTCAATGGCGACGAGGATGAACCGATGCCCGTTTGATGCTTTCGGATTAATCATTCCGACAACGTTAAGGCCCTAGGTAGCAAATGGCCAAGGAGTGGTCATGCAATGAAGATCAATGGCAGGAGCGTGTATCAGACTTGAGTGTTCCTGACACTTATAGAATTTTTAAACATGTTTGCAACAATCCGATTCCATGGTGGTCCAAAAGTATCCCTGCCGTAGGATTTTCTTAGCGAGCATGTGACCGCTGACGTGGGCTCCGCATACTCCCTCATGGATTTCTTTCATAATATTGACTGCTTCACTTTCAGTGAGGCACCTGAGTAAGATGTTATTGTATGATTGCTTGTAGAGGCATTCCCCACAAATGACATGACCTGCCGCTAAATGTTGAATTGTTCGTCAGTCTATCTTGGATGTACCCTCTGGGAAAGTTAGGGTTTCGAGGAAATTTTTAATATCTGAGAAGCAAGGTGGCTCATCATCAGGCTTTGTAGGTTCCTCAATCTGGAGGCAGAAGGCCGGCTCATTCCTCTGCTCGATCATAATCGGCTTCATCTCAACGCCATAGGGGATTTCAATCATTGATGCCAAAGTTGCTAATGCGTCAGCAAAGCGATTCCTTATCTGGGGGACGTATGAGAAAGTCACTTCTTGAAAGCAAGCTATCAGATCCTCGAAGTGTTCATGATAGGGGATCAGTTTCTCATCTTTCGTCCTTCAGTCACCATTCGTCTGACATATGATTAATTGTGAATCGCCAAATACTCGAAGGTGAGTTACATTCAGATCGAGAGCCGCCTGCAGACCAGTGGCGCAAGCTTCATACTCAGCCATATTATTAGTGCAAGGGAAGTTGACCTTGATAGAGACCTGTACATGGGATCCTTTCGGTGAAATCAGGATGGCGCCAACTCCTTGGCCTTTGACATTTGTTGCCCCGTCAAAGTGCATTACCCATGATTCTTCTGCTTCTTCTATATCGTCTTCCGTCATGAACAAGATATCTTCATCGGGGAACTCAGTTCTCAAAGGCTCATAATCAGGTAAAGGATTATCAGCAAGATGATCAGCAAGCGCCTGCCCCTTAATCGATTTCTGAGTGACGTACGTGATGCCGATTCCGATAATAAAAGTAGCCATCATGCGGTTTATCCAGTGAGAGCTGGCTTTTCAAATAGGTATTTTAATTGGTCCATTCGGGCTAAAAGCAGAACGACCTGGGATAGTAAGTAATGGCGGAGCCTTTGAGTAGCCCATATAAGAGCTAGGCATGCTTTCTCTAGATGAGAGTAGCACGTTTTGTAATCAGTAAACTTCTTGCTCAGATAGTAAATGGTCTGCTCTCTTCTTCCTGTTTCATCGTGCTGCCCTAAAACACATCCCATCGAAACTTCTGTCGTGGAGAGATACATCAAGAGTGGTCTCCCTGGCTTAGGTGGTACAAAAATAGGTGGATTAAGGAGGTAGCTTTTGATTTTTTCAAACGCTGCCTGACAATCGTCGTTCCATTCAACAGGCGAATTCTTCCTTAGTAACTTGAAGATCGGCGTGCAGATTGGGGTTAGCTGTGCAATGAACCAACTGATATACTATATTCTGCCCAGAAACCCTCTAACCTCTTTCTTAGTAGATGGCAGTGGCATCTCAGTGATGGCTTTGACTTTGATTGGGTCGACCTCGATCCCCCTCCTGCTAACGATGAATCCTAATAGCTTTCCTAACATAGCACCAAATGCGCACTTCTGGGGATTCAAACGTAGTCGATACTTCCTCAGCCTTTCAAACAGCTTCTGAAGGTTTACCAGATGGTTGCTTCACTCTAGTGACTTGGCTATCATGTCGTCGACATACACTTCAATCTCTCGGTGCATCATGTCATGAAATAGTGCAGTCATAGCTCTCAGGTATGTTGCACCGGCATTCTTCAGCCCGAATGGCATGACTCGATAGCAGAAGGTTCCACAGTGGGTAATGAACAATGTCTTCTCACGATCAACCTCTGCCATTTTGATCTGATTATATCCTAAGAATCCATCCATAAAAGAAAGCATCCCGTGCTTAGCAGTGTTATCAACCAAGATGTCAATGTGTGGTAGTGGGAAATCGTCATTTGGGCTTGCTCTATTCAAATTGCGAAAATCGATGCACATGCAGACCTTTCCATCCTTCTTTGGTACGGGCACGATATTGGCTAGCAATTACGGGTATTTGGATACCATGAGAAACCCCGCGTCATACAGCTTGATGACCTCATCTTTGACTTTCAACATCCACTCGGGTCGGAGATGTCTCAGCTTCTGCTTGACTGGCTTTATATCAGGGTAGAGGGGCAACTCATGCTCGACCAAATCAGTATCCAAACCAGGCATGCCCTCGTACGACCAGGCAAAAATGTCTTGCTATGACCGAAGGAAGTTGATCATGCTTTTTCTTTCCTCAGGAGACAGTGACGTTTTGATCTTGGTTATTCTGGGAACCTCCTCAGTTTCTAGATTGACGTCTTCGGTCTCTTCGACAATGGGGGTAGGGTTGTGCTCAAAGTTGGCAAATTGGTCAAGGGGCTCATTAGGGAGCTCTTCGAAGGGGACATCCTCGTCCAGACTCGTGATCCCTACCTCTTCTTGTATTTCTACAAGGAAGGGGTCGATTTCACGTGGGACGGGTATTTTGATTAAGGCATCCTTTTGTGGGACATTTTTTGGAATTTTAAATGACAATATTTTTGGACTTTGGATTTTTTTAATGTTTTTAGGATTTTGTATTTTTTCCATGTTTTTGAGATTTTGTATTTTTTCTATGTTTTTGAGATTTTTGTTTTCTTTGGAGATGTACCCTTGGCAGGGCGGGTTTGTGTATATACAAGGTATTGCCTGCCAAGGGCTTATCTCACTTTTTATAGGTTGTTTTTTTTTGGAAAATAGGCGCCAAACTTTAGGCCACTTCCTGCTTCCAGAGTTTGGGGCAAAGATGCCCAGTTGCGTACCTGAGGGTCGCTTCTTTACCTATTGAGATGGAGGGTGCTGACTGATATGGCTTATTGGAGTTAGCCTCCATCATATTGATCCCCATTTCGTCTAAGATCAAGTCCTTAAACGATAACTTAGTTTTAGGGTGATTCACCATAGGGGGGGCTTATTCAGGTACCGACCGTCGTTCCTCGAAAAGGGATAACGCGGTAAAATCTATCTCCAAGCTGGGAAGGGAGATCTGGGGATTGGTGGGATGGATTGAGGTTATGGGTTTGTGTGGAGTTAAATGAGTTGCTCCATTTTGATCGATCTTTATGACCCCTACGCTGACAAAGGAATCCCTGATGTGCGGCCTAGGACAAGGTTTCTCCTCTATGTTGATTCCTCGAGCTTTTACAGCCGTGGCGACCCTGGCTTTCTCTTTGGCCTCTCAGACCTCTTGCTCTGTGGGCTTATATCCTAGCCCGAATCTTACTTTTTGTCCCTTAGCCACAACTGGCTCACTTCTGCCTTGCAATTTGGGTCCCAAACCCCTTCCTTTCTGATAGCCCCATCTTTGGAGCATCGCCACTGCTGCTACCAGAGCGCCTCCCATTTTAGACATGATGCCCTCGAAACTGTGGAGGTCGACGTCCTCAGCGGTGTGTGGCACATCTAGCATATTGGGTTTTTTGACGCTATTGGTGGCCCTTTCTTTCTCACTGTGCCCCTCTCCAATGATCGTGATGATCTTGTACCCAGATGCAAATTTGAGTTTCTGGTCCAATGTGGAAGGTATAGCTCCGACTTCATGTAGCCACGGGCATCCCAATAACAGGTTAAATGAGGATTTGATATCCATGACTTGAAACAAGATGGAAAAGGTCATTGGCCCTATCAACAGCTCAAGATCAACTTCTCCCATTATTTCTCTCTTGGTATTGTCAAACTCTCTAGCGCTGGTTTTGGTGGGCCTTAACATGCACGGATAAACCCAAATCTTGGTAGCGGTTCTCAATGGGCATATATTCAATGCAGACCCATTATCAATTAGTACCAAGGGGATAATCATATTTCCAGACTCAACGGTTATATTCAAAGATTTTGAGTGGCTACCTCCTTCCTCAGGTAAATCGGTATCAGAAAATGAAATGGCATTTGTGGCCATCACTTGACCAATTATCTGTCCGACTTCATCTGGGCTAACTTGGAGTGCTACATGAGCATTTTTTAACGCCCCCATTAATGCTTGAAAATGGAGTGGGGACGTCATTAACAGATCCCATACAGTGATATGGGCAGGCATTCTTCTGAGCTGAGTCTCCAGTATATGTTCTCGACTCATCTTCTCAAAGGGGTTCACCACGCTGTCTTTCTTTCCTTCAGGTTGGGCCTGTCCTGCTGCTGGTATTTCTAGCTGCTTTGATATCCTCCCTGATCTGGTAACAAAATCTACTGCCCCTTCTCTGCTGCTGCTTCCGGCATTGATATCTGTTTATTTGTAGCTTAGCAGGACCTGGTGAGGATCATATGTGGGTTCGGAGAGCTGGAAGGATATGGTTACCGGTTCTTGAGATACTTGTACTGTCGTCTCAGGAGGTGTGGGCAATACTTGATTCACCCCGGTGGCAGTGGGTTGGGTGGAAAGATTGGGCCAAATGGGGGTGGTGGAGCTTGAGGGTGGTGGCATTGGAGGGAAGGAGGTAAAAGTAGGCCATTGATAGCCAGTGGGTGTTGGCAGCAGATGGGGGGTCTGATGGGCTATTAGGTAATTGACCATGGTGGTGGAACTTGCCGGTGGTTGAACTGGGGGTGATAGAGTGGGCGCAGGCCATTGATTGTTGATGGGTGTGGGTGTCGGATTGGGGGCCTGTTGGCTCATTGGATAATTGATGGGGGTTGTGGTGTACGGTGGTAGTTGGAATGGAGCAGGCGTGGGCCATTGATGACTGGCGGGTGCGGGTGTAGGATTGGGAGCCTGTTGGCTCATTGGGTAATTGATGGGGGTTATGGTGTATGGTTGGTATGCATTGATATTCACGTAATTGACGGGTGTGGGTGATGGAAAGTATGCCTTGAGATCCAAGGGTTCAATTTGTGGAGTTAGATTGGGGAAATAATCTGACAAATTTAGGGGTTCAACTACCCCTATATTCCTTTCTTCAACGTTTCTTAACAGCGGTGCTACATAACACTCCTGATCACTGATGTAATCGGATGGGTCCGAATTCAAACTCCTCATCTTCTATCATTCTGATGGTGGGTCTGAGACCTGCTCCTCCGGTAGGATGTGGGGGTAGTGGTACTTGATGAATATTAGCATGCTGAGAAGGTGTTGGGGGAATGATTTTCCTGACATCAATCAAATCTTGGATAGTGTGCTTCAATGGGAAGCAGCGATTAGTAGGGTGACCTTGGCCCAAATGAAAATTGCAGTGGGTATTTGGGTCATAGTTTTTTAGGATCGAGTTAGTAGGAGGTTACGGATGGCGGATAGCCACTAATCCCTTTTCCACTAACAGGGGTAAAAGTACACTCAAATATTACCCCAGAGGTGTGCAGACTCGATCCTAGCGGGCTCTCCTCTGTTCCGGGGTCATTTGCATTCCTTGCTCGTTCCCCATTCTTTGCATCTGCTTAGGCCTAACTGGTGTTGGTGGGGCCGCCTGAAATTGAAATGGAGCAGTATTATTATTGGGCCTGGTGTTGGCTATGTTCTGGACATCGCCCCCTGTTCTCTTCTCGTTCCTCTACTTAGAAAATCTTCTGACCCCGCGAGGGCCCCCTAAAGTATTCTTACTCAACCGCCCTTCCCTGATGGCATTCTCGCAGCGGTTGGCATTCCTCATGAAATCAGTAAAACAAGACTGCTGTTGGTATACAAGGAAATCAGAAATCACTGGCAGAGTGTTCTTTGAAATCATCTCTATCTGCTCATCATCCGGTATTCTATTTCTGACTTGAGCTGCTAGTGCTCTCCATCACCCTAAGTAGTCACTGAAGGTCTCATTTGGATTCTACTTTAAACGGGCCAAATCAGACTTTCCTGGCTCAATATCAGTATTATAGACATACTGCTCTTGGAACAAATGCGCTAAATCTTTCCACATCTTCATCATCGAGGGTTCAAGAGATGTGAACCACTTCAAGGCCGGTCCGGTCAAACTTTTCTGAAAGACTTTTATTAGCAGTCTTTCGTCCCCCCCGTACTAGCACATGTTCCCACAATAGGACTTGAGGTGTGCGATCGGGTTGCCTGTGCCATTGTATTTGTCAAATACTGGCATTTTAAATTTAGGGGGCAAGGGGACCTCAGCGAACAGGCATAGGTCTGTGAAGTCCATGGCGTGGATTTCAGCACCACCCATTTTCATCAGCTGTTTTTATATTTTGTCTAATTGTTCCTTCAGCTGCTCTGACTCTTTCGATATAGGGGCCGCTTTCTCGGCCGTCAATCGAACTTCACTCTGGGCTACCAGGAGGTGGGCAATTACTGGTGGAGGGTTGAGGCTGGTCAATGCCCCAGCATAGGCCCCGCTATTCCTAATCTTGTCCTCCTCATACTGCTGGTCGACGTAATGCGCAATGAAGACAGGATTCTCAACCTGTTGCTGGATGGGTTGGATGGGAACGACATGAGTAGGGGTTGGGTGAGCCCATTGGGGGTGTGGAAAGGTTGGTTGGGTGATGGGAATTTGGTTTTGAGGCGGGGCCTAGTAGGGCCATTGGGTATGGGGGAAGGTTTGGAGATGGCCTGGGGGTGTGGGGCCATGGGGTAATTGGGTTTGGGGGATGACATGGGTTTGACCTAGCTGTGAAGGTTGGGTTAGGTGTTGGGGGTGTTGTGGAAGGTATGAGTGTGGGGTTTGGGTTTGGGCCATGAACCATTGATCATTTTGGGTCATGGGCCACTCATAGGTCTGGGCCATGGACCCTTGGTAGGTTTGGGCAAAGGGCCCTTGATGGGTCTGGGGCACGAGCCCTTGGTGGGTTTTGCCCCATGGGCCTTGATGGGTATGGGGCATGGGCCCTGGGTGGGTATGGCCCATGGGCCTTGGAGGGTCTGGCTCAATGGGCCTTGATGGGTCTGGCCCGTGGGTCCTTGATGGGTCTATCCCGATGGGCCTTGTTGGGTTGGGCCATGGGCCCTTGTTGGGTCTGGGTCATGAGCCCTTGATGGGTTTGGCTCGATGGGCCTTGATGGGTCTGACCCGATAGGCCTTGTTGGGTATGGGCCATGGGTCATTGGTGGATTTGGGCCATGGGCCCCTGATGGGTTTGGATTGGGTGGGTTTATCCCAATGGGCCCTGGGGGATATGGGTAATGGGGTATTAGGCCATGAGGCCTTGGAGATCATGGATGATGGGGTATTGGGTCATGGGGCCCTGAGATGTATGGGAAAAGGGGGTTTGGGCCAATGGGCCTTGGGGTATGTGGGTGATGGGGGTTTGGATGGTGTAGATTATGGGAGGTTGATGAGGGTCATGGGGGAGTGAAGCATGGAGGCTTGCTAAGGTATGGGATGGATTCATGGATGTGGGGTGTGGAGGAGAGATATTTTGGGAAGCCCTCCATGAGGAGTATGCTTGGAACATCTCCTCCATCATGGCCATGGAAGGGGGGGGGAGATGTGAATGGTGGATTTAAGGGGTGATGGGGTATAGATGGGGTGGAGGTGGTGGAAAAATTAGGCATGGCCACGGTAGGTGGGGGTGTATGGGGTGGATGAGGGGATGTATTGGGTATGTTTGGGGATGGGGGGCATGATGAGGAAGGATGAGGGAAATTGGGCATGGCCACCGGTAAAAATGGGCATGACCTGGATGGATGGAGGATCCTGTGGGGGGTTGGATAGGGTGGAAGTGGTGTATGTGAATGTGGGTGGATCGGGTTTATAGGGGGATGATGGGAATTGGGGCATGGATGTGGATTGGGAAAATGGGTTTGGCATGGGCATGGTTTGGGCAAAAGATGAAGAATGGGGGGTAGGATTTTGGATATTTTGGGGGGTATCGGTTGGAAAAATGGGGGCGCCAAATGGGCCGATAACAGTAAAGGGGGGTTGGGTGAGGGGGATGGTGGAAAAGACTTCTCCCGAATGGGAGTGGGTTGGAGAATGTCGCGGGGATGAGTCAGGATCGACGTAGGACGGGTCCACTACCCACGACATTCTTTGGGAGCGTGTCGGGTAAGGGTGCCTTGGATAAGGCCCAAAAATCCTCCTCCTTCTTCCCCTACGGGATGACGGAGGGCAAGATGATGTCGTTGTGCCGGCACCACAAACTAAATATTTTTTGTGTTTTAATTATATATATTTTTTTGAATTTTATGAAAACCTTTTGGAAAAAAAAGGTTCCGAGGCCTTGGAATTCCCTTTTCGAGTGGGTCTCGTACCTCAATTCAAGACCCGCGACGATGGTTCTGATGCACTTCGGAAGAATCGAAGGAGAACCTTCGATCTATTAAAGGCACAAAAATCAAGGCAAATGACCCGATCCCCCGAAACGAGCCAAAAAGAAGTTGCCTTCTCTTAATCGGTGCGGGAATATTGGGTGTCGGAGATGGCGGGGCCTAAACAAGGCACTATGCACATTGATCGGGCAACTCGGGAGGTGGAAAGGGCCAAGGATTCGGGTTGGATGCTACCAAACAAACCTAGCGCAACTAATACTTGCGCCTGAGTTGCAGGGGAGGACTTTTACACTGGCGCAACTATTAGTTGCACCAAGGTAAAATCGCGGAGTTTAAAGCTGGAGCAACTATTAGTTGCGCCAGTTATAAATTCCAATGTTTTTACACTGGCGTAACTAATACATGCGCCGGGTAAAAACTGCCTCTCCAGAACAGAGAACAGCAGCCATTGATGCCCGAAATGAGTCTCTTTTTTGGTTTTTTGTGGAAGCTAGGCTTCCGAGAACTGAGCTATTTTTTTGGTGATCGATTCTCTCCTCACCGCACCTAAAGGATTGAGTCCGGTATAACTCGCTAACGCACTCCCCAAGGGTTGTAAGCTTCAGAATGGGAACCCACCTGATATACCTCCAGCGCCAGCGCTTTCTCAAATACTAGGTGGGCTGGGACTTTTATGGATCATTACCACTAGGGGCTGCCGCCATACTAAGATCCGGGTGTTTGTATGTGTGCCTAAACCAACCCCTTTCAAAAATCTACCCCGCAAAACAAGTTAATTAAGCTCCCTAACTTGGTTCAATTTTAATTTTTTCAAAGCTTTTCTCTTTTTTTTGGAAGTTTTCTTTAGTTCAAAGACCGGAGGTGATTATCCCGTGCCGCCACTACGGGCCGGCATCCACTGTTAGGATATGAATAATAAAAAAAGACGGGGCCAGTCAAGCGACTAGGCAGGAAATATAAAGTGATGAAATTTAAAATGTGCCAGTCAAGTGACTAGGTAAAAAGTTGCTAAAATTTAAAGCGGAAACGTAGGGGTGAGTAAAAAAAGGTGCCAGTCAAGTGACTAGGCAAAAATTGCTGAAATTTAAAGCGGAATCGTAGGGGGGTGAGTAAAAAAGGTGCCAGTCAAGTGACTAGGCAAAGATTGCTAAAATTTAAAGCGAAATTGTAGGGGTGAGTAAAAAAGGTGCCAGTCAAGTGACTAGGCAAAGATTGCTGAAATTTAAAGCAGAATTGTAGGGGTGAGTAAAATGACGTAATCAGAGAGGTGAGTGACAAAAAAATAGCAAAAATAATAAAAAAAATAGCAATAAAATGTTAGAAAAAATAAAAAATAATAAGGCCAAGTTCAAGGGGAAGCTCTACAAGCTACTCCCGAGGAGAGTCGCCATCAGTGCAACCGTGAGAATCGATCCGATCCCCGTCGCAACGATGCACTCTCTAACGATAAAAAATATAGAGTCACCACCCGGAGCTTTCGGTGTCCCAGGATACCTAGTTCATTTTCATGGGCATCGAAGTGCTAAAAATATGACTCTGAATCCGGTCCACACCAAAGGCTCCTGGGTAGGGGCTTCGGTTATCTATCGGGAAGGTGTTAGGCACCCGATCAACCCGCTTAATGCGATCTCTACTAATGGCCAACAATAAAATGAAGTAAAAGCAAGGAAAATAGCTTCCTCTTGCCCAAAAGGGCTTATAATCCTATTTGTGGCCCTCCGTTCCTACCGAAAAATCGGTGGCGTAACGGCACAAATGAGATGATAGAGGGAGCTAGAAAGAGATAGGAGAAGACAGGGGAGAGCCGGAGCCCTCAGACCCTTGTAGCACCGTAGAGGAGCCTTGCATGGCTTGCTTTGATAAACTCTTGGAGGCTTTGTATGGTGTAAAATGGGGTTCTAACTCCTAGGACTTAAAGCTAAGAGGTAGGGGATGGAGGCTAGGGGATCACACACACCTAGGCGAAGGGTTTTGATGCAAGAACAAGCTTGAGATGAGGTTGGGAGGTTCTGGAATTTGGGTGAAAATAGTGCACAAAAGGGAGGAAGAACTTCTCACTTTGAGCTCATTCTCTCTTAAGCAAATTTCACCAAGGGGTGGGGGGCTCTATTTATAGGAAAGGAGTGGATTAGGAGGCTACTTAGATGCTAATTGGAGTTAGCAATTAGGTAATCTCAAATCTAAAGTTTCCTAGGATTTTGAGAGCTTGGAAGGGTGTGAAGGTGGTTCTAATGGTAGATGATGGGGTGAGGCTTTAAGCCACTTGGAGGGTTGCAAATAGGTAAGGAATGGGTGCAACAGAACTATCAAAACACACCCCAAAGGTTGAGGTGGTCAACAAGTCAAACCCTAAACACAAATTTCGAGGTAAAAACCCAATGTTACTGTTCATATGCCTGGTGCAACTAATAGTTGCGCAAGGCAAATGCATAGTAAAATAGTGAGGAACAGTGCTGGAAGTTAGCTCGCGGGGTGGGGGTTACCTTTTAAACTTGGCACAACTATTAGTTGCGCTAGGCTTAAAATTAGGGAGGATTGGCCTGGTGCAACTAATAGTTGCGCCAGGCAAAATTAAGCGGACGACCTCTACTCTTCAATGGTATAAGAGTTGGTCGTTGTAGAGGGTCGTAGCCAGTTCCGGTGCACCCCTCCTCCTTACTGCCTGGGAAGGTTAGGTTAGGGTTAAGAAAAGGTTCTAAGGGTCAGGGTTGGTTTCTAAAGGTTCAGGGTAGGTTCCTGGGGGATCTAGGGTGATTCCTAAGGGTTTAGGGTGATTCCTAAGGATTCCATACACGTCATCAAAAGCTCGGGAATGTGCCTCTCTCGAAATGTGTTTCGATCAAGCCTTGGGCCAAATTTGGGTGTCTACAGTGATGACCATCTTCTCAAGGATGCAGACGACTATTTTGTTAGCACCATCTACGACACCATTGGTTTACAGTCGATATAGTGACGTGCGATGATGTTTGATTTTATATTACTCGCAGAAGGCTCTGATATGCTTGTTTGTGAAGTTGGTGCCATTGTCCATGATGATGTCCTTGAGTGCACCGAATCGGCAAACTATCTAATTCTTGATGAACTTCTCAACATGGTTGGCCGTGATATTTATATAGGATGCCGTCTCTACCCATTTGATGCAGTATTCAATGGTGACAACGATAAACTGATGCCCATTCAAAGCTTTCAGATTGACTTTTCTAATGACGTCGAGGCCCCAAGTGGCAAATGGCTAAGGAGTGGTCATGCTGTGTAGATCTATGGTTGGAGCATGTATCAAACTTGAGTGTTCTTGGCATTTGTGGCACTTCTGAATGTGCTTACAATAGTTGGCTTCCATGGTAGTCCAGAAATATCCTTGCCGTAGGATCTTTTTGGCGAGCATGTGCCCATTGACATGGGCCCCACAAACTCCTTCATGGATCTCTTTCATAATGTTGGCTGCCTTGCCCTCATTTAGATATCAGAGTAGGATATTATTATGAGACTGCTTGTAGAGGCATTCACCGCAGATGACGTAGTTCATCGCTAAATATTGGATAGTTCGCCTGTCCGTCTCGCAAGTGCCCTTAGGGAAAGCTCATGTTTTGAGGAAATTCTTCATATCTGAGAATCATGGAGCCTCATCATCTAACTTTGCAAGTTCCTCAATTTGGAGGCAGAAGGCCTACTCATTCCTCTGCTCAATCATGATCAGCTTCATCTCGACACCATAGGGGATTTCCACCTTAGATGCCAACATTGCTAGTGCATTGGCAAAGAGATTTCTTGCTTGTGGGACATACGAGAAACTAATATCATCGAAACAAGCCATCAGAACTGCGAGGTGCTCATGGTAGGGGATCAACTTCTCATCTTTCATCTTCCCATCATAGTTTATCTGACATATGATCAATTCTGAGTCGCCAAACACCCTGAGATGAGATGCCTTCAGGTCAAATGCTTCTTGTAAGCTTGCTACGCATGCCCCATATCCGGCTATATTGTTTGTGCATGGGAAGTTGAGCTTGATGGACACTGGTACGTGAGACCCCTTTGACGAAATCAAAATAGTGCCGACTCCTTGACCCTCGGCATTTGCTGCCCTGTCAAAGTACATTACCCAAGATTCTTATGTCTTCGCCGTATCATCCTCTGTCATGAACAAAATGTCCTCATCTGGGAATTCAGTTCTCAAAGGCTCGTAGTCAGGTAAAGGATTTTTGGCAAGATGATCAGCAAGTGCTTGCCCTTTGATCAACTTCTGTGTGACATATGTGATGCCAAATTCAGATAGGAGAAGTTGCCAGCGTGCAGTTCGGCTAGTGAGAGTTGGCTTTTTGAATAGGTACTTCAATGGATCCATTTGTGTTAGGAGTAGAACAACTTGAGATAGCAATTAGTGGTAGAGCCTCTGGGTAGCCAATTCGAGAGCTAGCCATGCTTTCTCCATATGAGAATAACGTGTCTCATAAGAAGTGAATTTCCTGCTCAAGTAATAAATGGCCTGCTCTCTTCTTCTTCTTGTTTCCTCATATTGCCCAAAGACACATCCCATCGAAACTTCAATCGTGAAGAGATACATTAAGAGTGGTCTCCCGGGTTTGGGCGGGACCAAAACTAGTGGGTTGAGGAGGTAACCTTTATTTTATCAAATACTGCCTGACAGCCGTCATTCCACTTGACTGGCGAGTCTTTCCTTCGTAACTTGAAGATCGGCGTGCAAACAGACTGAGTTGTGCAATGAACCGACTGATGTACTGTATTCTGCGCAAGAAGCTTCTAAATTCTTTCTCGATAGATGGCAGTGGTATTTCAACGATAGCTTTTACCTTGATCGGGTCAACCTCGATGCCTCTTCTGTTGACGATGAAGCCTAGTAATTTTCCTGACATGGCACTGAATGTGCATTTTTGAGGGTTCAGACGAAGCTTATATTTCCTCAGTCTCTCAAATAACTTTTGGAGTTTTATCAGATGGTCACTTCTTTTCGATGATTTGGCGATCATGTTATCAACGTACATGTTAATTTCCCGGTGCATCATGTCGTGAAAGAGTGCTGTCATCGCTCTCTGATATGTTGCCCCAGCATTTTTCAGTCCGAAAGGCATAACTCGATAGCAGAAAGTTCCCCATGGGGTAATGAATGTTGTCTTCTCCCGATCTGCTTTTGCCATCTTGATCTGATTATATCCAAAAAATCCATCCATAAATGAGAGCATTCCATGTCTAGCAGTGTTATCGACCAAGATGTCGATATGTGGCAACAAGAATTCGTCTTTTGGGTTTGCTTTGTTGAGATTTCTGAAACCAATACACATGCGAACCTTTCCATCCTTCTTTGGTACTGAGAAAATGTTGGCTAGTCACTACGGGTATATGGAGACCATGAGAAACCCCGTGACGTACTGCTTGATGGCCTCATCCTTCACTTTCAGCATCCATTCTGGCCCAAGGCATCATAACTTTTGCTTGATCGGCTTAACATCTAGATATAGCGGCTGCTCATGCTCGACCAAATCAGTACCCAGACCAAGCATATCCTCATATAACCATGCAAAGACATCTTGGTATGACCGAAGGAAATCAACCATGCTTTTTCTTTCCTCGGGTGACAGCGACGTTCCGTTCTTGGTGATTCTAGGAATCTCCTTAGACCCCAGATTGACATCCTCTGTTTCTTCAACGATCGGGGTAGGGCCATGCTCAAAGTCGGCAAACAGTTCAAGGAGATCATTGGGAAGCTCCTCAGTAAGGACTTCCTCGTCCAAACTCGTGACTCCTACCTCTTCTTGTATTTCTATAGAAAAGGGGTCGATTTCACATGGGACGAGCTTTTCAATTACGACATCTTTTTCTTTGATTTTCTCAGAAATTTTGAAAGACAATATTTTTAGATTTTATATTTTTTCTATGTTTTTACCTTTTTCTTTTTCTATTTTTTTAGTTTTTTCATTTTCTTCGAGGATCAGCCCTTGGCAAGGCGAGTCTCTATACATACATGGTGTTTCCTGCCAAGGGCAAACCTCACTTTTTATAGGTTTTTTTTTTTGGGAAGTGGGTGCCGAATTTTAGGCCACCCAATGCTTCCAAAGTTAAGGGCGTTGATTCCCAATTCCTTACTTACGGTGCTACACCTTTACCTGCCCTGATTGAGGAGGCTGATTGAGATGGCTTTTGGGAGTCAGCCTCCATCATGTTTATCATGGGTTTGTCCGACACTTGGTCCTCAAATGTCAGCAAGGTCTTGTGGTGGTTTACCACAGGGAGAGATTGTGCCGATACGAAAGACTCTTCCTCAAAAAGGGATAAAGCGGCTAGGTCTATTTCTAGGTTGGGGGGAATAATTTGGGGATTAGTGGGGTGGACTGGGGCTACCGGTTTGTGTGGGGTTAATTATGCTACCCCATTCTGATCAATCTTCATAATCCCCACACTCACGAAGGTATTCCGGATGTGAGGTCTAGGACGGGGTTTCTCTTCTAGTTTCATTCCCTTGGCTCTAGCAGCGTCTATTGTTCGAACATTTTCCTTTGCCTCTCGGACTTCTTGTTCAGCGGGCTTGTAACCTAACCCAAATTTGGCTTGCTATCCACCCTTGGCCTTGACTGACTCTCTCCTGCCTTACAACTGAGGTCTTAACCCCTTTCCTTTTTGATAGCCCCATTTCTGGAGCATGGCTATGGCTGCGACCATCCCACCACCGGTCTTCAGAGTGATCATCTTGAGGGGCTCAGGGATTATCGTTGAGACGTCATATTCAAAGCTATGAAGGTCTGTATCTTCAGTTGTGTGTGGCACATCCAACACCTTGGGAATCTCGATGCTGTGGGTTTCTTTTTCTCTTTGCTCCCATCCCTCACCTAAAATGGTGATGATGTTCTCCTTTGACACAAAAATGAGATTTTGGTACAGGGTTGAAGGTATTGCCCCAACCTCGTGTAACCATGGGCACCATAAAAGTAGATTAAATGTGAATTTGATGTCCATAACTTGGAAGGGTATGGAAAAGGTCATTGGCTCGATGATGAGCTCAAGGTAGACTTCTCCAATTATCTCTCTTCTCATGTTATCAAATCCTCTAGCACTTGTTCTGGTTGGCTTGAAAGCGAAGGGGTTCACCCCTATCTTTGTTGCAGTTCTCAGAGGGCATATATTCAAAGTTGATCCATTGTCTATTAATACCAACGGTATCACCAAATTTCTGACTTCTACAGTGGTGTTGAGAGGTTTGGAGTGATTATTTCCCTCATTTGGCAAATCAGCATCCAAAAAAGATATGGCAATGAGAGCCAAAACCTGCCCGATTATTTATCCCACTTCGTCTGGGATTACCTGGATAGACACATGTGCATCTTTTAATGCTCTCATTAAATCTTGGAAATGGAGCAGAGATGTCATTAATAAATCCTAGACAGTGATGTGGGCTGGCATTCTCTTCAACTGTGTTTCTAGTATGTGTTCTCGGCTGCTCTTCTCTAATGGGTTCACTGCAGCAGTATCTTTCTTCCCCTCTGGTTGGGCTGGCACTGGTACTGATGCGTCCGACTGCTTGGAGATCTTTCCTGACTTGGTGATGAAATCAACTTCCCCCTCCCTACTGCTGTCGGCATTGATATTTGTTTAATCATAACTAATCGAGACCTGATGGGGATCATAGGCTAGTCTCGAGATTTAGAATGGGGTGAAAGAAGGTGTCTGTGTTGATGGATTGGGATGGGCGGGGATCACCTGGTTAACTGATGGAATGGTGAAGCAAGTGGGCTAAATGGGGTTGGCGAGGATTGTGGATGACTATATTGGGGGTGATGTGATAGGGGTGGGCCATTGATAACTGATTGGTGATGGAGGGGGATGGGGGACATAATCAGCCATTAGGTAGTTAGCAAGGGTGGTTGTGTATGGCTGATATGAATTGATTTGGACATAATTGATGGGAGTTGGCAATGGGAAATATACCCTAAGATCTAAGGGTTCTGTTTGTGATGCGGGGTTGGGAAAGTAATCAGCCAAATTCAAAGGCTCGATCACCCCGATGCTTCTATCCTCCCGGTCTCTCTATCACGGTGCTATAAAATCTTCCTAGGTGAGAATATACTCCGACAGGTCAAATTCCTCATCATCCTCTTCTACCACACTGATAATTGGCATCAGACCTACCCCTCCTGGTGGGTGTGGTGGTAGTGGCACTTGATGTATGTTTGCATGCTGGTTTGCCTGGGGAAGTGCTAGAGGGATGATCTTACCAGCCTCTATCAAGTCCTATATTATGTGCTTTAAAGGGAAGTAACGATCAGTTGAGTGGCCTGATCCTTGGTGGAAGTTGTAATGGGTGTTGGGGTCATAGTTCCTCGATATTGGATTCGGTGAGGGTTGTGGCTGGAGTGATGTGAACAAACCCCTTTTAATTAACAAAGGAAGCAAAATGTTCAGGGACTATCCCAAGGGCATGAAGACTTGATTAAAATGGGCTTTCCTTTGCTCTAGGGTCATCTGTGCCCCTTGTCCATTTCTGATTCCTTGCGTTAGCTCACTTCCGGTTGGGATTGGCTGGGCTACCCTAAATTAGAATGGGGTTGTGCTGGTATTAGGTCACATATTGCCGACTGTTTACACCTCTTCCCTAGTTCTTTTTTCATTTCTTTGATCGACGAACCTCCGGACCCCACTGTTTACTATTTGTTCAACCGCCCCTCTCTTGTCGTGTCCTCACAGCGATTGGTGTTTCTTACCAAATCAGCAAAGCTGGACTGCTGTTGGTATACTAAGAAATCTGAGATGACC
This sequence comes from Chloranthus sessilifolius, assembly GCA_021018995.1. NCBI lineage: Eukaryota > Viridiplantae > Streptophyta > Magnoliopsida > Chloranthales > Chloranthaceae > Chloranthus > Chloranthus sessilifolius. Next base: position 73,970,355 of record CM037591.1, read on the forward strand.
AGGAGGATGTTCTTTGATATCATTTCCATCTGCTCATCATCGGGTATTCTGTTCTAGACTTGAGATTCCAATGCCCTCCATCACCCAAGATAATCACTAAATGCTTCATCAAGCTTCTGTTTTAACCGGGCCAAATCAGACTTGCGCGGTTCTATGTCGATGTTATAGACATATTGTTCTTGAAATAGGTGGGTCAGATCCTTCCAATGTTTGATCATGGAAGGTTCTAGCGAAGTGAACCACCTCAAGGCCGAGCCTATAAGGCTCTTTTAGAAGACCTTTATGAGCAAATGCTCATCCCCTCCGTACTGGCACATGTCCCCATAGTAGGACTTGAGATGTGCGATGGGGTTACCCGTGCCATTATACTTGTCGAAGATTAGCACTTTGAATTTCGGGGGTAAGGGGACTTCGAAGAACAAGCATAAATAAAAAAAGTTCATGGCATGGATCTCAGCACCACCCATTTTCATCAATTGTTTCTGGATCTTGTCCAGTTGTTCTTTCAACTGCTTCGATTCTTTGGATGGTGGTGTTGTTCTTTGAACTGGCGGCCTCCATTCACTTTACACTACGGGCAGGTTGGTGATTACGGGTGGTGGAGGATTGATACTTGTGTGTGCCCCTATATAAGCCCCACTGTTTCTTATCTTATCTTCCTCATACTGTGGGTCTTCATAGAACAGGGGAAGGGTGAGATTTTCCTATTGGTGTTGGGTAGTCTGAAGGGGTGCTGGATGGGACAATTGTACATGGGGAAAATTTGGTGGAATGGTGGGGTGAGTGGAGGTTGAGTTTTGGATTAGAGTTTGATGAGGTCATTGTGCCTAAGGAAATTCATGGGGATGATTTTGAGATGTAGGAGGATGGGTGAGTTGGAGTTGATGAATGGTATGAGATAGGTTCTCTTAATGGGTTGGATATGATGTGTGAATGGGATTTTGAGGGAATTGTGGTTGGTGTGGGTATGTGGTTCTAAGGTTTGGGCCTTGCTGGGCTTGGGTATAGGGTAAGGATCTTTGATGGGTTTGGGTCGTAGGACCTGGATGGGTTGGGACCATGGGGTTTTGATGGGTTTGGCCAATTGGGCCTTGATGGGTATGGTCCATTGGGCCTTAGTGGGTTTGGCCCATGGGGGGCGTGAGGCCCGCTCCAATGACCCCATGGTTGGTGAGGGTCTTTAGTGGTATGGACAATAGGGGGTTGATGAGAGTTTTGGAAAAGAGGGGCATGGAGATTTGGGAGAGTATGGGATTGTTTGTGAGAGGTGGATAAGGGAGGCTGCTTTGAGAAGCCTTCTAGCTGGTGTAGGCCCTGACCATCTCCTCCATCATAGCCATTGGATTGGGTGAGGGGGTGGATGTAGATGGTGCACCCAATGGAATGAGGTGGGTGTGTGGGAAAAATTGAGCTTGGCCCTAGTAAAATTGGGCATGACCTGGGTAGACGGGGGGATTTGTGGTGCGTCAGAGAAAGTGGGTGTGGTATGGGTAAATGCGAAAGAATCGGATATATGTTAGGAGGATGAAAAATGGGGCATGGTGGTAAAAGTGGGAAACGGGGTCGGGTTTTGGGTGGATGTGGATGAAATATGAGATGGGTTTGGAATGGACATGGAGGCGGAGATGGTTTGGGAAAATGAGGGGGAATGGGTGGTCGGATTTTGGGGGATTCAAGTGGTAGTGGATGGAAAAAGGAGTGCACCGAAGGGTCCGATGATGGAAAATGGGGATTGGGTGAGTGGAATGGAGGTGAACATTTCCTCCAAGTGAGAAGAGGTTGGGGAGCGTGGCAGGGATGAATCGGGATCGGCGTATGCCGGATCTACCACCCATGACATGGCTTGGTGACGGGTTGGGTACGGATGTCTCAAGTGGGATCCGTAAAACTTTCTCCTTCTTCCCTTTCGGGATGACGGAGGGTAAGGCGATGTCATTGTGCCGGCACCACAAGTCTTCCGTTTTTAGAATTTGATTTTTTATTTTTTTGGATTTTGATTTTTGATTATTTTTGGTCATTTTTTATTTTGGATAAAATAAATGAAGCCTTAGTACGAGTTCTGGGGCCTTGGAGTTCCTGTTTCGGGTGGTATTTGTTGGTAGATTTAATGGTGTGCATATTTTATTAGTTTGAAAACAGATGGGAAAAGAATCAAAGTAAAATAAAGCAAAATAAAATCAAAGATGGAAGACACAAAAGCACAAAACCAAAACCCACAGACCTGCAAGAATCCAGGGTCTGTTGTAGCAAGTTTTAACTAAGTAAGAGTTTGTCCCATAGATAAATTGATCTAGAACCCAAAAAGGGTTGTATTAGTAGGCCTCCAGATCTGGCTACAGATCTAGCAATCCTAAAGAAAGGGAGTTAGGTGCCACAACTACACTAAACTAAAACTAAAAGAAGAGAAAGAAAGTGCAGTCCTATCCTAAAGAAAGGGTTTATGAAGAAGGTGATGATGGTGTGTGTTAAAATAAAGATAAAAATTAATGGGAAGTAGACAACTAAGCTAAAGTTATTTCATTCATGTAACTAAGATCTAGAGCTGTCTCTATAGCAATCCATCATATGGCTACAAGTACATTTGCAAGGAGGAAGAATCTAACTCAACTCCTATGATTTAACATGGCCTCTTAAGGCTATAACCTATCCACTTCAATGGTCATAGACTATCCAATAGAGAGGATCAAAACACATGAGTTAAATCAGAAAACCAATCTAATCCAAGGGAATGGGCTGATCTTAAGGATATAATTTGTCCACTTAAATGGTCACAGATTATCCAATAGATGTCCTCCAACCAATGAATCAAATTAGAATAAAAAATTCATTGCAGCCACTATGTTTGCCAGGCTATAAGCTCAAGCATCCATAGGAGCAAATAGCTCTTGAAAAACCAGTGGAAACCACAGTTATTCAGAAGCTATTAGGGGACTTAAATGCAGCTGGTGATTGCTACAAAAGGCCTGCAATGACTCAGCTCACAAGTTTGCAATCTCTACAGAGAAATCAGATCTAACATCTGATGATGGTCATGTAAAACAGAGGGGAGCTTGTTCTTGCTACAACCTCTCACAAGGCTACAAGCTCAAGTGCAGAGGATAAAAATCCATCTCAGATCTGTGGCTTGGAATCACCCTAGGACTGTAGTCTGTCTACTCAAATGGTCATAGGCTATCTACAGAGGCTATCCAAGTCACAGAGGTTTGAGATGGAACAAGATAATTGCTGCTACCACCATGGTGTCAGGGCTACAAGCTCAAGCTTCCATGGGAATTTCAAATCAGTAAAATCCTACGTATATGGCATAGATCAAACAATACTATGGACACATAGGAAAATAGCAGATTGAATAAGCATTAAAACAAACTTTTCATTGATTAAATAATACTTACAATGAAAGTCCTCAAGGCAGCAACCTTGTGCAGAACAGCCCTTAACAGATCCCAAAGCTTGCATAACCCATTACAAAACTGAATTAAATTATGCCTAATTGCTTACAAAGATCATAGCCAGCAAGTGTTGGGCTAAGGAAGAAGAAAAAGGGAAAAAGATGGTGATCTAACCCTAACCCTAATCTGCTAGAGCTCACAGCTGATAGAGGTCGAAGGAAAGATAGATTTCTAAAAATAAAATACAGGTTATATATCAGTGCTCAATGCCTTTGCCAATATGAGATTACACCCTGATTTTATGGCAGATGTGGCTCCTTTACAGCCCTTGGATGCCTCAAGATGTGTGCAAAGAGATCAGGGCCTCGGGATGTGTTCCCTAGACATGGAGAAATCCCCAAAGTATCCCTGAGTATGAAAATAGAAGTGGAAACCTGAGCTTCACGCGAGTGGGATGTGCTTGTTTTATTCCTCTCACGGCTTGTTGCGTGGTTGAAGTAGCTGCAATAGAGTGCCCGCGAGGTGACTTTGCAGTGAATGGTCCCAGCTCGTGCAGTGCAGCTTCAGGTGTTTCCCATGCATGGATGTCGTGTAGATGAGGCAGTGTACTCTGCAGCTTGCTTGGGCTAAGTCTTGAGTTTCACGGGGCTGCTCGCCAGGATGGTTTAGGCTTTGACCAACGCAAGAGTTGCGCGAGAGATTTTGTGAAGCTCTCTCTCCTCTTGAGCTACGTGAGCGGCTGGAGTCTTCTGCATAAATGGGCCTCGCGAGAAATGCGCGCATGGCTATTCTAAGACATTCTTGCCATGGACTGCATGAGTGCTTTGCAACATGAAATGAGAGTGAAATGCTCGGACTATGCGAGAACTTCGCGAGTAGGATTTTTAAAGCTTCTAATGCGCAGTGCTCCATGAGCAGCTGGAGTGTGGAGAGAAAATGAACCTCGTGATGGCTGCACGAGGTAGCTTTCTAAGGCCATTTCTTCAATGAGCAGCACGAGTTTTATGCGAGTTTTCATATGTTGTAGGCCTATGACCCTTGCGCCAACTGTGCGAGGCAATTTTCTGTGTTTTGTTGTTGTGCTCCTTCTATTGCAGTAGCCTCCAATGCTTGGGTCCACCAACCATTCTTCCACCTTGGCATGCAATATGGTCAGCATGGTGTGTGCCACCAAGGTGTATTCTCTGTTCATTGCTCAGCTCCACATCTTAGCATTAAAACTCTTCTTCTTTGGCTTCAAAAGCTTGGACTTTGTACTAAGCTGCAACTATTATTACTAACTACAAAATAAGCTAAATAGAGGATTACTAGATAGCTCCAAGGTGTAGTAAAGGCTAGGTTAAGAGGTGAAAAGTAGTACTTTTGAATGAATAGCACACCCCTAAACCTAATCTTTGCTAGTCCTCGAGCAAAGCAAAATTTAAACAACTACTCTAGGAATATAAATGTCACTTTCGTAGGGAGCACGGATGCATTTAGCTTATACATCAAGCCTTTTAGACCCCTAGGTGATCCCTAGTGGAGGAGTGAAGTCTCCTGAGGGTTTTAAGTGAAGATACCCACAAACTTCTCAATAAAACAGTTAACAAAAGTGCACATATTATCAAATCAGTTTTCAATGAACAGAGTATCAGCCCACCTTGATTCTTTTTAGAATGTGAGGAGTTTTAAACATATGAAATGCACAAACCATTTAATCATGAAAAACTCTTACATGCATGCACATCATTTCCAATCAGCTTACAACAAGAAAAAAATAAGTGTATGTCAGTACTAAGCTCACCTTCAATTCAAAAATTAGGTTTAGACAATACCCAATACACTCATTTTCAGATCCAATGCTTATCAGGGCAGTCTCTCACAAATGAATTTGAGGGTTCTCATTTTTACCCAAGCTCAAGAGCAGTTACAGACCCCAAATGAGTCTGCAAGCATGAGCATAGGTAAGGCTTCTAATTTCTAGCATCATTAACTATTTCTCACCATAGATTGAACAACTCCTCATCTCCACATAACAACTCATTCCAATTAGGATCAACAAGATCTTATGACTGGGTTGTAATGTGGCTTATGGGTGATGGTTACAAAGAATGGAAGGGTGAAAAGGTTGTAAATTTGAGAAATCAATATGTGAAGGAGGTGATTCATAACTTCACCTTCTTGAATGCAGCATATTTCATCTTCTTGGATATTTTTCAAAATTGAAGTGGTCAGCTTCTCCTCTTCTTTTTACTTTTTCCAATGAAATCTCCTCTTGACTCCTCTCTCTTCCTTTTCATTATTTTTTTCTGTTTTTGTTTTTCTTTTGGATACATTTTTCTTTTCTTTTTGTTATTATTTTTCTGAAATGCCACTCTCCTCCTAGCTGCACACTGTTGTCCTCCTTTTGTGTTTCTTCTCTATTCACCAAATGTTGACCCTAGCTTGTCCATCTCCAACTTCTTCTCCTTTACCTTCTGAATTCTTAGAGTGAGGATAGGGTTGAATCAAGTCTACAGGTTTAGGTATAAGTACTCTAGTGTATTTTGAAGAAAACTAGAATTTAAGGCTCAAAAGGTATATGCACAAGGGCAGCTTACTAGGTTTGGTATCTTTAGGCTCAAACTCTCCAAGAGAAGGCCTTAATCCTTTCCTAAATGTCATGGGTACTATCAGCTGTTTCAACTTGGAGATGCCTAACTTCTAGTGAGAAAATGAACTCGGCCAGTCCTTAGAGAAAGAAGAATTGCCAAAGACACTCCTCAAAGAGAAATTTTTTTTTATAGGCCCAAATCTCACTAGGTATGGTCTTCCATTGAACTCGTGGGCATGTCCTTACATTTTTCTCTCTTAATGGTTAACTTAGTGCTGACACAAATGAGTTTTCTTGGTGTTCACCTAATAAAAATGTTAAAGTTTAAAAGATTTTAATGCAAAAGGGCCTGCAAAATTTTTAAATTTCCTCATTTTTAGAGTTTCTTAGGTGAACTTAGCTCTATTTCTATCTTACTCGCTTGATTCTGTTATACTTAGGTTAACTACTTCATTGGCATACCTTGCCACACCCCCAAACCTATGAGGAACAGTGTCCTCACTATTTCAGAGATAAAGAACATGAGCAGTAGGGTATGTTTATAAATAAAACACACAATGAAAATAAAGGCAGTACAACATAATGGAAATCAATCAAAACATAAACAAGAGACATAAAAAAAATGAAATTTCATTCATAAAACAGTTATATATACAATGTAAGTGAAATGAAGTACAAAAGTTCCTAGAAAGTAAAGAAATCCTAACTAACTACAATCACAAATCTACATCATCTGAATCTACATCTATGTGCTCTTGAACAGATTTCCCTTTTTCTTTCTTGAGAGCAGCAGCAGTGGACTTTGATCTCTTAGCAGTTATCTTCCTGTACTTGGTGCTGCTTCTTTTCTTGGCAATGGGTGCAGGCTTTGAAGAAAGTTCTTTGATTTGAACTCCAGGTTTTGATTTTCTGGGATGCAGAGAAGTTACAGGAGGAGGAGCTGTTGTAGTGTAGAGAGAGCCAGCTGCAGTTGTTAAGTCTCTACTACAATGTTGCAGCAGTCCTGGCATAATCATTATCTCTCTCTTCAACCAATCTAAGGGCCAACTGCATGTTGTTCACAACTTCTTCTAGGGCATCTGCTCTATACTTCTCATGTTGGTATAGTTGCAAGGTCTGCCTCCAACCATGCTTCATCTTCTTCCTCTCCATCTTGTGAGTTAATTTTAGCATCTTGATTTGATGGAGGAAGGGTTGCTTGATTGTCGTGTTTATGTCAGCCATCCCCTTGATCACATCTCTCCTGATGTAAGGGCTTTCATCCATGGCTCTCTTAAGTGCAGTAAATGGTGGGGTGGACACTAAGGAAGAAGTTACCATGGCCCTTTCAGTTGGGTCCTCCACTCTTGGGTAGGGACTACGTAAAGATGATGGAATGGGTAGGGTGGGGATAGAGGTTACTGGCTAGGGGACTCTAGCTTCCTCCAGATCAGTTTGGGTAAGGTCCACTACTTCAGGTTCAGTTTGGGTGGCCATTGATGAAGTAGAGAGCAGCTCATTGACATCTGTGGTAGCATCCACTTTAGCCACTATAGGTGAAGTAGGGATTAGGACTAAAAGTTCCTCTGTCGCAGGTTTAGATTGCGGGGAGGTGTAGGGAAGAGATGGTTCAATAAGGGGTGGCTTTATAGGGTCAAGGGCAGGCACATGATCAGGTTGGGTGGTCATCTTTGCTGTGTCTATGGCAGGCTCAAGTAAGGGTGAAATTGGAAGGGTAGGCTGTAGCAAGGGTGGTGATAAAGGTGGCTGAGTTGTGGGGGCAAGGTTTTGGAGGGTTGAATGTATGGCTTGAAGGCTGGCCTCAATGGTTGTTTGGCTTTGAGTGTTGGCCATCATTTGAGTTTGGATTGAAAGAAAGAGGCTAAGGATTTGGGGTAAGGGGTCAGGTGTGGACTGAATGGCTTCTAGGCTGGTTTGAATGGTGGCCTGGTTTTGAGTGTTGGCTAAGAGTTGGGATTGTAGGGCAGTGAGTAGGGTGAGGATTTGATGTAGGGAGTCTGGGATGATAGGTATTGGGGGTTGGGTGGTGTGAATTGATTGAAAGGGTGAAGTGGGTGCATGATGGAGAGTAGTAGGTTGTGATGAAGTAGGGGTAGGGGTAAAATGAGATGGCTGGGGTGAATCTAGAAGAGGGGTGAACTCATAATTGATGTCCCCTATAATAGAGTCCATCATTGCTGAGTACCCCTCTGATGACAAGGGATCTTGGTCTTGGGAAAGGGAAAATATAAGGGATTGGCCCAAGGGTTCGAGTGTGCCAGGTTCAATGTGATGAGGTAGGTCTGTTGTAGAAATGTGTGGGATGTTAGGGAGCTAAGGCTCACTCTCATAATAGTGGAATGGAGAGGGTTGTGCTGGAGAGGATGGGTGTAGATCAGTGGGTATGGGATCTGATATGGCTACTGTTTCAAGGATAGGAATAGGCTGGGAGATATAGGTGGGTTGAGGCTCAGTGGGGGCTTTGGTGGCTCTCCTTTTTCTGTAGGTTACTTTGGAAGGTGGGCTCGGGTGAGCAGGGAAAATGGGCAATAGTTGAGTAGGGGCTTCTGGTGTGAGGGTAGGTATGGACACAGGTATGAGTATAGGTATAGGAATGGACACAGCAGGGATGGTGGGCTGTGGAATAAAGAAGGGAAGTGTGGGCAAGGGTATGGTAGGTGTAGGTGACGTAATGGGTGATAAGGTAATGGGTAAGGTAGGGATGGCTGGAAAAATAGGTGTGGTTGTAGCAGAGACATCAAGAGAGGTGGCAGCAGCAGTGATATCAGGAGGGACTGCTGCAGAGGCTGAGGTAGCAGTAGCAACTTCTTCTTGGATAGTGGGGGCTTCTTGAGTATAGATGATCTCCCATTGCTTCTTCCCACATTTACTAGGGGCAAGTTCACTGTCTTCTCATTCATATGGAAATGGTAGCCCCCCAGCTTCAGCAGAGTTGTGATGAGCCTACAATAAGGCAGGGCATGGGGCTGTAGACACCCCCATTTGCCCTTTCAAAATATATAAACTTATTCGGTCAACCTTTGACCTTGCCCGTGAATTTTCGAAAAGGCCTTACCTTCTCTTAAAGTTTCACAACCCTAATGTGGGAACCATATACTGAAATAATAGTATATGGCTTAACACAAGTTGAAACAATAGCTTTGTGGCTCAGATCCCTTTACCCTAATGTGGGACCATATACTGAAATAATAGTATATGGCTGAACACAGGCTGAAATAATAGCTCTGTGGTTCAGACCCCTAACCCCGACGTGAGAACCATGCACTGAAATAATAGTACATAGCTGAACACAGGTTGAAACAATAGCTCTGTGGCTCAGATCCCGACGTAGGGAGGCTATATAATCAAACAATAGTATATAGTCAAAATACAGATTGAAACAATAACTCTGTGGCTCAGATCCCGACGTAGGGAGGCTATATAATCAAACAATAGTATATAGTCAAAATACAAACTGAAATAATAGTTCGGCATTTCAGACCCCCTAATCGTAACTTGGGGACCATGCACTGAAACAATAGTACATGGCTGAAAACATGCTGAAACAATAGCTCTGTGGCTTAGATCCCAACGTAGGAAGACTATACTGAAATAATAGTATATAGTCAAAATACGGACTGAAATAATAGTCTGGCATTTCAGACCCGGACCTAGAGAGCCCTGAATTATACACCTAAAACCACACGCGCAATTTGATTGCACGCAAGACCAGTGCAATCAGTCCCCTCTCAGACCAGACTTCCTTGTCCCAGACAACCTCGAGACTCGATTATGCGCTCCACATGACATGCGCGATCGGATTGAGCGCCCCACCATAAGTGCGCAATTAGCCTACGCTCGACCTAGTCTCACAGTCCTTGACCTCCAAGATTTCACGATTAAGCGCTTCAGGTTAAATGCTTAATCGGATTGCGTAGCTTAAACAAAGCGCGTAATTAGTCCTAACGTGACTAGAACTAGGAAACTCGGTTGAGCTAGTCAACCGGTCGCTCACGGAGTCGGTGACCGACCCAAAGCGATTAAGCATAGGGCGACCTGTGCGCAATTCAGTTAAACGCCTTAAACAAGGCGTTTAATTAGGAAAAAACCAATGAAATACTTTTTTAATTCAATCCCAAGAGAGGCTAGAAAATTGGGAGAGTGAACCAGAGAGAAACAGAGCCATGACTTCGAGATTCGAATTTCAAGTCCTTCACATCCAAGCTTCGAATTTTAAGACCTCTCTACAGCCCCAGCCTTAGGTAAGAATCTAGTCTTTAGTTTCCGACCCAATTTTTTTTTTAGTTCTTAGATGTAGGTTTTTTTAGTTTTACCTATTAATAGTAAATTTTCAGTCTTAGACCGTAGCACCCCTTTTTTTTAGACCGTAATTTTCAATCTCTAGTTCTAGTCCTTAGTTTCTAGAACTAGTCCTTAATTTGACGGCCTAATCACTGACTCTAGACTTTAATTTTGTTCTGAAATCTTAGTCTCTAGTCCTATTATTAATCTTTGGTTCTAGTTCTTAGTTTCTAGAACCAGTCCTTAATGATACGGTCTGATTTTCTGATTTCGGTCCCGAATTCAGTCCTTTGATTTTAAATTCTAGTTTTAATTTCTTAATCTAAGATTTTTAAAATCCCACTTTATAATTCAGTTCTATTAATTTCTAGTTTCATAATTATAATCTAAAATTCAATTTTCTTTAATCTCAGCCACCCGATTTGCCCAAGGGAGCTTACGGAGGGTACTCGGGAACGAGGCTGATCCTCCTTAGCATAGCGGGCCCAAAACCCCTGTTCTTAGACTTTTAGTAGAACTAATTCATTACTTTAATTAGAATTAGTAAAATTAGTTCTTTTATCTTAATTAGAATTCTAGTAAAAATTAGTTCCTTTATTTTAATTAGAATTTTAGTAAACTTAGTCCGTTTACTTTAATTAGAATTTTAATACAATTAATATATTTGTTTTAATTAGAATTTCAGTAGAATTGATATATTTAGAATTTCAGTAGGATTAGTATAATCGCTTCAACTAGATTTTTAATACAATTAGTATATTTGCTTTAATCAGAATTCCAGTGGGATTAGTATAATTGCTTTAATTAGAATTTCAATACAATTAGCATATTTGTTTTAACTAGAATTTTGGTAAAAATTAGTATACTTCCTTCAATTAGAATTTCAGTACAATTAGTATGCTTGCTTCAATTAGAGTTTTATTAGAATTGCCATATTTACATTCATGGTACGATTAGGAGACTAATATTAATTAGACTCTAGTAAGACTAGGAAATTTAATTTATTAGATTCCTAATAAGATTAAAATATTCGAATTAATTAGACTCCTAGTAGGATTAGGATACTTAATTAATTAGACTTTCAATAGGATTAAAACACCAAATTTATTAGACTTTTGATAGAATCAGGACACCTAATTACAGTAGAATTCTAATAAGATTAGAATATTTAAACCAAGTAAAACCACCCTAGGATTAGGATATTAGAATAGTAGATTAATTCACCACAACCGATTCATATAATTAGACTCATAGTAGAACTAGAAAACTTAAGCCAATTAGAATTATAACAATAATAAGGAAAGGAGAACTAAACTATCTAAATTACAAAGAAGGGCCAGTGTTGCTGACGTCGGCAGGTCGATGATTCAGTAAAGAAGTAACCCACACCCGCTCTAAAGCGTGATCACTGACGTGTTGCAGCGTCATTAAATATCTACAGCTGGTGATCACAAAAAACTAGGAATCTTCCTATAATCCCCCTTTACTTTCAACATCCAAAACACCACATTGCCAGAGTCCGCACAGGACATAATTGGGTCACTGATTCACCGGGGACCGAAAGGAACCCAGAAAAAGTGCGCACCAACATGGGCTTCTGCTTCTTCTTCACCTTCTCATGGATGTCCTACATTCCCTCAAATATGAGTTGGGCAGCATTAATGTAATGGCCCAAGGAGAAGGAATAGAGGCATCAGCTATGGGAGCCCTTCTCTCTTGCTGGAGCCCAGAGTAGTACACATTCTTCCTCAACACTCCATCCATAAATCTTAGGCTTGGAGCTAAGTCCCTTTTTTATGATGGAAACCCCTGATGCAGTAATTCCTCCAGTAATTTCCTTTGTAATCTCTGGAATGGTGGCAGATAGTGGAGCTCCCAAGCCACACTCAAGGGTGTAGGTGGCTGGTATACCAAGGATCTCTGCTATTACAGCTAGGTTGAACAACATTTCAAAGTTATCAATTAAGACCAACAAAGCAGGGTTTCCATCATCACCTATCTTGACTCTGATGTTCTGATAGAACATATGCACCAGCCTAGGAAAAACTAACTACAAGGGGGGACCTGAGCAGGGTAATAGGGAGGCCTTGGTGAGGAATTCAATGGATGTAGTAGTTAATGGTTCTTCCTCAAAGAATGCCTTATCAAAGACAGTCTCCACCTCCAATTTGATGGCAGCCACAAAATCACTAGGAGTTGTCAGTGGATTGGGCTCCTCATCCCTCCTTGTCCTTCTTTTGCTTCTTCTTAGATTTCTTAGGGCTTTTGGACACAGGGGGGTGGTCTTTGGCCCTCTTTTTAGGTGGTGTTTTCTTCTTGGGAATAGGGGCATCAGAGGCAGCAGCAGGTTCAGTGGCCTCCACAGTGGCTGCCTCTGTAATTCTCACAGACTTTCTTGTGACCACAGGACTGTCAGTTGGTTGAGGGTTCACGAAGGCCGCTAGACTATCAATGAATTTGGAGCTCTTAGCCATGGTTACACAGATTCCAAAAATAAATAGGTCTTGAAATACAAATCTAAGGTAGCTCCTAGTCCACTAAGGTTACCTCACACAGAATCCTCAAAAAACAACAATCAAACTAAAGGAATTACCAAAGGAAAATCATAGCTGGGGGGAGGTCGAGCACTTACCCTTACAAAGCTAGGGTTTTAGTTAAAACACTGCACAATGAATTAAATCCTATCACACCAAGTGTAAACTAGTCGGATGTTGATGTGGAGCAAAATGGTAGGAGCAGGGGGCATGTGCTTGAGGAGAATGGGCAAAAAGGGAGAAAAATGGGAAAGGAGAACTTGGAGGTGCTTTGGATGTTAGGGCATAGGGGTAGGATAATGAAAAATGAAGAGAATCGCGGGGTAAAAATGGGTGAAACCCATGCATCGCGAGGTTCTCTCCAGGTGGTTGCACAGTAGAATACATCTTTCACTGCAGAAATTGAATCTCGCGAGAAGTATATTTGCAGAGAAGAAAAGGCCTCGTGAGGCTCTTAACAGTACAGGCTTCAGGTGTTTGGCTCATGACGCTCTCGCGAGGAATAAAACACATGGTATCCAATTGTCGCATACCTCAGTGTCATGGAGAAGAAAAGGCCTCGCGAGGCTCTCGCAAAGTTATAAATTTCATATCAGAGCCCCACGAGAACACTGCATTTGCTTGAATTATGGCTCGCGGTGCTCAGTTAGTTATGCGAGAAAGCCCAAAACGGCTCGCGAGGGTGAAATGCAATCCACTGAGCTTCATGACAGAGCTCAATTTAATCCTTCTCAATGCCTACACACTGGCATGTGCATCTAAACTTTCATGCACCCTGCCATTATGCATCAGCACCAACTTTCTTCATACCTCATCTATTTCACCTCTAATAACTTCATGCCCATTGCAAACATATGCATAGAGTAAAAATCCTAGCATTCAACTAACTTTAAATCACAGCATGTTCATGCACAAACCACATTCAAAAGCATACTCATCAAATTAGAGTTAGATTTTAACACTAACACAACAACACAGACTATTACAGCACATCAAAGACAAACCAAAGACAGTAAATGACAGATTTTTAAAAGAAAACACACAAATGCAAGCAACTCTGGTACACAATTTACAAAGCTATGGATCACTTAGCAGTGGGAGGTTCATGAAGGTGTATGGTCTAAGGAGGCTCCACAGAGTATTCAACACAAATCTTCAGCCTTTGACCATTCACTTTCATGCTCATCCCAGAAATGGGATCCATGATCTCTACAGCACCAGATGGAGAGGCATGGATGACAGTATAAGGTCCATCCCACCAAGATTTTAGCTTCCCTGGAAATTTTTTTAACTTGGAGTTAAATAACCGAACCTTGGCACCAATCTTGAAATCCTTCCTCATCAGTCCCTTGTCAAAGAAAGCTTTAGATTTTTCCTTGTAAATCCTTGAGTTAGCATATGCATCCAATCTCAACTCCTCAAGCTCTAACAGTTGCAGCTTCCTGTGCATTCCGGCAAGTGTTAGATCCAAATTCAAAGTTTTAACAGCCCAATGGGCTCTATGTTCCAACTCCTCTGGCAAGTGACAGGCCTTGCCATAAACTAGTCTGAAAGGAGACATGCCAATTGGGGTCTTATAGGTAGTCCTATAAGCCCACAGTGCATCATTCAGCTTCATGGCCCAGTCTTTCCTATCTGTCCTAACTGTCTTCTCTAGGATGTGCTTAATCTCCCTATTTAAAATTTCAACTTGCCCACTAGTCTGGGGGTGGTGGGGAGTTGCAATCCTATGGGTAACAAAATATTTCTTGAGCAAGCTCTCAAAATTTCTGCTACAGAAGTGGCTGCCCCCATCACTGATGATGGCTCTAGGGGTGCCAAATCTTGAGAAGATACTTTCTTTGATGAATTTCAGGACAACCTTGTGGTCATTAGTCCTTGTGGCAATGACTTCAACCCACTTGGACACATAGTCCACTGCCACAAGGATAAAATTATAACCATTTGAGGGAGGAAAGGGGTCCATAAAATCAATTCCCCAGATATCAAGCAATTCCACAGCAAGAATGGGTTGTAATGGCATTAAATTTTTTCTTGACAGGCCACCCATTTTCTGACATCTGGCACAGGCCTTGCACTGGGCATATCCATCTTTAAACATTGAAGGCCTATAAAAGCCACACTGCAGTACCTTAGCTGTTATTTTTCTCTCACTAAAGTGATCCCCAGAGGCATTTTCATGGCACATGCTCAGAATATTGAGGATGTCACTATCTGTTGTCGATCTCAAGTGTGCTTCGCTTATTGGTTGGTGTTGAAAATTAATTAAAAACCAAAAACAGAATAAAACAGGGGATGAATCAGCACCACTCGGAAATCCTAGACCTACAAGATACAGGGTCCTTTGTAGTAAGTTTTGATAAGTAAGAGTTTGTCCCACAAGGAAAGGTGATCTAAGGCTCCAAGGGAGCCGTCTCTAGTAGTCCCTGCAGATCTGTCTACAGATCTGGCAGTCCTAAAAGGAGGGGAGTTTAAGGTCACTTATTCTAAGTATTCTAATGACTAAATTATAGAAAGGATTGAGAGGATGGATGGAGTGTGGAAAATAATTATAAAAAGGTGAGAAATATGTTTTTGAGCCAAGATCAGAGGAGTTCTTGTAACTCAGATTTAGATCTGATGTTATAGAAATCCTGTCCAGAGGCTACATTATCACCTCTGAGGAGAAAGGATCCAACCCATCTCTACTGCCATGACTCCACCCTTAGGGCTATAACCTGTCCACTTGAATGGTCACAGACTATCCCATAGGGGAGCCACTATCCAGGGATGGGTCAGAACATAACAAATAAATCATTGCAGGCACTATTTCATCCAGGCTACCAGCTCAGGAATCCATAGGGAACCTCAACCTCTAAAGTTCCATGTGTGGGGCTAAGGCTGGAAAACCATGATAGCCCAGACACATAGAACCAGCAAGCGATTGAGTACAACCTTCGATCAGCTGTCCATTGCTTGAGAGAGGCTACAATGGTCCGATCCTGACCTACAATCTCTATAAGCGATCGGATCCAACATCGATGGCGAGATCTATACAAATATGGGGAGTCTCTCACAATCCCTCACCAGGCTTCTACAAGCTCAAGTGAAAAGAAGAAGGATCCATCTTGGATCGGTGGATCAGAATCACCCTAAGGCTATAATCTGTCCACTTAAATGGTCACAGACTATCCCAGAGGTTATCCTCCTCACGGAGCCCAAGACAAAACAAGATTATCACTGCTACCACCATGTTCACCAGGCTACCAGCTCAAACTCCCATGGGGATTTCAGATCTAGTAGGTCCTGTGGTGGGGCTAAGGCTGGAAGACCATGATAGCCCAGACACACAGGTTACTTGGATCTGAGTGGCCCTTAAAATCAGTCCTCCATTGCTTTGAAACATAGCCAAGGCAATGGGGGATCACAAGGCAGCAGTCTTGCACAGAACATCTCACATATAAACAACAATCCCATAAAGTATAAATCCTATTGTAAAACTTCCATTAGTCTAACTCAAAAACATATACAAAGTCATAGCCAGCAATTGCTGGACTATGGAGAGAAGAAAAGAAAAAGAAAAATAAAAACTACTTACTGCTAAAAAAGAAAGAGAAAAGAAAAGTGATCTGAGATAGGTTCCTAGATACCTAAACCTAAGCTAGGTCTGGGTATATATAGAAGTGGGGTGGCGGCACATTAGGGTTAGGAAACCCTAATTTTAACGATGCCACATGGCCTTCTACTGATCCTTGGATGCCTCGGGGCGTGTGCACAGAGATTTGAGCATGGGAGTGCGTGCCCTAATCACTGGAAATCTCCAGAATGCCCTCTGTTGAAGAGATGGAAGTTTAGGTTCAGAGCCTTGCTAGTTAGCTGTAGTTTCCCAGACTTCTCGCGTAGTAGCTCAGCTGTCACGAGGTTGCCTTGGTTTGCTCTTCAGGCAGTCGCGCGGTAGAGAGTTGAGCTCTCGTTGGGTTGGAGTTCACGAGGTTGAATAGAAAACACAGTCTCAAGCGTCGCGAGGTTACAATTCAAGCAGTCACGCGGTAGATTAGTCTTCGCTGGGCAGCAGTGCCAAAATTGCGCAAGCTCTTCTCTTTACTTGGACTTCGCGAGTTACCTCACGAGGTTCTTTTGAGTTCTGAACTGCGCGAGGTTCTTTGTCTCACTCAATTTTTGCGAGCTTGGTTTTGCCTTCGCCAGGATGCTTTCTTTCTTGAATGGCGCACGAACTGCGCGAGGCGTTCTTCTTCTGAGAATTGTACCCCGCGGCGATTGCGCGATAGCTGCATGAGAAATCTTCTGAAGCTCTCTCTCCTCAGCTGTCTTAAGCGACCTTCGCGAGATTGAGAGAGGTCTGCTTTGAACTGCGCGACACTGAGCGCTATGTTCTACTCTTGAGATTCGCGAGAGCTGCGCGGAGTTGAGTTTCTGAGGCTCCCCAGTCATTCATATGCGTGAGATGTTGCCTGTAAAGCCTTGGGAAGCTTAGCTGATCTGCGCGAGGCTTCAAGGTTCATTCTTTTTTAGGGGCATCTGGTGCCAAAGCAGGCTCCATAACAGGATTCTTGGCCTTATTTCACTGCTGATTATTTCCTGAACAAAACACTTAAGACGAGTTTATTAGGTGTCTAATGGTCTAATCAAAGGTTAAGTTAAGGGGTGAAAAGTGGTACTTTTCAGGTCCTAACACTATCAGGGATACATTTTCTTATGATTTGGTCTGCGCAATACTTGTATAAGCAAGGATCCTCCCAGAAAATGAACTTGACTTGTGAAAAGAACAAGTCTTTATCCATTTTGGTCCAATGGAATTGGATCCTACCAACAGCCAGGTAATTAACAATGTTGGCAAACTAAGGTACAATAGACTGAAGAGCAAACAATTGTTCATTTGGGAAGAAATCATTAACTGGTGCAACTGCACATTCATCTGACAAAATTATAGAAGGGTGGTCAGCCACCACATTCTCCACTCCCTTCTTATCCTTGATCTCAAGATCAAACTCTTGCAACCAGAGGATCCATCTGATCAACCTAGGTTTAGCATCCTTTTTGGCCAATAGGTATTTAAGTGCTGAGTGATCAGTAAACACAACAATTTTAGACCCAAGTAAATAGGGTCTAAACTTGTCCACAACAAAAACAACAACTAGCAGCACCTTCTCAGTTGTTGTATAGTTGAGCTGAGCCTCTACTAATGTTTTGCTAGCATAGAAAATCACTGTGGGCAGCTTGTTCTTCCTCTATCCTAGGACAGTACCTATTGCCAAATGTTAGTCAATGATTTTTACCATATTTTACACCTTAAACCTGGCTCTTGCTAAGCCTCAGAGTATTTAATAATTTCTTTTTAGTGTTGATTTGCAGTAAAGAGGTAATTGCAGCCTTAATGCAGTTTTCAGTTAAAAAGGTCCACTAAGGAGGAGTATTGAAATCATTTAAGAGTAGAGAGAGAAAGATGTGTTTTCACACATAAAGAAGAAGTGCAACAGTAGGTTCTTGGACCTCATGAACCACAGCAGCCATCACATTGAGGACTTAAGCAATCAGCTCAGCAACATTTAGGGTTATGCACAAAAATCATTTGATTCACCATTTAATGCAGCAGCAGTACATCTGCTCTGATATATTTAAATCTAAGGTGAAATAGCCCTTGCACCAATCAGCCATGCAGCCTGATAGCCATGCAATTGAGCACTTCAAATCTGTAGCAACATTCCCCCACTCGAGTTGCAACTCCTAGCCAACACCTTTTAGCTACCTCCCATTTCAGTGCGGAAATCAGTCGTGCACCTATATAATGCAACCCCAACTTCCCAAATGATAGCAGCTGCACCCATGCAAGCCTGCACTTAATCTCATCAAATGGACAGGTGCACCTATCGGGCACTTCATTACATTGCACAACCAACTCTTTGTGGATGCACACTCAACATCTTCAGCCAATGCTCGAGCACTCCAATACTCCAAATATGTCGAGTTGCACCATCAAAGCTGCCAACAATCTGTCGATGTGCAGTGAAGACCCCCAGCCAAACTGTTGAGTTGCACCAGCAACATGTCGACACCTTCTTCAGCTTCAAAGCCATCCACTGCAGTACTTATCGAGTAGAAGTAGCTCCCAAGTTCAACCTCTCGACTTGAAGTGCCTTGCAACCTTAAACCTATTGACTTGTGGAGAAGCTGAAGCAGCATCCTATCGAGCTCTTTAAACTTGCAGCTCCCAAATCATCTCGAGATCTCAGCATACCTGTCTAAGTGCAGTCTACAGCTTCAGCCAACCTCACGAAGGGATGGAAGGCATTATAGCATCCTGTCGACTAACAAAGCTTCCACACCTTTAATCTTGTCGAGATCTTGCCTGCACCAACCTCTCGACGCCTTGCATGCAGCAAATCCTAACGAGCAGATGTAGACTCCCATGCAACCTGTCGAAAGGTTAAAAGCAGCAGCCCCTTGAACCTATCGAAATTTTTGTTGAAGCCTTGAGCTATTTTTAAACCTGTCGAAAGCTTGAGTTGCAGCCACACATCCTGTCGACCACACCTTCAAGTCCTGTCGACCATTTAAGCTTTGAATCTAGCAAGCAACCCAACCATCCTCTCGACTTAAAGAGGTACCAATCCTGTCGACCTGCAACTCTATCTGCCAACCTATCGAGCTATAGATATCTCAGCCTCAGAACCTATCGAGCAGAAGTAGTGCAACTTCAGATCCTGTCGACCTCCACCTCCCAACCTCACTATAGGATACCTGAAGCTGTTGGGTTTCCAAGTTCACCTCCAATTCCTCTCGAAGAGTAGCTCTCTAGTTTCAGAACCTGTCGAGATGTAACTGGTACCTCCATGCAACCTGTCGAGATCACCTCACAACCTCTCAAATCCATCAATGAACCCCACGAATGAACCTGGAGTTGCTGGCTTGTAAAACTTGCAAGCTAATTGTTCAAGCTGATACCTCTCTGCAGCAGCTTAGACTTCTTCAAAACGGATCCAAACCTGGGCTTCAGCTATCTTCAATTATTTTTCAGTCTTATTAAAGATCCACGGGGGCAATTTTGGGTTTCAAAGCAGCAAAAAGGACTTTGAATTATTTACACATTCACAATAGCTAGGATAGGGGCAGAACTATCTTTTTGAGAACTCCAAAGCATAAGAGATGGCTGCACATGGGCATGAACTGATTTTCAAATAATTGGCGGGAATGCAAACTACTTCTGCTTTACAAACAGAATTGGATCTCCCTCTCTTCTCTCTAATTAGTTGAAATGCTAAAACAGGGATTATCATAAACTTAATTGAAGAATCTCTCCTCTGATTGGCTACAATCCAAAGCACTTGGATCATTGTATTTGTATAAATAAGATTCCATGCTGCTATAATTTCTCGGCAAGGAATCCATAGAATAACTTTGGTTCTTCTTCACTCATTTAGGTTTAGTTTAGCTTTAATTTTTCCTTTTTCCCTTCCCCCTTCTCTCTCTAATCAAATTTGTTAGATTAGATCTAGATAAGCAGTTCAGATCTAGTTCGTAATTGTAAATTGCACAGATTTTAGATCTGAGCTTAATAGGCTATAAGTTGTATAATTATAATAATTGTGGTTTTTAAAAGTGATTCTGATCTAAATTTCACTTTTTCGTATTTGATTCCCTGGATTAGATATTCCTGTGGATGCTTGAGCTTGTAGCCTGACACCCACAGCATCTACAATAGCTTACCTGTTCCAATTAAGATCCTTGAATTAGAACAATCTTTGGGATGATCTGCGACCATTCGAGTGGACAGATCATAGCCTTAGGATTGCTTTAATTCTTTGGTTAAGTTTAGATTCTTATACCTTGCTCCTGTAGCCAGATGAAGGATTGTAGCAAATCTTTCCTATGCTTTGCCTTTGAACTAATTGATTTTCAGTAAGAACCAGTCCCTAGTTGCTTATTTCCCACCATTTTTTACTTTATTTTATCATCCATCTTCCTCAAACTCAGTAAATTTAATTTTATAATTCTTATCTTGTAGATTAGATCTAGTGAAGCTCTCTTTCTTTCTTAGTTTACGATAGAATTTCTAGATCTGTAGCTAGATCTGGAGGTCTACTATACACCTCTTAGGTTTAGATCACTACTCCCTGTGGAACAAACTCTTATTTATTAAAACTTGCTACAAATGGACCCTGTATCTTGTAGGTCTAGGATAATTTTAGTGTGTTGTTTTCACCCTCTTTTTACTTTGATTTTATTTTCTTTTACAATAAATCAGCATCTGAAATATCCTCAACACCAGATCTGATGCATCACACATCAACTCAAAGGGAAGTGAGTAATCTGGGGCTTGGATTGTAGGAGCAGAGGTGAGGCACTTTTTCAAGGTCTCAAAGGCCTCAAGGCACCCAGTAAAAAAATCAAATTGCACATCCTGGCACAGCAGGTGGCACAGTGCTTTTGTAATTCTGCTAAAGTTTTTAATGAACCTCCTGTAGAATCTTGCATGTCCTAAAAAAGATCTAATTTATTTGACAGTCCTGGGTGGGGGTAGGTGTGAAATCAAGTCAACTTTGGCTTTGTCAACCTCTATACCTCTGTGGAAAACCACCTGACCTAACACAATTCCGTATGTTACCATGAAGTGGTTCTTTCCTAGCTTAAGACCAAATTGGTCTCTTCACACCTTTGCAAAACTAGGTCAAGATGACTTAAGCACTGACTAAATCTATCCCCATAGACTAAAAAATTATCCATAAAGATCTCCAAGAACTTGTCAATCATATAAGATAAAATTGCATACATGCACCTCTGAAATATGGCTCGGGCATTACATAGACCAAAAGGCATCGTCCTATAGGCAAAAGTGCCAAAGGGATATGTAAAGGTGGTCTTCTCTTGATCTTGAGGATACATAGGGATTTGGTTATACCCTGAGTATCCATCAAGAAAGCTATAAAATGCTTTCCCAGCAAATTTATCTAGAATTTGGTTAATGAAATGGAGAGGGAAGTGGTCTTTTCTAGTCTTGGAGTTGAGTTTTCTATAATCTATGAAAACTCTCCAGCCAGTAGTCTCCCTGGCTGGCATCAACTCCCCAGAATCAGAAGTAATAACTATTATGCCTGACTTTTTTGGTACTACCTGAATAGGTGACACCCATTATGAATCTAAAATGGGGTAAATTACCCTTGCATCCAACAGTTACTATCTCTTTCAAGACCACCTCTTGCATGTGAGGATTAAACTTCCTCTGTATCTCCCTAGAGGGTTTTGCACTCTCTTCCAGGAGTATTTTATGCATATATACTGAGGCATCAATTCTCCTAAGAACAGCAATTGTCTAGCCCATTGCCTTTTTGTGCTTCTTAAGAACACTCAACAATTCCTCCTGATCACTAGTGAGAGAGGAAGAGATAATCACTGAAAGCTTTTTATTCTGCCCCCAGAAGGCATACTTTAATGTGTCTGGTAGCTGCTTAAGCTCCAGATCAAGGAGACTTTCAATGAAAGGTAACAAAGGTGCCTTAGTGGTTTAAGGAAGGGGTAGCAATTTAGGTTTCCAGCTAGAATGCTACACTAGGCCCACAGAAGACTCTATGGTGGTGCTGTCTTCTGTCATGAAAGCTTGAGCCTCCTCTACCTCACTCCAAACATATTCCAAGTTCTCAGCAACACTATCTCAATCCAGTAGATTAGATAATTCTTCTTCCACAAGGTCATCTAGTACATCAATTACACAGTAGTCCTCAATGTCCATCTGAGGCTGCTTGGTGGCATTGTACACATTTAGCTGGGTCTTCATATTTCCAAAGGTCACCTCCATCACCCAGACCTGCATTGAATGCAAGCATTGGCAGTGGCCAAGAATGGCCAGCCTAGGATGATACGAATTGGGATTTTACTTTTGCAAGGGTCCTTGTCCAAAATTAGGAAATTAGTAGGGTAGTAGAACTGGTCTGCCCCCACCAAAACATCCTCCACCATACCCATAGGTCTTCTCTCTGACCTGTTAGCCAGTTGGAGCACAATTGGAGTTGGTTTTAGCTCCCCCAAACCTAGCTCCTCATATACAGACTATGGGAGCAGGTTCACACTAGCCCCCAAGTCAAAGAGGGCTCTACCTATAGTGTGGTTTCCAATGATGCAGGGGATGGTAGGTACCCCTGGATCCTACAATTTTTTAGGTGTGGCTATGAACAACATTGATTCCACATGTTCCACTGCAAAGACCTTTTTAGACACCTACACCCTTGCTTTCCTTTTTTGTGTACAAAGGTCCTTTAAAAATTTGGCATAAGCAGGGACCTATCTAATGGCATCAAGCAAGAGTAAATTAATCTTAACCTACTTGAAGGTCTCCATCATTTCCTCTATCTGAGCATTCCCCTTATCAAAAGGAGATGGGCCAACAAGTGCATAAGGAAATGGTAGCTGTGGGACTGCTTGTGCCACAGCTGCATGCCTAGCAACATCATGATCAATTTTTTATTTTTTTCTCTTTTCTTCATTTATTGCTTGTTGTTGGGGCTCAACATCAACCCCCTTATTTTTTCCTTGTTGCTCCACAGCAGGGGATGAATTCAAGTCTTCTTCAACACTCACATTTTTTTCTTTTTCATTCTCCATGGTCTCCTCAGCTGCCCTACCCACTACATTGTCAACCACCCTGCCACTCCTCAGGGTAGTGATTGCATTAGCCTCCTCATGGGTATAGAGGCCTTCTCCAATCATGTACTACCCTTTAGGGTTGGCCAAGGGTTGAGTAGGCAACTTGCTCTCTTCTCTCTTATTCAAAGAATTACAGATTTGACCCAATTGGTCCTCTATTTTTTTAACGCTTAGCCCATGAGAGTTCACAGTTTGTACTAAATTTCTCAGATTTTACATTGATTGTAGCATTTGCTCTTCAAAAGAAGAGGATTTGGGCTATGATGGGGGCAAAACCAACTGATTTGGCTATGGGGCAGGCAGCTGAAAATTTTACCTAGGTGCATATCCCTAGTGGAATTGATGCTGAGGTCTGTATGGGACTGCTAACTGCTGTTGCTGGGGCTGCTAAAATGTATCTTGTCTCCACCTTAGATTAGGGTGGTTTCTTCAGGTGTACCTAGCAGGTTGTTGCCCATATGCCTGGGCAGCATTGGCATATTTCATAGCCAATTCAGGGAACTGGTTGGTTGATGGACATTCTTGAAGTGAATGTGTGAGAGATTGGTATATCAGACATGCCTCTTCCAGTTGTGCAGCGATCCTAGGTTGTATCACATTCATCAATTTATCAAACTTTAAACTTAGATTGTCCACCTTTCTTTCTGATTCACTTTATACCATGACCTCATACATGCCACCTCTAGAGGTGGATTCTTTCACCATTTTAGCTGGAGTCTGATTGTCATTGTGAGACAGTGACTCTTGCTGCATTGAATTCTCACCTATAATGTCAAACAATTCCCATGTCTCATCAGCTATCTTGTGGAGGTAACTACCCCCACAAGAGGCATCCACCATGTCCCTACTTTTAAGATTAATTTCTTGGTAGAAGACTTGTACAAGTTGCCACTGTGGAATTTGGTGGTGGGGACATTGTTTTTAACATTTCTTGAAACCTTTCCCATGCTTCATAAAAATCTTCCGTTGAGGGTTGAGTAAATGAAAGTATGTTTGTCCTCATCTGACTAGTTTTATTCATAAGGAAGAATTTTATCAGAAATTAGCTTTAGAGGTCATTCCATGTCTGTATGTTGTTGGCTGGGAGCTTAGAGAGCCAAGTGCTGGCTTTATCTTTTAGGGAAAAAGGAAAAAAGCCTAAGTTTGGTTGCTTTTGGTCCAAAGCCAGCAATGTTAAATGTGGTGCAAAGTGCCAAGAATTGATTAGTGTACTTGTAAGGATCTTCCTTATTGAGCCAATGAAATGATGGCAGCATGTTAATGGTGGAGGACTTAATTTCATAATTTCCCTCAACTGAAGGAAATTGAATGTAGAAGGGGGATATATAATCCCCAGGTGCATTATATTCCTTCAGTGTCCTTTGCCTCTCAGCCATCACAACTGGCTCAGTTTCAACAACAGGGGCTGGTGTGGTGTTTCTCAATCTAAGGACCCTTTCTACCTCAAGATTTGGAGGTTCTAATGCAGGCTTAAGGGACCTTCTACTAAGCATATACACACAAAATCAGCAGGTAAAGAAAATACTCACAGCACACTCAAATTTTTTAATAAACAAACAAAAATTACAGACAAGTACTCTGAACTACTAGAAATCAATACAACAGAAAATGGAAATGAGATGTAAGGGGGCAAGAAATGCAAACTAGAGGTAGCAAAGCTCCTACTGCAGCTTCTAATTTTGCTCCCTTCTGCTGCTATCCAAGTCTGCAAAAGCAAATTTAGAATCAGTAGTACTTTTTATTCAAAAATCAGGCACTTCTACAAAGAATTTTATACACTAAAATACAATACAATATAACTCAGGTCTACTAAAAAGATCAATATCCCTGGCAGCGGTGCTAAAAACTTGTTGGTTGATTTAATGGTGTGCTTATTTTATTAGTTTGAAAACAGATGGGGAAAAGAATCAAAATAAAATAAAGCAAAATAAAATCAAAGATGGAAGACACAAAAGAACAAAATTAAAACCCACAGACCTGTACGAATCCAGGGACTATTGTAGC
Organism: Chloranthus sessilifolius; assembly: GCA_021018995.1. NCBI lineage: Eukaryota > Viridiplantae > Streptophyta > Magnoliopsida > Chloranthales > Chloranthaceae > Chloranthus > Chloranthus sessilifolius. The sequence goes on from CM037591.1 coordinate 73,995,770, forward strand.
AAGTTTTAAGTAAGAGTTTACCCCACAGAGAAATTGATCTAGAACCCAAGAAGTGTTGTATTAGTAGGCCTCTAGATATGGCTACAGATCTGGCAATCCTAAAGAAAGGGAGTTGGGTGTCACAACTACACTAAACTAAAACTAAGAAGAGGAAGAAAGTGCAGTCCTATCCTAAAGAAAGGGTTTATGAAGAAGGTGATGATGGTGTGTGTTAAAATAAAGATAAAAATTAATGGGAAGTAGACAACTAAGCTAAGGTTATTTCAGTCATGTAACTCAGATCTAGAGTTGTCTCTATAGCAATCCTTCAGATGGCTACAAGCACATCTTCAAGGGGGAAGAATCTAACTCAACTCCTATGATTTAACCTGGTCTCTTAAGGTTATAACTTGTCTACTTCAATCGCCACAGACTATCCAATAGAGAGGATCAAAACAAATGAGTTAAATCAGAAAACTAATCTGATCCAAGGGAATGGGCTGATCTTAAGGCTAAAACCTGTCCACTTAAATGGTCCCAGATTATCCAATAGTTGTCCTCCAACCAATGAATCAAATCAGAATATAAAATTCATTACAGACACTATGTTTGCCAAGCTACTAGCTCAGGCATCCATAGGAGCAAACAACTCTTGAAAAACCAATGGAAACCACAGTTATTCAGAAGCTATTAGGGGACTTAAATGCAGTTGGTCATTACTACAAAAGGCCTGCAATAACTCAGCTCACAAGTCTGCAATCTCTATAGAGAAATCAAATCTAATATCTGATGATGGTCATGTAAAACAGAGGGGAGCTTGTTCCTGCTATAACCTCTCACAAGGCTACAAGCTCAAGTACAGAGGATAAAAGTTCATCTCAGATCTGTGACTTGGAATCTCCCTAGGGCTATAGTCTGTCCACTCAAATGGTCATAGGCTATCCACAGAGGCTATCCAAGTAACAGAGGTCTGAGATGGAATAAGATAATTGCTGCTACCACCATGGTCCTAGGGATACAAGCTCAAGCTTCCATGGGAATTTCAAATCAGTAAAATCCTATGTATATGGCATAGATCAAACAATACTATGGACACATAGGAAAAAAGAAAATTGAATAAGCATTAAAATAAACATTTCATTGATTAAACAATACTTACAATGAAAGTCCTCAAGGCAGCAGCCTTGTGCAGAACAGCCCTTAACAGATCCCAAAGCTTACATAACCCATTACAAAACTGAATTAAACTATGCCTAATTGCTTACAAAGATCATAGCCAACAAGTGCTGGGCTAAGGAAGAAGGAAAGGGGAAAAAGATGGTGATCTAACCCTAACCCTAATATGCTAGAGCTCACAGCTGACTGAGGTTGAAGGAAAGATATATTTTTAAAAATAGAATATAACTTATATATCAGTGCTCAATGCCTTCGCCAATAGGAGATTGCACCATAATTTTATGGCAGATGTGGCTCCTTTATAGCCCCTGGATGCCTCGAGATGTGTGCATAGAGATCAAGGCCTCGGGATGTGCTCCCTAGACCTGGGGAAATCTCCATAGTATCCCTGAGTATGGAAATAGAAGTGGAAACTCGAGCTTCACGCGGCTAGGATGTGCTTGTTTTGTTCCTCGCACGGCTTATTGCGTGGTTGAAGTAGCTGCAGCAGAGTGCTCGCGAGGTGAATTTACAGTGAATAGTCCCAGCTCACGTAGTGGAGCTTTAGGTGTTTCCCATCACGTGGATGTCACATAGATGAGGCAGTGTATGCTGCAGCTTGCTTGGGCTAAGTCTTGAATTTCACGGGGCTGCTCACCAGGATGATTTAGTCTTTGACGCGCATGAGACCTGCGCGAGAGATTTTCTGGAGCTCTCTCTCCTCCTGAGCTACGCGAGAGCTGCGCAAGCGGCTGGAGTCTTCTACATAAATGGGCCTCACGAGAATTGCGCGCATGGCTATTCTGAGACTTTCTTGCCATGGACTGTGCGAGTGCTTCGCGACATGAAATGAGAGTGAAATGCTCAGACTTCGCGAGAACTTCGCGAGTAGGACTTCTAAATCTTCTAATGTGTGAGTTCTCCGTGAGCATCTAGAGTATGGAGATCAAATGAACCTCGTGATGGTTGCGTGAGGTAGCTTTCTGAGGCCATTTCTTCACTGAGCAGTGCAAGGTCTACGTGAGTTTTCATATGTTGCAGGCCTATGAGCCTTGTACCAACTGTGCGAGGTAATTTTCTGTGTTTTGCTATTATGCTCCTTCTGCTGCAACAGCCTCCAATGCTTAGGTCCCCCAACCATTCTTCCTCTGAACTTCTAGGGTCCACCTTGGCATGCAATATGGTCACCATGGGGTGTGCCACCAAGGTTTATTCTCTGTTCTTTGCTCAGCTCCACATCTCAACATTAAAACTCTTCTTCTGTGGCTTCAAAAGATTGGACTTTGTACTAAGCCGCAATTGTTATTACTAACTATAAAACAAGCTAAACAGAGGATTATTAGATAGCTCTAAGGTGTAGTAAAGGCTAGTAAGAGGTGAAAACTGGTACTGTTCAATGAAGAATAGTATTCATACCCTAAATAACTCTCCCACGGTAGGCTCCCAGCATGCTTCGGAAGAATCAAAAGGGAAACTCTTTTATCTATGTGAAGGCATAGGAAACCACGCAAACAACCTGATCCCCCGGAGCAAATCAATAAGTGAGTGACCTCTTTTGACCGGCGAGGGCGTATTGGGTGTCGATGAGTGCGTGACCTATCAGAGGTGTTAAACCACTAAGCGGGGGATTCGGGGAGGTGATAAAGGCCTCAGATTTGGGCTGCCAAACCTAGAACAGACTTGGCGTGTCTATTATATGCGTCAGACTAAAATCTAGAGATTTTTTCTTGGCGTGTATATTATACACACCTGTGTAGCTATGGGAAAAAAGTGGCTTGGCGTGTGTTTTATACACGCCAGGCAAATTCTGGGTAAAAAAAGCTTGGCGGGTATTTTATACGCTCCAGGCAAAGTAGATTATATAAAATTTTGACAGCAGAACAGCAAGCCCAAAATCAGTCTCTTTTTCTGGTATTCTGGAAGCAATGCTTCCGGGGATAGATTTTTGTGTTGTAACGAGTCCCTCCTCACCAAACTTATGGATAAAAGGCCATTTCGGGTCAACTAACCCACTCTCCTAGGGTTTTAAGCTTCGTAACAAGATCAATTACCCACCCTATAAACCTCCGGTGCAACCGCCTTCTCAGATACTGGATGGGGTGGTACTTTTCCGGATCATCACCACTAGGGGCTGCCGCCGTACTAAGAACCGGGTGTTTGTATCTTTGCCTAAAATTCCCAACCCTTGTAAAATCTACACCAGATAAAATTCAATTAAGTCCCCCCTCTTGGTTCAATTTTAACTTTAATTTTTAAGGGAGTTTACTTTAAAGTCCAAAAACGGGTGGTGATGGTCCCATGCCGCCTCTACGGGCCGGCGTCTACTGATGAGATATGAGTGCAATAAAGTAAAGAGCTCATGTAGGCCCGCCAAACGGCTAAGGCGTGTAAATGCGCAAGTAAGCCCGCCAATTGACTAAGGCATATAAATGATGGAAAATAAATGAAAGTGAAGACAATGCTCAAGTAGGTTCGCCAATCTGCTAAGGCACGTAAACGACGGAAAAGTAGGGGTAAGTAAAAATTGACAGAATTGTAGGGTTAAGTAAAAAGAAGAAAAAAAATAAAGGTTAGTAAAAATAATAAAAAAAAAGCCTAATTTCAAGGGGAAGCTCTTCTAGCTACACCCCAGCGGAGTCGCCATCTGTGCATCCGTGGCTCTCGCGAGTCTATTGTGACGATGCACTCACTTTGATAAAAAAATTGGAGTCACCACCCAGAGATTTTGGTATCCCAGGAAACCTCAAATCAATATTAAATGTACCGAAGTGCCAAATATTACTCTGATTCACCGGTCTAACGCCGAAGGCTCTTGGGTAGGGGCTTCGGTTATCGATCGGGAAGGTGTTAGACACCCGATCAAACCACTCGGAAGTGGTCTCTACTTATGGCAAAAATAAAGGAAAAATAAAAATGAAAATAGCACTTCCTCTTGCCCAAAGGCACTTATGATCCTATCAAGCTCTCCGCAAACATCAAAAATTCGATGGCATAACGGCTTGAATCCTTGGATAAAGGAAAAGAAAAGAAGGTAGAGGAATAGTGGTGAGAGCCGGAGCTCTCAGACCCTTGTTACACAGTTGTGAACCTTCGCGTTGGTGCACTCGGTGAGCTTCCGATAGTTTGGAAAGATGGAGTGGGGGTTCTAATCCTCTAAGGCTTGATGGCTAAGATGTAGGAGGAGAGGGCTAAGGGATAGTTCTCACCTAGACTCAAAGGTTTTTTATGGAAGATGGGGTCTAAAGGGGGTTTTTAGAAATCTAGAATTTGTATGGGTATTGGTGCACTAGAGGGGGGAGGGGATCTCTTAATCTCTTTCTCTCTCTTGGAAAATTTTCAAGACTTTGTAAAGGGAGGGGTCCCTCTCCATTTATAAGAAAAAGGGATGTTAGGAGGGTACTTAAAGGCTAATTAGTGGCAATGGTCTTCAATGGTAGATGATAGGGTGGGGTTTCAAATGACTAGAGGGTTACAAATAGGGTAAATAAGGGTGCAACAGTCCAAATGAAACCCACCCTAAATATTGGGATGGTCAACAAGTCAAACCCAAAAGTGAATTTCGAGCAAAAACCAACAATTACTGTAGCTAAGCCAGGCACATGTATTATCCACGCCAAGCATATGTACAGTAACAGAGAAGTCTAGAGCCTGCTGGTGGGAGCCACCCATATTTGGCGTGTACAATACACGCCAAGCCATTTATGGGGAAAAAATGGTCTGGCGTGTATAATATACATGCCAGGAAATTTTCTTCCAGAAAATGGCTTGGCGCGTGTATTATTTGCGCCAAGCAAATCTCATCCTCTCGAGAACCACTCGAGAGGTTCGGAACCTGTCGAGGTGTTTGCCTTGTAGTTTTTGGCCCAAAACTTTGGATCGTCATAACTTTTGATGTACAACTTGGATTGAGGTGATTCTTGGCTTGTCAGAAAGCTAGGAACCTCTACTTTTCAATGGTATAAGATTTAATCTTAGTAGAGGTTTTGCTAGCCCTGATATATCTCTCTCTAACCATCTTCCCGGGAGGGTTCACTATGGGTTCGAGGAAGTTGAGGGTAATTCCCAAGGGTTCAGGTAAGTTCCTAACGGTTTGTGAAGGTTTCTAAGGGTACGAGGGATGCTATTAAGAGCTCGGGGGGGGGGGTGTGACTCTCTCAAAGTATGTTTTGATAGGGCCTTGGGCCAAATTTGGGTGTCTACAAATGCAATATAGAAGAAAGCGATAGTTCATTGTAGAGAATTGTCTACTGAGGAAGCTATGAAAGATAGGAAGAATTAGAAGAACTCCTTAATTAGAAGTTTGGCTAATCATGGATCTAAGAACATTGATGAAGAATCTTAAAAGGACTTTGTTACTACTATCAAGGAGAGAAATCTGGAATACATCAACCGTTGAAAGCAAGGAAGAATAAAATTAGAATTAGAGTTATAATAGGAATCTTATATTTTAGTAGTTTCTTTTATTAGAATTAGAACTCTGTAAACCGACTCCTTATGATCTATAAATAAGAGAGCCCGGCAAAGGAATAAATATCAAAGAATTTCACAGCATCAATTGACAACTGAGGTCTGTGTTTTCTCCTGTTCAAAGTAGTTTAAGATTTCTAAAATAACATCGTCCACAGTTCTCTGAGGTCTTGCCTGACAACCAAGGCTAAGGAAGCTGAAAGATCAACCCTTTGGATGGTTCTACTTTTGCTTTCTAGTTTAGATTTTATTTTATTTTTAGTTTAGATTTTATATGCTTTGTAAATATCTTCGAATTTTGATTTGAATTGACAACTTAGGTTAAAGTTTGCATATTAGTGTAATGGTTTTACTTTTCCATCTTCAATTTTCTTGAATTTGATTGACGCCCAAATTTTAAGAGATTGTTGATTAGATTAAATCTGTGTTGAATAATTTTAGTTTTTGATTGACGACCAAATTCTGGAAGACTACAATACAGTGTAACGGTATTTTAATCTTGTAAACATCCGATAGCTGAAGGTTGAGATTGACGACCTCAATCTAAAGAAGGAGGATTATGATTTATTTCTCTGCAAACTTAGTATAAAAACTCATTCTTTTATTCATATTTATCCAATATTTTAGGACTTAAAAGATAAAGATAGTTTAAAAAAAAAGGAATATAAAAATCTATAAGAAGATAATCACTTCTTCGTGGGATCGATCCTATCACTAGTGCTATAATTTCCATTGTGCGCTTGTAATAGGTTAAGACTTGATTTTAATTTAAATATATACATACTATAACCCGGTCAAGTACATGTTTATTTATTTGTTTGGCATACATAAAATTTAAGCGTTTAAATTGAAATAAAATAAAATATGTCATTAGTTTTTTAGGATTTTTTTTGTGATTGTATGTGATTTCTTGGCGAGAACCAAACCTGATAAATCAAACTCGCCAAGAGTGCTAGAAAAGAATCTAATAGTGATAACCCTGAGTTCTCTCCACCACATGTGCACAATACACTGGCCGCTGCCAGCACTACCTAGCCGAAACTTAAGGCAGCAGCGCCACCTAAAAAGAAATCTAAATTCTCTAAGATAATCATTAAGGATTTTCTTCAGGGGGGTATGGAGATTGGGGCTTCAAAGAACACTAAATCTGACTCTGCTACCTCCAAAGGCATGGCAAAAAACAATGGGAAAAAGGTGGCCACATCAAAGACCTCGGCACCTTTCCCTACTTCTCAAGCACAGAGAGTGCTTGATCAATCCCTGTCCATAATTAACCAACATGTCATTGGTGTTGAGATTTGGGTCCTTGCCACTTTTTACCACAACTTGGAAATAACCAAGCTGGCCATCAAGTACTTCATGGATGCCTAACTTGACTATTTCTTAGAACCAGACCCAGTCCTGGCTTATCCGAGATTGGTGAGATTTTTTTATAAGAGGACGAGGAATGAAGCCAACAATCAGCCTCCTGCATTATTCACTGTCATTGATGGTCAAACCATCCATATCACATAGGAACTGATTGCCCACATGACTGGCATTCCTCTCCAGAGGCCTGAGGAAACAAACCTCTTACCACCACCACTAACCATGCCCGATTATGTCCAAATGGCCACTGGACTATTGGGTTGACCTCAGGTAGATAAATTTAAATTCGTGAGAAAGGAGTTGGAGGCCAAAGACTTACCCCTCCACTTTACGAATGTCTTGATCTATAAGAAAATCTACCCAACAGGCCATGGGATGGAGTAGAGACTTGATTTCTTAAAGGCCCTTTATTCCATATTTAACGACTACTAGCTGGATGTACTGGGTTAACTTCTACAGGTAATGGATGTCATCAGGGAGAAGCTAACCCTGACAAATATGAAAAATTAAAGTGTGATCTCCCTTCGGAGGCCTAATCACTCTTCTTCTCACTGAATGTAATTATCAATTTGAAAAAGAGGTAAAGGCCCTTGGAAAGATGGACCATCAGGATACAACTTGTTATAAACTAACTCTTGGGGAGGAGAACAAAAGGAAAATACCAAACAACTACTTCAAGAAAAAGAGATGGAAGAATGGAACTTCTGTACCTTCTACAATTGAGGCCACTACAACACTGGCCACTGGTATTAGCTTCGGAGACACTACGGTTTCACCAGACATAGTTCAAGACAGGCCACCTGTCTTGACTACCATTTTTCTCACTTCTGCTCTTGAGACAGATGAGTGAGGGTGTGAGTACTTCTACTCCACCCTAGGAAGTTACTGGTTTCACTACCCCGATGAGTCCGATTGTTATTTCACCCGGATCGTCCACTGAGTAGTCGCCACTCCAAGCCTAACTCCCAGTTTATGACTCTTCTTTGGACTCACCTTCAGGGTCTGCTTTCCCTGCTTCACATACGGTGGGCTTTGTGCCAATTATGAGTGAGGCAGGTTTTCGAGCTTTTATTTGTACTAAATCTTAACCTATTGCAAGCGCCCAATAGAAATTGCAGCACTAGTATAGGATCGTTCCCACGAGGAACGTGATTATTCTTATATGTTTGCATTTTTAAAAACCTTTTATTTGTCTTTTACGAACCTAAACTACTGAACAAATATAAATAAAAGAAAGGGTTGTTTAAACTAATTACAGAAAATAAATCTAAATCCTCTTCATTCCAGATTGTGATCGTCAATCACAATCCTTCAGATCTTTGATGTTTACAAAATAAAATAACGTTACACCGTATCTCAGTCCTCTAGAATTTTAGCGGCAATCAAAAATTAGAATTCCTTAACACAGATTTATACTAACCAATAATCTTCCTGAAATTTGGGCATCAACCAAACTCATGAAAACTGAAGATGGAAAAGTAAAACCGTTACACTAATTTGCAAATTCTCAATCTAAGTTGTCAATTCAAATAAAAAACTTTTAGATATTTACAAAGTAGTAAAAATGCATGAAAATAAATCTTAACTAGAAAGCAATAAAAAGATTTTTCATCCCTCAGTCACAGGCATCAATTGCTTTTGAGAAATTACAGATACTCTACTCTAATCTTCCATCTTCTGATCATAGGTGTCAATTGCTCTCGAGAAACTTTGGATATCATAACTACTCTACTATACTTTTGATCGGAAGAAAACCCAACCTCAGTTGTCAGTTGATGCTGATAATTCTTATGTTGAGCCCTCTAATTTATAAATCATACGGGGCCGGTTTACATTATTCAAATCCTAATAAAAGAAAACTTCTAAATAAAAGATTCCTAAAATAACTATACTTATAATCCTACTTCTTCCTTGCTCTGAATGGTAGATGCATGCTGGACTTTTCTCCTTGATTTTAACAGTAGAGATCTTTTAGGTTCTTTCTCCAATCTTCTCAGATTTGTAAGTTGCCAAACTTCTAATTCGAGAGATCTTCTAATTTTGTGCATGGTGGTATAGACTTCACATGATCAGCAGCATAAACTTCATTTTGCACTTTTGTGTGTATGATTGTTCTTCTTTTTGTACTATTTCTGCTCATTCGAACGTTCAGGATTTTACTTTGGTTCCTTCAGTCGTAGCTTCTTTCCTACGTTCGTGAATCACGATTCTTTTTTCTTCTTTCTTTTTCGCTCTTTTGAGATTGGCGTTCGTTCAATATTTCTCTTTCTTGGCTTACCGACTGGTCCTTCATTCGATTGAATCATTTTTTCGTAGGATCATAGTTCTTGCTGCTTTTGAGTTTATTTTGGCAAAGATTAACACTTCGACTCTATTCTGCACACTATTCTAAATATTTCCATATAACATCTCATTAGTAACAAACTAAGGTCTAGCATCACTAAGTTAAGAGTGGTAAAGTAGTATATTATGTGACTGATCACACCCCCAAACTTATGCTTTGCTACTCCCTAGCAAACAAGGAAAGAAAAACTAATCTAAAAATTAAATGTCACTTTCATAGGAAGCACGATTTCATTTAGCAGATGCAACAAACATTCAAACCCCTAGGTGATCCCTAGTGGAGGAGTTATAGTCTCATGAAGGTTTTTAGTGAAGTTACCTGCAAACTTCAAATATTTTTGATTTTTTTTTTCAACGATTTTCTTAAAAGACAAGCAAAACTTTTAAAATTTCTAAACTAAATTTTATACACTAAACAGTAAATAGCCGATCATTATATGGTTATTATAGTTTCAAAAACATGATTCCAACATCCTTTGCTGTCCATCCTAGCAGTTATCCTTGATCATAACTCAACAAGTTCAATTCATATTAAGCGTGGAGTGTGTGCAAATCAATGAAAAGATTATTCATCATAGATTTCTCTAAACTGCAGATTTAGAAAATATTTTTATCCAAACTCTCACTATTGGCATACTCTTAAAAAGAATATTTAAAATTTTTGGGTTATCTATACATGATATGTATGATGAATAGCTCAAAGGATAATTGACATAAAAGTAAATCTCATGGAATAGATAATCAATTCTATTCATATGCTTTCCTTTTCCTCCATAGTATTTATTATATACATCTCTACTAGGTTCATGCTATTATAAACCATGAATCAAAGTCTTTTTTTGCTTGTAATGGGGCTTTGAGTTAAGAGATTTCCAAGGAAAGGTAGAAAGGATTCGAAAATTCAGAGAATTCAGCTCATCTTTCTTCTGTCTTCTTCTCTTCTTTCTATTTCTACTTCAGTAAGTATCTAAAATGTTGGATAGCTTCTTGTTATTTACTTGTATTCTATTTTCGGTAAATCCCATTTTATTCTATTTCAAATATCCTCTTGAATTTTTCTTCAGTTTGAAAGCTTCTTGCTTCTCCTTTTGTAGAATTATATTTTATGAATTCTCTTGATTTCCCATATTTTTCTTTATTTTATTTCTTTCTCAGGCGTACCCTTTGTTGCATATCCCTTATCTGTTTTTCTTTTACTCCTTTCACCCCTCTTCCCCCCTTGTCGCATTCTAAATTCTTAGAAAATAATAAGGGTAAAAGGTTGAAAGCTTTAGGTAGTGCATATAGTTAAGGGTTTATAAGATTTTGGTATAAAGAAATTCAGTTTAGGCTTCTAATATGGGTTCAAGGGATAGATAAATTTATGGGATTTTGGCTTTTTGGCTCCAACAAATGAAAAGAATGGCCGTTTACCATTTCCATGATTCACTAGCATGAATGCCATATTGTTTTGATGTATCTAATAAACAGTTCTAGAAAGACAAGTTATTATAAAATTCGATTTTTCAGTAATAGGATTTCATTATAATGCAGTCAAGAAGTTCAAAGAAAATTTAAGTTCGAATAGGAAGCAGTCTCTCTCAGAATAAAAGAGGAAATATGGCCCAAAAGCTGGCTAGTTATATAATTTTGAAACTATAGTCTAAATATTATAGTTTAAATCGAAGTATAGTTTCAAACATTCAACTCTGATACAATGTTCAAGAGGGCTACACATGAATCGTAACTGCTCTATTGGTTGATTGTTGCACTTTTACTACGATGGATTGTAAAGTTTGTGGAATCATAATTTTTTTCTTTCATAACTCGCATACAATGGTTAACTATTCAAAAATCTAAATACTAAAAAAATGTGATTTTTTTATGCAGCAAAAAGCAAAAGAAAAGAACTAATGAAGAAAAATTATTATACACAGAAAGGTGTATCTTCCCCAAACTAAAATATGACAATGTCCTCATTGTTTTCCAAAAGCAAGGGATACTCAAAAAATTGCCTAAGATGCTACGTGTATCGGGCTTTAAATCTACAAAAATAGTCAAACATCTCCCCCAAACAGAGAGAAATCATATCTGACATAAATCACACAAAAAGATAATCATCAAGAAAAAAATTAGAAACAATAAAAATAATCAAAAGAGATTTTTATATAGCAAATGAAATATTTACAGATTACATTAAAAAGAAGTAAAAGTGCTTACATAAAAGATTAAACCTAGGAAAAATCTAAACACACCCTAATTACGACACCGACAACACTCATCCGAGGCAAAAGATTTCTTCGATAAAAATCGGCCCTCGACTTTTTACCAAAATTGTCCCGCCAAAAAGATGGTCCACCCTCCAGCTCTGGGATGGGTGCATCCAATCGAAAAGGGAAAAGGGTTATTCAAGAAGACGGAGGGGAAGGGGGCGGAGGAGACAAAGAACCTGGGGATGGTTTATGGCGTTTGGGAGATGGAGATGATGAGCGAGTGGGTGAATGTGGTGGTGTGGTTGGTGCATCAGGGACTTCTAGCACGGGGAAGAGAGATAGGATTTCATTGATCAGCCGTTCCCTTTCTTTCAGAATTGCAGAGATTTCCTCCGCATCCTGTCGAAGAAGATGTTCAAATGCCTCAGCGATCTCAGACTAAATTGGTTGTTTTGCCATGGTAAAAAAGAAAGAAACCAAAGGGTTGGAATGACTAGGGTGGGGTTTTGATTTGTGTACTTATAATCACCCATGGTAGGGATAGGAATGTTTGCCATAAATGATGAATATGGAGATGCATTGAAAAATAGGAACCATTAGGTGGCCATAATGAATATGGTGAGACGTGGCTGCACGGCGTTAATCGAGGCGTCACCTTTGCTACCAGAAAATTATACCTTTTTGATTGCAAAGTACACTAGCCCAGACAGAACATTCTCTCTTCAGTCGTAATCACTATGATGGTTCGTGAGAGAATTTACACTCTGTGAGTAGTCGTAATCACTACGATTTCTCGAGAATGGAACAAATACTAGTGTCTCAATCGTACGTAAATATACAATGTGAAAATGACGAACGAATACCTAAACGGTCCTAATGTTATACAATTGGAAATAATTTAAAGAGTATTATACACAAATTTGCTACGGATGAGTCGGTAGCTCGATGGTGCACATGAGAATATCAGCCATACTCCGAGTCTTAAAGTGACATTGTGGTCACTGTCCCTTTTTCTTCTAGTGATACCATCAACTTAAGTCTCTGCCCATTAACCTTGAATATGCGATTGTCCTTGGGATCCTAAATGGTCACAGCTTCATGAGGAAATGCTTCCACGACATTATAGGATTCATCCCAACGACTTTGTAGTTTTCCTGGGAATACTTTCAACCTCGAATTGAATAGCCAAACTTATTGGCCAGGCTCAAAACTCTTTCTCAAGATGTATTTATCATGGAATGCTTTGGTTTTAGCCTTGTAAATTTGAGCATTCTCATAGGCATCATTACAAATTTCCTCTAACTCATTTAGTTCAAGTTTTTGTTGCTCACATGAGGTGGACAACTCAAAATTCAATACTTTGATATCCCATAGCGCTCTGTGCTCTAATTCCACAGGTAGGTGACAGGCTTTTTCATATACCAACCGGTAAGGCGACATGGCAATGGGTGTTTTATAGGTTATTCTATAGACCCATAAGGCATCATACAATCTTAGGGACCAATCTTTCCTATCAGGGCGAACCGTTCTCTCAAGTATTTTATTTATTTCTCGGTTAGGAACCTCTACTTACCCACTAGTGTGCGGGTGATAGGGGGTTACGATTTTAAGAGTAACACATATTTCTTGAGAAGACTCTCAAAATATCTATTACAAAAATGGCTTCCTCCATCACTTATAATGGCTCGTGGAGTTCCAAACCATGAGAGTATATTCTCCTTGGTAAAAGATATCACCACCTTATGATCAATTATTTTTGCGATTGACGCTTCGACCCACTTTGAAACGAAGTCAATGGCCACAAGTATGCACATAAATCCGAAGGAAGGTAGATATGGGCCCATAAAGTCTATGCCCCAAACATCGAATGGTTCTATGATCAATATTGGTTGGAGAGGCATCATGTTCCTTTGGGACATGGCCCCTGCTTTGGCATTGGTCACAGGCCAAACAGAAGTTCTGAACATCTTTGAATAACGATGGCCAATAAATTCCCTATTGCAACACTTTGGCAGCCATTTTCTTTCCAGCGAAGGGCACCCACAAGCATAAGTGTGATAAAATTATAAAATATTGTGGGTGTCACTATTGGGAACACATTTCCTAATTATTTGGTCTGGGGATATCTTAAATAAGTCAGGATCCTCTCAGATATAATATTTACATTGGAAAAGAAAATACACCTATCCTGTTTGGACTAGGTCGGGAGGATCTTACATGTGGCCAAATAATTCACAATGTTAGCGTACCATGGCACCATTGATTGGATGGCAAAAAGTTGTTCATTCAAAAAGGTATCGTGAAGAGTTTCTTTACTGATGGTTTCTGGCAATTCTATTCTGGACAGATGATCAGGGACCACATTCTCAACTTCCTTTTTGTCTTTGATTTCAAAGTTGAACTCCTGCAAAAGTAGGATCCATCTGATTAGCCTAGGCTTGGCATTCTTTTTTGACAACAAATATTTCAGTGCGGAATGATCAGAGAAGATGACGACCTTTGATCCCAATATGTACTGTCAGAATTATCTAGTGCGAACACACAGCGGGGAGCTCTTTCTCAGTGGTGGTGTAGTTCACCTGAGCTTTGATCAAGGTTCGCCTCGCATAATAAAAATATATGAGGAACCTTGTCTTTCCGCTATCCTAGGATTGCACCAATTGCATAATCAGAGGTGTTACACATTACTTTAAAAGGTAGGGAGTAGTCCGAGGGTTGAATAGTTGGTTCAGATGAGAGAAGTTCTCGGAGCTTATTGAATGCGTCAAGGCAGGCATCGTTGAAGTCAAAGGGTACATCATTTGCTAATAGATTGCACAAAGGTCTTGAGATTTTTTAGATATCTTTAATAAAGCACCGATAGAAGCCAACATGGCCAAGGAAGGATTGAATCTGCCGTACCAAAGTTAGTGATGGTAGATTTGCTATTATGTCGATTTTGGCCCTATCAACTTCTATTCCTTACTTAAAAATTATATGGCCTAGAACTATGCCTTTCTGAACCAAAAAATGGTTCTTCTCCCAACTTAACACAAAATTAGTCTCCTCACATCTTTCTAGGACAAGGGCAATGTGATCAAGACAAGAGTAAAATGTTTGACCAAATACTGAAAAGTCATCCATGAATACCTCAAATGTCTGAAAAGATAGCCATCATACACCTTTGGAATGTTGTTGGAGCATTGCAAAACCCAAAGGGCATACGACGATAAGCAAACGTTCCAAAAGGACATGTGAAGGCAGTCTTTTCTTGATCTTTTGGGTATACCGAAACTTGATTATACCCTGAATAGCTGTCTAGAAAGCAAAAATATTCCTGGCCCACAAGTTTTTCTAGAATTTGATCAATAAAGGGTAATGAAAAGTGATCCTTGTGAGCCATTGAGTTCAACTTCTGGTAATCAATACATACACGCCATCTCGTGGTCTCGCGTAATGACACCAACTCACCGACTGAATTTTCTTTGACTGTAATCCTAGATTTTTTTGGGACTACTTGAATGGGGCTCACTCACTCACTATTAGAAATCGGGTATATAATTTCAACATCTAGTAATTTTACGATTTCCTTTTGTATAACTTTCCTCATATTCAGATTTAATCGTCACTAACTTTCTCGTGAAGTCTTGGCGTTGTCCTCTAAATGAATTCGATGCATACATATTGACAGATCAAGCCCTTTAAGATCAGTGACAGTCCACCCTATCGCACGCTTATACTTCTTAAGTATGGCCAACTGAAATTTAAAACAACTAACCTATGAAATTAAATGCGACTTTCGTAGGGAACACGGGTTCATTTGGCACATGCACCAAGCCTTTTAAACCCCTAGGTGATCCCTAGTGGAGGAGTGGAGTCTCCTGAGGGTTTTCGGTGAAGGTACCCCCAAACTTCTCCAATAAAATCAACTAATACTCATGCAACATGCTAAAACAGAGTTTAAGTGAAATAAAATAAATTCCACACCATTCCATTCAATTTTTAGAGGATTCTCAGCAGAAAAATCACCAGTTTAAAACCTAAAATTCTGCTGTAATTCCTTCATCATCAATCAGTTCATGTCAAGGCATTGTGCCTGAAAATTGATGCAGAGTTCACCTTTAATTTAAGAATTCTGTTTTGATAATGCCTCAACCAAATTTGATTTCAGACCCAAATCTTGCTAAGGCTGTTCACTCACAACAAAAGTAGAAGGGTGAATCATTTCTCACAGCTCAAGAGCAGTTACAACCCTCAAATAGGACTGCAAGCATGAGCATAGGCATTGCTCTAACTTCTAAAATTTTCTAAATCTCTTCACCATAGATCAAACAAATCCTCATCTCTACACGATAGATCAATCCAATTTCAGATCAGTAAGGAATTTTTATTGGGTTGTACTGTGGCTTATGGGTAAAATTTTATAAAAGAATAAAGGGGTACAAGGGATTCAAATTGAGAAATCAGTAAAGTAAGGAGATGATTCATGACTTCACCTTCTTCATTTCAGCACAATTCCATCTACTTCTTGAATTTTCAGATTTGAAGTGACCAGTTTCTAATCCTCTTTTCAATTTTTAAATGAAATGACTTCTCTTTCTCATTCTTTTTATTTTGCTTTTCTATTTTTCTTTTTATGGATTGAGATGCCACAACTATACATCACACTAGCCTTCAAATATACTTTCTTCTTCTTTTAACCAAACATCGAACCTTACACCTCTAACCTCACTTCTCCTCTTATTTCCTGATTTCTCAGATTGAGGGTGAACTGAAACAGGTCAAAAGGTTTTGGGTTTACATTTTCAGGTTTTCATCAAAGAAAAACTGGGATTTTTAGGGCTCAAAAGGTGTGTATCAAGGGTAGTTCAATGGTGGAAATATTTTAGGCTCAAACTGTCCAAGGGATGACCTTACTTCATGTCCTCAATGTCATGAATGCTGTCAAGTTGTTTCAACTTGGATTTGTCTAACTTCTAGTGGGCAAAACTAGATCCCATCAGTCCTTAGAGCGGAAAAAATTGGTAAGACACTCTTCAAGAAAAAACTTTCAGGCCCAAATCTCACTGGGTATGGCCTTCCATTAAATTTTTGGGGTGTATCCTCACAGTTTTCTCTCCTTTCAGGTTCATCAATTTTTGAAAATTCTTGACATTTGCTTGTTGCGACATCTCAGCGTGCTTGTTTTATTTGTTGGTGGTAAAAAAAATTTAAAATCAAAGAAAGAGTAAAATAGGGGATGGAATCAGCACAACTGAGAAATCCTAGACCTGCAAGATACAGGGTCCATTTGTAGCAAGTTTTCATAAGTAAGAGTTTGTCCCACAGGGAAAGGTGATCTATAGCTCCAAAGGAGCCATCTCTAGTAGTCCCTCCAGATCTGATTACAGATCTGGCAGTCCTAAAAGGAGGGGAGTTTAAGGTCACTTATTCTAAGTATTCTAAGATAGCCTAATAAGTTAACTACAGAAAGGGTTGAGAAGATGGATGGATTGTGGAAAATAAATATAAAAGGGTGAGAAGTAGGTTATTGAGTCTAGATCAGAGGAGTTTTATAACTCAGATTTAGATATGATGTTATAGAAATCCTGTCCAATGGCTACATTATCACTAAAGAGGAGGAAGAATTCAACTCATCCATGTGCCATGATCCAATCCCTTAAGGTTATAACCTGTCCACTTAAATGGTCACAGACTATCCCACAGGGGAACCACAGTCCAGAGATGGGTCAAAACAAATTAATTATTGTAGGCACTACTTCATCCAGGCTATAAGCTCAGGGAATCCATAGGGAACCTCAACCTCTAAAGCCCTATGTGGGGGGCTAAGGCTGTATAGGACCATGATAGCCCAGACACATAGAACTAGCAAGAGATTGAGTACCACCTTAGATCAAGTTGTCCATTGCTTGAGTGGGGCTGCAATGGTCCAGTCACAAGCCTACAATCTCCATAACCAGATCAGATCTAACATCTGATGGCGGGTCTATACAAATATATGGGGAGTCTGCCTCTGCACAATCTCCTACCAGGCTTAACAGCTCAGGCTCAGGGAAGAAGGATCCATCTTGGATCGGCGGATTGGATTCACCCTAAGGCTATAGCCTGTCCACTTAAATGGTCACAGACTATCCCAGAGGCTATCCTCCTCACGGAGCCCAAGACAAAATAAGTTAATTGCTGCTACCACCATGATCACAAGGCTAGCAGCTTAGGCTCCCATGAGAATTTCAGATCTAGTGGGTCCTGTGGTGGGGCTAAGGCTGTATAGGACCGTGATAGCCCAGACACACAGGTCACTTGCATTTGAGTGGATCCTTAGAATCAGTACGCCATTGCTTTGAATCACAGCCAAAGCAATGGCAGATCACAAGGCAGCAGCCTTGTACAGAACAGCTCACAAATACACAAATCCCATAAGAGTACAAATCCTATTATAAAAACTCCATTAATCTAACCTCAATAGACATACAAAGGCATAGCCAGCAAGTGTTGAGCCATGGAGAGAAGAAAAAGAAGAAAAAAAAAACTACTTACAGTTACAGGAAGAACAAGAACGGAAAAGAAAATTACAAAATCTGAGATAGGAGTTCCTCTTCTGAATTCTAACTCCAAGTCTCCGTCTTCTTTCTTTCCTTTCTTTTCTCCCTGCTAAACCTAAACCGGGCTTAGGTTTATATAGCAGTGGTGTGGCGGCGCATTAGGGTTAGGAAACCCTAATTTTAATGATGCCACGTGGCCGAATAATGATCCTTGGATGCCTCGAGGCGCGTGCACAGAGATTTGAGCATGGGAGTGCGTGCCCTAATTCTTGGAAATCCCTAAAAAGTCCTTTATAGAATGATGGAAGTTGGAGTTCAGAGCTTCGGCAGGTTGCAGTCGATTCCCAGACTTGTCATGTGGTAGCTCTAGTCTTCGCATGGTTGAGTTTAACATTAAAGCTTCAGATGTCGCGTGGTTGCAGCTTCTTGATGCTTTGAGCAATCGCGAGGTAGACAGTTAAGCTCTCGCTGGGTTGGGCTTTGCACAATTGGATTGATAATTGTGAATAGCGCGAGAACTATGCGAGCTTTCCACTTCACTTCGTGAGGCTAATTCTGGCTTTTGCGAGACTGCTTTCTTTCTGAACAGCACTAGAACTGCACGAGAAGTTCACTTCTTAATGGATCTTTGCGAGGATCCTCGCGAGGCATTGAGGCTTTTCTGAACTGCACGACAAGTTCTCTTGATATTTGCATCCCATGACTCTCTTGGCGGCAATGTTGTGAGGCAGATTCAAGCTCTCTCCTCAGCTGTTCTAAGCGAACCGTGCAATGGTGAGAGGGGTCTTCTTGAACTGCGCAGGAGCTGTGTGACCTTTAACTTCTAAACTTCACGAGAGCTGCGTGACTCAAGGCTTCTGAAGCTCTTCTGTCACTCTATTGCGTGAGAACTTGTTTGTGAAGTCTTGGGACTTTGCGAGGACTGCGCAAAGTGTATTTTTCTGAATCCTCTGGAGCTTTGTCAGCTGCGCGAGGCTCTTCTATGGTCTGGATTCATGGTTCATTCTTCTGAGGGACTTCTGGTGCCAAAATAGGCTCCTTAGCAGGATTCATGGCCTTATTGCCTTGCTTGTTATTACCTACAGAAAACACTTAACAAGTATTTATTAGATGGCTAAGGGTCTAATCAAAGGCTAGGTTAAGGGGTGAAAAGTGGTACTTTTCAGGTCTTAACACACCCCCAAACCTAATCTTTGCTTGTCCCTTAGCAAAGCTACACTAAATCAACTATAAAATTTAAATGCCACTTTCGTAGGGAGCACTGATACATTTAGCATATATACCAAGCCTTTTAAACCCCTAGGTGATCTCTAGTGGAGGAGTGAAGTCTCCTGAGGGTTTTTAGTGAAGACACCCACAAACTTCTCAATGATACAGCTAACAAAAGTGCATTATTATCAAGTGATCAGTCAAGAAACAGAGTTAGTTCACCTTTGCATTAGTAGAAAAATAAGAAATCTAAACACATTGGTTGCACAAACATTTAAACAGTGTAAGCTTCTCATGAAAGCACATCATTTCCAATCAATTTACACCAAAGACACTACACATGTGTGTCAACATTGAGCTCATCACTGGATCAAAAATTAGGTTGTAGATCATGCTTAATGCATTCAATATCAGACCCAAAACTCTCCAAGGCATACTCTCATAAAGAACTATTGAGGGTTTCATTTTCTCTCAAGCTCAAGAGCAGTTACATCCCCCAAATGGGTCTGTAAGCATGAGCATAGGCATAGCTCTGAAGTTTTGGCATCATTGACAGATCCTCACCATTGATTGAACAACTCTCTGTCTCCACATGACTGCTCACTCAACTTTGGATCACAAGGGCTTTAACTGGGTTGTAATGTGGCTTGTGGAGTGGGGCTAAAAAGAATGGAAGGTTGAAAAGGGGTTCAAAATTGAGAAATCAGTAGGTGAAGGAGGTGATTCATGACTTCACCTTCTTTGATTCAGCTCCTTTCATCTTCTTTGAGGTTTTCAGATTTGAAGTGATTAGTTTCTCTTCTTGATTTTGATTTTTCCAATGAAAGTTCCCTCTTGACTCCTCTCTTACTCCTCTTCATTATTATTTTTGTTTCTTTTTTATGCATTTTTCTTCTTTTTATTTTGTTTTTGCTTTTTTGAAATGCCACCATTTTCTTAGTTACCATACTGCCA
This sequence comes from Chloranthus sessilifolius, assembly GCA_021018995.1. Lineage (NCBI taxonomy): Eukaryota > Viridiplantae > Streptophyta > Magnoliopsida > Chloranthales > Chloranthaceae > Chloranthus > Chloranthus sessilifolius. The sequence goes on from CM037591.1 coordinate 74,015,958, forward strand.
GACTTTGAGGTACTTCTTCTTTCTTCACCTAATGTTGACCATAGCTAGTCCATCTTCAACTCTTGTTCCTTTACCTTCTGAATTCTCAGAGTGAGGGTAAGGTTAAATCAGATACATAGGTTCAGGTGCAAGTACTCGGGTGTATTTTTGAAGAAATTTAGGATTTAAGGCTCAAAGGGGGTATGGACAAGGGCAGTTGCTTTAGGGTTTGTCTGTTTAGGCTCAAACTGTCCAAGAGAAGGCCTTTATCCTTTCCTAAGTCTCATGAGTGCTGTCAGCTGTTTCAACTTGGAGTTGCCCAACTTCTAGTGAGCATAGTGACTCAACCAGTCCTTAGAGCTAAAAGAAATTGCCTTAGTCACTCCTCAAGGAAAAAAATTTGTATAGGCCCCAAACCTCACTGTTTATGGTCTTCCTTTGAATTCTTAAGTATGTCCTTACCTTTTTCTCTCTCTAGTGATTCACTAAGTGCTAATACAAGTAAGTTTCCTTGGTGATCTCATCATGGAAATGTGAAATATTACAAGCTTATAATGCCTAAAGTCTGGAAACAATTTTAAATTTTATTATTTTTCATGATTCTCTAGTGAACATGGTTCCATTTCCATATTACTCACAAGATTCTACTGCACTTAGGTTAACTATTCCATTGGCAGGATCTGCCTGCCACACCCCCAAACCTAGGAGGAGCAGTGTCCTCACTGGTTCAAAGGTGGGTGTGCAGCAGATTTATTAAGGGCAAGAGAAAAGGAAATAGCATGGAGCAAAACAGACACAAGACACAGAAGAAGAGCAATGACAAAAGAAGAAGATCTATTATATAAGAGAGAAATGTACAAAAGAAAAACAAAAGGAGAAAAAGAAAATGCAGAAACAGCAAAAATCCTAGGTACAAGCTAATCGGAGCCTGAATCAAAACCGGTCCCAACCCATCTTCTTGGCATGCTCTTGAAGGAGAGCCTCTTCCTCTTTCTTCTTTCGTGCCCGCTCTTCCTTCCGTTGGGCATCAGTTTTGGGCAAGGTTGGTGCCCTGACCCTCATTTTTTGGGTCTTTGGTTCAGGGGGGGGTCACTGAAGATTTGTCTTTGGTTTGCTCAGGTGATTTGATAGGACCTTTTCCTTTAGGACTCTTCCCTTTGGAGGTTGGCTCTTGCTGAGTTTGAGGGGGAATAAGAGGAGATTTAGCTTTTTCTGGCTCAGGAGGGACAAGCGAGCTCTTGCCTTTATCTTTTAGTGGTGGTGCCTCCTCAGACTAGGCAGATTGTTCTTTTCTAATTTTGATAGAGGCAGATGTGTGAGTAGTTCTCTTAGCTGTAGCTTTCCTTCTCTGAGGAAAAGTTTGCTCCGCAGGGTCAGAAGAAGGAGGAGCAACAGGATTTTTAGAACTTGGATGCATAGGTGGGGCAGAGTCAGAATCGGAATCAGAGGGAAAGAGAACAGTGGGGTCCAATCCAAGGGCTGCAGTAGCCTGTCTGCGTTCTTCTTTAGAAAGCAATCAACCATGGGGGTCATCTTGAGCAGAAGCTCTGGTGGCCTTTGGTGGTGGGGATGGAGGAGCAGGCTTTTTCCCTTTTTGGGCAGCAGTGGCTCTTTTAGAGGGAGTGGGTTTCTTGGAAGGAGTCCTCTTTCTCTTGGGTGTAGGAGATTTGGCAGGGGGAGGCACTGTAGCAGGAGGTGGTGGAGGTTCTTGAGTAGGGGGTGGAGGAGCCTCAGGGGGTGCTGTAGTAAGAGAGGAGGCTTCAATTGGTTGGCCTGTCAGAGATGCAATCCTTTTTTGCAAAATTTCAATCTGTTTTTCAGCATAAAGGAGGTTGGCATCAGAAAGCCCCTTAGTGAGCCTGTGGATCTCCTCAGCATTGTTCAGCCTTTTTTCAAACATCCGGGCTCTCTTGTGCTCCAGCTCGGCATTGGCTTTCTCCATCTCCGCCTGCAGTTTATAGTAAGTTGCATCAGCCTTTGTCACAGTGAGGGTCTCCAAAATTGACTCCCACCCCTTTGAAACATCTCGCAGCTTCTGCTTGTGAGCAAGCTTCAGGTTACTCATCTTCTATAGCAAAGGGTACTCAATGGATTGTCTGAGTTGGGCCATTCCCTTGAGAACATCCCTCTTGATGTAGGCATTGTCCCTCATGGCATGAAGGAGGGGTGTAGTAGGAGTGTCGTGGTAAGATTGGTAGAAATGGGGTGGAAGAAGTAGAAGGTGATTGGTCCTGGGGAGGTAAAGTGGAGACTGCAGTGAGGAAGTCTAGTTGAGGGGGAGGGGTAGAAGGTTCTGGGTCAGTTTGTGCTGATTGGTCAGTGAATTGAGGAGGGGGTAGGATAAGAGGTGGGATGGACGGCAAGGGTGGAAAAGTAAATGAAGGGGGGTCACTAAAGGTGGGTGGTTCTGGGTAAGGATAAAATGGAATGGTGAAGGATCTAAATGGTAAGGGTGGGGTTAAAAATTTGAGGGGGTTAATGGGCAAGGCAGATGGGAAGGGAATGGGGTCTGTTTGGGTTGATTGATTGGTAAATTGTGGTGGGGCTAAAATGAGTGGGGGAAGGATAGGTAGAGGGGGGAAGGAGTGGTGGGGTATGGTGTCAATGGGGGGATAATCTGGGTGCACTGTGGAGTCAGAGGTGGAAGGGGACTGGATTTGTGGTGTAGGAGGTTTTTGTGCAGAGATGGGTTGTTTTGTCAATGTTTAAAGGGTGGATTTGATGGTGGTGATGTCAGTCTACATTTGGTCTTGGGTATGTGTTGTGGTTGATAGTTGGGTTTGAATGTCATGTATTAGGGCAAGGATATGGGTAAGTGTGTCTTAGTGTGGTTGGGGTGGAGTATGAGAAGAAGAGGCAACAGGTTGGAAAGGGGAAGTAGGGGCATGGTGGAATGTTGTAGGAGGAGAAGGAGGGTCTGGTGAGGGAGGTGAGGAAGGAAGTGGGGAATCTGGGAGAGGGATATCATGTGTTGGTAGGGTGTAAAGCAAGGTAGTCATGAAGGCTTGATAGCCAGAAGTAGTGGCGAGGTTAAAGTCAAGATCTGTGAGTGGAGATGTAGTTGGGAGGGGTTGGATCAATATGTGGTGTGTCTGTGGGAATGATAGGGGTGGTTGGGATAGGTAAAGATATGGCAGGGGTTGTGTGAGAGGTTTTCTTTTTAAGATAGGTTATCAAGGGAGGGCTGTCAGGGTTTAGTTCAGATGGTGGGGGAATTGGGGGTGTGTACTGAGGCAATGTGGGAGAAGGTAGGGGGATGTCATGGGGGTCAACACTTTCCTCCCAGGAATGAATCACAGGGAATTCTGGAGCAGGTATGGAAAAGGCAGATAAAAGAGGGAAAGGGAGAGATGGAAGAGGCAAAGAGACGGATGGAGGGGTAGGTGTGGTGGATGGAGGTAATGCTGCAGAAGCAGAAGTGACCGGAGCTTGCACCACCTTCTTGGGAGCAGGAGCTTTAGCCACCTTTTTGGGAGCAGGGGTGGTCTTCGCAACAGCAGTCCCCTCTCCTTTCTCAGAAGCAGTCCGAGCGTTCTTCTTCTTGCTGGGATCCATCAGACTCCTGTTGATCCCCCATTGTCGCTTTGCGAAAGTGGTAGGGGGGAGGTCAACTGTTAACTCCCCCACTGGTATCTTGTACCCTCCCCTCAAGAGTAATTTGGTGATGAGCTTTGCATAGGGGAGAGTGTGGAGATTCTTTTTATGCCCTATCTTTACCATAATATCCTTCATGGCCTCAAACATCAACCCAGCAGCATGGAATCCGTGGCCCCGAGAGAAAGAATAGAGAGCATCAGCAATTGGGGTCCTCCTCTACTGCTGATGGCCGGCACAATAGATGTTCTTTAGGAGAACTTGATCAATGAATAGGAGTTTGGGGTTCAGATCTCTTCTCCTGATGGAATCCCCTGTGGCCTTCAACCCTCTAGTAAGGGCTTGGGCAATGGTATCAATAGGGGCACACAGAGGGGGGCCATATCCGCAGTTGGGGTTAAAGACAGCAGGGATACCCATTACTTCAGCAATCAACTCAGGGTTGAGTAACATTTCAAAATTGTCAACTAACACTAGGAGGCCTGACTATCCACGATGGTCTGGTCTAGCCCTAATGTGCTGGTAAAAGAGTTGTACTAGTCTAGGTTAGGCTAGTGCAGGGGTAGCTTGCAGCAGTGGGGTCAAACCAGCTTTACGGATAAACTCAATGGCAGGGGCTGACAGAGGCTCTGTTTCAAAGAAAGAGAGGTCAAAAACGGCTTCAGGGTCCAAGGGAATGGGAGTGAGGAGCTCAGAGGGTGTAGAGTAGTCAGGTGTTAGCGTAGCCACATCCTGAATCGCTTCCTTCCCTTTTTGTGGCGCCTCAGAGGGCTTGGCTTTCTTGGGAGTGGGCTCAATGGGAGCCTTATCCCTTGCTCTTTTCACAGGTGGGCTCTTAGGGGCCATGGAACTTCTCCTCTGAGAGTGTGTAGTTGGAAAAATGAAAAGTAAAAGTTGAGAGCTGAGGCTTACCCTAAAAGTTAGGGTTCAGTTCAATCTGATGCACAAAAGATCATGAGAGCTCCAATCAGAGGGCAACTGGTGGAGGGGGCTTTAGGAGCAAATCCCCAAAATTTGAAGGTGAATGATGGACTGTAGAAAGGATGCTGGAGGAGAGAGATTAATGGGAGTCAGAGCTAGGGTTTCACGGTCAAAGAAAGAAAACAAAAAGGAAAGCGGTATGGGTTGGATTATATAAATCGCGGGGCTCGGCGCGCTTTGAAAATATCAGCTCGCTGGATAGAAATGAATGGGTCGCGAGATTGGACTTTCATTTGGATTGCGCGAGAGAGTCTACACAATTGTATTGGATCTTGCGATAGTTTAGCAGGCTGACATCTTATGAACTGTGCGAGAAGAAACCACGCCTATTTTTCAGAACCTCACGACAGCTAAAACAGTGACAAGGATCACACACCCATTAGTCTGTCATTTTCCTTTGTTTTGTGGGTGGATTCTCTCACATTCTCTATTCCAAAGACACCCACGGTCATTCTAAAAGGGATTCCCTCAGGCGTTCCAAACATTTAAGCATGTAAGTACTTCAAAAGCATTTAATCAAAACATCATATTCAAACAGCATTCTTATTATCAAAATAGTATAATCATCATTCATTTACTCAAAATCATCAATTCAAAGGGAATAAGAACCAAAGCAGGCAGAATAATTCTCAGGTCATGTACATTCAGACTCCGATGAGATCATTAGAAATTTCTATAAACAAAAAAAAATGAACCATACTAAAATACATAACATACACAATGCACAATTCTGTGAATCAAGTCAATGAAAGATCTCCTTGCCCCTCAAGGTTTGAGGATCCTTCACCAATCAAAAATTGGCCCTTGGGATTAACCACTGGTTGACTGGGCAACCTCCCCTCCTCTCTTTTAGCTAAGGCATTCGCTAGCTGGCCAATCTGCTCTTCCATCTTCTTTATGCTCTGACCATGAGAACTCACAGTCTGAGCCACGAACCCCTAGGTTTTACAGTGAGGTCAAGACCTGGTCCTCAAAAGAAGTATTTCTGGGTTGAGATGGGGGTAGGACCAATTGATTTTGTTGCTGATGGGGCTGCTGCTGGTATTGGAAATTAGACCTAGGGGCATATCCTTGGTTGAATTGCTGCTGTGGCCTTTGAGGTAAAGCCAACATCTGTTGTGGCTGCATATAATTGTCTTGCCTCCACCTCAGATTTGGGTTGTCTCTCCATTGGTAACCAGCATTTTGGTGCTGGTATCCATATGGCTGTCTGTTGTAGCCATCAGACTGTTGCTGGCCATAAGATTGTGCAGCAGCAGCATGTTCCAAAACTAATTCAGGATACTGCCCTGCAGATGGACATTCCTCTACTGTGTGCTTTGGGACTGGCATATCAGACATGCCTCCACCACTTGAGCAGCCCTTCTGGGTTGCATCACAGTCAGTAATTTGTCAAACTTCAAAGAGAGGTCAGGTCATTGTTCCCAGACACCTCATAAACTTTTCCTCTTGACGATGCAGCATGCTCCACTTTTGACACAGACTCCTAACTAGTTCTTGCCTAGGATAACTTTTGAAAAGTATTTTCACTAATTACTCCAAACAATTCCCATGCCTCATCAGCAGTCTTGTGCATGTAGGTTCCACCACAAGAGGCATCAACCATATCTCTATTTTTCTCATCAATCCCATTGTAGAAGCTTTGTACAAGTTGCCAGTCTGGGATCTTGTGGTGGGGGCATTGTTTGAGCATTTCTTTAAACCTATCCCAGGCTTGATTAAAATTCTCAGTTGGGGATTGGGCAAAAGAAAGAATTTCCTTCCTCAACTGGCTAGTTTTGGTCTCAGGGAAGAACTTTGTCAGGAACTTGGTCTGTAGGTCTTCCAAGATGCAATGCTATTGTTGGGAAGAGTGGCCAACTAGGTACTAGCTCTATCCTTCAGAGAGAAGGAAAAGAGCCTGAGTCTAGTAGCCTCAGGTCCCAAACCAGCGATATTGAATGTGGTGCACAAGGACAAAAATTGGTCAATATGCTTGTAAGGGTCCTCCTTGCTGAGCCCATGGAAAGAGGGCAACATCTGGATGATTGAAGTTTTAATCTCATAATTCCCTTGAACATTAGGGAATTGAATGTTGAATGGAGAGTTATAGTCATCCGGAGCATTCAACTCCTTGAGAGTTCTGGGTTGTTCTTTACCCATGAATACTGTCTCAGATTTAGTTGGGGGCTCTACTGTGGTGTGCCTGTTCCTTCCCAGTCTTATACCCCTTTCTAGCTCAGGGTTGAACGGCTCTAAAGTAGGACTAAGAGATCTCCTACCTAGCATGCAAACACACCACTAGCAGGGACAACTCCTTGCATGCACATTGCACTTGATTCAAAGAATTTTGTTTTAACAAATTTACAGCTAATTTAAGAAGACATACATTTACAACTATATTAAACAACTGCTATGTAATTTTCAGAGAAACTAGACTGAGTGTTAAAGGTTAGAGAATTGCAAACAGAGGTAGCTAATCTCCAAATGCAGTCCAATGTCCTTCTCTGCTGTTGTCTAGATCTGTAAGAAAGATTCAAAATTATATCAGCAGTATAAATTATTCACATTTACAAAGAATACTAAAAATACAAAAACTAAGGGTCTACTAATAGATCATCTATCCCCGGCAACGGCGCCAAAAACTTGTTGCGACATCTCAGTGTGCTTGTTTTATTTGTTGGTGGTAAAAACAATTTAAAATCAAAGAAAGAGTAAAATAGGGGATGGAATCAGCACAACTGAGAAATCCTAGACTTGCAAGATACAGGGTCCATTTGTAGTAAGTTTTGATAAGTAAGAGTTTGTCCCACAGGGAAAGGTGATCTACAGCTCCAAAGGAGCCATCTCTAGTAGTCCCTCCAGATTTGACTACAGATCTGGCAGTCCTAAAAGGAGGGGAGTTTAAGGTCACTTATTCTAAGTATTCTAAGATAGCTGTTGTCGCTCCAAGTGTGCCATAATTGTGTGCATTATGAATCAAAAATTAAAGAATTAAAGAATGCTAGGTTATATGGATGTTAACTTATGAAAGGGATATCAGCACATTGGGGCTAACACTGGCCTGCAAGATCAGGGCCAATTGTAGCAAGTTTTAAATGTAAGTGAGTAAAAGATCGTCCACAGGGAATTGATTTAAAATTTAAGATAAACCTCCAGATCTGAGCTACCAGATCTGGCCTCTGATCCTATCTACAAAGCACATAAGATGGGAGGTTGAATTTGTCACGTTTAACAAACTAAAAACAAAGGAAAATTTAAACTAAATGATCCAGATCCGAGTTGGGGAGATGTTTAAAATAAGACAAATGCAGAAATAATAGCTTCATGTACTTTAGCCTCTGAATTTTAATGGAGAATCTGTAGTTCAACAGAGCAGATTCAATCTTCATCCGCTACCGGATGATGAAGAGAAATAAATCGAATTAAGGAATAGGTTTAGACTTATGGCTATGATCATCCACTTAAATGGTCACAGATCATCCAATAGTCTGACCTATTCTTTAGTTCGAACATGAACATCACTATAAATCGCTAGAATTAGGTTACCAACGCTAATTCGCATGTGTGATGAATTAAGGGAAGTTGCACGGATGAGTGAATCTAAAGAAGTCTAATGCACTAAGGTGAACATTCGTAACCCTCGACATGACTCCAATGGAGAAGACACAAATTGAACCTTTTAAAATCCAAAATTACAATTACAGAAACACGGCTTCTTAGAGAGCCCTCGGACTTACGTCTTGAATCCAACTTGGAAGTACAAATCACTCACAATGGCTCTCAAAGGTAAACTACAAGAAGGATTACAGGGGTTGGATAAGCTATCCCGACCGGAATGAGGGAAACAGAGATGAAAACTCTAAAATCTGGATACCCAAATTGGGCAAATGGTTCGTCTATTTATAGTTTTCCCTAAGCCAGCTCAAATGTGTATCAACCAATCAGAATTGGATAGATCTGTATCAACCAATAGGAGTCGAGCACTAGGATCCAGATCTGTTACGGCCAATCGAATCGCTTGATCCGTTCACCAATCGGAAGCAGAGGCATCAATTCTGTTATGCATTTTGAAAGATTGTTAGAGTTTCTAGAAGTTCCCGCCAAGTAATTTCATCTTTGGGTGTTCACATGGGGTGGAATATGCCTTTGGTTCGTGCTCAGAATCTTCCGGAATGTCTCTGGGCTTTTCAATGCATTGGGGCGCGTGGAGATTCGAATTGCCCTTGTTAAAGCCGCGAATCTCCGAATACCTTTTCGCAGAGTTCGGGGCCTTTTCGCAAAGTTCAATGACTTCAAGCTCGTTCAAAGTTCAATCTTCTTTTCGAGGAGTTCGGATGCTCTTCAAAGCTACACTGAGTTTTAGTCCTTTTCGCAGAGTTTAGGGCCCACTTCGCAAAGTTCAATGACTTCTGAAGGTCGGTTCGCAAAGTTTAGTCTTCTTTGCGAGGAGTGTTTTCTCCTTTTGGCAAAGTTCAAGGTGGTTTACGAAAAGTGCAAGTTCTTTGCGAAAAGAACTCAGTAGTGCATTTCTGTTGAAATGTTCCTGCTTCTCTTCTGGTCTTTGCCTCTTCTATTTAGACCTTTCCACGGTGATGAGGTTGTTTCTTCACTTCCTTCCTTTGGTGACATGGATTGTCATCTTTTGGCACTTTTGAGTCGCTTTTATGGTTAAGCATGTCTTTATTGTTACGCAACATAGGCACTTAAAATACTTATTTAGTTCTCTCAAGGGTCTATCAAGGCCCAGTTAAGGGGTGAAAAATGGTATTTTCCAGGTTCTCAACACACCCCAAACCTAAGCTTTGCTAGTCCCTGAGCAAAGACAAAATTTAAAAATAGAATGAAAAGCCATTTTGTAGGAGCACATTGCATTTAGCATATGCAACAAGCCTTTTAAACCCCTAGGTGATCCCTAGTGGAGGAGTGAAGTCTCCGAGGGTTTTCAAAGGAAGGTACCCACAAACTTCTCCAATAAATCGCTTAAGATCAATGCGCTCATAAAGCAAACTTTTATCGAATCAGTTATTCACATCTGCATCGATCAAAGTTGTAAGAAGATTTTAAGAAAACATCATTCAAAACTAAAATTCTCATGTAATTCCTTTACCATTCACTCGATTGGTGTGAAAAAGTTTTTACAAGAAAAATTAATGAAAAGCTTGCCTTCTATTTGAGAATTCAGTTTGATGTTACCCCAAATAATTTGATTTCAAACTCAACTCTCACGTGGTTTTCACTCACCATGTAAATATGAGGGATGCACTATTTCCCACAGCTCAAGAGCAATTACTGTCCTCAAATAGGATTGTAAGCAGGTGCATAGGCATTGCTTTTCGATTACGAATTTACTACTTTTTCACCATAGATTACACAAATCCTTATCTCCATGACACTCAATCCATCAACGATCAAGAAGGACTTTAACTTGGGTTGTAATGTGGCTTATGGGTGAAATTTATCAAGAATAAAGGGTGGAATGGAGTTCAAAATTGAGAAGTCGTCAAGGTAAGGAGGTGATAGACACACCTTCTTCAATTCAAACAATTTCATCTTCTTCTTTGAATTTTCGAGCCAAAGTGGCCATCATTTTCTCTTTCTTTTCAAACTTCCAATGAAATGCCTTCTCCTTTTCTTTTCTTTTTTTTTTTTCAAATCAACATTGGCTGAATGCCACATTTCTTCTGGCCGATACATCATTGCCTTCAATTATTTTCTTTTCTTTTACCAAACTGTTACCCAACTCACCTTTCTTGACTTTCTTTCCTTTACCTTCGAATTCTCGAGTGAGGGTTAGGCTAAATGAGGTTGATGAGGTTTCAAAGAAATCTTGGATTTATAAAGCTCAATTGGTGTGTATCAAGGGGCTTTGAAAAGGTTGGGTTTTTTGAAGTTCAAATGTCCAAAAGGAGGCCTTACATCATGTCTTTAATATCATGATTCTTGTCAAGATATTTTAACTTGGATATGTGTAACTTCTAGTGAAAACAAGCGGTTCAAACAGTCCTAAATGAAAAAAAGCGCCAATTTATACCTCCAAAGAATACATTTCAGTCCAAATCTCACTTTGGGTGTGGTTTTCTATCAAATTCACGAGGTATATCATCACCTGCTTTCTCTCATTTTAGGTTTACTAAAACATCAATTTTTTTTTTTTTTTTTTTAGAAATTTTAAACCTTCACTTCATGAAAGTATTAGAATTACACTAGAAATTAATTTTAAAAGTTTTAACTTCCTCATTTTCAAAACAACAGTGTGAAATTACTTCATTTTCAAAAATTCTGCAAGTCATAAGCTGCATCAAGCATTAACTTATTTCATTGGCATACCTGCCATACCCCCAAACCTAAGATGAACATTGTCCTCAATGTTCTAGGCAATGAGAGACTAGGGGCAGGTAAAAGAAGAAAGAAAACTAAGAATGTAAAAAATCTAAACTATATGCAGTGAAAATAAAAATGTAAAAGCAAGATATGAGCAAGGAAATGGAAAAGCAGGATATACAAATGCAAGAAAATCAACAAAACAATGCTAGAACTAAATAAAATCTAACAAATAGAAGGATTACTATGCAAATGAAAGGAAACTAATGCTAATAACAGAAATAGTAAAAGCAAGGTAAGGGATGAATACAAAGTTAAAAAGAAAAGAAAAGTGTTGATACAAAACTGAATTTGTGAATGCAAAATAGGAAAACAAAGTTATAAACTAACTATACTCACGTAAAAATGACGAAAATCAAGAAAACGAGGACACATTAACCTAAGAAAGAAAAAATCAGCGATCTAAAAGCAGAATTTGAAACTAAAATTCCTAAAAGCGAAAATCTAATGCCAAATGATGTATCCTAAGCCCAAAGAAACAAACCCAAAAGCACGAGATACTTATGAATCTAAGTGATTATAAAAATGATTAGCGAGAATACAAAGGAAAAGCAAGATTCATAAGATTGACCCCTTTGTTGATGATGTGTATGAAAAAAAAATAATGAAGCATGGGAGCACATATTAAAAGCAGGGGTTCACACACAAATTGAGACCCTTTATGATGAAGAAATCTCAAGGAAAATAAAATTAGTGGGTCCATTGAATATTCAAAACAGCCTATGATTCACTACTCATTATCCTACATGATTCCTAAAAAAAAATGATCTCAAAGAGTCCGTATGGGAAAAGTGGATGCAAATGGAGAAAAACATTTCATCCTAAGATATCTATATTGTTTTATAATTTTCTATTTTTTTATTATTATTATTTTTTACTTGTTTTGGATCAGCCTGCTCAGAAGAGCCCTTATTTACTCTTCTGAAAATAATGAGAAACAACTCAGATTTTCTATTTGTGTTTTCGACTTCTTTTATTTTTGTATTTGGTTTTGTAAAAAATCAAGATGCCTAAAAAGACGAAATTATAATCAAAACAAACATTAAACACGCAGAATTGCTGGTTCTCAAGAATTTAAAATAGAAAATGAATACAAAGGAGAAGGGATGCAAAACTCAAGCGGATCTGCTCCACTTTGGTCCAGATGCTCCTTGTTGACACTCGGATCTGCAGTAAATTATAATCAAAACAAACATTAAACACAGAGAATTGCTGGTTCTCAAGAATTTAAAAATAGAAAATGAATACAAAGGAGAAGGATGCAAACTCAAGCGGATCTGCTCACTTTGGTCCAGATGCTCCTTGTTGACTTGCTCGGATCTCAAACATCCAAAAACTGCAGTGATCTTATTCAAGTATTGACAAAATAAAAAGAAAAACTCAAAGCACGCCCAAATTTGACAAAAGACAAAAGAGTGGCGATCATTTATTCAAATAACTAGAAGACAAAGAATAAAAACTCTAAAAATAAAAAATAAAATTTACTGTAAGAAATGGTGTTTTCTATACAAAATCAGACATTTAATCAAGCACTTGGAATGCAAAGTGTTTAAAGCAAAAATTAAAAAATCAAATCTACAAAATAGAAAAACTTAGGTCTACCAATTTTAAAATCTATTCCCCGGCAACGGCGCCAAAAACTTGTTGTCGCTCCAAGTGTGCCATAATTGTGTGCATTATGAATCAAAAATTAAAGAATTAAAGAATGCTAGGTTATATGGATGTTAACTTATGAAAGGGATATCAGCACATTGGGGCTAACACTGGCCTGCAAGTTCAGGGCCAATTGTAGCAAGTTTTAAATGTAAGTGAGTAAAAGATCGTCCACAGGGAATTGATTTAAAATTTAAGATAAACCTCCAGATCTGAGCTACCAGATCTGGCCTCTGATCCTATCTACAAAGCACATAAGATGGGAGGTTGAATTTGTCACGTTTAACAAACTAAAAACAAAGGAAAATTTAAACTAAATGATCCAGATCCGAGTTGGGGAGATGTTTAAAATAAGACAAATGCAGAAATAATAGCTTCATGTACTTTAGCCTCTGAATTTTAATGGAGAATCAGAGTTCAAAGCAGATTCAATCTTCATCGCTACCAAAGACATGTAAGAGAAATAAATCGAATTAAGGAATAGGTTTAGACTTATGGCTATGATCTCATCCACTTAAATGGTCACAGATCATCCAATAGTTGTGGCCTATTCTTTAGTTCGTAACATGAACATCATCAGTAAATGCCGCTAGAATTAGGTTACCAACGCTAATTACGCATGGTGATGAATTAAGGGAAGTTGCACGGATGAGTGAATCTAAAGAAGTCTAATGCACTAAGGTGAACATTCGTAACCCTCGACATGACTCCAATGGAGAAGACACAAATTACAAAGAACCTTTAAAATCCAAAATTACAATTACGAGCACGGCTTCTTAGAGAGCCCTCGGACTTCAGCCTTGAATCCGAACTTGGAAGTACAAATCACTCACAATGGCTCTCAAAGGTAAACTACAAGAAGGATTACAGGGGTTCGGATAAGCTATCCGACCGGAATGAGAAACAGAGAGATGAAAACTCTAAAACTGGATACCCAAATTGGGCAAATGGTTCGCCTATTTATAGTTTTCCCTAAGCCGGCTCAAATGTGTATCAACCAATCAATTGGATAGATCTATATCAACCAATAGGAGTCGAGCACTAGGATCCGGATCTGTCGCCAATCGTAATCGCTTGATCCGGTTCACCAATCAGAAAATTTTATGCATTTTGAAAGTTTGTTAGAGTTTCTAAGTTCCCGCCAAGTAATTTCATCTTTGGGTGTTCACATGGGGTGGAATATGCCTTTGGTTCGTGCTCGTAATCTTCCTAATGTCTGGGCTTTTCAATGCATTGGGGCGTGTAGCAGATTCTTGAATTGCCCTTGTTAAAGCCGAATCTCCGAATACCTTTCGCAGAGTTCGGGGCCTTTTCGCAAAGTTCAATGACTTCAAGCTCGCTCATAAAGTTCAATCTTCTTTTCGAGGAGTTCGGATGCTCTTCAAAGCTACACTGAGTTTTAGTCCTTTTCGCGAGTTTAGGGCCTTTTCGCAAAGTTCAATGACTTCTGAAGCTCTGTTCGCAAAGTTTAATCTTCTATTCGAGGAGTGTTTTCTTCTTTTCGCAAAGTTCAAGGTTCTTTACGAAAAGTGCAAGTTCTTTGCGAAAAGAACTCTGTAGTGCATTTCTCTGTTCGAAATGTTCCCTGCTTCTCTTACAGGTCTTTGCCTCTTCTATTTAGACCTTTCCACAGCTGATGAGGTTGTTTCTTCACTTCCTTCCTTTGGACTGACATGGATTGTCATCTTTTTGGCACTTTTGAGCTGCTTTTATGGTTAAGCATGTCTTTATTGTTAGCTGCAACATAGGCACTTAAAATACTTATTTAGTTCTCTCAAGGGTCTATCAAGGCCCAGATTAAGGGGTGAAAAATGGTATTTTCCAGTTCTCAACAATAGCCTAATGAGTTAACTACAGAAAGGGTTGAGAAGATGGATGGATTGTGGAAAATAAATATAAAAGGGTGAGAAGTAGGTTATTGAGTCCAGATCAGAGGAGTTTTGTAAGTCAGATTCAGATATGATGTTATGGAAATCCTGTCCAATGGTTACATTATCACCAAAGAGGAGGAAGAATTCAACTCATCCCTGTGCCGTTATCCAATCCCTTAAGGTTATAACCTGTCCACTTAAATGGTCACAGACTATCCCATAGGGGAACCACAGTCCAGAGATGGATCAAAACAAGTTAATCATTGTAGGCACTACTTCATCCAGGCTACAAACTCAGGGAATCCATAGGGAACCTCAACCTCTAAAGCCCTATGTGGGGGGCTAAGGCTGTATAGGACCATGATAGCCCAGACACATAGAACCAGCAAGAGATTGAGTACCACCTTAGATCAAGTTGTCCATTGCTTGAGTGGGGCTGCAATGGTCCAGTCACAAGCCTACAATCTCCATAACCAGATTAGATCTAACATCTGATGGCGGGTCTATACAAATATATGGGGAGTCTGCCTCTGCACAATCTCCTACCAGGCTTAACAGCTCAGGCTCAGGGAAGAAGGATCCATCTTGGATCGGCGGATTGGATTCACCCTAAGGCTATAGCCTGTCCACTTAAATGGTCACAGACTATCCCAGAGGCTATCCTCCTCACGGAGCCCAAGACAAAATAACTTAATTGCTGCTACCACCATGGTCACAAGGCTAGCAGCTTAGGCTCCCATGAGAATTTTAGATCTAGTGGGTCCTGTGGTGGGGCTAAGGCTGTATAGAACCGTGATAGCCCAGACACACAGGTCACTTGGATCTGAGTGGATCCTTAGAATTAGTCTGCCATTGCTTTGAATCACAGCTAAAGCAATGGCGGATCACAAGGCAGCAACCTTGCACAGAATAGCTCACAAAGACACAAATCCCATAAGAGTACAAATCCTATTATAAAAACTCCATTAATCTAACCTCAATAGACATACAAAGGCATGGCCAGCAAGTGCTGAGCCATGGAGAGAAGAAAAAGAAGAAAAAGAAAACTACTTACAGTTACAGGAAGAATAAGAATGAAAAAAAAAATTACAAAATCTGAGATAGGAGTTCCTCTTCTAGATTCTAACTCCAAGTCTCCCTCTTCTTTCTTTCCTTTCTTTTCTCCCTGCTGAACCTAAACCAGGCTTAGGTTTATATAGCAGTGGTGTGGCGGCGCATTAGGGTTAGGAAACCCTAATTTTAATGATGCCACGTGGCCGAATAATGATCCTTAGATGCCTCGGGGCGCGTACACGGAGATTTGAGAGTGAGAGTGCGTGCCCTAATCCTTGGAAATCCCTAGAAAGTCCTCTGTAGAATGATGGAAGTTGGAGTTCAGAGCTTCTCCAGGTTGCAGTTGATTCCCAGACTTGTCGCGTGGTAGCTCTAGTCTTCGCGCGGTTGAGTTTAACATTAAATCTTCAGACGTCGCGTGGTTGCAGCTTCTTGATGCTTTGAGCAGTCGTGAGGTAGACAGTTAAGCTCTCGCTGGGTTGGGCTTCGCGTAGTTGGATTGATAATTGTGAATAGCGTGGGAACTACGCGAGCTTTCCACTTCACTTTGCGAGGCTAATTCTTACTTTTGCGAGACTACTTTCTTTTTGAACAGTGCGAGAACTGCGCGAGAAGTTCACTTCTTAATGGATCTTCGCGAGGATCCTTGCGAGGCGTTGAGGCTTTTCTGAACTGCGCGATAGGTTCTCTTGATATTTGCATCTCGCGACTACTGCGCGATAGCTGCGCGAGGCAGGATTCTGAAGTTCTCTCTCCTCAGCTATTCTGAGCGAATCGCGTGAGGGTGAGAGGGGTCTTCTTGAACTGTGCGGGAGCTGCGCGACCTTTAACTTCTAAACTTTACGAGAGCTACGCGACTCAAGGTTTCTGAAGCTCTTCTGTCACTCTACTGCGCGAGAACTTGTTTGTGAAATCTTAGGACTTCGTGAGGATTGCGCGAAGTGTATTTTTTTGAAACCTCTGGAACTTTGTCAGCTGCGCGAGACTCTTCTATGGTCTGGATTCATGGTTCATTCTTCTGAGGGACTTCTGGTGCCAAAACAGGCTCCTTAGCAGGATTCATGGCGCCCTGCTGTTTATTACCTATAGAAAACACTTAACAAGCATTTATTAGATGGCTAAGGGTCTAATCAAAGGCTAAGTTAAGGGGTGAAAAGTGGTGCTTTTCAGGTCTTAACATTGCTTCATGAAAAATGTTAAAACTACAACATATTTCAGTTTCAAAAAGTTTTTTAATTTCCTCTTTTTTCAAAAATCAGGTGGGAAATTACTTTATTTTCAAAAACTTTTTCAACATAGCTACACTAGCATTAACTCATTTCATTGGCACACCTGCCATACCCCCAAACCTAAGATGAACATTGTCCTCAATGTTCAACACAAAGAGAAACTAGGGGCAGCAGGTAAAAGAAGAAAGAAAAACTAAACAGAAAAAATTTGCAGCTATGTGCAGCAGAAAATAAAGAAAATAAAACTGAATATATGAGCAGGAAAATGGAAAAGATGCTATACAAATGCAGAAAATTATTGATAAAATAGGAAAATCAGTAAAATAAAGCTAGAACTGCTATGCAAATGAAAGGGAACTAATGCTAATAAAAAAAAATAATAAAAACAAAGTAAGGAACTAAATACAAAGCTACAAAAACTGATAAATATTGATACAAAAATAGAGTTGTAGATGAAAAATAGGAAAATAAAGTTAGAAACTAACTATAATCACAGAAAAAATGCATAAAATCAGTAAAACTAGGACACATTATCCTAAGAAAGAGAAATCAACAATCTAAAAATAAAAATTTAAACTATAAATCCTAAAACAGAAAATCCTAATACCAAATCATAAATCCCCTAAGCCCAAAGAAAACCCCAAAAGCCTGAGCCAATCAAATACTTATGAATCAAGGTGATTTTAAAAATGATCAGCAGGAATAACATATAGTGAAAAGTAAGATTCATAAGACTGACCCCTTTGTTGATGATGCGTATGAATCAAAAAGAATATCTAAATAATGAAGCATGGGAGCACACATTAAAAACATGATTCATATAGTTGAGATCCATTTAATGTTGAAGAGATCTCGAAGGAAAATAAAATCAGTGGCTCCATTGAATATTCAAAACAACATATGATCCACTACTCATTATCCTACATGATTCCTCAAAATGAAAAACCATGATCTCAGCAAGTCCAGATGGGAAAAATGAATAAAAATAAAGAAGAACAACCCATCTGGAAGATATTTTATGTTTGTATAATTTTCTATTTTTTTATTTGTTTTGGATCAGCCCGGGCTCAACAAGAGCCCTTATTTACTATTGCTGAAAAATAATAAGAAATTTTAATTTGTATTTTCACTTTCTTCTATTTTTTTATTTGGTTTTGTTGAGTTATACAAAAATTAGAATGATAGCAAACACAGCAAAACTGCTGGTCAAAAGAATTTAAAAATAGAAAATGAATGCAAAGGAGAAGGGGATGCAAACTCAAGCAGATCTGCTCCTACTGCAATCTATCTGCTCCTCGTTTAGCAGCTGCTCAAGATTTGCAAAAATTCAACCACTACAACAGTATCTTATTCAAGCATATTGACAAAAATATAACGACAAACTCAAACTGCAGCCTCATTTCTGCAAAAATGCAAAAGGCTACAGCAGCATTTATTCGAACATCTAGAAGGCATAAAATAAAAACTCAGAAAAATCAGAAATTCTGTTGCAGTAAAATAGGTTTTCTGTACAAAAACTGCAGCAGACATTTAACCAAACAGGTGGAATGCACTCAAAAATTTTAAAAACTAATCAGCAATAAAAACTAAAAAAAATCAGATCTACAAAAAATGAAAAACTTAGATATTACTATGCTAATTTATTGTGTAATGGTAAAGGTAAAATAAAATCAAAGTAAAACAGAGGATGGATTCAGCACATCTAAAATATCCTAGACCTGCAAGATACAGGGTCCTTTGTAGAAAATTTTAATAAGTAAGAGTTTGTCCCACAGGGAGTAGTGATCTAAACCTAGATAGGTGTATAGTAGACCTCCAGATCTTGCTATAGATCTGGCAATTCTAAGAAGAAAGAGAGCTTTCCGGGTGTCACTAGATCTAATTTATAAAACTAAAATAGAAAACTAAATCTAAAAGATGGAGGAAGATGGATGGTAAAATAAAGATCAAATGGGGAGAAATAGGCAACTAGGGCCTGGTTTTCTTTTGCAAAACAGATCAAGGAATGTGAATTTGCAGTTGTCCTTCACTTGGCTGCAAGCTCAAGTGCAAGGTAGAAGAATCCACTCTAAACCAAAGGTTTGAACTGATCCTAAGGGTATGATTTGTCCACTTGAATGGTCACAGATCATCCTATAGACTTCATCCAAATCAAAGGATTAAGGTAGAAGAATCCAATTTAGACCAGAGGTTTGAATTGATCTTAAGCTATGATCTGTCCACTTTAATGGCCACAGATCATCCTAGGGATTTCCTCCAAATCAAGGGTTTCAATTAGAGCATTAAAATCACTACAGATGTGGATGCAAGGCTACAAGCTCAGGCATCCAGAGGGATATTAAATCAAGGGAGATCAAATGGTATTCAAGAGATCTACCAGTTAAGTGGGTGGGCTAGTCCCATCTACACAAATTCGATAAAGAACTAAGTGAAACTTGATGATCTAGAGATTTAATTAGACATTAAAATAAACAATTTATTGAATCAAACAACTTATAATAACCTTGTTCTCAGATCTGTAGTCTGTGCATCAATTCGCAAGACCTTCATGCTAAATTATAATAAAAAATCAGATCTGAACTACTGTCTAGATCTAATCCAACAGGCTGGATTAGAGAGAGAAGGGGGAAGAAAAAAAAAGGAAAAAACAAAACCTAAAACTAAACCTAAATGAGCTAAGGAGAACTTCGGCTATTCCTTTATTCCTACTTTCCTTCCTGAGAAATTACAGCAGAATAGATGGGTATTTATACATATGCATTGATCCATGTGCTTTGAGTTGTATCCAATCAGAGAGCAGAGGACTCAGTTCTATTATGCATAGTTGAGGAGTTGAGGTGTCTTCATTTCAGCCAAGGAAAATTGCATGTGGACTATTATCCCATGTGCAGAAAATTATGCCCAGCTGATGTGTTTTTGTAGTTCCTAAAAATGCCCCTGTCGGCCACTGATATTTTCTAATGAAACTTGAGATAAATCCTTGAGATGTGTGGGACATTGGGTTGTGTGCCCTAGAAGCATTGGAATCCCCAAAATGTCCATAAAGTGTGAAATAGATGGCTGGAACCCGTGCCTCGATAGGTTGGAGCTTCAGAACTTCAATCTTGACAGGTTCAGGCAACTGTTCGATAGGTTCTTTTAACCATTCGACAGGATGCTCGACAGGTTCAAACAACCATTCGACAGGATGCTCGATAGGTTCATTTTTAGCATTAGAACCTCTCGACAGGTTCAAACAACCATTCGATAGGTTGCGACAGGTTCAATTTTAGCCTTTTTTTAGCATTGTAGATTGAATTCAGCACATACCAACTCGTGGGGTTCAACCGACCACTCGAGATGTTGGATCTTATCATTTTAAACCACTCGAGGGTTTGGTTTTCAACATGAACCAATCGTGGGGTTCACTAAATCATGCATTTAAACCACTCGAGTGGTTGCACCAGCCCTCTAAATTGCTCGAATTCTTCAAGTTTGCAGCTATGCTACTCATGGGCTTCCATCATCAGCTCGAGTAGATGAACTTCAACACTTAAAGTACTCGAATGCGTTAATGTTGTAGCTATAATATGCCACTTGAATTGCTCTGCAGCTGTTCACATAAAATGCCTTAAGGTGTTGATTTGCTGCTTTCTTCCATCCAAGGTGCTGCCTTGCTACAAACACAAAATGTTGTATCACTGCATATCACCTCATTAACCTTTGGGCTTCACCACTCTCTCTCTCAGCAGGTCTTCAAGGCCCCCAAAGCATGCTAAAAAGCCCTAATGGTGTGAACCACCATGGTGCCTTTTCAATAAATCCATCAGCTCCACTGCTAAACACAAAATTCCTTCTTCTTGGCTTCAAAAGCATGGATTGCAGCATTAAGCTCTTATTTTGATGTTATCTATAAAAACATACATAAAAGACATTATTAACATGCTCAAAGGTCCATAATAGGTCAGGTTAAGGGGTAGAAAGTGGTATATTTCAGTGCTCAACAGCAACAACTTAACCTCTTGTTCAATGTTAAGAGCAGAAGAAATGATCACTGAGAGAGTTTTGTTGGGCCCAAGAAAAGCATATTTAAGGGTGTCAAAAAGTGGTTTTAAATCTAAGGATGGTGTTGTTTCAATGGATGGTAGCAGTGAATCGTTGGAAGTATTGGGTAGAGGTTCTATCCACGACTTCCAAGTTTTTGTTTAGGAATCATAGGAAGAAGTGTCCAACAAATAGGTTGCCTCCTTAGATTACTCTGGTTCTCCTGCTTATGCATACCAGAGTGTAGTTTCTAACTCATCCTTCAATAAGACTTTAGACAATGCTTCTTCTACTATTTCATCAATTTCGTCCACACAAAAGCATTCCTCATCATCGATTGAAGTCATCTGGTTGACTGCCAAGAAGACATTTAACTGAATTTGCATGTCTCCAAAAGAAACTTTCATCACCCCAGTTTTATAGTTTATGCAAGCATTTGTTGTGGCCAAGAATGGTCTACCGAGTATAACGGGAATTTGTATTGAAGGTTTTGAACTTGGTTCCATGTCTAGTACCAGGAAATCGATAGGAAAGACAGATTTGTCAACCCCAACCATTACATCTTCAATAATTCCTATTGGCCTTCTTTCTGATCTATCGGCTAACTGAAGAGTTACCGATATAGGCCTCATATTTCCTAGTCCTAATTTCTCATATATAGAGTATGACAGAAGATTCACTCTGACTCCCAGATCCAAAAGTGCTTTATTTATTGCATGATCACCTATGATACATGGAATCATGGGCACTCCAGTATCCTTAAGCTTGGGCAAAGTTCTAGCTTGCAAGACTAAGCTTGCTTTCTCCGTCAAGAAGACTTTTTACGAGACATTGTTTGGCCTCTTTCTCTTCTGCAAGCATATCTCTTTCAAAAAATGCACGTAAGCTGGAACTTGCTTTATTGCCTCCAGGAGAGTCAAGTTAATCTTCACCTCTTTGAAGATTTCGGTAATTTCTTCTAACTTTTTGGGATTTTTATCAAAAGGGGACGGTGCACCGAAGGCATTGGGAAATGGTAAGTATGGTACATAAGGTACGTCAGTTATAGAGTTAGGTGCATTGTCTTTATTATTATTTTTTTATTTTTCATTTTCTAATTTTTTTGGTTTTTCTAATAGTGGGACTTCTTCTATAGCTTCCTGTTCTTTTTCCTCGTTCTCAAGAACGGCTACTAGTGTAGGCATCTCTACCCTATTGTCAACAATTCTGCCACTTCTTAAGGTTTGAACAGCTTGAATGTGTGTTGTTCGAATTGATGTATTTCCCACATGAAATTTTCCTCTCGAGTTGTTCACTGATTGTGAATATGCTCGGTTATCCTCTCTTTCTACCCATTGCGTAGCTAGTTGCCCAATTTGTGTCCCTAGGTTTGTAATGGATGCAGTACAAGAATGTAAGTCTTGAGAGATTTGGGCAAGCTGAGATAACTCCCTAGAATGTTGATGCGCCTGCTATTGTAGATCTTGGAGGATCTGGACAATAGCAGCATCATTATTATTACTCTGAGGACTAGACTGTTGTTAAAAAGATTGATTTGAAGCATGTGACTGTTGGAAGTTTAGAGGATATTTTGGGCATGCATAAGATAATTCTTGTTGAGCTACCCTTGGGAAGCCTTAATGATTTCCCCACTAAGGATTATAGGAATTCCCAGAATTACCCCACTGAGGTACAAAGATTTACTCAGTTCCTGCTACAGTTGGATAAAAGGGGGTAGTCGGGTATTCCATTGGGACATAGGTTGAATTATAACTTGGCCAAAATGGTCCATCATGGCCTTGCATATTTATTTTTGTGCTTTTAATTCTTTTATCTTATTTTTATTTTAGAAAACAAGGAGAGAAAAAAAATCTGAGTCTCTAGCTTTTCTTGTTCAGAAGAAGCGTTGAAACCTTTGATTCACTGCTCCGAATAAATCTGCAAAAGATTAAGAAGTGATTAAAGAAATATATGGAAAAATAAAAAGAGAAAGACAAATATTGGTTTTCAAAATAACAACAAAAAAATAAAATTCGCTTCCCCAGAAGCAGCGCCAAAACTTGTTCGGGCTTTTATTCGTACTAAGTCTTAACCTATTACAAGCAACAATGGAAATTATAGCACTAGTATAGGATCATTCCCACATGGAAGGTAATTATTCTTATATGTTTATATTTTTAAAAACTTTTATTCATCATTTAAGAACCTAAACTACTAGAGAAATATAAATAAAAGAATAGGTTGTTCAAACTACTTGCAAAAAATAAATCTAAATCCTCTTCCTTCCAGATTATGGTCGTTAGTCACAATCTTTTAGATCTAGGACATTTACAAAATAAAATAACTTTACACCGTATCTCAGTCCTCTAGAATTTGGGAAGTTTACAAAGCAACAAAAATGCATGAAAATAAATCTAAACTAGAAAGTAATAAAAAGATCTTTCATCCCTCAGTCGCAGGCGTCAATTGTTTCTAAGAAACTATAGATACTCTACTCTAATCTTCTAGCTTCCGCTCACAGGCGTCAATTGCTTTCGAGAAACCTTGGATATCTAAACTACTCTACTCTACTTTTGATTAGAAGAAAACCCAACCTCAGTCATCAATTGATGCCAAAAATTCCTTTAATAAAGAATTCCTATGTCGAGCCCTCTTATTTATAAATCATAAGGGGTCGGTTTACATTATTCAAGTTCTAATAAAAGAAAAATTTTAAACAAAAGATTCCTAAAATAACTATACTTCTAATCTTAGTTCTTCCTTGCTCTGAATGGTAGATGCATGCTGGACTTTTCTCCTTGATTTTAACAGCAGAGATCTTTTAATTCTGTGCATGGCGGTGTAGACTTCACATTATCAACAACATTATAAACACCCCAATTTTACCCTATCGGAGTATACAAACTTGTTCGGTCAACCTTTGACCTTGCCCATGATCTTAAGAGAAGGACTGACCTTCTCTGAAGACTTTAAAACCCTAAATACGAGAATCATATACTGAAATAATAGCACATGGCTAAGACCTAGGCTGAAATAATAGCTCTGCAGCTCACACCCGACCTGACCCAGGAAGACCCTGAATTCTATGCATATATAGACGTGTGAAACTCAATTGCACGCGTTGACATATGCGCGTAACTGGTCCCACTGGGATCAGGCCCACTCTTCCCGCAGACCTCTTTAGGACCCGAATTATGCACAAGTACCTATGCGCTTAATTTGATTACTATTAAGCAGTGAAAAATACCAATTTTCACCTCCTAACCTGACCTTTGATGGACCTTTGAGCTAACTAATAATGTGTTTTGAGTGTATTTTGTAGATAAGCAATAAATTACAATCTTAGTGCAGACATCCACCTAAAATGGCCAAAGAAGCTGCTCATACATCTCAACATGTGCTCAGACAGCCCAAAGATAGCCAAGCAACCCATAGAGCCTTAGAAGTTCATGAGAATGTCTTGAGCCCAACTGGGCATGCATGGAACCAAGAGCAGTTGCAAGGAATGAAGATTAAACCCACCAAAAGGCTGCTGAGTGTTGAACAAATGAAGAATAGTGACATAGGATTGTATGCCAGCTGTGGAGACAAAGGACACAACCTATCGAGAAGATAAACTAACCCGTCGACAGGTTTGGATGCTTAGAATAAAGCTGTCGAGAGGTTGGAGACACAACAGAAGATCCTGTCGAGAGCTTCCCAGTACTTATTGAGAGGTTCTGGAAGTAAAAGCTAACCTGTAGAGAGGAACAGAGTTGGAAATATCAAGATCTCGCGAGGTTTTAGTACCTATTGAGAGGTTGGAGGTACAATTGTGAATCCTGTCGAGAGGATACCTGGAGGTGTAGAAGAAGTTGAGAGGTTTCAGATACTTATTGACGAACAGTGCAAGGCAACCTGTCGATAACTTACCTAAATCTATGCTCATTCTCGTGAGGATTGAGCCAACCTGTCAAGCACTCAACTAAAGATCGTATAACAAGTTGACAGGTTGACTATAACTTGTTAAGAGGATGAATGAAGAACTGGACAGAAGGTGAAGATGTACTCTAACCCTGTCGACCAGTTCACATGAACCTGTCAAAATGTACTCCAATCCTGTCGAGAAAGCTCCAAACCTATCAAGAGCTACTCCATCCTATCGAAGTGAATGTTGAGAAGCCTTCAATCCTGTTGACTAGTCAACCAAACCTGTCAAAAGCCATTTCAACCTATCGAGAGGTTCCCAGAACCTCTCGACATTCAAATTAGGAACTTCTTAGTTCCTTTCACAGCAGCTGTAACACGCCTATGCTTTGGTATGCAACTGGGCACGAATGGGAACCCCAACTATCTCACATATATTTACCAGTTTTTGGACCAATGGGGAAGAGCTTCTAGAAGAGAAATCAGCCACATCAGCAGTTGGGAATAACAGAAACAGATCAAAAGACAGAGAGAAGAGTATAAAAGCTTGAAGAAATTAGAGAGCTATCATCCAGAAATTGGGAGAACCAGAGCCAAATCAGATCTCCATCTTCCCTCCAAAACTTCCCTCTATCTTCCTTGTTCCCCCATTTTCCTCTTAGCCAATTATGGTTGGCTAACCCTCTTTGGTAGTTAGGGTGAGGTTGACAGCTATAAATTGAGAGGTTCAAAGCTTTTAGGAGGATTAGGTGTTGCACATATTGTAGATCTGAGAATAATTGACTGTAAGTTATATTGATTCAGTAATTTTTGAATGTAAAGCTAATTTAGATCCATAGATCTTTTGATTGCCATTTGATTTCCGTAGATCTAATATCCCTATGGAAGCCTGAGCTGGTAGCCTTGCATCCACAACATCTACAATGATTTAGATGTTCCAATTAAGATCTCTGAATTGGAACAATCTCTAAGATGATCTATGACCATTCGAGTGGACAGATCATAGTCTTAGGATTGATTCAATTCTCTGATTGAGAATGGATTCTTATACCTTGCATTTGAGCTTGTAGCCAGATGAAGGATTGTTGCAAACCAGTTCCTTGCACTGCTTTTGAACCAAACAAATTTCAGTAAAGACCAAAATCCCAAGCCGTTATTCTCTATCTCTTGATTTTAATCTTTTCTCCATATTCCTTTAACTTTGTGTTTAATCAAATCTGGATCATTTGCATTTGATATTTGTAGTTTTTAGTAAGTGACAAACCTTAAAGACCTCTCCTCTTTCCTATTTTAATTATAGTTTAAATTAGGATAGAGTGTCAGATCTGCTATAGATTTGGAGATTTACCGTAGTTTAAATCATATTTCCCTGTGGACAAACCCTTACTTACATATTAAAACTTACTACAACAGCCCTGGTTCTTGCAGGACTGGTTGCTTGCCTTGATCCCTCATCTTTATAATTTATGTAGTTAATCTACTGTTTTAGCCATTTAATAATTGCAAGGTGAGCAGCACAATAAGTTTTTAGCGCCGCTGTCGGGGATTTGTGTTTTTAAGAGTGGTAGATCTAAGTTTTTCTCATTTTAGTCTTTAGATTTTTTATTGCCTATTTTGTGTTTGACTAATTGCTGCTGTAGTTTTTTGTAATTTAATTTTGTGATTGCAGATCTGGATTTGTTGTGTTGAAAGGAGCATTGTGCCAACTTGAGGAGCAAGCTTTGCTTAAGTTTGCATCTCTTAATTCTGTTTACATTTCTAGATTTATAGTTTGTAGATCTGCAACATTAGTTACGTATTTGTGTATCTGTTTTGCTGAATTCTGTGCTGTGACTTTCTATGTTGTACTTAATTTCTGTTGTGTGCATGCTTGGGAGGAGATCTCTTAATCCAGAGATTGCTCCCTTAGATCCTGAAGTTGAGAGACTTCTTAGACCTAAGCATCTCATACACACACCTATAGTTGATTGTAATAGTTCTGCAATGGGTGAGCAACCTAGGACATTAAGGGAATTCAATGCCCCAAGGGTTTACAATTCCCCCTCCTGCATTCAATTCTCTGTTATCTAAGGGAACTATGAGATCAAATCTTCCATCATACAGATGCTACTCTCATACCATGGCCTGAGTAAAGAAGATCCATAAAGCACATTGATGAATTTCTATGACTGTGCACTACCTTCAACATTGCAGGTTTGGGGGAGGAAGCAACCAGGTTGAGACTCTTTCCTTTTTCATTAAAGGATAGAGCTCTTTCCTTTTTCATTAAAGGATAGAGCTAAAACTTGAATGTCAATGCTCCCAACCAATAGTATTCAGTCTTAGAATGACCTTCAATGTCAGTTTTTAGCCAAATTTTTTCCCATGTCCAAAACAAGTCAGCTGAGGAAGAGCATTATTTCATTTGCTCAAGCCCCAACTGAAGACTTTCACCAAGTATGGGAGATATTTAAAGAACTCTTGAAGCAATGTCCCCATCCACAAATTCCTGAATGGCAACTTATCCAAAGTCTCTATCAAGGAATTGATCCCAAGAGCAGGGATATGGTTGATGCCTCATGTGGTGGTACATACCTCCAAAAGACGGTTGATGAGGCTTAGGAATTATTTGATATCATTAGTGAAAATTCCATGCAAAGGGAGACCATGTGAAGAGACCTTGAGACCCCCTACTAGATTGATGAGAGACACCACTATAAGAGGGAAAATGTATGAGGTGAGTGGATACAATGATTTGGAAAGGAAAGTGGACAGCTTGACTCAAAAGTTTGATAAGCTCAAGGGAGCAATGCAGTCTCCAATGGCTGCCCAAGTGGAGGAGGCATGTGTGATCTGCGAGTCCCCCATTCACTCCCTTGAGGAATGCCCCTCTGTTGCCCAATTTCTAGTCTTTGTGAATGTTGCTCAGTCCTATGGACAACAGCCTACTGCTGGTTATCAATGGAGAAACAACCCCAATTTGAGGTGGAGGCAAGATACCTTCCCAAACCAGCAACAACAGCAGTCACAATAGCATCTGATGCCTTATAGGAATGCCCAGCCCTACCAGCAGAACTACTTTCCAAGGCCCCATTACCAGCATCCTATGGCCCAACCAATGGCTCAACCTGTGCAGCAAAGTGCACCAGCCCCAGCACCCTCTAGATCCCTCACATTTGAAGAGCAAGTTCTGGCTTCACTTCAAAATTTAGGCCCTTTGTCACAAGCTATCAACTCTCATAGCCAAAGTATCAAGAAGATAGAGGACCACCTTGGTCAACTATCTAATACTTTGACTAAGAGAGAGGAGGGAAGACTATCTAGTTAGCCCATGAACAATATAAAGGGGCAGTATATGGTGGGTGAGACTTCTTCCCATAAAGAGGCAAAATCTGTCACCACCTTCAGGAGTGGAAGGCCGGTTGATAACCAAGTTGGTGTTGAGCCTGATGAGGAAAGTGTAGTAACTTAAGGACCAACCCATGATGATATGCAGTAGGAGTAGCATTTAAAAAATAAGGGGGGTGTTGATGTACCCGAAGAAAAAACTTAAAACAAAAATAAAGAAAAATCTAATGAGCTTGCTAAGGCATCAAATGAGAGATCAGTCCCCCATTTGCCATTTCCCAATGCATTGAAAACACCTTCTCCTTTTGATAAGGGGAATGCTAAAGTGGAGGAGATGATGGAAACATTTAAACAAGTAAAAATTAACTTGCTTTTACTTGATGCTATCAAGTAAGTTTCAGCTTATACAAAATTTTTAAAAGATTTGTGCACCCACAAAAGATAATCTAGGATACATCTATCCAAGGTCTTTTGTACTGAAAAAAAGAACCAAGTGTTGGCCATTGCAACCCCAACTAAACTTCAAGACCCTGGAGTTCTCACAATCCCGTGTATCATTGGGGATCATACCATTGAGAAGGCTTTATTAGATCTGGGAGCTAGTGTAAACCTACTTCCATATTCAGTTTATGAGAAGTTAGGCTTGGGAGAATTAAGCCCACACATGTGGTGCTACAACTAGTTGACAAATCTGAGAGGAGGCCTGTGGGAATTATAGAGGATGTATTAGTTAGGGTTGATAAGTTTTTCTACCCAGCAGATTTTTAGGTGCTTGACATGGAGCCAAGCAAGTGCACCACCTCTATTCCTGTGATTTTAGGCAGACCCTTCTTGACCACTGCCAATGCTTGTATTCAGTGTAGATCAGGAGTAATGGAAGTATCTTTTGGCAATATGAAAGTGAAATTGAATGTGTATGATGCAGCCAATCAGCCTCACTAGGATAGTGAGGATTGCTTTGTAATTGATGTATTTAATGAGCTTGTGGAAGAGACTTTGCCCAAGCAGCTGCATGATAATGATTTTTATGATATTTTTGAAAATATGTGGAGTGAGATTGTGGAAGAGAAGGCCCCCACACCCATGGTTCAAGAGGTGAAAGCCTTAAATTCTTATATGGGGCTAGCAACAAGGTATCCACCATGGAAACCTGCTGTGTTGCCTCTTCGACCACCATCAAAGACACCTTTGTTGCCTTCTCTCATATGTCCACCAGATGTAGAGTTGAAACAGCTGACTAAGACCTTGAAATATATTTTTTTGGAGGCAAACAAGAAGTTGTCAGTGATCATTTCTTCCTCTCTTACTGATGAGCAAGAGGAAGAACTGTTGTGTGTTTTAAAGGAGCATAAGAGAGCAATTGACTAGACCATTGCTGACCTTGGGGGCATCATCCCTGCTGTGTGGATGCATAAAATCCACCTGGAAGAGGGTTTCAAACCCTCTAGAAAAATACAGAGAAAATTGAACGCCCCACATGCAAGAAGTGGTCAAATTGTTAGATGTTGGAGTCATCTACCCAATTTCAGATTTCGAATGGGTGGCACCTACTCAAGTGCTCCCTAAGAAATATGGAATTATTATGATTAAAACTGATTCTGGTGAGCTTGTTCCAACTAGGGAAACCACAAGTTAGAGGGTGTGTATAGAATATCGGAAGCTCAATTTGAAAACCAGAAAAGTCCACTTCCCTTTGCCCTTCATTGACCAAATTTTAGATAAGTTGGCAGGCAAGGCTTTCTATTGTTTTCTTGATGGATATTCAGGGCATAACCAAATTCTTGTTTACCCACAAGATAAAGAAAAGACAACTTTCACATGCCCATTTGGCACCTTTGCCTATAAAAGGATGCCATTTGGATTGTGCAATGCCCCTACAACTTTTCAAAGATGCATGTATGCTATATTTTCTGACATGATTGGTCAATTTTTAGAGATATTCATGGATGATTTTTCTATCTTTGGGGATAATTTTAGCCAATGTCTACACCATCTCAGTCTTGTGTTTTGAGAGATGTGAGGAAACCAACTTGGTTTTGAGTTGGGAAAAGAGCCATTTTATGGTCAATCAAGGCATTGTCCTTGGCCATGTGGTTTCCCACAGAGGCATTGAGGTAGACAAGGCTAAAATTGATCTGATTGTATACTTTTCCCCACCAAAAACTATGAAACAAGTAAGATCTTTCTTGGGGCATGTTGGGTTCTATAGGAGATTCATCAAGGATTTTAGCAAGATCACAAAACCTCTTTGTCACCTGCTGTGCCAAGAGGTTCCCTATGAGTTTGATGATGAATGTCTCCATGCCTTTGAGCTTTTAAAATGTTGTTTAACCTCTGCACCTATCCTTCAAGCACCAACATTTTCTTTGCCATTTGAACTGATGTGTGATGCATCAGATTTTGCTATTGGTGCAGTCTTGGGACAAAGGAAGGATAAGGCTCCTTGTGTGATTGCTTATACAAGAAAAACCATGATTGATGCTCAGTTAAATTACACCACAACTGAGAAGGAATTGTTGGCAATTGTCTATGCTTTAGAGAAATTCAGGTCTTATGTATTGAGATCTAGGATAGTGATGTTCACAGACCACTCAGCCCTAAAGTACCTTTTGTCAGAAAAGGATGCAAAGCCAAGATTAATCAGATGGATCTTCCTATTACAAGAGTTTGATCTTGAGATTAAGGACAAAAAAAGGGTTAAAAATATGGTTGCAAACCACTTATCCAGGATCCTAGCTGAGGAGTTTGATAGGCTACCTATCAATGATTCCTTCCCTAATAAACAACTATTTACTATCAACACCTCTACTCCTTGGTTTGCAAACATTGTGAACTACTTGGTTGTAGGTAGGATTCCCCCACATTGGAATAAAATGGACAAGGAGTTGTTCTTTTCACAGATCAGACATTACATGTGAGAGGATCCATAACTGTTCAAGCATTGTGCAGACCAAGTGGTGAGGAGATGTCCCTGATGAGGATTTCCACAACATACTAACCATGTGTCATGAACATGCATGTGGAGGTCATTTCAGTGGCAACAAGACTACTGCCAAGGTGCTCCACAGTGGATTTTATTGGCCCACTCTCTTCAAGGATGCATGACACCACTGTAAAGCTTGTGAAAGACACTAAAAGATGGGAAGTATCTCCAAATGAAATTCCATGCCTTTACAGCCTATACTTGTGGTTGAACTTTTTGATATTTGGGGAATAGATTTTATGGGCCCTTTTCCTCTTTTATATGGGTATAGTTTTATCCTTGTGGCAGTGGACTATGTGTCCAAATGGGTGGAAGCCATTGCCACACGGACTAATGACCATAAGGCTGTCTTAAAATTTATCAAAGAAAATATCTTCTCAAGATATGGTACCCCTAGAGCCATCATCAGTGATGGGGGCAGCCATTTTTGTAACAAAAATTTTGAGAGCTTTCTTAAGAAATATTCTATTACACATAGGATTGCAACTCCCTATCACCCCCAGACTAGTGGGCAGGTTGAAATCTCAAATAAGGAGATAAAACACATCCTAAAGAAGATAGTTAGGGTAAATAGGAAGGACTGGTCCATGAGGCTTAATGATGCACTGTAGGCTTATAGGACTGCCTATAAGACCCTAATTGGCATGTCCCCTTTCAGATTGGTGTATGGAAAGGCATGCCACTTGCCAGTAGAGTTAGAACATAGAGCCTATTAGGTTGTTAAAGCATTGAACATTGATCTAACTTTTGCTGGCATGCACAGGAGGCTCCAACTGTCAGAGCTGGAAGAGCTAAGATTGGAAGCATACTCCAATGATAGGATCTACAAAGAGAGAACCAAAGCCTTCTATGACAAGTATTTGCTGACTAAAGAGTTCACAGTTGGCAGTAAGGTATGGTTGTTCAATTCTAAATTGAAAATTTTCCAAGGTAAGTTGAGATCCAGATGGGAGGGGCCTTTCATGGTAGAGCATGTATCCCCATCTGGAGCTATTGAAATCAAGGATCCAAAAGATGGTAGGATCAAGAAAGTTAATGGTCAAAGGCTCAAGCTCTTTGTTGAAAATGTCGTGGAGCCTGTGGGGACCATTCACCTCAAGAACCTCCCAAGTGTGATTGATTGTCAACAATGTAGACTATGTATCATAACAATTATTTTTAGTTGTTTTTGCTGCTGTTTCTATTTTTTATTTATTACTGTTTGGCAGTGTAAATATGGTTGTCAATCTTGCTTAATGTGTGCATGTACAAATCATGAATCTATCATAAGTTGGTTAGAAGCATGAACTATTTGAATTGAGTTGGGAATTGACAAATCTGTGGGTAGAATAGATTTGGAACTGATAAAACTCTATTTGAATTGAGATACAACCTGTCGAGAGGAGTGGAGAATATTTCGACAGGTTCTGAAGGTTCCCTGCATGCATTTCGATAAGATTTGGAACCTGTTGAGAGGTTTGAGTAAATTCTCGATAGGTTTTGAAGCTGTAAATGTGACTGTCGATAGGATCTGTGAACTTGTGGACAGGTTCGAAAGGTGCACAAATGGTTTTCGATAAGATTATTGAACCTGTCGAGATGTTGGAAAAACCTATCAAGAGGTTCTGAAGGTATAAGCTTTATTTCGACAGGTTTTGGAACCTGTTGAGAGGTTATGTGAACCTCTCGACAGGTTTTGGAACCTATCAAGAGGATTAAATGTTGAGTTCAGAGTACCTGCCGAGAGGTTATGTGAACCTCTCGAATTGATTGTTTCTGAAACCTTGAACCCATCGACAGGATTGAGTGAACCTCTCAAGAGGTTCAACTACTTTTCACTCTTTGACAGGTTGATGCAACCTGTCGACACCTTTACCCCAATCCTGTCAAAGCTCATTTTTCATCCTTTTAAACCTATCGACAACTCAATCCAGCCATTCGACAACTTATCTTTGAGCTTTATCTTCTCTTTGCAGATTTCCACTTTCTTTCTTCTACCTCTACCTCCCTAGTGTCTACTCTAATCGCTCGGCCATTGTTCAAATTGCTGTCACTCCTCAAGGGCTACATTTTGCACCTAGTCTCTGCAAATTTGGTGTCGTGCACATCAAGATCTAAAAACCCTAGGTTTCTATGGGTAAGTTTTCTTCCAGCTCCCCTTTGTGATTTTCCAGTATTTTAATTCCAAGTTTTAATGGTCACTCTCATTGAGCAAAGAAGTTTGCTATGGTTGTTGAGAGTTAATCTTAAGTGAATTGTTTGTCCAATGGCTGATCGAGAGGATACCCTAGCTACCCTTTTCAAAACCACCTCCAAATCCACCACAAAAGCCACTAGGAAATCCAGTAGGCTAACCAAATGGCCAGAGGAGACCCCATCTGCCAAAAGAAAGCTGGCCATAGATCAAGCTGAGAAGTCTTTCAACCTTAAGAAAGCTAAGAAATCCAAGAAGGCCCAAATTAGTGAAGAAATTGTTGAGAAGGCCCCTGAGACAGAACCCATGCCTGAGCTTAACATTGTGCCTAAGCCTAACCCTAAGGAGGAATCTGAAGTCCCTATGCACTTATCCTCCCCCATTGAATTTGTGGATGCTCTAGGCCTAATTCCAGAGAAGATCCAGAAAGTGCAATCCTTACCTGGCCTACCTTACAGCAGGCTCATCACTGCCTTGCTTAAGAGAGGAAAATTTGCTTTCCCAAATGATGAACCAGTGGTGAAGGTGACTCCAAAAGTATTTGGTAAGAGTGCTCGGTCTGCCAGTAGGACCCTAATTGGGAAGAGTAAGAACAAATCAAGTGAGGAGCTTGAGATAGAAGCTCCACAAGCAGTCATCTCTGCCATTGCACATGGCACCTCTACTTCTGCTAGTTCAGAGCCTCTCCCCACAGCTGCCACTAGCTCCATACTTCTTCCTGAGCTCTCTACATTAGTCACCTTCATCACCCAGCCCATCCATCCTAGCTATTGAACACTTGAGCCCTACACCATCTTCATCAGCTGACCTAGCCACTTCCTCCCCTCCATCCATACCCAGTCGCACTGACCAAACCTTCACCTTATCACATACCCACACCCAAGACCAGATAACCACTGAGGGATATTCATCCCTAATTAACTCTATTGTGGAGGACATTGGGTATGAATATACCCCCCTACCTGACTCTCCACAGCCTACCCATTTACAGACCACACCCACCCCACCTTTTCACCATGCCCACACTTCCCCATTCCAACCTATTCCACCCATCCAACCAACAACCCCTATCATACCTGACCCCCTACCCCAAATACTCAATCTTCTCCTCTCTCTTCATTCCCAAGTAATGGCTAATACCCATACCCAATCATCCATTGAGGTCATCCTCCTATCCATGAACTCCACCTTCCAAAACCAGACCTCCATGTAAACTTGCCTCCAAGCCATCCAATCCACCTTGTCCCTTTTAACCTGTCCTTCCCAACAGCCATTTGTCCCCTTACCTACCCATTTACCTACCCCACCCTAATGTCCTCCTCCTTTACCCATTGCAGCAACACCTACTGTTGCTGCACCCATTGAACCTATCCCATAATTCCCTCCCACTACCTTTACCAATGCCTCCACTCAAACAGACCTTGAACCTACCCTTAAAGTCCCCCAGCCCATACCCTCTACCTCCACCCCACCCATGCCATCATCCATCCCCTCTCCCTTGCTAGTTGGCCCTTCCTTTAGTGCTGAGTAGCCCATATTACTAGCCTCTTTCAACCCTAGACCTCCATACTACACCCTCCTTCAAGCCATGCAGAATAATGCTTACATCAAGATGGATGTGGTTAGAGGAATGGCTGACCTCAGAACATCAGTGAGGCAGCTCCTCCTTGATAAACTCAAACCAGTGCTGCTAGCCCACAAGTTAGAGAAGAGGGAGACAATGATCCAATACAATCAAGAAAAGAATAGGGCTGAGGGGATGGAGGATTTCATCAAGGAATTATAAACAGACTTGAGATTAGCAGAGGACAAAGCATATGACTATGGTGTGACTATTGTGGCATTACAAAAAACCTTAACTGAAAATAGTGACCAGAAGTTAGCAGAAGTTGTTTCCAAACAATTAAACCCTGATGTACCCCAAAAGGAAACAGCCCTTAAACTCAAGGAGCCTCGTAAATTCAAGCCTAGAATCAAAATCCAGAAACCTACTTCAGAGCCAGAGCCCACTCCCAAAAGGAAAAGCACCTCCAGGCTAAGAAACACTACTTCCAAAAAGTCACAGTCTGCTACTGCTGCTTTGAAGAGAGCAAAGGGCAAAGGAATCCAAGAACCACGTGATGTAGCAGAGGATTCAGATGATTAGATTTACACATGTACTTAGTTAGGATGTGGTTTTAGTCAGCCTCTTTGTGATTAGTTTCCTTGCAATGTATAGATTTCTCTATTATATATAAAATTTTGCTTTGGTATAATTTGTGCCATTTACTTTCTATCTTTATATCTGTTAGTTTGTTTTAGTTCTTTGTGTGTACCTTGTTTAATGCTTTTCCTTACTTTATCTTGTGTCTGATTTTGTGTATGATAACCTGCTGCACATGCACTCACTTTTTAAATCAGTGAGGACATTGCTCCTCATAGGTTTGGGGGTGTGGCCGGGTATGCCAATGGATAGTTAATGGTAGTGCAATAGGGTTTTAATATAAATTGAGAAAATAAAGTGATTTCCCAACTGATTTTTGAAATAGAGGAAATTAAAAACATTCTATGACTGAAATGTATTGCAGTTCTGACATTTTCCATGAAGTGAATGTGAAGCATTTTCAAAAATTAATGTTTAGTGAACCTGAAATGAGAGAAAATTGTGAAGATATGCCCCAGGAATTTGATGAAAGGCCATACCCAGTGAGATTTGGACCTGAGAAATTTCCTTTGAAGAGTGTTTTGACAACTTTTCTGCTCTAAGGACTGATTGGATCTAGTTTTACCCACTAGAAGTTAGGCAAATCCAAGTTAAAACAGCTTGACAGCATTCATGACATTGAGGACATGAAGTAGGGCCATCCTTCTGACAGTTTGAGCCATAAAAAAAAAATTTCCCTATCCTTTAAACTGCCTTTGTATACACCAATTGAGCCTGAAGCATGCCATTCTTCTTTGACAAAAGCCAACATATTTTTTTTCCCTGAACCTCTTGACCTATTGCAGTTCACCCTCAATCTGAGAATTCAGTAAGTGGAGGGGGGAGTGAGGCTAGAGGAGCAAGGTTTCATATTTGGTGGAAGGAAAAGAGAGAAAATTGGAGGAAAATAGTGTTCAGTGGTGAAGTGTGGCAGTCAAGCCCATAAAAATACAAAAAAAAAAAATACAAAGGAAAAACATACAAAAAAAAAAAGAAAAAGAAAAATAGAAAAGCAAAACAAAAATGAGAGAGAAGTCACTTCATTGGAAACATTGAAACGAGGATTGGAAATTGATCACTTCAAATATGCAAATTCAAAGAAGCTGAAGCTTGTGCTGAATTAAAGAACGTGTACATGTCACCTCCTTACTTTACTAATTTCTAAATTTTGAATCCTATTGCACCCTTTTATTCTTTATAAACTTCACCCATAAGCCACATTACAACCTAATAAAAAGCCCCTACTTATCTGAAATGGATTAAGTTGTCATGTGGAGATGAGAATTTGTATAATCTATGGTGAAAAGAGTTGTAGGATTTCAAAAACTAGAGCAATGCTTATGCTCATGCTTGCAGTCCTATTTGAGGCCTGTAACTGCTCTTGAGTTGTGTGAAATAATACACCCTTCTATTCTATCTTGAGTGACAACCCTGGTGAGCTTAGGGTCTGAAATTAGGTTTATTGGGGGCATTGTCAAAATATAATTCTCAATTTGATGGTAAGCTCTGCATTCATTTTCATGCAAAATGCCATGACATGAGCTGAGTGATTGTGTAGGAATTACAGCAAAATTTCAGTTTTAAATTGCTGTGTTTCTGCCAAGAATCCTCTAGAATTGAATGAACAAGGTGTGGAATGAATTTTATTTTGCTTGAATTTTATTTTAACATGCTGCGCTAATATTAACTAATTCATTGGAGAAGTTTTTGGGTAACTTTAGTGAAAACCTTCAAGAGACTTCACTACTCCACTAGGGATCACCTAGGAGTTTAAAAGGCTTGATGCATATGCTAAATGCATCTGGTCTCCCTATAAAAGTGGCATTTTTCATTTCTGATAATTGCTTTTACTTTCTCCTTTGTTGAGGGACTAGCAAAGTTTAGGTTTGGGGGTGTGTTAAGCAGTGAAAAATATCATTTTTCACCTCTAACCTGACCTTCAATGGACCTTTGAGCTGACTAATAATGTATTTTAAGTGTATTTTTTAGATAAGCAATAAATTACAATCTTAGTGCAGACATCAACCTAAAGTGATCGAAGAAGCTACTCATACATCTCAATATGTGCTCAGACAGCCCAAAGCAAGCTAAGCAACCCACAGAGCCTTAGAAGTTCATGAGAATGTCTTGAGCCCAACTAGGCATGCTTGAAACCAAGAGCAATTGTAAGGAATAAAGATTAAACCCACCAAAAGGCTCCTGAGTGTCGAACAAATGAAGAATAGCGACACAGGATTGTATTCCAGCTGTGGAGACAAAGGACACAACCTGTCCAGAAGATAAACTAACCTGTCGACAGGTTTTGATGCCTAGAATAAAGGTGTCAAGAGGTTGGAGGCATAGCAGAAGATCCTGTCGAGAGCCTCCTAGTAACTGTCGAGAGATTCTGGAAGTAAAAGACAACCTGTCGAGAGGAACGGGGTTGGAAATATGAAGATCTCGCGAGGTTCTAGTACCTATCGAGGGGTTAGAGGTACAATTGTGGATCCTATCGAGAGGATACCTGGAGGTGCAAAAGAAGTCGAGAGGTTCCAGATACTTATCGCGAGGTTCAACTGAACTTGTCGAACAGTGCAAGGTAACCTGTCGACAACTTACCTGAAGCTATGCTCATTCTCACGAGGATTGAGCCAACCTGTAGAGCACTCAACTAAAGACCATATAACAAGTCGACAGGTTGACTATAACCGATTGAGAGGTTGAACGAAGAACTGGACAGAAGATGAAGATGTACTCCAATCCTGTCGACCAGTTTACATGAACCTATCAAGATATACTCCAATCCTGTTGAGAAAGCTCCAAACCTATTGAGACCTACTCCATCCTGTTGATGTGAATGCTGAGAAGCCTCCAATCCTATCGACTAGTCAACCAAACCTGTCAAAAGCCATTTCAACCTATCGAGAGGTTCCCAGAACCTCTCGACATTCGAATTAGGAACTTCTCAGTTCCATTCACAGTAGCTACCACATGCCTATGCTTTGTGCACACATTCCAAAGCACATCAACGATCCCTGAGAGTATTTTGGCATGCAACTGGGCACGAATGGGAACCCTAACTACCTCACGTGTATTTACCAGTTTTTGGACCAATGGGGAAAGAGCTTCTAGAAGAGAAATTAGCCACATCAGCAGCTGAGAATAATAGAATTATTCTCTTGAGCTCTGATTGGCTTAAATGGATCTGAAGAAAAGAGTAAAAGCTTGAAGAAATTAGAGAGCTATCATCCAAAAATTGAGAGAACTAAAGCCAAATTTGATCTCCATCTTCCCTCCAAAACTTTCGTCTCTCTTCCTTCTTCCCCCATTTTACTCTTAGCCAATTATGGTTGGTTAACGCTCTTTGGTAGTTAGAGTGAGGTTGAGAGCTATAAATTGAGAGGTTCAAAGCTTTGTAGGAGGATTTGGTGTTGCACAGATTGTAGATCTGAGAATAATTGACTGTAAGTTGTATTAATTCAGTAATTATTGAATGTAAAGCTAATTTAGATTCATAGATCTTTTGATTGCCATTTGATTTCCCTAGATCTAATATCCCTGTGGATGTCTGAGCTTGTAGCCTTGCATCCACAATATCTGTAATGATTTAGATGTTTCAATCAAGATCCCTGAATTGGAACAATCTCTGGGGTGATCTATGATCATTCGAGTGGACAGATCATAGCCTTAGGATTGCTTCAATTCTCTGGTTGAGAATGGATTCTTATACCTTGCATTTGAGCTTATAGCCAGATGAAGGATTGCTGCAAACTAGTTCCCAGCACTGGTTTTGAACCAAATAATTTTCAGTAAAGACCAAAATCCCTAGCTGCTATTCTCCATCTCTCTATTTTAATCTTTTCTCCATATTCCTTTAACTTTGTATTTAATCAAATTTGGATCATTTGCATTTGATATTTGTAGTTTTTAGTAAGTGACAAACCTTAAAGACCTCTCCTCTTTCCTATTTTAATTCTAGTTTAAATTAGAATAGAGTGCCAGATCTGCTATAGATCTGGAGATTTACCATAGTTTAAATCACATTTCCCTATAGACAAACCCTTACTTATTAAAACTTGCTGTAACAACCCTGGTTCTTACAGGACTAGCTGCTTGCCTTGATCCCTCATCTCTATCATTTGTGCAGTTAATCTGCTATTTTAGCCATTTAATAATTGCAAGGTGAGCAGCACAACAATTACATGCAGGCTTGATTATGCGGAATTAATCCCACTTGGACTGGAACCTGCTTTCTGCAGACAGCCCAAAGACCTCGATCCCACGCACACAAAGGTACATGAAATCGATTACATGTGATCCCATTCACTTGGAATCAATCTAGATGTGAATTGGGACTTTAATTCCCAAGGCCGCCTGAACTCCTCGATCTCACTCAGAAGCCCCTGCGCAGAATCGGATTCCACGCATAACCTCTCACGCAGAATTAGTTTCAAAGCACACAAGAACTGGGGCGCCCCGCCTGGCAAGTCACTCCCCAGGTAGTGACCGACTCAAAGTGAATTAAGTGCCAATACACATGCGCGGAATTCAATTGAGGACCACCAATCACGCGCGAAATTGGCCTATTACGTACATGGTTACACATGTGAAATTAGCCCGATACCTATAAAAAGACCTCTCTTCCATGCCCAAACGGAATAATTTCAAAAAGCAATCTCTTCCCCCTCGAGCTAAGGGCTATCCCAAGCTCAAGTCCTTTCTCTCTGCGGCCCTGAAAAGAGGATGAAGCACATGGCTTCAAGTAATCTTTTTCTAGTTCTTAATTTCCAGTTCAAGCTCCTAGGTTTCAAGTTTTAGATCTTCAGGCTTTAAATTCTAGTTCTAGTTCTTAGTTTTTAAACTTAGTTCTAGATCCTTAGTTCTTAGTTCTTAATTCTAAATTCTAGCTCCAGAACTTTAGCTCATAACTCTAGGTCTTTAGATCTCTAATTTCTAGTCCTTAGTTATAGTTTTCTTTCCTAACTTCCAATTCCTAAATTCTTAATTTCGATCCTTAAATT
This sequence comes from Chloranthus sessilifolius, assembly GCA_021018995.1. Lineage (NCBI taxonomy): Eukaryota > Viridiplantae > Streptophyta > Magnoliopsida > Chloranthales > Chloranthaceae > Chloranthus > Chloranthus sessilifolius. The sequence goes on from CM037591.1 coordinate 74,056,254, forward strand.
CTTAATTCTTAGTTCAAATTCAGTCTTTAATATTTACAAAATCGCCTTAGCCAACCAATTTTCCCAAGGGAGCTTACGGAGGGTACCCGGGAACGGGGCCGATCCTCCTTTGCATAAAGGGCCACAACCCCTTTATTTTCCTAGTTAGAATAGTATTAGGAGACTAAGTTAAATAGAATCAAAGTAATATTAGGAGACCAACTCAATCAGAATCAGAGTAATGTTAGGAGGCCAAAATAATTAGAATTAGAATCGAAGTAGGAAACCCAGTCAATTAAAGCTCGAGTAGTACTAGGAAACCCGCAATCAGTCAAACCCAGGGTAGGATAAGGAGATAAAGCTAACTAAACTTAGAGTAGGATTAGAAAGCTAGAAAAGGCAAACTACAACTATTGGAGTCAGCTGGCCGACGTTCAACAAAGGAGTCAACCCACACTCCGTAAAGCATGATCAGTGACATGTTATAGCATCGATAAATATCTGCAGCTGGCAATCGCATCAACTCAGGTACTTCTTTAGAATTTGCCTCTTTATTTTCAGCATTTAATATTTCTTAGTTTATTATTCCACAGTCCCTAGCCAGAGTCCACAGGACCAAATTGGGCCACTTATTCCAAGGACCGAAAGGAACCAAAAAAAAGTGCATACCAATAAACTGACTATTGTGAAGGGATCCTTTTCTGCTAAAGTAGTTTTTGCCTAGTTTTATTTTCTGCTTAGCTTAGTTTAGTTTTATTTCCTCTTTTGCCTTATCACTTCGCTACACACACTCACCCTCTCAAGAGCTCCCCAAGGGTTTATGATTATCTAGCAGAGGTTAGAAATGTTAGGGATATGCAAAATAAATCTGACCAGCACCAATAATCCACCACTATGGGGATACTAAGATAACCTTATATACGATGCTAAATAGTCCTACGACTCACCCCCATGTCACCCCGAGGTTAATATGGTTGGCGACTAAGAACACCCTTTCATGCCCCTGAGCACCAGCAACAACCACGGTGGGAAAGATAGTAGTACCAGGCAGAATTTCACCGCCTGATAACTTGTAGAGCTCAGTGTTCAGAGATTGCAAAAAGGAGACAACAAAGCTGAAGAATTGCTCCAACGCATGGCCGCTGTTGTTAATTCTTAGTGTGCATGATTCATTTGTGTTTTGAAAACAGACTTACAAATGATGAGTTGTACTGAATTTGGAAAACTAAATAGAATAAGAAAATATCAGCACAGAGAGAACATAATTAGCCTGCAAGATCAGGGCCAATTGTAGCAAGTTTTAAATGTAAGTGAGAAAAAGATCATCCACAGGGAATTGATTTAAAATGTAAGATAAACCTTCAGGTCTGAGCTACCAGACCTGACCTCTGATCCTATCTACAAAGCACATAAGATGGGAGGTTGAATTTGTCACATTAACTAAATGATAAAAGTAAAAATTAAAACTAAATGATCCAGATCTGAGTTGGGGAGATTTGATGTAAATTAGTAAGAATGGAGAAATAGTTTCTAACTTCGATTTAGTACTTGATTGCAGAATGAGAATAAATATAAAACAAATGAGATATTATCCAATCTTCATCTGGCTACCAACACAGATGCAAGAGAAAGTAATCTAACTCAAAGATTGGAATTGAGTTGGACTTATGGCTATGGTCTGTCCACTTTAATGGACACAGATCATCCAATAGTCTTCAATTCAAATCCGTGATTCAGAACAAAAAACACCACTACAAATGCTGTGAGGAATTAGGTTACAAGCGCCAATTCTCACAGGGATAATGAATTAAGGGAAATTGCTTTAAAAATAGTAAATCTAAAGTAATCTAATGAAATAAGGAGATCACAGGGAACCCTTAACATTTATCCAATTGAGAACGTACGGTTCACAGCAACCTTTTCAAATTCACCATTATAATTACAGAGCACAGCTTAAACAGCTCTCGGATTTGTAGTCTTGAATACAATTCTCACATGAATTACAAAAGTATCTCACTGTTCTCAAGTATTAATAAAAGCTAGGCTATTACAGAAGTTTCAGACAAGCTATCTGAATTGGAAATGGGGCAATAGAAATGAAACTCAAAATCTGGATACCCAAATTGGGCAAATGGTTCGTCTATTTATAGTTTTCCCTAAGTCCAGCTCAGATGTGTATCAACCAATCAAAATTGGTTAGATCTGTATCAACCAATAGGAGTCGAGCACAAGGATCCAGATCTGTTTTGGCCAATCAGAACTGCTTGATCTAGTTCAGCCAATCAGGTGACAGAAGCATCAATTCTATTATGTAATTCAAAAATCTGTTTGAGCTTTTAGAAGTTCCCGCCAAGTAATTTCATCTTTGGGTGTTCACATGGGGTAGAATATGCCCTTTAGTTCGTGCTCAGAATCTTTCAGAATGTCCCTGGGCTTTTAAATGCATTGGGGCGCGTGCAGAGATTATTGAATTGCCCTTGCAGATGCTGGGAATCTTCAGGATATCATTTCGCACAGTTTGGAGAACTTTTCGCAAGGTACTGTGACTTCTGAAGCTCTATTCGCACAGATTGGAGACCTTTTGGAAAAGAACTGTAACTTCTAGAGATCTATTCGCACAGATTGGAGACCTTTTCGAAAAGCATTGTAACTTCTGGAGATCTATTCGCAAAGATTGGGGACCTTTTCGAATAACATTCTGTAGTGCATTCTTCTTTTCGAATAGCTCCAAACCTCTTTCCAGGTTAAAACCAGGCCTTTGTCCTCTTTATTTTAGGCATTTTGACAGCCAGTGAGGTTGTCCTTTCTCTTTCTTCCTCCATATCAAGATGGGTCATCATCTTTTTGGCACTTTTAAGCTACTTTCAAGGTTAAGCCTGCCTTTATTGTTAGCTGTAAAACAAACACTTAAAACACTTATTTAGTTCTCTCAAGGGTCTATCAAGGCCCAAGTTAAGGGGTGGAAAATGGTATTTTCCAGTTCTCAACACACCCCCAAACTAAGCTTTGCTAGTCCCTGAGCAAAGACAAAATTAAAAACAAAGTAAAAAGTCACTTTTGTAGGGAGCACAGTTGCATTTAGCATATGCAACAAGGCTTTTAAACCCCTAGGTGATCCCTAGTGGAGGAGTGAAGTCTCCTAAGGGTTTTCAGTGAAGGAACCCACAAACTTCTCCAATAAATTAGTTAAGATCAATGCAGTTCTATTAAAACAGACTTTCATCCAATCAGATTATTCACACCTGCATCAGTCAGGTTGTGAGAGGAATATCACGAAAATATCAGTTTAAAACTAAAATTCTGCTGTAATTCCTTTCACCATTCACTCAGTTTGTGTCAAAAAGTTTTTTACAAGACAAATTAATGAAATTCTTGCCTTCTATTTGAAAATTCAGTTTTGATGTTACCCCAATAAGTTGATTTTAAACCCAACTCTCTCCAGGATTTTCACTCACCATGTAAGTAAGAGGGTTGTACTATTTCACACAGCTCAAGAGCAGTTGCAGCCCTCAAATAGGACTATAAGCAGGAGCATAGGCATTGCTTTTTGATTCAATTCCGCTCTTTTCACCATAGATTACACAAATCCTTATCTCCATGTGACAGCTCAATCCATCTTTGATCAGTAAGGACTTTAACTTGGGTTGTAATGTGGCTTATGGGTGAAATTTATCAAGAATAAAGGGGTGGAATGGAGTTTAAAATTGGGAAGTCAGTCAAGGTAAGGAGGTGGTATGGGCACCTTCTATATTTCAACACAATTTCATCTTCTTCTTTGAATTTTCGGAGCCAAAGTGGCCATCTTTTTCTCTTTCTTTTTCAAACTTCCAATGAAATGACTTCTCTTATGTGTAACTTCTAGTGATAGTAAGCAGGTTCAAACAATCCTTAGAGCAGAAAAAATTGCCAAATCATACCTCCAAAGAATACATTTCAGGCCCAAATCTCACTGGGTGTGATTTTCTATCAAAATCCTGAGGTATATCATCACTGTTTTTTCTCTTTTTAGGTTTACTAAACATCAATCTTCTTTTGGAAATTTTCTGACATTCACTTCATGAAAGTATTAGAATTACACTAGGAAATTAATTTTAAAAAGTTTTAACTTCCTCATTTTTCAAAACAACAGGTGTGAAATTACTTCATCTTCAAAAATTCTGCTGATCATAAGTTGCACTGATGTTAACTAAACTATTGGCAATTCTGCCACACCCCCAAACCTATGATGAGCAGTGTCCTCACTGGTCTAGGAGTGCATAAGCAACGAAAAGAACAAAAAACAAAAATCATATTGACAGAGAATAAAGAAAAGAAATGCACAGTAATTACAAATTAACAAAAGTTAACAGAAAATAGGAATTACATACTACAGACCCAACAAAACAAACATGTACAATGCATTCTAATAACTGGGGTCAAAATCTGTATCATAAGTTGGTTCAATGGGTTCAGAACTGGAATCGCTGTTAGAGTCAAAACTTGAGTCAGTATTGGAGTCTGAACTCGATTTAGCCTTCTCCTGGATTGTGGCTTACAACTCAGTGTATTCCTCAGATTTGATCTTTTTGGTGAGGCTAATATATTTTTCAAGTCTAGTAGCCCTCAATTTTTCTTGTTCAAGCTGTTCTTGCAATATGGTAACCTTGTGTTGTTCACTCCTAACCATCTGAAAAGTTTAGCCCAACAAGTCCTGCATCTTCTCTCTCTCAAATTTCATAAATAGCTCCAGTTTCTGAATCTGGTCTTCATAAGGGGTTTTGATGTAAGTGTGGAAATCGGCAATCCCCTTAAGGACATCGTGAAAGATGTAAGGGTTATCTTTCATAGCCCTTTTAAGAGTGGCAAAACGTGGGATGGGAATGGAGTGGTAGGGGACCATATGGATTCCAGCAGTGGGGGAAGGGGAAGATGAATCTACAAGCACTACCTCAGGGCAGTTTGAGTGGCTTGAGCAGAGACATTAAGGATGGGTGTAGGTGAATCCAAAAGTATTGCCTCAGGTTCAAATTGGGTATGGTCAGACACAGTGAGGATGGGTGGATCTAAAATTATTACCTCCGGATCTGTTTGGGTTGCTTGGTTAGAAACAAGAGGTACAGTGGCTAAAGTGGTTGTTTGGGATGTGGAGGCTAAGGTTTGGAGAAGGGAATTTGTCACAGACTGATTGTCTATGTTGATTTATAGAGGGCCTTGGATGGATTGGAGAAAGGTAAAGATTTGGCTAATTGTGTCAGTTGTGGTGTGGTATGCAAAGTAGAGGCTGGTAAAATTGATGTAGATGGTTGAGGGGCAATGGGTGAAATGGCTGTAAAGGGGGAAGTAGCCAAATGGGTGAAATGGGGACGATCAGGTATGGGTACAGATTCAAGCCCAATATTCTCCAAGATAGATCCCATCAATGATATATAGGCCTCTGTTGTGAATATCTCAGGTTCAGGGGTATGAGTGATTTCAGGTGTATGAGTTGAATGAGCAGGTGAACCTGAGAAGCTTTGGAGAAGGGGAGTGCTAGGAGAGTGTTCAACAAAATCTGTGGCCATATCTTGGACATTGTTAGGTGAATTTGGTGGTGTAAGTATGGTTGGAGTGATTGGTGTAGAGGGAGAGTCTGCAATTGGGATTATGGTGGTTATGAGTGATGGAACTGCTGGAATGGGTAGGAGCTGTGCTAGGTGAAGTGGGTAAGATGATGCCCTCTTCAACAATGGGTGCAGCTAAAGAGCTGGTCACCTCAGTAATGACAGCTTGCTCAATGTCAGCTGCAAGTGAAATAGGTACAGCTAAAGAGCTGGTCACCTCAGGGTCTGGTAAAATAGGTTCAATGGCAGCTGCAGGGGCTGGTGCAAGTATAGCAGGTTCTTGGGCTGGCTCAACCTCTTCCCTCATTCTATTCAACATGGTTTGGCTTGTAGTTCAAGCCCTCTTCCCAAAAGCGTGAGGAGAGACAATCTCAAATGGCTCTTGCTCATCAATGTCAAATTTGGCTCTTAGTAGGGCTGTGATCAGCCTACCAAATGGTATTCCAGCTATTTTTTGCTCTTTCTTCATCTTGACACTGATGTCAGCCATGGCTTCAAAAATTAGCATAGGGGCATTGAAGAATTTCCCCTATAAATCAACATAGACAATCAGTCTGTGACATAAAAACATCCCCTCAAAATGGAATCCATCAGCAAAAATTGAGGTGCTAAGTCTCTTCTCATGATGGATTGCCAAGTTCCAACTATGCCTTGGTTTAGATGTGCAGCCATTTCTCTAAAAGAAGTTGTCTCTGGTGCAGCCAAAGGACCAGCCGGATCATGTTGAAATGGTATCCCCAAGGCATTTCCAATGTCTTCATAAGTGACTGTTAAATCACAATCATCAATGAAAATTACAAGCGTTGGGACATCAGCATCCTTCTCAGTCACTTTCACCATATTTTGGTACCATAATCTCACCATTCTTGGATAGATTTTCTCTGGAAGAGGGGTTAAGATATTGCTCAGTGAAGAATCCCTAATGTAGTTCAATGATAGCTTACATTCAGGTTTATTTGAGAAAAAGTTCTCATCAACAATAAGCTCTGGGATCAGCTTCTGAGCTTCAATGAATGGGTTTGGCAGTACCAAATGCAAAGGCAGAGGAGGAAGCTCAGGCTCAGGACTAGGAGCTGCTGTTGGGATGGGTTCCTCATGTCTAACCTTCTTCCATTTCTCAATCTTATCAGCTTTATCCATCGTCAGTTTCCTCTTGGCTGAGGTTTTAACTTTTTCTTTTGTGGAGGGTTTACTAACTTTCTTCGCAGACGACTTCGGGAACATTGCAGCTAGTGATTTTTCAGCTTTCCCCATTTTAAAACTTTGTTTGAATTTCACACAATGTATGCTGACATAGAAATTAACTTTGCAAAACACAAATAGAGGATAGGCACAGAAAAATACTGAAATCTAGGGTTTTGCTTGAAATCTTTGATCGCTTGATTAAATCTACTAGCATCAGAAGCAAAGGGTCCCTCTCTTCAAGCTTAATCAATGGAACAAATATGAAGGAAATTGGATATGAACTCTAAAAGCATGCAGGGATGGAAGGAAAATGGGTTTTCTGTGAAACAGGACACTCTGGGAAGGCTTTCGAATATGAAACCCTTGCTTCGCAAGGGTTTAAATATTCTCAAAACGATTTTTGCAAAGCATCTTTGAAGTTTTCGAATAGTCCTTTTTACAAAGGAGAATGGCATCAGTACCATTCGATAAGCAAAAGGCTTCAAAAACAACTTTTCGAAAAGCAAAAGGCTTCAGAATAACTTTTCATAAAGCAAAAGGCTTCAGAACCAACTATTCGAAAAGCTAATCATTCTTTTCAAGCAGTTAGTTACAGGTCTAGATCCTTTTCGAAAAGAAAATTAAACTTTTTGAATTGAATTTTTTTCTTTGCGAATTAATTTTTCACATATTGTAAACTTCTCGAATTGAGTGTAAAACATGATTAAAAACAGAGAGATATAAACTATGCAAAAACTACAAAACAAACCTAAATAAAATACATATGATACAGTTGTTTATCATCATATTTTTGGAGGCTCTTGATGATAGATGGTCAGCACAGGCTCCAGGGTATTTTCAATGCATGGTTTGAGCCTCTGACCATTTACTTTCAAGGTTCTCCCATCACTTGGGTCCATAATTTCAACAGCCCCAGAAGGATATGCTTGAATGACAGTATATGGCCCTTCCCACCTGGATCTCAGCTTTTCAGAAAAAAACTTAAGTTTTGAGTTGAATAGCCATACCTTAGAGCCAGCTATGAACTCTGTTCTCAGTAGATTTTTGTCATAGAAAGCCTTAACTTTTTCTTTGTAAGATCTTGCATTGGTGTATGCATCCATTCTTAGCTCCTCCAACTCAGCAAGCTGCAGTTTCCTATGATTACCAGCAGTAGTAAGATCCATGTTCAAGGTTTTAATAGCCCAAAAGGCCTTATATTCTAGCTCTACTGGTAAATGGCATGCTTTGCCATAGACCAATCTGAATGGGGACATGCCAATTGGGGTTTTATAGGCTGTCCTATATGCCCACAATGCATCATTCAGCTTAAAGGACCAATCCTTTCTGTCCTTCTTCACAGTCTTTTCCAGTATATGTTTGATTTCTCTATTGGAAATCTCCACTTGTCCAGTTTGTGCGTGGATATATGGAGTAGCTACTCTATGAGTCACAGAGTACTTTTTCAATAGAACTTCAAAATGCTTATTACAAAAATGGCTTCCTCCATCACTGATAATGACTCTAGGGGAACCAAACCTGGATAAATTGTTATCCTTTAAGAATTTAAGGACAACTCTGTGGTCATTGGTTTTAGTGGCTGTGGCTTCAACCCATTTGGATACATAATCCACAGCTACTAAGATGAAATTAAAACCATTTGAAGGAGAAAATGGTCCCATGAAATCTATCCCCCAAATATCAAACAATTCAACTACCAAAATGGGCTGTAAAGGCATTGAGTTTCTCTTGGAAATGCTGCCTAATCTCTGGAAATTCTGACAAGACTTACAGTGCTGCAGTGCATCTTTGAAAAGTGTAGGACAATAAAATCCACACTGCAAAACCTTTGCAGCAGTTTTGTTTCCACTAAAATGACCTCCACAGGCCTGTTCATGACACATGGAAAGTATGCTATGAAAGTCTTCTTCAGGGACACATCTTCTAATTATTTGGTCTGTACAAATCTTGAACAGATAAGGATCCTCCCAAATAAAATGTTTAATCTTTGAGAAGAAAAGATCTTTATCCATTTTATTCTGGTGTTGAGGGGTTCTTCCAGTAGCCAAAAAGTTGACTATATTTGCAAACCAAGGACTGTGTACACTGATAGCAAAAAGTTGCTCATCAGGGAAAGATTCATTGATAGCGACCAATCAATCTCGTGATTAGAATTCTAGACAGGTGGTCAGCCACCACATTCTCCACACCCTTTTTATCTTTAATCAGCAAATCAAACTCCTGTAATAGGAGGATCCACCTGATTAATCTTGGTTTGGTATCCTTCTTAGGTAGAAGGTATTTCAGGGCTGAGTGGTCAGTGAACACCACAATTTGTGAACCCAAAATATATGACCTGAATTTCTCCAAAGCAAAAATAATTGCCAGCAGCTCCTTCTCAGTTGTTGTGTAATTGAGCTGTGCATCAATCATTGATCTACTGGCATAAGCTATGACATGAGGCAGCTTATCCTTTCTCTACCCAAGAACAGCTCCCAAAGCATAATCTGATGAGTCACACATCAACTCAAAAGGCAGTGAATAATTTGGAGACTATAGTATTGGAGCTGAAATCAAATAATTTTTTAAGAATTTAAATGCCTTCAGACATTCATTATTGAAAACAAAAGGAACATCTTGGCACAGTAAATGGGAAAGAGGCTTGGATATTTTACTAAAGTCCTTAATGAACCTCCTCTAAAATCCAACATGTCCTAGAAACTTTTGATTTGTTTAACAGTTTTGGGAGGAGGCAAAAGTGCAATTAAATCAATTTTTGCCCTGTCCACCTCAATGCCCTTGTGGGAGACAACATGGCCAAGGACAATGCCTTGGGTGACCATGAAATGGCTCTTCTCCCAGCTCAAAACTAGATTGGTTTCTTCACATCTCTGTAACACCAAGTTCAGATGATGTAAACACTGGGCAAAATTGTCTCCATATATTGAAAAATCATCCATAAAAATCTCCATAAATTGGTCAATCATATCAGAGAAAATGGAGTACATGCATCTTTGAAAGGTAGCAGGAGCATTACAAAGGCCAAAAGGCATTCTCCTATAGGCAAAAGTGCCAAAGGGGCAGGTGAATGTGGTCTTTTCCTGGTCTTGTGGATACACAGGAATCTGGTTGTAACCAGAGTAACCATCAAGAAAACAATAATAAGCTTTTCCTACTAGCTTATCTAAAATTTGATCAATGAATGGAAGAGGGAAATGGTCTTTTCTGGTCATTGTGTTTAGCTTTCTGTAATCAATACAGACCCTCCAACAGGTTGTTTGTCTGGTTGAAATAAGCTCACCAGAATCTGAGGTTACAATAGTGATCCCAGATTTCTTAGGTACCACCTGTGTAGGTGCCACCCAAGCTGAATCTGAAATGGGGTAAATGACCCCTGCATCCAACAACTTAACAACCTCTTTCATGACCACTTCTTGCATATGAGGATTCAGCCTCCTCTGCATTTCCCTAGAAGGCTTTGCATCTTCTTCCAAATGAATTTCATACATGCAAACAGCTGGACTGATTCCTCCCAAATCAGCAATAGTCCAGCCAATTGCCCTCTTATGCTGTTTTAATACATTCAACAATTCTTTCTCCTACTCCTCAGCGAGGGATGAAGAAATTATCACAGGCAATATTTTATGGTCTCCTAAAATACATATTTCAGATTTTTGGGCAACTTTTTCAGCTCAACATCAGGTGAACTGAGTAAAGAAGGTAGCAAAGGTACCTTGGCTGTTTGTGGAAGGGGAAGAACAACAGGTTTCCATGAAAAACACCTTGCTGATTGATCATGAGTTCCTTGCACAACATTTACTTCCTCAGACTTTGAGGTACAAACTATTTCTTCCACAGCATTTCTCCAAGCATCTTTAAAATTTGTGGTTAAATCTTCACACTGCAAAAACTGTGGTAAAGTTTCTTCTACCAGTTCATCCAACAAATCAACAAGAAAGCATTCCTTAGAACTGAATTGAGGCTGTGTAACTGCATTGTAAACATTTAACTTCACCTTCATATTTCCAAAAGAGACTTCCATAATACCAGATCTGCATTGAATGCAAGCATTGGCTGTAGCCAGAAATGGTCTCCCCAAAATGACAGGGATGAAAGTTCTGCTTTTTGTAGGTTCCATGTCCAATACCAAAAATCGAGGTAGAAAAACTTATCTACCCCTACCAATACATCCTCAATCATCCCAACTGGCTTTCTTTCAGATCTGTTTGCTAGTTGTAACACCACATGAGTGGGTTTTAACTCTCCCAAACCTAGTTTCTCATATACATAATATGGAAGTAGGTTGACACTAGCACCCAAATCTAATAAAGCCTTTTCAATGGTATGTTCCCCAATGATGCAAGGGATTGTGGGGATTCCAGGATCTTGAAGTTTAGGAGGTGAGGTAATGGACAAAACCTGTTTAACTCTTTCCATAGCAAAGACCTTCTTGGATAACTGTATCCTAGATTGTCTTTTATGAGTGCAAATATCTTTCAAAAATTTTGCATATGCTGGGACTTGTTTGATTGCATCAAGCAAAGGTAGATTTATCTTGACTTGCTTGAAAGTCTCCATCATTTCATCTATTTTTGTGTTCCCTTTATCAAAAGGGGATGCAGATTTCATGGTATGGGGAAATGGTAAATGAGGAACTAATCCTTCATTTATAGCTTTAGAATCATCACCAAAATGTTTTTGATTTTTTATTTTTTCATTTTTTTGATTTTTCTGAGGTATATCAATACCCCTAATGCTAATATCATGCTGCTCCTGCTGCATATCTCTAGTAGTTTCCTCAATTTTTTTTACTTCTTTTTCAGGATTCACATTGTTATTTACAACTCTTCCACTTCTCAAAGTAGTAATAGCTTTTACTTCTTCATGTGAAATAGAAGCATCTCCAACCATGAACTGTCCTTTAGGATTGTTCAAGGGTTGGCTGGGTAACCTGCCTTCCTCTCTTTTAGCCAAAGTATTTGAAAGTTGACCCAATGTTTCTTCAATCTTCTTTATGCTCTGACTGTGAAAGTTTACAGTCTGAGTTAAAGACCCTAAATTCTAGAGTGAATTTAGAACTTGGTCTTCAAAAGAAGGGGATCTGGAAGGGGTTTTAACTGGAGCAGATTGCTGCACAGGTTGTGCCATCTGTTGTGGAATGGCCTGCTGAAAATTTGGCTTGGTATAAAAAATCTAAGGCCGAAAATTTGGTTCTTTGGTTGCTGATGCTATTGTGATTGATAATTGCCCTGGCTCCACCTTAAATTGGGGTGCACTCTCCATGTATATTCATTTGACTACATCTGTCCAAATGATTGAGCAGCATGAGCTTGCTCCACCACTAGATCTGGGAACTGTGGTGCAGCTGGACATTGATCAAGTGAATGAGTAGGGGACTGGCATATCAGACATGCCTCCTCTACTCTTGCAACCATTGGATTTTTAAGTGAGTCCATCAATCTATCAAACTTAGTGGTCAAATTATCCATTTTCCTTTCCAACTCATTCACCTCATAAATCTTTCCCTTGGTAGTCTGCTGATTGTTCAACCGAGCAGGATTCTCAATGTCTCTTGACAGAGATTCATGTTGAGTTGAATTTTCACCAATCACTTCAAATAAGTCCCAGACCTCCTCAACTATTTTTTGCAAGTAGGTGCCTCCATAGGAAGCATCTACCATATTCTTGCCCTTTTGATCAATTCCCTGATAAAAGCTTTGAACAAGCTACCATCGGAGAATTTGATGATGAGGACATTGCCTTAAAAGTTCTTTAAACCTTTCCCATGCTTCATAGAAAGTTTCAGTTGAGTGTTGTGAGAAGGAAATAATATTTTGTCTCAACTGGCTGGTCTTAGACATAGGAAAGTATTTGGCTAAAAATTGACACTGCAAATCATTCCAAGAAGTGATACTATTTGGTGCCAACATAGACAGCCATGCTCTAGCTTTGTCCTTTAATGAAAAAGGAAAGAGCCTAAGCTTGGTTGCCTCTGGACCCAGTCCAGCTATGTTGAATGTTGTACAAAGAGACAAGAATTCATCCACATGCTTGTATGGATCTTCCTTACTCAAACCATGGAAGTAAGGAAGCATCTGGATGGTTGATGATTTGATCTCATAATTTCCTTCAACAGTAGGAAATTGGATACAAAATGGAGAATTATATGCACTAGGTGCAAAGTAATCCCTCAAAAGTCTAGGTTCTTCACCCATAGTAGCAGTCTCAGCAAAATTCTGTGATGTTTGTCTGGTTCTTAGTAGCCTTTCAACTTCTAAATTTAGAGGGACAATCTCAGGATTGAGAGTCCTTCTACCAAACATACAACACAGAAATAGAGAAGGAAAAAAAAATTATGCAAAGCAAACCTTCAAAACTGAGTAGATTCCAAGATCAAATGTAACTACACAGATTTAAGCAACAGAACAGTTAGCACTGATGTAAAAATAAAATACAAAAAAAACTTAGGTCTACCAATTTTAAGACAAATTCCCCGGCAACGGCGCCAAAAACATATTGTTAATTATTAGTGTGCATGATTCATTTGTGTTTTGAAAAACAGACTTACAAATGATGAATTGTACTGAATTTGGAAAACTAAATAGAATAAGAAAATATCAGCACAGAGAGAACATAATTAGCCTGCAATATCAGGGCCAATTGTAGCAAGTTTTAAATGTAAGTGAGTAAAAGATCGTCCACAGGGAATTGATGTAAAATGTAAGATAAACCTTCAGATCTGAGCTACCAGATCTGACCTCTGATCCTATCTACAAAGCACATAAGATGGGAGGTTGAATTTGTCACATTAACTAAATGATAAAAGTAAAAATTAAAACTAAATGATCCAGATCCGAGTTGGGGAGATTTGATGTAAATTAGTAAGAATGGAGAAATAATTTCTAACTTCGATTTAGTACTTGATTGCAGAATGAGAATAAATGTAAAACAAATGAGATATCTTCATCTGGCTACCAGCACAGATGCAAGAGAAAGTAATCCAACTCAAGGATTGGAATTGAGTTGAACTTATGGCTATGGTCTGTCCACTTCAATGGACACAGATCATCCAATAGTCTTCAATTCGAATCCGTGATTCAGAACAAAAAACACCACTACAAATGTTGTGAGAAATTAGGTTACAAACGCCAATTCTCACAGGAATAATGAATTAAGGGAAATTGCTTTAAAAATAGTAAATCTAAAGGAATCTAATGAAATAAGGAGATCACAGGGAACCCTTAACATGAATCCAATTGAGAACGTACGGTTCACAGCAACCTTTTCAAATTCACCATTACAATTACAAAGAACAGCTTAAACAGCTCTCGGATTTATAGTCTTGAATACAATTCTCACTTGAATTATAAAAGTATCTCACAGTTCTCAAGTACAAATAAAAGCTAGGCTATTACAGAAGTTTCAGACAAGCTATCTGAATTGGAAATGGGGCAATAAAAATGAAACTCAAAATCTGGATACCCAAATTGGGCAAATGGTTCGTCTATTTATAGTTTTCCCTAAGTCCAGCTCAGATGTGTATCAACCAATCAGAATTGGATAGATCTGTATCAACCAATAGGAGTCAAGCACAAGGATCCAGATCTATTTTGGCTAATTAAACTGCTTGATCTGATTCAGCCAATCAGGTGACAAAGCATCAATTCTGTTATGTAATTCAAAAATCTGTTTGAGCTTCTAGAAGTTCCCACCAAGTAATTTCATCTTTGGGTGTTCACATGGGGTAGAATATGCCTTTGGTTCGTGCTCAGAATCGTCCAGAATGTCCCTGGGCTTTTAAATGCATTGTGGTGCTTGCAGAGATTACTGAATTTCCCTTGCAGATACTGGAAATCTTCAGGATATCATTTCGCACAGTTTGGAGAACTTTTCGCAAGGTACTGTGACTTCTGAAGCTCTATTCGCACAGATTGGAGACCTTTTCGAAAAGAACTGTAACTTCTGGAGATCTATTCGCACAGATTGGAGACCTTTTCGAAAAGCATTGTAACTTCTGGAGATCTATTCACAAAGATTGGGGACCTTTTCACAAAGATTGGGGACCTTTTCGAATAGCATTCTGTAGTGCATTCTTCTTTTCGAATAGCTCCAAACCTCTTTCCAGGTTAAAACTAAGCCTTTATCCTCTTTATTTTAGGCATTTTGACAGCCAGTGAGGTTGTCCTTTCTCTTTCTTCCTCCAGATCAAGATGGGTCATCATCTTTTTGGCACTTTTAAGCTACTTTCAAGGTTAAGCCTGCCTTTATTGTTAGCTGTAAAACAAACACTTAAAACACTTATTTTGTTCTCTCAAGGGTTTATCAAGGCCCAGGTTAAGGGGTGGAAAATGGTATTTTTCAGTTCTCAACAGCCGCCGCGTACGAAACTATCAAAGAGCAGTAAGACAAGGAAGAATGAGAACAACAAAAAGAGGAGAGGCCGCCACCTATGCCAAGCACAGTATCTGCCCATGCATCACCACTAAGGCGGACCACCCACACACTCTTCGGTAAAGAATCACGAAGACTGAGTTCACCCCCGGATTACCCAGAAAGACGCCATTATAAAAATAAAGGATCTTCCTAAAATGCTAAAAGAAATTGCCCTGGCTTATCATTTGGATTTGATAACTTATGTCAGGATCTCGAGTTCAACTTATGTATCGGATTTAAACCACCAAATTTCAATAAGTGCAATGGTACAGGAAATCTCAATCACCATCTGCCATTAATCTGCAATGACTACCGACCTATTTGCGATAACCAAGGGCTCTTAATACACTACTTTCAGAGATCATTTGAAGGAGAAGCTCTCGATTGTTTCACTGGATTCCCGCTTCACAAGATCAACACGTTCGACAATCTGGCCGAACAATTTTTGAACCAATATCAGCACTTAATACAAGAAGTGATTAGTCTCAGCGACCTGATGACAATGAAACAAGAACTCGAGGAGGACTTCATAAATATCATAGTACGCTGGAGGAAATGCACGGCCCACACTAGAAGCTAGAAGAAGGAGAAAGATGCAATCGATATTATTTAAGACAACGTTAAACAGCCGCTCCGAAGCGATCTTATTATAAGTGATTGCCCGGACTTCGCTACACTTCACTTACATGCCAATCACATCCAATGACATATTAAGGAAGGAGACCTCGCCTTTTCAATAATCACATCAAAAGTCACCGCTTCCAGTGACTCAAAGCCAGAGAACAACAAGAAGGCCTCCAGCTCTGAACAGATCAACATGATTGTCAATTAGGGGCAGAACTCCAAAAATTTAAATTACCAACCAAGGAATTCTGGTCAGAATTAATACCAGAACCACAATCAATAGTGGTACCCTAACCAAAACCAGAGCCAATACCAAAACTGTAACCAATACTCTAGCCAAAATACCCACAAGATCTAGAATGCCACCCAAAACTGATCAGCTAACCCTCAGAGTTATAACAATGTACCCCTACCCTAAAACTTTAATCAGTAAACCAGGGGCCCCTACCAACCCAAACACGATCACTATCCTCCACTTCCTGATACCATCCCCAACATATTTCACCTCCTCAGTAATCAAAATCTCATTTGATTCCCACTAGAATGACCCCAGCCCTGGCCCTTAAACTTAGACTACAGTAAGTTCTGTGCTTTCCATCAATTTATAGCGCATAACTTAAAAGACTGCTGGGTTTTACGGGATATGATCTATGACATGAATGACCAAAACTAAATCGACTAGGAGTCTCTCCGAAATTCTAACCAGAACGACAATTAGTCCCCGTAAAACTTAGGGATCATCAATAATCCCATGGCCAATCACAACCAGGGGTCGGTAGCCCACATCACCACGGTATATCTCTCGGGTCGACACTCTTTTCGGCCTTCTACCTCCATCACCCGCATTAGTCCCTCAGATACCCCGACTAAGCTAACCCTGAGGCCTCTCATCTTTCACCCACATCCTTCATCCCTGATTACTCGGATCCCTCCACCGAATCCTCCACCATATCCAACCTTTACTCGAATTCGAGTCCAGTCATTTAGAACTCAAAGATCAAACCTCGAACCCTCAGAACCTTCGACTCCCCCAAATTTTGAGAAAACCCCACCACCGCTTCCTCTATGTGACTCCGGGCCTGACGACAAAGATGATGTTCTTCAAACTATGGACCAAATTTTGGCATGGGTAGATAGCGTCTCCCCAAGCACTTCGAGTAAAGGACACGAGATTACAGTTAAACTTTAGCTAGACAAAGAAATGAGTCAACAAATGGAAGAACCCGGTAAGGAGGGGCACTGATCTCCACTTTCTTAGAAGAAGAAGACTACACAGCACCTCCCACCGTGGAATGGCATAACTTTGATGCGTATCCCATCTTCAAATTTCACCCCCTTTATGATAAACGCTTCAATGAGCTCGTCAACCCCAGTCACTGTTGAGCAGTTAAACATTCCATTTTTCACCTCCTAACCTACCTTTGATGGAACTTTGAGTTGACTAATAATGTGTTTTGAGAGTGTTTTGTAGATAAGTAATAAATTACAGTCTTAGTGCAAACATCCCTCTAAAAATGCTAAAGAATAGACTTGCTACCTCCACATATGCTTATGCAGCCCAAAAGGCTAGTCATCAAGCAGCCCACAGAGCTTCAGAGCTCCATGACAATGACATGTGTCCACATGGGCATACATGGGAGCAAGACCAGTTGCATCTGATGAGGATTGAACCCACCAAGAAGCTATTGTGTACTGACAAATGAAAGACAACACACCAAAGATGTGTACCAGCTGTGGAAGCACAAAGTAGAACATCTCGAGAGGTTAACTCAACCTATCGAGAGGTTCTAGAGAGAAAAGTCAAGGTGTTGAGAGGTTCCATGAACCTATCGAGAGGATCTGAGGGTGTACTTGAACCTGTCAAGGAGTTAAAGCTGAAGAAAGTAAGTTGTCAAGAGGTTCTGAAGCTGGTTTATAACCTGTCGAGAGGTATTGAGGAGGAAAAGTAAAGCTATCGACAAGTTGACACAACCTAGCGAAGGGTCTGAGGTGCAGCAGAAGATCCTATCGAGAGGATACCTGGAGGTACAGGGGAGTTCGTGAGGTTCCAGCTACATGTCGAGAGGTTCCCTTGAACCTATCGAGCAGTGGAAGACATCCTGTCGATGCCTTACCTAAAGCTTTGTTCAATTACGCGAGGTTGAGCCAACTTGTCGAGAAGTTGAGCAAATCCTATCGAAAGCTCAATGGAAGCAATAAAAGAAGTCGACAAAATTTTCTATAACCTGTCGAGAGGATGTAAGGAGCCTGAACAGAAGGAAAGAATTCATGTCAATCCTGTCAAGAACTTAATTGAACCTCTCGAGAAGTCACTCAACCTATCGAAATACATATCAAATGGACTCATAACCTGTCGAGAGGTTCCTTGAACCTCTCAACACTCGATTTGGGAACTTCTCAGTTCTAGCCACTGCTGCTGCCAACTCTAGAGTTTTATGCATGAGTTCTAAGGCATGTTAATGACCCTTGGGGGTATTTTTAGAACACAACTGGGTGTAAATGGGAACCCTCTAACTTCATCACATGTACTTACCAGTTTTAGACCAATTGGGGGAGGGCTTCTAGAAGAGAAATCAGTCACATCAATAGCTGGGAATAACTGAAATATTCCCTTGAGCTCTGATTGGCTAAAACAAATCTGAGGACAGAGGGGAAGAGTATAAATGGTTGAGAAGTTGGATAAATGAACTATCCAGAAATTAAGAGAACCAATGCCAAACTCAAATTTCACTCTTCCCTCCAAAATCCCTTCTCTTTCTTCTTCCCCCATTCTCTCCTTAGCCAATTATGGTTGGCTAAACCCCTTTAGTAGCTAGGGTGAGGTTGAGAGCTGTAAAATTGAGAGGTTCAAAGATTTGCATATGGATTATATGTTGCACAGATTGTAGATCTGAGCACAATTAGACTTTAAGTTATTTTTATTCAGTAATTATGGGTCATAAAGTTGATTTTGATTTATAGGTCTCTTGTTTGTATTTGATTTCCCTAGATTAAATCTCCCTATGGATGCTTGAGCTTGTAGCCTTGCACCTATAGCATCTGTAATAGCTTACTTGTTCTAATTAAGATCCTTGAATTAGAGGAATCTCCGGGATGATCTGTGACCATTCAAATGGACAGATCATAGCCTTAGGATTACTCCAATTCTCTGGTCTAGGTTAGATTCTTATACCTTGCATCTGACCTTGTAGCCAGATGAAGGATTGTTGCAAATCAATTCTATGCATTGCCTTTGAACCAATTGATTTTTAGTGAAGACCAAAACCCTAGCTGCTACTCTCCACCTTTTGACTTTAATCCTTTTTCTTAAAATCTGAGTTTCAATCAATTCTGGATCACTTGCTGTTATCTTCAATTTTCTATAGTTTTATAAAGTGACAACTCTTAAAACATCTCCTCTTTCTTGTTTTGTCTTTGTTTTAAACTAGGATAACCTAGAGTGCCAAATCTATTAAAGATCTAGAGATTTACCCCATTTTAAAGCACATTTCTTTGTAGGTCTATGTTTTTGGCGCTACTATCGAGGATCTGTGTTTTTAAATTGGTAGATCTAAGTTTTTCTCATTTTAGGTTTAGATTTATGATTACCTGTTTTGTGTTTGACTAATTGCTGCTATAGTTTTTTATAGTTTAATTTTTTATTTTAGATCTAGATCTGTGACTCTGAGAGGAGCATTGTGCTAATTGGAGGAGAAATTTGTGTTAAAGTTTGCATTTCCTACCTCTTTTACATTTCTAGATCTGTAATTTTTAGATCTACAACATTAGTTGTGTGTTTTTGAAATTGTTTTGCTGAAATCTGTGCTATAATTGTCTGTGTTGTACTTGGTTTCTATTGTGTGTATGCTTGGTAGAAGATCTCTCAATCCTGAGATTATCCATTTAGATCTTGAAGTTGAGAGGCTTCTCAGACCTAAGCAGTCCTTACACACACCTGTGGTTAATTTTGAAGTTTCAATAATGGGTGAGTAACCTAGGACATTGAAAGAATTCAATGCACCAGGAGTCTACAATTCTCCCTTCTGCATTCAATTCCCTGCTGTCCAAGGGAACTATGAGATTAAATCTTCCATCATACAAATGCTGCCCTCATATCATGGCCTGAGTAAGGAAGGCCCATACAAATACATTGATGAATTTCTAGGACTGTGCACTACTTTCAACATTGCAGGCTTGTGGGAGGAAGCAACTAGGTTGAGACTCTTTCCTTTTTCATTAAAGGATAGGCCTAGAACTTGGTTGTCAATGCTCCCAACCAATAGTATTCTGTCTTGGAATGACCTTCAATGTCAATTTTTGGCCAAGTTTTTCTCCATGTCCAAAACAAATCAGCTGAGGAAGAGCATAATTTCATTTGCTCAAGCCCCAACTGAAGACTTTCACCAAGCATGGGAGAGATTTAAGGAGCTCTTAAAGCAATGTCCCCATCACCAAATTCTTGAATGGCAACTTGTTCAAAGTTTCTATCATTAGTGATGGGGGAAGCCATTTCTGCAATAGATAGTTTGAGAACTTGCTTAAAAAGAACTCTGTGACACATAGAGTTGTCACCCCATACCACCCACAGACCAATGGGAGGTGAAATTTTCTAATAGAAAAATCAAGCACATTTTAGAGAAAATTGTGAGAGAAGATAGGAAGGATTGGTCCCTGAGGTTAAATTATGCGCTTTGGGCTTATAGAACTGCCTATAAGACCACGATAGGGATGTCTCCCTTTAGGCTAGTGTATGGCAAGGCATGCCATTTGCCAATAGAGTTAGAACACAAAGCCTATTGGGCTAATAAATCATTGAATATTGATCTAACTTCTGCTAGCATTCATAGGAGGCTCCAGCTGTTAGAGTTGGAAGAGCTGAGATTGGAAGCATACTCCAATGCAAGGATCTGCAATGAGAAAGCCAAAGCCTTCTATAACAAGCATTTTCTGAGAAAGGAGTTCACTGCTGGCAACAACGTATGGCTTTTCAATTCTAAATTGAAATTTTTCCCAGGCAAGTTGAGATCCAGATGGGAGGGACCTTACATGGTAGAACATGTATCCCCATCTGGAGCTGTTGAAATCAAGGATCCAAAAGATGGTAGGATCATGAAAGTTAATGGTCAAAGGCTCAAACTCTTTGTTGAAAATGTAGTAGAGCCTATGCTGATCATTCACCTTCAAGAACCTCCAAAACATGATTGATTTTCAACAATGTAGACTATGTACCGTAACTGTTGTTTTGGTCAGTTTTGTTGTTGTTTCTGTTTTCAACTCTGTTTCGCATTATACATAGGTTGCCATTTTGTTTAAAGTGTTTCACGTAGGTTGCTGAGTTAACCTTGTTTAAGATAGAAATGCCCTCAATAAATCCAATGAGAGCATAGCAGAATTGAAAATTTTGTGTGAATGGAGACAAGGGAACTGCTGAGAAACAGGTTGAGAATGCAAAATAGACCTGTCGATAGGTTTGAGTTAATTTTTGATAGGTTCTGAAGGTTCCTGCTGTGCATTTCGACAAGATCTGGGACCTGTCGAGAGGTTTGATTTAATTCTCGACAGGTTCTGAAGGTGTAAATGTAATATTCGACAGGCTCTTTGAACTTGTTGAGATGTTAAGAGAGAAACTCGAGAGGTTCTGAAGCTATAGGGTATGTTTTTCAACAGGTTTTGATACTTCTCGAGAATATAAATGCTGAGTTTTGAAACCTGTCGAGAGGATGTCTGTACCTCTCGACTTGTAAAATCGGAAGCTCATGTACCTTTCGAGAGGTTTGAGAGAACCTCTCAACACCTTCAGCCTGGAAGTCTACAAGTCCATAAGGTTTTTAACTCGTCGACAGGTTGATGCAACCTATCGAAACCTTCTCTCTAATCCTGTCGAAACATGATTTTTGTTGTTTTAAACCTATTGAGAGGTCAGTCCATTCATTCGACACCTTCTGTGTGTGTACTCTGCTCTCTCCTTTGCTGATTTCCAATTTCTTCCTTCCTCTTCCACCTCATTGGTTTCTACTCCAAGCACCTTGCCATTGTTCCAATTGCTTCAATTCCTCAAAGGTGACATTTTGCACCTAGTTTGAGCTGATTTGGTGCCGTGCACATCGAGATTTGAGAAACCCTAGGTTTTCTGTGGGTAAGTTTTCTTCAACTTTCACTCTATGAATTCCAAGCTTTGTACTTTCATTCTTAGTTGTGTGGTAATTGGATTGAGAAAAAGGAGTTTACTGTGAATTGTTGAGAGCTAATTTTGTGGATTGCTTGTCCAATGGCTGACCGTGAGGATACTTTGGCCAACCTTTTCAAAGCCCCTTCCAAATCTGCTCGGAAATCAACTAGGAAATCCAGTAGGCTAGCCACACAGCAGAAGGAGAACCCACCTGGTAAGAGAAAGCTTGTCATGTATAAAGCTGAGACACCTGAGAAGGCTAAGAAAGCCAAGAAAGCTAAGAAAACAAAAATGAGTGGAGTTGTTGAGGATGTCCCTGAACCTGGCCCTATGCCTAAGCCTAACCTAGGGCTTGAACCTAACCCTGAGGCAGAACCTAAAGGCCCTATGAACCTCTCTACTCCCAATGAGTTTGTAGATGTCTTAGGCCTGATCCCAGAGATAGTTTTTGACATACCCTATTTTTCTAAGGAAGAGGAGTGTAAGGACACATTGGACTATTTGGTAAAGGCAATCCTGACACCCTTGTTGACCCCACTGTAAGAAAACTCTTACCCTAGGCTGGTCAAACTATGGTATCATAACATCAGAAAGAAGATAAAGCCTTGGTCAACTGAGCCTACACTTGTGGTGTTGATTGATAATTGGGAGTTGCTTGTGGATTACAATGACATTGGGTTGGCATTAGGGGTCCCATCAGTTTTTGACTCAATTTATGGTTTAGGAGCACCTGAAAGTGTGTCCTTTAGAGCTATGGCTAGACACTTAACCCAAGGCATTGTGGGCTCTGGGGAGTCACTAATGAGAAGAGATCTAGACCCCAGCCTACTGTTCATAGACTCAATTTTGAGGAAAAATATATATGTCAGTGGACACCAATAGGAGAGGAGGACTCCTATAGTGGATGCCCTTTATTTTTTCTCCAAGGGCTAGTTTTTCAATGCCTCTCAGTTGGTATTCGAGGTAATGGTAGATGTGAATGAAAAGATTAGAAAAGTACAAGACTTGCCAGGGTTACCCTACAACAGGCCCACCATTGCTTTGCTTTGCTTAAAAGAGGGAAGTTTGTGTTTCAAAAGGATGAGTCAATGGAGAAATTAAAACCAAAGGTGTTTGGGAAGAGGGCATGATTCGCTAGTAGGACCCTAATTGGAAAGAGTAAGAAGAAATCAGTAGAGAGCCCTGAAAGAGAAGCACCTCAGGTGTCAAGCTCAGCAGTTGCACATGTGATCCTTACAGCCCCATCATCCAGCTCAGCAGCTGCAGCTGGGACCTCTACATCAGCTAGCCCAGAGCTTCTACTCACCTCTGCTGGTCCTAGCTCAGAGCCTCCACCTGTGACCTTTGCACCCATACTCATCCCCTCTACTGCTGTGCCTTTGCCTATTATCAGCCCTGAGATTGCCAACATCACCATTCCCCCACCTCCCATACCATCCATTTCAGTCTCCTTACCTCCCAGCACCTCAACCATCCTTTCCACTATCACCACATCAGCACCTTTGTCAGCTCCTCTTATCATAGACCCCATCCTTACCTTACCTTCACTACCCATCACATCCACCTACCAGAGAAGGTTAGTTATAACCCCTCCAGCCAGCCCATCCATCCCAGTTGTTGAACTCTTGAGCCCTGTACCATCTACATCAACTGACCTAACCATTTCTTCTCCACCATCCATACCTTGTGCTATTGACCCCACCTTTTCCATCTCACCTCCACAGACCCAGGACCAAGACCATTTGACCACTGAGGGGTATTCATCTCTGATAAAGTCCATTGTGGATAATATTGGGCATGAATACCCCCCTTTACCTAACTCTCCACAACCCAACTCTCCACAGCCTACCCAATTCCAGCCTACTCCCACATCAGCATGCCCCCACATCTCCTTTCCAACCGATTATCCCCATTACCCAAGCCCAAGTCTTACCTAAGGCCTCCACCCAAATTCTTTCCCTTCTCACCACCATCCTTGCCTAGCTCCAAACCAACACAATTAACCAAGCTGCTATGT
This sequence comes from Chloranthus sessilifolius, assembly GCA_021018995.1. NCBI lineage: Eukaryota > Viridiplantae > Streptophyta > Magnoliopsida > Chloranthales > Chloranthaceae > Chloranthus > Chloranthus sessilifolius. The sequence continues at coordinate 74,080,198 of CM037591.1, forward strand.
CCACCAGCTTACAAGCCATTCAGTCCACCTTAATCCCAGCTACCCTAACCTCTTCGAATCCCTACTCCTACACCTACTCCTCTACGCACTCCACCTCCATCTCCTTTAGCAGTGGTTTCCACTACTGAGGTGGAAGTACCACTCCCTAAACCTTCCACCCAAGACTCTTCAACCTAGACTGACCCCTTGGAAGAGGACACACCCTCGGAACCTTTTAACCCCACCTGAGCTTGCTGTTGAGGTAGAGTAGCTAACATCAACTATCCCACTTTCCCCTTCTCTTCCATTCTCTTCATCCACTCCCTACCATTTGTTTGCTGACCCCAACGAGAGGGCCATTGTCCCTAAATACCTCCTCCCTACACCCCCATTTTCCACTCATTACAGAGCTATGGGTGAAAATCCCTACATCTGGAGGGATGTCCAATAAGGGATGGTTGTGATGAAAACCTGGATAAAGCAGCCCTTGGTAGCTGAAATTGATCGGCTGAAGATGAAACATAGATGGGAGAAGCTTCATTGGGAGGGATTGGGCAAGCAAGCCCTCACCCTATATGATGCAGAGAAGCAAAAATCTGAGATGCTAGCCAGGCTATCTAACACACTTCAGGCCACCCTACTAGGAGGGATGCCACCCATAGCAGCTGGGGTGTCCATAAATGAGCCCACCAAGCCCCAAGCCAGCTCCAAGCCTCGAAAGCCAGCTGCCAAAAGGACTAAGGAGGGTGCTGCCAGTGCTGAGAGGCTGAAAAGGAGAATATAGGTCAAGGAGGATTATGACAAGCTAGCTGCACAACAAGGATGGCAGCCAATGTCTTTATCAAGCACTGACTTAAAGTCTGATTAGGATAGACTATGTTTAGGATTTTCTTGTAGTCATTAGCTTGTAGTTAGGATTTGTTTGTAATTAGTCTATTTTTTATTGTGTTGTATATATTTTTGTTTAGATTGTACTACTTCTTTTAATACTTTGTAATCACTTATGTGCAATAAAATTGTTATTTTGCCCATTCCACTGTGCCTCTTGCTTTCCTTTGTGTTTAGTTTTGTTCTCATTTTTTTTTCTTTTTTGTGCTTCCTTTGCTACTGTCTTTGTATTTACCCTATTTTTTCCTATTGTTATACTTCCAAAGCAGTGAGGACACTGCTCTTTATAGGTTTGGGGGTATGGCAGGGTGTGCCAATGGAATAGTTAATGTTAGTGCAGATATGTTGGACAAAATTTATGAAAATAAGGTGAATTCCCACCTGATTTTTGAAAAGAGGAAGTTTAAAACTTTTTAAGATTGGAAATTTTTGTAACTCTAACATTGTCATGAAACAAATGTCAAGAATTTTTCAAAAATTGATGCTTAGTGAACTTTAAATGAGGGAAAATTTTGAGGATATACCCAGTGAGATTTGGGCCTGAAAAATTTTCTTTGAAGAGTGTTTTGGCAATTTTTCTGATCTAAGGACTGATTGAACCTATTCTTGCTCACTAGAAGTTAGGCAAATCCAAGTTAAAATAGTTTGACAGCATTCATGACATTGAGGACATGAAGTAAGGTCATCCCTTGGACAGTTTGAGCTTAAAATTTCCCACCTTTGAATTGCCGTTGATACACACCATTTGAGCCTTAAAAATCTAAGTTTTTCTTTGATAAAAACCAGAAAATTTGAAATCAAAACTTAGTGACTTGATGCAGTCTAACCCTTATCCTGAGATTTCAGAAGGTAAAGGTGAAGGAGTTGAAGAAGGTAAAGCTGGTTTGACAGTTGATGGAAGGAAAAGAAAACACATGTGAAGACAAGTGTGTTGTATAGCTGTGGTATTCCAACCCATAAATATATATATATATATATATATATATATATATATATATATTTGAAGAAAAACACAAAAGAAAAGCATACAAAAAGAAAAAGAAAAACAGAAAAGCAAAACAAGAATGTGAAAGGGAAGTCATTTCATTGAAAGATTGAAAAGAGGATTAGAAAATGCTCACTTCAAATCTGAAAATTCAAGAAGTAGATGGAATTGTGCTGAAATGAAGAAGGTGAAGTCATGCATCATCTCCTTACCTTACTGATTTCTCAATTTTGAATCCCTTTATTCTCCTTTGATTTTTTTATAAACTTCACTTATGAGCCACATTACAACCCAATAAAAAGTCCTTAGTAATCTGAAATGGATTGAGTTGTCATGTGCAGATGAGGATTTGTGTAATCTATGGTGAAAAGAGTTAGAAAGATTTCGGAAATTAGAGCATTGCCTATGCTCATGCTTGCAGTCCTACTTGAGGGCTGTAACTACTCTTGAGTTGTGTGAAATGATACACCCTTCCATTATATTTTGAGTGACAGCCCTAGCGAGCTTTGGGTCTGAAATTAGTTTTGTTGGGGGCATGATCAAAACAGAATTCTCAACTTAATGGTAAGCTTCGCATTAATTTTTATGCACAATGCCTTGACATGAGCTGATTGATGGTGAAGGAATTACAGCATAAATTTAGAATTAAAATGTTATTTTACTGCTTGAGAATCCTCTAAAAAAAAAATAATAATTGAATGAGTAGGGGTGGAATGAATTTTATTTTTGTTTAACATGTTGCATTGATATTAACTAATTCATTGGAGAAGTTTGAGGGTACCTTCACTGAAAACCCTTAGGAGACTCCACTCCTCCACTATGGATCACCTAGGGGTTTAAAAGGCTTAATGCATATGCTAAATGCAGTTGTGCTCCCTACAGAAGTGGCATTTTTCTATAATTGTTTTAATTTCTCCTTGCTCATGGACTAGCAAAGCTTAGGTTTGGGGGTGTGTTGATCACTGAAAAATACTATTTTTCACCTCCTAACCTGACCTTTCATGGACCTTTGAGTTGACTAATAAAGTGTGTTGAGAGTATTTGTAGATAAGCAATAAATTACAATCTTAGTGCAGACATCCCTCTAAAAATATCAAAGAATAGACTCGCTGCCTCAACATGTACTTATGCAGCCTGAAAGGCCAATCATCAAGCAGTCCGCAGAGCCACAGAGCTCCATGACAATGACATGTGTCCACATGGGCACACATGGGAGTAAGACCAGCTGCATCTATTGAGGCTTGAGCCCACAAAGAAGCTACTGTGTGCTGATAAATGAAAGACAACACACCAAAGATGTGAGCCAACTGTAGAAGCACAAAGCAGAACATCTCGAGAGGTTAACTCAACCTGTCGAGAGGTTCTAGAGAGAAAAGTCAAGGTGTCAAGAGATTCCATGAACCTATCAAGAGGATCTGAGGGTGTACTTGAACCTGTCGAGGAGTTAAAGCTGAAGAAAGTAAGCTATCGAGAGGTTCTGAAGTTGGTTTATAACCTGTCGAGGGGTATTGAGGAGGAAAAGTAAAGTTGTCGACAAGTTGACACAGCCTATCGAAGGGTCTATGGTGCAGCAGAAGATCCTATCGAGAGGATACCTGGAGGTGGAGGGGAGCTCACGAGGTTCCAGCTACATGTAGAGAGGTTCCCTTGAACCTATCAAGCAGTGCAAGACATCCTGTCGATGCCTTACCTGAAGCATTGTTCAATCACACGAGGTTGAGCCAACCTGTCAAGAAGTTGAGCAAATCCTATCGAAAGCTCAATAGAAGCGATAAAAGAAGTCGATAGGATTTTCTATAACCTGTCGAGAGGATGTAAGGAGCCTGGACAGAAGGAAAGAATTCATGTCAATCCTGTCGAGAACTTACCTGATCCTCTCGAGAAGTCACTCAACCTATCAAAATATACATCAAATGGACTTAGAACCTGTCGAGAGGTTCCCTGAACCTCTCGACACTCGATTTGGGAACTTCTCAGTTCCAGCCACTGCTACTGCCAACTCCAGAGTTTTGTGCATGAGTTCTAAGGCATGTTAATGACCCTTGGGGATATTTTTGGAACACAATTGGGCGCAAATGGGAACCCTCTAACTTCATCACATGTACTTACCAGTTTCGGACCAATTGGGGAAGGGCTTCTAGAAGAGAAATCAACCACATCAGCAACTGGGAACAACTGAAATATTCCCTTGAGCTCTGATTGGCTGAAACAAATCTGAGGACAGAGGGGAAGAGTATAAATGGCTGAGAAGTTACACAAATGAATTATCCAAAAATTGAGAGAACCATAGCCAAATTGGAATTTCACTCTTCCCTCCAAAATCCCTCCTCTCTTTCTTCTTCCCCCATTCTCTCCTTAGCCAATTATGGTTGTCTGAACCCCTTTAGTAGCTAGGGTGAGGTTGAGAGCTACAAAATTGAGAGGTTCAAATCTTTGCATATGGATGGTATGTTACACATATTGCATATATGAGCACAATTGGACTGTAAGTTGTATTGATTCAGTAATTGTGGGTTATAAAGTTGATTTTGATCTATAGGTCTCTTATTTACATTTGATTTCCCTGGATTAAATCTCCCTGTGGATGCTTGAGCTTGTAACCTTGCATCTACAGCATCTGCAATAGCTTACTTATTCTAATTAAGATCCTTGAATTAGAGGAATCTCTGGGATGATCTGTGACCATTCAAGTGGATAGATCATAGCCTTAGGATTACTCCAATTCTCTACTCTAGGTTAGATTCTTGTACCTTGCATCTGAGCTTGTAGCCAGATGAAGGATTGTTGCAAATCAATTCTATGCATTGCCTTGGAACTAATTGATTTTCAGTGAAGACCAAACTCCCTAGCTGCTACTCTCTACTTTTTTATTTTAATCTTTTTTCTTAAAATCTGAGTTTCAATCAATTCTGGATCACTTGTCGTTATCTTTAATTTTCTATAGTTTTATAAAGTGACAACTCTTAAAACCTCTCCTCTTTCCTGTTTTGGCTTTCTTTTAAACTAGGATAGGCTAGAGTGTCTGATCTATTAGAGATCTAGAGATTTACCCCATTTTAAAGCACATTTCCCTATGGACCTACCCTCACTTACCCCTTAAAGCTTGCTGCAACAACCTGGTTCTTGCAGGACTAGTTGCTTACCTTGATCCAATTTCTCTGTGATTTAGCCTTTTAATTTGTCGTTTTAACTCTTTAATAATTGTAAGGTAAGCAAATCAACAGTCACAGTGTGGCTCAATGATCAAAAGCCTACATGCCCAGTCCTTAAATAAGGAACTAATTATCCACCACCGTCATTCCTCCGAGAAAAGCAGAATGTAGGCGCTCAACCATCACAAAGAATAACAAGGGAAAGGGAAGCAAACTTGCCTCCCCCGCCTCCAGCTCCGGCACTATAGACACCCCCATTTTTCCCTCTCAGAATATATAAGCCTATTTGGTCAACCTTTGACCTTGCCCACAATCTCCAAGAAAGGATTAACCTTTTTCGAAGACTTTAAAACCCTATACGGGGACCATGCACTGAAATAATAGTACATGGTTGAGGCCTAGGCTGAAACAATAACTCTGTGGCTCGGACTATGCTCAAACCCACGTAAGTCCCAAATTATGCGCCCCGTACAGCATGCACAACTTGATTGCACGCCCCATGGCTGGTGCGCAATTTATCCCTCTTGGACCAGGATTTTACTTCCTGAGGACCACCTAGACCTTGATTATGCGCCCTCTCAGGCGCGTGTAATCATATTGCCCGCTTTGTATCAAGCGCACAATTAGTCCATTTTGGATTGGCCTTGTACCCTTCTAGAAATCGCCTAAGACGTGATTTTACACCCTACTTAGAGCGTGTAATTGGATTATGCGCCTCAGTGCTAGTGTATAATTGGTTCCTTAGCGAACCCAGTTTCTAACTCCCTAGACTGCCTAAAATTCCCTATTAAGCACAAGAATTCAAGCACTTAATTGATTGAGCACACTAATTAGCGCAGGCTAGACTAGGACTATGTTACCTAGCTGAGTCAGTCAGTTGGTCACTCACTGAGTTAGTCGCCGACTCAAAGTGATTAAGAGCTTGAAACAGGGCGCATAATTCAATTAAGAGCACCAGACAGGGCGCATAATTGAAATTCACCGACCAATTGAGCACACCCCACAAGACGCGCAATTGACCAAATACCTATAAATAGGACCCACCACCTCATTCCAAAAACCACATCACAGAACATCACAACGTAGTCAGCAATCGAATTTTCGAGTTCCTCGCTTTCAAGCTTAGGACTTCGAGATTCCTCTCTGCAGCCCTGGCCTCAGGTATACTTTCCTTCTAGTTTTTAATTCTTCTAGTTCTAGTTCTTATTTCTAGTCCTTAGATCTAGTTCTTAGCTCTAGATCATTAGTTTTGGACTTTAGGTTCTTAAGCTTTTAGTTCTAGATCATAGATTTTAAATCTCCCTAATCCTTTATTCTTACTTTTTTTTCCTAGTTCTAGTTCTCAGATTCTAGAACCAGTTCTTGTTCTTTTTTTTAGTTCTAAAATTAGGTTCTAGCCCTATAGTTCTTAAATTCTAGATCTTAGATCTTAGATTTTAGTTTAAATTTCTAGTTTTCTTATTCTAGTTCTTAGTCGCTATAACCAGTCTTTAATTTCAGTCTTAAATTTAGTCTTAGAATTTCCATCTCTGGTTCTAGAATTTTAATTCTAATTTTTAATCTTGATTCTCCATCTTTGATCTGTAAATCCATAATTTTAGAATAAAAATCAGTTTTTCAATCCACATTATTCCTAAAATAATCCCTAGTCATCCGATTTGCCCAAGGGAGCTTACGAATGGTAACCGGGAACGAGGCTGATCCTCCTTAGTATAGCGGGCCCAAAACCCTTTTTTTTAGAATTCTGATAAAATTAGGATACTTTAATTAATTAGAGTTTTGGTAGAATTAATTTACATAGTTTATTTAATTATAGTTTTAATAAAGTTAGGAAGATTAGTATTTCTAGTAAGATTAGGAAATTAGTTAGAACACCCTTACTAGATTCTGATATAATTACATTTTTATTCAAACTAGGGCATTAATTAGACTTCTAGTCAAATTAGGATGCCTAGCTGAAGTAGGACCCTCCGATTAATTAGACTCCTAATAGGATTAGAGAAAATTAGATCCCCAGTAATCATGACAAGAGTAGAAAAGGGAAAGTAGTTAGAAGAGAATTAGGAAAACTAGCTTAACTAAACTTACAGGTGACCCAGTGCTCCTGACATCAGCCGGCCGATGATTCAGGAAAGAGAACAACCCATATCTCCACCACGGAAGGTGTGATCAGTGATGTATTACAGCATCGATAAACATCTGCAACTGGCGATCGCAACGAACCAGGTATTTCTCAGAGACTTACCACTTCTTTTTTAATACTTAATTACCTCTAAAAACACCGCCATTGCCAGAGTCCACTTGGACCGAGTTAGGCCACTCTTTCAGGGGACTGCAAGGATCCCAGAAAAAGCGCATACCAACAGACTGGGGATCGCGATGGGATGTCTTGTCGCCAAAGTCGCCCGTATTTAGTTAAGTTTCCTTTTCTTCTAGTTAGCTTTTTTTTAGTTTTAGTTTTATTATTTTTTACATATAAGTCGACTATCGAGAGCACATGAGCATACACCAGAGGCTCGAGATGTCAGGAATACGAAGGATTAGAATTGGTGACCCGCCATTATGAGGGTACCATAATAACCCACTATACCATGAGCAACCCCTCGAAGACTCAGTACAATACAACTCAGAAGTCAACATGACTGGCTGTGAGGAAACTCCCTTCACACCCTCGAGCACCAACCACAATGACGAACACAGAGACAGTAACTTTGGGCATAACTTCATAGCTTGACAACTTGTAGACCTCAGCATCCAGAAATTGCAAAGGGGAGGAGATGAAGCCGACGAACTACTCCACGTCTTAGCCGCGGCATACGAGACCATCAAAGAAAGACGTGAGGCAAAAGAACAAGAGCTATAAATATAGGAGAGGCCACCCCCTACTCCGACGATGATATCACCGCACGTGTCGCCACCTAGGCACACTCTTCACACACTTCTCAGTAATGGACATGAAGACAGAATCTGTTCCCAGACCGCTAAGTAAGATGTTGTCGTAAGGATAGAAGATTTCCCCAAAATGATCGACGAATACATGACTAAGAAAAACCACCCTAATTTGTCATTCGAAATTGACAATTTTTGTCGAGACCTCGAATTTAATCTACCTGCGAGATTCAAGCCCCCGAAGTTTAACAAGTATAATGGCACCGAGAATCTGAACCATCATCTAACCTTGTTCTGCAATGACTGCCGGCCTATTCATGACAATCACGGACTTTTGAGACACTACTTTCAAAGCTCACTCGAATGGGAAGCCCTCGATTGGTTCGCCGAGCTCCCGCTACATAAAATCGACATATTCAAATAATTAGTCGGATAGTTCTTAGATCAATACAAGCATCTGATACAGGAGGCCATCAGTCTCAGCGACTTGATGACAACAAAGCAAGAAATCGAAGAAGACTTCATCGATTTTGTATCACGCTAGAGGAAGCTCACGGCTCACACAGGAAGTCAAATGAGAGAAAAGGACACAATCGACATCATCATAGATAATATCAGAGAGCCCCTTTGAAGCACTATGATCATAAGCGATTGCCCAGACTCTTCATCTATGCACCAGTCGCATTCAACAACACATAAAGGGAGGAGACCTCGCCTTTTCGATCAGAGCACCAAAGGCATTGACTTTTGGTGATTCAAAGCCCCAAAAAAATTAGAAAGGCTCAGGCTCTGAGAAAGTCAACACGGTCGCTAATCAAAATCAAGGCTATGGGAACAACTAGCAAAGGAACTCTGGTCAGGGTCAATACCAGAATCAGTAGTGGTATGCTAATCAAAATCAGAATCAATATCTTAACCGAAACCAGTATCCTAACCATAATCAAAACGATGCCCGAAACTATCCTGCCAATACCCAGGGCTATAATAATGTACCCCCGCCCCAAAATTTTAATTAGCAGACCTGAGGTCCCTATCAGCCTAGACAAGATCATTATCCTCCATTACCCAATACCATCCCCAACATTTTTTGTCTCCTAAGCTATCGGAACCTCGTTCGTTTCCCACCAGAGTGGCCACGACCCTGGCCCACTAACCTCGATTACACCAAGTTTGCACTTTTCACCGATACGCGGGACATAACCTGGAAGACTGCTGGGTGTTGAAAGGTATGATATATGGCATGAACGATCATAACCAGATTGATGGGGAATCCCTTCGAAATTCTAACCAAAATAACCAACAGCCTTCACAAAACCTGGGAATTGTCAATAACCCTCTGCCAAACCACAATCAAGGATCGGTCACCCATGTCACCACGGTCGACCTTCCGGGCTGAGCCCCTTTTCATCCATCTACTCTCATCACACGAGTTAGTCATCCTAATGCTACAACCAGTTTAGATGATCCTCCAAGGCCCACTGTTATTCCACCTCACCCTTCTACCTTCATAACTTGAATTGAATCACCAATTCCTCCACCGTATCCAAATTTCACTCGAGTTCGAGTCCAATCTTTCCGAGCTTGAAGACCTATCATTCAACCCATAGAACCTTCTACACCCCCAAACTTTAATGTAACTCTCGGTAATGCCAAGTCGGAATAGAAGGACTAGGTCCTTCAAACTACAGAACAGATCACGGCGTGGGTAGATAGCGTCACCCAAAATACTACCGGCCACCAACGCGAGGACACAACTGAAGAATGCCCATCAGCGGTGGAGATAAGAAAATAGTAGGAAGTGCCTGCTAAGGAAGTACTAATCTCCACATTCCTCGACGAGGAAGACTACACTCAATACCTCCCACCTTGGAATGGCATAGCCCTAGTACGCATTCTTTCATCAAATTTCGCTCCTTTCACCGCAAGTACCACACTGAATCCTCCAACGCTCAAAGGTCAGCAGCAAACATGCCCAATCCTAAAATCTGGAACCAACTATCCACTTCCACCATTCCCTAGAGAAAAGTAGAGCAACAATGCACAGCCATCCAATTGGATAAACAAGGAACGAGGAGTGAACTTCCCCCCTCCACCTCACATAATCCCTCCACCTCTAGTACCAGTGCCTCAACCCGCTCAACAGAACGGGTGTAGAGCGCATCGACTCAACAAAGAACCTATGGTCAGGAATACAATCTTCTCTGACACCTCACAAAGGTGTCAGCATAAATATCGATCCTCAAACTCATCAAGATATCGTCAGAGCATCATCGGTTGCTCGGTGGAGACATTAGATGAGATGCACGTGAACAAAGATACCACTTTGGATCAGCTCCATGAGATCACCTCGGTAATGACCTAGCCTCCTGTGCTTACCTTCACTGAAGCCGACATGCCTAAAGAATCATTACGTGGAAGTTCAACTCCTATTATTTAGCCATCATAATCAGAGGATTTTTAGTACCACATGCATTGGTTGACATCAGAGCAGGACTTAACATCTATCCTATAACGATGTTAAAGATCCCTGAATACATTGAACAGGATATAAGGCCTTCGTCTTTATCCCTCATCGCTTATGATGGCTCTCGGCATTTTGTCAAGGGAACCATCAAGTTATAAGTTTGCCTCGGGCCAGTCACCAAGGATGTCACTTTCCATGTCTCTGATTCCTCAAGCACTTACAATCTGATATTAGGAAGGAAGTGGTTAGAATCCATGAAGGTAGTAGCATCGATGTATCACCAATGCGTCAAATTCCCCCATGAATATTCCATCGTCAGGATATACACCGATACGCCCCTTAAATAATTTGGCATAGACTACGTGGCAAGCATTCCAACAAAGCATGATTCGGTACTGAATATATGGCATATCAAAAAGATGCAGGAGCCTAATGATGCATCGATAGAAGAAGTTAGCTATCCTCAGTCCCTTCTGACCCACTAATAAAAAGTAGTGAGAAGAGAAGTTTGACCTGATCTCGCCCGGCTATATGACATAAACCCGACCGTGGCAAAAGGATGGGACCTGATGTATTAGCTGGGATGCGTCCCTCACACCGAACTAGACAAAGATAAGCAAGGATGTATAAGACCAGTCATACCGAAGAAGCTACGCAAGCACATCAGATTAGGCTACCAGTCAGACGGCAAGCAAGCCAACTTCCTACCCACTTCACCAAAGTGGTCGCTCTATGACCATTTCATATATGGAACTACTGAGAAGGCTAATGTGCCAAAGAGAAGAAAGGAGTCATCCTTTAGTGAATCTCAGGCAATCGAGATCAAGCAAGTAATCAGAGCCTTTGCTGACCTAACAAGCCTAAGCCGTGATAATGATGACATGGACAAGCCACTTGAAGGAATTGGACCATTATTTAAAACCCCTGAAGAGCCAGAGCCACACACAGAAGACTGGGAGTCGACCGACGAGGAGGACATCCACATTACCACATTAGTAGACGAAGAACCAGAGTCAAGGGCACCCTAGCCTCATGAACCAGGAAAAGAAAACTGGTTCTTAATGTCAAGTGAAGAAGAAGACTACTGGACTAGTTGTACAGATATAGAACTTGGAGATCACTTAACAGTAGAATGACTGAAGCTCTTTGAGGAGTCAAAAACTCTTGAAGCGAAGAAACAGACTCTAATGATGAACTTGATCATCAATCCTTACTGGATAATTGGCGGTGTCTGCACCGCTACCCTTGCCCAGAATCACCATATTGCAACCTGTGCATGTTCATCTTTATGCGATGCGAAAGAGCTATCTTGCGCGAGATACGACGGACAACAAGGATAAAAGATCATCACATCGCCTTTATAGAATTCCAAGAAGAATTAGAGCTCAATGCTCCCCAATCTTCGGATGTGCCACAATTTCAGGTATTCTGGAACTCACTGGAAGAAGAATGACAATCGCCACCGAGTGATAATGAAGATTATTGGATAGATCTCTCAGCACTTGAGTTAGCAGAATTGCTAGAACATGGCTTCCAAGGACAATTAGATGAAGAGGAAGATCTTCACCCTAGAAATAGTGACCTCAGCTCCGATCATGAAGAATGGGAATTCCCCCGGGAGTATCCCTGCATTTCTCACCCATATCAGCCTCGCTGCCAGGCCTGTATACTTCTCACTGTGTTCCACGAGATCCAGAGGAGGGAATTCACAGATTTTTACTTCAATGATGATACTTTCGAGCACTTCTTCGCTACATGGGAGTGCCCATGAGAGTTTTCATGCATTGTTCAACCTTATCATCCTTATTGCCAGACCTGCATAATAATAGAAGACTTCAAACGAGAAGGTTGCACCAATCCCCTTCCTGCACTATGGAGAATGGTCAAAAGTAACCCAGGTTCGGTAATTAAGTTCATCGAACCATATATATGGTTAATACAAAGCGAAGAATCTTAGGGACAGGTAGACCACCGATTTGATTCTTAAAACAAGAGTTTGGATGACTATCATCTTTAGACTCTCTTCGACGACAAAGCGCTTCACTTAGTAGAAGAGGAAGAGGAACCGTCTGACAGACCGTTGCCAGAGTTCGAACGAGGACCATAAAAAAAATGCTAAATTCTAAAAACGAGAGTATGGACGAGGACCCTGAAAAAAAAGCCAAATTCTGAATGGATCCATATCATCTGAACGGCTCCAGCAGCCGTCCCACTTCCCCAACTAGGAGAAGTAGCCTACCCGGTTCTGCCTTAGGAAACTGACTCTGTACCATACCTATTATCAAAAATCAAAAAAATAGAAAATCCTAAAACCCATAAAAATATAAAAATAGAAAATCCTAAGAAATTAGAAAATTACAGAAAAGGGGGGGAGCCCTTCATCCCAGACCCATTCAGCGACCAGCAAGGAGACTTTTTCCCCAAAGAATACGAGTAGTGATCACCTCAACGGGTCAAAGAAGGAGTAACTAACATGATCACACACGGTCATCGTCCTGCCCTCAACATCGGAGAACCTTGCCTTGACTCGGTTCCAAGTGACCCTACTACCTCTTCCTTGTAAAACCGCCAGGCATCCTGACGAAGTAACAAGCCCATAATCATACCCGACGAGATACTCCACGACTTTGAGAGGAGGATGAATAACCTCGACCTACACCTGACAGAGGATGTCGTGATCATAAATTGCACCAATGAAGGGCTACCTCCCATAAAAATAACCCCCCAGTATAGTTCTTTTGTAGTGTATGAACTCACAAATGATGAAGAAGGAGCACTAGTCGCTGAGGAAACCCAGGACCTCCAATGGGTCATCAAGCACTTTGATGAGCAAATACAAGCTACCACAGAACCGACTGAAGAGATAAATTTTGGCACCAAGGACGAGCACAAGAAGCTATTGATTAGCGCAACACTCAAACCCAAGGAACGACAATAAATTATTCAAATCCTCCAAGATCACCTCAGCTCTTTCGCATGGCCCTACGAAGATATGCTTGGATTGGACCCGAGCTTAGTAAAACATCGGTTGCTCTTGGAACCTGATGCTAAACCTGTTAAGCAGAAACTCAGAAGGATGCATCCCCAAACAACATTACAAGTCAAAGAGGAAGTTGACAAGCTACACAAAGTGGAATTCATCTTCATTGTTAAGACTTAAAAAGTACCACTTTTCACCCCTTAACTTAGCCTTTGATTAGACCCTTAGCCATCTAATAAATGCTTGTTAAGTGTTTTCTATAGGTAATAAATAGTAGGGCAATAAGGCCATGAATCTTGCTAAGGAGCCTGTTTTGGCACCAGAAGTCTCTCAAAAGAATGAACCATGAATCCAGACCATAGAAGAGCTTCGCGCAGCTGACAAAGCTTCATAGGATTGAGAAAAATACACTTCGCATAGTCCTTGCGAAGTCCCAAGACTTCACAAACAAGTTCTCGCACAGTAGAGTGACAGAAGAGCTTCAGAAGCCTTGAGTCGCGCAGCTCTCGCGAAGTATAGAAGTTAAAGGACGCGCAGCTCTCGCATAGTTCAAGAAGACCCCTCTCACCCTCGTGCGGTTCACTCAGAACAGCTGAGGAGAGAGCTTCAGAATCTTGCCTCGCGTAGCTATCGCACAGTCGCCGCGGGATGCAAATATCAAGAGAACCTGTCGCGCAGTTCAGAAAAGCTTCAACACCTCGCAAGGATCCTCGCGAAGTCCATTGAAGAGAAGTGCTCACGCAGTTCTCGCGCTATTCAAATCCATCCTCACGAAGATCAATCCAACGAATGCGCAGCTACCTCGCGACTGCTTGAACTACAACCCCGCGACATCTGAGGCTTTGATGTCTACTCAACCTCGCGAAGCCCAATCCAGCAAGAGTGCAATTCTCTATCGCGTGACTGCCTGAAAAGCAAACTAAGGCAACCTCGTGATAGTTGAAGCTTCAATGTCAAACCATCCTCGCGAAGATCAATAGCTACCACGCGACAAGTCTGGGAAATAATAGCTACCTAGCGAAGCTCTGAACTTCAACTTCCATCGCTTCAGTAGAGGACTTTCTAAGAATTTCCAGCGATTAGGACACACATTCCCACGCTTAAATCTCTATGCACGTGCCCCGAGGCATCCAAGGATCACTATTAGGCCACGTGGCATCGTTAAAATTAGGGTTTCCTAACCCTAATGCACCGCCACACCACTGCTATATAAACCCATACTTAGCTTAGGTTTAGATATCTTGGAACACATCTCATCTCTTGGAGACTTGATCTGAGATTGTTTTTCTTTTCTTTTGTAGCTATAAGTAGTTTTCTTTTTCTTTTTCCTTCTCTCCATAGTTCAGCACTTGCTGGCTATGTCTTTGTATGCATTTTGAACTAGTTTAATGAAAGTTTTGTAATAGGATTTTTACATTATGGGATTTGTGTTTGAATGTGATCTGCTCTGTGCAAGGCTGCTGCCTTGTGATCCGCCAGTTCTTTGGCTGTGATTCAAAGCAATGGAGGACTGATTCTAAGGGCCACTCATATCCAAGTGACCTGTGTGTCTGGGCTATCATGGTCCTATACAACCTTAGCCCCACCACAGGACCCACTAGATCTGAAATCCCCATGGGAGCTTGAGCTGGTAGCCTTGTGACCATGGTGGTGGTAGCGATATTCTTGTTTTGTCTTGGGCTCCATGAGGAGGATAGCCTCTGGGATAGTCTATGACCATTCAAGTGGACAGGTTATAACCTTAGGGAGATTCTAATCCACCGATCCAAGATGGATCCTTCTTCTCTGCACCTGAGCTTGTATTAGCCTGGTGGGAGATTGTACAGAGGCAGACTCCCCTATATTTGTATGGATCCGCTATCAGATGTTAGATCTGATCTGGTTATAGAGATTGTAGGCTTGTGACTGGACCATTATAGCCTCACTCAAGCAATGGATAGCTAGATCGAAGGTTGTACTCAATCTCTTGCTGGTTCTATGTGTCTGGGCTATCATGGTCCTATACAACCTTAGCCCCACACATAGAGCTTTAGAGGTTGAGGTTCCCTATGGATTCTTGAGCTGGTAGCCTGGATGAAATAGTACCTACAATGATTAACTTGTTTTGACCCATCCCTGGATTGTGGTTCCCCTATGGGATAGTCTGTGACCATTTGAGTGGACAGGTTATAACCTTAAGGGATTGAATCATGGCACAGAGATGGGTTGGATTCTTTCTCCTCAGTGGTGATAACGTAGCCATTGGACAAGATTTCTATAACATCAGATATGAATCTGAGTTACAAAACTCCTATGATCTAGGCTCAATAACATACTTCTCACCCTTTTATATTTATTTTCCACACTCCATCCATCCTCTCAACCCTTTCTGTAGTATAGACATTAGGCTACCTTAGGATTTGTAACCTAAGTGACCTTAAACTCCCTTCCCTTAAGGACTGCCAGATCTGTAGTCAGATTTGGAGGGACTACTAGAGATGGCTCCCTTGGAGCTGTAGATCATCTTTCCCTGTGGGACAAACTCTTACTTATCAAAACTTGCCACAATGGACCCTGTATCTTGCAGGTCTAGGACTTCTCAATTGTGCTGATTTCATCCCCTGTTTTATTTTGATTTTAAATTTCTTTTACCACAAACAAATAAAGAAAGCACAGCTGGGGTAGCAACAGTCATCCTCTACCCTAAATGGATTACCAACATAGTACCTGTCGCCAAGAAGGATGGCAGAGTGCAGGTATATATCAATTTCCAGAATCTCAACCTAGCATGCCCAAAAGATGACTTCCTCCTTCCACACATCGACACTCTGTTCGATAACATTGTCGGACACGAGATTTTATCCTTTATGGATGGCTTCTCTGGATACAACTAGATTAAATTAGCAGAATTAGACTAATAAAAGACTTCGTTCACCATGCCATGGGGAACTTAGTGTTATGTCGTCATGCCTTTCGGGCTCAAGAATGCAGGAGCCACATATCAACGTGCCATGTGGCCATATTTCATGACATGATGCACAAATGTGTTGAAGTCTTTGTCGATGACATACTAGTGAAGTCTCAGATACGAGCAGGACATGCTGAAGTGCTATGACTGGTGTTATAAAGATTCGAGCAATATCAATTGAAGATGAATCCAAAGGAGTGCGTGTTTGGAGTAACCTCTGGAACACTATTGGGATTTATAGTCAGTAAATGAGGTATCAAAGTCGACTCGGTGAAGGTCAGATCTATCCTCGAGATGCCACCTCCCAGTAACGTCAAAGAATTACGAGGCTTGATAGGAAGGTTACAGTTCATTAGGAGATTCATCTCCCAGCACTCTGATCGATGCGATCCTTTCTACAAATTACTTAAAGGGGGAGCCGAGTATAGATGGGATGACCAGTGTCAGCAGGCCTTCGAAAGCATCAAGAAGTACCTCCTCAACCCGCCAATACTATTGCCACCAGTTCTTGAAAGACCCTTAATCCTCTACCTCTCAAAATGACAAAGCAATGGGAGTAATCCTTGGACACTATGAAGAAGACGGCAAGAGGGAGAAGGTTATCTACTACCTCAATAGAATGATGGTCGACTACGAACAGAAATACACGCCAATGGAGAAGACCTGCCTCACCTTAGTCTGGGCCTCAACAAAACTATGACACTATTTCGATGCGCATAAAATATTAGTACCAGCATGCATGGACCCACTGAAGTACATCTTTGAGAAGCCCGCTACCTCTGGGAAGATCGCCCGATGGCACATGTTGCTACAAGAATTTGACATCACCTATGTCACACAAAAATCTATCAAAGGACAAGCGATCACTAACTTACCACTCCTAGAAGACGAGCCTGTGCATGCAGACTTCCCTGATGAAGACCTACTCTAAATCCACAACAACAAGCCTGATAAGACCTCATGGACTCTCTACTTCAACGGTGCTCTCAATCATAAAGGGAAAGGCATCAAGGTAGTCCTACTAAGCCTAGAAGGAGTTGTCATACCAAAAGCCTTCCAGCTCGACTTCCTAGTCACTAACAACATTGCAGAATATGAAGCTTTCATCGCTGGACTACGAGCAGTGCTACAGCTGGGAGTCAAGTAGTTGAAGAGAATTGGCGACTCCAAACTTGTAATATCACAAGTTATGAGGGAGTGGAAAACAATAGGAAAATGTCTAATAGCCTACCTAGAGATAGCTTAGTTCTTAATAAAGAAATTCGAAAGAATCTCCTTCACACACATTCCTAGATTGGAGAACGAGCTCGTAGACTCTCTCGCCACACTAGCCTCAGTCATTCATATACCAGTCGAACAAAGTACAAAATCCTTTTTAATCGAGAGGTTGATAACGCCAGCACATGAAGTCACTGGGCAACTGAAATCGGAACTACGATTACACCAAAAGCTCACAAGAATGAAGGGCAGCCCGTCTCGAACACTTCCATGGAGAAAGAAGCCACCGTTGCCATGTTCAGATTCGAAAAATCACCAACCAACGACAGGCAACCATGGTACTTCGACATCTGGAATTTCCTAAAGCATCAACATATCCCTCCTTATGCTACAAAGATCGACTAGAAAACCTTAAGGAATTGATGTGCGAGATTTTTCATACTCGGCAAAACCCTATACAAAGAAGCCTTCACCAAATGAGTACTACTGCGATGCATCACGACAGCTGAAGGTCAATACATCATCCGAGAAGCACACCCTAGTGCCTGTGGTGCCCACACTGATAGACAGAGACTTGCATATCAGATCATATAACAAGGCTACTTCTGGCCAACAATGATAAGAGATTGTCACTTCTACATCCAATTCTACAAGCAATGCCAAGAACACGCCCCACTCATCAAAGTTCCATCAATTGTATTGAATCCTATAACCTCACCATGGCCTTTCTCAATGTGTGCTTTTGACATCATTGGACCCTTTACAGACACAATTGGGAACACTCATAAGCACGTGTTCATACTCACTACCACTAAATACTATACCAAATGGGCAGAAGTTGAATCGTACATCAGAATTATCGCTTTGACACTCGTGAGGTTTATCATTTAGAACATTATCACCCAATTTGGAGTACCCACGATGTTCTTCACTGACAATGGACCACAATTCATCACAGAAAAGATGAAGAAGCTATGCAAGAAATTCGGCATCGATCTACACCACTCATCACCGTTCTACCCTCTAGGAAATGGACAAGCAGAAGCTACAAATAAAATCTTGATTCGAATTCTAAAATGAACAGTGAAGAGAAGCAATAGAGCCGACTGGCCTGACCGATTACCAGAAGCACTCTGGGCCTATAGGACTTCTATTCGCACAGCTACTGGCCAAACTCCTTACCTCCTCGTATATGGGATGGAAGCAATCCTACCCTATGAGATATAGATACCATCATTACAAATTCAAATCGATAATGAGCTACCCTTAGATGAAAGGAGAATTGTTCTACTTGCGGAGCTAGAGCAACTTGATGATACGCGTCTACGGGCAGCTGATCATGCTTAGGTATATCAGAGGAGAGTGGCCAGGGCTTACGATAAGAAGGTCCTCGAGCGAACTTTCGACATGGAAGAATTAGGCTTGAAGAAAATCATGCCCTCCAAACATGCCCATCAAATAGGAAAACTAAAACTGAACTGGGAGGGCCCATACGTCATAGCAGTTGCATATCGAGGGAATGCATACGATCTAGTAAACCAAGATGGGGAAGAACTCCCCAACCCTTAAAACGCCATGTACCATAGAAAATACTACCCTTAACCCCGTGATTATCACATCTCATAGCCAGATACTTATACCTATCACCCCCGTAGTTGTCACAACCCATTCGCTGGTCGTACGTCTTCAATTCCTGAAATATCCTTAAGACTTCCAATTTACTACCCACCTTCTTATTCAGGCAATTTGATCAAAGGACTAGGGACCCACCTAACCTCTTTCAAAAGTATAAGTAACACTCAATTCTCATCCACCTTCCCCGCCTTTGAAGGAGACGTTAGAGCGCAAAAAAAAATGAAGATGCTAAGCTCAATCAAAACTCACTATTCTTGTGCTAGCAGGTTGCTTTCGAAAAAAAATACACATATACGAAATAAAATCAAGTGAGAGCAATATGACGAATGAATCAGTCAATGAGCTCAGGGAAGCATAAGCAGGCCGTGATGACATATCTAGTAACTCTACTATAAATGTATAAGTAAACTACGAGGGCATCCTTGATGTCCCGATACTACTAGATACCGTCGTAAGGTGGCGAGAGGACGACAAACTCCTGCTAACCATAGAATATGAGACTTTGATGGTGTCAAAACATGACAGAGAGCTCAATCATGGCACCCCATACCCACTCTGAGAAAAAGATTGTCACTCATCTCTTTTAGAAAGTGTCAGATACAAACTATTCCCCCACATTATTGAGCCTTTTCTCTCTTTCACCCTTAATTTTTATTTTTGGACAGTGAGTCAGAAGCCTCTCAGGATATTCCTAGAGATGAAACCAAAAACTGATGAATGATGGCTGATACAATCACTTATTATACTCACCCCCTATAACCATGACCAGGGGATAGGATGACCACTATGAAAGGTAAGCCCCCAATACACGACAGATATGATTAGACAATCCCCCAGGTTTGATGATAGTCTCACAACAAGATTTTCTTCAAAACTAACTCACCAAATACACGTGGCCTCCTATAAGCCCAAAGTAATTATCAAAAACTCATAGAAGCTCCATTACACCTTAACACTGGGGCAATTTTAGAATCACGTTAAAGGCCCCCGCTTGCCCATAAAAAAGATGCAGAACAATGAAGTCGCCACCCGAGGAATATCACTGAAGATATCGCACTGCCTACTCCATCACGCTCCTACACTGGGGCTTTTTTTTTTAGTATTAGAATTTTTTTTTAGTTATTTGCTTTCCCTATTGCATTACTTTCTTTTCCTTATAATGAGAAGTACAAAAAAAAAAAGAAGAAAAAAAAAATGCCCCTCTTTTATTATCAGACCTCGGTCTGAGACATATCCCCCCTTAACAATTGGCAAGGGGGAAAATAAAATCACTAATGCCTTTATCCTCATGTGCAGTTACAAGACAACCTTCGACTATTACCAAGCCAACTCAAGGAGCATCCAAGTCCCAATAATAGGCGACGGTGCCAAAAATTTACGCAAGGTAACAAGGAAATGAACTGAAGCCAGGTACATCTAAACCAAAATCTTTTTTCTTTTATATATATCAAAAGTTTCTTTTACATATGTCACTAGGGGCATAACCCCTATATATACAACGGATAAAAAAAGAATGCCCTACTACCTCCGCTGCCTCTACGAAGGGCGCTCACTACCATCTCCCATATCCTCAGCCTCGGGATCTGGGTCTGATCCTCCAACAACTCAATACCAGCACTCAGAGTCGAAGGACACTCCCTACGAGGAGAACACCTAGCAACAAAACCTCCCTCGCTCGCCTGGTTGGAGGCCCATTAAGAATGTGAACGCAAAGGACCAAAGGTAAGCATAAGCCCTAGGGCCGAGTCTACCTACGCATAGGCCCTCATGCGCTCATGAGACTCTCGATGAATCTCTACGAGTGAGCCACTAGCCCTCGACCTCAACCCTGGAAAATGGTCGATCATCCCTCTCACTCTCCCACCAACTCTTACCAACTCATGCTATAAATGATCTATCGTCAACTGCATCTCAGCAGGAGCCACAACTCGGGCACTCCCTAACTCTACTGTCTGAGTCCTCCACTGGACCAATAAGTCTACAATCACCTCCTGAAGATGATGCTTTGCGACATCAGAAGGAATCTCACGAATCTCCTAGCGAGCTAAGATGTGCTGCGTCTCCACACGCGATTGCTCTAGCTCACGTACTTGTATAATTTGAAGGCTAAGGAATTACATACGCATAACAAGACAAAGAGTATAAACAGCGAAGACATACCAACTCAGTACCCTCCTGCAGAAGACGCTCTACGATGGCAGTAATGGGTGGATTAGCTGGAGGAGCCTAGGGCGTAGGTGGCTACAAGAAATAAAGAAAGAACATCAGGGATACAATGGTGCAACAAAATCAAGAATGAAAAATGACCACACTAACCAAATATACCTGGGAAGGAGTGCGAATCGACCCCTGAGGAGGGGCCTCGGGAGCAGAGTCAGGAATAACCTGTAGGTAAACTAAAAAAACACAATACTTGTCAGATAAAACTAATTAGCAAATGAAATAAGAACCAAATAAACCACACATAAAATACCTGACTCTCTGGGCTCAGGGAAGCAGCAGCCGCCTCCCTCGCCTGAAGATCCTCAGCAAGGCGGCGCTGAAAAGACGTGACGCAACATCAACAAACTGCTAAACAACGCAAGGTCGGATAACTCAAATGAGCTAAGGAAACTTACCCAGTGCTCTAGCTTCGCCCGAAGCTGAGCCATCGCCGGATCCTCCCGACTATAAGAGGCAACTAAATACGGATCGAATGTTGGAGCAGAATCCCCAGCAGCAGAAAGCTCCGCTCTCTGCAAGTATCAATAAACAAATCCGACCTGACGACATTAGCAAAATGGTAATAATTAATAAAATAAAAACAAAACAAGCACTTACCAGTCGATTAATCTCAAAGCGTAGGCTAGCTGCCACAACTCGGTCAGCCTACCGCTAGTTACGGTAAGAGCCGAGAAATGCTGCCTGCCTGGCGACCTCGCTCTCCCTCTCAGTATGACAAACAGGAACCAAATAAAACTATTAAACTAGGAATGATTAAAAATAAAAGTAAACAAATTTGCAAACAAATACACTCACCAGAGATCATCGCGTCTCTGTGAGCTGAACCCTCAGCTCATCCTCTAAGGTCCTAGCCTGGAGGATCGAGTCCGTCAAGGATTGAAACCTCTCCTCATCTGGATGAGGAGCACATCCTGTGTGCTCCATCACCCTGTGAAGCGTGTCTAGCACTTCGCGGACGCTCGCACCCAAGTGGCCCTTCTCTGATGCTGCTAGTCTCTCCCTTAGAGTAAAAGCAGACTTAGGACCACCAACTGCGAAAGAGCTGCACCCATGGAAAGGGTGGGTGAAGAGTCGACTCCCGCCTATATCATGAAACCACCTCAGGAACTCTCGGGCATCCACCTCATTGCGTGCCCCGATAACCTTGGTTCCCCCGGCTCTAAAGTCCTCAATCTAGGCCGCCATCCTTGACGAAAAGATGCTACCAGAGGGACCAGTCACCCTCCACGCTACTCGGTGGTGGATCTCTGAAGGGACTCCATGAGGGAGTCCCAACTGACGAATCGCTCAAGAAAGGTGGATGCACTCTACCTTCTCAAAACAATGGAGCCAGATGTCCACATCAAAGAACGGTCGACCGGACTGAATCACCGGCTGCCATGCATCCTCCCCTACACCATAGGGCGTCCAAATCACCTATGACCACAAGTAAACAAGACCACCTGTCAAGTCTATGACCTAAAACACATAAAACACTGTAACAATATAGACAACATGTACCTACCTTGCGTGCATATCCTCAAACAAACCCCTCACTGTCTGCAGATCTGAAGAGCAACGACGGCGTCCCAGCACCTGCCGCCACACATGCATCCGGGGGAACGTGAAAGTAATCTCCTTCAGGACCCACAGGCGCAAGAAGGAGAAGTGGTCATATGCCCAAAACTAAACACACAGCGTCAGAAACCATCACTAAAATAAACACTAAGACATTACCAATGAAATTAGTAATCAACCAAAACTCACATGAATAAAAGGGAGGAAACCTCCAATGGTCGCGACGCCTCTCCCTCTACGATAAAGCTACTCGTAGAGGTGCTCCAACGTTGCTGCCCCTCAAGCATAGGTGGGCACCGTATCTAGGTCCCTCAACAACATCAAGAAAAGACTCGTCACACATCCTCGGGTCAAGGACGAGAAGAGGACCGCCCCGAAGAAATGCATCAAGAATGCCCAGAGTACTCGATCTGCCACTACTCCCAGCTCTGTCACTGGTGCTCAGCATGCCATCGCCTCGCGGTGTCTATCAAAAAATGTCCTCGCCTCCGAGTAATGCCTCGAAGGAACAAACCCTCTAGCAAGAGTATCAAAAAACCAAGTAGTCCGAAAAATCCCTGTCCCAGACCCACTGTGCCGGTACTCAACACCGAGCACCTCCCTACACACGGCCTGATAGTTACTCTCCATCTGCCCCGTGATAAGTGCTCCCTCAAATCGTAGCCTGGTGATATAGACCTAGTCCTCAAGGGTGGGCAGCAACATGCCTACTGGGAGCAGCAATGCCTATTGCTCCTCCCTCCATCTCTCCATAATCACCCCAATCAGACCACGGTCAACTGAAAAGGGCTCCAACTCTAAAATAGATCCAAAGTCAAAAGTCGCTAACCACACTTGTTAGAACTCATATAGGGCATGGTACCAGGCATGAGACTCCGACCACGCCCTGCTAATGGCCAGTACCAGAGGCTCTTGACGAACCACAAGAAATAAGACACACATTAACCTAGGCCTACACTAACCTTGATCACAATCACAAACGATTACTAAACCTACCTAATGGCATTAATAGTAAAAATGACAATAACAAAACAAATAAGACTGACAATCCACAACAAGCATGCAAAACATGATAACGCAGAGTGATAAAGTAAACGTAACCTGAAACTAGATACAAGCATGTAAGTTTAATGTAAAATTATAAGGTTTCTATCCTAAGAAATCTGCGTCATAACCTAGATGCCTAGAAATAACAGAGAACTCTTATTTACGAATACCTACCTGGTCCCGTGCGAAGAACTCCTCCAATGGAATCCTAATCGCGGGCTCATGAGGAGCAGCATCCTCACCACCATCCTCACCGTCCTTATCACCAGTCTCAGGGTCCTCCTCCCTGACAACCATCTCAATGTCACCACCGATGTGGGACTCAGAGGTCTCACCTCCCCCTCGATCATCTGCTCTACCTTGAATGCACTCCATGGAATGTGATCAGTACTCTCAGACTCCATCTCAAGTCGAAGAGCTCAAAAAAGTCAAGAGAACGTAAGAAACTGCGTCCGAAATAGACGAATAGATTACAAGAAATCATGAAAACATGAAAATCAGCAACAAGGAAGCAAGAGAGCTCGAGATTACAAAAGATTTAGAAAATGCGCGTTTAAAGTGGAAACCTTGGGCTTATATAGAGCACGGCCTAATTGTGTGCCTGAATATGGGCGCACAATTGAGTTGCCGCATTATCTCTTGTGCACAAATTAAAATGTGTGCCCTTAAGCATGTGTATAACCAATTCGTCGCCCGCACACACACTGGTCGCTCGTTCTAAATAACACACACGATCGGATTATATGCCCTGTGGCTAACACGCAAACTTAAGCGTCACCTGTAGATTGACCGGAAACTGATCGATTCATGCGACATTGATCAAGCGCGCAATCTTATTAAATGCGTGAAACCTAGCGCATAATTAGCCCCTGGGTCTTCCATTCCTGCGACTTGGTAGAATCGCATCGTATTGAGCGCCCGGATAAAGCAAAAATGTGCAAGGATGAGAGCTCAGACTTAGGAAAAAACACTAAACCCCATACACAGTCCAGATTTCACAAGCAAACCCTGACCCAAGCACCTATGCTCTCAAAACTAGGAAGTTACCTATACATCAACACTTAAACACCTAAAACCATTTAAGCCCATCCAAAATCGATGCCAAATTCATACCAAACCAGATTAGAAATACTCCAACCTTAATTAGACTTAATATCTCCTAATTAAATGGAAATGCGTTCGATTAAATGGGGATGCGTCTGATAAATAATTAAAAAAATAATAGTAAAACCTAACTAAAATTAATTAAGCCAGATTAACATTAAATAAAAATTTAACATAATTACAAATAAAATTTAGTTAACATGGGAAAATTATTACAAATTACACCAAGGGCATACCCTTTGAATTTACAAATAATTACGATCTCGGAGCGAGAGATGAATTTTGATTCAAGACAAACACTTGAAAACACCCAAGCCCGTAGACACTTAGGAGAGGCAGCCTTAAAAGAAGCCCAAAATAGGGGAAAATAATAGAAAAAATCTGGAGAGGAAGCACACCGTGAACGGAGTCCAACAAGAATCTCATCTTCCTCTCCTGAGTTGGCAGAAAAGAAAGAGTGGCTCACAGAAAGCCACCCAGGATCTGACGGATACACCTATGGAAAGCCAATCTTAGAAAACCCCAAGGGGACGCCAACTAGAGGATAATCCACAAAGCCTACGAAGGAACAACTGGTGTCGGTCAAGAGAACTCCGACACAGCTCTTTCCTTCAGTTTCTTTTCCCCCTCCTTTGACTTTTCCATCTCTTCCCCCAATGGGGTAGCACTTCAGGTCAGATTAACATCATCAACCCTAGTACTGCCTCATATTCCCAATGCCGCTCATCCCTAACAATAATAAATAAAATAAATTATTATAATCCATTTAGGGTTCAACACCCGAGATACAAAGCGAAAAAAAATTAACAGCTAAAACGAAAAAAAATGCCCCATATTTCTAGAATAATAAAAAAATGCCCCATAACTCTTGAATATAAAAAAAATGCCCCAAGTCTTTCCCCAATTTGAAATAAACTTCAAAACAAAACCCAAGTCTTTAACCCCTCATTTATAATTTATACTCCCTAAACCACAAAGTGACAAGTGTCACACTCACAAGCATTCTCTATCTAATTAAATCTAAACCATACACATACCCCCCTTTTGAAACACCAATCCATGACAAGTCCAAATAAATCAATAATCACACAACACTCATCCCCTTTGGAAACACAAATCCACCACAAAATAGATAAGCCAATAGGATTAGAACACCTAACACCCCATCTAGAATTTTTAAAAGTAAACTTAAATTCACACATTTCCAACAAGTGTCATCCCAAATCAAACATAAGAACAAAACAAAAACAAAAAACCTTAAATCCTAAACATGAGACCCATGCTCTCACAATGACAAAATTAAAACTCCTCAAAAATTAAATAACAAAGTTTAAATAAATGCCCATTCAAACCAAATTCCAAAACAAGTACAATAAACATCTCTTTATATAAAGATCACCAGAGGCATACCTCCTGAATATACAACCCAAAATGAAAACTAAGCCCGAAGGCCCAAGCTTGGAGCGTCCAATCGGAGGCTTCAGAAAATGCAAGAATGGAGGATTGGTTAAAGAATACATCCCTCCACTTATAACACCATCTCTTCTACCATCTTCACCTCCTCTGCCGCCCCTGCCTCAACGCTGCCTTCACTGCTCCCTAAAAGGACTGATGTGAAGGCCGACCTCCTCCTTCCCAATACTGCGCATTCTCAAAGTCACACCACCCTCGGAAGCCTCGTCAAGCTGATGATCATGCGAAACCACAAACCATGGAAGAAACAACATCAAAATCTAATGGGTGGTTTACAAGTTATCGTTAAAAATCAGGAGTTAGAGAAAAATAGGAACGAATGAAGAAAAATGAAAGGAACTCGAGTATTTATAGACACCCACTTATTTAAATGCCCGAAGCAAAATGTGCAATGAAATTATGCGCTTATACAGAAGTGCTTAAATACAATCATGCGCATCGCGAGTAAAAGCATCAACTTCGCCTGTATGCAATCCCAACAAACCATTGCGCAGTACGCTGTACAATACAATCGTCGCCTATATCACAACAAAATCAAGGACACACCATACGGTGACCTGGTGACACCCTGATCACACACACTGATTCTAGTATATAATCTGATTATACGCTAATCCTCATCATAGAAACTGAACCAACACCCGAACACCTCCGCTCTGCCAGCCCTGTGACTCTTCGATTGCACGCTATTCACAGAGCGCATAATGAGATTGCACACTCAGAAACTAATGCCCAATCACCTCTCTAATCTCATAATCACATGCACAATTCCCACCATGCAATTCAATTGAACGCCCAGTATTCCATGCACAATACTCTGCCACCACCTCAATTCAAATAGAATGCACACCCTCACACCTCTTTGTCCCACCTCGATAAGAATCCCTCTTTCTCCTCCATCCCATGGTGTAGCCTCACAGGCCGCTAGAGAGAGAGAGCCGTGGACCACACCTATGGCTCACCACGGCAGGACTTGCAACTTCCAAACACATCAGCATAAGTAAGCTATGTCTCACTGCGACGCTGAAACTTCACCTCTCAACCTAACATGCCACGCAACCAAAGGAAGGCTCGACCAATGTCCCATAGCTAAGAGTCAAGAATGAGCCTCCCAAAAATCCTATTATACCACCAACACCAAAGTCAAATCCCGTCACAATCCCAGACACCATTCAAACTAACTGAAATCCATTGCATAGCCAAGATCTACAAAAGAAAGAAACACCATCACTATCCCATCACAACATCGAAGCAACTAAGGGATCATCAGACCAGACCTTGTACACACTCATACACATGTCCCGTCACGATGCAACTACAACTTCATCCCATCACAAACCTATCTCATCGCGGCATTACTACCCAAGATGTTTAGACACATCCCGTCATGATGCACAATGAAGAAAGGAAGGCTCAGTCAATGTCCCATTGCAGAGAACCAAACCTTTCAAGTCCCATCGCGAAAGCAGAGAACCCACTTCCTAAAATCCCTTGTCACGTAGCAATCATTAGACTCCACTACAACCGAGACACACCCTCATTGACGGTAGAAGAGGAGAGACCCTCCACCGTCGCATCGTGCGATAATCAGCAAACCCCCTACCATTATAGCAATCAGAAGAAGAGAGGAAGGCCTCCAACATCCCATCGCACCCATACCACATTCCAGTGTGAACATCTCATCAGAGTTCCCCCTCAAGTCCCATCACACCTACAACTGATGGGACTCACTATAACACACCACCATAAGGGGAGAACCGTCGTGTCCCATCGCGAACCTCACCTCTCCAAGACACCCATCACATTGGTGACCATCAGGTCCTGCTGCAGTAGGAGTAAAGAGAGGGAGCCCTTTTGTATCCCATTGAGATGCCACTATGACAACCAGCGAGTCCCATCGCGTACAAGACTCCCGACAGGTAATAAATCAGGTAAGTATTATCACCCCCCCTTATACTCGATATTTCTATAATATATAGTTAAATAATATTAAGTAAAATATTTTCAAAACTTGTCCCTCTCTATCCATGAATCATTGTAGTCCTCCTATAGGTGACAATCATCAGTATTCATGAGAAGGTTAGACGGAGCATCCGACATGCCAAGTGTCATCTTGACAACCACAGAAATAGTTGGGTCCACAAATCCCATACCGGTGGATCTGCTCAGCGATATCTCGAAAGCCACATTTTCTGAAGATTTATAACCAAATTGATCTTAAGTTAAATTCCTAAATTTTCAAAAATAAAAAAAATAATAACAAAAAATAATAATAATAACAAAAAGTATGAATAATAAATAAACTCCTATCTATCAAACTTTCACTTCTCACCACTCCAATCCATTCTTTCCCCTGGGAAACCGAATATTAAATATATTCAACTCTGAGAAATCATAAATGTCCACTGGAAAGGGAACACCTGACGTGCATTGGTGTGAGCAATGGCGCGCCCAGTCTAACATGACTTGCGAAAGCGTTTGTCATTACATGATATTTTATCTTATTATCGGTCTCTGGACCTTGTCTCTGGACATTCGTATGGCGCCCCCCAGTACCACGATTATGTTGTATATCCCTCTATTTGATTGCCCCTTGTACCTGTATATTAGGATATCGACTATCTTACTGTTTGACTACCCCTTGCATCAAGTCGCGATATGCGGCGGGATGCCCCTTGCACCCACGGATATGGTTATGCCTCTTTTCCCTCATTGACTGCTACTAGTAGCACATCAAGATATGTAGCGGGATGTCACTCGCATCCACGATATAGAATATGCCTTTCGACAGCTACCACTGGGCCCCAGAATGCTACATTTTAGCTTGCGCTAATAGATAAGAAAGCCAAGCATCTTATGTTAGCATCCTCGGTTCATACTTATGATTTCTCAAGAAAATGAGAAGGCACCTAGGATGAGAGGTGTCTACTTCTTCGACGCATTCTTATTCCACAAGAATGCGCAAAAGAGTGGCATCTGTAGACACCCCCATTTTGTCCTCTCAGAACATACAAACCTGTTTGGTCAACCTTTGACCTTGCCCATGATCTCCAAGAAAGGACTAACCTTTTTCAAAGACTTTAAAACCCTATATAGGGACCATACACTGAAACAATAGTATATGGTTGAGGCCTAGGCTAAAACAATAGCTCGATGGCTTGGACCCTGCTCAAACCCAGGTAGGTCCTAAATTATGTGCCCCGTATAGCGTGCACAACTCGATTACACGCCCCATGGCTAGTGCGCAATTTGTCCCTCTTGGACCAGGATTTTACTTCCTGAGGACCGCCTAGACCTTGATTATGCGCCCTCTCAGGCGCGCGTAATCATATTGCACTCTTTGTATAGAGCGCGCAATTAGTCCATTTTGGACTTGCCTTGCACCCTTTTAGAAACTGCCTAAGAAGCGATTGTATGCCCTACCTAGACCATTTAATCAGATTATGTGCCTTAGTGCAAGCGTATAATTGGTTCTTAAGCGAACCTGGTCTCTAACTCCCTAGACCGCCTGAAATTCTATATTAAGCGCAAGAATTTAGGCGCTTAATTGATTGAGCACACTAATCATGCGCACAATAAGTCTTATTAGACTAGGACTATGCTACCCAACTAAGCCAGTCAGCCGGTCACTCACTGTATCAGTCGCCGACTCAAAGTGATTGAGCGCTTGAAACAGGGCGCATAATTCAATTAAGCGCACCAGATAGGGCACATAATTGAAATTCACCGACCAATTGAGCGCACCCCACAAGGCGCGCAATTGACCAAATACCTATAAATAGGACCCACAACCTCGTCCCAAAAAACACATCATAGAACATCACAACGTAGTCAACATTCGAATTTTCAAGCTTAGGACTTTGAGATTCCTCTCTGCGGCCCTCGCCTCAGGTATACTTTCCTTCTAGTTTTTAATTCTTTTAGTTCTAGTTCTTAGTTCTAGTCCTTAGTTCTAGTTCTTAGTTCTAGATCATTAGTTCTAGACTTTAGGTTCTGAAGCTTTTAGTTCTAGATCTTAGATTTTAAATCTCCTTAATCCTTGATTCTTACTTTTTTTTTCCTGGTTCTAGTTCTTAGATTCTAGAACTAGTTCTTCTTCTTTTTTTTAGTTTTAGAATTAGGTTCTAGCCCTCTAGTTCTTAAATTCTAGATCTTAGATTTTAATTTAAATTTCTAGTTTTCCGATTCTAGTTCTTAGTCGCTAGAACCAGTCTTTAATTTCAGTCTTAGAATTTCCATCTCTGGTTCTAGAATTTTAATTCTAATTTTTAAACTTGATTCTCTGTCTTTGATCCGTAAATTCATAATTTTAAAATAAAAATCAGTTTTTCAATCCACATTATTACTAAAATAATCCCTAGCCATCCGATTTTCCCAAGGGAGCTTACGGAGGGTACTCGGGAACGGGGTCGATCCTTCTTAGCATAGCGGGCCCAAAACCCCTTTTTTTAGAATTCTGATAAAATTACGATACTTTAATTAATTAGAGTTTTGGTAGAATTAATTTATGTAGTTTATTTAATTATAGTTTTAATAAAGCTAGGAAGACTAGTATTTCTAGTAAGATTAGGAAATTAGTTAGAACCTTAACTAGATTCTGATATAATTAGATTTTTATTCGAACTAGGGCATTAATTAGACTTCCAGTCAGATTAGGATGCCTAGTTGAAGTAGGACTCCCCGATTAATTAGACACCTAATAGGATTAGAGAAAATTAGATCCCCGATAATCGTAACAAGAGTAGAAAAAGAAAAGTAGTTAGAAGAGAATTAGGAAAACTAGCTTAACTAAACTTACAGGCGACTCAGTGCTGGTGACTGTTAATCAGTGAAAAATATCATTTTTCACCTCCTAACCTGAACTTTGATAGACCTTGGAGCTGATTAATAATGTGTTTTGACTATTATTTTATAGTTAGCAATAATGTGCAGCACAGTGCAGAAAACCATGAAGCCAAGGTAAATAAGAGAGAGGTCTAAGTCAACCTTAGACTGATGAAGACACTCAAACATAACAGAGAGCTATGACAGACTGACATAAGCAGCAGAAGTTCAGAAGAGAAGGTCTCGAGTAGTTGAATTAAACTAGTCAAAAGGATCTGATGTGAAGTCGAGCAGTGTAGAGGGCTGGAACAACCCCACGAGAGTTGTACATGCTGCTGAGCAAATGAAAGAGAACTTGTTGAGAGGTTCCTTGAACCTGTCGAGCAATTGCTTAAGCTACTATGAAATTCTCAAGCAGTTAGAAGACAGCAACCATCTTCTCAAGATTCAATCAGCAACCTCTCGAGTTCTTCTCGAGAGGATCAGTATACAATAGCTTTCAAAATACAGAACCTATCGGGCAATACAGGTTAACCTGTCGATTACATGCCTGAAGCTACTCTGAATCTTGAGTAGTTAAGCCAACCTATTGAGAGGATTGCTAAAGCAAATGAAGAAGTCAAGCAATTCAAAGCAACCTATCGAATCTGATAAAATCAGCAGCTGGAACCTCTCGAATGGAACTCTGAACCTCTTGAAGTGCGAATTCAGAGGCTTTAACCTGTCGAATTGAGAGACTTGGGGCTTCAATGATTTAATGCACATGTCCAGCAGTAGTCTAACAGCCTTGGCAGAAATTTTTGGAACTCCAAAGGAACCTCTGATCTAACTGCCTCACGTGGGTTCAACTAACTCTAACAAATCGGAGGAAATGCTTGGTCGAAATTCAGCCATATCAATAGTGTTTCAACATAATTGATACCTTTCATCTCTGATTGGTCAAATTAGATCTAAGACACTTGGGAATTTGTATAAATAGGGGGAAATGCAACAAAGGAGGCATCGAGAGTTTGAGCAAAAATTTGAATTAGTTTTCCCTCCCAAAATTCTACTCTTCTTCTCTCTTTTCTATTCTCTTTAGCCCAACCATGGTTGGCTAAATTCCTCTAACAGCTAGGGTGAAGTTAGATTTGTAAATCGAGTGGTGAGAGAGCATTGTATGAGGAGTGGTGAGTGCAGAGACTACAGATCTGAGAGCAATTGTTGTAAGTTGAATTAGATCAATGAATTGTTGATTTTAAAACTTCATTTAATCTGTAGATCTTTTGATTTCTATCAAATTTCCATAGATTTTATGCTCCTATGGATGCTTGAGCTTGTAGCCTTACATCCATAGCATCTGTAGTAGGTTTTATTGTTCCAAATTTATCTCCCATGATTGGATTATATCCATGGGATACTCTGTGACCATTTCAATGGACATATTATACCCCTAGGATTAATCCATATCGCAGGGTAGATCTGGATTGTTCTACCTTGCATTTGAGCTTGTAGCCAAATGAAGGATGGCTACAGATCCATCCTCTGCTATGTTATCTGAAAAATCAATTTCAGAGTGCGACTAATCCCGAGCTATTAATTCTCCACATTTAATTTTTATTTCACCAAAACTCTTGGTCTCCTCTTTAAATCATTCTTTTGCTCACCTCTAGTTTAGTTCTTTTTAAATCTGTTTTTAGTTTAAAGTGATAACCAAACTCTTTCTCTCTTTCTATTTTTACTTAGTTCTTAGTTAAAATAGGAATAGGTTTCCAGATCTATAGCAGATCTGGAGGTTTACAAAATTTAGATCACATTTCCTTGTGGACAAACTCTTACTTACTTTTAGAACTTGCTACAAAAGCCCTGGATCTTGTAGGACTGGGCTTAGAATGTTGTTTGTGTGTTGATGTTATCTTATTCCATTCCATATTTTAATTTGTTTTGTTGCCATTGATTTTTACCATTCCACCTTTTAATATATATATCGGCACTGTATTTTAAGTCAACAAGTTTTTGGCGTCGCTGCCAAGGATTTGTAGATCTAAGTTTGGTAAATTTGTATTTTAGTTAGAATTTTTGTAGTCTGTGTCTGAATTAATGTTGTTGTAGTTTTGTAGTATGTTGAATTTAATTTCATATCTGAAGCTGTAGTTAGGAGAGCAGTTCATATCTTGTAGCTGGAGCACATCTTGCTTGAGTTTGCATTTCCTATTCCTTTTATTATAGTTTCAGTTTTGTCATTTTGTCATTTCTTTATTTCAACAGTATTTTGTGTCTGTGGTGTTTGTCTGTTGTAAATTGCTATTGCTATTTTTAATTTTTTTTTATAGTGTGTGTGTTGTATGCTTGGTAGAAGATCCCTCAACCCAGAGCTTGTCCCTTTAGACCTTGAAGTTGAAAAGCTTCTTAGACCTAAGCACCCCCCACACACACCTATTGTTAATTGTGAGCCATTTGTGATGGAACAGCAGCAAAGGACCTTGAAGGAATTTAATGCACCAGGAGCATATACATCCCCTTTCTACATTCAATTCCCTGCTGTTCAAGGAAATTATGAGATCAAATCATCAATTATCCAGATGTTGCCTTTATTTCATGGGCTGGGCAAGGAGGATCCCTATTAACATATTGATAAATTCCTTGCTCTTTGCACTACATTCAATATTGATGGCTTGGGAGAAGAAGCCACCAAACTAAGGCTCTTTCATTTTTCACTAAAGGACAAAACCAGAACTTGGCTCTCCATGCTCCCAGCCAACAGTATACAATCCTGGAAACATCTCCAATGCCAATTTTTTGCCAAATTTTTTCCCATGTCTAGAACCAGTCAATTGAGGAAGAGCATCATTTCATTTGCCCAATCCCCAACTAAAGATTTCCATCAAGCATGGGAGAGGTTTAAGGAACTGTTGAAGCAATGTCCCCACCACCAAATTCCTGAGTGACAACTTGTCCAAAGCTTCTACCAAAGAATTGATCCCAAGAGCAGGGATATGGTGGATTCCTCATGTGGGGGTATTTATCTCCACAAGACTGCTGATGAGGCTTGGGAACTTTTTGATGTAATCAGTGAGAATTCCATATAGCAGGAGTCTCTATCTCGTAATGATATTGAGACTCCAGCTAGAATGGTAAGGGAAGCCACCTCTAGAGGAAGAATATATGAGGTCAATGTATCCAATGACCTAGAAAGAAAAGTTGATAGTTTGAGCATGAAATTTGATAAGTTGATGAGTGTGATACAGCCTAAAATGGTTGCACAAATTGAGGAGGCATGCCTAATATGCCAGTCCCCCACACACTCTATTCAAGACTGTCCTGCTGGTCAGTACCCAGAGCTTGTCATGGAGCATGCAAATGCTGCTCAGTATTTTGGGCAGCAACAACCTGCTGGGTATGCTTGGAGGAACCACCCCAATCTGACGTGGAGACAAGACAATTTTCAATCCCAACAGTAGCAGGCTATGCCCTACAGACCTTCCCAACTATATCAACAAAATTACTTTCCAAGGCATCAGTTCCAATACAATATGGCACAGCCAAGTCACCAAAGTCCACCAGCACTAACACCACCACAAGCAAGAACACCCTCCTTTGAGGAATAGGTTCTGTCTTCATTACAAAACCTAAGTTCTTTGTCCCAAACTATAAATTCTCATAACCAAAGCATTAAAAAGATAGAGGACCATCTTGGTCAGCTATCTAATACTTTGACTAGGATGAAAGAGGGCAAACTGCCAAGTCAGCAATGAACAATCCTAAAGGTCAATACATGATGATGTGAGTCTTCTTCAACTCATGAAGAAGTTAGGGCCATTACTTTGAGAAGTGGAAGGTTGGTTGATAACCATGTTGATGGTGAGATCACAAGGATTGCAGCACAAAAGAACCTGATCAGTGACAGTATGCAGTAGGAGCAGCATCTAAAAAATAAGGTTGTTGTTGAGTCCCAATAGCAAAATGAAAATGAAAATAAAAACAAGAAAAAAACTGAAAAAAATGCAAAGGCTGCAGATGAGAGACAAGTATCTCATCTGCCATTTCCTCATGCCCTTCAAACACCTCCTTTTGATAAGGGGAATGTTAAGGTGAGAGAAATGATGGAAACCTTTAAGCACGTAAAAATTAATTTACCTTTGCTTGATTTCATTAAGCAAGTTCCAGCCTATGCAAAAATTTTAAAGGATTTATACACCCATAAAAGAAGTCTAGGATTCATCCATCCAAGAGTGTCTTTTCTGCTAAAAAAGTGAACCAGGTTTTGTCCATTGCAACTCCAACTAAACTCAAAGATCCTAGAGTTCCCACAATTCCCTACATTATTGGGGATCATACCATTGAGAAAGCACTGTTAGATCTGGGAGCCAATGTTAACTTACTTTCATATTCTGTATATGAGAAGTTAGGTTTGGGGGAGTTAAGCCCCACACATATTGTTTTACAATTAGCTGACAGATCTAAGACGAGACCTGTGGGCATTATTGAACATGTGCTGGTTGGGTTGACAAATTTTTTTATCCAGTAGATTTTCTAGTTTTGGACATGAAACCTAGTAAGTGCATTACCTTTATCCCTGTGATTTTAGGCAGGCCATTCTTGGCCACTGCCAATGCCTGCATCTAGTGCAGGTCTGTAGGTCTGGGGTGATGGAGGTATCTTTTGGAAACATGAAGGTAAACCTCAATGTCTATAATGCAGCAAATCAACCTCACTTTGAGAGTAAGGACTGTTTCATGATTGATTTGCTTGATGAGCTTGTTGAGGAAACCATGCACAAGCTGCTGAACTGGGATGATGTTGTTAATGTTTTTGAGGATGTT
This sequence comes from Chloranthus sessilifolius, assembly GCA_021018995.1. Taxonomy (NCBI): domain Eukaryota; kingdom Viridiplantae; phylum Streptophyta; class Magnoliopsida; order Chloranthales; family Chloranthaceae; genus Chloranthus; species Chloranthus sessilifolius. The sequence continues at coordinate 74,116,365 of CM037591.1, forward strand.
TGGACTGAAACTGTTGAAGGGGAGGCCCCCACACATTTGACTGAAGAGGTGAAAATATTGAATTCTGTAGTGGGGCCTGCAAGCACCTGATGTGTTGCCTCTTCCCTCACCTTCTAAGGCACCTTTGCTGCTTTCACTCATCAGTCCACCTAATTTGGAGTTGAAACAGCTCCCAAAGTCTCTCAAATATGCATTGTTGAGTTAGGATCAAAAATTGCCTGAGATCATTTCTTCTTCCCTCACTAAGGAACAAGAAGAAAAATTAATTTTTGTGCTCAAGATGCATAGAAAAGCAGTAGGATGGTATATTACTGATCTAGGAGGAATTAGTCCAGATGTGTGTATGCGCAAGATTCACCTGGAAGAGGGTTCTGAACCCTCTAGAGAGATGCAATGAAAGTTAAATCCTCACATGCAAGAAGTAGTGATGAAGGAGGTGATCAAATTACTAGATGTTGGAGTCATCTACCCAATTTCAGATTCTTAATGAGTGTCACCTACTTAGGTGGTCCCCAAGAAATTTGGTATCACTATTGTACCCAATGAGTCTGGAGAATTAATGCCAACCAGGGAGGTCATTGGTTGGAGGGTTTACGTAGACTACAGAAAATTGAACTCCAAGGCTAGGAAGGACCACTTCCCACTACCTTTTATTGACCAGATTCTGGATAAACTAGCAGGCAAGGCTTTTTATTGCTTTTTTGATAGATAGTCTAGTTACAACCAGATCCCTGTGTATCCACAAGATCAAGAGAAGACTACCTTTACTTATCCATTTGGCACCTTTGCTTACAGAAGGATGTCATTTGGACTGTGTAATCCTCCTACTACTTTTCGAAGGTGCATGTATCCATATTTTCTGACATGTTGGTTAAGTTTTTAAAAAATTTTATGAATGATTTTTCTATGTATGGTGATGATTTTGATCAATGTTTGCAACATCTCTCCCTTGTACTTCAAAGATGTGAGGAAACCAACCTCGTATTGCTGGGAAAAGAGCAATTTAATGCTAACCTAAGGAATTTTTCTTGGTCATGTGGTTTCTCAAAAGGGGATTGAGGTGGATAAAGTAAAAATTGATCTGATTTCACATTTGCCTCCTCCAAATATTGTAAAATAAGTTAGATCTTTTTTAGGACATACTAGTTTTTATAGGAGATTCATCAAGGATTTTAGTAAAATTTTCAAAACTCTGTGCCACCTGCTGTGTCAAGAGGTACCATTTGTGTTCACTGATGAATGTCTCACTGCTTTTGAGGTATTAAAAAATTGTGTGACCTCTGCGCCTGTCATACAAGCTCCTGATTATTCTCTGCTATTTGAGCTGATGTGTGATGCATCAAACTTTGTAATTGGTGCAGTTTTAGGATAGAGAAAGGACAAACTACCTAGTGTAGTTTCTTATGCAAGTAAGACACTGACTGATGCTCAGCTAAACTATACCACCATTGAGAAAGAGTTGTTGGCCGCTATCTTTGCTTTGAAGAAATTTAGATCTTATGTGCTAGGATCTAAAATTATTGTATTTACTGACCATTCAGCTTTGAAGTACCTTTTGTCCAAGAAAGAAGCAAAATAAAGATTAATCAGATGGATCTTCCTGCTGCAGGAGTTTGATCTTGAGATTAAAGACAAAAAGGGTGTGGAGAATGTGGTGGCAGATCATTTGTCTAGAATCTTGAGTGTTGACTATGCTGAAATGGTTGTGAATGATTCTTTCCTTGATGAGCAACTTTTTGCCATCAATATGAGTGCACCCTGGTTTACTAACATTGTGAACTATCTTGCAGTTGGTAGGATTCCCCCACACTGGTCTAAGATGGACAAAGACCTATTTTTCTCTCAAATTAAATATTTTCTGCGAAAGAATCCTTACCTTTACAAGAGTTGTGTAGATCAGATGGTGAGGAGATGTGTTCCTAAACTGAGTTTCACAGTATTCTTACAATGTGTCATGAGCAGGCATGTGGAGGTAATTTCAATGGCAAGAAAATTGCTGCAAAGGTACTCCAATGTGGATTTTATTGGCCATCCTTATTAAAGGATACAATGGAGCATTGCAAGGCTTGTGAGAGATGTCAAAAGATGGGGAGCATATCCAAGAGAGACTTAATGCCATTGCACCCCACACTTGTGGTAGAATTGTTTGATATTTGGGGAATAGACTTCATGGGTCCATTTTCTCCTTCCTATGAGTTTAATTTTATTTTGGTGGTTGTAGATTATGTGTATAAATGGATAGAAGCTATTGCCACAAGAACCAATGGCCACACAGTTGCCCTCAAATTTTTTAAGGACAATATTTTCTCTAGATTTGGCATCCCCAGAGCTATCATTAGTGATGGGGGGAGTCATTTCTGCAACAGACACTTTACAAGCTTGCTTAAAAAGTACTCTATTACACACGGGATAGCCACTCCCTACCACCCACAGACCAGTGGGCAAGTTAAAATTTCTAATAGGGAGATTAAGCACATCCTAGAGAAAAGTGTGAGGACTGACAGGAAGGACTGGTCCCTGAAGTTGCAGGATACGCTTTGGGCTTATAGGACTGTCTATAATACCCCAATAGAGGTGTTTCCTTTTAGATTGGTATATGGCAAAGCATGCCATTTGCTAGTGGAGTTAGAACATAGGGCCTACTGGGCCATTAAAGCATTAAATTTTGACCTAACTGTTGCTGGTCTTCACAGGAAATTGTAACTGTCAGAATTGGAGGAATTGAGATTGGATGCTTATGCCAATGCCAGAATTTATAAGGAAAAGGCCAAAGCTTTCAATGACAAACATCTTCTTAGGAAGGAGTTTGTTGAAGGTAATAAGGTATGGCTTTTTAATTCAAAACTGATATTTTTCTCAGGGAAATTAAAATCCAGATGGGATGGACCTTACACTGTGTTACATGTATCCCCATCTGGAGTTGTTGAGATCATGAACCCCAAGGATGGAAGGGTCATGAAAGTGAATGGTCAAAGGCTGAAAATTTGTGTTGAAAATACAGTATTTGTGTTGAAAATACAGTGGAGCATGCTGAGACCATTAACCTTTAGGAACCTCCCACTTTTGTGTGATTTTCACCACTATAAATTGTGTAGCATAACTGTTAATTAACATGTTTGTGTTGTTTTTAATTTTGTCTTGTAATTTGTATAAAGTCTATAATTTTTGTTTGATTTTTCATTTTGTACAATGTCTGATCTATGGTGGATTCTGTGTTGTTCATTTGACTAAGAAATGAGTTGATAATTAGGTGGATTTGAGATTTTTGTTGCAAATGGACAATATACATGTGAGGGGTAAACATGAATGAAGTACTGTGACCTGTCGAGAGGTTGGAAATCCTATTTGATAGGATTTGATGGTGTTTCATATGAATTCGACAAGTACTGAGACCTGTCGATAGGTTGAAAAGAGAATTCGATAGGTTTTGAAGAGAATTAATAAGGATTCGACAAGTTCAGAGAACCTATCGAGAGGTTTGGGGTAACCTCTCGAATCCATTTTTTTGAAGGAATTAAACCTGTCGAGAGGTTTGAAGAACCTCTCGAACCCATCTTCTAGAGTTATTTACACTGTCGGATAGTTTCATCTATTTGACAACTTGTCATGAACTGCTCGATAGGATGGTTCAACCTATCGAAGTCATATTTTTGGGTTTTAAAATCATTCGTAAGGTTTCTTTTGAGCATTTTCTGCTTCTGCTCGAAACCCTCTCTTTCTTCTTCACGAAATCTCCTCTATTTCTTTACTATCCAATTCACAGGTTACATTTTCAATTGATCTATATTTTTGCCTATTGGATCGCCCTTGAGAACTTATTATTTTGCACCTAGTTGCTGCCGATTTGGTTTTCTGTGCTACATTTGCTGAGAAACCCTAGGTTTTGGGTAGTTCTTCACCTACTCTGCCTCTTGAATCTGTCAGTTCTGTGGTTTGCATTTCTACATACTCTGTCATGTGTGAGAGTGATTTAAGTAGAGTTAAATTGTGGTGAGTGAATAGGCTCTATGTGAAATTTGTTAGGTTCTGTGTTTTTAATGGCCGATCCTTAGTAATTTGAGGGCATTTTGTCCGACTTGATTCAATCTCTTGCAAAATCTACTAGGAAACCCAGTAGGATAGTTGCTTCATAATCTCAAGTAGATCCACCTGCTAAGAGGAAGTTGAGTATGGACAAACCCAAGAACAGTCAAAAATCTAAAAAAGCCAAAACCAGTGAGGATATTGTTGAGGAGTTACTTGTGTTACCTCTGACTCTAACAACTCCTAATGAATTTATGGATGCTTTGGGTCTGATAGCTGAGACAGTCTTGGATTTATCTTACTTCACCAAGTTAGAGGAGTGTAGTGACACTAGATTAGTGAAATTATGGTATACCCTAGATTAGTGAAATTATGGTATCAAAATTTAAGGCTAAAGAAGACAACAGGGCCAACTGACCCTGCACTTGTGGTTCTAATTGATGATTGGGAGATTGTAGTAGATTAGAAGGACATTGGTTTGGTGTTGAGGGTTCCATTTCAGTATGATCCAGCTAGCAGTTTAAGAGTTCCTGACAGTGTATCATTTAGGGTCATTGCCAGACACTTGACTCAGGGAATTGTGGGATCTAGAGAGTCTTTGAGGAGGAGAGATTTGGATCCTAGGTTATTCTTCATTGATACCATTTTGAGAAATACTGTTTTTATGTCTGGACATCAACAAGAAAGAAGGCACCCCATTGTGGATGCCTTTCATTTTTACTCCAAGGGCCAATTCAGCTGATATCTGAAGGGATGGTGGATATTCATGACAAAATCAAGAAGGCACAACTTGTGCCAGGTTTTCCATACAACATAATTATCACTGCTCTATTGAAGAAAGGGAAGTATGCATTCAAAGTAGGAGAGCCAATTGAGGCATTGCCTCCTAATTATTTGGAAAGAAAGCATGGTCAACTAGTATGACTTGATTAGGAAGAGGAGGAAGCAGGTTGAGAGCCCTTTGCAAGAAGCCACTGTGGTCACCACTGCAATTATTGCTCCTTTAATCATTTCAGTACTTGTATCCATAATCTCTGTAGTTACATCTGTTGTACCAGCCATCATTACTTCATCCATTGCCTTGCCCTCCATACATGCACCTATGCCTCTCATTTCCACAGCCACACCTTCTATAATCACTACACCCTCACTTGTGTCAGCTCCTCCTACCATTGTCCCATTAGCTATGCCCACACCTACCATTAAGACCACATACCAGAGGAAATCCAAACAACCTAAACCAACACCCTGTATAACTAGCCCATCCATTCCAAGCCCAGAATCTCCAATTCCTAACCCACCTTCACCATTCACCTATATCCCATCCGATCCCCTCATTCCCACTGACCTACCTACCTCTCTCTCACCTATCCATACCCAGGACCTAGAGCATTTTACTACTGAGGGGTACTCTATCCTAATTGACTCCATTGTGGGGGATATTGGGCATGAGTACAACCCCCTTCCTGATTCAACCTGATCATTTCCAGCATGTCCGTACCTCCTCTTTTATTCCTATTCCTCCTATCCAGCCTGTTACCTAGTCCCTACCTAATTCATTTACCCAAATCCTTTCCATTCTTACATCTATCCAATCCCAGCTCAACACAAACACTGAAAACCAAGCTGTCATGAAGACCTGCCTTCAGTCCATCCAATCCACTTTACTTCCATCTACCTCAACCATTCAACCTCATACCCCTACACCACTCATTCCTGTATCCCCATCACATTTTCCTCCTCAAACCTCCCCTTTAGTAGCCACTACCATTGCAGCTACTTAGACAGACTTTGAGTCTACTGGGTTACTCCCTATTCCATTAACCTCCACAGCCATGTCAATCCAAACAGAATTCACCCTATCCTCTTCCCATACCCAGACTAACCCCATAGAGGGGGAGTTGGCACCTTTACTTCCACTTTCCCCTTCTATCCCATCATCTTCATCCACTCCATATCATATTTTTTATGACCCCACTAAGAGGGCATTAGTTTCTGCCTCTTCAAACCCCATGCCCCCATTCTCCACCATCAAGAGAGCTATGGATGAAAACCCCTATATCAAGAGGGATGTGATCAGAAGAATGGTTGAGATCAACACTGCAATCAAACAGCCATTCCTAGCTCAGATTGCAAAGTTGAAGCTGGATCACAGAGTAGAGAAGAGGCAGTGGGAGCACTTGTTGTACCAAACCCTCAAGTTGTATGAAGAAGAGATGGAGAAATCAGAAATGTTGGGAAGACTGGTAGAGACACTCCAAAAATCCTTTTCAATAGCACACCCAACCTCTTCAGCTAGGGTGTCCATCAATGATCCTACCATGCAGCAGGGCAGCACCAAGCCACAGAAGCCAGCTGCCAAAAAGACCAAGGTTGGTGTGCCAAAGCTAAGAATGTGAAGGAGTTTTAAAGAGAAGTATCAAAAAATTTCATAACAATATGGATGGGTACTAGTTACTCTATCTAGCTCAGATTCAGATTCGGAGTAGGATGTTTTTAGGCCTTTTACCATTTTGTACATGTAAATTTTATGTGTTGTATATCTTTTACATTTGTCCCTTTTTGTTCATATTACTGCTTCCTTTGTAAATTCTTGTTATGAATGAAATATCTCTTGTCTATTTTAGTTGTGCTTCTACTTTCTTCCTTTTGTACATAACATTCTCTTCTTGATTAGTCATATTCCTACCCTGCTACCTTCTTTTTATTGAACCAGTGAGGACACTATTTCTCGTAGGTTTGGGGTATGGCAGGGTAGACTTTTGAAAGAGTTAAAATAAGTGCAGTAGTCATTAGTAGGATCAAAACAATTAAAGCAAAGTTTCACTTAAGCAAATTTGAACAAAGGAGAATTGAAAAAGGATAGTAGATTGTTTAATGCTAGGATCTTTTAAAATTCAACACTTCCATGAAGGAGGTCATCAAAAAATAGTTGTCATAATCAATATATGGTGAATTAGCAAGGAGAGAAAAAGGTAAGAACATGCTCTATGAGTGCAATGGAAGACCATACCTAATGAGACTTGGGCCTGTAAAAACGAAGTTCTTTGAAGAGTGTTTTGGCAATTTTTTCTGCTTTATGGTCTGATTAAATCTACCTCTTTTTCACTAGAAGTTATGCCTCTCCAAGTTGAAACAACTTGACAGCACTCATAACATTAAAGACATGATGTAAGGCCTTCATTTGGATAGTTTGAGCTTAAAAATCCTTACCCTTTGAACTGCCCTTGATACACACCATTTGAGCCTTAAAAATCCAAGCTTTCTTTAACAAAAACCAGAGAATTTGAATGCAAACCTCAGTGACCTGATTCAGCCTAATTCTCACTCTAAGATTTCATAAAGTAAAGGAGAAGAAGTTGAAGAAGGTGGAGCTGGTTTAACAGTTGGTGGAAGAAGAAGAAAGTACATTTGATGGCAGCTGTGTGTCAGTTGTGTAGTTGTGGCATTCCAGCCCATATAAAATTTTTAAAAAAATGAGAAAAATACAAAGAAAAGCATACAAAAAGAGAAAGAGAAGTCAAGAAAGTACTTCATTGGTAAATTTGAAAAGAAGAGAAGAAGCTTATCACTTTGGCTCTAAAAATTCAAAAAGAAGATAAAGTTGTGCTAAAATGAAGAAGGTGACGTCATTAATCATCTCCTCACCTTGTTGATTCCTCAATTTTTGAACCCTTTTATTCCCCTTTATTCTTTTAAACCTCAAATTTATAAGCCACATTACAACCCAATACAAAGACCCTACTGATCTGAAGTGGATTGAGCTGTCATATAGAGATGAGAAGTTGTTTGATCAATGGTGGAAAGAGCCATAGGATTTTAGGCCTTAGTAGCACTGTCTATGCTCATGCTTGCAAGCCCATTTGGGGTATGTAACTGTTCTTGAGCTGGAGTGAAATTAAACCCCTTCAAATTCATTTGTGAGAGTAGGCCTTTGAGAGAATTAGGTCTGAGATTGAACTTTTTGGGGCACTGTTTGAACCTGATTCTCAAATTAATGGCGAACTCTATACTAATTTGCACATACTATATTCTTGATGATTGTGGATTGATTGTAATGAATATACATAAAGATCTAGGTATTAAATTGTTTACATGTGCTATTTGAAAAATTCTGAATTTGAGAACGCAAGGTGTGGAATGAAGTTGAGCTTGTTAAAATCTAACTTATCAATGTTTGCACTTGGTTTAACTGTTGTTCATAAGGAAGTTTGTGGGTACCTTCACTAAAAACCCTCAGGAGACTTCACTCCTCCACTAGGGATCACCTAGGGGTTTAAAAGTCTTGATGCATATGCTAAATGCATCCGTGCTCCCTAAAAAAGTGGCATTTTCTATTTTGAATAATTGTTTTTAATTTCTCCTTTGCTCGAGGACTAGCAAACCTTATGTTTGGGGGTGTGTTAATCAGTGAAAAATACCGTTTTGCACCTCCTAACCTGAACTTTGATAGACCTTGGAGCTGATTAATACTGTGTTTTGAGTATTGTTTTGTAGTTACCAATAATGTGCAGCACAGTGCAGAAAACCATGCAGCCAAGGTCAATAAGAGAGAGCTCTGAGTCAACCTTCGACTGATGAAGACACTCAAGCATAACAGAGAGTTGTGACAGACTGACATAAGCAGTAGAAGTTCAGAAGAGAAGGTCTCAAGCAGTTGAATTAAACTAGTCGAGAGGATCTAATGTGCAGTCGAGCAGTGTAGAGGGCTGGAACAACCCCACGAGAGGTGTACATGCTGTTGAGCAAATGAAAGAGAACCTGTCGAGAGGTTCCTTCAACCTGTTGAGCAGTTGCTAAAGCTACTATGAAATTCTCGAGCAGTTAGAAGATAGCAACCATCTTCTCTAGATTCAATCAGCAACCTTTTGAGTTCTTCTCAAGAGGATCAGTATACAATAGCTTTCAAAATACAGACCCTATTGAGCAGTATAGGTTAACCTGTCGATTACATGCTTAAAGCTACTTTGAATCTCGAATAGTTGAGCCAACCTGTCGAGAGGCTTGCTGAAGCTAATGAAGAAGTCGAGCAGTTCAAAGCAACCTATCGAATATGATAAAATCAGCAGCTGGATCCTCTCGAATGGAACTCTGAACCTCTCAAAGTGCAAATTCAGAGGCTTTAACCTATCAAATTAAGAGACTTGGGGCTTCAATGATTTAATGCACATGTCCAGCAGCAGTCTGACAGCCTTGGTAGGAATTTTTAGACCTCCAAAGGAACCTCTGGTCTAACTGCCTCACGTGGGTTCAACTAACTCTAACAAATCGGAGGAAATGCTTGGTCAAAATTCAGCCATATCAGTAGGGTTTAAACAGAAAAAAGATACCTTTCCTCTCTGATTGGTCAAATCAGATATGAGACACTTAAGAATTTGTATAAATAGGGGGAAATGCAACAGAGGAGGCATCGAGAGTTTGAGAAAAAATTCAAATTAGTTTTCCCTCCCAAAATTCTACTCTTCGTCTCTCTTTTCTATTCTCTCTTTAGCCTAACCATGGTTGGCTAAATTCCTCTAGCAGCTAGGGTGAAGTTAGATCTGTAAATCTAGTGGTGAGAGAGCATTGTATGAGGAGTGGTGAGTGCAGAGACTGTAGATCTTAGAGCAATTGTTGTCAGTTGGATTAGATCAATGAATTGTTGATTTTAAAGCTTCATTTAATCTGTAGATCTTTTGATTTCTATCAAATTTCCATAGATTTTATGCTCCTATGGATGTCTAAGCTTATAGCCTTACATCCATAGCATCAGTAGTGGTTTTATTGTTCCAAATTTATCCACCATGACTGGATTATATCCATGGGATACTCTGTGACCATTTCAGTGGATAGACTATACCCTTAGGATTAATCCATATCTCAAGGTAGATTTGGATTGTTCTACCTTGCATTTGAGCTTGCAGCCAAATGAAGGATGGTTGCAGATCCATCCTCTGCTCTGTTGTCTGACAAATCAATTTCACAGTGAGACTGAACTCGAGCTGTTAATTCTCCACATTTGATTTTTATTTCACCAAAACTCTTGCTCTCCTCTTTAAATCATTCTTTTGCTCTCCTCTAGTTTAGTTCTTTTTAAATCTATTTTTAGTTTAAAGTGATAACCAAACTCTTTCTCTCTTCTTATTTTTACTTAGTTCTTAGTTAAAATAGGAATAGGTTTCCAGATCTATAGAAGATCTAAGGTTTACAAAATTTAGATCACATTTCCCTATAGACAAACTCTTACTTACTTTTAGAACTTGCTAGAACAGCCCTTAATCTTGCAGGACTGAGTTTAGAATATTGTTTGTGTGTTGATTTTATCTTATTCCATTACATATTTTAATTTGTTTTGCTGCCATTGATTTTTACCATTCCACCTTTTAATAAATATATCAGCACAACATTTTAAGTCAACAAGTTTTTGGCGACGCTGCCATTGATTTTTACCATTCCACCTTTTAACAAATATATCAGCACAGCATTTTAAGTCAACAGTGACATCGGCCGGCCGATGATTCAGTAAAGAGAACAACCCATTTCTCCACCCCAGAAGGCGTGATCAATGACGTGTTACAGCGTCGATAAACATTTGCAGCTGGCGATCGCAACGAACCAGGTATTTCCCTAAGATTTATCACTTCCTTTTCAATACTTAATTACCTCTAATAACACCGCCTTTGCCAGAGTCCACTTGGACCAAATTGGGCCACTCTTTCAAGGAACCGAAAGGAACAAAAAAAAAGCACGTACCAACAGGCATCGGCACCTCAGCCACCTCAGCCAAATGTAAACAAAGCCCACCAGCCCGACAAGGAGCCAGCCCTGAAAACATGCCAGGAATATGATCTCCTTCGGCACCCTGGGAAAGTACTAGCATAGATATCAAGCTCATCAAGAAATTGCCAGACCATCACTGATTGTTAATAAGAGTGCTGGACGAAGCACACGCGGATGAAGATGCCACCATAGACGAGTTGCACGAGATTGCTTTAGTCATGGCTCAACCTCGAACACTTACCTTCATGGCCGCCGACATGCCTAACGAGTCGTTGCGCAGAAGCTCAACCCCTATATACTTGACAGTCATAATCCAAGGATTCTCAGTGCCTCATGCATTGGTTGTCACTGGAGCGAGACTCAACATCTGCCCGATAATGACGCTCAAAATACTCGAGTATACCGAGCAGGACATAAAGCCTTCATCCATATCCCTCATTGAGTATGATGCCTCTATATGTTTTGTCAAAGGAACTATCAAGCTATAAGTCCACCTCGGGCTAGTCACCAGGGACGTTCCATTCCATGTTTTTGACTCTTCTACCACTTATAACCTGATACTAGGAAGGAAGTGGTTGGAATCTATGAAGGCTATGGTGTCTACATACCACCAATGTGTCAAGTTCCCACGAGGATTCTATCGTCAGGATATACGCCGACGTACCCCTTCCAGAAATTGATACCGACTATGCGGCCAACATTCCGACAGTGCATGACTCTATGCTAAATACTGGTCACATCAAAAGGGTGGAGACTCTTGATGACACATCGATAGCAGAAACCAGCCATCCCTCGTCCCCTTCAGCTTACCGACAAAATTTAACAAAGAAAGAAGCAACCAAGGGGTGAGACCTTATGTATCAACTAGGATACATCCCTCATACGGGACTCGATAAAAATAAGCAAGGACTCATAGGACCGATCATTCTGAAGAAAGTTTGTAAGCACATCAGACTAGGCTACCGATCAGACGATAAGTAGGTTGATATCCTGTCGACCTCACTTAAGTGGTCACTTTACAATCACTATGTATACGAAACCACTGAGAAGGCCGATGTCCCAAAGAGAAGAGGATAACCTTTCACTAAGCCGTAAATAACGGAGATTGAATAGATGACTGAAGCCTTCACTTATTTAACCAACTTAAATCGAGACCACGATGATATAGATAGACCACTCGAGGGAGTTAGATTATTGTTCAAGACTAAGGAACCCTCCGCTACGAAAAGACAAAAGCCTCCGGAACCTGAGCCACGTATGGAAGACTGAGAGTACCGATGAAGAAGACATCCATATTGCATCCATAGGATAGGAAGTAGACACTCCCCCATCTCTATAGTTGGCCCAGCCTCAATCACCAGTGGAAGAGTACCGGCCATCAATCTCAAGCAAGGAGGAAGACTAATGAATAAACCTTCCCGGAATAGAACTGGAAGATCATCTGAGAGCAGATCGTCTAAAATGGTTTGGAAAGGGCAGCCATTCCCATTACGAGAGTTCAGATTCTGATAATGATTTTAACTATCAACACATACTTGACAACTGGTGATGCCCGCGTTGATTCCTTATCCAGAAAGGCTCTACGGTGGCCTATGCAGGACTATGATGCTACGAGGCCAGAAGGCTATCATAGATGAAATCTAACAAACAATTAGTATGGTAGATGCTCATATAGCCACCATAGAAGTTGAAGAAGAACTAGAGCAAGACATTCTGTAATCCCCATAACCACCTCAACTACAGATATTCTGGAAATCATTAGAAGAAGAATGGCAACCTCCGCCAAGCGGCGATGAAGACTACTGGATAGATCTCCCCACGCTTGAGTTGGTAGAACAAGGCCTCCAAAGGCTGTCAGACCAAGAAGATGAGTTCGAATCTTATAATAGTGACCCCAGCCCCGATCCTGAAGGATGGTAATGCCCTTAGGGATATCATTGCATCTTCCAACCATACCAACCTTGTTGTTAGGCTTGCATATTCATCCTAGCAGACTACAAAGTCTAAGGGAGAGAGCTCACCAATCCAGAAGATCGACAATCAGGCTCACCCCAGGAAGATGAGCCTCAACAAGAAGGACAATTCCAGCCCAATTCTGAGGATGAGAGCTCAGCCCAGTTCAAAGATGAGGTGATTAACATGATAGAAGTGGCTGGAACCTCGGCCGAACCACCACCATCATCACTCATCAAGAGAATCATGCTATACAATGACTACAAAAAAATGTCAAATTCAGAACGAGTCCATGTCATCAGAAAACTCACACGGGCGGCTCCAGCAGCCGTCATGTTTCCTCAACTGAGAGAAGCACCCCCATTGATTCCTCCTTAGGAAATTGACCTTGTACCATACCTGTTATCTAAAATTGAAAAAATAGTAAATCTTAAAACCCCTAAAAATCTAAAATTAGAAAACTTTGAAAAAGAGAGGGAGCCATCCATCCCAGACCCATTTAGCAACCAACAAGGAGACCCTTCTCTCAAGACTGTAAGTGAAGGTTACGTCGACGGAGTCAAGGAAGAACAAACCGACATACCCGCGTAAGGCCGTGCCGCCACTTTCGACAACATAGAGCCACACCTTGAGCCCGCTCGATGCAGCCTCATTATTGTCCCCTCACAAAAGCATAGGGCATCCTGATAAAGTAATAAGTCGGTCATCATACCCTACAAGATACTCTACGAATTCAAGAGGAGGATGAACCACGTCGATCTACACCTCACTAAAGATGTCGCAATCATCAATTACGTCGATGAAGAGCTACCTCTCGTAAAACTAACCTCCCAGTGTAGTGATTTTATAATTTATGAGCTTACAGATAATGAAAAAGCAGGACAAGCCACTGAGGAGACACAGGACTTCCAACGAGTCATCAAACGCTTCGACGAGCTAACCCAAGCCACCGTAGAACTGGCACCGAATGCACATTTCTGAGGGTGTAGATGTAGCATGTACTTTCTCAGTCTTTCAAATAACTTTTGGTTATCCAGATGATCACCTCTCTCTTGAGACTTGGCTATCATGTCCTCAACATACAACTCGATTGCTCGATGCATCATGTGGTAGAACAATGCTATCATGGTCCTTTGATATATTGCCCTGACATTTTTCAACCTGAACGACATGACTCTGTAGCAGAAACTTCCCCATGGGGTAATGAACACTGTCTTTTCTCCTTCCACCTCTGCCATTTTGATCTGGTTGTACCCAGAGAATTCATCCATAAATGAGAGCATCTCATGTCGGGTAGTATTATCAACTAAGATGTCGATGTGTGGCAACGAGAAGTCATCTTTTAGGCTTGCCTTGTTAAGATTTCTAAAGTTAATGCACATGCGAATCTTTACATCTTTCTTTGGCACCAACACTATGTTGGCAAACCACTGTGAGTATTTAGAGGCCAGGAGGAAACCCGCATTGTACTGCTTAATGACTTCGTCTTTCACCTTTAACATCCATTCTGGCTAAAGACGCCTCAATTTCTACTTGACAGGCTTTGCATTAAGATATAGTGGCAACTCATGCTTGACCAAATTGGTGTCCAAACTCGGCATGTCCTCGTATAGCCATGCGAAGATGTCTTGGTATGACCGAAGGAAATCAATCATGCTTTTTCATTCCTCGAGAGACAATGACATTCTGATCCTAGTGATTTTAGGAACCTCCTCAGTACCCAGATTGACATCTTCAGTCTCTTCAACAATCGGGTAGGGCCATGCTCAAAATTGGCATATTGTTCAAGGAGCTCATTGGAAAGCTCCTCGATTAAGTCCTCGCCATCCATATCCGTGACTCCTACTTCTTTGTGTATTTCTAAAGGAAAAAGGTCGGTTTCACCTCGGACGTGCTCTTCAATTAAGGCACCATTTTTCTTGATTTTGTTAGGAATTTTAAAAGAAAATATTTTTGGAGTTTTTTGTATGTTTTTAATTTGTTTATGGTTTTCCTTTTCTTTGGAGATTGCCCTTGTCAAGGCAAGTCTCTATGTACACATGGTATTGCACGCCAAGGGCTAATCTCACTTTTTATAGGTGTTGTCGCTCCAAGTGTGCCAAAATTATGTGCATTATAAATCAATAATTAAAGAATTAAAGAATGCTAAATTATATGGATGTTAACTTATGAAAGGGATATCAGCACATTGGGGCTAACACTGGCCTGCAAGATCAGGGCCAGTTGTAGCAAGTTTTAAAAGTAAGTATTTCAAGATCGTCCACAGAGAAGTTTGTCTAAAATGAGAGATAAACCTCCAGATCTGTGCTACCAGATCTGGCTCCTTAATTATCTAAATAAAGAATAGATAAAAGAGAGTGTTGGGTTTTGTCACGTTTAACTAAAAGCAAATAAAGAAAAGAACTAACTACGTGATCCAGATCCGAGTTGTGGAGGTGTTTAAAATAAGACAAATGCAGAAATAATAGCTTCATGTATTTTAGCCTTTGAATTTTAATGGAGAATCAGAGTTCAGAGCGATTCAATCTTCATCGGCTACCAAAGACAGATGTAAGAGAAATAAATCCGAATTAAGGAATAGGTTTAGACTTATGGTGTGATTTGTCACGATCATCACCTAGTCGTGGCCTATTCTTTATTTGAACATGAACATCATTGTAAATCTTTGCTTGAATTAGGTTACCAACGCTAATTCGCACGAGGATGATGAATTAAGGAAGTTGGATGCGGATGAGTGAATCTAAAGAAGTCTAATGCACTAAGGTGAACATTGGAACCCTCGACATGACTCCAATGGAGAAGACACAAATTACAAAGAACCTTTTAAAATCCAACGTTACAATTACAGAGCACGGCTTTAGAGAGCCCTCGGACTTACGATTGAGCTTCTCGAGAGCCCTCGATTCTGATGCCTTGAATCCGAACTTGAAGTACAAATCACTGCAATGGCTCTCAAAGGTAAAATACAAGAAGGGATTACAGAATCGGATGAGCTCGATCGGAATGGGGAAACAGAGATGAAAACTCTAAAATCTGGATGCCTCAATTGGGCAAATGTCTTCTCAATTTATAGCTTTCCCTCTATCACTGCATGACAAGGCTGAATTGACCAATCGAAGTGCTCGGATCTGGATTGCCCAATGGTCGTTGAGCACGGGATCTAGATCTGCTCGCCAATGAAAATGCTCGATCTGGTTCAAATCGGGCATTAGAAGCATCAATTACATTATGGGAATTCAAAGTTTGTTTGAGCTTCTAGAAGTTCCCGCCAAGTGATTTCATCTTTGGGTTTTCACGTATGAATATGCCTTTGGTTTGTGCTTGGAATCTTAGGAATGTCTCCGGCTTTTAATTACATTGAGCGCGTGCGAGTTCTTCGAAATGCCCTTCAAAGTGGTATAAATCCCAAGATGCCATTTAGCGAGTTTAAGGGTCTTTTCGCAAAGTAGTTTGGCTCGGAAGTTCTTTTCACAAAGCATTTTGGCTTGAAGTTCTTTTCGCAAAAGCATCTTGGCTTGAAGTTCTTTTCAAAGGACTTTGGCTTCAGAAGTTCTTTTCGCAAAGGACTTTGGCTTCAGAAGTTCTTTTCGCAGAGGTAAATCTTCTATTCGAGGAGTGTTTTCTTCTTTTCGCAAAGTTCAAGGTTCTTTGCGAATAGTAAAAGTTCTTTGCGAATTGGACTCTAGGCTCCCATTCTTCTTTGCGAATGGCTCTCTCTCTTTTTTCAGGTCTTTGTCTGCTCTTTTAGACCCTTTTTAGCCATTGCTGAGGTTGTTTCTTCAATCCATCTTTCAGCTTGACATGAGTTGTCAGCTTTTTGATCATTTTAGGATGCTTTTCGGACTTGGACCTGTCTAATTGGTTAGCTGTAAAATGCACACTAAAGCACTTATTTAGTCTTCTCAAGGGTCTTTCAAAGCTCATGTTTAGGGGTAAAAAATGGTATTTTTCACTACTTAACAATAGGTTATTTTTTTTTAGAAGCTGGTGTCGTATTTATGGCCATTTGATGCTTCCAGAGTTAGGGGTATTAAAGCCCAATTCCTCACCTGAAATGCCATACCTTTACCTGGTCTTGTGGAGGGAGCTAATTGAGATGAATTTTGAGGGTCAGCCTCCAGCATGTTTACCAATGGTTCCTCCGGGACCTAGTCCTCAAATATTAACACGGGCATGGGATGGTATAGGACGGGTGATTAGACTAGCAAGGGTACCTCTTCCTCGAAGAGCGACAGCGAGGCAAAGTCTATTTCTATTTTAGGGGGGATGATTTGAGGATTGGATTCATGGATAGCCACCGAGTTATGCGGGGTCAATTGTATGCCCCCATTTTGGTCAATTTTAATGACCCCTGCGCTCACGAATGTGCTTCCGATGTGAGGTCGCGATCAGGGTTCATCTTTCAGGTCTATCCCCATGGATTTAGTGAGAGCAATGGTGTGGGCCTTCTCTTCGACCTCTTGGATTTCCATTTCTGTAGGCTTGTAGCCTAAGCCAAATTTGACTCGTTGTTTGCCCTTGTCTTTGATCGGGTCTCTTCTGCCTTATAGGTGAGGACCTAACCCTTTTTCTTTTTGGTAGCCCCACTTCTGGAGCATTACCACTATCGTGATCATTCCTCCTCCAATTTTTTCGATGACCTTTTCGAGGGATTCTGGTGCTATTGCTACTGACACACCATATTGAAAACTATGAAGCTCTGTGTCTTCAACTGTGTGCGGTACATTCAGTATCTTGAGATGTTCAATATTGTGGGTCATTTTCTCTCTTTCTTCTCACCCTTCTCCCAAGATGGATATGACTTTCTCATCGGAGATGAACTTGAGCTATTGATGTAGGGTGGAAGGCACTACCCCAATTTCATGTAGCCACAGGCGCCCCAGCAGCAAGTTGAAGGAGGACTTAATGTCCATAACTTGGAACGGGATTGAGAAGATCATTGGCTCAATGGTAAGCTCAAGATTGACTTCTCCTATCACTTCCATCCTCATATTATTGAACCCTGGGCTCCTGCCCTGGCTGGTCGAAATATAGACGGATCGACTCCTATCTTGGTCGCAGTCCGTAGCGGGCATACATTCAATGTTGAACCATTTTCTACTAACACAAGCGGTATTGCCAAGTTCCCAGTTTTGACTGTGATATTGAGGGATCTGGAATGGTTCCCTCTTGCTGGAAGATCGGTGTCTGAAAATGAGATAGCATTGGGAGCCAACACTTGCCCAGTCGTTTGTCCCACTTCATCTGGGGAGACCTTGTCTGATACATGGGTGTCCTTTAGTACCATCATTAAAGCTTTGAAGTGTGGTGGAGACGTCATTAATAGGTCCCAAATAGTGATGTGGGCCGAAGTTTACCTTAACTAAGTTTCTAGTGCATACTCCCAGCTCTTCTTTTCCAATGGGTACACCGCTACAGGTTCCCTTCTTCTAGCTGGGCTGGTACCGATATCTCAGGTTGTTTAGAGATTCTGCCCGATCGATTTATGAACTCAATTGCCCCTTCCCTATTTTTGCCTACATTAGCATCTATTTTATTGTAGTTGAGTCAGACCTGATGGGGATCATATGATGGTCCAGGATTTGGAATGGGATGGATGGAGGCGCTTGATATGATTGAACTAGCAAGGCTGGTGTGGCGAAGCTGGGCCAACTTTAGTTGACTGGTGCTGGGAGTGGAGGAACTAGTGGTGATGCTACAGAACTAGGCCAATTGTAGAGGGTCGATGCTGGAGATGGAGGTGGATGGACTGATGATGGTGTGGCAAAATGGGGCTAAGTGTGGTTAAAGGGAACTGACTCATAAGGCAAGGTAGAATTGGGCATCATATAATTGACAGGGGTCGATGTCGGATATGATTGGTATTGCAGAGGTGGGATCCAACTGGGTTGGACCTGATTAATGGGAGCAGGTGTGGGAAACTAGAACCTCAGATCTAGCAGTGCTGCTTGGGGTGTTGGGTTCGAGAAATAATCGGCTAAGTTTAAAGGCTCGACTACCCAATAGTTTTGCTTTCTTAGTTCCATTGCCTTGGTGTTTCATTGCTTTCTCCTGCATTGATATATTTCAAGGGGTTGACCTCTTTCATTTCTTCCTCCAGCATGTTAAGGGTGGCCCTTTGGCCCATTCCTCCTTGCGAGTGCAGTGGCAATGGTTCCTTATGATTTTGGTGTGCAGATTTGATTGGGGAGCTGCCAAGGGAATGAGCTTCCCTGCCTCTATCAGATCTTGGATCACATGCTTTAATGAAAAGTAGTGATCGGTTGGGTGCCCTGGTTCCTGATGGAAGCTACAATGTGTGCTTGGATCGTAATTCCTCAAGATTGGATTCGGTGGAGGTCGCGGCTGGAGTATGGTGACCAAACCCTTTTCTACCAGTAAGGGAAAAAGGACATTCAAGGACTGTCTCAAGGGAGTGAACACTCAGTTATATCGAGCCCTTTTCTGTTTGGGGGTCATTTGTGGTCATGGGCCATTGCTACCTTGGAGCTTGATTTACTGGTGTTGCCGTAAACCGAAATGGTGCTGCATTCGAGGCGGGTGGTGAGGTCACTATTGCTTGAATATCTGCCCCTGTTCTCCTTTCAATCCTATGTTTAGAAAACTTGCGTACCCACTAGTCACTATTTTATTCAGGCGCCCCTCTTTCATCGCATCCTCCCATCGGTTGGCATTCCTTATCAGATCAGTAAAACTAGCTTGCTGCTGCTATCCCAAGAAATATGAGATAATAGGCAATGTGGTTTTTGAAATAATTTCAATCTGCTCTTCATCCGAGATGCGGTTCCTCACTTGGGCTGCGAGTGCCCTCCACCTTCCAAGGTACTCACTGAACATCTCGTTGGACTTTTATTTCAATCGAGCCAAATCTGATTTGCATGGCTTGATGTCCATGTTGTAGACGTATTATTCCTAAAATAGGTGGGTGAGGTCCTTCCATGTTTTTATCATGGACGGTTCAAGAGAAGTGAACCACCTCAAAGTTGGGCCTGTGAGACTTTTCTAGAACACTTTGACAAGGAGTCGTTCATCTCCACCGTACTAAAAATGCCTCCACAGTATAATTTTAAGTGGGCTATTGGGTTGCCGGTGCCATTATATTTGTCGAATGTAGGCACTTTAAATTTGGGTGGCAAAGGCACCTCGGCGAATAGGTAAAAATCTTGAGAATCGATAGCATGAATCTCAGCTCCCCCTAACTTCATCAGCTATTTTTAGTTTTGTCCATTTCTTTAACAGCTCTATTTCTTTGGATGGTGCAGTCAGAGCAGGTTCTTCAACTGGCTGCCTCCACTCATTCTGTGCCGCCTGTTGATTGGTGAGTGTGGGTGGTGGGAGATTAAAGTCGGCGAAGGCCCCTACATAGGCCTCGCTATTTCGAGCTTCATCCTCCTCATACTGATGACCCACATCAGTAAAAGGTGGTGGGGGTGGATTTTGCATGTTTTGAATGGGGGTTGGATGAGGCCACTGTACATGGGGGAAGGTTGGATGGCTGGCTTGTGGAGTAAAGGGGTGGGTGAACTGTGGATCTTGAATGGGTGTTGAGTGGGGCCATTGTGGGTGAAGGGTATTTTGTGGATTTGGTGGTGAAAGGATGTGTGAATTGGGGATGATTGATGGCCTGGGATGAACTCCCCTCTTGGATTGGGTGTGATGGAGGGGGATGTATGAGACCCGTGCTGAGTTGGAGTGGATGAGATGGGTTTGCTATTTGAGGGGGAATAGAATGGGTTTGTTGGGTATGGATGTAGGTGGGAAATTGAGGAAATTATGGAGGGTTTGATAATGGGGCCCTTGAACTTCGGTCGGGTTGGGCTTGTGATTGAACATGGGGCCTTTGGGGCCCACTTGGATGCATCCACATTTGGTGTTGGGGCCCATGGTTGGCATGGATGATGAGGGGTTGGCTGATGTTGGTGCTTTTGGGCAATGGGGTGTGGAGATTTTAGAGGTTTTGTTGGGGGTTTGAGGATATTTGGGATGGATGAGGAAGGCTTTGGGAGGCTTTCCTAGCGGTGTATGCCCTAACCATGTAATCCATCATGGCGATGGGGTTAGTGGATGTGGATGGCCCTTCTGATGAGGGGGTTGTGTGGGGAAAATTAGTCATTGCTTGTGTGGATGAGGGAAAATGACTTGCCTGGATGAGGGATAATTGGGAATGGTTTGTGTGGATGAGGGAAAATTGTCATGGCTGGTGTGGATGAGGGAAAAATGACTTGTGTGGATGAGGGATAATTGGGCATGGTTTGGGTGGATGGGGGAAAATTGGGTGTATTTGGATTGGATGTGTAGGGAAAATAGGGTGTAGTTGGGGTTGTGTTGACTACTTCTGGTGTGCTTTGATTATTGGTTGGTGGTGAAAGTTATTTAAAAATCAAAGACAGAGTAAAACAGCTGGTGAATCCAGCACAACTCAGAAGTCCTAGGCCTGTAAGATACAGGGTCCTTTGTAGCAAGTTTTGATAAGTAAGAGTTTGTCCCACAGGGAAAGGTGATCTAAATCTCCAAGGGAGCCATCTCTAGTAGTCCCTCCAGATCTGTCTATAGATCTGGCAGTCCTAGAAGGAGGGGAGTATAAGGTATTCCAAGTATTCTAATAACTAAACTATAGAAAGTGTTGAGAGGATGGATGGAGTGTGGAAAATGAGTATAAAAAGGGTGAGAAGTATGTTATTGAGCCTAGGTCAGAGAAGTTTTGTAACTCAGATTTAGATCTGATGTTATAGAAATCTTGTCCAGAGGCTACATTATCACCTCTGAGGAGAAAGGATCCAACCCATCACTCTGCCATGATTCCACCCTTAAGGCTATAACCTGTCCACTTGCATGGTCACAAATTATCCCATAGGGGAGCCACTATCCAGGGATGGGTCAAAACATAACAAGTAAATCATTGCAGGCACTATTTCATCCAGGCTACCAGCTCAAGAATCCATAGGGAACCTCAACCTCTAAAGTTCTATATGTGGGGCTAAGGCTGTAGGACCATGATAGCCCAGACACATAGAACCAGCAAGAGATTGAGTACAACTTTCAATCTAGTTGTCCATTGATTGAGCAAGGCTACAATGGTCCAGTCACCAGCCTACAATCTTTATAACCATATCAGATCCAACATCTGATGGCGGATCTATACAAATATGGGGGAGTCTGCCTCTGTACAATCTCTCACCAGGCTTCTACAAGCTCAGGTGTAAAGAAGAAGGATCCATCTTTGATCGGTAGATCAGAATCACCCTAAGGCTATAATCTGTCCACTTAAATGGTCACAGACTATCCCAGAGGTTATCCTCCTCACAGAGTCTAAAACAAAACAAGATTATCGCTGCTACAACCATGCTCACAAGGCTACCAGCTCAAGCTCCCATGGGGATTTCAGATCTAGTGGGTCCTGTGGTGGGGCTAAGACTGTAGGACCATGTTAGCCCAGACACACAGGTCACTTGGATCTGAGTGGTCCTTAGAATCAGTCCTCCATTGCTTTGAAACACAGCCAAAGCGATGGCGGATCACAAGGCAGCAGCCTTGCACAGAGCATCTCACACACAAACAACATTCCCACAAAGTACAGATCCTATTATAGAACTTCCATTGATCTAATTCAAAAGCACATACAAAGGCATAGCCAGCAAATGCTAGACTATGGAGAGAAGGAAAGAAAAAGAAAACTACTTACTGCTAAAAAGAAAGAGAAAAGAAAAATGATCTGAGATGGGTTCCCAGATGTCTAAACCTAAGCTCAGGTATGGATTTATATAGCAGTGGGGTGGCGGCGCATTAGGGTTAGGAAACCCTAATTTTAATGATGCCACGTGGCCTGATAATGATCCTTGGATGCCTCGGGGTGCGTGCACGGAGATTTGAGCGTGGGAGTGCGTGCCCTAATCGTTGGAAATACCCAGAAGGCCCTCTGCTGAAGAGATGGAAGTTTAGGGTCAGAACTTCGCTAGGTAGCTTTAGTTTCCCAGACTTGTCGCGTGGTAGCTCTTTGCTCTTCGCTAGGATGATTTGACACTGAAGCTTTAGCCGTCGCGAGGTTGCCTTGATGTGCTCTTCAGGCAGTCGCGCGGTAGAGAGTTGAGCTCCTGCTGGGTTGGGTTTTGCGAGGTTGAATAGAAAGCATAGTCTCAAGTGTCGCGGGGTTGAAATTCAAGTAGTCGCGCGGTCGATCGGTCTTCGCTGGGCAGCAGCGCGAGAACTTCGCGAGCACTTCTCTTTACTTGGACTTCGCGAGTTACCTCGCCAGGCTCTTTTGAGTTCTGAACTGTGCGAGGTTCTATGTCTCACTTGATCTTCGTGAGATTGGCTTTCCCTTTGCCAGGATGTTTTCTTTCTTGAATGGCGTGAGAACTGCGCGAGGCGTTCTTCTTCTGATAATTGCATCCCGCGGTGACTGCACGAGGAATCTTCTGAAGCTCTCTCCTCAGCCATTCTGAGCGAACTGCACGAGATTGAGAGAGGTCTGCTTTGAACTGCGTAACACTGTGCGATGTGTTCTACTCTTGAGCTTCACGAGAGCTGCGCGAGTTTGAGTTTCTGAAGCTCTTCAGTCATTCATCTGCGCGAGAGGTTGCTGTAAAGCCTTGGGAAGCTCAGTTGAACTGTGCGAGGCATATTTCTCCTGAATTCAGAGTTCATTCTTCTGAGGGATACCTGGTGCCAAGGCAGGCTCCTTAATAGGATTCTTGGCCTTATTTCACTGCTGATTATTACCTGCACAAAACACTTAACAAGAACTTATTAAGTGGCTAAGGGTCTAATCAAAGGTTAAGTTAAGGGGTGAAAAGTGGTACTTTTCAGGTCTTAACTCACCCCCAAACCTAATCTTTGCTAGTCCCTTAGCAAAGCTACATTAAATCTACTCTAAAAATTAAATGCCACTTTCGTAGGGAGCATGGATACATTTAGCATATTTACCAAGCCTTTTAAACCCCTAGGTGTTCCCTAATGGAGGAGTGAAGTCTCCTGAGGGTTTTCAGTGAAGACACCCACAAACTTCTCAAATGAAATAGTTAACAAAAGTGCAATGTCATCCAATGAGCAGTTAAGGAATCAGATTTAGTCTACTCTTGAATCAGTACACATAAAAGAAATTTAATTCATTGGTTGCACAGTAACTTAAACAGCATAAACTCTCATGATTGCACAGCATTTCCAAATAGTTTGTAATCACAGAAAACTGCACAAGTGTGTGTCAGCACTGAGCTTATCCTTATGTCAGAAAATTAGGTTAAGGTCATACATAATGCATTCAAGTTCAGACCCAAAAGAAAGCTTTGCAGGGTATACTCTCATAAGGTTTGTTGAGGGGTTCAGTTTCTCACAGGCTCAAGAGCAGTTACATCCCCCAACTGGGTTTGTAAGCATGAGCATAGGCAGAGTTCTTAAGTGCTGACATCATTGTCAGTTCCTCACCATAGATTGGATAATTCCTTATCTTCACATGACAGCTCACTCAACTTTGGATCACAAGGGCTTTTAACTGTGCTGTAATGTGGCTTATGGAGTAGGGTTAAAAAGAATGGAAGGTTGAAAAGGGGTTCCAATTTGAGAAATCAGTAGGTCACAGAGGTGGTTCATGACTTCACCTTCCATAATTCAGCTCCCTTCATCTTCTTTGAGATTTTCGGATTTGAAGTGATCAGTTTCTCTTCTTGATTTTGATTTTCCAATTAAAGTTCCTCTTGACTTCTCTCTTATTCCTCTTCATTATTATTTTTGTTTCTTTTTACTGGAGTTTTCTTCTTTTTATTTTGTTTTTGCTTTTCAGAAATGCCACCATGTTCTCGCCACTATACGCTGATTTTTTGAGATCTTTCTTCTCCATTCGCCTAATGTTGACCATGGCTAGTCCATCTTCAACTCTTTCTCCTTTACCTTCTGAATTCTCAGAGTGAGGGTAGGTTGAATCAGGTTCATAGGTTTAGGTTCAAGTACTCAGGTGTATTTTGAAGAAATTTAGAATTTAAAGCTCAAAGGGGGTATGGACAAGGGCAGTTGCTTTAGGATTGGTCTTTTTAGGCTCAAACTATCCAAGAGAAGGCCTTGATCCTTTCCTAGGTCTCATGAGTACTGTCGGATATTTCAACTTGGAGTTACCTAACTTCTAGTGAGCTCATCTCCTTAGAACTAAAAGAAATGCCTTAGTTACTCCTCAAAGAATAGAAAAATTTTGTAGGCCCAATTCTCACTGGTTATGGTCATCCTTTGAACTTTCAAGTATGTCCTCACCTTTTTCTCTCTCTAATGATTCACTAAGTGCAGATACAAGTAGGTTTCCTTGGTGATATTATCATGGAAATGTGGAATATTAGAAGTTTATAATGTCCAATGTTTGCATAAATTTTAAACTTCTTAATTTCATGATTCTTAAGTGAACAGAGGTCCATTTCCATATTGCTCAGATGAGTCTGCTGCACTTATGTTAATTATTCCATTGGCAGGGTCTGCTTGCTATACCCCCAAACCTATGAGGAGCAGTGTCCTCATTGATTCAAGGTGAATGTGCAGCAGAGTTATTACAACATAAAAGAAAAGGAAAGAACAGGGAACAAAACACACAGGCAAAGCAAGATAGTAACGACAGGGGAAAAGTCTATGAAATATTAGAAATGTACAAAATACAAGAGAACAGTTGTAAAAGAAACAGAGAAATTCCTAGGTACAATCTAGTTAAAGTTTGTCTTAAAATTTATCCCATCCCATCTTCCTTGCATGCTCTTATAGGAGAGCCTCTTCTTCTTTCTTCTTTCGTTCCCTCTCTGCCTTTCTTTGCTCGGGAGTTTTGGGTATGGTAGGAGCCCGGACCCTCATTTTTCTCTTCTTGGGTTCAGGAATGATCTCCGAAGATTTAGCAGTGGTTGGCTCAGGGGGTTTGGTGGGAGATTTTCCTTTGGGGCCCTTACCTTTGGAGGCTTGCCCTTGCTGAGGCAGAGGGGGAATAAGAGATGATTGGGCGTGTGCTGGCTCAGGAGGGGCAACGGGGGATTTGGCTTGGGCTGGCACCTGAGACCGGAGAGGACTTTTCCCCTTGTCTTGTTTAGGGGGAGCCACAGGAGATGGATCTAGTAATTTCACTGTAGGAATGGCAGGGCTCTTCCCTTTCACTGGTTTGCGTAGTGGTGGTGCCTCCTCAGACTGGGCAGATGTTTCTTTTCCAATTTTCAAAGAGCGAGTTGGGGGAGTGGTCCTCTTTGCAGCAACTTTCCTTCGTTGAGGATAGGATTGTGCCGCAGGGCCAGATGAAGGAGCAGCAACAGTAGGTTGGGCACTGGGATCCGTAGGTGGTGCTGCATCAGAGTCGAAATCAGAAGGAAAGAGCTCGGTAGGGTCCAATCCAAGGGCAGCAGCGGCCTGTCTGCGTTCTTCTTTGGAAAGGAGGCGCCCATGGGGATCATCCTGAGCAGAAGCTCTGGTGACCTTTGGAGGTGGGGATGGAGGGGCCGGCCTTTTGCCTTTTTGGGCTGCAGTGGCTTTCTTAGAAGTGGGCTTTTTCTTGGAAGGGGTGGATTTTCTTTTGACAGCAGGAGAGGGAATAGAGGGGGCCACTGAGGTAGGAGGAGGAGCTGCAGTAGGGATTACAGCAGGAGCAACAGGCAATGTAGGTACTACAGAAGGAACTGCAGTAGGCATTTGAGGAGGAACAGGAGGAGCTACCAGAGTGGGGGCTGTGGGAGTTGGGGGAACAGATTGTGTAGGGGTTGGGGTAGGGGCAGTGGAAGAAGATGGGCGGGCCTGGTTGTGTGGAAGAAGATGGGGCCTCAGGGGGAGCGGTGGCGATGGGGGAGGCCTGGATAGGTTGGGACAGTAGGAAAGCAACTCTCTGTTCCAAGATTTCAATTTTCTTGTTAGCCCATAGGAGATTGGTATCTGCAAGCTCCTTACTGAGTCGGGTGATCTCTTGAGCATTGTTCAATTTTTTCTCTAATAGCCGGTTGTGCTTTTTCACCCTCTCTGCATTGGCCTTTTCCATCTCAGTAGCCATTCTGTAGTATGTTACTGCAGCCTTGTTTGCATTTGATGTCTCCAAAATTGCCTCCCACCCTTTGGAAATATCTCGCAGCTGCTCGTTGTGAGCAAGCTTCAAGTCACTAAGTTTCTACAGCAAGGGGTATTCGATGGCTTGGCGGAGTTGGGCCATGCCATGGAGAACATCCCTCTTAACATAGGGATTGTCCCTCATGGCATGGAGGAGGGTGAAGTAGGGAGGGGTGTAGTAGGAGTGTCTGGGCAAGATTGGTAGAAATGGAGTGGAAGGAGGAGATGGTGATGGATCCTGGGGGAGAGAAGTGGGGGTTGTAGAAATGGTTGGGGTGGTCTGGGTTGAATGGTCGGGTGAATTGAGGAGGGCAGGGAGAAGGGGGAATGGAAGGTATGGGTGGAAAATGAAATGAAGGAAGGGCAGCGGATGTGGATAGTTCAGGGTAAGGGAAGAAGGGATGGTGAAGGGTTGAAATGGAAGGGGTGGGGTGCAAATAGGGGGTGGAATGGGAAAGGGGATGGGAATGGAAAGGGGTCAGTTTGGGTAGAAGTGTTGGTAAGTTGAGGGGAGGTAGTATTAGAGGTGGAAGGATAGGAGAGAGGAAAGGAGTGGTGGGTATGGTATCATGGAGGAGGAAGGATGGAGGTAAGGCAATGGGGGTGGGGTCTGTTGGAACAGGGAGTCGAGAGGTGGAAGGGGTTGGGTCAATGGGGTGGTAGGAGGCGTGTTGGGATTGGTGGGTTTGTCAATGTGTGAAGGGTGGATTGTATGGTGGTTATGTCGGGTTTGCATTTGGGCTTGGGTCTGTGTGGTGTTGGATAGTTGGGTTTGGAGGTCATGTATGAGGGAAAGGATATGAGTAAGGGTATCTGAGGTTGGTTGAGGTGGAGTAGGAGGTTAAGACGGCACAGGATGGAACCGGGAAGTTCGGGCATGATGCAAAGTGGTAGGAGGCGAGGGGAAGGGTGCAGAATGATGTGGTGAAGGGAGAGGAGACTGTGGAGAGGGATGTCTTGGGTGGGCAAGGCATCAAGCAAGGTGGTCATAAAGGCTTGATACCCTGAAGTGGTGGCTAGGTTAAAGTCCAGGTCATGGAGAGGTGGGACTAAGGGTTGGTCAATAAGGGGTGTGTCTATGAAAGTGGGTAAAGATGGGGCAGGGGTAGTGTGAGAGGTTTTCTTTTTAAGGTAGGTTATGGATCAGATGCTATGGGAGAGACTGGGGTTGTGGATTGAGGTATGGTGGGTGAAGGTGGAGTGGTGTCCTGGGGTTCAACACTTTCTTCCCCGGTACGAATAATAGTTGGAGGTGGAATAGAAAAAGGAGATAAAAGAGGAAAAGGGAGAGATGGAATGGGTGAAGAAGGTAGTGGAGAGGCAAGAGTGGTGGATGGAGGAAGAGGTGACAGAAGCTCGCGCCACCTTCTTTGGGGCAAGGTTTTTAGCCATCTTTTGAAAGGCGGTGGTGGCCTTTACCCTGACTCCCTCTCCACCTTTCGGAGACATTCTGAGCTTCAGCCTTCTTCTTCTTCTAGGGATCCATTAGACTTCTGCTGATCCCCCATTGTCTTTTAGCAAAAGTGGTGGGAGTGAGGTTAGCAGATAACTCCCCCACTGGTATCTTGTACCCTCCCCTCAGAAGTAGTCTGGTGATGAGTCTTCCAGAGGGGAGAGTGGATTTTCTTTTTGCAGCCTTGACTTCACCATTGTATCCTTCATAGCCTCGAAGATCAACCATGCAGCATTAAATCCATGGCCCAGAGAGAAGGAATAGAGAGCATCAACAATTGGTGTCCTCCTTTCTTGCTGATGGCCGGAGCAATAGATATTCTTCCTCAGAACTTGATTGATAAACAGCAGTTTGGGCTCCAAATCTCTTCTTCTGATGGAGTCCCATGTGGCTTTCAAGCCTCTGGTAATGGCCTGGGCAATTGTGTCAATGGTGGCACTCACAGGGGCACCATAACCGTAGTTGGGATCAAAACTGGCAGGGATGCCTAAGACTTCAGCGATTAACTCTGGGCTAAGCAGCATCTCAAAATTTTCAACTAATGCAAGGAGGCCTGGCTGCCCCTGTGTGTCTGGTCTAACCCTAAGGTGCTGGTAAAAGAGTTGCACTAACCTAGGGTAGGCTAGTGCAGGAATCATTTGCATCAAGGGGAACAAACCAGCCTTGCGCAAGAACTCGATGGCAGGTGCTAACAATGGCTCAGATTCGAAGAAAGAGATATCGAAAATGGCTTCAGGCTCTAAGGGAATGAAAATGAGGAGCTCAGAGGGTGTAGAATAATCCGGTGTTGGTGCAGCCATCTCAGGGACCACCTCCTGCCCTTTTTGCTGAGTCGTAGAGGACTTGGCTTTCTTAGGGGTAGGCTCCACAGTGGCCTTGTCCCTGGCTCTCTTCACAGGTGCGCTTTTAGGAGCCATCACAACTTTCCTTAGTGAGTGTGCAGTTGAAATTTTGAAAGGAAATATCAGGAGCTGAGTCTAACCCTAAAAGTTAGGGTTCTATTTAATTGGACGCACGGAGGATCTCAAGAGCTCTTAACAGGGGGCAACTATTGATGGAAGCTCTAAGAACAAAAATCCAGAATTTCAAAGTGAACAATGATCTGTAGACAGGATGTCAAGGAGAGAGGTTGAGAGGAGTGGGAGCTAGGGTTTGGTAGGAGAGAAAGAGAAAGCGATGAAGGAAAAGCAATGGGTGGGATTTAAATGTCGCGAGGCTTTGAGCTTTGAAATGTCCGTCATTTGGTTGGGAATGAATGGGTCTCGAGATTAGATGTTCCTTTAAACTGCGCGAGGCAGCCCACCCAGTTATATCTGAAACTCTCGACAGCAAAACAAAGTAGTTCTTTATGAACTGCGCGAGATGGGACCAAACCCATTATTCAGAACCCCGCGATGGCTTAACCGAGGCAGAATTCACTCACCCACTAGTCAGCTTTTTGACCCAGACTTTATGGGTGGATTCTCTCATAGACTCTCTTCCAGGGACACCCATAAGCATTATAAAGCATTCACAAATTCTCATACTCTCAAGGCATTAAAGTCACACATCACGCAAAGCATTCAAATACTACATCATCATTTAATCACTGAAATTATCAAACAGGGGGCGCTGGTATAAAAGTAGGCATTAAAGCACTAAACTCAAATTCCAACAAGATTGCTAACTATTCCTATAAACTGTAAAGTACATATTATACAAAGGTGCACAATTCTTATCATCAATTCAATGAAAGATCCCCTTCAGGGTCTGAGGATCCTTCACCAATCAAAAATTGGCCCTTAGGATTAACCACTGGTTGACTGGGCAACCTTCCCTCTTCTCTTTTGGCTAAGGTGTTCGCTAGTTGTCCAATCTGTTCTTCCATCTTCTTGATGCTCTGACCATGAGAGTTCACAATCTGAGTCAAGGAACCCAAGTTTTGCAGTGATGTCAAGACCTGGTCCTCGAAAGAAGTATTTCTAGGTTGAGAAGGGGGTAAGACCAACTAATTTTGCTGCTGATGGGGCTGCTGGTGGTGCTGGAAGGTAGACCTAGGAGCATTCCCTTGATTGAACTGCTGCTATGGCCTTTGTGGTAAGGCCAACATCTTCTGGGGCTGCATGTAGTTGTCTTGCTTCCACCTCAGATTTGGGTGGTCTCTCCATTGGTAACCAGCATTTTGGTGTTGGTATCCATATGGCTGCCTATTGTAGCCCCCAGATTGTTGCTGGCCATAAGATTGAGCAGCAGCAGCATGTTCCAACATCAATTCAGGAAATTGTCCTGCAGATGGACATTCCTCTACTGTGTGCTGTGGGGACTGGCATATCAGGCATGCCTCCGCCACATGAGAAGCCCTTACATGGTTGCATCATCAATAATTTATCAAACTTCATAGAGGTTTGCCATCTGCAGCTGCAGGTCTTTGTTCCCAGACACATCATAAATTTTTCCTTTGATCCAAAGTAGCCCCACCTTTGACTCATTCTGACTAGTTCTTGCCAGGGATGGCTTTTGAAAAGCATTCTCACTAATCACCTCAAACAATTCCCATGCCTCCTCAGCAGTCTTGTCCATGTAGGATCCACCACAAGAGGCATCAACCATATCTCTATTTTTCTCATCAATCCCATTGTAGAAGCTTTGTACAAGCTGCCACTCAGGGATCTTGTGGTGGGGACATTGTTTGAGCATCTCTTTAAACCTATCCTGTGAATCAAGGTTAAAATCTTTAGTTGGGGATTGAGCAAAAGAAGAATCTCTTCTCAACTCAAGGCAAGTTTGGTCTCTGTGGAAGAACTTGTTAGGAATCAACCGCAGTGGTCTTTCCATGAAGCAATGCTATTGTTGGGAAGAGTGGTCACCAGTCTTGGCCCTATCCTTCAGAGAGAAGGAAAGATTACGAGCCTAGTAGCCTCAGTCCCAAACCAAAGTGATATTGAAAGTGGTGCACAAGGCCAACTGGTCAATATGCTTGTTAGGGTCTTCTTTGCTAAGCCCATGGAAAGTGGCGACATCGGATGATTGAAGTTTTATCTCATAGTTCCCCGAACATCGGAATTGAATGCTAAAAGGGAGTAATAGTCATCCGGAGCATTCAGCTCCTTGGGGGTTCTGGGTTGTTCTTCACCCATAATTGTTGTCACAAATTCACCTGGGGGCTCTCCTGTGGTGTGCCTGTCTCTTCTAAGTCTCCTTCCCCTTTCTAACTCAGGGTTAAGAGGCTCTAAAAAGCGTGAGGATCTCCTCCCTAGCATACAAGCACACCAACAGCAAGGAAAGCTTCTTGCAGGCACATTGCAAAAGAATAATTATACACTAACAAATTTATCTAACTAGTTTACAGCTATTCAAAGAATACATTTAAACTATCCTAGATACTGCTAAAAAAATTGTTTAAGAAAGATAGATAGAGCTTTAAAAGTCAGAGAGTTTGTAAACAGAGGTAGCTAAGCTCAAATTGCAGTCCAACTATCCTTCACTGCTGCTGTCGAGATCTGCAAGAAAGGTTCAAAATTATGTCAGCAGTATCAATTATTCGCATGTGCAAAGAATACTAAGAATACAAAAACTAAGGGTCCACTAATAGATCATCTTTCCTCGACAACGGCGCCAAAAACTTGTTGACTACTTCTAGTGTGCTTTGATTATTGGTTGATGGTGAAAGTTATTTAAAAATCAAAGACAGAGTAAAACAGGAGGTGAATCCAGCACAACTCAGAAGTCCTAGGCATGCAAGATACAGGGTCCTTTGTAGCAAGTTTTGATACGTAAGAGTTTGTCCCACAGGGAAAGGTGATCTAAATCTCCAAGGGAGCCATCTCTAGTAGTCCCTCCAGATCTGTCTACAGATCTGGCAGTCCTAGAAGGAGGGGAGTTTAAAGTCACTTATTCTAAGTATTCTAATAACTAAACTACAGAAAGTGTTGAGAGGATGGATGGAGTGTGGAAAATGAGTATAAAAAGGGTGAGAAGTATGTTATTGAGCCTAGGTCAGAGAAGTTTTGTAACTCAGATTTAGATCTGATGTTATAGAAATCCTATCCAGAGGCTACATTATCACCTCTGAGGAGAAAGGATCCAACCCATCACTCTGCCATGATTCCACCCTTAAGGCTATAACCTGTCCACTTGCATGGTCACAAATTATCCCATAGGGGAGCCACTATCCAGGGATGGGTCAAAACATAACAAGTAAATCATTGCAGGCACTATTTCATCTAGGCTACCAGCTCAAGAATCCATAGGGAACCTCAACCTCTAAAGTTCTATATGTGGGGCTAAGGCTGTAGGACCATGATAGCCTAGACACATAGAACCAGGAAGAGACTGAGTACAACCTTCGATCTAGCTGTCCATTGCTTGAGCGAGGCTACAATGGTCCAGTCACCAGCCTACAATCTCTAAAACCATATCAGATCCAACATCTGATGGCGGATCTATACAAATATGGGGGAGTCTGCCTCTGTACAATCTCTCACCAGGCTTCTACAAGCTCAGGTATAAAGAAGAAGGATCCATCTTGGATCGGTAGATCAGAATCACCCTAAGGCTATAATCTGTTCACTTAAATGGTCACAGACTATCCCAGATGTTATCCTCCTCACGGAGTCCAAAATAAAACAAGATTATGCTACCACCATGCTCACAAGGCTACCGGCTCAAGCTCCCATGGGGATTTCAGATCTAGTGGGTCTGTGGTGGGGCTAAGGTGAGACCATGATAGCCCAGACACCACAGGTCACTTGGATCAGTGGCCCTTAGAATCGATCCTCCATTGCTTTGAAACACAGAAAGTGATGGCGGATCACAAGCGGACCTTACCTTGCAAGCATCTCACACACAAACAACATTCCCACAAAGTATGCAGATCCTATTACAGAACTTCCATTGATCTAATTCAAAACACATACAAAGGCATAGCCAAATCTTTGGACTATGGAGAAGGAAAGAAAAAAAACTACTTACTGCTAAAAGAAAGAAAAGAAAAATGATGCGAGATGGGTTCCCGGATGCCTAAACCTAAGCTCGGTATGGGTTTATATAGCGATTAGGGGTGGCGGTGCATTAGGGTTAGGAAACCCTAATTTTAACGATGCCACATGGCGATAATGATCCTTGGATGCCTCGAGACGTGCATGGAGATTTGAGCATGGGAGTGCATGCCTAATCACGGAAATACCCAAAAGGTCCCTCTGCTGAAGAGATGGAAGTTTAGGGTCAGAGCTTCACTAGGTAGCTGTAGTTTCCCAGACTTGCCGCGTGGTAGCTCTTTGCTCTTCGCTAGGATGATTTGACATTGAAGCTTAAGCCGTCGCGAGGTTGCCTTGGTTGGCTCTTGAGCGATGTGATGAGAGTTGAGCTCTCATTGGGTTGGGTTTTCGAGGTTGAATAGAAAACCACAGTCTCAAGTGTCGGGGTTGAAATTCAAGCGATGTGTGTCGATCGGTCTTATTTGAGCGTGAGAACTTGAGCACTTCTCTTTACTTGGACTTGAGTTACCTCGCGAGGCTCTTTGAGTTGAGCTGTGAGGTTCTATGTCTCACTTGATCTTCGAGATTGGCTTTGCCTTTGAGGATGTTTTCTTTCTTGAATGGCGAGAATTACTGGCGTTCTTCTTCGATAATTGCATCCGCGGCGCTTGCGGGCAGTTGTGAGGAATCTTGAGCTCTCTCTCCTCGGCCGTTTCTGAAGCGGCTGTGAGATTGAGAGAGTCTACTTTGAAGCTGCACGACCTTTGTGTGATGTGTTCTACTCTTGAGCTTCTTGAGCTGCTTGAGTTTGAGTTTGCTCTTGGGTCATTCATCTGCGAGAGGTTCTTTGTAAAACCTTGGAAGCTTAGTTGAACTGCGAGGCATATTTCTCCGAATTGAGTTCATTCTTGAGGGATATCTCGTGCCAAGCGGGCTCCTTAATGTGATTCTTGGCCTTATTTCACTGCTGATTATTACCTGCACAAAACACTTAACAAAAACTTATTAGGTGGCTAAGGGTCTAATCAAAGGTTAAGTTAAGGGGTGAAAAGTGGTACTTTTCAGGTCTTAACAGGTTGATGTGGGAGAGAAGTGGGGTGTATTTTGGGTGGAGGTATGTGAAAAATGGGGTGTATTTGAAGTGGAGGTAAAATTGGGTGTATGTGGAGTGGATGGAGGAAAATTGGGCATGACTTGGGTGGATGTGGGTAAATGGGGTGGATTTGGATTGGATGTGGAGGGAAAATGGGGTGTATGTGGAGGTGTGATTGATGTGGATGGAAAGTTGGGCTCACCGAACTGGCCGGTGATGGTAAACGAGGGTTGGGTGAGCGGAATGGAGACAAGAATCTCCTTCGATTGGGAATGTGGTGGGGATTGTGGTTGGGTTGAGTCCATATTAAAGGCAGTTGGATCGACCACCCAAGACATGGTTTGGCAGTGGGTGGGGCATGGATTTTTTGGGTAGGGCCCAAAAAATTTCTTTTTCCTTCCCTATCGGGATGAGGGCGGGTGTGATGATGTCGTTGCCACAACACCACGGGCTCTCTTTTTTTGTTTTTTTTGTATATATATATTTTTTGAGATTTTTGGATGAATTTTGAAAAAAAACAATTTCAACTTCCCTTTTCTTTGATTCTGGTGGTGCTCTTTGGGGCCTTGGAACTCCCTTTTCGGGTGGCTATTGGTACGTGCTTTTTCTAGGTTCCTTTCAGTCTCCGGAAGAAGTGGCCCAATTAGGTTCGAGTGGACTCTAACTAAAGGCAATAGAATAATAGACTAGGAAATATTAAATTACTGAAAGGAAAAGGTGAATATTAAATGGAGAATATCTGGGGTGATGCGATTGTCAGCTACAGATATTTATCGACGCTGTAATACGTCATTGATCACACGCGGAGATGCGTGTTGACTCCTTTACTGAACGTCGGCCAGTCGACTCCAACAGCTATGGGTTGCCTATGGTCTAACTAGTTTTGTTTTCTAATTTATCTAAGAAAAGGGGGTGGTGGCCCGCTA
Source organism: Chloranthus sessilifolius (assembly GCA_021018995.1). Lineage (NCBI taxonomy): Eukaryota > Viridiplantae > Streptophyta > Magnoliopsida > Chloranthales > Chloranthaceae > Chloranthus > Chloranthus sessilifolius. The sequence goes on from CM037591.1 coordinate 74,151,570, forward strand.
TGCTAAGGAGGATCGACCCCATTCTTGGGTACCCTCCTTAAGCTCCCTTGGGCAAATCAGGTGGCTAAGGTTGAGAAAATTAGAGAAGGTTACAGACCTAATGGCCTCTAGGGTGAGAATTTGGGCAGGGTTTCCTAAGGGGTAGCTCAGGCTAAAGGGTGCTTATCCTTCTCATACTCCTTCGAGAGTCAGGGCTAGCTAGCCAGTGTTACTAGCCTGACTACCTTGGGATCCTAGAGAAGAGTCTATAGTTCTAGAAGTTTAGAAAAGTAGCTCAACCCCTTTCTTTGGGATCCCTAGAGAGAAACTCAAAATTTCTAAGAGCTAAGCTTTAAAGAGGAGAAAAAATGATTGAATTGATGTGTTGAATGGCTGTGGGGTAGGGGCCTTTTCATAGGTGTATGGGTAATTACGTGCCCTGGGGTAGGTTGAAAATTGGTTGATGGGTTCCAATTGTGCACCCTATCTTGGGTGTGTAATTGGATTATGCGCTCTATCCAGGGCGCTTAATCCAATTTGAGTCAGTCACAGACTCGGGGGTGACCGGTTGACTGGCTCAGCTAGGAATCCTAGTTCCATCTCACTTGGAACAAATTACGCGCCTTGTGGGGGGCATGTAATCCATTTAAGCACATGGTTATATGCACTTAATTGAGGAATTTGGGCGGTCAAGGGAATTAGGGGTCATGCCCAACTAGGGACCAATTACGCACAGGTGGTAGTGTGTGTAATCCTTTATACGCTCTAGACAAAGCGTGCAATCGAGTCCTAAGGGCGATCTGAGCAAGTGGAATCCTGGTCCAAGTTGGACCAATTGCTCACTTGTGGTCGGGCGTGCAATTGAATTGCGCATCCTGGGAAAGCGCGCCATTTAGGCCTTAGGGCGGTCCGTAGGAAGAGTAGCCTGGCCCATGTGGGACCAATTGTGTGCATGTACCGATGCATGTAATCAAATTGTGCATCATGGATAAGGCACGTAATTCCGGATCTTCCCCGATCTAGATAGGATCTGAGTCACAGAGCTATTGTTTTAGCCCAGGTCTCAACTATATACTATTGTTTTAGTGTATAGTCCTCGTGTTTAGGGTTTTAAAGTGTGAAGGCCTTCGGATATCGGCTTTTGACCGAATGGGTTTGTATACTCCGAGAGGGCGAAAATGGGGTGTCAATAGATGCCCCTCTTCGACGCGTTCTTGTGGGACAAGGATGCGTCGAAGAAGTAGATACCCCCCCTTTCAAGGGTGCCTTCTCATTTCATTGATAGATCACAAGTGTGAACCGTGGAGCTTACATGACATGCTTGCTTTCTTATCTATCAGTACAAGCGAAGAGGGAGCATTCGAGGGCCCAGTGGTACCTGTCAAGAGGTATATCCTCATTCGCGGGTGCCAGTGGCATCCCATCTCATGTCGCAACCTACTACAAGTGATAGTCAAACAGGGGAAATTGATGCAATCGAGGTACTGGGGGGCATCATATGAATGTCTAGAGATAAGGTCAAGTGACCAAATAATATGATATAATATGATGGCGAAGGCTTTCACAAGTCATGTCAGGTTGGGCGCATCATTGCTCACACCAGTGATGCGTCAGGAGTCCCTTTCTAGTGGACATTTGTGATTTCTCAGAGTTGATTACACTCGGTGTTTGGTTTCCCATGGGAGAGAATGGATTGGGGTGATGAGAAGTGAAAGTTTGATAGATAGGGTTTTTTTTTTAAATTTTGAGATTTATTAACTTAAGATCAATTCGGTAGCAAAACTTTGGAATACGTGACTTTCGAGACATCATTGAGTAGATCCATCGGTACGGGATTTGTGGACCCGACCTTTGTTGGGTTGTCAAGATGACACTTGGTATGTCGAATACTCAGTCTAACCTTTCTCATAGATATTGATGATTGTCTCTTATGGGAGGACTACAAAGATTCGTGGGTTGGGAGAGATGGGTTTTGAAAATGTTTGACTTAATATTACTAAACTATAGTTGTACAAGAATCTCGAGTAGGGGATGGGGGTGATACTTACCTAATTTATCATCGGCGAAAGGCCCTTGTATTGCTCATGATGGGATGTGGCGATTGTATGATGAGAGGATAGAGTTTGCTTTTCGCGATGGAACATTGGTTGAGATTCCTTCCCCTTTATGTTTCTGCCGTGGCAAGACCCCATGAGTGTTGGCATTGTGGGGTGTGATGATTGTTGCAATGGGACATGTTGATCATCGCGATAGGATGTTTGGTTAAGTTTCCTCTTCTGGTTGTGTGTTATGGAGGGTTACGACGATGGGGATGATTGTGATCGTGTTGACATGGGACTTGCCATTTGCTGATGTTGCGACGAGACTATTACAATATATTGTTATAGGCAAGTGATGGGGCATTGGTGTTTGATTAGTTTTCCTTACTTTGTCAGATCTTGGGTTGCGTAAAGGAGATGATTGGTTCGCTTAGTAGCAGGGTTGTGTCGCGAGGGGAATTGTGGGTGCGCGATGGGACAGTAATGTGCGAGGGTACGCGATGGGACAAGGGTGTCTGGAGGGGGTAGAGGGTTTTACTTGTTTCGGGGGGAGGTGAAATCACACATCCACCCACATCATCCACGTCGGTTGAGTTTATCGTGTTTTATTTCTGAAAGCCTTCTTGTTGGTATTTATGCATTGTCCGGATGGTCCCCTGGGTTGTCATCTTGATGTCTCCTTTCGATAGAACAACAAGGAGACAGTTCATTTTTCTGATCGCGGTGGGACGGGCAATTATATGTTTCTGTGAGTGTGCAATTATTTTTGCTATTACTATTTGGGGTTTTAGTAATTTTGCTAGTTTATTTTTCATAGTGGAGCGAGCGGTGAGTATTTGTGGTAGGACGTCAGGGAGTGATTCAAAATTTTGAGTTGTGCTAGTCGTGATGGGACTATAGGGGTCTTCCTTCTGGTGTAATCCTCGGGTCATGGTGGGATAGAGGTAATCGCATGATGGATCATGGCAGTGAGTGCGACTGATTGTGTTTCAAGTTGGTTATCAGTTAAACGTGTAGCATGGTTCGGGAATGATGCACGTCGGAGTTGGCATTTAATTCAATTATGCGCTAGTGCTACTGCGGGTGATTGGAGGGTTAGAGAGTCAATTACGCTATATGAGAGTATAATCCAATTACACAATGGTTGTCAGGCATAAAATTGAAGCATCGGTGGTCATAGGGCAGGGTGCCCGAGCGACTTTTCAAATTCTGCGCAGGTTCCTTAGCACGTGTTTGGTTCGTCGTGCCTTTTGGGCTGACGGAGCCCCATCCACGCGCCCTATGTGGACCCTTAATTTGGAATGTACGTAGGTTCGCCGATGCTTATTTAGGTTACGGGTAGTCATCCGGGTGCTTAATTCAGTGGACATCTATATATACCTGAGCTTTCTTCATTCCTTCTCCGCTTTGCACGAGCCCAAGTGTAGAATGTCTCGATTCCCATGTTTCAGTGATTTCGTACGATCCAACCGTCCGATTGTGATGTCGCTTCTTTCGATCTTTGTGATTTCACGCATTCTTCATCCCGAGATGATTTCGGATGACATAATTTGGAGATGTCACAGTGGCTTGGGGGTGTTGCAATTGCGGTGCGGTATACATCCGCCATTATTGTTTGAAGGTTGGACTCCCGACCTTTGAAGAATCAAAGTTTTAAGCAGGGCGACAGAGGAATTGAAGATGGCAGGAGGGAAGTCATATAAATGGATGGATAGGGTGTTGCCCAACCATTCCTCTTGCTTTTCTGTTGCTTCTGATTGGACCTCCCGTGTATCGCTTGCTTTTATGTTCTTTTTGGGTTCTAGGTTTCTTTAGGTTTTAGGTTTTTATTTTTGGTTGCATGTTTAGGGGGTATGCCCCCGGTGACACTTGTAAAAGTTTTTATTATAAATAAAGCTGTGTTTTTGTTTATTGTGTTTGTTTTATTTATGTTTGTTCATATTTATTGTTGTGTGTTTCTTGGGTTATGTCGGAGGGCGAATGGGTAGTGTTAGGATGCTATTGGGGTATGCGTTAATTTTTTTTTCAGCGTATATTGTGTGTAGACTTGTTGTCTTTTGGGTGTTTGATGTGCTTATTTTTTGGCTCCCATGGTGGAAATGTAGAAACCAAACTGAAAATGCCCCAGTTTGGGGTGTCGGTCTCGTGACCTGATTATCGCTACGAAGGTGCTAGTTTTTTTAAAAAAATGCCCCAGTGTCAAGTGATGGTGACACTTTTATCAACCTTGCAAATATCTTGGAGTGTGTTTGTGATGATCCCATGTTGGGAAGTAGTCTGATTACTTCGACCACATGTCAGGCTTGATTTTATAAGTACTGATTGATCGTCATGTATCGTAGCCTTAAACAAGGATGAGGTGAATGGTGGATAATGAGTGATTGCATCACTCGCTATTCGAGAGTTTTCGATTTTATCCTCAAGGAGATTTTGAAAATCATTTGCCTCATTGTCCAAAAAGAAAATTAAGGGTGAAAAGGAGGTAAGATTTATTGATTTGAGGGTATCTTCTTATTCAATAACTTTCTGAAATAGTAGTCAACTACTTTCTAAAATAGTAGTCAACTACTTTCTTCTCGGGGAGTGTAGTGTGGTGCCATAATCGAGTTGTCCATCATGGTCCAACACCATCAAATCGTCAAATTATATGGTTAGCATGAGTTTTATCCTCCTCCCACCACCGTACGACGATATCTAGTAGTGTGAAAATATTAGGAATGCTCTCGCGATTTTGCATATGCCTCTCTGGTGGGGAATACTAAGGGTGCGCTCACAGTTATGCTTATGCTTCCCTGAATTCATTGGCTGTTCATTCATCGTATTCTCTTGCTCAGTTGTGCTTATGCTCTCTATATTTTTTTAAACAACCTGCTAACGCAAGAATTATGAGGTTTGATGGAACCTTGCATTTTCATTTTTTCTGCTCTAACATCAACTCCAATGGCTGAAGAGGTTGTATGAGAATCTAGAATTTTCTATATTTTAAAAAGAGAGTTTCTTAATCCGCTAGTCCTTTCGATCAATTTGCCTGAATTGGAAGGTGGTTAATGAGTTAGATGATACTCAAAAGGATTTTCAAGAAAATAATGGCCTATGACTGACTGATGCCTTACGATGACTACGAGGATGATAAGTATATAAGTACGCCTGTTTAGGCTACGGGGCATGATGATCATTAAGTTATGAATATCTCTCCAAGTTTTAGGAAGCCCTTCCCCTGTAGTTGTTTCCTTTGCATGCTGCTGAGATAATGAAAGTACTTTCCTTACGGGTTTTAATTTCCTTCAGGCGAGGCGGTTGTGTAGGCATTGTTTTCTTAGCACTAGCTCCCCATCTTCGAGTTTTCTGCACTATAAGCATACGTCAAGAAAATTTGGGCACAAAATATGGGGATCAGGGATGCTACTAGGTAAAAGAATATTATTTTGTGTTTTTATATATATTTTTTATTTTTATATGTTTATGTATTTCTTTGATTTTTCTATTTTTGAGTATATATTTTTGTTTTGCATATTTATTATTTTTGTTATTTTTTAAGATACAACATCAATTCCTTAAGTAAGGACTGCCTCAGGAAGTCGACTCAATGGGATATCATGTTGAATGGTCAAGTGACCATTTGATTTGATGCTCTTGTTTTAGGGTCCTCGATCACGCTTGATCTAATTGGCTTGGGATGAGAGAGGGGTCACATTCAGGTTTGTGGTTTGGATGCTGAAGGGTTCATCGAATAAAGTGTGATGTCATTTTACTTTGTCTTTTGATATATCTTTTATGGTCGGTGGCTCCTTGTTGGGAGGGACCTTCTTTTGCATGTCATTAGAGTAGGGCATGTTGTAAAGTTGGGGCGTGAGACAGGGACCTTCCCATGAGATTTTATGCGTTATTATTTTCAGTTGGTGGTTATTAGATAATGTTTCTGGCTTGTATCATTTTAGTTTTATGAAAGGAGTTAGTTGGAGGGGAGTGTGATGTTGATTTCGTATGGAGAGTGACAAGGTGAGACAGAAGAAGAATGAGAGAAAAAGGTAAGTGTGGACCATGGTGGACCCTTCCTTTGCTTGGGGGCATTTAGATTTGTTTAATTCTTCTTGTTTCGTTTGATTCTCACTTTTGGTTTATCATGAGGCTGCTTTAAGGTTTTATTTGTGATCTTTCAAGGTGGTTTGGTTTTAGAAGTTTGAGGTAGCATTGTTGCCAGTTGGGAGTCCGTGGGAGTGTTGGTCATGAGGTCTATGGAAATTTGGGCCGGAAGGTCAGAAGTGGTTTTGGTTAGGATGTCAATTTTATGTCGCGAGGTTTGAGGATTTGGCGATATGTCAATTTTGGGTTTGATTTGATTTCAAGAGTCAGAGGAGTCGACGTCCTCTCTTCTTATCTATTCCTCAGAGAGAGTTGCCTTTGGTCTCTTGTAACCCTGTATAAGTCGGTTAGAGACCGGAGAAAGGCATCGACTTCTTTTCCTCCTTTTGGGAGTGCACTAGCAGTGTGGTCTACAACTTGCCTATTTGGATAGCTTTGCTCAGTACCACTTTCTCCACTACTATCGCTATGATTCATACTTTGTGAAGTGAAGGGGTATTTTTAGCTTGCACTAACCATATTTACCTGGGCACGACGCTGGGCTGTCCATGGGGACAACATAATGTTATACTTGAGATCGCTAGGGAGGCCCCATGAGTATAGGTCGATATCATTAAAGTTTAATTTTTTGATGCCTGGCATTTTTAAAATAGTTTATTTTTTATTTTTTATTTTAAAAAGCTGGGTGTGCCGTGTGTGTGTGTAAAGTGGAAAATAAATTAGAAAAATAAACAAAACCAAACTAATTAAATCGGGGCAACCCTAGCGAAAGACGTCCCATCGCGATCGTCAGTCTGTTGGTACATGCTTTTTCTGGGTTCCTTTCGATCCCCGAAAGAAGTGGCCCACTTCAGTCTGAATGGACTCTGGCTAAAGGCGATAGAATAATAGACTAGAAAATATTAAATTACTGAAAGGAAAAGGTGAATATTAAATGGAGAATACCTGGGGTGATGCGACTGTCAGCTGCAGATATTTATCGATGCTACAACACATCATTGATTATGCACGGAGATGCGGGTTGACTCCTTTACTAAACATCGGTTGGCCGACTTCAGCAACTATAGGTTGCCTATAATCTAACTAGTTTGATTTTATAATCTATCTAAGAAAAGGAGGTGGTGACCCGCTATGCTAAGGAGGATCTGCCCCGTTTCTGGGCACCCTCCGTATTCTCCCTTGGGTAAATTGGGTGGCTAAGGTTGAGAAAGCTAGAGAAGGTTAGGGACCTGATGGGTTCTAGGCTGAGAATTTGGGCTGGATTCCCTAAGGGCTATCTGAGGCTAAAGGTCGCTTATCCTTCTTGTACTCTTTCGAGAGTCAGGGTTAGCTAGCCAATGTCGCTAGCCTGACTACCTGGAGATCCTAAAGAAGAGTCTGTAGTTCTAGAAGTCTAGCAAAGCATCTCAACCCCTTTCTTTGGGAACCCCAGAGAGAACCTCAAAATTTCAAAGAAGTGCTAAGCTTTAGGGAGGAGAGAAAATTATTAAATTGATGTGTTTAATGGATTTGGGGTAGGGGCCTTTTTATAAGGGTACGAGTAATTATGTGCCCTGGGGCAGGTGCCTAATTGGTTGATTGGTTCCAATTGTGTGCCCTGTCCTGGGCATGTTCTTGGACTACGTGCCTTGTCTGGGGCGCTTAATCCAATTTGAGTTGGTCACGGACTCGAGGGTGTTCGGCTGACTGGCTCAACTAGGAATCCTAGTTCCATCTCACTTGGAACTAATTATGTGCCCTATGGGGGCATGCAATTCATTTAAGAGAATGGTGCGCATGATTATATGCATTTAATTGAGGAATTTGGACGGTCAAGGGAATTAGGGGTCAGTTCCAACTGGGGGCCAATTACACGTAGGTGGTAGCGCGTGTAATCAATTACCTGCTCTAGACAGAGAATGCAATTGGGTCCCTATGGCGGTCTGAGGAAGTAGAAACCTGGTCCAAGTTGGACCAATTTCTCACCTGTGGTCGAGCGTGCAATCAAATTACGCATCCTGGGGAAGGCACATGATTCGAGCCTTAAGGCGATCCGTAGGAAGTGTAGCCTAGTCCAAGTGGGACCAATTGCGCGCATCTATCCATGCGTGCAATCAAATTGCGTGCCTTGGATAAGGTGCATAATTTGAGATCTTCCCCGGCCAGGATCGGGTCCGAGCCACATAGCTATTGTTTCAGACTGAGTCTCAACTATATACTATTGTTTTAGTGTATAGTTCCTGTGTTTAGGATTTTATGGTTTAAAGGCCTTCGAATATCGACTTTTGAGCGAACGGGTTTATATACTTCAAGAGGGCAAAAATGGGGTGTCTACAGTGGAATTCACACCCCTAATTCCTCCCACGGTGGGATCCCAATGCGCTTTTAAAGACTCATAGGAAATCCTTTGATCTATGTAAAGGCACGAAAATCTATGAGACAACCCAATCCCTCGGAGGAGTCAATAAGAGTGCGACCTCTCTTAACTGACGAGGGTGTTTTGGGTGTCAAGGGTGTGGGATTTATCAAGGGTCTTGAAAAACCACTAAGCGGGGGATTCGGGAATGGTGAAAAAAAGGCCCCAAATTCGGGTTGCTCAACTAGAATAACCTAAGCATGCATATTATGTACACAACGCTTAAAATTCTGAAATTTTGGCTTTGCATACATATTATGTAAGCAAGGCAAAATTATGAAATTTTTAGCTTAGCGTGTGTAATATATATACAAGGCTAAATTCTAGGGATTTTGGCCTAGCATTCGTAATATGTACGCAAGGCAGATTTATATCACTATATATTTTCTCCAGCAGTAGTAGACCCAAGTTGGGGTTCTGTTTTGGCTTTTCTGGAAGCGATGCTTTCTGGGACTGCTTCTCTTTGTTTTTTGGGTCCCTCATTTTCGCACGTAAGGGATACACTGCTGTTTCGATGCGACTAACACGCTCCCCAAGGGTTTTAAGGCTAAATAACAAGATCGGTCACCCACCCGATATACCTTCAGCATGAATGCCTTGTCAGATACTCGATGGGGTGGTTCTTTTCAAGATCATCACTACTAGGATTGCTGCTCTACTTGGAATCGGGACGGGTGTATCGCTACCTATTTTTCCCACCTCTTTTGTAAAATCTACCTACGCAAAAATGGATTTAAGCCCCCTCTTAGTTCAATTTTAAGTTCAATTTTTAGGGAGTTTGCTTAAGTTAAAAAACAGGTCGTGAGAATCCCATGCCGCCTCTACGGGACAGCGTCCACTGTTGGAATATGAGAAGGAGTAAAAAATGACAGGGCCAGCCAAGCGACTAGGCGGGAAACGTAAAATATATCAAGTAAGCCTGCCAATTGGCTAAGGCGGTAAAATGACGGCTAAGGTGAGTAAAGACGGAATCATAAATGCTCAAGTAGGCCTGCCAAATGACTAAGGCATGTAAAGATGGAATCATAGGGGTAAGTAAAATATTGAATCGTAGGGGTAAGTGATCAGTCACAGAATATGTCATTTTATCACCCTTAACTTAGTGATGCTAGACCCTTAACAAGATAATGATGTGCAGATATTAAGAATAGCCAGCAAACAAGAGCCAAAGTATTAATCTTCGTCAAAATGAACTCAAAAAGCGACAAGAAAGACGATCGAGTGCAGAAGGCAATTCAAATCATACTTGGAAGCCAGTAAAGTAAGAAATCGCAAAAGATGAATGAACAAAGCTGAAGTGGAAACAAGAAATTGTAAATTAAGATTCTTCAAAAGGCATTTCTAGAATAATGCGATATAAGAGGCTTGCGATCATTCATACAGAAAAATCGTACAGACAGAGAAAGAGCTGCACAGAAAAGAGAAAATCGTAGTCACGATTTAGCAAGAATGAAAGCTCCTGTTGCTGTTGATAACGTGGGAACTATACCGCCAAGCATATAATTAGAAAACTTCTTGAATTAGAAATTCAGTAAATCACGGATCTGAGAAGTTGACTAAAGATTCCTAAAAGAACTCTGTTGCTGAAATAGAAGAAAAATCTTGCGCACATCTACCAATCAAAGCAGGGAAGAATTAGGATTAGAAGTAGAGTTATATTAGGAATCCTTTATTCTTAGTGGCTTTCTTTTCTTAGGATTTGAATAATATAATCCGACTCCTTATGATCTAAAAATAAGAAAGCTCGACATAGGAGAAGAGTTATCAAAGGAACTCTCAGCATCAATTGATGACTGAGGTTGGGTTTTCTTCCGATCAAATTTGGTTTAGTTTAGTTTAGATATCCAAGGTTTCTCAAAAGCAATTGAGAGTTGGAAGATTAAAGTAGAGTATCCATAATTTCTTAGAAGCAATTGACGCCTGACTTAGGGATGAAAGATCTTTTTATTGTTTTCTAGTTTAGATTTATTTTCTTGCACTTTACTACTTTGTAAACATCTAAAAGTTTTATTTGAATTGACGACTCAGATTAAAATTTACAGATTAGTGTAACGGTTTTACTTTTCCATTTTCAATTTTCTGGAGTTTGATTGATGCCCAAATTCTACGAAGATTGTTGATTAGTATAAATCTGTGTTCAGAAATTCTAATTTTTAATTGACGCCTAAATTCTAGAGGACTGAAATACAGTGTAATAGTATTATTATTTACTGAAAAGTACCACTTTTCACCTCTTAACCTAGCCTTTACTGCACCTTGTAGTTGTCTAATAACCCTTTGTTTAGCTTGTTTTGTAGTTAGGAATAATTTTGTAGCTTAATACAAAGTTCATGCCTTTAGTGCGAAAAAGAGAGAGAATTCAAGCCAAGGATGACTGTTGTGCCAAAGACTGATGGAACACCATGGTGGTACACACCAGGGTGACTAGTTTGTATGTCAAGGTGGACCAAAGAAGTTCAGCAAATGAGAGGAGTATGGATATGAATGGAGAAAGTTACAATAGTAGCATATGCATTACAGAAGAGGTGTAGAAGTATTGCCTCACGCAATCACAAAGGTTGCCTCATGCTATTTAAATCTGTAGTAAAGCCACCTCACGCAGCTGATACCTGCAGCACAAGAGAGCTCATAAACAACTTGCGCACTCAATGAATTAACCAGAGAACTGCTTCGCGCAGCAGTCGCGCACTTCAACTACTATCAACACTCAGAGTACTCGTGAAGCTCTCGCGGGATCAAGTCTCAAGCAGCCACGCGTGCAATCTCATGAAACCAAGTTATATAAAAGAATCAAGCAAGCTCGCGAAGTTCTCACATAACTCAAGAGGAGAGAGAGCTCCAGAATTTCTCTCGCGTAGCTCTCGCAAGGGTGAAAGCCAAACCCTCCACCGCGCGAGCTGTTCTACTCATTTCACAAGGAGCTTGGCAAAAGGTAAATTCATTTTCGCGAGACCCTCGCGATAGAAATTTTTGAAGCTCTACTGTGCAAGCAAAGCCAAAGCACTGTAAACTATTCCTCATGAGCGCATTTCAAAGCAAAGCAGTTGCGCGACAATTCAAAGCCTTCTGCGCGAGCAAGGAGCTTTCCAAGCCAAATCTGACCTCACGAACACTCTGCAAACTGCGTGAATGAATTAAAGAACCAAAGTCAGCCCTACAAAGCTCGGGCCCTCCACTTCTCATTCTATACTCAAGGACCTTTTAGGGATTTCCCCAGGTCCAGGGCACACATCCCGAGGCCCTGATCTCCATACACACATCTTGACGCATCCAAGGGTTGTAACCAAGCCACGCTATCATAAAATTAGGGTTTAATCTTCTCTTAGCCAAGGCATCAATGACTGAGTATATAAGTCATAAATTTAACTTAGAAAATATCTCTCCTTCAACCTGAGTCAGCTGTGAGCTCTAGCAAATTAAGGTTAGGATTTGATCACCCTCTTTTTCTATTTTTCTTCCTCCTTAGCCTAGCACTTGCTAGCTATGACCTCTATAAGCAATTAGGCTTAGTTTTATGCAGTTTTTGTAATGGGTCTTGTATACATTGGGAGTAGTTGAGAGTTGTTATGCACAAGGCTGCTGCCTTGAGAAATTTCATTGTAAGTATTGTTTAATCAATGAAAATTTGGATTTTAATGCTTAGTCAATCTGTTGTTTTCCTATTTATCCATAGTATTGTTTGATTTATGCCATATACTTAAGATTTTAGCTGATTTGAAATCCCCATGGAAGCTTGAGCCTGTAGCCCTGTGACCATGGTGGTAGCAGCAATTATCATGTTCCATCTCAGTCATCTGTGGTTGGGATAACCTCTGTGGATTGCCTATGACCATTAAAGTGGATAGACTATAGCCCTAGGGTGATTTCAAGCCACAAATCTGAGAAGGATTCTTTCCCTCTGCACTTGAGCTTGTAGCCTTGTGAGAGGTTGTTGCAGGAACAAGATCCCCTCTATTTTGCTTGACCATCATCAAATGTTAGATCTGATTTCTCTGTAGAGATTGCAGACTTGTGAGTTGGGTCATTGCAAGCCTTTTATAGCAATGACCAGCTGCATTTAAGTTCTGAAATAGCCCTTGAACAACTATGGTTTCCACTAGTTTTTCAAGAGCTATTTGCTCCCATGGATGCCTGAGTTTGTAGCCTGGCAAACATGGTGTCTGTAATGATTTTAATGATCTGATTTGGCCCATTGGTTGGAAGGCATCTATTGGATAATCTGTGATCATTAAAGTGGACAGGTTATAGCCTTACGATCAGTCCATTCCCTTGGAACAGATTGGTTTTCTAAATTGATTCATGTGGTTTGATCCTCTCTATTGGATAACCTGTGACCATTGAAGTGGACAAGTTATAACCTTAAGAGACTAGGTCAAACCATAAGAGTTGAGTTAGATACTTCCTCCTTGCAGATGTGCTTGTAGCCATCTTAAGGATTACTACAGAGACAGTCCTAAATCTGAGTTATATAACTGAACTAACCTTAGCTTAATTGCCTACTTCCCATCAATTTTATCTTTATTTCATCACACATCATCACCACCTTCTTCTTAAACCCTTTCTTTAGGATAGGACTGCACTTTCTTACTCTTCTTTTAGTGTTAATTTAGTGTAGTTGTGACACCCAACTCCCTTTCTCTAGGATTGCTAGATCTGTAGTCAGTTCTAGAGGCCTACTAATATTACCCATTTTAGGTTCTAGATCAATTTCTCTGTGGGACAAACTCTTACTCAAAACTTGCTACAACAGCCTTATATCTTGTAGACTATGTATTTCAAACTTGCTGAATTAACCACTTTCAATCTTTCACTTTTTGATTTATTTTTCTGCACCACTATTTTCTCACTAATAATAAGCAGCATCTGAGATAACCAATAAGTTTTTGGTGCCGCTGTCGGTGATATTGATCTTTTTAGTAGACCTGAGTTATATTTTAATTTAGTCTAAAAAATTCTTTGTAGCTATGCCTTTAATTGAATAAAAAGTAATAGTGATTTTTGTTAGAATTCTTACAGAACTGGATAATAGCAACAGGGAAAAAATAGAGCTACAGCTGGAGTCTGTTTGCACTTCTTTTGCCCTAAGACTCAGTCGATTTGTTTTGAATTCCCTATCAATAGTTTAGTTGTAAATCTGTTTAGCTATAATTTTGTTTGTAATTTTTTTAGTGTAGTGTGAGTATTTTCTTTACCTGCTGATTTTGTGTGTGTATGATTGATAGAAGGTCCCTTAACCCTGAGTTGGAACCTCCAAATCCTGAGGTTGAAAGGGTCCTTAGACTAAGAGGCAATTGAAACTGAGCCAACCCCTATTGTTAAAACTGAGCTAGTTGTGATGGCTGAGAGGCAAAGGACTCTAAAGGAATGCAATGCACCTGAGGATTATACATCTCCCTTTTGCATACAATTTCCTTCAGTTGAGGGAAATTATGAAATTAAGTCCATCTTTTCATGGGCTCAGTAAGGAAGATCCATACAAGCACATTGATCAATTCTTGGCACTTTGCACCACATTTAATATTGTTGGCTTGGGACCTGAAGCCATCAAACTTAGGCTTTTTCCTTTTTCCCTAAAGGATAAAGCCAGCACCTAGCTCTCTAAGCTCTCAATCAATAGCATCCAGACATGGAGTGACCTCCAAAGCCAATTTCTGGTAAAATTCTTTCCCATGAATAAAACTAGTTAGATGAGGACAAATATACTGTCATTTACTCAATCCTCAACTGAAGATTTTTATGAGGCATGGGAGAAGTTTCAAGAACTGTTAAAACAATGTCCCCACCACCAAATTCCACAGTGGCAACTTGTACAAGTCTTTTACCAAGGAATTAATCCCAAGAGTAGGGACATGGTGGATGCCTCATGTGGGGGTAGTTACCTCCACAAGACAGCTGATGAGGCATGAGAGTTGTTTGATATTATAGGTGAGAATTCCATACATGAGGAGTCACTGTCTCGCAATGACAGCCAAACCTCAACTAAAATGGTGAAAGAATCCACCCTAGAGGTGGCATGTATGAGGTCAAGGTGCAGAGTGAATTAGAAAGAAAGGTGGACAATCTGAGTTGAAAGTATGATAAATTGATGAATGTGATGCAGCCTAGGATGGTTGCACAAGTGGAAGAGGCATGTTTGATATGTCAATCTCTCACACATTCACTTCAAGAATGTCCATCAACCAATCAATTCCCTGAATTGGTTATGAAACATGTCAATATTGCCCAGGCATATAGGCAACAACCTGCTAGGTACACATGGAGAAACCACCCAAATCTGAGGTGGAGACAAGACACATACCAACAACCCCAGCAGCAGTCGTTGGTAGCTCCATACAGACCTCAGCCTCAATTCAACCAAGGATATGCACCTAGGCAGAATTTTCAGTTGCCTGCCCTATAGCCAAATCATTTATTCTTGTCCCCACCATAGCCCAGGTCCTCTTCCTTTGAAGAGCAAATACTAACATCAATGCAAAATCTAGGAAACTTTGCACAAACTATGAGCTCTCATGGGCAAAGTATTAAAAAATATAGAATACTAGCTGGGTCAAATCTGTAATGTTTTGAATAAGAGAGAGGAGGGCAGGTTGCCTAGTCAACCCTTGGCCAACCCTAAAGAGTAGTACATGATTGGTGAAGGCCCCTCTACCCATGAAGAAGCTAGTGCAATCACTACCCTAAGGAGTGGTAGGGTGGCTGACAATTTAGTGGGCAGGGCAGCTGAGGAGGCCATGGAGAGTGAAAAAGAACTAAATATGAGTGTTGAGGAACCAATTAATTTATCTCCTACTGTGGAGCAGCATGGACAAAATAAAGGGGCTGATGTTGAGCCCCAACAACAAGCAATAAATGATGAAAAAAGGAAAAAATAAAATTTTGACCATGATGTTGTTAGGCATGCAGCTGTGACACCAGCAGTCCCACAGCTGCCATTTCCTTATGCACTTGTTGGCCCATCTCCTTTTGATAAGGGAAACGCTCAAATAGAGGAAATTATGGAGACCTTCAAGCAGGTCAAGATAAATTTGCCCTTACTTGTGCTATAAAATAGGTCCTTGCCTATGCAAAATTCTTGAAGAACCTTTATACACAAAAGAGAAAAACAAGGGCGCAGTTGTCCAAAAAGGTATTTGTTGTGGAACATGTAGAATCAGTTCTGGCCATAGCCACACCTGAGAAATTGCAGGACCCAGGGGTACCTACTATCCCATGCATAATTGAAAACCACAACATTGGTAGAGCCCTCTTGAACTTAGGGGCCAGTGTGAACCTGCTCTCATATTCTGTATATGAGGAGCTGGATTTGGGGGAGTTAAAATTCACATCAGTTGTGCTCCAGCTGGCTGATAGGTCTGAGAGGAGACCTGTGGGAGTGGTGGAGGATGTTTTGGTAGGGGTGGACAAGTTTTACTACCCTACTGATTTCCTTATTTTGGACATGGACCCTTGCAAATGTAAAACCCCAATTCCTATCATTCTTAGAAGGCCATTCTTGGCCACTGCCAATGCTTACATTCAATATTGGTCAGTGGTGATGGAGGTGACCTTTAGGAATATGAAGGCCCAATTAAATGTGTACAATGCTGTCAGGCAGCCTCAGATGGACATTGAGGATTGTTGTGCAATAGATGTACTAAATGGCCTTGTAGAAGGAGAATTATCCAATCTGTTGGATTGGGATAATGTGACTGAGAACCTGGAAAATATTTGGAGCATGGTTGAGGAGGCCCAAGCTCTCATGATAGAAGACAGAACAAAAATATAGTCTTCTGTGGGCCTAGTGCAGCATTCCAGCTGGAAACCTACATTGCCGCCCCTTCCTCAAACCACCAAGGCACCTTTGTTGCCTTCCATTGAAAGTCCCCCTGATCTAGAACTGAGACAATTCCCAGACACATTAAAGTATGCCTTTTTGGGGCAAAATAAAAAGCTTCCAATGATTATCTCTTCCTCTCTCACTAGTGAGCAGGAAGAGGAATTATTGAGTGTTCTCAAGAAGCACACAAAGGCAATGGGGTGGATAATTGCTGATCTTGGGGGCATTGATGCCTCAGTTTGCATGCACAAAATTTACTTTGAAAAGGGTGCAAAACTCTCTAGGGAGATGCAGAGGAAGCTTAATCGTCACATGTAAGAGGCGGTCTTGAAAGAGATAGTAAAACTATTGGATGCAAGGGTGATTTATCCCATTTCAGATTCAGAGTGGGTGTCACCTATTCAGGTGGTACCCAAAAAGTCAAGCATAATAGTTATTACTTCTGATTCTGGGGAGTTGATGCCAGCCAGGGAGACCACTGGCTGTAGAGTTTGCATAGATTACAGAAAACTCAATTCCAAGACCAAGAAAGACCACTTCTCTCTCCCTTTCATTGACCAAATTCTAGATAAATTGGCTGGGAAGATATTTTATTGCTTTCTTGATGGATACTCAAGGTATAGCCAAATCCCTGTGTATCCTCAAGATTAAGAAAAAATCACTTTCACATGTCCCTTTAGCACTTTTGCTTACAGGAGGATACCTTTTAGACTGTGCAACACCCCAGCCACATTTCAAAGGTGCATGTATGCCATTTTCTTTGATATGATTGATAAGTTGTTGGAAATATTTTTGGGTGATTTTTCAATCTATGGGGATAGCTTTGCCAGTGCTTGAGTCACCTTGACCTGGTTTTGTAAAGGTGTGATGAGACCAATTTGGTCTTAAGCTAGGAAAAGAGCCACTTTATAATAACACAAGGAATTGTGTTAGGCCATGTGGTCTCCCACAGAGGTATAGAGGTTGACAAAGCTAAAGTGGACCTGATCTCACACCTGCCCCCACCCAAAACTGGTAAGCAAATTAGATCCTTTTAAGGACATGCTAGAATCTACAGGAGGTTTATTAAGGACTTCAGCAGAATTGCAAAGCCACTGTGCCACCTGCTGTGCCAGGATGTGCAATTTGAATTTTTACTGAGTGCCTTGAGGTCTTTGAGGTCTTAAAAAAGTGCCTCACCACTGCTCCTATAATCCAGGCCCTGGATTACTCACTCTCCTTTGAACTAATGTGTGATGTATCAGACTTGTCTATAGGTGCTATCCTAGGATAGAGGAAAGATAAGCTGCCAACAGTGATTTATTTTACAAGTAAAACATTAGCAGAGGCTCAGCTCAATTATACCACAAATGAGAATGAGCTACTAGCTGTTGTGTTTACTGTGGACAAGTTTAGACCCTACTTGCTTGGGTCTAAAATTGCTGTGTTTACTGATCACTCAACCCTAAAATACATTTTGGACAAAAAGGATGCAAAACCTAGGTTAATCAGATGGATCCTCTTGCTGCAAGAGTTTGATCTTGAGATCAAGGATAAGAAGGGAGTGGAGAATGTGGTGGCTGACCACCTCTCTAGAATTGTGTTAGATTAATGTCCAGCTGCACCTGTCAATGAATAGTTCCCTAATGAGCAGCTATTTGTTGTTCAGTCTAGTGTGCCCTGGTTTGTACACATTATAAATTTTCTTACTGTTGGTAGGATCCCCCTTCATTGGTCCAAGATGGACAAAGGCCTATTTTTCTCTAGGGTCAAACATTTTCTGTGGGAGGACCCTTACCTATACAAGGTTTGTGCATATCAAATTGTTAGGAGATGTATGCCTGAAAGTGAGTTCCACAGCATTCTTTCTATGTGCCATGAACAGGCCTGTGGACGTCACTTTAGTAGCAAAAAGATAGCTGTAAAAGTACTGCAATGTGGGTTCTACTGGCCCTCTTTGTTTAGAGATGCTCACATACATTACAAAGCATGTGCAAGATGTCAAAGGTTGGGAGGCATTTCCAAGAAGGATTCAATGCCATTGCAATCCATCCTTGTGGTAGAACTGTTTAACATTCGGGGGATTGATTTTATGGGCCCCTTTCCTCCTTCTATGGGTTTCAATTTTATCCTTGTGGCAGTGGACTATGTGTCCAAGTGGGTTGAAGCTATTGCCACAAGGACAAATGACCACACAGTTGTCCTCAAAATTTTAAAGGATAATATTTTCTCCAGATTTGGCACCCCCAGAGCTATCATTAGTAATGGGGGGAGTCATTTCTGTAGCAGGCCTTTTGAGAACCTGCTCAAAAAGTATTCTATTACACATAGGATTGCAACTCCCTACCACCCACAGACCAGTGGGTAAGTTGAAATTTTTAATAGGGAGATTAACCACATCTTGGAGAAGATTGTGAGGATAGATAGAAAGGATTGGGCACAGAAGTTGAATGATGCTCTATGGGCTTATAGGACTGTCTATAAGACCCCTATTGGTATGTCCCCTTTTAGACTGGTTTATTGCAAGGCATGTCATTTAGCAGTGGAGTTAGAACATAGAGCCTACTAGGCTATTAAAACACTGAATGTTGATCTAACTACTACTAGTTCACAAAGGAAATTGCAACTGTCAGAACTTGATGAGTTGAGATTGGAGGCCTATGCAAATGTCAGAATTTACAAGGAGAGATCCAAGGCATTCTTTGACAAGAAACTGATGAGAAAGGACTTCAAGACTGGTACCAAGGTTTGGCTTTTTAACTCCAAATTAAAATTCTTTCCAAGGAAGTTAAGATCCAAGTGGGATGGACCTTATACTATCATCAATGCCTCTCCATCTGGTGTTGTGGAGATCTTGGATCCCATTTTTGGGAAGAACATAAAAGTTAATGGTCAAAGGCTGAAGATTTGTGAAGAAAATTCTATGGAGCCTCCTCAGACCATCCACCTTCATGAACCTTCCACTGCTTAGTGATCCATAGCTCTGTACACTGTGTACCATACTTGTTGAATTTTTGTGTTGTTTTATTTAAAACTCTGTCATGTATTGTCTTTACTTTGTTGTTGATATGCATGTTTTGTTTTGTGTTGTGTTGTTGTTGATGTTGATGTGAATGTTTTGTTATATGAATTTCATGAACATGCTTCCTGCTGAGATTGAAATGTGCATGGACCTGTTGTCATTTAAATGTGAATGGACCTGTTGTATTGTAAAATCATTTGAATGCTAGGAAATTTATTCTGTGCATATGTTGGGAATGGGCATGAACTTATCAGAGGTGAAAGAGATGAAATGTGAGAAAAGTCGGTGCTGTTGCACAATGGCAAGGTGCATTTCAGTATTGATGCACAAGTCAATGTGCAACACTGAGAAAGAGTGGATTTGTCTCTCTCACGAGGCTCAATGGCCTCAATTTTACACTCGCGAGCATTTTTGGGCCTTCTTGCGGGGCTCTAATATGAAAATTGTTACTTCGCGAGAGCCTCGCGAACTAAAGACCTGAAGAATGCCTGCAAATGAACCTCGTGAGGCTTTGCCTTCTCCGCGACATTGAGTTGCGTAAAAAACATTAATCATGTATTTTGTACCTTGCGAGAGCCTCGCGAGCAGACTTCCGAAGCTCACACTATTAACTACCTCGCAAGAACCTTTGTGCTCTGAATATATTCTTATCGCGAGGACCTTTACTTCAGCTACGCGAGGGATACACATGTCCTCTCGCATGGCTCGGATTCATATCAGCTCTGTGAGTGACCTCGCGAGACTCCGGAGTCCCTTAAAAAACATTTCTCACCAGATTGCATTTGTACCACACGAGAAGGCTTTGCCCCGCGAGTACCTGGCGAGAACCGCGTGAGGCACGGGGTCACACACATAGACCCCACAATTTCCTTCATTTCCTCATTCTCTCTTTGCCCTAATTTCCATTGAGCACCTCCAAGCTTCTCTCTCCATTCTTTCTTCTTAACTGCCCATACCACTCCAACTTAGCTACTCTTCTCCTATCATTGTGTTCCACAACAGCTCCCAATCATTTTGCACTTGATTTGGGGAAATTTAATCCGCTGTGCAACATTTGAAGTGGAACCCTAGCTCTCTCGTGGAAAGTGTTCTCACTATTTCATTTGGATTGATAAGTTTGTGAGTTTAGTGTTGAGTAGGGTGCGTTTCTTGTACAAAACCTTCATTGAAGTATAAATTACATAGTCTATGAGTTTAAAGACCTAATTTTTAGAATTGGTGTAGCCATGGCCACGGGTTCTAAATTTATTGATACTTTGGCTACCATGCTAAACCCTTCCCCTATTAGCAGCCCTGTGGCCACTCAAAAATTTGTGAGGATTGCAGAGGCCTCCACTATGGAGACCTCTGAGGTGCCTACATCCCCTATGGTGCCCTAAGTGGAATTGATTAAGAAGAGGGTTGCCCCTGTGAGGAAGGCCAAGGCTGTGGCCTCTAATGCCCCTGTTGTCAAGAAGAGGGCCAGAGACCATCCCTCTACTGCTAAAAGCCCTGAGAAATCCAAGAAAAAATAGAAAAAGGGTAAGGATGTGGTCCGTGAGGTTGCCCCTGAAGAAGAGGAAGAGGATGAGTCACTTAAAACCCCCTCTGATTTTGTGGCTGCCATCAAGCTTGAAGCTGAAACTGCCTTTGACAAGGCTTTCTTTGAGGAACAGCCTAAGACTGTTGCATTAATAGAATACCTCACCAAGGCCTCACTACTACCCTTGCTCAAGCCCCCACTGCAGCTAGTCTTCCCTAGGCTAGTGCAGTTATTTTACCAGAACATCAAGGTGAAGACAAGGGATGATGGAAACCCTACTCTGTTGGTACTGATTGATGATTTTGAGATGCTGTTCAACCAAGCAGTAATTGTTGAAATTCTTGGGATACCAGCAACATACAGACTAGACTGTGGTTTGGGTGCACCTTTGACTGCAACCATCCCTGAAATTGCCAAAGAACTCACTGGAGGGATCACAACCTCTGGGGTGTCAATTAGGAAGAGAGACCTGCATCCAGGCCTGAGATTTATGAATGGGGTTTTGAGAAAAAATGTATACTGCTCTGGGCACCAGCAAGAGAGGAGGTCCCCAATTGTTGATGCCCTCTACTCCTTCCACTGCAACCACTACTTTGATGTTGTAAAGCTGATTTTTAATAGGATGAAAGACATCCATGAGAAGGTTAAGAGAGAGCAGAAGCCCCATGCCTTACCCTATTGCAGGCTCATTACAGTCCTGCTGCAGCTGGGGGGCTACCACTTTTAGATGAATGATGAGAGCCTCAACCTGGCCCCCAGCAAGTGTGGAAAGAAGCAGTGGGAGATTAGTGACACATTGATTGAGAAGAATAAGAACAACAAGGAGGAGTTGTTAGCTAAAGCAGCCCCCACAATTCAAGAGGGAGCTACCACTTCTGCAGTTGTCACACCCACCAGCTCTACTGCTATTTCTCAAGCAGCCACCTCCATTGTGCTAGCTACACCTACCATACCTGCTGCCACCATCCCATTTCCATCATAACTCATTCCACCATCATCATCTACACACACAACTTCCACACTCAGCTCCATTCCCATGTCATCTACTACCATAACCCTAACCCCACAAACCTCCACAGTCACATCATCTATACATGTACCTTTACCTATTACCTCAACCACAACTACCTTACCTATAACCACACCTGAGCCAATTCCACCCATTTTCCCTACTCACCCCAGCCCACCTGTCAAACAAACATACACCAAAAAGAAAGGCTCACAGACCACCAAAGCCCCCACTCAACCTCCCCAGCCCATTACCCTACCAGCCCCTACCCCATTACCTCTGTCCATTTAACTTCAAGAACCCCCAACCACAACTTCTACTACCTTTCCAGAACCTATCCCAACCTCTCAACCCATCCCAATCCCCACTACCACCTCTATTGCAAAAATAACAACCATGCCAGACCCTATACCCACTAATCTAACATCACCATCACCTCCATCTCCATTCCACTATGATGAGAGTGAGCCTTAGCTCACTGATATCCCACATATCTCCCCTGCAGCCATAGCCCATCCCACTAAACCCCCTGCCCCACTTGAACCCATGGGCCAATCCATTCCATTTTCCCCTTCTCATCAGAGGGGTACTCAACAATGATGGACTCTATTATAGGGAACATCAATTATGAGTTTACCTCTCTTCCAGATTCACCACAGCCCCACCATTTTACCCCTACCCATACTTCCCCACCACCTACTAACTTCCATCATGCACCCACTTCACCATTTCAACCAATGCCAACCACCCAACCCACAGCACCTATCACCCCTGATCCCCTACCCCAAATCCTCAACCTCCTCCATTCACTTCAAACCCAAATGTTGGCCAACACCCAAACCCAAACATCCATAGAGGTCAACCTTCAAGCCATGCACTCCACCCACCAAAACCAAGCCACCATTCAAACCAGCTTACAAGCCATCCAATCCACCTTGCAATCCTTAACCCCATCTTCCCAACAGCCATTTATCCCTCCACCTACCCATATTCCTACACCACCCCCATCTCCGCAACCCCTTAACCTTAGCAACAACACCAATTGTTGCTACCCACATTGAACCTGTTCAAGAAGCCCCTCAAATTACGTTTACAATTGCCTCAACCCAAATTGACCCTGAACCTAACCCTATACAGCCACCCCTTATTGACCCACAGCCCCAACCTGAAATAGAGGACCTGCAAGTCCTGCTCCCAACCCCACCTGTAATAGCAACAACTGATGCTACCGCAGATGTGGATGACCTATTCCCCACTTCCTCCATTGCCTCCTAAATAGACCCTGAAGTAATAGACCTTATCCAATCTGAAACTGAAGTCCCCCAGCCAATACCCTCTACCTCCACCCTACCCATTCAATCCTCCATCCCTTCCTCTTCATCCACACCACCCCCTTTGCTGGTTGGCCCTTCTTCCACTACTGATGACACCATCCTACATGCCTCTTCCAACCCCATGCCTTCATTCTCCACCCTGCTTAGAGCAATGAAAGATAATGCCTACATCAAGAGGGATGTGATTAGGGGCATGGCTTACCTCAGAACTACAGTTAAGCAGCTCCTCTTAGATCAAATCAAAATTTTGAAACTAACTCATAAGTTAGAGAAGAAAAGGATCAAGCATGGATGGAGGGAGACATTACTACAATACAATCAAGAGAAAAATAGAGCTGATGAAATGGAGGATGTAATCAAGAACTTGCTGCTGTCACTGATATTAGTGGAGGAAAGAGCTCATGATTATGCTAGGACTGCTGCAGCATTGCAACAGATCTTATCTGAAATTGGTGACAGAGACATAGTAAAAGCAGCTACCAAACTCTTCACTATTGCAGCACCTCCTATGGCAACTGCTCCTAAACCCCAAGAGCCCAAAAAATTAAAGTCTGGAATCAAGATCAAGGAGCTTGAACCCACAAAGCCTAATCCTACTCCCAAAAGGAGAAGCAACACCAAGCAGAGAAAGACTACTTCCAAGAGAACCAAGTCCACTGTTGCTGCCCTCAAGAAGGAAAGAGGGAAATCTATCCAAGACCATGCAGAGGAAAATTCAGATGATTAAACTGTACAATGTAATTAGTTAGTATGTTTTAGCTTCTTAGAATCTTTTGTAGTTATTTTCATTAACATTCTACATACTACTATTTATGAAATAAATTTCTTTTTGGTTTGGTAGCTTTTGTGTTAGTACTCATTGGTTTTGTTTATTTCTGCTGTGTATTAATTTTACTTGTCTTATTTTGTGTGTTCTTTTTATCAAGGTACCCTACTGCACAAGATATAGTTAACCTAAGTGCAGCAAAACCAAGTGAGTAAGATAGAGATAGAGTTAAGTTCACCTAAGAAACTTTGAAAATGAGGAAATTTAAAATTTTGCAGACCTTTAAGCATTAAAAGCTTTTAAATTTTAGCATTTCCATGAGGTGAACACCAAGAAAACTCATTTCTGTCAGCACTTAGTGAACCATTAAAGAGAGAAAAAGGTAAGGACGTGCCCATGAGTTCAATGGAAGACCATACCTAGTGAGATTTGGGCCTACAAAAAAAAAAATTCTTTGAGGAGTGCCTTAGGCAATTCTTTTTGCTCTAAGGAGTGGCTGAGTTTATTTTCTCACTAGAGTTGGGCATCTCCAAGTTGAAACAGCTGACAGTACCCATGACATTTAGGAAAGGATCAAGGCCTTTCTTTGGACAGGTTGAGCTTAAAGCTACCAAACCCAGTAAGCTGCCCTTGTGCATACACCCTTTGAGCCTTAATTTCTAATTTTCTTTAAAATGCACCTGAGTATTTGAACCTTAACCTGTGGACCTAATTCAACCCTACCGCCACTCTGAGAATTCAGAAGGTAAAGGAGAAAAAGTTGAGGAGGGACAAGCTAGGGTCAACATTTGGTGAATAAAAAAGAAACACAAGAAGAGGGCAGCAGTGTAGGAGCTGGGAGGAGAGTGGCATTTCAAAAAAAAAAAGAAAATGAAAAAAAAATGTATCCAAAAGAAAAATAGAAAAAAATAATAATGAAAAGGAAGAGAGAGGAGTCAAGAGGAAATTTCATTGAAAAAAGAGATAATAAGAGGATAAGCTGGCCACTTCAAGTCTGAAAAACATCAAAGAAGATGGAATATGCTAAATTAAAGAAGGTAAAGTCATGAATCACGTCCTTCACTTGCTGATTTCTCAATTTTGTAACCTTTTCACCCTTCCATTCTTTGTAACCTACACCCATAAGCCACATTACAACCTAGTCATAAGACCTTGTGATCCTAATTAGAATGAGTTGTTATGTGGAGATAAGGAGTTGTCCAATCTATTGTGAGAAATAGTCAATGATGCCAAAATTTAGGAGCCTTGCCTATTCTCATGCTTGCAGGCTCATTTGGGAACTATAACTGCTCTTGAGCTTGTGTGAAAATGAAAACCCTCAAATTTATTTTTGAGAGACTAGCCTGATAAGCATTGGGTCTGACATTGAATGTATTGGGCATTGTCTAAACCTAATTTTTGAATTAATGGTGAGCTCAGTACATACATACACTTATCATTTTTCTTGTTGTAAGCTAATTGAAAATGATATGCATACATGTAAGAGCTTTTCATGATTAAATGGCATGTGCATTTCATATGTTTAAGCTCCTCACATTTTGAAAAGAATCAATGGTGGATTGATACTCTATTTATTGAAAATTGATTTGATAATGTGTGTACTTTTGTTAACTGTTTCATTGAGAAGTTTGTGGGTATCTTCACTGAAAACTCTTAGGAGACTTCACTCCTCCACAAGGGATCACCTAGGGGTTTAAAAGGCATGATGCATAAGCTAAATACATCTGTGCTCCCTACGAAAGTGGCATTTACATTCCTAGAGTAGTTATTTAAATTTTGCTTTGCTCGAGGACTAGCAAAGATTAGGTTTGGGGGTGTGTTATTCACTGAAAAGTACCACTTTTCACCTCTTAACCTAGCCTTTACTACACCTTGTAGATGTCTAATAATCCTTTGTTTAGCTTGTTTTGTAGTTAGTAATAATTGTGCAACTTAATACAAAGTTCATGCTTTTGGTGCCAAAAAGAGAGAGAATTCAATCCAAGGATGACTGCTGAGCCAAAGATTGATGGAACACCATGGTGGTACACACCATGGTGACTAGTTTACATGTCAAGGTGGACCAAATAAGTCCAGCAGATGAGGAGTATGGATATGAATAGAGAAAGTTGCAACAACAACATATGCATTGCAACAAAGGTGCATAAGTATTACCTCGCACAATCACAAAGGTTGCCTCGCGCTATTTAAATCCGTAGCAAAGCCACCTTGCGCAGCTAATACTTGTCGCACAAGAGAACTCATGAAGAATTAGCATGCTCAGTGAAGGAATTAACCTCAGAGAACTACTTCGCACAGTAGTCGCGCGCTTCAGCTGCTATCAACACTCAAAGTACTCGCGAAGCTCTCGCGGGGATCAAGTCTCAAGCAGCCACGCGCGCAGTCTCATGAAACCAAGTTATATAAAAGAATCAAGCAAGCTCGTGAAGTTCTCGCATAGCTCAAGAGGAGAGAGAGATCCAAAATTTCTCTTGCGCAGCTCTCGTGCGCGTGAAAGCCAAAACCTCCACCATGCGAGCTGTTCTACTCATGGGTCAAAAAATCATCTGATACCGATACGTATCGGTTTTGGACCTGGGCGGTACGATACATTGCCTATGTATCGTACCCCCTAAAAAATAGGGTAATTATCGTCTGATGCGGGCAATGTATCTCCCGTATCGGACGATACGGACGATACTTTGAAATTATCGAGCGATAATTTCAAATTATTGTCCGATAATTTGATTTTTAATTTTTTGAAAAAAAAAAAGTATCAAAATGATACATTCAATGTATCACCGATATGCGATACGTATCGAACGATACGAATGATACGGACGATACGTATCGTCCGTATCGGACAATACGGACGATAATTTGAATTTTTAGATTTTTTGAAAAAAATAAATGTATTGAACCGATACATTCAATGTATCGCCGATACATTGAATATATCGGACGATATGCAATACGTATCGTCCTGAACTTCAGGACGATACGTATCGAAAATTTGATATTTTAACCCTTGGTTCTACTCATTACACAAGGAGCCTAGCAAAAGGTAAATTCATCTTCGTGAGACCGTCACGATAGAAAATTTTGAAGCTCCACTATGCGAGCAAAGCCAAAGCATTGCAAACTCTTCCTCACAAGCGCATTTCAGAGCAAAGTAGCTACGCAACAATTCAAAGCCTTCTGTGCGAGCAAGGAGCTTTCCAAGCAAAATCTGGCCTCGCGAACACTCTGCAAACTACGTGAATGAATTAAAGAACCAAAGTCAGCCTCGTGAAGCTCGGGCTCTCCACTTCTCATTCTATACTCAGGGACCTTTTAGGGATTTCCCCAAATCTAGGGCACACATCCCGAGGCCCTGATTTCCATACACACATCCCAAGGCATCCAAGGGTTGTAACCAAGCCACGTCTGTCATAAAATTATCGTTTAATCTTCTCTTAGCCAAGGCATCAACGACTGAGTATATAAGCTATAAATTTAACTTAGAAAAATATCTCTCCTTTAACCTGAGTCAGCTATGAGCTCTAGCAGATTAGGGTTAGGGTTTGATCACCCTCTTTTTCTATTTTGCTTCTTCCTTAGCCCAGCACTTGCTGCCTATGACCTCTATAAGCAATTAGGCTTAGTTTTATGCAGTTTTTGTAATGGGTCTTATATACATTGGGAGTAGTTGAGAGCTGTTATGCACAAGGCTGCTGCCTTGAGAAATTTTATCATAAGTATTGTTTAATCAATGAAATTTAGACTTTAATGCTTAGTCAATCTATTGAATTCCTATTTGTCCATAGTATTGTTTGATCTATGCCATACACTTAGGACTTTAGCTGATTTGAAATCTCCATGGAAGCTTGAGCTTGTAGCCTTGTGATCATGGTGGTAGCATCAATTATCATGTTCCATCTTAGTCCTCTGTGGTTGGGATAACCTCTGTGGATAGCCTCTGATCATTTAAGTGGATAGACTATAGTCCTAGGGTCATTCTAAGCCACATATTTGAGAAGGATTCTTTCCCTCTACACTTGAGCTTATAGCCTTGTGAGAGGTTGTTGCAGGAACAAGCTCCCCTCTATTTTGCTTAACTATCATCAGATGTTAGATCTTATTTCTCTGTGGAGATTACAAACTTGTGAGCTGAGTCATTGCAAGCCTTTTGTAGCAATGACCAGCTGCATTTAAGTTCCCAAATGGCCCTTGAACAACTATGGTTTTCACTAGTTTTTCAAGAGCTATTTGCTCCAATGGATGCTTGAGCTTGTAGCCTGGCAAACATGGTGTCTGCAATGATTTTAATGATCTGATTTGGCGCATTGGTTGGAGGACATCCATTGGATAATCTGTGACTATTTAAGTAGACAGGTTATAGCTTTAAGGTCAGTCCATTCCCTTGGAACAGATTGGTTTTCTGATTTGATTAATGTGGTTTGATCCTCTCTATTGGATAGCCTGTGACCATTGAAGTGGACAGGTTATAAGCTTAATAGATCAGGTCAAACCATAAGAGTTGAGTTAAATACTTCCTCCTTGCAGATGTGCTTGTAGCCATCTGAAGGATTGCTGCAGAGACATCCCTAAATCTGAGTTACATAACTGAACTAACCTTAGCTTAATTGCCTACCATCACCACCTTCTTCTTAAACCCTTTCTTTAGGATAGGACTGCACTTTCTTTCTCTTCTTTTAGAGTTAGTTTAGTGTAGTTGTGACACCCAACTCCTTTTCTCTAGGATTGCCAGATCTGCAGTCACTTCTGGAGGCCTACTAATATAACCCATTTTGGGTTCTAGATCAATTTCTCTATGAGATAAACTCTTACTTACTCAAAACTTGCTACAACAGCTCAGTATCTTGCAGGCTGTGTATTTTAGACTTGCTTATTTAACCACTTTCATCTCTTCACTTTTTGATTTATTTTTCTTCACCACTATTTTCTCACCAATAACAAACAGCATCTAAGATAACCAATAGGTATTCTATTTTATAAGTATCTAAGAACTGAAGAATTGTGATTGACGACCATACTCTAGAAGGAGGAGGATTTAGTTTTATTTTCTGTAATTAGTTTAAACAAATCATTATTTCATTTATATTTCTCCAGTAGTTTAGGATCTCAAAAGACAAATATAAGTTTTTAAATAAAAGAAAATTTTATATTAGAATAATCACCTTCCTCATGGGAATGATCCTATACTAGTGCTGCAATTTCCATTGTGCGCTTGGAATAGGTTAATACTTTAGTACGATAAAAGCCCGAACAAGTTTTTAGCTCCACTGTCGGGGAAGTGGATTTTATTCTTTATTTTTTTTGGTTATTTTGAAAACCAATATTTGTCTTTCTCTTTTTATTTTTCGTTATATTTTTACTTTCTTTGATCACTTCTTAGTCTTTTGTAGGTTTACTCGGAGTAGGGAATCACAAGTTTCAACACTTCCCCTGATCAGAGAAGCTAGAGGCTTAGATTTGTTTTCTCTCCCTGCTTTCTAAAATAAAAATCAGAAAAATTAAAAACACAAAAACATTTACGTTTCTGGTGTATGCATCATACTCGATCTCGAAGCTTAGATTTCTTTGAGTGTGACCCACAAATGGAACGAACTCTCTTGCGTAATCTCGTGTTAAACCGATCTTCCAAAAGAGACTCTCTAACCATGGCTGACGATCGTTCTATTCAAGCACACTTCAACCCAGTTACTCTGATTGTGCCCTCCTATATAGTTATACCAGAGGTTACAGTCGAACAAAATTACGAGATCAAGTTCAATACGCTTCAGGCTTTTCCTACTTTTCATGGGCTTAATCGTGGGGACCCCTATCAGCACTTAAGGGATTTCATAGAACTTTGCACGATGTCACAACTGTCGACAGCCAATGATGAGGCAATTAAACTATGGTTGTTCCCTTTCTCTCTCAAAGATAGAGCGAAGGCATGACTGATCTCGCTGCCAGCCAAAATTATTACCACTTGGGATGGACTGTAATCCAAGTTCTTGAACGAGTACTTCCCAATTGGTAAGACTAACCAGCTTTGCCAAGCAATTCAGGACTTCAGGCAACTGCCTGGAGAATTATTCTATGAGAGTTGGCAGCATATGAAAGACTTATTAAGGAAGTGACCCCATCATGATGTGCTGGACTGGTCAATGGCGCAAAGTTTCTACCAAGGATTAACTAAGACCAACCAGTCTACAATTGATGTTGTGAGTAGAAGAGCCTTCATGGCTCAAAATGGCTAGTAATCTTGGGACTTATTTGAGAAATTGGTTGATAATTCAAAAGCAGAAACAGGCCTTTCTTCGGGCCGATCTAGATGTGATTCGTCACACCCCGCTCGTAAAGGGTGGACTTTACGATATCAGCAAAGATAAAGTAAAGAAGGAGGATGACATGAGTGAAAAGATTATAGGTCTCGAGCAGCAAGTCGCAACATTAATGACTGTCAAACCAAGCACTCTGGATAAATTGGCAATGGCCTATTCCAATTGTCAGATTTTAACCTATGCCGAGAACCCTACTGTGCCATCATATGAAGAGGTGGTGGAAAATGAACAAGTAATGGCCTTTCAAAGGGGAGACTATGAGAACACATATAACCCAGCTTGGAGCAACCACCCTGGATTTAACTATGGATCCACAAGCGGGGCACAACTAGCACCATCAATTGCGCAACCTCGATTTTCCTAGACCCAAGTTTTCCACCAAAGACCTCAAATGCCGACTGTACTGTCCCAATTTGAACCATCGAGCAATGTGCCTGATGCCACAGTTGTTCAAATCCTTTGAGATTTGTAGCAACAGTCGCATCAGCATTCAAAAGATTTATCCCAGCTTGCTCAATTCTCTCAAGTACTCCAATCACACACTCAGTCCATTACGAAGTTGGAGAGCTATACTAGCGAACTAGCTCGCAAGTGGTAAAGAGAGAGTGGCCAACTGCTGACATAGCCAGTCAACAATCCTAGAGGATAAGTGTTCTTAGGGGAGACATCTACTCCCCATAATCGAAGTTGAAATCCTTAGGGAACTGTCGAGCTACCGATTCATCTGTAGCCCCTTCTATAAACTATGTAAAACTACTTATTTTACTTGGAAATTTAGGTACTACATTACTGTAGACACCCCCATTTTGCCGGAATATACAAATTTTTTTGGTCAACCTTTGACCTCATAATCTTGATATGGGACCATGCGCTGAAACAATAGTATATGGCTGAGCACAGGCTGAAATAATAGCTCTGTGGCTCAGGTCCTGACGTAGGGAGACTATATACTGAAATAATAATATATAGTTGAAATGCAGGCTGAAACAATAGTCTAGCATTTCAGACCCGGCCCGGATCCGGACAACCCCGAATTAAGTGCCTAAAGCGAAGCGCATAATTCAATTGCACACTAAACCACAAATGTGCAATCAATCCCTTCTCATACCAGACTTCCTTGCCCCAAACCAACTCGAGACTCGATCACTCACCTGCCACCAGACACTCGATCGGATTGAGTGCCACATCACCGGCGCGCAATTAGCCTACGCCTGGCCTAGCCTCATCGTCCTTGATCCCTAAGTTTCCTCAATTAAATGCTTCGAGAGTGGCGCTTAATTGGATTACGCACCCCAAAGTAGACGTGCAATTAGTTCTAACATTATTAGGACTAGGAAACTCACTGAGCAAGTCAGCCGGTCGCTCACTGAGTCGGTGATCGACTCAAAGCGATTAAGTGCAGGAAAACTAGCTCGTAATTCAATTAAACTCCTGAAGAAGGGTGCATAA
Source organism: Chloranthus sessilifolius (assembly GCA_021018995.1). NCBI lineage: Eukaryota > Viridiplantae > Streptophyta > Magnoliopsida > Chloranthales > Chloranthaceae > Chloranthus > Chloranthus sessilifolius. The sequence continues at coordinate 74,183,274 of CM037591.1, forward strand.
TTGAAGAAAAACCTATAAAAGCCTTTTTATTTTCGACCGAAAAAGTAGAACAACACGAGGGAGAGAACAGAATTTTTTTGGGATTCCGAAACCAGAGAACTCCGAGGACAAACCCATAGAGCAATCTAGTCATGATTTTGAGATTCAAGCTTTGAATTTTTGAGATTTCTCTCCGCTGCCTCGGTGCTGGGTAAAAACCTTAGTTTTAGACCTAGGATTTTTCTCTTAGTTTTAATTATTAGTTTTTAATTTTCAGTTTGAGATCGTAGCCCCCTTTTTAGACCGCAAATATTTTATATCTGGTTCTAATTCTCTGAATTCGGAACCAGTCCTTAATCCGATGGTTTAATTTACCGACCCTAGGCTTTAATTCCATTCTAAAATCTTAATCTCTAGTCCTATCATTAATTTTTGGTTCTAGATCTTAAACTCTAGAAGCAGTCCTTAATCATAGAGTCTGATTTTCTAATTTCGGACCCGAATTTAGTCCTAAAAATTTAAATTTAATTTTAATTCCTTATTTTAATATCTCCAAAAATCATAAATATTAATTTTAGTTTCTATAATTCTAGTTCATAATTTAATTCATAATTTTCACTCCGAAATCGACTCTGAAAAATCTAAAATACTATTTTACAGTCCAAAATTCAATTTACTTCAATCTCAGCCATCTGATTTGTCCAAGGGAGCTTACGGAGGGTACTCAGGAATGAGGCCAATCCTCCTTAGCATAGCGGACCCAAAACCCTTTTTTTCTAGAATTTTAGAATTAATTAATTGCGTTTCTTACTTTTTCCGTATAATTAACTAGTAGATTTATTTATTTCAGCTTAATTAATTAATTAAGTTAATTATATTTTAGTATGATTGATTAATTTCTTTAAATCAAAATTTAGTATGATTAATTCATTGCTTTAATTAGAATTTAGTATGATTAACTCATTGCTTTAATTAGATTTTTAGTATTGTTAATTCATTGCTTTAATTAGAATTTTAATAAAATTACTCTATTTATTTTAATTAGATTTTTTATGAAATCAGTTTATTTGTTTTAATTAGGTTTTACTAAAATTAATTCATTGCTTAAATTAGAGTTTTAGTAAAAATTAGTTTGTTATTTCAATTAGAATTCTGGTAAGACTGTTATACTTAATCTAATTAGAATTCCAATACAACTAGCATACTTGCTTAATTTGAATTTTAATACAATTAGCATCCTCAAATTAATTAGAGTTTCACCAAAACTACTACATGCGCACTCCTAGTACAATTAGAAAACCTGATCACAATTAAACTTCTAATGGGATTAGGAGACTAAAATTAATTAGACTTCTAATGGGATTAGGAGACTAAAATTAATCGGATTTCTAGTAGTATTAGGACACTAAATTAATTAGAATTCTAATAAGATTAGGAAACTAAGTTAATTAGACCCCTAATAGAATTATAATATTAAAATAGATCCACTCACTCTAACAAATTCACAGCTAAACTCACAATAGAATCAGGGAAGTCTAAACTGATCAGAACTATAACAATAAAGGGAAGAAAAGAAAAATTAAACTATCTAAATTATAAGTAAAGGCATAGATGCTGACGTTCGCAGGCGAACGATTCAGTAAAGAAGTAACCCACACCCTCTCTAAATCATGGTCATTGACATGTTGCAGCGTCGATAAATATCTGTAGCTGGCAATCGCAATAAACTAAGAATCTTCCAAGAAAACCCTTTATTTTTAACATGCCAAATGCCACATCGCTAAAGTCTACTTGGACAGAATTAGAGCCACTGATTTAACGGGGATCGAGAGGAACCCAAAAAAAGTGCGCACCAATAGACTGGCGATCGCAATGGGATACTTTTGCAAACTCTTTTTCTAGATAGTTAGTTTTTATCTTATCTCCCTATTTTTCTTTCCATCGTGTCATTTAGATTTCCTTTTATATATATATGAGTCTGCGTCAAAGACTCGAGTTGTCTGGTATACGAAGGGTGAGTTTAGGAGACCCACCATTGTAGGGATATCATGACAACCCTATGTACGAAGAAGAACTATTTCACAATTCCAGCCCACAACAACCTGAGATTAACATGGCCGACGAGCATGAAATTCCCTTCTCTACCCCACACACCGGTAATAATCATAATGGGAGAGATGGTAACATCAGACAAAACCTCATCGCTCAATAATTGTAGAACTCAGTATTCAAATAATACAAAGAGGTGACAATAACTCCGAGGAATTGCTTTGAGGGTTGGCCGCTACGTACGAAACCATTAGGTCACGACAATTTTCAAAAGAACAAGAGCGACAAGAGAGGCCACCTCTTACCCCGAGCACGGTGTCAGCCCATGCCACACCATTGAGACAACCTGCCCACACATTCTTCAATGATGACTCTTTAGACAAGGTTTGCTCATGGTCGCTCTAAAAGACAAAGCCATTAAAATTGAAGATCTCCCTAAAATGCTCGATGAGTACATGGCCAAGAGAGAGGGCCCCGATCACTCTTTCAGATGCGGCAAATTTTACCGGGACGTCGAGTTTAATTTACCAATAGGATTTAAGCCACCAAAATTTACCAAATATAATAGCACGGGAAATCAGAATCATCACTTGGCCCTCTTTTGTAATGACTGTAGACCCATACGTGATAATCAAGGACTTCTCATTCACTATTTCCAATGCTCACTAGAAGGAGAAGCTTTAGATTGGTTTGTGAGGCTCGCACTTTATAAGATAGAAACCTTCGATGAATTAGTCGGTCAATTCCTAAACCAATAGAAACATTTGATTCAAGAGACAGTCAGTCTCAGCGATCTAATGGCAGCCAAGCAAGGATCTGATGAAGAATTTACCGACTTCGTCGCCAGATAGAAAAAACTCGCTACTAGGACCAGCACCTCACTGAAAGAGAAGGATTCGGTAGACATTATCATCGATAATACTAGAGAGCCATTAAAGAGCACACGTGTCATAAGTGATTGCCCTGACTTCACTGCACTCCACTCCCGGGCATCCCGACTAGCGCGACACATTAAAAGCGGAGACCTTGCTCTATCCATTGTCACATCGAAAGTAGGCTCTTCCAGTGAATCAAAATTGAAAAATAATAAGAAAGCCTTAGGAATCGAACAGGTCAATACCGTTGTTAATCAAAGATAAAACTCTGGGAACGAAAATTTCCACCCCCAAAACTTCGAGAAAAATGAAAATTAGCAATGATACACAAACCAAAACCAAGGCATTAATCAACAAAGATATGCAAACTAAAACCAATGCAAAAACCAGAATCAGGGCCAGTATCAGAATAGAAATCAATATCCCAATACCTACTAGAATGAAAACATGATGCAGAATCGACCGGCCCACATGTCGAATTATAATAGTGTGCCCCCACCACAGAACTTTAACCCTGCCAGAGGTCCCTACCAGCCGAGGTGCGAACACTATCTCCCTTTACCAAATACGATTCCCAATATTTTCTGTCTCTTTAGCACTCAGAATCTCCTCTGATTCCCATAGGAAAAACCCTGCCCTTGGCCGACGAATCTAGACTATCGTAAATATTGTGCCTTCCATCGATACGCGAGACATAACCTAGAAGAGTGTTGGGTCCTTAGGGACGTAATCTATGACATGAATGACCGAAGTCAGATCGATTGGGAAGCTCTTAGGAATCCTAACCCTAATAATAACGAAACCCAACAAAAGTTAGGGATCGTTAATAACCCCATGCCCAACGACAATCAAGCAGCACCGGCTCAGGTCACCACTGTAGATCTCTTCGATCGATCTCCCTTCCAACCTTCCACCTTAATCACTCACATTCAACCCTCTGCTGCTTCAGCCACACCAGTAAAAGCTCCTTCACCCCCGCATCCCTCGACCCTGATCACTCACATTGCCCCGCCCAATCTACCTCCTTATCTAAAATTCACTTAGATACGAGTCCATTCCTTTAGGGCTAGGAGACCACTCCTCCGTAGTCACCCACCGAAATCTCCAACTCCTCCAAATCCCAAACTAACGCCATTACCGCTCCCTTTGTCCGATTCTGAACCCGAGTATGGGGATCACGTTCTCCAAACTATAGCCCAAATTACTGCATGGGTAGAAAACGTCACCCGAAAAACTCCAAGCCAAGACAAAGAAATACCTATCGAGCCTTCGCTAAATCTAAAAGAAAGCGAGCCAGAAGAACATCCTAACCCGTGCGAGATGCTGGTCTCTACTTTCCTAGAAGAGGAAGATTACACACTGTACCTCTCACCTTAGAGCGACACCATTCAGGTTTGTGTTCCAACCTCAAATTTTACCTATTTAACAAATACGTCTGCGTCAAGCCGCATCGAGTTCGGTCAATAACTGACTTGCCCGATTCTCAAATTAAGAACTAATTATCTACCTCCACCTTTCTCTCAAAATAAGGATTTCACGAACACACAACCATTAGAGGGGAATGTGAGAGAAAGAGAAGTTAACTTGCCTCCCCCAGCTCACATCATCCCTCCACCAATTCCTGCACCCCAACCATTCCAACCACCCGCACCTAAGGCCCATTGTCCAGGCAAAGAAACTGCACTCGAGCCAGGGCAAGAATACGACCTTCTATAGCATCTCCAAAATATCGCTGCCCAGATATCCATACTAGAACTCATTAAGAAATCACCTGACCATCACCGGTTATTGATAAGGACACTTAAAGACATGTAAGTGGATGAGGATACGACCTTAGATGAGCTTCATCAAATCACTTCGATCATGGCGCAACCTCCGACGCTCACTTTTACAGACACAAACATGCCTAAAGAGTCACTCCGCAGGAGTGCGACCCCCATATATCTTACGATCATAATTAGAGGATACTCTGTACCACACGCACTCGTTGACATGGGAGCAGAACTTAACATCTGCCCTCTTACCATGTTAAAAATGCTCGAATACATGGAGCAGGATGTCAGGCTTTCCGCACTGTCACTCATAGCTTATGATGGGTCGCGTCGCTTTATCAAAGGAACTGTCAAGCTACAGGTTCGCCTCGGACCTGTAACGAATGATGTTACCTTCCATGTTTCTGATTCCTCTAGTATGTACAATCTTATTTTAGGAAGAATATGGCTGAAGTCAATATAGGCCGTCGCATATACATACCATTAATGCATCAAATTCCCATACGAGGACTCCATCGTCCATATACCAACCGCTCACGATTATGTGTTGAACACGGGTCATATTCAAAAGACTCAAATCCCTGATGAGACGATCATTGTGGAAGTCTATCCCCCTACCCCTCCTAGTTTTCCCCCAACGTGTCGACAAAAATTAATGAGAAGAGAGGTTGGCCCAGACCTCACCAAACTCTATGCCATTAACCCTACTGCGACAAAAGGGTGGGATCTTATGTACCAACTTGGATACGTTCCCCACACCAGACTCAGTAAGAATAAGCAAGGTCGTGTAGGATCCGTTGTCCCAACGCAAATACGTAAGCACATAGGGTTAGGATACCAATCGGACGGCCAGCAAGCCGACTTGTCCCCTACCTCACCAAAATGGTCTCTATATAACCACTTTGCCTATGGGACCACTGAGAAAGCAGATATGCCAAGGCATAAGGAAGTGTCCTTCACTAGATCCCAAGAAGTGAAAAGTGAGCGAATGACTAAGCGTTCAATAATTTGACCAATTTAAATGATGATATTGATAAACCGCTCGAAGGAGTCAAGCCCATGTTTGACACTGACGAATTTGTAGAAAAGAGGAGAGAAGAACCTCCAAAACCCGACTCGCTAGAAGAAGATTGGGAATCCACTGACGACGAAGATTTTCACATTAGCAACCTTGCAAGATAGTGAAGAGCACTTATGCTTAATATGGGAAAAGGATGACACTCCACAAGAAAATACTAACTTGTATAGCATCCACCTTGGCTTTGGCCTTGAGGGATGGAAATGCCCTTGGGACTCCCCTTGTATCGCTTACCCATACCAATCTCGTTGTGGGCCATGTGCCAGCATATTAGAGCACTTCGCTAGCTGGACCCGACACTCTACGATAGAAAAATCGAATCACTCTAACCTCGTGACCACCAACACAAGTAGTGACCTACCAGTTCAGCTACTGGCACAAGAAGCAGAAAATCCTAATGATTATCTGGTTGACCTAGGGGTAAACACTCGCATTGCCCTCATAGAATTTGAAGAGAAACTTGGACTAGACACTTCTACATCCCCAGATTCGCCGCAACTCTAAATATTTTATAAATCTTTAGAGGAAGAGTGGCAACCTCCCCCGAGTGATGATGAGGACTATTGGATACCCCTCCTGGCACTCGAGTTAGTGAAACAAGCCAATCTAGGACTTCAAGCACTATCAAATCAAGAAGTTGATTTTGATACCATCTTCGACTCTAACCTAGAAGGATGGAGTGTCCTTGGGGATCCCCCTGCATTCTTCACCATTATCAACCTTGCTGCCAAGCATGTGCACTCATCCTAACATATTATAATGATCAAGGAAAACAACTTGCTACTCCTGAGGATCCTTTATGAGATCCCCCTCGATGGGAAGAACAGCATTATTACAACCTAGAGGATGATAGTTCAATTGACTACAATCTTCAGAGCTTCTTCGAAGAAGAGGCGATCAATGTGGCGGAAGAAATCCAAACGTTAGTGCCACTTTCACCAGCGTCACTCATTCAAAAGATCTCATCAGATGAGGACTCTAAAAAAAATGTCAAATTCACAACAAGTCTGCATTTCTCGAAGAATCACCCAAACGACTCCAGCAGTCGTCTCGCTCCCTCAAATAGAGGAAGTAACTCTCCTGATGCCTCTTGAGGCGACCGCCCTATACCATATTTATTATCAAAAATCAAAAAAATAGAAAAAATAGAAAACCCTAAAAATTCTGAAATGTAAAATCCAAAAAAATCAGAAAACTCCATAAAAGAAAGGAAACTCTTCATCCCCTATCAAATTTGTGGCCAACAAGGAGACTTTTCTCCTAAGGTATCTATCCCATTCCCCGCACGAGGACGTAAAGCATCCCGGTTAAACAACAAGCCAGTGATCATACCGGATGAAATACTCCGTGATTATGAGAGAAGAATCAGTAGTCTTGACCTTCACCTTATCAAAGATCTCTCAGTCATAGATTGTGCCGATGAAGGCTCACCTTTCACAAACTCGGATCCCCAGTGTAGTAATTTCATAGTATACGAACTTACTGAGGATGAAGAAAGAATGTCAGTTGCCAAGGAGGCACTGGACTCTTAACGAGCTATCAATCATTTCGATGAGCAAACCCAAGCTGCCGCGGAACCCATGAAGGAACATAACTTTGGTACTTAAGAGAAACCCAAAAAGCTATTAATTAACCAAAAGGGCTCCTGTAGCTTTTGACTCAATATTCGCATCAATAAGTGTCAGATCCTCAAACAACTTCCATCTGTGCATACCCAAAATTAAACTGGCCAATTGAGCTGAACCCTTCCGACTCAAGGCATCAGCTACTACATTAGCCTTGGCTGGATGGTACTGTATAGAACAGTCATAGTCTTTGAGAAACTCCATCCATCTGTGTTGCCTCATATTTAGTTCCTTCTGTGTAAATAGATATCTGAGGCTCTTATGGTTGGTGAAAATCTCGAAAGTCTCACCGTACAAGTAATGTCTCCAAATCTTAAGCGCAAAAATGACCGCTGCTAATTCTAAGTCATGTGTCGGATAATTCTTTTCATGCTCTTTTAACTGTCTCGATCCGTATGCTATCACCTTTCTGTGTTGATTGAGCACGCAGCCCAAACCACTATATGAAGCATCACTGTATACTGCGAACCCTCCACTGCCTGAAGGAATCGCAAGTACTGGAGCTGAAGTGAGTCTCTTCTTGAGTTCTTGAAAACTCTTCTTGCATGCCTTACTCCATTCGAACCTTGCATCTTTCCGTGTAAGTCTCGTGAGTGGTCCTGATATCTTCGAAAACCCTTCAACGAAATGTCGATATTAACCCGCTAATCCAAGGAAACTACGAGCATCGATCACGGTCTTTGGTTGCTCCTAATTCACCACTACTTCGATCTTTACTAGATCTACTATGACACCATACTTTGAGACAATGTGTCCTAAAAAGCTAACCTCTTCTAACCAAAACTCGCACTTGCTGAGCTTGGCATACAGTTGGTGTTCACGTAGAGTCTGTAGGGCTATTCTTAAGTGCTTCTCATGCTCTTCCTCTGATTTTGAATAAATCAAGATGTCATCAACAAACACTATGACACAAGAGTCTAGGTGTGGTTTAAACACCCTATTCATCAGATCCATGAATGGCGTCGGGGCATTTGTCAACCCAAACGACATCACTAGGAATTCATAGTGTTCATACCAAGTCCTGAATGCAGTCTTCTGAATATCCTCTGCCTTGACTCTCAACTGATGGTATCCAGATATCAAATCGATCTTAGAGAAATACCTTGCTCCTTGCAGTTGATCAAACAGGTCATCTATCCTAGGCAAAGGGTATCGATTCTTAATTGTAAGTTTGTTCAATTGTCGATAGTCAATGCATAGACGCATTGACCCATTTTCCTTCTTTACAAACAAGACCGGAGCTCCCCATGGAGACATGCTCGGCCTAACAAACCCCTTGTCCATTAACTCTTGCAGTTGCTCTTTCAATTCCTTCAACTCAGCAGGAGCCATTCTATATGGTGCTTTAGAAATAGGCTCCGTTCCTGGTGCTAAGTCGATGGCGAATTCTACTTCTCTCTCTGAAGGTAATCCGAGCAATTCCTCCAAAAATACATCTGCGAAGTCTCGCACAACTACTATCTCAGAGATACTATTCTTCTCATCTTTATCTTCCTTCAAGAATGCCAAGTATCCACTGCACCCTTTTCTGATCAATCGCTCGGCCCTGACTGCCGAGATAAGTGGCATGTGCGTCGACCTTTCTCCTCAAAATCGGAACGATCTCCTCGTATTTGGTCTGAAGATGACGACCTTGTTCTTACAATCTACCGTCGCACAGTGGGTCGACAACTAATCCATGCCAAGGATCACATCGAATCCTTGCATGTCTAACAGAATCAGGTTCGCAGGTAGTTCAAAGACGTCTCCATCCATGACCCTCACAATCACGGAGTTACAACCCTTTTCGGTATCAATCCATTTCCCAGTAGGAACAGTCACGGTTAAAATGAAGTCTAACTCCTCTAGGTCGACTTTCATCCTCTTTGTGAAGCGAGGGGTAACAAATGAGTGGGTAGAACCCAGGTCTATCAACACTCGAGCTTCGTATGTCACGTCGCTTCCCTTCTTATAAATTTGTAATGTACCTAATCATACATACACATATATATAGTGACTATCATCATACTATAATTTATTACATGCAAGTTCTCTTATATTTTCTATATGGATGCACCTTCTCTATTTAAAAATTTTTAAGAATTGAAATTCTTTATTTAAAAGAAAACTCACCTTGAACCACATCATTTGTATTCTGAGCCTCTTGAGTTGTGACTGCATAGGCTCTTCCTTGGACAATCGGCTTCCTAGCTTGTATTGGTCGTGGCATAGGAGCTGAAGCCGTCTTCCCTTTGTTCACCTCAGGGCAATCTTTGATCAGGTGGCCCACCTTGACACATCAAAAACTACCCCGAGTACCCTGCCTACAGTCAGCCATTCTATGAGACTTGCCACAGTTGGCACATGTCTCACGAGGTGTGGAAGAGGCTGCTCGCGAGAACCCCTGTGTAACTGTCACTCCGGTAGTGATAGCAGGGCTCTCATATCTCATCGGCCTCCCCGACGCAAGCAATGGAAATTTCTACTGGTTGGTTTGCTGCGCCAATCTCCCATAACCTCCTTGGAATGGTGGTTTCTAATTGTTTAGTATGAATCTCAGCTTTTTATTCACCGGCTCGTAGTTCCCTGTCCTACTTTGGTCCACATTCCACCTTCCTTGTTCCTCCCTCTGGCGGTACTTGTTATTATTTTCTTCCTCTACCACCAAGGCCTTGCTCATGACCTCTCCATAAGTCCTTAGCTAGAATGGTGCTACTCCTCCCCTCACGTCCAATCTCAATCCTTGCTGAAACCTCTTCGTTCTCATCATCTTTATGATGACGTAGTCAGGCACGAAGCCAGCGAGTTGCATGAACTCCACTCCATACTCTCTAATAGTCATCTTCCCTTGAGTAAGTTGTAGAAACTGAATCTCCATTTGGTTCCTCACCACTTCTGGGAAGTACTGTTTATTGAATTCTTCCACGAACTCATCCCAAGTCCAGGGAAAATCTGGAGTCTCCTGAGCCCTAGTCCGTGAAACGGACTTCCACCAAGGCCCAGCCTCTCCATCCAACATATAGGCTGCCCAACGGACGCTCTCGTCCTCCGTACACGTGAGCACACTAAACACCTTCTCCATTTCACTCAACCAGTTCTCAGCTGCCATGGGCTCTGCCTGCCCCGAAAAGCTAGGAGGTCTCATCCTCCTAAACTCAGTAAAAGCAGAAGACACTAGCGGTGTTGGAGCCACTGGAGGTGTCGATGGCTGATGATGCTCATGAGCTGTATGAGTTGCTAAAGATGCTGCCTGTTGGGCCATAGCAGCCGCCATGGTCTCCATGGTGTCCATCATCCTCTGACGCTCCTCTCTATCTTTGTTTCTTTCTCTAACTCTTTCCTGTTCTCTCTGATCTCGATCCTGACGATCTCGATCCTGGTTCTCTTCTTGATCGTGGCCCTCTTGACTGCCACTACCTGAAGCACCTCCGTGTCCCAAAGGTACTCAATTGGTATTCGAGATGAGATCATCTCGATTACGTAAATTTCTATGATGACCGCCCCTGGGTCAGCCTCTTCCTCTAGGAAACATAACGGTCTGTACGTGAAAATAAAATTTTCATTAGCAAAACTCCCTATGCTCTGACAAAAGAATGATTGTCAGAATTTCTAAAAGAAAATGCTTTGATATCAACTGTGATAGCTCAGATTTTAGCACCTCGAAACCCGTGCCATCAGCACGATCCTCCAGACCATGCCCCATGGATATGTACGGAACATTGGTATAACAAGCAATAATAAAGAGATAAAGTAAATTGCATAAAGTGGAAAAAGTTAATGTGCCCAACTGGCACATACAAAAGACAGTTCTGCTTTCATGCCACTGCATGATCAGAGAATCGATCCGAACCATCGGAGATAAACAAATCACCCCAGATGGTTTGCCAAAAGAAATAAATCAATTTAATTACATTGTTTATCAAAAATAAAGGCTTGACATACCAAGCCGTACAATCTGCTCTCAAAACTACTCTCTGTCAAAGTACACAGCAGAGTCTCCTAGAAGAAGTCCACAGAAGGAGGCTCCAACTCATCCCCAGGCACATAATCCAAATCACCCTAAACTACGTCTCCCGAAGCCTCATCTCCCGAAGCCTCAGCCGCTGCTAACAATGGACCTGCGACGTATAGTCTAAAGGGTGAACTACATCCTAGCTCAATAGGGAACAACACAATGAACATATAAATCAAAATCTCACATATATTCTATGATATTCTAAGTATGATGTGTCTATGCATTTGCTAGAAAACAGTTTAAAAGATGGTGATTTGCATTCAAGTTACTGGTAATTTGTATGTCTTACTTTACTATTGATTTATAATGAATGACACTGAACAGGCCTAAAGCAAAACTTGAATCTTCAACTTAAGTAATCCCCGAGCAATATAGCATCAAGCCCCGATGGAATACCCACCATCATCGCCTAAATAGACAGTTGTTATATGTATTCCGTGGGAATACTACCCAAGCCCCTTTCTCAATAGGCGACAGGGTTAAATCTCATCTCAACATCCCTGGGATGTGCTTACTGTGTACGGATAGACCTCCGCACTGGTGTACGGATTGGCCACCGTACCTGTCACGGATATCCTGCCACGTCAGTCGTGGGTATCCCGCCACGACTGACGCGTGCTTTACATATAGTTGTTCACCGTGTAAGGTGCTATCTTATATCAGTTAGGCCTCAACAGTAGTTATTCAATCTTATTTACATCCCTGGGATGTCTAATTTACTCGCATCACATTGATGCCTTTATTACTTTCTCATCCCCTGGGGATGTCTCATTCTCATTTGATTACTTGATCTCAGTTACTCGCATCACACAGATGCCTTTATCACATTCTTAGTGTCACACACGCACCCTTTTCACAAAGATTTACATAAATAAAATATTTTCCAGTTTGAGTTCTATATCACTACATACATGCTCTTGCAATTAAAGTACATGTCCTCAGGTCTCCGAAGGTCCAAGCATCAAGGTCCCACACGGCTCCTTGTGCTCTCTTTCACACGTACCACCTATGATACATCACAACACATTAACACATCACTAAAGATGCAATAGAGAAGGTCCTAGACCCTCCATGAACCTCAAAGTCTAATTAAGAAGTCAAGTGAATCTGCCAAAATCGATTAATCGATTCCCAAAATTGATTAATCAAAACCCAAATCGATTAATCGATTCCCAAAATCGATTAATCGATCCCAAATCGATTAATCAAAATCCCTAAAATGGTAAGGTCGATTCTCAAATCGAGCAGTCAAAAATCTAAAATCGATTAGTCGATTCCAAATTGATTAATCGAATCCAAAATTGATTAATCAATTTCCCAACTCGATTAATTGATTTCCCCAGGTCTTGTTTCTCCAGCCACTGGAGGTACCCAGTCGATTAGTCTATTTCCAAATCGATTAATCAAACTTCCAAATCGATTAATCGAGTTCTAAATCGATTAATTGAAATCGGGCATCCCTGACTTTTCAACTTCTAGGCCAAAATCGATTAATCAAATTACTATTTCGATTAATCGATTTGGCCAGACTCAGCCCCCTTTCGAGCTATTCTGTCAAATCTTTTCCCTATCAATTTTTCTTCTTTTTCTAAGTCTTTAATCTACCCTTTTGAACTATATTGACTGAATTTAACTCATCACATTTTTAGGTATTGAAACCTAATAAAGCTTACCTCAATAAATACCTTAAAGGATTTATTTGTTAGGTTTGATGGCTAAGGTTTCAGCTTTTTCTTCAATGATCCCGACGCGTTGAATCCGAAAATAAATGCTCAATCTTCCTCTTGATTTGCATTAACACCTTGCCTCAATAACTCCTCTTTACTCCCTCTCTCTCTCTCTTCTTAACTCTCTTCAATAACCAAAACAAAGGATTCTAGGGTTATTAAACCCTTATATTCTCTCTCCGATTTCAGTGTTAAGCGCATACACCAGAGATAGGTGTATGTGACTCTAATTTAACACCAGCACTACACTTAAGTCACATTAATCTCACACTAGCACATAGCTTCATGAGTCCACTATCTGACCATCACTTGGTCAAACCTACGACCAGTCGGGCACAGATCCCGAGGTCACTATTTAGCTCAATTTTTTAGGATATTACACCAACATAGTACCTGTCACTAAGAAAGACGACAAAGTACGGGTTTGCATTGACTTCCAAAACCTCAACTAGGCATGCCTAAATGATGACTTCCCACTTCCACACATTTACACTCTAGTCGACAACACCGTTGGACATGAGATGCTATCCTTTATGGACGATTTCTCTGGATATAATCAGATCAAATTAGCAGAGTCTGACCAAGAGAAGACTTCCCTCACCACACCATGGGGAACATACTATTACGTCATTATGCCTTTTGGGCTCAAGAATGCAGGAGCCACGTATCAACGCACCATAATGGCTATCTTTCACGATATGATGCATAAGTGCATAGAAGTCTACGTCGATGATATATTAGTGAAGTCCTAAATGCGAGTAGGACATGTTGAAGCACTCCGACTAGTGTTATAAAGAGCTAAGAAGTACCAACTAAAAATGAACCCAAAGAAATGTGTATTTGGGGTCACTTCCAAAAAATTACTTGGTTTCATAGTTAGCAAGGGAGGGATCGAAGTTGACCCTGTAAAAGTCAGAGCCATCCTCAAGATGCCACCTCCCAGTAATGTCAAAGAGTTACGAGGCCTGATAGGAAGATTGCAATTCATCAGAAGATTTATCTCCCAGCATTCGGACAGACGCAATCCTTTCTACAGACTACTTAAAGGAGGAACTGAGTACAAATGGGATGATCAGTGTCAGCAAGCCTTTGACAATATCAAGAAGTACCTCCTCAACCTGCCAATACTATCGCCACTTGTCCCTGAAAGACCCCTAATTCTATACCTCTCAGCGAACCACAAAGTAATAGGAGTAAATCTGGGATAATATAAAGAAGACGGTAAGAGAGAGAAAGCTATCTACTACCTCAGTAGGACGATGGTCGAATATGAATGAAAATACACTTCAATGGAGAAGATTTGCCTCACATTGGTGTGGGCCTCTACCAAATTACGATACTACTTCAGAGCACATAAAATACTAGTACTAGCCCGAATGGACCATTTGAAGTACGTATTCAAAAAGCCCGCAACGTCAGGAAAGATCGCTCGCTAGCATATGCTATTGTAAGAATTTGATATCACTTACGTCACACAGAAGTTGATCAAAGGACAAGCAGTCACCAATTACCTCACAAATCTCCCACTGCCAAGTGATGAGCCCATTAATGCGGATTTCCCCGATGAGGACTAATTCACGATTCATAATGAAGAGCCTGATCAGACCTCATGGATCTTTTACTTTGACGGTGCTCTAAATCACAAAGGAAAAGGCATCAGGATAGTCCTAAGCCCAGAAGGAGTTGTCATACCTAAGGCTTTTCAACTAGATTTTCCAATCATTAACAATGTCACAGAATACGAAGCCTTTATAGTTGGACTACGAGTAGCACTATAATTAGGTGTTAAATAGTTAAAAACCATCAGTGATTCCAAACTAGTAATTTCACAAGTTATAGGAGAATGAAAAACTAAGGAAAGAAGACTAATGGCATACCTAGAAACCGCTCAATATTTAGCAAAGAAATTTGAAAGAATCTCTTTCACGCACATCCCTAGACTAGATAACGAGCTCGTAGATTTCTTAGCCACATTAGCCTCTATCATCCAAATATCTATCAGGCAAAATACCAAGACCTTCTTCATCGAAAAGCTGGCAGTACCCGCCCACGAGGTAGCATGGACCGTCAAGAAAGAATTACCCGTCCTCCCCACAAGCACAGGACTGAAAGAAGCAATCACCCCGGAAAAGCACGTCAAGGCAGAAACCGAAGTCGCTATGTTTAGATTTGAAAAATCACCGACTGACGATAGAAAACTATGGTATTTCGACATCTGAAACTTAAAACAACAACACATCCCTCAATACGCGATAACGATCGAACGGAAGACTATAAGGAACCGATGGGCCCGATTCTGCATACTCGGCAAAACATTATACAAAGAGGCCTTCACTAAAGGAGTACTACTATGATGCATCATGACTGTCGAAGGATAATACATTATCCGAGAAGCACACGCCAGTGCCTATGGCGCCTACTCTGGTAGACAAAGATCGCCGATCAAGTTACACGATAAGGCTACTTTTGGCCGACAATGATCAGAGATTGCCACCTCAACGTCCATTTTTGCAAGCAATGCCAATAACACGCCACACTCGTCAAAGCTCCATTAGTTACATTGAATACTATGACCTCGCTATGGCCATTTTCGATGTGGGCCTTTGATATTATCGAACCTTTCACAGACACCGTCGGAAACACTCACAAGGGCGCGTTCATACTTATAGCAATCAAATACTACACCAAATGGGCAGAAGCTGAATCCTATGTTAGAATCACTGCTTCAACACTCATCAAGTTTATCATTTAGAATATCATCACTAGGTTTGGAGTACCTAGGATGTTTGTCACCGACAACGAGCCACAATTCATTGTAGAGAAGACGAAGAAGTTATGTAAGAAGTACGACATCGATCTACGCCACTCATCACCCTTTTATCCTCAAGGCAATGGACAGGCAGAAGCTACAAACAAAATACTGATTTGAATCATGAAACACACAGTAGAAATAAGCAATAGAGCCGACCGGCCTGAACGACTACCAGAAGCACTCTGGGCCTATAGGACCTCTATTCGTACGACCACTGGACAAACTCCCTACCTCCTTACCTATGAGATGGAGGCAGCCCTACCATATGAGATACAAGTACCATCCTTACAGATTTAACTTGATGATGAGCTATCCTTAGATGAGAAGAGAATTTCCCTACTCACGCAGCTAGAGCAACTCGATGAAACACGTCTAAGGGCAGTTGATCATGCTCAGGTATATCAAAGGAGAGTAGCCAGGGCTTATGATAAGAAAGTCCTTGAACGAACCTTTAACATTGGAGAATTAGTCTTAAAGAAGATCATGCCTTCCAAGCACGCCCATCCGAAAGGAAAACTGAAATCGAACTGGGAAGGCCCATATGTCATAACAGCCGCATACCCTAAAAATGCCTACAAACTGGCAAACCAAGATGGGGAAGAACTCCCTAGCCCTTAGAATGCCATGTACCTTAGAAAATATTACCCTTAACCCTATAATCGTCACATCCTATAGTTAAATACTTATACTTATCACCCCCGTAGTCTTCACTACCCGTTCATTGGTCGTACACCTTCAATTCTCAGAATATCCTTAAGACCTCTGATTTATCACCCACCTTTTCTCACTTGGGCAATCTGATTAAAGGACTAGTGACCTATCTAACCTCTTTCAAAAGCATAAGTAACACCCGATCCTTATTCCCCCTTTCCCCCGCCATTGGAGGACACGTTAGAGCAAAAAAAAAAATGAAGATGTTAGGTCCAATCAAAACTCATTATTCTTGCGCTAACAGGATGCTTTTAAAAAAGTATACATTTACATATTAAAATTTGAGTGAGAGCATTACGACGAATGAATAAATCAATGAGCTCAGGGAAGCATAAGCAGACCGTGAGGACATCACTGGTAACATTACTAGAAGTGTATAAGCAAGCTGTGAGGGCATCCCTGATGTCCCCATACTACTAGATGTCATCATAAGGTGGCGGGAGGATGACAAACTCCTGCTAATCATAGAATGTGAGATTTTGATGGTACCAAAATATGACTAAGGGCTCAATTATGGCATCCCGTATCCCTCTGAGAAAAAGATCATTACTTATCCGTTTTAGGAAGCATTAGATACAAACTATTCCCCATATCACTGAGCCTTACCCCCCTCTTATATTTTTTTTTTCGGATGATAAATCAGAAGCCTTACAGGATGCTCCTAGAAATGAAACTGAAAACTGATGAATGATAACTGATGCAATCACCTACTATACCTATCATACTTCTCCCTAATAACCACGGGATAGGATGACCACCACCCTAAGATAGACCCCTGCATACAATTGACCTAATCAAAAAAAGGAGGACCTCCCCGGTTCGATGACAACATCGATTAACTTTTCTTCAAAACTAACTCACCAAATACCCATGATTACTTATAGACCCAAAGTGCTCATCTCAAAAACCAGAAAAGCTCCATCGCATCATGACTTTGGGGCATATTTTTGGATTAGAAGAAGAATCCTATCAGAAGAGCCGGCTTGTCCACCAAAAAGATGAAGAACGACGAAGTTACCACCCGAAAAGTGCTACTAAAGATACCATACTGGAAATCCTACCACGCTCCTACAATGGGGCATTTTTATTTTTATTGTTTTGTTATTATTATTTCTGTTGTAGCTATTTGCTTTCCTTATTATATTATTTTCATTTCAAAAGGAAAAAAAAAAGAGCACATATTCATCTTTTGCTACCAGACTCCGATCTGAGACACTTACCCCCCTTGACAACTAGCAAGGGAGAGAACAAAAACTACTACAGCATTACTCACACATGTGTAGATTAGCAACCTTCAACCATCACTGGGCCAGCTCGAGAAGCATCCAAGTCCCAATGATGGTCGATGGCGCTAAAGCAACTAAAAAGCAAAAGTACATGCAAGAGGTAACTAAAAGGAGAAGGAGCCAATCAGGTACATCTAAACCAAAAATCTCTCTATATATGTCAAAATCTTTTCATTTAATTTTACACTTGTCACCAGGGGCATCTCCCCTATATATACAAAATACACATACCATGAATATAAAATATACACACACCCCTACTCCCTACATTACCGCTAGGATGGCCAAGCGCTACTGTCCCCAATATCATCAGCTAGAAGGTTCGTAAATTGGTCCTTTGAAAATACAATCCTTGCACCTGGAGTCCTTGAAACCTCTAGATGACAAGTCCCCGCCACAGAACCCCCCTCATTCGCCTGACTAACAGATCGCCTCAATCACGAATGAGGAGGATACCTCGCAAGAACCTCACGAACAACAAAATCCTCACGAGCATCCCCCGCTCACTCCTCGCCAAATGATACTACAGCTGATCTAGGGTTGCCTGCGACTCTGCCACATCATCTGACGCGCTGCCTCCAATGCCACAGTCCGAGTCCTCTATGCAGCCATCATCTCGACAAACAAGTCATCGCGACTCTACATCTCCCCAAGGATGCGTCTCGCCTCGGGAGTGGCGCACGCTCGCACCGTCTCTAGACGTGCCTCCTCAAGCTGATGAGCCTACATAACCACACTAAGTCAAAGGAAAACTAATATGTATATGAACAAAATAAGAAACTTTGAAAAGAAAAGAATTATACCAGATCTAGCCTCTCCTCCAGGAGTCGCCCAACCATCTCAGCAGGAGGCACGGAAGGAACAGCTAATGTAGGCGGCTGTAACAAGAACAAACAAATACATCAAAAAAATACTATAATGATGAATAAACTACAAACACAATAACTAAGACATACCTGGGTAGGGATAGGAATAGACTCTTAATGAGGATCCTCAGGAGCGGAGTCCGAAACAGCCTACACAAAGAACCAAACAAACCAACACAAGACATGTCAAAATAAAATAAAGATGAAATAAACTAAACAGAATTATGCCAGATCAAAAAATAAATAAATAAACTATACTTGACTCTCCGAGCACAGAGAGGCAGCAGTCACCTTCCTCGCCTGAAGATCCTCGACAACCCGACGCTGAAATACCACATGATATTAGTAAGCTACTAAGAAAGTGAAACAATGACACCCAATAAACTAATGTAATGATACAAACAAGATAAAAGATTGAATGGAACTTACCCAATGATCTAGCTCGACCCGAAGCTGAGCGATCGCTGGTTCCTCCCGACTGGAGGAAGCAATTGAAGATGGATCAAATGCCTAAACGGAACCTCCAGCAGCGAGCTGGGTCTCTACGAATAATAATAAACTCATCAGTTGGTAAGCTCACAATGCTAATAATTAATAAAACTATATTTATAAAGATACTTACCAATCGATCGACCTCAAAATGTAGACTGGCCGCTGCCTCCCGGTAAGCCAGCAGCTGATTGTGATAGACATCTAACAGGGCCGCCTAACGAGCAACCTCACCCTTCCTCTCAAACTGCCCAAAATAAATTAAAATAAGACACCACAACAATGTCAAAACAACCAGAAGACCAAGTTCACATAATATAAAAAAAACCATGAATTAACTCACCAGGAGCCGTCGAGTCTCCGCTAGCCGAGCCCCCAACTCATCCTCTGCTGCCCTAGCCAGAGCAACCGAGGAGGCTAAGGAGTGCAGCATCTCCTCATCCAGACGAGAAGCACACCCCATCCACTCCATCACCCTATGGAGGGCGTCTAATGCCCCCTGCACGCTCGCGGTGAGATGGCCCTGCTCTAGCACAGCCAACCTCTCCCTCAAAGCCAGCGTTGACTCTGGCCCATCGATCGTGAAAGAGCCACTCCCATGGAAGGAACGTGTGAAGAGGTGCTTGCCACCCAATGCACTAAACCACTACACATACTCTCGAGCGTCCGCCTCGTCGTGCACCCCTATAACCATGGTCCCCCTAACTCTAAAATCTACTATCTAAAGGACCATCTACTTCATAAAATTTCGGTTAGGAGGGCCAGTCATCCTCTTTTCCACTCTATGGTGAATCTCTGGAGGGACTCCCTGAGCGAGCCCCAGCTACCGTACCACCCAAGATGTGCGGATCCTCTCCACCCTCTCAAAACAATGGACCCATATATCCATATCAAAGAAGGGTCAACCAGACTGAATCACTGGCACGCCCACATCCTCCTCATCCACATACGGCCTCCAAATCACCTACAACCCAGCAAATGAATCGATCCCTCAATGAAGACTCAGATCCTAAAAGGCAAAAACAAATGCAAAAATATGCATGATGATCTATACCTGTCCCGCGTGCATATCCTCAAAGAAATCGCGTGCGGTCTAAAGATCCAAAGACCAACGGCGACACCTCAACACCTCCCTCCACACGTGCATCCACAGAAACGTGAACCTCACCTCCAACGAAACCCCCAAATGAAGAAAAGAGAAGTGATCATATGCCCAAAACTAGAAAATAGAATAGAAGAAATGCTAAGTAAATGATACCATCAAACGATCAAGGAAAAAACTAAAGACGTCTACGACAGTAATTAACTAAAACTCACCTGGAGGAAGGGAAGGAAACCTCTGATTGATGCGATGCCCCGTCCTCTATGATAAAGCTACTCATAGAGATGCACCAATGTGGCCGCACCCCACGCATAGGTGGGAACTTGATCCAAGTCCCCGAGAACCATCAAAAATAACCCGGTGACCCATCCCAGAGTCGAAGAAGAGAAGAGTATAACACCAAAGAAGTGCATCAAGAATGCTCGGAGCACCCTATCTTTAGCCAACCTCGGCTCCATCACAAGCTCCTGACCCACCACTATCGCACAACGCGCCTCATAAGTCGCCTTCGCCTCTGAATGGCACCTCAGGGGGACGAAGCCACCTGTAAACGTATCAAAACACCAAGTGACTCGGGCTACACCTGGCCCCGAGCGGCTCGACACTATATGTCACACCTACAATCTCCTCACACACCTCCAAATAATGTCCTGTCATCCTCCCCGTAATCGCTCACCCTCAAAATAAAGGCCGGTAATGCGAATCCAGTCCTCTGGAGTCGGCAACATCATGCCTACTAGAAAGAGAAGCGCCAGATGCGCCTCCCTCCACCTCTCCAAGATCACCGCGATCAAGCTATGATCGACCTGAAAGGGCTCCGGCTCCAGGATCTGCCCGAAGTCAAAATACACCAACCATGCTCGCTGGAACTCTGATAAGGCACGGTACCAAGTATGAGACTCGGCCCATGCCGAGCTGATAGCTAGCTGTGGGGGCTCCTATTGAACGAAACACAAATAATAACAGTAAGACTAACACATACCTATGATGAAAGATGAATGAATTTGAAACTAAAAGCAAGTCAAATATACCCCAAACACAATAACAATCTATCAAAAACACACAAAACATGATAAGAGCTACTGAGTATAAACATGACCTATCCCTAGATGCCATCATGATGCATGAGTGAGCATACAATCAAGAATCAATGCAGGTTTGACATAAATTAGAAGGGTTTCCAGATCCTAATGAGCCTATGTCATAACCTAAGTGGCTAAGAAAATGGAAGAACTCTTACTCATGAGTTCTTATCGGGGCTCGAGCGAAGAAATCCTCCAGCGGGAAGTGTCTGCGATCCCGATGCTCCTCAGTCGCGCCCTCAGCCGCACCCTCAGCTCTCTCACCCTTAGGTATCTCATCCTCGACACTCTCACCCACATCCTTAGCAACCCCCTGCTCAATCTCTAGCACCTCCTCCATGACCCCTGACTGGTTAACCTCCAGTACCTCCTCTCTAACCACCTCCCCAACATCCACCTCCCTGACAACGTCGGTCCGAGCCTCGAAAGTCTCACCCACCTCTGCCCCTAACATCCTCTCCAACTCAAAATTAGTAATATCGCACCCACTAATACCCTCACCCTCCATCCTAGAATGAAGAGCATGAAAAACTGAAGAGAACGAAGGAAACGGTGCTAAAAATGGATGTCCGGATCACGAGATATCATGAAAACATGAAAACCCAAGCACAAGGAAACAGGGAAACCAAGAATCAAAGAAAAATGGATCACGCGATAAAAAATAAAAATTTTCAACTATTTATACGCCACGCCAAAATCGCACGCACAAATTCGCATGCTTAAATTAATCATGCACCACTATCACTGCACTTAATTCGGATCAAGCACCCAGCCTTGTGCGCGTAACCTAATCGCCGCCCGCTCAAACCAACCCAACCATCTGGTTGCGCGTCTCCCACCAGGCGCGTAATCATATCAAGTGTCCACACAGTGGTGTGCAAATTCCAATGGTCACCCGTACAATAACCAACCACCGTCGTAATCACACGTATGGTACCTGTTGGTGTGCGCCTTTTCTAGGTTCTTCTCGGTTCCCGTTGAATCAGTGGCTTCCAATTCTGTCCAAGTGGACTCTAGCGATGCAGCGTTTGGAATAGTAGAGGTAAAATAAATAAAGAGGTTTTCTAGGAGGGTTCCTAGTTTGTTGCGATCGCCAGCTACAGATATTTATCAATGCTGCAACACGTCAATGATCATGCTTAAGAGCGGATATGGGTTACTTCTATATTGAATCGTCCGCCTGTGAACGTCAGCAGCAGTGTCTTTTCCTTGTATTTTAGATAGTTTAATCTCCTTTTATATCCCGTTATTGTTATAATTCTGGTCAGTTTAGACTTCCCTAGTTCTATTGTGAGTTTGGTTGTGAATTTTTCAGAGTAAGTGGATCTATTCTAATGTTATAATTTTATTAGGGGTCTAATTAACTTAGTTTCCTAATCTTATTAGAATTCTAATTAATTTAGTGTCCTAGTGCTACTAGAAGTCTGATTAATTTTAGTCTCTTAATTCCATCAGAAGTCTGCTTGTAATCAGGTTTCCTAATTGTACTAGGAGTGCACATGTGGTAGTTCTGGTGAAACTCTAATCAATTTGGGCATGCTAATTATACTAGAATTCAAGTTAAGCAAGTATGCTAGTTGTATTGGAATTCTAAGTAAATCAAGTGTACTAATTGTATTAAAATTCTAACTAAAGCAATTATAACAGTCTTACTAGAATTCTAATTGAAATAGAAAACTAATTTTACTGAAACTCTAATTTAAGCAAAGGAATTAATTTTACTAAAATCTAATTAAAATGAATAAACTGATTTCATTTAAATCTAATTAAAATAAATAAACTAATTTTATTAAAATTCTAATTAAAGTAATGAATTAACTATACTAAAAAATCTAACTAAAGCAATGAATTAATCATACTAAATTCTAATTAAAGCAAGGAATTAATTAATTAAAATCTGATTTAAAGAAATTAATCAATCATACTAAGATCTAATGCACTTAATTAATTAAATATGCTAAAATAAAATAAATTTACTGATTAATTATATTAAAAGGATAAAAAAAGTAATTAATTAATTCTAAAATCCTAAGGAAAGAGGGGTTTTGGGCACACTATGCTAAGGAGGATTGGCCTCATTCCTGAGTACCCTCCGTAAGCTCCCTTGGACAAATCGAATGGCTAAAATTAAAGATAAACTGAATTTTAGACTTAAAATAGTATTTTAGGCTTTTCAGAGTTGATTTCAGAATGACAATCATGAATTAAATTATGAACTGGACTTATAGAAACTAAAAGTAATATTTAGGATTTTTGGAGATATTAAAATAGAGAATTAAAATTATAATCTAAATTTTAGGACTGAATTCGGGTCCGAAATCAGAAAATTAGACCGTATGATTAAAGATTGGTTCTAAATTCAGAGAATTAGAACCAGAAATTAATGATAGGACTGTAGATTAAGATTTTAAAACAGAATTAAGGCCTATGGTCAAAAAATTAGACCGTCGGATTAAGGACTGGTTCTAAATTCAGAGAATTAGGGCCAGATATAAAATATTTGCGGTCTTAAAAGGGTGTTACGGTCTCGGACTAAAAAATTAAAACTATAATTAAAATTAAGAGAAATATCCTAAGTCTAAAACTAAGTTTTTTACCTAAGACCGGGGCTGTGGAGAGAAATCTTGAGGATTCGGCGCTTGAATCTCGAAATCATAACTAGATTGCTCTATGGGTTTGTCCTCAGAGTTCTCTTGTTTCGGAATCCCAAAAAATATCCGTTCTCTCTTAAAATTGCCAGCCTCCCGATCTCCTTAAGAAAAAAAATATTTTATAGGTTTTTTTCTACTTAAACACCCTATTTCAGGCATTTAACTGAATTGTGCGCTAGTTTCCCGGCGCTTAATCGCTTTGAGTTGGTCACCGACTCAGTGAGCGACCAGCTGACTTGCCCAGGGAGTTTCCTAATCCTAATAACGTTAGAACTAATTACGCGCCCATTTTGGGGTGTGTAATCTAATTAAGGGCCACTTTCGAAGTGTTTAATTGAGGAAACTTAAGGGTCAATGACAGTGAGGTTAGGCCGGGTGTAGGCCAATTGCGCGCCGGTAATGAGGCGCTCAATCCGATCACACATCTAGTTTTAGGTGCGTGATTGAGTCTCGAGATGGTTTGGGAAAGAAATTTTGGTTTGAAAGGGGGACTGATTGCGCGTTTGTGGTCTGGCGTGCAACTGAATTATGCACGGGGTTTCAAGCGCTTAATTCGGGGTTGTCGAGGTCTAGTCTCTAGTCTAGAATGCAAGACTATTATTTCAGTCTACATTCTGACTATATACTATTGTTTCAGTATATAGTCTCCCTACGTCGAGATCCGAGCCACAGAGCTATTGTTTCAACCTATGTTCAGCCATGTACTATTGTTTCAGTGTATGGTCCCATATCAGGGTTATCAGGTCAAAGGTTGATTAAACAAATATGTATATTCTGAGAGGATAAAATGAGGGTGTTTACAGATGCCCCTCTTCGGTGCGCTCTTCCGAAGTAAGAATGCGTCGAAGAAGTAGACACCCCTCATTCGAGGTGTCTTCTCGTTTCTCTTAGGAAATCACAAATGTGAATTGGTGATGCTGACATGACATGCTTCGCTTTCTTATCTATCAGCGCAAGCTAAAATAGAGCATTTGAAGGGCAAATGGTAGATGTCGAAGGGCACATTCTAAATCTGTGGGTGCATGGCGCATCCCGTCGCATGGCGCGAGCTAAGAGAGGGATTTTATACAATCAAGGTATCGGGGCATCAATCAAATATCCAAAAATGAGGTCTAAGGACCGATAATAATAAAATAAAGTATCATGAAATATCAAAGGCTTTTGTAAGTCATGTCAGACCGGGCGCATCATTACTCACACCAATGTGCATCAGGCATTCCTTTTCCAATAGGCATTTGTAAGTTCTTAGATTAAATATACTCAATATTTAGTTTCCTAGGGGAATGGCTGGTTGGGCTGATATTTGAGGGTTTTGTGAAGTGTGCTTAATTGAATTCTGTGTAGTGGAGCATGCAGTTGTTTCATTTAGAGTTCAGCGATCGGTAAATTAGGAATTCTAGTGCTAGTGTGTCTGAACAAATGATTCTGCACAGTAGAGTATGCGCTTAATCTAATTCTGCACAGTGGGATATGCACTTGATTGTGAGTTCAGAGGTCTGCCTGTAAGTTGGAAATTTCAGTCCTAAGGTGTCTGAACAAATGATTCCGTGCAGTGGAGTTTGCACTTGATCCAATTCTGCACAGTGGGATATGCGCTTGATTACAAGTTCAGAGGTTTTAGGAGTTAAGGTCTGGTTTAAGTGTAACTTATTATGCACGGGTGATGGAGGGCTTAATTAGATATTTTTTTGGTATTTTAAAGAAAGGTGAGTTGGGTCTATTTATCTTGTTGCTTTCTTCTCCTTTTTTGTTATTATGTTTCTTTTGAAGTAAGGGATTTTACTTTGTTAAATAAAGTTTTTTTTTTAAATAAAAAGGTTTTAAGATTTTGAAATTTTAGGGTTTTTAACTTAAGATCAATTCGGTGGTAAAACGATAAAAAATGTGGCTTCAGAGACGTCGCTGAGCAGGTCCACCGGTATGGGATTTGTGGACCCTACCGTTATTATGGTTGTCAAGATGACACTTTTAGCATGCCGAATGTTCCGTCTAACCTTCTCGATGAATACTGATGATTGTCTCTTATGGGAGGACTACAGTGATTCGCGAGTCGAGAGGGAGACAGGTTTTAAAAACATTTGACTCAATCATAACTCTATATATATGAGGAATATTGAATAAAACAAAAGTGAAAGTGGGTAGTACTTACTTGGGCGTGATACTTACCTTGGTTGTATAGTTTGTATGGTCTGGTGGCGCTGTAGTGTCGCGATGGGACTTTAGAGATTTCTTCTCTTCAGGTATGTTGTGTGCTAGTAAGGCTTGGTGATTGTGATGTGATATCTTGGGATAAATGATGTCGCAATGGGACCTAGGGATTCTCTCTTTCTTTGGCTGCGTGCTGGGTGAGTCCTAGTGGGACATTGGTGTCTTTCGAGAGAGAGAGAGAGAGAGAGTCCTTTGCCTTAGTGATGGGACATGATCAATCCTTCCCTCTTTTCGCCATATGGCGTGGCATGTGCTATCGGAGCTTTTTTTTTCTCTTTTTTTTCAAATAGTGATGCTTGTTATGGGATGTCAACTGAGCATAACTAGTGGCGGTGTGCTGGTGGGATATTTACGCAATGAGACGTTGGTGTCTTTCTTTGGCAGCTCTTGGGCTATAAAAGAAATCAGGTTGTGGTTGCGTCATGATTGGCTTTGTCTTTGGGTCATTTACTTTTGGCTTTTCGCGATGGGTCGTGAGGGCATGGTTAATTTATCGCGATGGGACTAGATATTGCGGTGATATCGCATGTGTATACGTTATCGCGATGGGGATGGGTGAGTGGGTCTTTCTTTTCATGCAAGGGTACGCGATGGGATGGATGAGTGGGTCTTTTCTTTTGGCAAAGCAGCCGGTGAGGCTACGCGAACGGACAAAAGAATTTTGACCGCGATGGGACAATAAGGCCTTAGGAGTGTAAATTTCATCTAGAGTCAGGTATTACGCGCCTATTTTAGGTTGCTCAATACAATTGCATGCCTATTTTTAGGCCTGCGATCGCAGGTTTGAGGGGGCATTTACACGTGTGGGAGTATGCGTGTGATGGTATTATGCGTTATAATCGTAGCGCATGATTGGAGCATCACCAGGTCAGTGTATGGGTGACTTTTCAAAATGCACGATATGAGTGTGTCATTTGATTGAATTAGGTGGTTCATGGGCTTTGCGTGATTGGAACGTCGCGCTATTGGCATGGGCGATGATTTATTTGCGCGCTTTGGTTAAGGCGCGCGATTTGAATTATGCACAGCATGCTTGGCACGTGATTGAATTAAGCGCATGTGTTCGGGTGCGTGATTAAGTCCGTACTCTATAAGCGAGAGAACTTTCATTTGTTTCCCATTCTCTGGTTTAGTCTCGAGTTTTGACCTTTTTCTGGATATCTTATATTCTGAAATTCTTGTTTTAATGATATTGAGTGATCTAACCGTCCGATTGGGTGGCCATTTCTTTCTATATTCATTATTACGCGTGATCTCCGTCCTGAGGTAGTGCTCAGGGACGGCATTGTTCTGGGAATGGGCGGCATTGGGAATGAGGGTGCTAATCTTCAAATCGATCCTTTTTAGGGAGCAGTAAAGACAACCAATGCTCCCTGAAGTCTCTGATTGGACACCCAGAGCGGAATCTGCTCCTCTCTTCGTCTCAGTTTCGAACCTAGTCTTCATTTTGGGTTGTAAGTTAAAGTCTTAGGTTTTCATTTTGGGTTGTAAATTCAGGAGGTATGCCTCCGCTGATATTTGTAAAACTTTTGAGTTATGAATAAAGGGTCATTTTTTTTTTTTATTGTCGCACTTGTTTATTCGTTTAGACTTATTAATGGATTTATCCAATTTGTTTTGACTTATTTTAGGATTTAATTTAGAGTTTTAGGATTCATTCTGAATTTACTCAGGGCTTATCCCGAGGTTAATTTGCTTTATTGAGTTTTGGATTAGGGGGTTTACTTGGTTCTGTTTGGTTTGTTGGGGGCATTTTTTTTTTGTCCTAAACAAGTTAGGGTCTTATTTTAGAGAGTTTTTTTTGTTTAAAGATTTTTTTTGGTTTAGGTTTGATTTTAACTTGAGTTTTGGTCGTTTGTTTGATTCAACATGAGACTTAAAAGGTGTGAGTTTTTCAAAGGTTCTAGATGGGAGTTAAATGTTTAATTCCTATTGGTTTATCTAAGTCTTAGGGAGATTGGTGTTTCTTAGGGGGTTAAGTGCTGTGTGATTATTGGTTCATCTAAGTTGTCATGGGTTGTGTTCTTTCAAAGAGGGTATGTGTTTGGTTTAGATTTAATTAGATTAGAAAAGCTTAAGGGTGTGACACTTGTCATTTGGTAATTCAAGAGGTATAGTTTATAAATGTGTAAGCTAAAAGTTTTGGGTTCTTATTGTTCTAGATTTATTTCAAGTTTGGGATTAAGAGTTTTGGGGCATTTTTTTTTTTTGGCATCTTCTTATTCATTAATGTTTTTTCTTCCTTTCTCTTTCGTGTCCCGAGTGTTGGATCCGAAGAGTTGTACTTATTACATGAATTCTTGAGAATGGACGGGATTGGGAATGAAAGGTAGCGGTCGAATTGCTGCCATGCTAAGGGAAGAGATGGAGGAGAAAAAGGTTGTAGAAAGGAAACCTAAGGATAAGGCAGGGTCAGATTTCTCGTGATCGATGCTTATCTTTCCTCAGTAGGCTCTGAGATCACGTATTAGTTGCTCTTCCTTGTTATGGTTTCCAAGGTGAGCTTCTAAGGGCAGATCCCACAGGTCCTAGGTGGCTTCCCGTGAGCCACTCTTTCTTTTCTGTCGGCTCGGGGTAAGGGGAAGAGGTTATTACGGTTAGAATTCGTTCAAGGCACTTCCTTTCTCCGAGCCTCTTTGAGATTTCTAGTTTTCCGAATAAATCCGGATTCGGGCATTGCCTGAACGGTCTAGTTTTAAGTTTCTCATTTCAAGTTGTATATTCAGAGGGTATGCCCTCGGTGTACTTTGTAATTATTTTATTTATGAAGTGATTATTATTTTAAATTCTTTTGTAAATTTAGGTTTATTTTGTTTTATAGCTTATTTGATTTATTTTGGGTGTGAGGTTTACTTGTTTAATTTATTTATTTTAGATCGAGGTATGTTAGGAGCATTTTTTATTTTAACTTAGTTTGGGCTTAGTTGGAATGTATAAAAATTTCGAGTACGGGCTTTTGTTGGTAAAGAGGAATCAAATGGATTCAAGTGGAGTTTTCTGGAACGTATCAATAAGCTAGATTGTGATGCTGGGATCCTGGATAGAAACAGGTGATATTTTAGTAGGTAAATTAACACCTCAGACAGCAAAAGAATCATCGTACGCCCCGGAGGAAAATTCGAGTGGCTGAAGCTGAAGCAGCTACTTTCAAAGTAACAGAAAGAAAAGCAATGACTAGAGTGGGAGAGTCAGAGTCGAAAAGAGGATTCCTCATTCGAGTAGTTTTTTCTTCGCCAAATTGCCTGAGGGAAATGAAATCTTTAGGAGGAATCAATGAAACAGAGAGGATATTTTTCTTGTTTAGTTTCGCCTTGGTTGGGGCAAGTTTTTTTTGTTTAAAGTTTTTTTTTTGCGTCAAATGAATGGATGATGGGGGGCATTTTTTTCTTGGGTTTTTGTATTAGTTGGAGTGTGTAGGTGATGTTGGGGCTTCTTTTTTTTTGGTTTGGTACATTTTCTTTTAATTATCAGGGTAGATATTTCTTTAGGTCTGGAGTGTTTTGGATCGAGCTTAACAAGGGCGTGGTTTGGGCTAATAATCAGTGTCGGAAATCAACCAAATTAGGCCTGTAAGCGTGCTATTCTGGGCATTTTTTTCCTTTGTGTTTCTAGGGAATTGCGCACTTCACTCCGAGCGCATAAATTAATTACGCGTCAGAGAGTGGATGCGCGTTCAGAGCATCAGAAGGTAATTAAGCATCAGTTTCCAGTCGCTTGATCGGTTTAAATGCAGGATACTAGGCACGCGACTAGGGCTATGGGTAGTCGTTGTACAGGTGGCCATTGGCATTCGCACGCCATTGTGTGGACGCTTAAAGTTATTGTGCGCTTCGTTGGATGCACGCAATCAGATGGTCGGGTTGGTTTGAGTGGGCGATGATTGGTTTGCGCGCTGAAATTTAAGTGTGCAATTTTGGTAGGTCCTATAAATAGTTCAAAACTTTTTATTTTTGTCGCGCGATCAATGTTAGTTTTCGATTCTCTGTTTCCTTGTTCCTTTGTGCTCTAATTTTCATGTTTTCATGATATTTCATGATCCGGACATCCGTTTCAGGCACTGTTTCCTTTATTCTTTTTAGTTTTTCATGTTGCTCATGTTAAGATGGAGGGTAAGGGTATTAGTGGGCATGATATTACTATTTCTGAGTTGGAGAGGATGTTAGGGGCAGAGATAGGTGAGACTTCTGAGGCTCGGACCGACACTATCGAGGAGGTGGATGTTGGGGAGATAGTTAAAGAGGAGGTATTGGAGGTTGACCAGTCGGGGGTTAGGGAGGAGGTGCTCGAGATTGAGCAGGGTTGCTGAGGATGAGGGTGAGAGGGTTGAGGGTGAGAGGGCTGAGGGTGCGGTTACGGAGCACTAGGGTGAGGAGCATCGAGTTCGCAGACACTTCCCACTGGAGGATTTCTTCGCTCGAGGCCGGGTAAGTATTCATGAGCAAGAGTTCTTCCATTTCCTTAGTGACTTAGGTTATGACATTGGCTTATTAAGATTTGGAACCCTTCTAATTTATGTCAAACCTGCATTAATGATTGATTGTGTGCTCACTCATGCATCATGATGGCATATAAAGATAGGTCATGTTTGTATTCAGTTATTCTTATCATGTCTTGCATGTTTATTGTAAATTGTTATTGTGTTTGGGGCATGTTTGACTCACTTTTAGTTTTAAATTCGTTTATCTTTCATCATAAGTATGTGTTAGTCTTACTATTATTATTTGTGTTTCATTCAATAGGAGCCCCCACAGCTGGCTATCAGCTCGGCATGGGCCGAGTCTCATACTTGGTATTGTGCCTTGTCGGAGTTTCAGCAGGCGCGGCTAGTGTCTTTCGGTTTCAGATCGATTCTAGAGTTGGAGCCCTTTGAAGTCGATTGTGGCCTGATCACGGCGATTCTAGATAGGTGGAGGGAGGAGCATCAGGCGCTTCTCTTTCCAGTTGGCATGATGTTACCGACTCCAGAGGATTGGGTTTGCATCATTGGTCTTCTTTTTTAGGGTGAGCCGATCACAGGGCGGATGGCGGGTCATTATTTGGAGGTGTGTGAGGATATTTTGGGCATGCCGTATAGGTCAAGCAGCTCGGGGCTGGGTGTAGTTCGAGTCACTTGGTTTTTTTATATGTTTGCGAGTGGCTTCATCCCCCTAAGGTGCCATTCAGAGGTGAGGATGACTTATGAGGCGCATTGTGCAATAGTGGCGGGTTGGGAGCCCGTGGTGAAGCCGAGGTTGACCGCGGATAGGGTGCTTCGAGCGTTCTTGATGCACTTTCTTGGTGCTATACTTTTCTCTTCTTCGACTCGGGAATGTGTCACCGGGCTATTTGACGGTTCTCGGGGACTTAGATTGGGTCCCCACCTATGGGTGGGGTGTGGCTATATTGGCGCATCTCTATGAGCAGCTTTACTGTCGGGGACAGGGCATCGCGTTGATCGGAGGTTTCCTTTCATTCATCCAAGTGAGTTCTAGTTAATTGGCATCGTGATATCTTTAGTTTGGTTAATTTTTAGTTAGTTAATGGTAATATCTTCTTAGCGTCTCTTCTTTATATGTCATTGTTGTTGTTTTCAGTTTTGGGCGTACGATCATTTCGCTTTTCTTCGTCTGAGAGTTTCGTTGGAGGTGACATCCACATTTTCGCAGATGCACGTGTGGAGGGAGGTGTTGAGGGGGGTCACCACTGATCTTCAGATCTTCAGACCACACGTGACCTCTTTGAGGATATGCATGCGGGGCAGGTAAAGATTGTCATGCATATGTTTTTCATTTCAGTCTTTAGTATCTGA
The DNA here is from genome assembly GCA_021018995.1 of Chloranthus sessilifolius. Lineage (NCBI taxonomy): Eukaryota > Viridiplantae > Streptophyta > Magnoliopsida > Chloranthales > Chloranthaceae > Chloranthus > Chloranthus sessilifolius. The sequence continues at coordinate 74,215,368 of CM037591.1, forward strand.
GTCTTCATTGAAGGATCGGTTTGTTTACTTGGTTGTAGGTGATTTAGCGGTCGTATGCGGATGAGGAGGATGCGGAAGTGCCAATGATTCAGTCTGGTCAGCCCTTCTTTGATGTGGACATATGGGTCCATTATTTTGAGAGGGTGGAGTGGATCCACACATCTCGAGTGGTACGGCAGCTAGGGCTCGCTCAAGGAGTTCCTTCGGAGATTCGCCACTAAGTGGCGAAGAGGATGACCAGCCCTCCTGGTCGAAATTTTATGGCCCGGATGGCTTTTCAATTAGCTGATTTTAGAGCTGGGGAACTAGGGTTATAGGGGTGCGTGACGAGGCAGACACCCGGGAGTATGTGTGGTGGTTTAGTGCATTAGGTGGTGGGTGCCTCTTCACATGTCCCTTCCGTGGGAGTGGCTCTTTCGCGATCGATGGGTCAGAGTCGTCGTCAGCTTTACGGGAGAGGTTGGTTGCATTGGAGCAGGGCCATCTCACCACGAGCGTGCTGGGGGCTCTAGACACTCTCCATAGGGCGATGGAGCGGATGGGGTGTGGTCCTCGTCTGGATGAGGAAATGCTGCACTCCTTAGCCTCCTTCGTTGCTTAGGCTAGGACAACGGAGGATGAGTTGGGGGTTCGACTAGTGGAGACTAAACGGCTCCTGGTGAGTTAATTTATATTTTTTTGTATTTTTTATATTATGTGGACTCAGTCTTCTGGTCATTCTGACATGGATGTGGTATCTCATTTTATTCAGTTTTGGACAGTCTCAAAGACAGGGTGAGGTTGCTCATCTGGCTACCCTACTTGATGTCTATTGCAGTCAGCAGCTGGCTGACCAGGAGGCAGTGACCAGTCTATGTTCTGAGGTCGATCAATTGGTAAGTGTCTTTACAAATATGGTTTTGTTAATAGTTAGCATTGTGAGCCTGCCAATTGATGTGTTTATTGTTATTCGTAGAGAGCCGAGCTTGCTGCAAGAGGTTCCATTCTGACGTTTGATCCATCTTCAGTTGCTTCCTCTAATCGGGAGGATCCAGCGACGGCTCAACTTCGGGCCAAGCTAGATCATTGGGTAAGTTCCATTCAATCTTTTATCTTGTTTGTATCATTGCAGTTCATAAGGTGTTATTATTTCACTTTTCTTAGTAGCTTACTAACATTATGTAATATTTCAGCGTCGGATTGCCGAGGATCTTCAGGCGAGGGAGGTGACTACTGCCTCTCTACTTCTCGAGAGTCAGGTAAAGTTTTTTGTGTAATTCTGTTTAGGTTATTATCTCTTTATTTTATTCTGGCATGTCTTGTGTTGGTTTGTTTGGTCCTTTGTGCAAGCTATTCCAGACTCTGCTCTCGAGGCTCCCCCTCAGGAGTCTATTCATATCCCTACTCAGGTATGTTTTAGTTATTGTGTTCATAGTTTAGTTGTCACTATAGTATTTCTGATGCATTTGTCTGTTTTTGTTGCAGTCGCCTATGTTCGTTGTTCCTCTCGTGCCTCCTACTAATCCAGTGACTGCTGAGACGATTGGATGACTCCTGGAGGAGAGGTAGGATCTGGTATAATCCTTTTCTTTTCAAAATTTCTTATTTTGTTCATATATATATTAGTTTTCATTTGACTTGGTGCAGTTATGCAGGTTCGTCAGCTTGAGGAGGCGCGTCTAGAGGCAGCGCGAGCCACTCTTAAGGCGAGGCAAGTCTTTGGGGAGACGCAGAGTCAGAAGGACTTGTTCTTCGAGATGATGGCCATACAGAGGACTCAGACAAAGGCATTAGAGGTGGCTCATCGGATGATGCAGGCAAAGATGCAAGCATCCCTAGACCAGCTGCAGTATCGTCTGATGAGGAGTGAGCAGGGGATATATAGGCTAGCTAATCAGCTTGGTGGATCAAATTCGAGGGCTACGAGTTCCTCAGCTAGGCAGTCTTGTCAAACGTCACATGGTCATGTTAGGGATGATGCTCGTGAGGATCCTATTGTTCATGAGGTTCTTGCGAGTTATCCTCCGAGGCAGTCTGCTAGTTAGGTGAGTGAGGGGGGTTCTGTAGCAGGATCTCGTCGTTTAGAGGTTCCATCCTCTCCAGGTGTCGGGATTGTATTTTCAGAGGACCAGGCTACAGACCTCCGAGCTGATGATACTGGGGACAACAGCGCTCGGCCATCCCAGCGGCAGTGTAGGGAGTAGGGGTGTGTGTGTGCATTTATTTTGTATCCATGGCATGTGTGTGTGAGTTGTACATATATGGGGGGATGCCCCTAGTGACAAGTGTATAAAGGAAAAAAACTTTGATATATATATATATATATGTGGAGATTTTGGTTTAGATGTACCTGATTACCTCCTTTCCTTTTAGTTACCTCTTGCGTTCACTTTTGCCTTTTGGTTGCTTTAGTGTCGTCATCCGTCATTGGGACTTGGATGCTTCCTGAGCTGGCCCGATGATGGTTGAAGGCTGCTTACGTATCTACGCATGTGAGAGTAATGCTGTCAGTAGTTTTTATTCTCCCCCTTGCTTATTGTCAAGGGGGTAAGTGTCTTAGTCCAAAGTTTGATAGTAAAAGATGAATATGTACTTTTTCGTCTTTTTTTTTCCTTTTTTTGAATAAAAGGAAATAGCTAAGATAGAAACAATAACAAAATAATAAAAATGCCCCAGTGTAGGAGCGTGGTATGATTGGCAGAATGATGTCTTTGGTAGCACTTTTCGGGTGGTAACTTCGTCGTTCCTCATCTTCTTTGTGGACAAGTCGGCGCCTCTGATATGATTCTTCTTCTAATCCCAAAATAATGCCCTAGTGTCAAGATGCAATGGAACTTTTCTGAGTCTCAAGATGAGCACTTCGGGTCTATAAACAGTCGTGGGTACTTGGTGAGTTAGTATTGAAGGAAAGTGGATCGATACTGTCATCAAACCGGGGTGGTCCCTTTTTCTTTATTAGGTCGATTATTTGTAGGGGTCTATCTTAGGATGGTGGTCATTCTATCCCATGGTTATTAGGGAGAAGTATGGTAGGTATAGTAGGTGATTACATCAATCATCATTCATAAGTTTTTGGTTTCATTTCTAGGAATATCCTGCAAGGCTTTTGATTTATCGTCTGAAAATAAAAATAGAAGTGGGAGTAAGGCTCAGTGATGCGGGGAATAGTTTATATCTAGTACTTTCCAAAAGGGATGGATAACAATCTTTTTCTCAAAGGGGATACAGGATGCCATGATCGAGCTCTTCGTCATGTTTCGGCACCATCAAAATCTCACATTCTATGGTTAGCAGGAGTTTATTCTCCTCCCGCCACCTTACGATGACATCTAGTAGTATAGGGAAATCAGGGATGCCCTCGCAGCTTGCTTATACACTTTAGTAAAGTTACCAGAGATGTCCTCACGGCCTGCTTATGCTTCCCTGATCTTATTGACTTGTTCAATCTTCGTAATGCTCTCACTCAACTTTTGACATGTAAATGCATATTTTTTGAAAGCATCCTACTAGCTCAAGAATAATGAGTTTTGATTGAAGCTAATATCTTCATTTTTTTTGCTCTAACGTCTCCTCCAATGGCAGGGGAAGGAAAATGAGGATCAGGTATTACTTATTCTTTTGAAAGAGGTTAGGTAGGTCACTAGTCATTTAATCAAATTGCCTGAGTGAGAAAAGGCAAGCGATAAATCGGAGGTCTTAAGGATATTTTGAGAATTGAAGGCATACGACCAATGAATGGGTCGTGACGACTACGGGGGTGATAAGTATAAGTATTTAACCATGGGATGTATTGATCACGGGGCTAAGGATAATTTTTTCTAAGGTACATGACGTTCCAAGGGCTAGGGAGTTCTTCCCTGTCTTGGTTCACCAGTTTGTAGGCATTTCCAGGGTATGTGGCTATTATGACATATGGTCCTTCCCAGTTCGGTTTCAATTTTCCTTTCGGATGGGCATGCTTGGAAGGCATAATTTTCTTTAAGACTAATTCTCCAATGTTAAAGGTTTGTTCGAGTACTTTCTTATCATAAGCCCTGGCCACTCTCCTCTGATATACCTGAGCATGATCGACTGCCTTTAGACATATTTCATCGAGCTACTCTAGCTGTGTGAGTAGAGAAATTCTCCTCTCATCTAAGGATAGCTCATCATCGAGTTGAATTCGTAAGGATGGTACTTGTATCTCATATGGTAAGACTGCCTCCATCCCATAGGTAAGGAGGTTGGGAGTTTGGCCAGTGGCCGTACGAATAGAGGTCCTATAGGCTCAGAGTGCTTCTAGTAGTCATTCAGGCCAGTCGGCTCCATTACTTGTTTCTACTATATATTTTAGGATTCGAATCAGCATTTTATTCGTAGCTTCTATATGTCCATTGCCTTGAGGTTAGAACAGTGATGAGTGGCGTAGATCAATGTCATACTTCTTGCATAACTTCTTCGTCTTCTCTGTAATAAACTGTGGTCCATTGTCAGTGACAAACATCCTGGATACTCCAAATCTAGTGATGATATTTTGAATAATAAACCTTACGAGCATTGAAGCGGTGATTCTGACATAGGATTCAGCTTCTGCCCATTTGGTGTAGTATTTGATCGATGTAAGTATGAACGCGTGCTTGTGACTGTTCCCAACTATGTCTGTGAAAGGTCCAATGACATCGAAGGCCCACATCAAAAATGGCCATGGTGAAGTCATAGTATTCAATGCAACTGATGGAGCTTTGACGAGTGCGACGTGTTCTTGGCATTGCTTGCAGGATTGGACGTAGAGGTGGCAATCTCTTATCATTGTCGGCCAAAAGTAGCATTGTTGTGTAACTTGGTCGGCGAGTCTCTGTCGACCAGAGTGGGAGCTGCAGGAACTGGCTTGTGCTTCTCGGATTATATATTGTCCTTCGGCAGTCATGACGCATCATAGTATTACTCCTTTAGTGAAGGCTTCTTTGTATAATGTTTCGCCGAGTATACAGAATCGGCCGCATTGGTTCCTTATAGTCTTCCGTTCGATCTTCATGGAATATGGAGGGACATGTTTATGTTTTAAGAAGTTCTAGATGTTAAAATAACATGGTTGTCCATCGTCGGTTGGCAATTTTTCAAATCTGAACTTAGCGACTTCGGTTTCTGCCTTGACGTGCTTTTCCGAGGTGATTACTTCTTTTGGCCTTGTACTTGTGGGGAGGATGGGTAGTTCTCTCTTGGCAGTCCATGCTACCTCATGGGTGGGTACTGTCAGCTTTTCGATGAAGAAGGTTTTGGTATTTTGCCCGATAGGTATTTGGATGACCGAGGCTAGCGTGGCTAAGGAATCTGCGGGCTCATTTTCTAACCTAGGGATGTGTGTGAAAGAGATATTTTCAAATTTCTTTACTAAATATTGAGTGATTTCTAGGTATGCCATTAGTCTCCTTTCCTTAGTTTTTCATTCTCCTATGACTTGTGAAATTACTAGTTTGGAATCACCGATGGTTTTTAACTGTTTAACACCTAATTATAGTGCTTCTCGTAGTCAGGCTATAAAGGCTTCGTATTCTGTGACATTGTTAGTGACAGGGAAATCTAGTTGAAAAGCTTTAAGTATAACGACTCCTTCTGGGCTTAGGAGGACTACCCCAATGCCTTTTCCTTTGTGATTTAGAGCGCCATCAAAATAAATGGTCCATGAGGTCTTATCGGGCTCCTCGTTATGAATCGCGAATAGGTCCTCATCGGGGAAATCTATGTGTATGGGTTCATTACTAGGGACCGAGAGCTCTACTAGGTAATCGGCAATTGCTTATCCTTTAATCGATTTTTGTATGACGTAACTGATGTCAAATTCTTACAAGAGCATATGCCAGCAAGCAATCTTTCCTGATGTTGCAGGCTTTTTGAATACATACTTCAGAGAGTCCATCTGGGCTAGCACTAGTATCTTATGTGCTCCAAAGTAGTATCATAATATGGTAGAGGCCCACACCAAGGTGAGGCAAGTCTTCTCCATTGATGTGTATTTTCGTTCATATTCGACCATTGTCCTACTGAGGTAGTAGATAGCCTTCTCTCTCTTACCGTCCTCTTCGTATTATCCCAGAATTACTCCCATTGCTTTGTCTTTCACTGGAAGGTATAAAATTAGGGGTCTTCCGAGGACAGGTGAAGATAGTATTGACGGGTTAAGGAGGTATTTCTTGATATTGTCGAAGGCTTGCTGATACTGATTATCCCATTTGTACTTAATTCCTCCTTTAAGTAGTCTGTAGAAAGGATCGCATCGTTCCGAATGCTGGGAGATAAATCTCCTAATGAATTGCAACCTTCCTATCAGGCCTCGTAACTCTTTGATATTACTGAAAGGCGGCATCTCGAGGATGGCTCTGACTTTTGCAGGGTCAACTTCGATCCCTCGCTTACTAACTATGAAGTCAAGTAATTTTTTGAAAGTGACCCTGAAGACACATTTCTTCGAGTTCATTTTTAGCTGATATTTCTTAGCCCTTTGTAGTACCAGTCGGAGTGCTTCAACATGTCCTATTCATATTTAGGACTTCACTAATATGTAATCGACGTAGACTTCTACACACTTAAGCATCATGTCGTGGAAGATAGCCATCATGGTGCGTTGATACGTGGCTCCTACATTCTTGAGCCCAAAAGCCATAACGACGTAATAGTTTTTTCCCCATGGTGTGGTGAAGAAAGTCTTCTCTTGGTCGGACTCCGCTAATTTGATCTGATTATATCCAGAGAAATCGTCCATAAAGGATAGCATCTCATGTCCAACGGTGTTGTCGACTAGAGTGTCAATGTGCGAAAGTGGGAAGTCATCTTTTGGGCATGCTTGGTTGAGATTTTGGAAGTCGATGCAAACCCGTACTCTGTAGTCTTTCTTGGTGATAGGTACTATATTGGTGGCCCACTTTGGGTAAAGAACGACTGGAATAAATTTAGCTTTGTGTAACTTGTCAACTTCCTCTTTAACTTGAAGGGCAGTTTGTGGGTGCATCCTGCGGAGTTTCTGCTTAACAGGCTTTGCATCGGGTTCTAAGATGAGGCGATGTTCTACTAAACTTGGGTCTAAACCGAGCATGTCCTCGTAGGACCATGCGAAGGAATTGAGGTGTTCTTACAGGACTTGTGCAATTTGTTGGCGTTCATTAGAGTTGAGCGTTGCGCTAATCAGTAGTTTCTTGGGTTTCTCTTCAGTGCCAAAGTTAAGTTCTTCCGTGGGTTTCGCGGTGGCTTGGGTTTGCTCATCAAAATACTTGATAACCCGTTGGCAATCCAGTGCCTCCTTAGAAACTAGTGCTCTTTCTTCTTCTTTGATAAGTTCGTATACTGTGAAATTACTACACTGGGGATTTGAGTTTGCAAAAGGTAACCCTTCGTCGGCACAATTTATGATTGAGAAATCTTTGGTAAGGTAAAGGTTAAGACTATTGATTCTTCTCTCAAAGTCATGAAGTATCTCATTCGGTATGATCACTGGTTTATTGTTTAAACGGGATGCTTTACGTCCTCGTGCGGGGAATGGGATAGAAACCTTAGGAGAAAAGTCTCCTTGTTGGCCACAAATTTGGTTCAGGATGAATAGTTTCCTTTCTTTTCTGGGGTTTTTTTATTTTTTTGGATTTTGTATCTTTGAATTTTTAGGATTTTTTATTTTTTCTATTTTTTTTATTTTCAATAATAAATATGGTACAGGGTCGGTCGCCTCAAGGGGCGCCGAGAGAATTGCTTCCTCTAGTTGAGGGAGCGAGACGGTTGCTAGAGCCATTCGGGCGATTCTTCGAGAAATGTGGACTTGTTGTGAATTTGGCGTATATATTTTTTTTTTGGAGTCCTCATCTGATGAGATCTTTTGAATGAGTGACGCTGGTGGTAGCGGTACTAACGCTTGGATTTCTTCTACCACATTGATCACCACTTCTTCAAAGAAACTTTGAAGACCATAGCCAATTAAGCTGTCATCCTCTAGGTCATAATAATATTGTTCTTCCCGCCGAGGGGATCTCCCAAACGATCCTCAGGGATAGCGAGTTCCTTTCCTTGATCTTTATAATATGTTAGGATGAGTACACATGCTCGGCAGTGAGGTTGATAATGGTGGAGAATGCAGGGGGATTCCCAAGGACATTCCCATCCTTCTAGCTTAGAGTCAAAGACGGTATCGAACTCATCTTCTTGATCGAATAGTGTTCGAAGTCCTAGGTTAGTGTGCTCCACTAACTCGAGTGTCGGGAGGTCTATCCAGTAGTCCTCGTCATCACTTGGGGGTGGCTACCACTCTTCCTCTAGAGATTTCCAAAATATTTAGAGTTGCAGCGAATCCGGGGATGTAGCAATGTCTAGTTCAAGTCCCTCTTCAAAGTCCATAAGGGCGACACGAGAGTTTCCCTCTAAGTCCATCAGATGACCAGTTGGATTTTCTACTTCTTGTGCCAGTAGCCGAGTCGATGGGTCATTACTTGTGTCGGTGATCATAAGGTTAGAATCATTCGATGCTCCTACCGTAGAGTGTCGGATCCAACTAGCAAAGTGTGCTAATATGCTGGTGCAAACCCCACAATGGAGTTGGTATGGGTAAGCAATACAAGGGGAATCCCAAGGGCATTCCCATCCCTCAAGGCCAAAGCCAAGGTGGATGCTATACGAGTTAAGACTTTCTTGTGGAGTATCATCTTCCTCCCATGTTAGGTGTAAGTAATCTTCACTATCTTGCAAGGTTGCTATGTGAAAATCTTCGTCATTAGTGGATTCCCAGTCCTCTATTTGGGTCTAGTTCTGGAGGTCCTTCGCTCCATATCTCTACAAATTCCTTAGTGTCAAACAGGGGCTTGACTCCCTCAAGCAGTTTATCGATATCATCATTTAAATTGGTTAAATCGTTAAATGCTTCAGTCATTCGCTCAATTTCCACTTCTTGGGATCTGTTGAAGGATGCTCCCTTATGCTTTGGCACGTCTGCTTTCGCAATAGTCCCATAGGCGAAGTGGTCATATAGAGACCATTTTGGTAAGGTAGGGGGCAAGTCGGCTTACGGGCCGTCCGATCGGTAACCTAACCCTATATATTTACATATTTGCGTCGGGACAACGGATCCTATACAACATTGCTTATTTTTACTGAGCCCGGTGTGGGGAACATATCCAAGTTGGTACATAAGGTCCCACCCTTTTGTCGTGGTAGGGTTAATGGCATAGAGTTCGGTGAGGTCTGGGCCAACCTCTCTTCTCATTAATTTATATTGACGCATTGGGGGAAAACTAGGAGGTGTAGTGGGACGGGCTTCCGTGACAGTGGTCTCGTCAGGGATTTGAGTCTTTTGAATATGGCCTGTGTTCAACACATAGTCATGAGCAGTTGGTATGCTCAACACATAATCAGTATCCATCTCTTGGAGGGGTGCATCAGTGTATATACGGACGATGGAGTCCTCATATGGGAATTTGACACATTTATGGTATGTGGATGCAACGACCTTCATTGACTCCAGGCATTTTCTTCTTAAAATGAGGTTGTACGTACTAGCAGAATCAGAGACATGGAAGGTAACATCTTTCATTACAAGTCTGAGGTGAACCTATAGCTTGATGGTTCCTTTGACAAAGCGACGCAACCCATCATAAGCTATGAGTGACAGTGCGGAGGGCCTGATATCCTGCTTTGTGTATTCAAGCATTTTTAACATAGTGAGAGGGTAGATGTTAAGTCCTGCTCCCGTGTTAACGAGTGCGTGTGGTACGGAGAATTGCCTAATTATGATCGTAAGATATATAAGGGCCGCACTCCCCGCAGAGTGACTCTTTAGGCATGTCTGTGTCTGTAAAAGTGAGCACTGGAGGTTGTGCCATGACCGAAGTGATTTGATGAAGCTCATCTAGGGTCGTATCCTCATTCACTTGCGTATCTTCAAGTATCCTTATCAACAACTGGTGATTGTCATGCAATTTCTTGATGAGTTTTAGTATAGATATCTGGGCCGGGATTTTTTGGAGATGTCATAGAAAGTCGTATTCTTGCCCTGGCTCGAGCACGGTTTCGTTGCTTGGCCGATGGGCCTTAGGTGCGGGTGGTTGGAATGGTTGAGGTGGGGGAGGTAAGTTAACTTCTCTTTCTCTCACATTCCCCTTTGGTGGTTGGGCGTTCGCGAAATCCTTATTTCGAGAGAAAGGCGGAGGCGGATAATTGGTTCCTGATTTAAGAATCGAGCAAGTCGTTTGTTGACCGAATCCAGTGCGGCTTGAAGTAGATGTATGTATTTGTAAACTGGGTGAAATTAGAGGTTGGAACGAGTACCTAAATGGTGCTACGCCAAGGTGGTAGGTACTGTGTGTAATCTTCCTCTTCTAGGAAAGCAGAGACTAGCATCACACATGGGTCAAAATGTTCCTCTGGCTCACTCTCTTCTAGGTTCAGCGAACGCTCAGTTGTCATCTTGTTTTCTTTGCTTGGAATTTTTTGAGTGATAGTTTCTACCCATGCAACAATTTGGGCTACAGTTTGAAGGACGTGATCTCCATATTCTGGTTCAGAATGGGACAAAGGGAGCGGTAATGGCATTGGTTCGAGATTTTGAGGGGTTGGAGGTTTCGGTGGGTGACTACGGAGGAATGGTTTCCTAGCCCTAAAGGAATGGACTCGTATCTGAGTGAATTTTGGATAAAGAGGTGGACTCGGTGGGGCGATGCGAATGATCAGGGTTGAGGGATGTAGGGATGAAGGAGCTCTCGCTAGTGTGGTAGAAGCAGCAGAGGGTTGAATACGAGTGATTAAGGTGGAAGGTTGGAAGGGAGATCGACCGGGGAGGTCTACGGTGGTTACCTGTGTTGGTGTCATTTGGTTGTGGTTGGGCATGGGGTTATTAACGATCCCTAAATTTCGTTGGGGTTGATTACTATTAGGGTAAGGATTCTTAAGCACTTCTCAATCGATCTGACTTCGATCATTCCTATCATAGATTATGTCCCTGAGGACCCAACAGTCTTCTAGGTTATGTCCTGTGTATCGGTGGAAGGCACAATATTTACTATAGTCTAGATTTGTTGGCCATGGGCAGGATTTTCCCACAGGAATCGGAGGAGATTCTGAGTGTTAAGGAGACAAAAGATGTTGGGAATGATATTCGGTAAAGGGGGATAGTATTCCCGCCTCGGCTGGTAGGGGCCTCTGGCTGGGTTAAAGTTCTACGATGGGGATACGTTATTATAATTCGGCGCATGGGCCGGTCGATTTTGTGTCGCGTTTTGGTTCTGATAGGTGTTAGGGTATTGGTTTCTATTTTGGTATTGGCCTTGATTCTGATTCTGGCCTTGGTCTTGGTTTATGCATTTTTATTGATTAGCACCTTGGTTTTGGTTGGTATACCGTTGTTGATTTTGATTTTGTCTGAAGTTTCGTGATTAGAAGTTTTTGTTATTAGAGTTTCGTCCTTGGTTGACAATGGTATTAACTTATTCAGTTCCTAAGCCTTTCTTATTATTTTTCGATTTTGATTCATTAGAAGAGCCTACTTTCGAGGAGACTATGGATAGAGCAAGGTCTCCGCCTTTAATATGCCACGCTAGTCGAGATGCCTGTGAGTGGAGTGCGGTAAAGTCGAGGCAATCACTTATGACAAATACACTCTTTAACAGTTCTCTAATGTTATCAATGATGATGTCTACCGAATCCTTTTCTTTCATTGAGCTGTCGGTCCTAGCAGCGAGTTTTCTCCATCTAGAGACGAAGTCTGTAAATTCTTCCTCAGGTCCTTGCTTGGTCGCTATTAGTTCACTGAGATTGACTGTCTCTTGAATCAGATGTTTGTATTGGTCTGGGAATTGACCGACTAACTCATCAAAGGTTTCAATCTTATAAAGCAAAAGTCCAGCAAACCAATCTAAAGCTTCTCCTTCTAATGAGCGTTGGAAATAGTGAATGAGAAGTCTTTGGTTATCACGTATGGGTCGACAATCATTACAAAAGAGGGCCAAGTGATGATTCGGATTTCTCGTGCCATTATATTTAGTGAATTTCGATGGCTTAAATCCTATTGGTAAATTAAACTCAACGTCCCGACAAAATTTGTCAAATCCGAATGAGCGACCGGGGCTCTCTCTTTTGGCCATGTACTCATCAAGCATTTTAGGGAGATCTTCGATTTTGATGGTGTTGTCTTTTAGAGTGACCCGTGAGCAAACCTTGTCTAAAGAGTCATAATTAAAGAATGTATGGGTAGGTTGTCTCAATGGTGTGGCGCGGGCTGACACTGTGCTAGGGGTAGGAGGCGGCCTTTCTTATCGCTCTTGTTCTTCTAAAAATTGTCGTGATCTAATGGTTTTGTATGCGACGGTCAACCCTCAAAGCAATTCCTCAAAGTCGTCATCTCCTCTTTGTATTCTTTGAATATTAAGTTCTACGATCTGCTGAGTGGTAAGATTTTGTCCGGTGTTACCATCTCTCCCATTATGATTATTACTAGTGTGCGGGATAGAGAAGGGATTTTCTTATTTGCCAGCCATCTTAATCTCAGGTTGTCATGGACTAGAATTATGAAATGATTCTTTTCGGTACATGGGGTTATCATGATATCCCCACATTGGTAGGTCTCCTAAACTCACTCTTCATATACCAAACATCTCAAGTCTTTGAGAAAGACTCATATATATATATAAGGGGATCTAAACAACACAATGGAAAGGAAAAAATAGGAAAATAAGACAGAAACTAACTATCTAAAAAAAAGTTCGCAAAAGCGTCCCATCACGATCGCCAATCTGTTGGTGCGCACTTTTTCTGTGTTCCTCTCGATTCCCATTGAATCAATGGCTTCCAATTCTGTCCAAGTGGACTCTAGCGATGTGGCGTTTGCAATAGTGGAGGTAAAATAAATAAAGAGGTTTTCTAGGAGGGTTTCTAGTTTGTTGCGATCGCCAGCTGCAGGTATTTATCGACGTTGCAACACGTCAATGATCACGCTTAAGAGCGGGTATGGGTTACTTCTATACTGAATCGTCCACCTGCGAACGTCAGCAGCAGTGTCTTTTCCTTGTATTTTAGATAGTTTAATCTCCTTTTATTTCCCGTTATTGTTATAGTTCTGGTCAGTTTAGACTTCCCTGGTTCTATTGCGAGTTTGGTTGTGAATTTGTCAGAGTAAGTGGATCTATTCTAATGTTATAATTCTATTAGGGGTCTAATTAACTTAGTTTCCTAATCTTATTAGAATTCTAATTAATTTAGTGTCCTAATGCTACTAGATGTCTAATTAAGTTTAGTTTCTTAATTCCATCAGAAGTCTGATTGTAATCAGGTTTCCTAATTGTACTAGGAGTGCACATGTGGTAGTTCTGGTGAAACTCTAATCAATTTGGGCATGCTAATTATACTAGAATTCAAGTTAAGCAAGTATGCTAGTTGTATTGAAATTCTAAGTAAATCAAGTGTACTAATTGTATTAAAATTTAACTAAAGCAATTATAATAGTCTTACTAGAATTCTAATTGAAATAGAAAACTAATTTTACTGAAACTCTAATTTAAGCAAAGGAATTAATTTTACTAAAATCTAATTAAAACGAATAAACTGATTTCATTTAAATCTAATTAAAATAAATAAACTAATTTTATTAAAATTATAATTAAAGCAACGAATTAACTATACTAAAAAATCTAACTACAGCAATGAATTAATCATACTAAATTCTAATTAAAGCAAGGAATTAATCAATTAAAATCTGATTTAAAGAAATTAATCAATCATACTAAGATCTGTTGCACTTAATTAATTAAAGATGTTGAAGTAAAATAAATCTACTGATTAATTATACTAAAAAGATAAAAAAAGCAATTAAGTAATTCTAAAATCCTAAGGAAAGAGGGGTTTTGGGCCAGCTATGCTAAGGAGGATTGGCCTCGTTCCAGAGTACCCTCCGTAAGCTCCCCTGGGCAAATCGGATGGCTGAGATTAAAGATAAATTGAATTTTAGACCGTACAATAGTATTTTAAGCTTTTCAGATTTGATTTCGAAATGACAATCATGAATTAAGTTATGAAATGGAATTATAGAAACTAAAAGTAATATTTAGGATTTTTGGAGGTATTAAAATTAAAATCTAAATTTTAGGACTGAATTTAGGTCCGAAATCAGAAAATCTGACCGTATGATTAAAGACTGGTTCTGAATTCAGAGAATTAGAACTAGAAATTAATGATAGAACTATAGATTAAGATTTTAGAACGGAATTAAGGCCTATGGTCGATAAATTAGACCGTCGGATTAAGGACTGGTTCTGAATTCGGAGAATTAGGGCCAGATATAAAATATTTACGGTCTGAAAAGGGTGCTACGGTCTCGGACTAAAAAATTAAATCTATAATTAAAATTAAGAGAAATATCCTAAGTTTAAAACTAAGGTTTTTACCTAGGACCGGGGCTGTGGAGAGAAATCTCGAGGATTCTGCGCTTGAATCTCAAAATCATAACTAGATTGCTCTATGGGTTTGTCCTCGGAGTTCTCTGGTCTCGGAATCCCAAAAAATATCCGTTCTCTCTCGAAAATTGCTAGCCTCCCAATCTCCTTAAGAAAAAAGAACTTTTATAGGTTTTTTTTCTAATTAAATGCTCTGTTTCGGACGTTTAACTGAATTGCGCGCTGGTTTCCAGTCAATTAATCACTTTGTGTCGATCACCGACTCAGTGAGCGACCGACTGACTTGCTCAGCGAGTTTCTTAGTCCCAATAGCATTAGAACTAATTATGCGCCCATTTTGGGGTGCGTAATCTAATTAAGTGCCACTTTCAAAGCGTTTAATCGAGGAAACTTAAGGGTCAAGGACAGTGAGGCTAGATCAAGTGTAGGCCAATTGCGCGTTGATAATGAGGCGCTCAATCCGATCGCGTGTCTGGTTTCAAGCGCGTGATCGAGTCTCAAGATGGTTGAGAAAGGAAGTTTGGTCTGAAAGGGGGACTGATTGCGCATTTATGGTCTAGCGTGCAATTGAATTACGCACAGGGTTTCAAGCGCTTAATTCAGGATTGTCCGGGTCTGGTCTCTAGTCTGAAATGCAAGACTATTGCTCCAGTCCGTATTCCGACTATATATTATTGTTTCAGTATATTGTCTCCCTACGTCGGGATCTGAGCCACAGAGCTATTATTTCAGCCTGTGTTCAGCCATGTACTATTATTTCAGTGCATGGTCCCATATCAGGGTTATGAGGTCAAAGGCTGACCGAACAAATATGTATATTTCGAGAGGGCAAAATGAGGGTGTCTACAGTACCCTACGTTTAATTCGACCAAACGACCGAAAACTGGCGCTTAATAACATTCTGACGCTCTGAACGCGCGTCCACCCTCTGGCACGCAATTAATTTATGCACTCGAAGTGAAGCGCCCAATTTCCCAGAAAACAAAAAAAAATGCCGAGAACAGTATGTTCATAGCCCTAAATTCGTTGATCTCCAACACTAATTATTAGCCTAAACCACGCCCTTGTTAAGCCCGATCCAAAACATTCCAGACTTAAAAGAAATATGCATCCCGATAACTAAAAGAAAATACACCAGACTAAGACCAAACTAAACTAAAAAAAAATGCCTCGACACCATTTTCACACACTCCAAAACTAAATAAAAAAAAAACTTGCCCCAACTAAGGCGAAACTAAACAAGAAAAATATCCCCACCGTTCATACACTCCAACTAAGCCCGGACTAATCAATACAAAAAAATGCTCCTAACATGCCCTGATCCAAAATGAATAAATTAAACAAATAAGCCTCACACTCAAAACAAATCAAATAATCTACAAAATAAATTAAACCTGAATTTACAACAGAAATTAAAAATAATAATCACTTCATGAATAAATAAAATAATTACAAAATACACTGAGGGCATACCCTCTGAATATACAACCTGAATCAAGAAACTTAAAAAACCAGCACGTTTAGGCAATGCCTGAATCTGGACTTACTAAGGAAACTAGAAATCTCGGAGAAGCCCGTAGGGGGGAAACACCCTGAACAAATTCTAGCCATAATAACCTCTTCCCCTTGCCCTGAACCGACAGAAAAGAAAGAGTGGCTCACGAAAAGCTACCCAAGACCCGCGGGATCCACCCTTAGAAGCTCACCTTGGAAACCATAACAAGGAAGAGCAACTAATACAGAATCTGCAGAGCCTACCAAGAAAAAATAGGCATCAATCATGAGAATTTTGACCCTGCCTTATCCTTGGGTTTCCTTTCTACCATCTTTTTCTCCTCCATCTCTTTCCTTAGCATGACAGCAATTCGACTACTATCCTGCATTCCCAATCCCGTCCATTCTCAATAATCCACCCAATAAGCACAACTCTTCGAGTCCAACACCCGAGATATAAAAAAGAAATGAAGAAAAGACATTAATGAACAAGAAAATGCCCAAAACAAAAATTCCCCAAAACTCTTAATCCCAAACTTGGAATCAAATTCAAAACAACAAGAATCCAAAACTTTTAGCTCACACATTTATAAACTATACCTCTTGAATTACCAAATGACAACTGTCACACCTTTAAACCCTTCCAATCTAGTTAAATCTAAACCAAACCCATACTCCCTTTGAAAGACCATAATGTAAGATGAACTCAAATGAACCAATAATCACACAACACTTAACCCCCTAAGAAACACCAATCCTCCCAAGCCTAGATAAACCAATAGGATTTAAACATTTAATACCCATCTAGAACCTTTGAAAACTCACACCTTTTAAGTCTCATGTTGAATCAAACAATTGACCAAAACTTAAGTCAAATCAAACCTTAAATCAGACAAAACTTTAAACAAAAAAAAAAAAAACTCTCCAAAAATGAGGCCCTAACTTGTTTAGAGACCCAAAAAACAAAAATGCCCCCAACAAACCAAACAGAATCAAGTAAACCCTCTAAAACAAACCCCATAAAATAAACTAATCTCAAGCTAAGCTAAATAAAAGTCAAATAAACCAAATGCGCGTCCAACTAATCCATTAAATAAGTTAAACGAATAAACAAGCGAAACAAAACAAAAAAAATGCCTCTTTATTCATAACCCAAAAGTTTTACAAGTATCACCGGAGGCATACCTCCTGAATTTACAACCCAAAATGAAAGCCTAAAATTTTAACCTACAACCCAAAATAAAGACTGGGTTCAAAACTGAGACGAAGTGAGGAGCAGATTTCGCTCTGAGCGTCCAATCAGAGACTTCTGGGAGAATTGGTTAGGAAACACATCCCTCCACTTTTTAGCCCTTCTCTCCCTCTATCTTCACCTCCTCAACGCTGCTTTCACTGCTCCCTAAAAGGAATTGATGTGAAGACTAGCACCCTCATTCTCAATACCACTCACTCTCAGAATAACACCAGCCACGAGCATCACCTCAGGACGAAGATCACGCAAATAACAAATATAGGAAGAAATGGCATCCCAATCGGACGGTTAGATCACTTAATATCACTAAAACACAAATTTTATAACATAAGATATCCAAAAAAAGGTCAAAACTCGAGATTAAAATAGAGAATAAAAAACAAATGAAAGTTCCCTTGCATATATAGAGTATGGACTTAACCATGCGCCAAGAAACATGCATTTAATTTGATCACGTGCTAGGCATGCTGCGCACAATCCAAAACACGCGCTATGACCCAAGAGCTCAATGAAACCATCACCCGCGCCAACTGCGCGACGCTCTGATTGCACACACTCCATGAACCGTGCAAATTTATCAAATGACACACTCCAGACGCGCAATAGGAAAGGTCACCTGTACACTAACCTGTTGACGCCTCGATCACACACTATAATTAGAGTGCGTGATCTAATCGCATGCACACTCCCACATGCATAAACAGCCCCTCAAACCTGAGATCGCACTCTATAAAATAGGTGTGCAATAATATTGAGTGTCCTAAAATAGGTGTGCAATACCTGACTTTGGACGAAATCTACACCCTCACACCTTTGTATTCCATCTTGGCCAAAATTCTTCTGTCCCATCACGTAGCCTCACAGGCTGTTTCGACAAGAAAAAAAGACTTACTCACAAGTCCCATCGCATACCATTACACAAGAAGGAAGCATTGACAGTACCCATCCCCATCACGATAACATGTGCACATGCGATATCACCTCAATATATAGGCCCATCATAAATAATTAACCATACCCTCATGTCCCATCGCGAAAAGCCGAAAGCAAATCTCCCGAGAATGCGAGCACGCCACTGCTAACTATGCTCAGTCGACATCCCGTCGCGAGCATCACTACCTGAAAAAAAAAGCTCAGACAGCACATGTCACGACGTATGATGAAAATAGGGAAAGACTGATCATGTCCAATCACTAAAGCAAAGGACTCTCTCTCCCAAATTGATCCCCACGTCCCACCGGGACGCACCCAGCACACAGCCAAAGAAAAGGAGAATTCCTAGGTCCCATCGCGATATCATTTCTCCCAAGACATCACATCACAACCATCAAGCCCTGCCACAGCAAACCTGAAGAGAAGATATCTCTAAAGTCCCATCGCAACACTACGGTACCACCAAACCATACAACCTAGGCACAATCCAGGTAAGTATCACCCCTAGGTAAGTACTACCTACTTTTTTTCTTTTACTCGATATTCCTCATAAACATATAATTAGCTATGATTAAGTCAAATGTTTTCAAAACCCGTCTCTCTCGACTCGCGAATCACTATAGTCCTCCCATAAGAGACAATCATTAGTATTCGCCGAGAAGGTTAGACAGAGTATCCGGCATGCCAAGTGTCATCTTGACAACTACAATAATGATCGGGTCCGCAAATTCCGTACCGATGGATTTTCTCAGCGACTTCTCAAAAGCCACATTTTTCACCGTTTTACCACCGAATTGATCTTAAGTTAAAATCCCTAAAATTTCTTAATCTTCAGAACCCCCTTACTTCAAAATCCCCTTACTTCTAAAAATAAAACTAACTTCAAAAAAAAAGAGAAGAAAAGAAGAACAAAGCAACAAGATAAATAGACCAAACTCACCTTTCTTTAAATACCCAAAAAAAAATAACTAAGCGCCCCATCACTCGCACACAAGAAATTACACTTATACCTGACCTTTAACTCCTAAGACTCCTAAACTCGCAATCAAGCACATATCTCACTGCGCATAATTGGATCAAGCACACATGCCACTGCGCAGAATCATTTGTTCAGACACATTAGGACTAGAATTTCCAATTTACAAGTCGACCCCTAAACTCGCAATCAAGCGCATATCCCACTGCGCAGAATCATTTGCTCAGACATATTAGGACTAAAATTCCCAACTTAAAGGCTGACTCCAGATGAATCAAGCACATGCGCCACTGCACAGAATTCAATTGAGCACACCTCACAAGACTCCCACCTTAATTGCCAGTCCAAATCGGCCATTCCTCTGGGAAATTGAATATTAAGTATATTTAATCTAAGAACTTATAAATGCCTATTGGAAAAGGAGCGCCTAACACATATTGGTGTGAGCAATGACGCGTCCGGTCTGACATGACTTGCAAAAGCCTTCGATATTACATGATATTTCATTTTATTATTATCGATCCCTGGACCTTGATTTGGACATTTTATTGATGCCCCGATACCTCGATTGCAGAAAATCCCTCTGTTAGCTCGCACCATATGATGGGATGTGCCATGCACCCATAGACCTAGAATGTGCCCTTCGACAGCTACCATTTGCCCTTCAAATGTTCCATTTTAGCTTGCACTGATAGATAAGAAAGCCAAGCATGTCATGTCAGCATCACTAATTCATGTTTGTGATTTCCCAAGAGAAATAAGAAGACACCTAGAATGAGGGGTGTCTACTTCTTCGACGCATTCTTACTTCGTAAGAGCGTACTAAAGAGGGGCATCTGTAGACACCCCCATTTTTCCCTCTCATAATATACAAATTTGTTCGGTTAACCTTTGACCTCATAACCCTGATATGGGACCATGCACTGAAACAATAGTACATGGTTGAACACAGGCTGAAATAATTACTCTATGGCTCAGGTCCTGACGTAGGGAGACTATATACTGAAATAATAGTATATAGTCGAAATATAGGCTGAAACAATAGTCTAGCATTTCAGACCCAGCCCGAACCCAGACAACCCTAAATTAAACACCTAAAACCAAGTTTGTAATTCAATTGCACGCCAAACCACAAACGCGCAATCAGTCCCTTCTCAAACCAGACTTCCTTCCCCTAAACCAACTCGATCACGAGCCTGACACCAGACACATGATCGGATTGAGTACCACATCACTAGCGCGCAATTGGCCTATGCCCGGCCTAGCCTTTTCGTCCTTGATCCCTAAGTTTCCTCAATTAAACGCTTTGAGAGTAGTGCTTAATTTGCTTACGCACCCTAAAATAGGCGCACAATTAGTTCTAACGTTATTAGGACTAGGAAACTCGCTGAGCAAGTCAGCCGATCGCTCACTGAGTCGGTGACTGACTCAAAGCAATTAAGTGTCGAGAAACTAGCGCGTAATTCAGTTAAACGCCTGAAGAAGGGCACGTAATTGAAGAAAAACCTATAAAAGCTTTCTTATTTTTGACCGAAAAAGTAGAACAACACAAGGGAGAGAACAAAATTTTTTTGGGATTCTGAAACCAGAGAACTCCGAGGACAAACCCATAGAGCAATCTAGTCATGATTTCGAGATTCAAGCTTCGAATCTTTGAGATTTCTCTCTACAACCCCAGTCCTAGGTAAAAACCTTAGTTTTAGACCAAGGATTTTTCTCTTAGTTTTAATTATTACTTTTTAATTTTTAGTCCGAGATCGTAGCACCCTTTTTAGACCGCAAATACTTTATATCTGGTTCTAATACTCTAAATTTGGAACTAGTTGTTAATCCGACTGTTTAATTTACCAACCCTAAGCTTTATTTCCATTCTAAAATTTTAATCTCCAGTCCTATCATTAATTTCTGGTTCTAGATCTTAGACTCTAGAACCAGTCCTTAATCATACGGTCTGATTTTCTGATTTCGAACCCGAATTCAGTCCTAAAAATTTAAATTTAATTTTAATTCCTTATTTTAATATCTCCAAAAATCCTAAATATTAATTTTAGTTTTTATAATTCTAGTTCATAATTTAATTCATAACTATCACTCCGAAATCGACTCTGAAAAATCCAAAATACAATTTTACAATCCAAAATTCAATTTACTTCAATCTTAGCCATCCGAGTTGCCTAAGAGAGCTTGCGGATGGTACTCGAGAACGAGGCCAATCCTCCTTAGCATAGCGGGCCCAAAACCCCTTTTTTCTAGAATTTTAGAATTAAGTAATTATTTTTCTTACTTTTTTCGTATAATTAACTAGTAGATTTATTTATTTCGACATAATTAATTAATTAAGTTAATTATATCTTAGTATGATTGATTAATTTCTTTAAATAAAAATTTAGTATGATTAGTTCATTACTTTAATTAGAATTTAGTATGATTAATCCATTGCTTTAATTAGATTTTTAGTATAGTTAATTCATTACTTTAATTAGAATTTTAATAAAATTTGTCTATTTATTTTAATTAGATTTTTAATGAAATCATTTTATTTGTTTTAATTAGGTTTTACTAAAATTAATTCATTGCTTAAGTTAGAGTTTTAGTAAAAATTAGTTTGCTATTTCAATTAGAATTCTAGTAAGACTGTTATACTTGATCTAATTAGAATTCCAATACAACTAGCATATTTGCTCAATTTGAATTTTAGTATAATTAGCATGCTCAAATTAATTAGAGTTTCACCAGAACTACTATATGTGCACTCCTAGTACAATTAGGAAACCTGATCACAATTAAACTTCTAATGGGATTAGGAGACTAAAATTAATTAGACTTCTAATGGGATTAGGAGACTAAAATTAATTGGACTTCTAGTAGTATTAGAACACTAAATTAATTAGCATTCTAATAAGATTAGGAAACTAAGTTAATTAGACCACTAATAGAATTATAATATTAGAATAGATCCACTCACTCTAACAAATTCACTGCTAAACTCACAATAGAATCAGGGAAGTCTAAACTGATCAGAATTATAACAATAAAGGGAAGAAAAGAAAAATTAAACTATCTAAATTATAAGAAAAGACATAGTTACTGACGTTCGCAGGCAGACAGTTCAGTAAAGAAGTAACTCACACCCGCTCTAAAGCGTGATCATTGACGTGTTGCAGCGTCGGTAAATATCTGCAGCTAATGATCGTAACAAACTAGGAATCTTCTTAGAAAACCATTTATTTTTAACATTCCAAATGCCGCATCGCTAGAGTCCACTTGGACAAAATTAGAGCTACTGATTCAACGGGGACCGAGAGGAACCCAGAGAAAGTACGCACAAATAATTACGAGCCAAATTATTGAAAGACCCGACCAATCGTAATTTAGTCCTTAATGTATATTATTGCGAACAATTGTATGGATTTACGATCGTTCATAATTGTGGATAAGGCCATCTGTTAACCCATAGTGATTACAAGTTAACCGATGTGAGAGTTCACATTCATGTTTGATGAAAGGGTAGAGTTAAAACCAACAACTCTAGGTTAAAAATAGGTGTGATGACCGATTCAGCAGGTCGTCACTTAAATAAGGGCCTACATATTCGTGAGAGAATACGTCGGACCATCTTCAAACTCTCCATTTTTACTCCTACTTTCCCTCTATTTTTCAAAAATATCTCGTGCTTAAACCAACCGTTTTAGTCTCTTATACCCCCCTTGCATTTTCTGTGTGATTTCGAAAAACCCTCTCTATGTTCTATAGACATTCTGAAACTAGGGTTTGAGGATTATCTGGGAGCAAGGTGGTAGTTTTTACCCTCAAATGGATGGATCTCTGCACACAATTTTAATTTGATATAAGAAATTTATGGCTTAATAAGCAATATTTTTCTATATCTTGCAAGAAAGGAATTGCAAAATGTCGGGCGATAGACAAGCGGCAAAGGGAGGAGGAAGGAGGCGGTAATATTTCTGATCATCCCCACTTGTAAAACATATTGCACAAGTTGCTGCCCTCAAAGCTAAATCAAAAGCAGTAGACCCACCTAAGAACAAGTTTAAATCTTCTGGAGTAGTTATTAGAGAATTACCCGAAGGAAGAATGGAGGCTTAAACAGTGTCTGCCCCTAAAGAGGGCAAACAAATATGTAAAGGTAAGAAACCAATGTCCTCTGGTAGGACATTGGATCGGATATTAGCCTCAATTAAACATCATCTAGTGGGAGCCAAAGTTACTGTGGATGTTACCTTCTGGGAAAAATTTGAACTGAGTGGAGGGGCGATAAAATACTTTTAAAATGTAGGTCTACATTATTTCTTAGAACCAACACCAGTCTACCCTAGATTGGTGAGACTGTTTTACAAGAATATGACCAATAGCAGCGAAGGCCCATGCCCAATTCTCTCCACAAGCGTGGATGGACTCCCAATTCTGATAACGAAGGAATTGATTGCTAGGGTGTTGCACACACCCCCAGAGATACCGAAACTGACCTCTGATAATCTGGAAGCTAACCTGCTAAGAGCACAACCAAATACTCTTCCGGATTTTATTCAAATGGCGATAGAGTTTCTAGGTAAACCCCCAAGGGATAGATCATTTTTCTTGCGTACAGATCTGAAATCCTGAAATTTATCACTGCACTTCCTGGATGTCCTGATTCACAAGACTATCCACCCTACGGGTCACGGAACACAAAGAAGAGCGCTCTTTGTGAAAGCCTTGTATTTAATGGCTAATAGATGTTGGTTCAATGTATCTTCCTACCTTCTGGAGGTCATCAATACCGTGAGGGAGAAGATGAATCAGGAGAAATACGAAAAGAATAAATTGAGTCTGCCTTTTGGAGGCTTAATCATGAATTTATTAAGGAATGTGGAATATAGTTTTGATTCCAAAGAAAAAGCCCTACCCAGACTAGAGGAAGGCCTAACAGCCATGTCTTATAGGAGAACCCTGAACTCTAAAAACAAAAAGTAGATTCCTATCTCTACACAGAAAGATAGTGTCTCTTCTATACCAGAGACCACACAAGAACCTATAGCAAGTATAGAGAACCTGGAAGAACCTACTGTTGAGCCAATGACAGAAATCTTTGTCCCAACAGAATCACATGTAGCAGAGGGAATGAGTACTTCTACTCTACCCAAAGAAAGATTGGAGCCTGGCTCCGCAATACAAGAAAAATCAGCGGAGATAGAAACAATGAGTATATCAATACCCGCTGAAGAGCAAGTTCATCTTTATGATTCTGCGTTGGAATCGCCAACAGGGTCTGCCCTACCTTTTTTCATTGTGGAAGACACCCTGCTAGTTATCACTAAAGAAGAGACTGCAGGTCCAATTATCTCTAGAGCAGAGGAGATGCCCATATTGAGGGCAGAACCACGGATCTCCGAAGTGGCCACTTATATCCATATTTGTGACAGCCTGGATTTCCTTACCACAAAACTTGTGCCGTCAGATCATACACGTGATCTGAATTACATTGATAATTTGGTATTGAAGTGCTCAAATCACTTCCTGACAGCTCGATATTTCCCCAAATTAAGTAATAGGAAGGATCGGGCCATTTGTTGGTAAGATTACAAAAGTGTGGAAGCAAAGTGCGCAAAGCGGAAACAGAGCTATAACAATGAGCGAAATGGCAACATAAACCAATAAAGATCACCATCATTTCACATATATCAAAACTATACATCCACCGGTGAAGGCCGACCTTCACCTAAACAGTGGACCTTCACCTAAACAGTGGAACAAGACTATACAATTGTATTCAGTTTAACATGTTACTGTACCATTTATCAAAACTCAAAATATCCAAGTTCTCAACCAAAAGAGTGAAGGAAAGAACTCTTATGGAAGTTCTTCCTCGTCCTCGGGATTATAGTCTGGATCCTCCTCTTGCTCAGGATCCCTCTCTACATCAACCCCTGCAGCTATGATGTATAGTCGAGGAATGAGCTACAGTCTAAGCTCAATAGGGAAAAATAGTGCTAAATTACCCTTTTTGCACTCTTATTTATGATCTTGATGCATAAATAAAGTAATTTTAAAGAAACAAATACTTTAAATCTAGTGTCAAACTAGATCATATCATGAATATAAATAATCATGCTTAAAGTAATGCATATCGGATCAAGCAAAACCTAACAAGAACTTGGGAACTATTCAAGAGAGCAAATCACAAGAACGTATAACAAGGAATCAAAATGGTCACTACAAAAAATGTGTTTATTGGAGACGACTTTTGGCCGTCTCCAAAGGTGTCTAAGTCGTCTCCAATAGTATTGGAGACGGCTTCCATGTAGTCTCAAATAGTCCCGTCTCCATTGTCTTTGGAGACCAAATGAAAGCCGTCCATAATAGTCAAGGTTATTGGAGACGGCATATGGCCGTCTCCAAAGATATGTTAGAGACGTCTCTAATAAGTCATCTAGCCATTTCCAATACTTATTGGAGACGGCTTTAAGCCGTCTCCAATAAGTGACCTCCTATTATTGGAGACAGCTTTTAGCCGTCTCCAACTTTTTTTTTTTCTTTAAATATATTTTTTTAAAAAATATATTTGGCAGTGGTATTTTTATAAAAAAATTTTGGCAGTGATTTTTTTATGAAAATTTTAAAATATATATATATATATATATATATTTTAAATTTACGTCGACAATTTTAATGCACTTTGTTGAATCGTAATCACCATATCATCATAACCTTCACATATACTTTTTTGAAGAATTAGAAAACTTAACAGCATAATCCATAGGTTCATCCTATGGATTATGAATAACAACATCAAAGAAAATTGCTGTATTGTGAATAATATCGTGGTGTTTATCACCATCAATGTTTGTGGTTCTAAGCAACACTCTGTATCCCCTATCGTCCGAAAAGAGGAGGTTAGGCACCATCTCCATTGTTGGCCTGCTTTGTGATGAGTGCATGAGGCAGAGGCGTGCTGCAACCATCATCCTTTGCAACTCGTCTTTGTCATAGGCATTGTACAAGCTGGGGTCTATCAATCGGTCACATGATTCGTAGCTTAGTAAAGGCCTTGCCTGCAGTACAGTAGATGTAGCTTCTTGAGAGATGGGGGTAGTGAAGAAATTTAACTGCAGTATGAATTCCAGTGTAGCTTTCTGCTCTTACCCAAAGTACTAAGCTTTCACCACCAGATGCCTGATTTGTTTGGATGGCCTGTTTTCCAGTGATAAGCTCCAAAAGGACAACGCCAAAGGAGTACACATCTACCTTCTCGTCAACCTTTCCATACATTACGCATTCTGGGGCCAGATATCCAAAGGTTCCAATGACAGGAAACAACCCTGCATTTGCTTGGGGTTGCTGAGGTTGGTGGTGCACCATGGCTGCTCCAAAATCTGATAACTGAGGAAGATGGAAAAGTGTTACTGGACGTGCTGTGCTGTTCTTTGTGATTAAACTAATATCTAACTTAAATATTGGGGAAGAGCCCCGCTTCTTGTACTCAGTGGTCAGCGAAGAACTGGGACTTGGAGTTAAATCTATTACCATTCCATATTCATTCAAATTAGGCTCAAAAACAGAGGTTCAGTCATAAGAAATAACTAAATACATTCACATAAAAATAAATATAAAAAATATTACACAGAATAACAATTAAGTGTGTTAAGAAAAAAAAAATCAATAATTCATCAAAGACCCAAGGCAATTGATATCAGGATAAACTAACTAAATTTATGAGAGAATGCTAGCTATTTGGAAACACCCAATTTTTGCACTGATTATCCTAGGGTTCACTACAAAGGAAACTATCCGGTAATCAGGCGACCCTACACAAGGCTTCATCTGTCACTAAAAGATGTTTAAAATGAAAACCCCACTAAGGTTATGTTATGATCTGATGTCAGACAAAAACTGACTATAAGAGCAGTGTTTTCATTTCTAGTACAAACTGAGCAGATAATCACTGAACGTGCACAGAAAAAGTTAAAAATGCATTTTGACACCCCAAAAAACAAGCAATGAAGCATGATCATAATGTTACAATGGAGCCATTTGGGGACCCCCAAATCTTTAGTTTTATACATGTTGATGCAGATGGAACAAAATTCAATCTACCTCAGAAAAAAATAGATTAAAAAATAGAGAGTTCAATATCATTGTTCAATGGAGGATTTGGGCACGATGAAACTAATGATTCGACACGATGAGCAAACCTTCAAGAAGAATATTAGGAGAGTGCTCTTCCGTTCGAGACAACAATAGAATCATCCAAACATCATTGTATTTAGTTGTACATTAAATCATTGATGAGCTGTTTTATATGAGAATTTGTGTATGTTAATCTTTACATATATATAGTTATATACTGTATTTTTACTTTAGCATATATGTATCATCCATGTGATCATAATCACCAAAGTGACGACTTTTGAAAAAGTTGCGATTAAAATGTGACTTATTCACCTTGTCTGCAGGTGAGATTGTTGCAACCATGATTGTTTGAGAATTACCACTCAGACCATCTTTAAGGATTAATCACTTGTCAAAAAACTTGGCATTAGCTATCCTGTCCAACAGATTTTACGCTACAATAATCAACTGGATACCTATTGCGATAAGGAACATATGCAAGACCCTTCTTCTGTTGTTTTCCAAGAGCATTGATACAGTTTGCCAAAGCAAGAAGTGACCGATTAATATTGGCTCCATCTCTAAGCTTGTGACCTCCACTCTTTGTTTCAGAAGCCCTCTCACTGAAAATGAGTTATTACATGATCAATGGAAGTTAAGGAGTTATGATATTATTTCTGTATTCCTTAGTGGAAATAAAACATAATCGGTAGGGAATGATGAAATAAGAGAAGTTGTATAAGGGTATTTATCTACCTGCCAGCAAGATCAACTAGCGCAAGTTTTCCACAGAGAACTCGACTGTGGTACTGGTTTCTCTGTTTTCTTTTCACTGTGATCTCCAAAACAGCATGTGAGCTGCTAAGCCAGCACAAGAATAAAACTGTGGTTACTCTGTTATTATATCTGACCCGATTACATAAAAAGCTGTGGTATAAACTAGCAAGTCATACATAAAATAGTAAACAATTAACATTCTTGTATATAGGAGGAAAATCTTTTGGAAAGATTAAATATGTGACCAGCTACAAACGCGACATATAAGTGGCAAAAATTACATGTAAGCTCAGGATATTACATAAGAAGATACTACGGATTAATTTTTCGGTTCCCAAAGAACCAAATTGGACCCTAAGAGGACTATGCAGAAATATCTTAATGGAGCTCAATGGCCATGGACAACTACTTATATGTAGTTCTCATAAACAAAAAAGAGGTATCCAGATATCCAGTTTTTCTTTTCCTCTAGATTTAAGAAAAAAAAGTTATTTCAAGAGCTTACAAAATTGTACGATGAAAAAATCAAGATACAATTGGTTGGGATGCCTAAGACCAGCTCATGATCGATGCTTTTTAGATGATAAATCACCGAATCCACGACTACATGTTGGTGGTCATACCCCCCTTTAATTTGCGCCTTAACATCGCTGCGTTCAGACTTACTCTGAGCCCTTCCTACATAAAGAGTCCTCCATCCTGATTCACAAACAACAAGGAGTCTATGGTTTCATTGAATTAATATCAAATCCAAAAAAATGGTCAAAAAGAAAACCCAGATTACCGAATTGTGCGCCGTTCATGGCGTCAACAGCCTTTTTAGCATCTTCTGGAGACTCAAAGCAGACGAACCCAAAGCCCTTTGATTTTCCATGTGCGTCCTTCATAACAGCAACATTGTTGATCTTGCTAAATATGGAGAATTTTTCTTGAAGGGAATCCTCAGTTAGCTCACGATCGAGATTCTTCACGTATATATTAGTGAATTCCTTTTCTTCGAAATTGTTCTCTGCCGCTTGCCTTTCATTCTTCTTGACAAATTCAGATACATATCTAACCACAAAAAAAAAATCAAAATTCAAGAGTTTACAAAAATATCCAAATTATCATATTAAAATATCATAAAAAAGAAATAGATCACTCCCTTTAGAGGGAATCAACTCCATTTAAATGAACATATAGACAAATAGCCATTTTCAATATTAATATAAGTAAATAAATAGAAACCCACAAGCCGAATTCGAACAATCCAAAAGAAACAAAAAAGGAAACTCCCCCACTCCCCCTCGAGAAGAATACAATAAAGATCATGAAACCCTATATCATACAAAAGAATAAAATAAAGACATTTAGAAATTAAAAAACTAAAGACATAGAGGGTTCTCTTGCTCCCTTACAGTTTCTTTCCTTCAACAATAGTTCCATGAAGGGCCTCGATAGCAAACTGTGCCGCATCCTCTGAATCAAACTGAACGAATCCAAATCCCTTATTCACTCCATTGTGCATGACCACCTTGCATGAACTGATATCCCGTTCTTGCCAAAAATCTGGTGCAGCGTCGTTTACTGATAGATCAAGATTCTTAAAAAAAAAAAAAAAAAAAAAAAAAAAGGTAAAATAAGAAACAAGTCGATCATCAAAATAAAATAAATAAAAGCATAATTAAAGGGGATAATGGGTGTCCAGAGAAGCAGATTGGAATATAATGCATACTATACATACTTGCAGAGGATGCGATGCCTGCATGGAAGAAGAACCATGCTGATATCCTTCTCGAAGCAAACTCTACATAGGACCTTTTCCTGACCAATTCACCAAGAAAACAAATAAGAATGAGACCCTGCGAGTGTTCAGAGTAACTGAAAAGCGCCACTGATTTGGGACTATTGTGCATGTATTTAGAAACTAATAGACACGTGCAAAATATACATCAGCCAGCTACGGCAGATTATTTACAGGAGATAGCAGATTAGTGTTATCATTGATCATCACCTGGGAGCCTAGAGAAGTCGGTACATTGGCTAAGCTTCTATTAGCAACAAAAATTCCATATCCAAATTTTTTAGCAGTGACAATATAATTCAAGAGGCGATAATACGTAAAGAAAATTCCATATCCAAATTTTCTATTAATATGGCATGAATCAAATGCATAAACACAAAAGCATATCACAAATTGTTGATCAATATATCTATAATGAAACATTGACATCAAGGATGAGCTTGAGAATTGGTTGTTTGCCAATTCTGAAGTAAAAAAACTTCCTTCGAAGAATATACTTGATGTCAATGTTTGGCATTATGAAGGGTCCCTTAGCTACATCAGTTTCAGTGATAAGCCGACCTATACTAATGTCACGGTCCCTAAAAAAAACGACACCATAGAAACAGATACTTGACTCAGAAACTGAGTTTATATAGAAGTACAAAGGCTAAAAAAATATGTAAATAAACAAATAAAAAGTTGAGGAGTGACCCACCTGCATAACACACAAGCACTGACATATGAGTTAGTCTTAGACAAAGCAGTACAAACAGCAGACTCTTCGGCTGGATTTGTATCACTTATATCATTAGTCATAAATGTACCATTCATAGGTTGCCAAAGCTGTGGTACAGCAGATGCAGTTGACTGAAAAGTATAGGTAAAAGAATTGTTACATATGATAGGCTGTAGAATAAAATATTGCCCTTTGGAGATATATGGAAAGAAAGCTAACCTTTCCAGATGGATTCCGATCATTGCGCTGCCATTTCCACAACTTATGGCCAGTATTGGAGGCAAGTACTAACACGGCTAGCCCAGAGTTTGTGTATATCAATTGGACGACCTACATTTCATGACACAAAAATAAAGATTGAAAGAGCCAAAATGGTGAAGAAAAAGTAATTGACCCAAACATATCAGAAACGCAAACATAATTGAGAAGAAAGATTTATTCCTAAGCAAAATCAAGTCATTCTACCACCATCCAAGCTAAAATTTGTGGTGCTTTTAGGCTGCCAATTACAAAGTGCAGGTAGTTTTTCAATGCAATCTTAGCTTCAACACGATCTAAAAAGATACCCCATGAACCACGTAGTACCAAATCAAAGACCGATTCATTCAAAATACTATGTGTAAGTTTTTTATCCTGGTGCAAGTAGTAATGGTACCATATTTCCCTTGAAAGCACCCTTTATTTCCCTTGTTGGCATCAACTCTTGATACCTCGGTAAGTCATTAACCCCGGGCCAGTTGTGTATAGTAGCACCGCCAAACATTGAATAAATTTTGTTCAACTGATCGACCTACAGTAAGGATGAACAAAAGCGTAATATCAAACTTCTCTTTAAGTGGAATGCAAAAAAAATATATATAACCATACACATTAACACGATCTAACAAGCTAAGAAAATACAATAAATAACCAACGGGACCATGCCTCCAGAACTGGAGATTCTGGATTTGAATCCCACCCTTCGTAAAATCTTGACTTGTCAAGAAAAGTGGGCCACTCTGTCATGATTAATTTAAACAGTCCAATCAAATATATTCAAAGAAATAAATAAGAACAATTAAACTTTTAAATATGTGTAGTGTTAATTAATAGTAACTAGTAAGAGCAATGATTCATTAGAGTGCACAAAACCGATGGATCAAATCTCATAAACGCTGCAATTCTCAGGCCAACTTATAGTCAATGTATAAATGATCTAGCATTTTACGCTCAGATTGCTCACATCCTGCACCTTTTATGGTGTAAGATTATTGGAGCACCAATTTACCATGCTTAATTGTTGTAGATAGTCTCTGAAATTAATTTTTTCGAAATCTATGCAAAGAGCTTGGCATGTAACTGAAATTACATGCCAAGATATTTATGCAGTTATTTGTGCTGACTACTTCTCACATTTTTACAATATATACTCTCATGGACTTACCTTCTTCTTCACTCTGCTATCTTCTGCAATGCTCTACCTTTCCTGTCCTCTGATTCCTCTCTGTATAAAAACAGGAGTGAGTAAAGAACCACCACTCAGCAAACCCTACCACATGTCATGCATTCTCCCGTTATTCCGACACGTGCTTGTTCCCTTCCACATGTCATGCATTCTCCTCACCACCTGTCAATCAACCCACCAGCTTCCATAGATTAAGTAGCATCAGTTTTAGTTTGTATAAAATCAAGGAAAAAACTAAACATGTTGTGGTGAAGGCTTTTGTAAGTGGCCTCTCATACACATGGGACTCTTTGTAAGCACATCCTTGCTACTTATCGTGCTTCAGAATCAAATGCTATTACAGAAAAACCAAACAATCTGTGTCCCTCCTTTTTTTAAAATGAGAATCTTCAACTGCCTTGTATAAACTTTCTTTTTTTAGACTATTTATTAATTAATAAATACAGACCTTAAAAGCTGATAACAGAAAATAGGGACTTGCAAAGCTAAATACCCATTGATTGGCTGCTTAGAAAACAAATATGAAACAAAGCAATATATTTAATTTTGTCATATCAGAAAGTGCACCAAATGCTACAAAAGTGTTGACCAATCCTCAAATGGACAAAATATGGAACCTCCTTTCTCTAAACAAGGTTCTTAAGTTACCACCATCTGCAATTGCTTGCTATGTGTTCAATTTCACTAGTCGGTACAGCATGCTTGCTATGTGTTCAATTTCACAGACTCCGCTGGCATGAAAAACCACATCACCAAACAATTCTAACCATCCGAAGATACTAATGTAAATAAACTGTTGAGCTGAGGAGGCACAAGAATCCATATTTATAACATAAGTTCAACGATCATATGGTTAAAACTGATTATTGATGCAATTTTGAGCCGAGGACAATCCATAAATGGTGACCTTATGATCAATTTTGAGCCGAGCACTACCCTAATGTGCTCTACCACTTTTAACATCACACATATCTCAAAAGCATTGTATTTGTTCTCATCTCATTCTTGCTTTCATAGATCCATTCCCTCACCACCTCCCATGAGTAAAACAGCGGGCAATTGATGGTCCATCTCCAGTTCTTCTCTTAAATTGTTCTGTTCACACACACTCAAAATACAAAAGGAAAAAAAATAAAAACAGCTTTGGATCAAACCTGCTAAGCATTCCTTACTAGGTTTCCCATTAGCAACACCAACACTGCCATTACCATCCTCACTCTTCCACGTTATCACCATTTCATGAACATCAGCACGATCATCCTCGCCTGCTTCAGTCTCTTCAGCTTCACCTACTCCAATCTCCTCTTCAACTTGGTCATTTTTAGAACCTAAAACAGCTAAATGAATTACTCAAATCAATAGTCGTTCACCCCATCACCCAATAGAATAACAAATCAGTGAACAATATGCAAAAAAAGCACAACATTATTAACTTAGAATATGGAGAAGATAACAGCAGGAACAATCTAAACATATGAAGCAAGATAATTTGAGGTTATGAACAAAAATTATCTTCTGAAGCTCCCCAAAATTAGTCTTTTAAAGATTAAAAAATCAATAACTTCATCAATAAATAACATACCCATCCAAAATGTGTACCCATTCAAAGTGTTGTGGAGGAGAGCCTATTGTTGAGGCGGCGGCGGTGGAGGGGGCTACAGAAAGAAAATGAATGTTTGTTAGCATGACAAATTATAGAAAACTACAAGAGAAAAATTTGTATAGAAGTTTTAAAGTAATGTTTACCATTGTTCCGATCAATCGAGTTATCAACCACTTCATTGCTTCAAGCTCTTCTCTCAAGGTGCTCACTTCTTCTTTCAATTGGCAGACCTCCTGCCCCCCTCCCCTAGACGACGACGGTCCGGAACTGCTTGCTGGGTCATCGCTTCAAAGCCCCGGACGCGACCATGTGTGTCTGATCCCAATACCTGAGATAATACATCATCTCGTCCAGTGGACTCTTGTGAGCCCTCCGCAAGTCGTTCATCTATCTTTTGCTGAAATTTTTTCATATAAATTAAATATTTAATTATTATTTTAAAAAAATCTTATAAATTAACAAATCATCTTACCATTATCTCTGCGTCTGCGTCGTTCACCGGTTTACCATCTTTTTTTGTGTGATTCAACTTCCAGTTCCGCATCCTTGAGGGTGATTTTCCCTCTACCTGCTTTAACTATAAAAAATAACGAGTTTAATGTGTAAACTATAAAAAGTAGAAGTTTATTGACAAATTATAATTTATATTTGCATGTTAATACCTTGTAAAATTTATTTATGTGAGTAATGTTTCCGGTTGTACTCGGTACGGCTAGCTTTGCGCGATTTCTTTTATTACGCTCACTAATTACCTATATCATACAAAATTATAATATGTTATATTAATAAAAAGAATTTTTTTAAATAAACAATGAGTTAGAAATTTACCTTAAACTCCTCACACTCCCAAAGAATCTGACAATCGACTTCCACTGGTCGTTATCCACATTATCGGGGCAATGGGCAAATCGTTCTCCCGTAGTTGTGTAGGGGTCGAAGTGCCTTTTTTTTATATGATATCGATTAGCCTTCCATCTCTGAAGCAAGGTATAGTGCAGCCATCGATAAATGTCATCATAGGAAGGCATGTCAAAAACTTCCTACATTTAATCAACAAAATTGATTATCAATCAATGTGAATATGAAATAGAAAATAAAGAATTTAATTATTTAATATAACTATGTCATTTGTTACCATCAACTCCTCATAAGCACTTTTGAAGCTCTCCTTAGGAATATCTGTAAAGTTTGGAACATTTACAGGAAATCTAATGCAATCCTTCGCTATTTGCCCAATCATCGAGGACATCTTACTTTGATCATCCCCTACGACATGCCCCTTATACAATAGCACAAGAATTTTCTCTCCTCCTTTCATTTTATTTTTAAAACCAAGTACTGCTTTCCCTCGCCCTTTCTTAACGTTAGGGGGTGGGGGTGGGGGTGGGGGTGGGGGTAGGGGTGGATCTACGTCGGTCATCTGACACAAATAAAAATATCAAATAATCTCATTAAATCTCAACATGTTCAAAATACATGTACCCTGGGCATTAGGTATATATATATATATATATATATATATATAGGTAACAATAAAATGTTGAGCATCTCAAAAGAACCAAAAAATATAAGAATTGAGCATTTGAATCTAAGAGTGACAACATATATTTTGAGAGCAAGTAAATTAATCATTTCACGTAGCAACAACAGCTCGTAAGTTGTATACTCACATGTAGCAGCAGCTCATAGAAAAGCACTCTTAGAAACCACAACCAAAAAAAGAGGGTCTACTTTTTCAACAGAAACTACACTCTGTTGCCCATTGTTGACTATATAGAAAAAGCTCCAATGGAGGAAACTCCTACTCAATAGACAGTACCACCTACAAGCAGCTACTGCTCACTAAGAATAAAGCAACAACAAAGGTATCAAGTAGTATGAAGTCAAGGTTTACCTAATTTACTCACATTCACATCAAAACTCATTGAAATACAAACTAGAATCAAATAGGCGAAAGGATTGAAAGCTCCATCTATATAGAATTGAAATCATTACATATCAATCTAAAATCAATTTTCATCTTCTTCGTCATCAATGAATCCATCGGAAGGACGTTTTCGGGTACAAGGGGCTTGGAAAGGTGCATCTACAATTGCTCCAACCACATCTTCCCTCACGATATTGAAAGTACTATCATCTTCTTGGGTACCAATTTGAACTTGGCTACCATATGGCTCACTGTCTAGTAGTATATTGTCGCCTCCACTCATATCGAAAGTGTCCCTGGGCTTGTTCTTGATGACAACATGCCAGCCTGGTTCGGTTGGATCTTCGACGTAGAAAACTTGCTTTACTTGAGATGCCAACACATAGGGTTCGTCTTTCTGAGATGCAGATAAATGTGTAAAATTCACAAGCGTGAACCCTGCTTGGTCTATTTTAATACCTTTGCGTTGTCCAACATCAACCCAGTCACACTTGAATAGCACTAATTTCAACCCTTGGCGATAAGTCAACTCAATTATGTCCACGAGACGTCCGTAATATGTGATCTCCCCTGAAACTGGATTTTTGTCCTTTGCACTTGAATAGCTTGGAGTGCTTGCAATGACCATCACACCACTATTTTGTGTTGTAGCCTTCCTCTCCTTATTAGTTGTTCGAAATTTATAACCATTGATAGTGTATCCAGTGAATCTTCTTGCATGAGTGTATGGAAAATCAGCGAGTAAATCGAGTCTCACCGCACGCATTATTGACCTCGATCATTGATTTAATCTATTAGATGCGTATAACAAAGTTAGTGCCTCTTTTAAGTGTATAAAATAATTATCTCCTCACACTTACATGTGATTTAAACCAATCGCTAAACCGCTCTTTGTGTATATTTTGTTTCTCGTCATGCTTTACGCTTCTTATACTTCAAGTTAATGTATGATTTATGTTGCCTGCATTAAATGGATGTGAGGTGAGTATAATGGATTGAATTCAAATGGTTCGACAATATAAAGAGGTTGGGAGTTATTACTTCACATATCGAGCGACGCTATCATCATTGAACGATACATAGTTATGCATTTGTTTACGTTCGATATTGGTGAGAATGAATTGTTCGGCACCTCCAATTGCAGTGTCCTCGGATACCGGGTCTATTCAATCGTGTTTCAATATTATGTAAGTACCTTGAGCAAAATGTGAGACACTCATCACGAGGTATCCTTCGCAATGGAACCTTCGGATAGGCTTTATTATGTACATATGACTTAAGTGTATACAAGTATCATACATAGAAATGAATGTACTTCCATTAAGGGAAATCAAACATAATTTATAAAAGTAAAGATAATTGCAGAGATTGTATGGATCATACCTTTCAATGGGATACATCCAGCGGTAATGGACAGGTCCACCAAGCATTGCCTCTGATGCTAAGTGTATGGGTAAATGGACCATAATATCAAAAAATGAAGGTGGAAAAATCCGCTCTAGGTTGCACAAAATCAATGGTATGTGCTCATGTAGACATTTGAAGTCCTCAACTCCACATGTTTTAGAGCATAACTCACGCAAGAACGTGACTAGTTCTATTAGAGCGAACTCGACATTTTTTGGCACGGTCTTCCGAACAGCAAGAGGTAGAAATTGTTGCATAATAACGTGTGAGTCGTGACTTTTGAGCCCGGATATTTTTCGATCTTTGACGTTAACGCACCTTGAAATGTTAGAGGCATAACCATCAGGAATCTTCATGCTCTTCAGGATTAGGCAGAACATCTCCTTCTCACTTTTATCCATAGAGTAACATGCAGATGGTAGATACAATTTACTGTTATCTGCATGCTCTTTTGGGTGGAGCTCATGTCTTATGTTCATTGTCATCAAGTCAAGACGTGCTTTCAAACCATCCTTTGACTTTCCTTCCAGGTCCAGTAGTGTACCAACCACATTGTCGCATATATTTTTCTCGATATGCATAACATCCAAATTGTGTTTTAGTAAATTTTCTGACCAATATGGTAGCTCGAAGAATATACTCAACTTCTTCCAGTTATTTGGCATTGTTGGCATAGGAGGTGCATTTTTTGTTATTTTTTTCTTCTTTTTTGGTTTCTTCACAGAATAGTCAGTTTTGGGGATCTTGCCAAAGGTATGTTGATAATTTCTTAAATTCTCCAAAATTTGCTTCCCGGTTAGTGGGGTTGGAGCTTCTCTTTCTTCAATATTTCCA
Source organism: Chloranthus sessilifolius (assembly GCA_021018995.1). Taxonomy (NCBI): domain Eukaryota; kingdom Viridiplantae; phylum Streptophyta; class Magnoliopsida; order Chloranthales; family Chloranthaceae; genus Chloranthus; species Chloranthus sessilifolius. The sequence continues at coordinate 74,252,994 of CM037591.1, forward strand.
TCGAACCACCGTTTATTCTTTCGAAATCTATGATCTAAAGGTAAAAATCGGCGATGACCCATATAACAAAGCTTCCCACAATTTGGCAACTATTCACTGCATGTATTCTCATGGCAATAAGGACGCGCTTTATATCCCTTAGTGCTCCAACCCGAAAGCATAGCATATCCTGGAAAGTCGCTAATTGTCCAAAGCAAGCCCGCTCGCAATTTGAAAACCTCCCTCTTTGATGAATCGTATGTTTCCAACCCTTCTTCCCATAATTCCTTTAGCTCATCTATTAGAGGCCTCAGGTATACATCGATGTCATTTCCAGGACTTGTCGGACCCGGTATAAGCAATGAGAGGATCATGTTCGGCTTCTTCAAGCACAACCAAGGGGCGATTATATGGGATAAGTACAATGAGCCATGTGTCATGGCGCAATACTCATTGTCCGGAATGGGTTGAAACCGTCACTTGCTAAACCCAATCTTATATTGCAATTTTCCTCTGCAAATGCTGGATTGATCTTGTCAAAGTGTTTCCATGCTGGAGAATCTGCAGGATGTCTTAACACCCCATCTTTAGTGCGTTTCTCATCGTGCCATCTCATGTCAGCTGCAGTTTTTGATGACAAATACAAACGTTGCAATCGTTGTTTTAAAGGGAAGTGACGAAGAATCTTTGCAGGTGTCTTCTTGTCATCCTCAATCTCATGATTTTTCCATCGCGATGTCCCACAGATGTCACATTTTTCTTTTTTCTCAGATTCCTTCCAGTACAACATACAATCGTAAGGTCATGCGTCGATTTTATTGTAATTTAGTCCCAAGCCTGAAATAATCTTTTTGCTTTGTGAGAAGTTTTCCGGCAACATCGACTCTTTAGGCAAAACCTCCCTTAGTAAGTCAAGCAACAACGTAAAAGAGTTGTTGCTCCATCCACCAAGGGCCTTGATATGCCAAAGTTTCACAACGAAAGACAACGTCGTATGTGTGTTACATCCAGGATACAAGGGATTCCCCAAATTATGCGCATATTTGTAGAATTCAGAAGCACTAGCATTGGGTACATCACTTTGTTCCTGCTCCAAACCATCTGCGTCTTCATTTGGGTCCGGAAATCCAAAAGCATCTTGCACCATCCCCTTGATGTCATCAACCAAAACGTTCTCGTTGTCATCGGCTCTAATATCTACCACAATTTCATGTCTAGGCAGTGGCCCTCTCTTCTCTCCGTGATAAGTCCATACAACATAACTTTTCATCATCCCGTTTATTACCAAATGCTCCTTCAATAAGTCGGGTTCTAAGTAAACGCAATTACAGCATCTTGTACAAGGACACTTGAGCCTCCCATTGCAAGTAATTCCATGGGCTAAACCGTGATCGACAAATGCAGCTAACCCTTTGTCATACTCTCTAGAATATCTCGACTTTTTTACCCAACTCTTTTCCATCATATAAAAGTTTCAAACCCCTAAAAGTATAAGAAATGTACAGTTTAATATTTTTTTAAATGATAAAGGTTTATATTTCTTATACCATATTCATTAGTTTTGCCCATTCGAGAATATCAAGTCATTTAATTGTTCACATAATATGAGTTCAGAGTTTCTCTAAAAATTTCGACAGCATCTCCACGTAGTTCTTCAAATACGCAGACTTTTCATACTATTTTATACTTTTCATTATCCACAATGGACAATGAAAAATACAAAATAATATATGAAATGCGATCCCAAGACCAAAGGAGAAATTGTCGAAATCATTTGAGAAAACTCTAAAAATCATATTAGTGAACAAGTAATGTACATGATATTCCCAAACTATCTATCTTCAGATAGATAATCCGAAAGGTTATGTCATAATTCGACATATAACTTTTCAGACGGGCACTTATTTTGTATGATGATATTCATATGTATTCAACTATATATTGACCATTAATCTATAACAAAAGTTATAGATTAATCAGCTGAATAATTAAATAGAAGCTCAAAGATAAATGAGATGTGAAAAAGCGTGGTTTTCTAAGAAATCGAGCTAGTGAAAGCATAGTAATATTAACATGACATTTACCACAACTATATAATAAATCTAGTTTCATCTATGTAATAAAGAAAATTAGAAATGTGCTAGAGTAGAGAGCTGCCCTTTGCCTTCAAAGAGCTGTCCTTTGGAGTGGAGGTGTGGACAGCGGTTTGTGCAGCAATGGAGTACATGGATCAATTTGACAGAGACGGTGACCGTCTGAGAGAATGGTAGATGATCAAATCTGATGTTATTATGCTTGTTGACAAATTTTGGGACGATGATCATATTCGTAAATCTAATAATGCTACTTTCATTATTCTTATCCTAAGGAAAGAGGTGCATCTGACCCATTTCAATATGACAAGATGATCTTAAAACCTTAACCCTATATGGCTCGAGAGATCCTGGGTTAGCGGCTTACATTTGAACCCTGTCCTAGTATCATTTGAGTGACAAGTGGCACCTAATTGAAAGATTAGGGGTCAATACAACATGCACAAGATGGAGGTCTATCACCACAACAAAAAATTGAAATAAATCTTATCCACTGTTCAAAACCTGATCAAGGTCTTTGGAACAAATTTAATGCACCAGTTATGTCGAGCGTCCCATAATATTAATTTAACCACATTATTAAAGGCTAAAAAAAGTTTCTTTTTTAGTTTTAATCATGTTCGAAATTGGATGGCCTTGGATCGTATTGATTTGCCTTGTCAATTTTCAAGAATCAAGCTTTTGAAAACAAATGATTATTTGATTTGAAGTAATTAGGACACATGCATGATATTGAATGGCAGTGATTTACTAATTTCTTGATTTAGAATCCTAGAAATTGTAAATATTGATCACTGTTTTGATTATATAAATCGATGATATTAGATGCATGTGTTAGAAATAATGATTTTTGAGCCATATAGACTATGTTTTTTCTTACTTGTTATAGCATGATAGCAAAAGCCCATATTGAATGGTTGTGAGTGACTGATTTCTGATTTAAATTCCATATTGAATGAATATTTGTGCAAGCGCATGCCCATATTGAATGAATATTTGTGCAAGCGCATGCCCTGTTTTACACTTATCTATTCGACATGCTAGAATAAGAATATCGACAATTTAGGAAAAATAAAACTAAATTGCAAGTCATTGATTTTGGCAAAGGATGTAATCAATACAAATAAATTTTAGACAAAAAACTGTTATTGGAAGCATAATTGCTTTAGATTACCTTATAATTCTGCAACAAAGATTAAAGTGTCCAAAAAATTGAACTATCTATTTTTATTTGAAGTGAAGAATTTATCTCAAATCATGATTTAAGGTTACTTTTGATTTGTCTAAACAAAAACAGTTATAGTAATACTTAACGAAAAGTCATTTTCTGTTTGGACAGGAAATATAATTATATTAGATTAATGATGCTGCCTCTAAGTTAAAATCATCAAAGGCAGCACTACTTGAAAGTTGAAACAGATGTGATCATGATTTGGGTCAAGTTGCTTATGATGAATAGTATAAGATAGCCTAATTTGGATCATGATCAACCTGCTTAAGTGAGCCCATACCTGACCAACAGATTCACAGAGAATTGATGGGTCAAAATAAATAGCATATTAACAAATTACTGCAATGCTATACGCCTGATCATTCTTGTTGATATAATCTGCTATATAATCAGAGCATCCACATATGATGCTCTGATTTTTGCATTTACAAATGCCTAGAAATGAAAAAAAAAAAATGTAAATAAAACCAAAACAGATCAATAATTTTTACACGAAAAAATCAGATCAGTGAGTATTTTGCCATGTAAAAAAGTTCTACTAATTCCAAAAAAATTGCAAACAAATTCAAAATCGAAATTCAAAACAGATCAGTAAATTCGAAATGCAGCTTGAATGAAAATCGAAATTGAACCACACCTTAGATCTGAACTTTGTCTGACTCACACCTTAGATCTGAACTTTGTCTACTCAGATTTAAGCAATTAAATGAACGATCCCTATCAAATCCGATTCAAATCATATTCGAGATCCCTACCAAATCGCATTTAACGATCATCAAGATTCAAACATATTTCAGAGAAGGAAGTTAGATCATCAGTCACGATAAAAATCAAACGTCGAGTTTGGATTATAGGGGAAGGAAGTTAGATCTACAGACCTGGATTCATCTCAAACCGAAAATTTATAGGGCCTCCTGCAATGGCCGCTATCATGATCTCTCGCTTCTCTATCTACAGATCTCAGCTTCAAACTATAAAGAGAACTCTACGTCGGAGCTCAAACGAAGGCTACAGATCGAAAACGAAGAGAGAGGGAGATTGCAGATTTATAGGCTGAGATGATGAATCTGATTGCAGATTTAAGAGAGAGGGAGATTGGAGAAAGAGAACAGACAGAAAAAATTGAGAGATCGATTAGAGATTCACCATTTCAAAGAGATTGGAGAGAAAATTTGGGAGAACGAAGGAGAGAAAGGGTTTCGGAGATCAGAGCGATTCACCTCGCGACGAGCTGCAGAAAATGAAATGAGCGAATGGTTAAGCGTTGCCTATTTATAAGAGGTTGAGTTAACTTATTTGCAGCCTCAAAACGTATAACGACTTAAATTAAAAGGAGTTAACCAAAGACTAATCTAAAGATCGTTTGGAGCCGGCTCTCGGGCTTTTCGAGACCGTTTTTCAAATAGTCTCTTAAGGTTTCACCTGCTCATTTATGAAGCAAACCTTAGATAGAACAACTCTATATATTATTTTATCTAAGGAGACGACTACAGCCGTCCCTAATAAAAGGATTCGAGACGGCCTTTGAAATGATCGTCTCTAATAAATGGTTATTGGAGACGGCTTCGAAAAGCCATCTCCAATACTAGTCTCCAAAAGTCTCTTTTTTTGTAGTGGGTGTCAATATGTCAAGCCCCTGAGCTACGCTAACAGGGTCACTTGAACCAAAAAGTCAAGCCCCTGAGCTACATTAACAGGGTCACTTGAAGCGAGAAAGATCAAGCCCCTTACTATATTAACAGGGTCACTTGAACTGAGACAGATCAAGCCCCTGATCTATGTTAGCAGGGTCACTTGAATCAAGACAAGTCAAGCCCCTGAGCTACATTAACAAGATCACTTGAACTGAGACATAACAGAGATACAGAATTGAACACGTACACAAGACAGGTAGTAATGATAGAATTCAAATCTAGAAATTTGAAACTTATTGGATCAAATACAATAATATAGCAAGATGTTGAGTACAAAAGCCATGCAAATCATGTATGAAAATCAAATTATAACCTTCAAAGCATGTCAAGATTTCGTGTTTAGCAATTCTAGAACATATCATGTACTTAATATTTGCATCAGTGGCACGAATTCGAGAAAACTAGTAATCGGGCAAGGTGTTCTTCCCTACCTTAATGTCGGAAACTTGCGAATAAAATGGCACGAATCGAAGAGAATTCCTTCTCAATGATTCCTCGTATTTACCCTAGATGACATGTCACACATACCTTAAGTGTTAACGAACCATACTAGACTTAAGCAAGGACTCACACAGCTTAAAAAGGGCACAAAACCCAAGCTCACGAAACGGAGTACCTCACTGCAATGAGCTACAATGTCACTGCAGTGAGGTGTACAGGTGCCATGTGACTCACAGTGCCTTGCCACGGCGAGTATTTCCAGAGCCAAAATGGCCTGATTTTTAGAGTAGCACTCGCCACGGTGAGACTTAAGGTCGCCGCGGCGAGCCTAACAAGCTCGCATGTCCTTTGGGTTGTCTTCCAACTTTGTAACCTAAGCTTTGTCTCGCTTAATCCTCACTCTTCATGTGTAATCATGCCTAATTTTATATTATTAAGATGAATCTAAACCTCTATCTTACTCTAATTGCACAAGCCATGCTCCGAAACATCAGAAATCGGAGAACTCGATCTCTAAGCCCTTCACACATCTACTTCTCGACGTTTTGTGGCATGCATTTCTAGAATTTGATTAAATAGGATCAGTTTCAGGAAAATCAAGACTTCCTATCCTCATTTGATCGTGCATGCAAACATTTCGAGGCATGGGACTTGAAGAAGTTGGCTATTAAGCCTTTCACATGTCTGGCTCTCGAATTTCCTTGCACAAGGTCCTAGAATCGTGTAATTCGAATCTAAATCTGGAAAGCGAGATTTACGAGCTGCAGTTAAATTATTTACCTTTGTGGATTCTTCGGATGCAAAGTTTTCGATCTTCGGTGAGGAGATGTCTCGTTGTTTAAAATTCTCAACCATCCGATTCCTCGGTTGTAGGGGCTCGAGGTTCAAAAGATCGTCGCGACGATCGAAATGGCAGTGATTCATCGTCGCTTTAGCCGGTTCTCATTGATGAATTAGGGAATTTGAATATTTTGGGGGTTCTCAAGGAGAGGAAAGCAAACAAGAAATAAAGTTCACAACTCTACACACTCAAATTCGAATCCCATGCAGCTATGCATGGGAGATGGGCTTTTAATTGATAGCCAAGATCTGGTGTGAAGCCAGTACATTGACTCCTATGTATGGGAATGTAAAAATAGAACAAGCAATATTCTAATGTGAAATCCGTGCACCAACACTGTGAGTGGGTTTAAAATATGACCAAAACAGGGAACCTAAGGCTCCTCATACGTCTTGACAGTTATAACTCATGCTCCTTAACAGTGGGTGCTCATAAGGGTCTGGTCAATATCTACGCAACTTAATATGCATACAAAGTAATACTGGTACACCAGCATCATCGTAGACTGCTCGATTACAATTCAAAGTGTCACTCGTACATGGTCACGGGGCATGAACACGTACCTCTAGTGTCTTCGGGTTCAAAATTTTGAAAGGTGTTACATCCTCCTCTTAATTAAATTTTCGTCCTCAAAATTTGAAGATTGTATTAGGAATTGGGAGACGTTTTCCCCCACCATATTCTTAAATCAATATACATCATATCATTAAAAGGCATCTACGAAGATTGATCAAGTACATGTATGGAAAAAATTTCCAAAAGGTTTTAATTAGTGCAAGTCTATCCAAAAATTTGGAATGATCACAAATGTGACCCTACTACTAATGACATACATCCAATTATCAATGTAACTTAATAATGTGACTTACATCTACAATGCACAAGCAGGAGATTATATAAGAGCTGTATGATTATGCCAAAATTATCCATTAGTAAGTATCAAGAAACAGGAACTGCAGTTACAAGGAAAATTTTGATTACCAAAACCCGGATCAATCAGCTATCTAAGGGCTCACCAGATTATTCTGCTAGTTGCTTGTCACGACGTCTAGCTCCAAAATCAGATGGGCCAACCCTTGGACCAGCCGCGTTCCTTGTATACTAGGAGGTAAACTCTCGTGCATGAGCCATTTACGGGCAGAGCTGGTCGAGTAGGCTTTTTCCATCAGTCGGGTGAGGATCTCATCATGGAAATCCAGCCTTTTGTGCAGCAGACGGTTATCTTGGTGCAGGATTACTAATTGCCTAAATGTTTGTTGCTGTTGCACTTCCATTTTCCTAGTGAACTCGGCCAACATGAGGAGTTCACCATGCGAACATGACAAGATAAGTACCCTTGAATGTTGAATGGGAGGGCTGGAACCCCGAGTGTCGAGTGATTGGAGCTTCAAATTATGAATCTCGAGAGGTTCTCAAGCGGTTGGATTAGTTCCTGAGGCTTGCTCGACAGGATAAGTTGCAGTTGTTCTCAACTGCTCGAGATCCTCTGAACTGTGAATTTATGAAGCTGTTCTTCTCGAGAATTTCTCGAGAAGAGATTTTCTGATTCTTGTAACTATTCGACAACTACTCGAGCCTGCACTGCTGGAGATTTAATGTGCTCGAGAGCTTCTCAAGTTATATTTGCTAAAAATTTAACTGCCTGAGAACTGCTCTAGCCTTCATTTTTGAATGTTTACTGCTATGCATAGCCTACTGCAGCACTCCTCAGTGCTTTGGTTCACCTTTCTTTTCACTGCTAGACTTCTAGGGCCCCTAGGAATGACATATGGCCCCTATGGTGTGGACCATCATGGTGCACTCTCTGTTCTTCCATCAGCTTCAAGACTTGACTTCGAAATTCTCTTTTCTTGGCATTCATTATGTGGACTATTGCACTAAGCTGTGATTTATTTCTTACTATAAAAATATACTCAAATGATAATTATTAGATGGCTCAAAGGTATAGTAAAGGCTAGGTTAGGAGGTGAAAAGTGACATATTTCAGTGATTAACACACTCCCAAACCTAATCTTTGCTAGTCCTCAAGCAAAGGAAAAATAAAACAATTATTCTAAAAATTTAAATGCCACTTTCATAGGGAGTACAGATGTATTTAGCTTATGCATCAAGCCTTTTAAACCCCTAGGTGATCCCTAGTGGAGGAGTGAAGTCTCCTGAGGGTTTTCAGTGAAGGCACCCACAAACTTCTCAATAAAAATAGTTAAACCAAGTGCACACAGTGACAAGTCAAATTTCACATATAAAGTTTTATTCCACACCTTGATCTTTCAAATTAGAGGAGTTTAAAACAGTGGATGTAAAAAATTTAATACCTAAATCATCATGTATGCTCGTCACAACCAATCAGTTTACATCAAGAGTGTAGTGTGTGCAAATCAGTATCAAACTTACCATTAATTCAGAAATAAGGTTTAAACAGTGCCCCAATAAATTCAATCCTCACCAAGGTTTCTCTCTCACAAATGAATTGAAGTTCCAGCCTAAAATCAGTTACAAACCTCAAATAGGCCTGCAAGCATGAGCATAGGCATTTGTTTCTATTTTCTGACATCCTTATATTCTCTTCACCATAGATCAGGCATCCCCTCATCTCCACAAAGCAGCTCAATTCACTTTGGATCACTAAGGACTTTTATTGGGTTGTAATGTGGCTTAGGTTAACGTTTTAAAAAGAATGAAAAGGGTAGAAAGGTTTTAAACTAAGAAATCAATCAAGAGGTAGGAGGTGATTCATGACTTCACCTTCTTCATCCAGCACTGCTTCATCCTCTAACAATTTTTTTAGATCTGAAGTGGCCAACTTCTTCTCCTATTTCCAATTTTTTAAGATGAAGTTCTTCTTTTCACTTTTCTTTCTTTCTCTCTCTCTTTTTTTTTTTTTTTTTTTTTATGGTTGTCACAATCATACAACTGATACACTGCTTCATATAGATTTTCTCTCTTCTCCTCCTCCTTCCACCAAATGTTAAACCTTACTCACCTATCTTTAACATCTTCTCCTTTACCTTCTGAATTCTCAGAGTGAGGATAAGGCTGAATCAGATCAAAAGGTTCAGGTTCAATTACTCTGGTATTTTTTCAAAGAAAAAAGGATTTTTTTAAGGCTCAAAGGGTGTATACAAAAGGGGGCAGTTCAATGGGTAAGACTTTCAAGGTCAACCTATCCAAATGATGGCCTTAGATCATCTCCCTAATATCATGAGTTATGCCAAACAGTTTTAATATAGGAGTGCCTAACTTCTACTGAAAAGATTTGATTCAATTAGTCCTTAGAGCACAAAAAATTACCAAAGACACTCTTCAAAAGAAAAAAATTGTGTATGGGCCCAATTCTCACTGAGTATAGTCTTTAATTAAACTCATGGGGCATGTCCTCACCTTTTTCTCTCCTTACTGGTTCACTATGTACTGATTGTGAAAATTTTTCTTGACGATCACTTCATGGAAGTGTTGAATTTTTAAAAGATTCCAGTATTAAACATTCTACTATACATTTTAATTCTCCTTTTTTAAAATTACTTAGATGGAACTTCACTTTATTTGTTTCAATCTTGACTAATACTACTGCACTTAGCTTAACCATCTCATTGGTCTACCCTGCCATACCCCCAAACCTAAGATAAAGAGTGTCCTCACTGTTTCAATGGGTATGTAGTTAGGGGCAGCAGGGTAGCCAAAGGATTGACAATATACAACAGAAAAATTAATGTGCATCAGAAATGAAAAAGGTAGACAATTAAGTATATTGCAAATTTGCACACAAAAGAAATTTTATTAAGAAAAGCACTATGATATAGGAGATGAAATTACAGATTTACATGTTTAAGAGACAGAAAATGTACAAATATTCCAAAAACAGAAAATTACTATAAAACATAGTTACAAAATTACTACTCTAAATCCTAGAGAGAATCTGAATCTGAATCTAAGTCTATGGGGTCCCTTGCAGCTTTGTCTTTCCCTTTCTTTACAGTATCAGCTTGTGCAGCACTAGCCTTGGTTTTTGTTGCAGCTGGTTTCTTGGGCTTGGTGCTGCTCTTTTCTTGGGAAGGCTCCTTTATTGACACTCCCTTGGGCAAAGTTGGGTTCATTACTGAAATGGTGGAGGTGAGTGTCTCCACCAGCTGTGTAAAGTGGGTTGCCCTTTGCTCATAGACTTTATACAAGGACAATGCATTATCCAATTGTTGTTGCATTACCTTCTTCTCCTTCTGATGAACCAGCATGGCTTTCTCCATCAACTTCTAGTAATCAGACTTCATCAGGAAAATCTGATTTTCATATGCCTGCTGGACCATTTCATTGATAGACTCAACAACTATATGTACATCCCTCTACACATATGGGTTGGCATTCATAGACTTGTTGAGGATGTAAAACATGGGTATGGGGATGGCTTCAGTAGGTACAATGGTCCAGTTAGAAGGGTCATTTAGAGGCTCAGAGAAAACGGGTAGCTCAATACTTGTGTTTGGAGATGATGGCGGGCTAGATGGAAGGATAACTACTAGCTCCTCTTCAGGGGGTTTAGTCTGGGTGAAGGTTGAGTTGGAGGTAAATGGGATTAGGGCAAGCTCTTCATTTTCAAAATTGGTCTGTGTAGCAGCATCCACTGTTGCCACTGAAGTTGAAGGTTGATGTGTAGGAGGAGGGGTAGGTATAGGTGTAGGTGGATACGGAGTTAGGATAAAGGTTTGAAGGGTTGTTTGAATGGATTGTAGGTTGTTTTGTATGGTGGCTTGGTTTTTAGTATTGGTATGGAGTTGGGTTTGGAGAGAGATAAGGAGGGAAATTATTTGAGATAAGGGGTCTGGTATGGTTGAGGCTATAAGATGGGTGGGTGGGATTGGTTGGAAAGGAGAAGTAGGGGCATGGTTGAAATGGTAAGGCGGGGGGGAGTCTGGGAGGGGTGTGTACTCATGCCTGATATCCTCCACAATGGAGTCTATCATGGCTGAGTACCCCTCAGTGGTGAACTATTCTTGGTTATGGGTAGGTGTAGGTGGGAGGAAATGGGTAGGAGAGGTAATTGGGTCAACGGGTTCACAGGTGTCAGGGGGGATGGGTGGTACAATGTTAGTGACCATTGGTTCACTGACATCATAGGTGAATGGTGTTGGTGGGTCTAGTGTGGGGCTTGATATAGTAGTGGGTTCTGGGCTTGGAATGGGTGTAGGTATGGTAATGTATAGGCTAGGTTCAATGGGTGATGTGGTTGATTGATGGGTTTTCTTTTGGTATTTTCTTTTGATGGTGGGAGTGGGTAGGTTAAATAGGAAGGTGGTTTGAGTTGGAGCTGGCACTTGGATGGTAGTGGTGGTGGTGGGTGGTGAGGATGGAATGGTAGGCATGGTAGCAGGAAGTGGAGATGGTGGTACTGAGGCTCCTGTTGTAACTGTTGTGGGTAATATGACTGAGTTGTCAGCAGAGGGAGCTACAGGGATGGCAGCTGTTGAGTCTTCTTCAGGGACGGCTGCTGGTGGCTCCTCAGATATCTTCTTCTTCTTCCCCATCAAAGTCATGTTGATGGTATATAGCTTCTTCCCAAACACTACTGGGGCAATTTCTCATATGGCTCCCCCATCTTCCATACATAACCTCCTTGTTTGAGTAGGGTTGTGATCAGCCTACTGTAGGAGAGTCCATATAGTTTCTGCTTCTTTTGGACTTTATGTGGGTGTCCTTCATCCCCTCAAAAATTAATTGGGCAGCATTGAAGCAATACCCTTGGGAGAAGGAGTACAGGGCATCTGCTATGGGGTGCCTCCTTTCCTGTTGGTGCCCAGCTACAAATATGTTCTTCCTGATAACACTATCCATGAAGAGCAAGTTGAGGCTGAAGTCACTCCTCATGAGTGATCCCCAGAGGCTTTCTTTCCATTGGTCAGCTTCTCTACAATCTCTGAGATGAAGGCATTAAGTGGTGCCCCCAAATTGCAAGCTGGGTCATAGGAAGCTGGAATGCCCAAAGCCTGCAATATCAGTTATGTCCACAACTGTTATAAAATAATCTAGTAGAATGACCAGCACAGGGTCTTCTCTGTTAGGTCCACCCCCAAACTCCTTGAGTCTAATGTTTTGGTACCAAAGCTTGACTAGCCTAGGGTACACCAACTCCTCTAAAGGCATCAATAGGGTATCTAGGGACGCCTTGGTAAAAAATTCCATGGCTTCAACAGCCAAGGCTTCCTTTGTAAAAAATGTCTTATCAAAGACAGTTTCAGGCTCCAAGCCCAGGGCAGCCATAAATTCATTGGGTGTGGTCAGTGGAGCAGATTCTGGTGTGGCTTCCTCCTGTTGTTTCTGCTTCTTGGGCTTGACGAATTTTGGGTCTTTTGTGGCAGTCCTTGCCCTTTTCTTATGAACAGCCCTATTCTTAGGTTTTTCCCATGGAGGTTTTATGGCTTCTAGGGTGGAGGATGTAGCAATCCTCGGGGATTTTCTGGTGGGAGTGGGAGGGTTTGTTTGGGCAGGGCTCAACAGTCCCTACAGGGTTTCTCCAAATTCGGAATTATCAGCCATTAAAACCCCAAATTTGATCTCTCAAACTTCAAACCCTAGATTGCCTACAACTCCAATAAATGAACCCAGTAAATACTCCTCAACAAAAACTAAATCAACCCAGTACAAGTGTCTTGACAACTAACAGCTGAGAAGAGTTTGAAAACTTACCCCCAAAAGCTAGGGTCTACATCAAAAAATGCATAGTGGACCAAATAGCACTTTGCCAGGTGTAAAATACTCGGCCTGTGTTGCTTAGCAAAGTAGCAAAAGCAGGGTGTGAATGAGGGAGCCAAAAGATCAGTGAATAAAGAAGAAGAAAAATCTGACTGAGGTTGTGCTCAAGTGTTTTATCAGGAAATGAAGCTAAGAGAACTGCTGGTCAAGAGGCTTTAAAACAAGGAAACCCGAGCCTCGAGAGGCTCTCGAGCAGATGAGTTAGCTAGAAATTAACCTCTCGAGAAGATAAAATCACTGGAAATTAGCCTGTCGAGCAGTGAATTTGAACTGCTCAATAGGTATACTTGTTGAAAGTCTAAGCCTCGCTAGGCTGAGATTCAGGTGTTTCTACTTGAGAGGATCTCGAGCAAATGCTTTTTATACATCAGAGCCTATCGAGGGCTCTATTCTCCTCAGGTATTAGCGCTCAAGAGGCTCTTATGCAGTGCCTTAGCCTGTCGAGCAAGCCAAATATGTATTTACAATGGCTCGAGAGGATGCCTGATCCTCTCGAGCAAGCTAAAAATAGTGCATTTTCACACATGTGTTGTTAGGCCCACTGCCATGCTACACATGCACACTCTCATTCTTAAAAATAATGTATTCCTATGTTAAACACAACCTCACACCATAGTAGACCAAGATTCATACACATAGATCAAGATTCACACACAAATCATACAAAACATAGTAGATGGCAAAATTTAAAATAAAAAAAGCAGCTATGTTACATAGTGTACAAGGCTGGAGATCACTCAGCACTAGGAGGTTCTTGGAAGTGCATGGTTTCAGAGGATTCCACAGTATTTTCCATACAAGGTTTGAGCCTCTGACCATTTACTTTCATGACCCTTCCAGAAGTGGGGTCCATGATCTCCACAGCCCCAGATGGGAATGCATGGAGTATAGTGAAGGGTCCATCCCATCTGGATCTTAATTTGCCTAGAAAAAACTTAAGTTTTGAGTTGAAAAGTCATATCTTCGCTCCATCAGTAAAGTCCTTCCTTAAAAGGTTCTTGTCAAAGAAGGCTTTGGCTTTCTCCTTGTAAATTCTGGAGTTTGAATAGGCATCCAGCCTCAGTTCTTTCAGCTCATACAGCTACAATTTCTTGTTTGCACCAGCAGAAGTTAGATCCTTGTTTATACTTTTAATGGCCCAAAAGGCCTTGTGCTCTAACTCCACTAGGAGATGACATGCTTTTTCATAAACCAACCTAAATGGAAACATTCCAATTAGAGTCTTATAGGTTGCCCTATAAGCCCACAAAGCATCATTTAATTTCAATGGCCAATCACTCCTAAATATTTTCTTCAGGATATACTTGATTTCTTTATTAGAAACCCCCACCTGCCCACTGGTCTGTGGGTAGTATGGAGTAGCAATCCTATGTGTAACAGCATACTTTTTGAGTAGGCTCTCAAAGTGTCTGTTACAGAAGTGGCTTCCCCCATCACTGATGATGGCTCTAGGGGTGCCAAATCAGGAGAAAATGTTTTCTTTGACAAACTTGAGGATAACTTCATGATCATTTGTCCTTGTGGCGGCAGCTTCCACCCATTTAGAAATATAGTCAACAGCCACAAGGATAAAGTTAAAACCCATAGAAGGAGGAAAGGGGCCCACAAAATCTATCCCTATACATCAAACAGCTCCACAACAAGGATAGGTTGCAGTGACATTGAATCCCTTTTTGATATGCCACACATCCTTTGACATCTTAAACAAGCTTTGCAGTGTTTAAAGGCACCCTTAAACAAAGAAGGCCAGTAAAACCCACACTAAAGCACCTTGGTTTCTATCTTTTTTCCTCCAAAGTGTCCCCCACAGGCATTTTCATGACACATGGTTAGCATATTGTGGTGTCACTTTCAAGTACACATTTTCTGATTACCTGGTCTGTGCAATACTTATACAGGTATGGATCCTCCCATAAAAAATATTTGACTTGTGAAAAGAACAAGTCTTTGTCCATCATGGGCCAGTGGGAAGGGATCCTACCTACAATAAGGTAGTTTACTATATTGGCAAACCAGGGTACACTTGACTGGATGGTAAATAATTGCTTATCAGGGAAGGTGTCTTTCAATGGTGTTGCAGCACAATCTTCACTCAAGGTCCTTGACAAGTGGTTAGCAACCACATTCTCTACCCCTTTCTTATCTTTGATTTCAAGATCAAACTCCTACAGGAGTAAAATTCATCTAATCAGCCTTAGCTTTGCATCTTTCTTTGCCAGCAGATATTTTAGGGCAGAGTGGTCAGTGAAAATTATAATTTTAGACCTAGTAAATAAGGTATAAATTTGTCCAAAGCAAAGACAACACATAGAAGCTCTTTCTCAGTTGTCGTATAGTTTAGTTGAGCTACTGTCAATGTTCTGCTGGCATAGTAAACTACACAGGGCAGTTTCTCTTTTCTCTATCCTAGCACAGCTCTAACAGTAAAATTAGATGCATCACACATCAATTCAAAGGGCAGGGCATAATCAGGTGCTTGGATCACAGGGGTAAAGGTTAAACATTTCTTCAAAATCTCAAATGCTTCATGAAATTCAGCATCAAGCATAAATGGCACATCTTGACAAAGCAAGGGGCATAGAGGTTTGGAGATCTTGCTGAAGTCTTTGATAAACCTTTTATAAAATCTTGTGTCCTAAAATTGATCTGATTTGCTTTATTGTTTTTTGTGGGGGTAAGTGAGAAATCAGGTCAATTTTTGCCTTGTCAACCTCAATGCCTTTTTGGGATACCACATGGCCAAGCACAATGCCTTGGGTGACCATAAAATGGCTTTTCTCCCAACTCAAAACCAAGTTGGTTTCTTCACACCATTGAAGTACAAGGCATAGGTGATGCAAACATTGACTAAAATTATCCCCATAAATTAAAATATCATCTATAAAAATCTCTAAAAACTTATCAATCATATCAGAAAAAATTACATACATTCACCTTTGGAAGGTGACAAGAGCTTTGCACAGTCTAAATGACATTCTTCTATAAGCAAAAGTGCCAAATGGACAAGTGAAATTGGTCTTTTTCTGGTCTTGTGGATACACTAGTATCTGATTGTAACCAGAATATCCATAAAGAAAGCAGTAATATTCTCTGCCTGCCAGCTTATCTAAAATCTGATCAATGAAGGGTAATGGAAAGTGGTCCTTTCTGGTCTTGGAGTTCAGTTTTCTATAGTCTATGCACACTCTCCAACCAATGGTCTCTCTGATTGGTACCAATTCTCCAGACTCATTTGTTGTGACAGTGATGCCAAACTTCTTGGGGACCACCTAGATAGGTGAGACCCACTCAGAGTCAGAAATAGGGTAAAATCCAGCAATTTCATAATTTCTTTCATGGCTACTTTCTGCATATAAGGGTTCAGTTTTCTCTATATTTCCCTAGAGAGTTTAGAACCCTCTTCCAAATGAATTTTATACATACAAACAGATGGGTCTATTCCTCCCAAATTAGTAATGGTCCAGCCAATTGCTTTCCTATGCTTTTTAAGGACCTTAAGTAATTCCTCCTCCTACTCCATAGTGAGAGAGGAAGAGATAATCACAGGCAGCTATTCATTCTCTCCCAGGAAATCATATTTCAAAGATGCTGGAAGCTACTTGATCTCCAGATCTGGTGGACTAACTACTGAAGGCAGTAAAGGTGCCTTGGAGGGTTGAGGTAGGGTCAGTAATGTGGGTCTCTATGTAGAGTGCTGCACTAGGCCCACTGAAGAATTCAATATGTTCCTTTCTTTAGCAATGGAAATTTGGGCCTCCTGCTCAACAACCTCAGTCCACACATCTTCAAAATCATCACACATTTTATCCCAATCTAGCAGCTTAGATAAATTCTCTTCCACCAATTCCTCTAGTACTTCAACTACAAAGCAATCCTTATTGTCCAGCTGAGGTTGCTTGGCAGCATTGTACACATTAAGCTTCACTTTCATATTTTTGAAAGTGACTTTCATCACTCCAGACCTCAATTATATGTAAGCATTGGTTGTGACCAAAAATGGCCTGCCCAAGATAACAGGGATTGGGGTGCTACATTTAGAAGGTTTCATGTCTAAAACCAGAAAGTCATCAGGATAGAAAAATGTATCCACCCCCACCAGCACATGTTCAACAATTCTCATAGGCTTCCTCTCAAACCTGTCAGCCAATTGGAGAACTACAGGTGTTGATTTTAGTTCCCCAAAACCCAGTTGTTCATACACTGAGTATGGCAGCAGGTTTACACTGGCTCCCAAGTCTAAAAAAGCTCTGCCTATGGTGTGATCACCAATAATACAGGGGATAGTAGGTACCCCTGGGTCCTAAAGTTTAGCTGGTGTAGCTATAGATAAAACAGATTTGACTTTCGCAATTGCAAAGACTTTCTTAGACAAATGAATCCTTACCTTTCTCTTTTGGGTACACAAGTCCTTAAGGAATTTAGCATATGTTAGGACCTGTTTAATGGCATCAAGCAATAGTAAATTGATTTTAACCTGCTTGAAGGTCTTTATCATTTCTTCCATTTTGGCATTCCCCTTGTCAAAAGGAGAAGGGCCTTTGAGAGCATGAGGAAATGGCAGCTGAGGTACTGCTGGTACCTCAGCTGCTAGCCTAGCTGTATCATGAACACTTTTTCCTTTTTACTTTTTACTTTTCTCATTTTTTCTTTTTGTAGGGGCTCAACAGCAACCCCATTATTGTGCTCCTGCTGTTTATCAACAAGAAATGAGTCTTCCTCTCCTTGTACACTCTCTCTTGCTTCCATGCCCACTTGATTGTCCACTGCCTTACAACTCCTTAGGGTTGTGATTTCTTTAGCTTCCTCATGGGTTGAGGAACCTTCACTAATCATATACTGACCCTTGGGGTTGGTCATAGTCTGGCTTGGAAGCCTACCTTCTTATCTCTTGGTCAGAGTGTTGGAGATTTGACCAAGCTGGTCCTCAATTTTTTTAATACTCTGACTGTGAGAGTTCACAGTCTGTGATAAGGAGCTCAGGTTTTACAATAATGATAAAACTTGCTCCTCAAATGAGGGTGCTCTAGGTTGTGGTGGGGGCAAAGTCAACTGATTTGATTGTAGAGCAGACTGGAAAAATGATTGTCTAGGAGCATAACCCTGATTATACTGTTGGTGTGGTCTATATGGCAATGCTTGCTGCTGCTGCTGGGGTTGCTGATAATCATCTTGTCTCCACCTCAAATTGGGGTGGTTCCTCCATGGATACCTAGCAGGCTGCTGCCCATATGATTGGGCGGCATTTGCATACTCCATATCCAGCTCAGGGTATTGACCAACAGATGGATAGTCCTCTAAGGAGTGTGTTGGTGATTGGTTATCAGACATGCCTCTCCAACCTATGCAATAGTTTGGGGCTGTAACACACTAAGAACTTTGTCAAATTTCTAGGACAAACTGTCCACTATCTTTGCCAGGTCATTGTACACATTTAATTCATATAACTTTTCTTATAGCTCTTGTAGTAGGCTTAATATCACCTCTTGACAGAGTCTCTTGTTGCATAAAGTTGTCACTGATTACATTAAACAGATCCCAAGCTTCTTCATCAGTCTTGCTGAGGTAAGTTTCACCACATGAAGCATCCATCATATCTCTACTCTTAGGATCAATCCCCTGATAGAAGCTCTGGACAAGCTGCCACTTAGGGATTTGGTGGTGTGGACATTGCCTCAGCAGCATTTTAAACTTTCCCATGCTTCATGGAAATTTTCAGTTGGGAATTGAGCAAAGGAATTTGTGGTCTTTCTCAACTGGCTGGTTCTACTCATGGGAAAATATTTAGTCAAAAACGAACACTGTAGGGCATTTCAAGATGTTCTGTTATTTGGTGGGAGCATGTTAAGCCAATTCCTGGATTTTTCCTTTAATAAAAAAGGAAAAAGCCTTATTTTGGTGGCTTCATCTCCCAACCCAAAATTTTTTAATGTGGTGCACAAAGATAAAAACTCATCAATATGCTTGTAATTAACCCATGGAATGATGGCTGCATTTAGATGGTCTGAGGCTTTATCTCATAATTACCCTCAGCATTGGGAAATTGAATGCAAAAGGGGGATGAATATACCCTTGGTGCATAGTAATCACTCAAAGGTCTTGGTTGCTCTCCCATCTCAAATGGATCTATATTATCAACAAGGGTTTATGTGGTCTACTTAGGTCTAAGGACTCTTTCTATCTCGGGATTTAAAGGTGCTAATTCAGAACCAAGTGACCTTCTACTCAGCATACAACACAGAAAATAAACAGGCACTTACAGCAATAATAAAAGAATGTTAAAAACTACTGCAAAATATAACTGCTGAAATTAAGGCACAACAAAAGTGAAACTAAAGCAATGGAGAAAGGGATGCACATTAATGCAAACAATGCGCCAGCTGCAGCTATTAGCTCCCCTCTTTGCTGTTGTTCCAGATCTGCAGGAAACAAAAATAAATTCAGCAATACCTTTATTCAAACACAGGAACTGCAACAAATAAATTTATAGACAGACAAATAAAAATGCATATCTACTATTTAGATCAAATATCCCTGACAGCGGCACCAAAAATTTGTTGGTTAAAATTGCTTGTGCTATTATCTTATTATAAAAGTGTGGTAAAAATATGATAATAAAATAAATCAAAAAAGGGGAGTAAAATGAAATGAAACAGCACCAAAAATAGCAATCTATATACATAATCTTGCAAGATTCAGGGCTGTTGTGGTAACTTTTGATAAGTAAGATTTTATCCCACAGGTAAATTTTATCTAAGAACACAAGGATGAATAGTAGACCTCCATATCTGGCTACGAATCTGGCAGCCCTAACCTATACTATGAAAGCAAAGGTGAAGAAAGGGAGTTTTGGGGTGTCACAAAACTAAAATAAAATAGAAGAGAAAATTACAGATTTACTTTACAAGAAAGGGGTTTAGAAAAGGATGGAAATGGATTTGGAAAAATAAATGGAAAATGGGTGATAAGTAATAAGATAGGGATTGATTTTTCACTGAAAAATGGCTGGTCAAGCAGAGCAAGGATTGGATCTACATCTATCCTTCATTTTACTACAAGCTCAAATGTAAGGAAGAAGAATCCAATCCAACCCTGAGATATGGACTAATCTTAAGGATATAACCTGTCCACTTGAGTGGTCACAGATTACCCTAGAGATATACTCCAATCATGGGATAAAAATCATAACATAAAAACTGCTGCAGCCACTATGTTTACAAGGCTACAAGCTCATGCATCCATAGGTGCAAAAAACCTATAAAATATATGCAAGAAGAGATTATAGATTCAATAGTAAAAAAAAATAGCTTTCATTGCATAAAAAGTACTTATAATGGTCAGCCCTTAAGACTGCAGTCCTGCAGAACTCCAAGACCCTTTACAAACTTATACATAGTCCTTTTTACAGCATGAAATCAGTCCTAACTATTACCAAAGGACTTAGCCAACAAATGATGTGCTAAGGAAGGAAGAAAAAGGAAAAAGATGACCTAACCCTAGAAATGACCTAAGCATAGACTATCCTCCTAGCTTAGCTCAGATTAGGTTCTATTAGATGCCTATTTTTAGCTATTTTTACAGCTTATATACAATCCACACAAAATATCTTTGTGCCTTGGCCAATCAAAAAAAAAAAAAGAATCGAGTTAGTTAGGATCCTGATGATGTAGCCCAATTACAGTCAAGTGTTGCACTGGTTAGTGGAGAACAACTCAGCACATTGGGGAATGGGCCTCAGAGGCTATGGAATCCCAAAAGTACCCTTGAATGTTGAAGCTCTCGAGCACATTATACCTCCTGAAGTGAAGGCTCAAGCAGCTATCGAGCAATTACAAGAATTAGAAAATATCTTCTCGAGTGGCTGGATTAGTTCCTGAAGCTTCCTCGACAGGATAAATTGCAGTTGTTCTCAACTGCTCGAGATCCTCTCGACTGTGAATTTCTAAAGTTGTTCTTCTCAAGAAGATATTTTGTAATTCTTGCAACTACTCGACAGCTGCTTGAGCCTTCACTTTCGGAGGTTTAATGTGCTCGAGAGCTTCTCGATCTATATTTGCTAAAAATTTAACTGCTCGAGCCTTCTGTTAAGTAGTGAAAAATACCATTTTTCACCCCTAAACATGAGCCTTGAAAGACCCTTGAGAGGACTAAATAAGTGCTTTAGTGTTCATATTGCAGCTAACCAAAAAGACAGGTCCAAATCCGAAAACCATCCTAAAATGATCAAAAAGCTGACAACGCATGTCAAGCTCAAAGAGGGAGTGAAGAAATAGCCTCAGCAATGGCTAAAAAGGTCCTAAAAGAGCAAGAAAAGACCTGAAGAAGAAGAATGGAAGCTAAAGCTCAATTCGCAAAGAACTTCTACTTTTCGCAAAGGAAAAATCAAGTTAAAAGTCAATTCGCAAAGAAGAATGGGAGCCTAGAGTTCAATTCGCAAAGAACTTCTACTATTCGCAAAGAACCTTGAACTTTGCGAAAAGAAGAAAACACTCCTCGAATAGAAGAATGACCTTTGCGAAAAGAAGAAAAGTTTAATTCAATGTAATCAAACCCCAGAAAAGAGCTTCAGGAGCCAAATTACTTTGAAAAAGACCCTTAAACTCGCGAAATGGCATATCGGGATTTACAACCACTTTGAAGGGCATTTCAAGAACTCGACGCTAGCCAATGTAATCAAAAGCCCAGAGACATTCCGAAAGATTCTCGAGCACAAACCAAAGGCATATTCCGCCCACGTGAAAACCCAAAGATGAAATCACTTGGCGGAACTTCTAGAAGCTCAAATGACTTTTGAATTCTATAATGTAATTGATGCTTCTAACGCTGATTGGTGAACCAGCATCGTAGCATTTTCATTGGCTGTAATAGATCCGGATCCCCGTGCTCAACGGCCATTGGGCAATCCAGACCGAGCACTTCGATTGGTCAACTCGCCTTGTGCGTGATAGAGGGAAAGCTATAAATTGTGAAGACATTTGCCCAATTGGGGCATCCAGATTTTAGAGTTTCATCTCTGTTTCCCTCATTCCGGTCAGATAGCTTATCTGAACCCCCTGTAATCCCTTCTTGTAGTTTACCTTTGAGAGCCATTGTGAGTGATTTGTACTTCCAAGTTCAATTCAAGATCAGAACTGAGGGCTCTTCGAGAAGCTGATCAGAAGTCCGAGGGCTCTCTAAGAAGCCGTGCTCAGAATTGTAACGTTGGATTTTAAAAGGTTGTAATTTGTGTCTTCTCCATTGAGTCATGTCGAGGGTTCCAATGATCACCTTAGTGCATTAGACTTCTTTAGATTCACTTATCCGCATCCAACTTCCCTTAATTCATCATCCTGCGAATTAGCGTTGGTAACCTAATTCAAGCAAAGATTCTGGATGATTTCATGTTACGAACTAAAGAATAGGCTACAAATGAATGATGATCTGTGACCATTTAAGTGGATGATCACGCCCATAAGTCTAAACCTATTCCTTAATTCGATTTATTTCTCTTACATCTGCCGGTAGCCGATGAAGATTGAATCTGCCTGTTGAACTACTGATCCTCCATTAAAATTCGAGGCTAAAGTACATGAAGCTATTATTTCGCATTTGTCTTATTTTAAACACCTCCCCAACTCGGATCCGGATCATGTAATTAGTTCTTTTCTTTATTTGCTTATAGTTAAATGTGACACAATCCAACACTCTCTTTATCTATTATTCTTTTAGATAATTATAGAGATAGATCTAGAAGTAGCAGATCCGAGGTTTATCTCTCGCTTAGACAAACTTCTCTGTGGACGATCTTGAAATACTTACTTTTAAAACTTGCTACAATTGGCCCTGATCTTGCAGGCCAGTGTTAGCCCCAATGTGCTGATATCCCTTTCATAAGTTAACATCCATATAACTTAGCATTCTTTAATTCTTTAATTTTTGATTCATAATGCACACAATTATGGCACACTTGGAGCGACACCAAGTTTTTGGCGCCGTTGCCGGGGAAGTTTGTTCTAAAATAGATAAACCTATGTTTATTTTCATTTATTTTAATTTTTGCTTTAAACCTGCACTTTGCATTCCAAGTGCTTGATTAAATGTCTACAGCAGTTTTGTATAGAAAACCTGTTTTACTGCAGCAGAATTTTTTTTTTTTTTTTTTTTTTTTTTCTGAGTTTTTATTCTTTGCCTTCTAGTTATTTGAATAAATGTCACGCCACTCTTTGTCTTTTTGTCAAATTTAGGCAAGAGCTCTGAGTTTTTCATTTATTTTCATTTATTTATCATCATTTATTAATTTTATTGTTATTTTTATGCAACAGACAAATGTGTAAAAGGAAAGGAAAGTTCTTAAATAGACAGTTTGTGCACAAACTCTCTCGAGTTGTATGTTTGGCAGAGAACCCTCAATCTCGAGATTCTCCTGCTAAATTCGGTTGAAAGACTCCTAAGAAACCGACATACATCATGACATCTGAAATGGGTGACGAATGAGATTGTTAAGAGACTACTTTGCCCTCGGTGCTTATAATTTATTTTGCATTCAATTTCCCATGGAGGGAAATTATGAAATTAAGTCCTCCACCATCCAAATGTTGCCTTCATTCCATGGATTGAGTAAGGAAGACCCTTACAAACGCATTGATGAATTTCGCTTTATGCACAACATTTAACATAGCCGATCTGGTCCAGAGGCAACCAAGCTTAGGCTCTTTCCTTTTCATTAAAGGACAAAGCTAGAGCATGGTTATCTATGTTAGCACCAAACAAAGATCACATCATGGAATGATTTGCAATGTCAATTTTGTCAAAATATTTCCCAATGACTAAAACCACCAACCGAGACAAAGCATCATCTCTTTCTCCCAAACTCAATCAAACTTTCCATGAAGCATGGGAAAGGTTTAAAGAATCATAAGGCAATGCCCTCACCATCAAATTCCTAAATGGCCGGTTCAAAGCTTCTATCAAGGAACTGATCAAGGGCAAGAACATGGTGGATGCCTCTTGTGGAGGTACCTACTTGCAGAAAATAGTTGAAGAGGTTTGGGACCTCTTTGAGGTGATTGGAGAAAATTCAACCCGCAGAATCGCCAAGGGACACCGAGAATCCAAATTTAGGATGAATAATCCCCAATTCACAAGAGGGAAAGTTTATGAAGTCAATGAGTCGGAAAGGAAAGTGGATAATTTGACCACAAAATTTGATAGATGATGGACTCATTTAAAGCTCCAAATGGGTCAAGAGTAGAGGAGGCATGTCCGATATGCCCCCCCACTCATTCCATTGATCAATGTCCTTCGCATCACAATTTTAACTCATGATGGAACAAGCTCATGCAATACCTTATGGATGATGCAATCGAATGACTACCCATGGAGATCTCATCCTAATCTCGTGGAATCGTGGAAATTACCACAACAGCAAAGAAGAAATTTCAAAAATCAATTACCTTTCAAACTCCGCCACCATATCACAGTAATTTTATAATAAATCAAATTTTCATAGCCTAACCAACAACAAGCCATGCAAAGATCACACCAGCCCCTACCCCTCCTAGATCCCCCGACCTTTGAAGAGCGTGTCTTGAGTTCACTTCAAAATCTTGAACTCTCTCTCGTGTGAACCTTCACAAATGAGCATTAAAAAATTGAAGAAACTCGGGCCAACTCTCAAATTCATTGGCTAAGAGAGAAGAGGGTAACTACCCACCAACTGCGTGAACAATCCTAAGGGACAGTTCATGGTTGGAGAATCCTCAAATGGCCATGAGGAAATCAAAGTGTGACTACTTTGAGAAGTGAAAGAATAATAAACAACACAAGGGTAGTGAAGAGGAAAAGATGAAGAACAAGTGCAGAACAATAGTCGGATAGCAATATGGTCGTTGATTTACATCGTAAAATTCAAAAATGAAAAATGTAAAAATAACAAAATTGGTGAAAAGATGAGGAGAAGAAATTTGTTCCTCACCTCCCATTTCCCCATGCAATGAAGTCGCCTTTTGACAAAGGAAACACAAAATTGAGGAAATGATGGAGACATTCAAGCAAGTTAAAATTAATCTACCTGCTTGATGCAATCAAACAGTCCCCGCTATGCAAAATTTCTCAAAGAGGTGTGCACCCACAAAAGGCAATCTAGGATACATTTATCCAAGAAGGCCTTTCGTGGAGAAAATCAACCAAGTGCTATCAATTGCAACACCACCTAAGATGCAAGACCTCGAATCCCCACAATCCTCGCATCATTGGGGAGCACACCATTGAGAAAGCCTTGCTAGATCCGGGTGCTAGTGTGAACCCGCTTCCTATTCGCCTATGAGAAGCTAGGTTTGGGAGAATTGAAACCCACTCAAGTGGTGTTACTGAATAATGACAGATCCAAAGGAAACCTATGGGGTTGATTGAAGATGTTTTGGTAGGAGTAGACAAGTTTTTCTACCTCCGACTTTTTGGTGTTGGACATGGAACCAACCAAAAGTACCAGCCATCCTGTCATTCCGGGAAGACCATTCTGGCTCACTAATGCATGCATTCAATGCAGTCCTGCATCATGGAGGTGTCTTTTGGAAATATGAAAGTTAAATTGAATGTGTATAATCTTTGTCATACTCAACCTCAATTCTCTGAGGAATGTTTCCATGTTGACATCATTGATGAGTGGAGGAGTCTTTACAAACATATCTGCAAGGTAAAGACTCCACCACGAATTTAAAATGATTGGGGATCCAGAAAGAAGGAAAAGGAGATCAAATTCAAAGGAGTCTGCTTTGTGCAAGGCACTCACCAATACATCAAGTTCTCTCTCTTGGAGACCGCTCCTCCCTCTTCCACAAGTTACCAAGGTACCTTTGCTGCCCTCTTTTCTCAAATTTCCCAGAATTGGAACTCAAACAGCCTCCCAAAATCTGAAATATGTGTTTTGGGAGATCATCAAACACTACTGTGATTATTTCTTCCTCCCTTACAAAGGAGCAAGAAGAGGAGTCATTGGTAGTTCTAAAACAAAGACAAGAAAGTAATTAATGGACCATTGTTGATTTAGGAGGAATAAACCCACAGATGCATGCATAAGATCCACTGAAGAGGATGCCAAGCCTTCTAGAGAAATGCAAAGAAGGTTGAATCCTCACATGCAAGAAGTGGTAATGAAAGAAGTTGTCAAGTCGCTAGATGTCAGGGGTCATTTACCCCATTTCAGATTCTCGCTGGTAGCACCCAATTGTGGTGCCTAAGAAATCGGCATCATCATTAGCAGTTAATCTGGTAAACTTATGTCCACCGCAGACAAACAACTGGATGGAGGGTCCATAGACTACGTAAAAATTAAATACCATGACAAGGAAAGACCATTTCTCCCCTTCATTGACCAAATCCTTGATAAGCTTGCAGCAAAGCTTACTATCGCTTCCTTGATGGGTACTGTTACAACCAGATCCCCTGTACCCACAGACCAAGAAAAGACCACCTTCACCGCCTTTGGCACTTTTGCCTATAGGAGGATGCCCTTTGGTCTTTGCAATGCCCTCGCTACTTTTCAAAGATGCATGTATGCCATCTTTTACGACATGATTGATCAATTCATGGAGATCTTCATGGATGACTTTTCAATTTATGGAGACTTTTTCCCAATGCTTACACCACCTCAAGTTGGTGTTGCAAAGATGTGAAGAAACCAATTTGGTTCTAAGTCGAAAAGAGTCATTTTATGGTCACCCAAGGCATTGTCCTAGGACATGTGGTCTCCCATAAAGGCATAGAGGTGGACCAAGCAAAATTGATCTAATTGCACATTTCCTCCCAAATTAAGCAAATCAAGTTTCTTAGGGCATGCGATTTTATAGGAGGTTCATCAAAGATTTCAAGAAATTTCCAAGCCACTCATCATTTATCGTGGTCAAGATGTTCCTTTTGTGTTTACTAATGAATGCATGACCTTTGAGGTCCTTAAGAAATGTCCGATTTCAGCTCCCATCTTGCGCCCCCGACTATTCAAAGGCCCTTTGAGCCGATGTGTGATGCATCGACTATGCCCTAGGAGCTGTCCTAGGGCAAAGAAAGGATAAGCTTCCCCATGTCATAGCTTATGCCACAGATCCATGATAGATGCCCAGCTCAACTACACAACAATTGAGAAAGAGTCGCCATTGTGTTTGCATTGGAAAAATTCAGCCTTATGTTTTAGGTTCACAAATTGTGGTGTTTATCGACCACTCGCCTAAAGTACCTTCTGCCTAAGAAGGATACCAAGCCAGTTAATCGTGGATCCTCCTATTATAGGAGTTTGATCTACGATTAAGGATAAGAAAGGAGTGGAGAATGTGGTGGCGATCACTTATCCGTAATTCTCAATACCGAGGATGATAGCTACCCATTAATGAATCATTTCCGATGAGCAACTTTTGCCATCAATACCCACAAATCCTTGGTTTGCAAACATAGTCAACTTCTTGGCTATTGGATGATTCCTCAACATTGGAATAAAATGGATAAAGATCTTTTCTTCTCACAAGTTAAACATTTCATTTGGGAAGATCCTTATCTATTCAAGAATTGTGCGTAGACCAAGTGATCGAAAGTGTGTCCCGACCATGAATTCCCGGCATATTGTCAATGTAACAGCTGTGGAGGCCATTTCGTTGGCAATAAAACAATGCAAAAATTCTGCAGCATGTGGTTTCTATTGGCCCACAATCTTTAAAGATGCCTTACAAGATCAGAATCTTGCCGTAATCGCCAAAACGGCAAGATTTCCAAAAGAAACTCAATGCCCCCGCAGCCAATCTCGTAGTTGAGTTGTTTGATGTTTGGGGCATAGATTTTATGGGCCCTTTCCCTTCTAATGGAAACAATTTCATCTTGGTAGTGGATTATGTCTCCAAGTGGATTGAGGCCATAGCTACCAAATCCAATGATCACAAAGTGGTTTTAAGATTCCTCAAAGACCACATTTTTTCCAGATTTGGATTCCCAGAGCCATCATTAGTGATGGGGAAGCCACTTTGTAATGCTTTGACTCTCTATTAAAAAGTACTCTGTCACTCACAGAGTAGCCACTCCTATCATCCACAAACCAAAGGATGTGGAGATTTCAAATAGAGAGATCAAACACATTTTGAAAAACTGTGAAGAAGGACAGAAAGGACCGGTCCTTAAGCTTAATGATGCTTTGTGGGCATACAGAATCGCCACAAGACTCCTATAGGATGTCCTTTCAGATCGT
Source organism: Chloranthus sessilifolius (assembly GCA_021018995.1). Classification (NCBI taxonomy): domain Eukaryota; kingdom Viridiplantae; phylum Streptophyta; class Magnoliopsida; order Chloranthales; family Chloranthaceae; genus Chloranthus; species Chloranthus sessilifolius. Next base: position 74,281,216 of record CM037591.1, read on the forward strand.
TTATGGCAAGGCATGCCATCTACCAAGAGAATTAGAATATAAGGCCTTGTGGGCAATCAAAACTTTTAATATGGATCTAATCTGCCGGTAACCATGTGAAGCTTCAACTCACCGAATCGGAAGAATCATGGATGGATGCCTACACTAGCTCCAGATTGTACAAAGAAAAGGTTAAATCATTCCATGATAGGAGCCTCATGAGAAAAGAGTTCATACCGGGTCCAAGGTATGGTTATTCAACTCTAAACTTAAATTCTTTCCTGCAAATTGAGATCCGATGGAAGGGCCATACACCGTCATCAAGGCCTCCCTCAGAGTCGTGGATATTTCAGATCCCAAGGATGGAAGAATACTCAAGGTAAATGGTCAGAGGCTCAAACCATGCATTGAAAACACCCAGGAGCCCTTGCTGCCCACCTATCATCATGAATCTCCAAAAATCTGATGGTAGAAAAGTGTATAATATGTTTGTACAACATTGTTTTTCTGATTTTTGCTGTTTCTGTCTATTTTTCTTGTACGCATAGTGTAAATACACTTCAAAGTTCAAATCGCAAAGTAAAAAGTACTTTTCGAAAAGTTCAAAGTTCTTTTCGAATTGATTCTGGAGCTATAATGAACTACTCGAAAAGAACCATGTTCTGTTCGAATAGTTAAAATTTCCTTTTCGAATAGAAAATCTGGGGAGATATCCTTTGCGAAAAGATCTTTCTGGAGCCAAATCCATTTCGAATAGACATATCAAGCTCGCCTTTGCTAACTACACTTTCTCAAGATTTTTACCTTCGAAAGACACTTGTGCTATTCAAATAGAGAAAAGGACTCTTTTGGAACTTTTCAACACTTAAGGGTGCTTATGAATAACCACCATCTATTCTAATCTTCTGCGCTTTTTCTCTTGTCAGAAATCAAAAGGGTAGAGCCCAGCTGCGCGATCTGTTCAAAGCAAAGAAACCCAAACAGAGGAAACCCCTAGATCGCGCCAAGAAGACAGCCAAAACACCCCCAAAAGCCAAAGGCAAAGCCCCAAAATCTACAAAGAGAAAACTATCCATGAACAAAGCAGATAGGGCTGAGAAAGGAAAGAAAGTGCGCCATGAAGAGCACTTCGATGTTTCCAAAATCTTTAATCTCCCTACCCCTCCATTTGGTTTTGCCCAAATCCCTTTATTGATGCCCTGAAGATACTCCCCGAATTACTGGTGGATGAAACTTTTTTTTCTCCTCCAAACCAGATTGTGAACTGTCTTTAAGATATCTCACGGCAGCCTCCATCAACACCATCCTTACCCCTTTACCTAAGAAAATCTACCCACGGATGACAAAGTTGTGGTACCAAAACATCACCATGGTGACAGAAGATCAGGCTGATCTGCTTGAGTTTGCATCCCCTTCTCCTTTGCACTCATTTTCTATTTTTAAATTCTTGAGAACCAGTTTCATGTGTTTAATGTTATAATTTCATTGCCTTTTTAGGCATGCTGATTTTTTTTATTTTACAAAACCAAATACAAAATAAAAGAACATAAAAACACAAATAGAAAATCTCTGAGTTGTTTCTCATTATTCTCAGCAGTAGTAAATAAGGGCTCTTGTTGAGCCCGGGCTGATCCAAAACAAGTAAAAAAAAAAAAATTATAAAAACAAAAAAAAAAAAAAAAAAAAAAAAAAATTATATACATATATAGATATCTTCCGGATGGGCTGTTTTTCTCCTTTTGCATCCAATTTTCCCATCTGGACCTGCTGAGATCATATTCTTTTTTTAGGAATCATGTAGGATAATGAGTAGTGAATCATAGGCTGTTTTGAATATTCAATGGACTCACTGATTTTATTTTCCTTCGAGATTTCTTCATCATAAATGGGTCTCAGCTGTGTGTGAACCCTGTTTTTAATATGTGCTCCCATGCTTCATTATTTTTTTTTTTTTTTTTTTTTTTTTTTTTTTTTTTTTTTATATCCATCATCAACAAAGGGGTCAATCTTATGAATCTTATGAATCATTTGGCATTAGATTTTCGGTTTTAGGAACTTTTAGTTTCAAATTCTGTTTTTAGATCGCTGATTTTTTTTCTTTCTTAGGTTAATGTGTCCTCGTTTTACTGATTTTCGTCATTTTTCTGTGAATATAGCTAGTTTCTAACTTTGTTTTCCTATTTTGCATTCACAAATTCAGTTTTTGTATCAACACTTTTCTTTTTCTTTTTTAACTTTGTATTCCGTCCCTTACCTTGCTTTTACTGTTTCTCTTTTATTAGCATTAGTTTCCTTTCATTTGCATAGTAATCCTTCCATTTCCTTGCTCATATCTTCAGTTTACATTTTTATTTTTTCTGCTGCATATAGTTTAGATTTTTTCTGTTCTTAGTTTTTCTTTCTTCTTTTTACCCTGCTGCCCCTAGTCTCTCATTGTCTAGAACATTGAGGACAATGTTCATCTTAGGTTTGGGGGTGTGGCAGACAAGTCCTGCCTAGGGAATAGTTAACATAAGGGCAGCAGAATCACCTAAGTAATTAGGAAATGTATTAATTTACTTTAGAATCATGACAACTAGAAAATTTAAAATTCCTTTGCCAAATTTAGACATTCTAAACCTTGTGATATTCTACATTTCCATGATGATTACACCATAAAAGCATACTGGTATCAGCACGTAGTAAGTCAAAAGGAAGAGAAAAAGGTAAAGATATACTTAAAAGCTCAAGGAAAAACCATAACCAGTGAGAATTGAGCCCATATATTTTCCATCTCTGTTGAAGAGTGACTGAGGCAATTTTTTCTGATTCAAAGGGTTGGCTAAGGCATTAGATCCACTAGAAGTTAGGAAACTCCAAATTAAAACAAGTAACAAAGACTCATGAAACCGAGGAAAAGATCAAGGCCTTCTTTGGATGACTTGAACCTCAATGAACCAACCAAGAAAAATCTGCCTGCTTTGTACCCCATTTGAGTCAGAATACTACAATTCTTCATCAAAATACTCAAAAGTACTTGCACCAACCTATGGAACTAATTCAGCCTTCCTCACTCGAGAATTCAGGAGGTAAAGGAGAAAGAATCAAGATGGACCATTTCGGGCAACATCAAGAAAATGAAGAGAAAATACCTCAAAAAGTGCAATATGGTGACCGAGAAAAGAAGAGACAAACAATGTGAAAAAGTTGCAAGCAAAAAGGCAAAAAGGACCTTATGTTGAAAAATACAAGATCAAAGAAAGAACTGATCACTGTGGAATGTGAGAATCTCGAAAAGAAGAAGAAAGAAGCTAAACTCAAAAGGTGGAGTCATAAACCATCTCCTGCACTTCCCGAAGTTCTCAAATTCAAACCTCTGCTCAAACCGCTTTCCTTGAAACTTCACCCATAAGCCATACAAACAAACCTAGATTAAAAGCCCTTGTGATCCAAAGTTGAGTGAGTCCATGTGGAGATAAGAAGGACCCAATCTATGGTGAGAGATGTCAATGATGCCATTGCCTAAGAATCATGCCTATGCTCATGCCATGCAGATCCATTTGGGAGATGTAATCGCTCTTGAGCTTGAGTGGAAATGAACCCCTCAACAAAAACACCGATGAGAGTATACCCCGTGAGTGCTTGGGTTGGAACTTGAGCACCTTAAGTATGACTTATAACCTAATTTTTATTCATAGGATGAGCTTCTTCGGCACATTTGTATGATTTTCTATGACTGTTCACTGATTGGAAATATTGAAACATTCATGAGGTTTATAAATGTTTAAATTCTGTGCAAACAATAATCAAATTTTCTTTTCATCATTGATTCAAGAGTAACTAACTCGCTCCTTGATTGCTCATTTGATAATATTGCACGATGTTAACTGCTTTCATGGAGAAGTTTGTGGGTACCTTCGAAAACCCTCAGAGACTTCACCTCCTCTAGGGATCACCTAGGGGTTGAAAAGGCTTGTTGCATATGCTAAATGCACTGTGCTCCCTACAAAAGTGGCTCTTTACTTTGTTTTTATGTTTCTTTGCTCGTGGACTAGCAAAGCTTAGGTTTGGGGTGTGGTTAAGTAAGAAAAATACCATTTTTCACCCCTAAACATGAGCCTTGAAAGACCCTTGAGAGGACTAAATAAGTGCTTTATTGTTCATATTGCAGCTAACCAAAAAGACAGGTCCAAATCCGAAAACCATCCTAAAATGATCAAAAAGCTGACAACGCATGTCAAGCTCAAAGAGGAGTGAAGAAATAGCCTCAAGAATGGCTAAAAAGGTCCTAAAAGAGCAAGAAAAGACCAAGAAGAAGAATGGAAGCTAAAGCTCAATTCGCAAAAGAACTTCTACTTTTCGCAAAGGAAAAATCAAGTTAAAAGTCAATTCGCAAAGAAGAATGGGAGCCTAGAGTTCAATTCGAAAGAACTTCTACTATTCAAAGAACCTTGAACTTTGCGAAAAGAAGAAAACACTCCTCGAATAGAAGAATGACCTTTGCGAAAAGAAGAAAAGTTTAATTCGAGCAACTGAAACCCCACGAAAAGAGCTTCAGAGCCAAATTACTGCGAAAAGACCCTTAAACTCTGCGAAATGGCATCTTTGAGGATTCTGACCACTTTGAAGGGCATTTCAAACTCGCAGACGCCCCAATGTAATTAAAAGCCGAGAGACATTCCAAAAGATTCGAGCACAAACCAAAGGCATATTCCGCACGTGAAAACCCAAAGATGAAATCACTTGGAACTTCTAGAAGCTCAAACAGACTTTTGAATTCCCATAGAAATTGATGCTTCTAACGCTCGATTGGTGAACCAGATCGAGCATTTTCATTGGCCGTAATAGATCCGGATCCCGTGCTCAACGGCCATTGGGCAATCCAGATCCGAGCACTTCGATTGGTCAACTCACCTTGTGAGGATAGAGGAAAGCTATAAATTGAGAAGACATTTGCCCAATTGGGGCATCCAGATTTTAGAGTTTTCATCTCTGCTTTCTCATTCCGCCGGATAGCTTATCCGAACCCCCAGTAATCCCTTCTTGTAGTTTACCTTTGAGAGCCATTGTGAGTGATTTGTACTTCCAAGTTCGGATTCAAGATCAGAACTGAGGGCTCTTCGAGAAGCTCGATCAGAAGTCCGAGGGCTCTCTAAGAAGCCGTGCTCGTAATTGTAACGCTGGATTTTAAAAGGTTGTCAGTAATTTGTGTCTTCTCCATTGGAGTCATGTCGAGGGTTCGAATGATCACCTTAGTGCATTAGACTTCTTTAGATTCACTTATCCGCATCCAACTTCCCTTAATTCATCATCCAATTAGCGTTGGTAACCTAATTCAAAGATTTACAAAGATGATGTTCATGTTACGAACTAAAGAATAGGCCACTGACGGATGATCTGACCCATTTAAGTGGATGATCACGCCATAAGTCTAAACCTATTCCTTAATTCGGATTTATTTCTCTTACATCTGTGCTGGTAGCCAGATGAAGATTGAATCTGCTCTGTTGAACTACAGATCCTCCATTAAAATTCAGAGGCTAAAGTACATGAAGCTATTATTTCTGCATTTGTCTTATTTTAAACACCTCCCCAACTCGGATCTGGATCATGTAATTAGTTCTTTTCTTTATTTGCTTATAGTTAAATGTGACACAATCCAACACTCTCTTTTATCTATTATTCTTTTTAGATAATTATAGAGCCAGATCTGGTAGCACAGATCTGGAGGTTTATCTCTCAGTTTAGACAAACTTCTCTGTGGACGATCTTGAAATACTTACTTTTAAAACTTGCTACAATTGGCCCTGATCTTGCAGGCCAGTGTTAGCCCCAATGTGCTGATATCCCTTTCATAAGTTAACATCCATATAACTTAGCATTCTTTAATTCTTTAATTTTTGATTCATAATGCACACAATTATGGCACACTTGGAGCGACACCACCTTCATTTCTGAATTTCTGCTACTGTGCACAACCTGTTGCAGCACTCCTCACTGCTTGGGTCCACCTTTCTTTTCACTGCTAAACTTTTAGGGCCCCCCGGCATGACAAATGGTCCCTATGGTGTGGACCACCATGGTGCACTCTTTGTTCTTCCATCAGCTTCAAGACTTGACTTCGAAATTCTCTCTTCTTGGCATCCACTATTTGGACTACTGCACTAAGTTGTGATTTATTTCTTACTACAAAAATATACTCAAATGATAATTATTAGATGGCTCAAAAGTGTAGTAAAGGCTAGCTTAGGAGGTGAAAAGTGGCATATTTCAGTGATTAGCGCACGCCCTACCACAGGTGCACAATTGAATCTCGCATCCATGCACAAGCACGTAATTTGAATCAAGCGCTGAACCCTGAGCACGTAATTTGAATCACGCGCTGAACCCTGAGCACGTAATTCAACCATCATCCACCCAAAAGCCAATTCCACGCCCTCCACCAGTCGTATAATTTGAAAGGTCACCCACACAATGATCGGGTGACGTTCTAATTACGCACGCTAATTAGGGCGCAATTAGACTTAGGCACTCATATCAAACAGTACCTGCAGCACAGAATGCATACATTCACTCTGACTTAAGCATATACACTCCAAAAAGCCAAAAAAAAAAAAAAACTCACCACCATTTAAACACTAAACACGTAAACACATTAGAGCCCATCAAAACTTGACCCTTAATCAACACCAACCAAACCAAAAATACACTTGAACGCTCCGGACATAACCAAAAACATTAATCAAATTAAAAATGCACTCAACTAAATAAAGCAAACAAAACTAAATTAACTAAGCTAAATCAAAATTAACCAAAATTCAAGTAATCGTAAATAAAAAAATTCTTCTCATAAATGTGAAAATTTAATTACAAGCTATACCGAGGGCATCCCCTCGGAATAGAAAATATGAAATAAAAACTTTAAAATCATCACGTTCAGGCAGTGCATGCCCGAATCTGAGTTTTTTGAGGGATAGGTGATGGAGAGGCCCGAAGAGGAAGCACACCCTGAACAAATTATAACAAAAATCTCATCTTCACTTCCTTATTCCCCTAATATGCTGCTTATGATGCAATCTTTCAAGTTACACGACCAAACATCAGTATCGCAGAGCCCCAAGTTGGCAGAAAAGAAAGAGTGACTTATAGAAAGCCACTCAGGATCTGTGGCTGATACCTATGGAAGGTCGATCGTGGAAACCCCCAGGGGAGGGTCGACTAAAGAACAACCCACAGAGCATACCAAGGAACAAGTGGCTCTGATCATGTAACTCTGGCGTAGCTCTTTCCTTTTCTTTCCTTTCCCCAACCTTTAACTCTTCCATCTCTTCCCCCAATAGGGCGGCACTTCCAGTCAGATTAACATCATCAACCCTAGCACCACCCTGAATTCCCAATACTACATATTCTCCATATATATATATATGACTACAAATCTCTTTAGGGCATAACACCCAGGATACAAAAAAAAAAGACATCAAAATATCCCAAAATTCTACAAGTCCGAAAATTGGTACAAGTTCAAAATTATAAATAAAATTCAAAATAAAATAAAAGCCCCTAAATACCTATTGATACGCAAAGCCCCCCTCACGACAAAGTAACAAGTGCGACATTTCTAAGCACCCCCCATCTAATTAAATCCAAATCAGACACATGCCCCTTAAAAGAATTACAATCCATAGAAAACTTAGATAAGCCAATAATGACACAACACTTACCCCTCAAGAAACACAAATTCAAAGCAAAGTAGGTAAACCAATAGAATTAAAACATCTAATGCCCATCTAGAAACTTAAAAAGCTCCACATTGTTAACAAGTGTCACCCCAAATTAAACATTAAGCCCAAACAAAAAAATACACTTTAAACAAAACAATAACCTTAAATTCCCCAATACCCTTAAATTCCCCAATAAACCTTAAATCCTCCAATAAAATCAAATCAAATCAAATCAAATCAAATCAAATAAACCCAAATAAAATCAAAATAAATTCCAAATAAGTTAAATAAAATCAAATAAAACTCAAATAAAATCAGATAAATCAAACAAAGTTAGATAAACGAATAAAATCCAAATAAAATCCAAAATAAAATTCATAACAAATCCAAACAAGTCCAAATAAAATCAAAATCAAAATCCAAAATCCAAAAATCAAGCAAATGAAGTTAGATAAAATCATATGAAATACAATGGGAAACCACTACCCCCTCCTGTAATCCCGCCTCAGCTAAGTCACCCCCTAACCACCTACTGCAAATTAATTCCTTCACCGCGATCGGAATTACTTCCTGAAGTCCCATCGCTTGCTCGCAAATATACTGCTCCCCGTGGTCCCATTGCAACCAAATCATCCCCCTAAGATGTTATCACAAATAACGTCCCACCGCGATCAAAATTACTCCCTAGAGTCTCATTGTGTATTCATAAATACACGTGACCACTCCCCAACATCCACTGCACAAAATAAGCTGACAAAATAAAATAAAATAAAATCATTACTCACAGTCTCATTGCTAAATACAAAGTCCCATCGCAACACAAAGTAAAAAATAATGATGACAAAGTAGCCAAACACACTACTCATCCCATCACGATCAAAATCACTCTCCTTTGTCCCATCGCATAATTGGCCAAAGAGGGAGACAGAGCCATTAATATCCCATTACACAACCCCACAATAACACATCCCATCGTGACGCCAAAACCCCACCACGCGACATCACACACCACGCGACCAAAGGAAGGCTCGACCAATATCCCATCGCGAAAAGCCAAGAATGAACCCCCCAAAAATCCCATCGCCAAGGCCAAAGGGCAAGTTCCGTCACGATCTCAAGACATCACCTGCAAAAGAAAGACACCATCATTGCCCCATCACGTCATAAAATAACTAAGTCATCCGACCGACACCCCATCGTACACTTATAAACATGTCCCACCATGATACAGCTACCACCTAATCTTGTCATCAAATTTATCGAAGAAAGAAATGAACATAGCTTTCCCATCGCATAACCACCAATGTCCCATCATCGATTACACTTCTCCGAAATTTTATCCCAACCCGCTATGACACATAACCAGAAAGAAGAGGCTCGACCAATATCCCATCGCAAAGAGCCGAACCTCCCTCCGAATGTCTTACTACGATAATAACACATACCATCACGACGACTCCTAAATATCCCACCACGCGGTAGTCGCCAGACTCCACCACAATAAAAAGCACACACGATCATCGATAGGAGAGAGATTTCTCCGACATCCCATCGCACCCAACAAATATCAAGTCCCATCGCGAACATTTCATCAGGCAATCCAGACACCCCATCGCGACAATTAGCACGTCCCATCAAAATAATCAACTGAGAAGTAAAGAGGGAGGATAAACCCCCTAATGTCCCATCGCACTCCCACCGGAAGATAGAACAATTCAGTGATAATAGACATACTACTGCTAACCAAATAACCGGCACGAGGAGTCACCTTGACAATGCATAAACACCAACAAGAAAGCTTTGAGTTCATATAGAAAAATTCACACAAAAAGTCCCAGCAGCCTAAGAGCCAACAACGCCCATTGATATGAATGATGTAGGTGGTTGCGTGATTTCGCAAAGAGCTCGAGTACCCTAAGTGACTCCACTTCCAGAAGCTTCGGTCTGTCGCGTAACCTTGCACATCAAATAAAAGCAGCTCCAACCAGGAGAAGAGAAGAAACGCTCTAATGTCCCTGGTTGGTACTTTTTCATGTATATATCTAATTAAGTCTTAACCTATTGCAAGTGCACAATGGAAATCATAGTACTAGCAAAGGATCGTATCCACAGAGATAGGTTAAATTATATTAATTTAACTTTTATGAAAACCTATACTTCTCTTTTAAGTTCCTAAACTACTGGAGAAATATGAATAAAAGAATTGTTTTTAAACTAAGTTTGCAGAAAATAAATCCTAATCCTCCTTCTTCAGATTATGGTCATCAATCACAATCTTCGGCTTTCGGATATTTATAAAATTAAACAGTATCATTACACTAAATATCAAGTCTCCTAGCATTGGTCGTCAATCAATACTAAAATCCTATCAATATAGATTTAATCTAATCAACAATCTCCTTAAACTTGGGCGTCAATCAAATTCTAGAAAATTGAAGATGGAAAAGTAAAAACCGTTACACTAATCTGCAAACTTCAATCTGAGTCGTCAATTCAAATTAAAATCTGAAGATGTTTACAAAGCAAGAAATAAAAAAAATAAAATCTAAACTATAAAGTAAAAGTAGAACCATCCAAAGGGTTGATCTTTCAGCTTTTTCAGTCTTGGTTGTCAGGCAAGACCTCAAAGAACTATGGACAATGTTACTTTATACATTCTAAACTACTTTGATCGGGAGAAAATACAGACCTCAGTTGTTAATTGATGCTGTGAAATTCTTCGATGATTATTCCTATATCGGGCTCTCTTATTTATAGATCATAAGGAGTCGATTTACAAGACTTCTAAAAAAAATATAACTATCCTAATATAACTCTAATTTTAATTTTATAGTTTCTTAATTCCTTTAGTCGATGTACTTCTAGATTGTTCTGCAGTAGAGATCTTTTGGTGTCTATCTTCATCAACCTTCTCAGATCCATGATCAGCCAAACTTCTAATTCAAGAGTTCTTCTAATTCTGTTCATGGCGGTATAATTTTCATGTGATCAGTAGCAGTGATAATCAACAAGAAAGCATCATAATCGTAATCATAAATCATGAGTATCTCTTTACTTTTTCTGAAAAATCATAAATTACTATTTTCTATTTTCCATAGCTTTCTCTCTGGACGATTATCGATATTACAATTTATCACTTTTCATTCTATATCGCTTCAACTTCTTGAACGTCTTCTGGGGAATCATAAATTACGATTTCTCATTTTCTTCTTGTGACAGCCCAGATTTCGGCACCCCAAAACCTGTGCCATCAGCACGATCCTCCAGACTGTGCCCCACGGATATGTATGGAACATTGGTATAACAAGCAATGATAAACAAATAAAATAAATAATTGCATAAAGCGAAAAGTAATATGCCCAACTGACATACGCAAAAGACAGTTCTGCTTTCATGCCACTGCATGAACAGAGAACTGACCTGAACCATCGGTGAAAAATAGATCACCCCAGATGGTTCGCCAAAAGAATAATTCAATTTAATTACAATGTTTATAAAAAAAAAAAGCTTGACATATCAAGTCGTACAATTAGCTCTCAAAAATTACTCTCTGTCAAAGTACACAGCAGAGTCACCTAGAAGAAGTCCTCGGGAGGAGGCTCCAACTCGTCTCCAGGCACGTAATCCGAATCACCCGGATCTATGTCTTTCGAAGCCTCAGCTGCTGCTAACAAAGGACCTACGACGTATAGTCTAAAAGGGGTGAGCTACATCCTAGCTCAATAGGGAACAAACACAATGAACATATAAATTAAAATATCACATATATTCCATGATATTCTAAGCATGATGTGTCTATGCATTTACTAGAAAACAGTTTAAAAGATGAAGATATACATTCAAGTTTACTGGTAATTTGCATGTCTTGCCTTACTGTTGATTTATCATGAATGACACTGAACAAGCCTAAAGCAAAACTTAAATCTTCAACTTAAGTAATTCTCGAGCAATATAGCATCGAACCCCGATGGAATACCCACCATCGTCACCTAAATAGACAGTTGTCAAAAAAAATGTATTCCCTGGGAATACTACCCAAGCCCCTTTCTCACTAGGCAACGGGGTTAAATCTCAACTCAACATCCTTGAGATGTGCTTACTGTGTACGGATAGACCTCCGCACTGGTGTACGGATTGGCCGCCGTACCGGTCACGGATATCCTGTCGCGTCAGTAGTGGGTATCCCGCCACGTCGGTGGGGTATTAATACTAAATAAACCTCAAATAATAAAAATAATATGTGCTTTACATATAGTTATTCACCATGTAAAGTGCTATCTTATATCAGTTAGGCCTCAACAGTAATTATTCAATCATATATACATCCCTAGGATGTATAACTTACTCGCATCTCACTGATGCCTTTATTACCTTCTCATCCGCTGGGGATGTCTCATTCTCATTAGATTTCTTGATCTTAGTTACTCGCATCACACAGATGTATTTTTCACATTCTTGGTGTCACACACACACACCCATTTTCACAAAGCTTTTCATAGGTAAAACATTTTCAATTCTGATAAATATATCACTGCATACATGCTCTTGCAATTAAAGTACATGTTCAAGGTGTTCCCTACCTCAATTCTCTGAAGGTTCAAGCATCAAGGTCCCACGCGGCTCCTTGTGCTCGCTTTCACACGTACCACCTATGGTATATCACAACACATGCAATACATCACTAAAGATGTAATGAAGAAGGTCCTAGACCCTCCATGAATCTCAAAGTAAAACTAGAAAGTTAAGTAAAACTGCCAAAGTCGATTAATCGATTCTCAAAATCGATTAATCGAAACCCAAATCGATTAATCGATTTCTGAAATCGATTAATCGAAACTCAAATCGATTAATCGATTCCCAAAATCGATTAATAGAGATTCAAATTTGATTAATCGATCCCAAATCGATTAATCGAAATCTCTAACATAGTGAGGTCGATTCTCAAATCGAGTGGTCGAAAATCCTAAATCGATTAGTCGATCCCAAATCTATTAATCAAAATCCAAAATTGATTAATCAATTTCCCAACTCGATTAGTCGATTTCCCCAGGTCTTATTTTTCCAGCCACTGGAGGTACCCAGTCGATTAGTCGATTTCCAAATCGATTAATCGACCTTCAAAATCGATTAATCGAAATCCAATTCGATTAATCGAAATCGGGCATCCTTAACTTTTCAACTTCCAGACCAAAATCGATTAATCAAATTCCAATTTCGATTAATCGATTTGGCCAGATTCAGCCCCCTTTCGGGCTGTTCTTCCAAAACCCATTCTTTTTCTTTTCCCTTCTTTTTCTAAGTCTTTAATCTATGATATTAACTATGCTAGATTGAACTTAACTCATCAACGATTTATGCATTAATTTAAATCAAAAACTCACCTTCAATTTATCTCAAATTGATCAATGTCTAGGTTGGTATGGCTAAGGCTCCAGCTTTTGCTTCAACGGCTCCAAACGCATTGAATCCGGCAATCAATGCTCATCTTCCCTCAATCCAACCACAATAACTCCCTGGTAATTAGTTACCTTCTCTCTCTCTCTTCTTAACTCTCTCTTCAACAACCAAACAAAAGGATTCTAGGGTTATTAAACCCATATATCCTCTCTTTGGTTTCGGTGTTAAGCACATACATCAGATATAGGTGTATGTAGCTCAAAACTAACACCATTTACTACACTCAGGTCACGTATGCACCACGTCAGTTCATCACTCCATGAGTTCATCGTTTGACCATCACTTGGTCAACCCTACAACCCGTCGGGCATAGATCCCGAGGTTAATGCTTAACGCTCACTTTTTTTAGCCTATTACATTCTCCCCACCTTGGGAATTTTCATCCTCGAAAATAACCCAAGGGCGCGTTGGTCGGGTACCCCACACCCTGGGTTGTCACGTACCCATCCATGAAATGTGAACAAGATGTCCTACAATGTAAAATGTAAAAGAATGCAAACAAATGGCAAAAAGAGTTATAGATTTCACTATGAAATTTTCAAAATTTACAATTTGATCGTTTACATCATTTTAATTACAATGAAATGAACTATCCTCATCTCAAACTCACGATGTCCCCTCTCCAGGCTGGTCAGGTGCTGGGGCAGGTTGCTCTAACGGAACTGACGGCTCTGGTGGTATCTGGGTCATCGTGGAAGGCTGCTCGGGCTGCTGGGGTGCCGAGCCAGATGCATCGGCCGCAGACGTACTCGCATGGAAACCGGCACCCGTTTGGAAAGCAGTCCTACCCGCAGTCCACTCTGTCTCCTGCGCGAGGCACGGCTGATAATCCAAAGGATAGATGTACCGCAGTGTGTGGAACATCAAGAAGTCCATCCGTCAGGTCATCCTCTCATTGTTGGCCTCCATCCGGGCCAACACATCCTCTATCGTGGGTGCCGGGCGAGCCGCTCGCCGGCGGTAAGAAGGCGTCTATGTGGTTGCCGCAGACTGCGCTGGCGGCGTAGGCGAGGCGGTGGTATGGGAGGGTGCCCCCTCAGCTGGTGGCTCAACGGGGTGTGCATCCCCCACAGGTGGGTCCTGGTGTGGCGGTGGGGGTGGTGGTGTTGCTACTAGCACTGCTACTACTGGGCCCTGAGCTAGTAGGGTCCGCTTGAGTAAATTGTAGCTATGGGTCCATGAAGCGATGGAGAAATGCTTCAAGCGATGGATTTCTCCCCATTTGAGCCAGATGTAAACGATTTTGATCCGAAATTGCAAAACCCTAGGTGCTCGATGGTTGAAGGAAGGAGAAGAAAAGGCGCACAAGAACTAAAACCCTAAAAGTTTCAAATGGGGAGAAATCCCCTTCGATTTATATATATAGGCCCCGATTCGATTAATCGATTTCTAAAATCGATTAACCGAGTTTCAAAATTAAGTTCAGCCGTGCAAAATCGATTAATCGATTTCCAAAATTGATTAATCGAAACTCAAAATCGATTAATCGAAATCGTAGTCATTTAAATTTTTAAGTTTTCGAGCTCACTGGCGTGAACCAGTCGATTAATTGAATTCTACTTCGATTAATCGAAATCCCAAAATCGATTAATCGACTTTCATTTCGATTAATCGAAATCGTGAAGTCCTTCAAATTTTTCCTAAAATTCTTAAGTGACTGGATTAATCAAACCTTCAGATCGATTAATCGAAATCCCAAATCGATTAATCGAAGTGAATTCGAATAATCAAAATCATAAAAATTCTTCAAGTTTTTCTAAAATTCTTAAGTTATTCAATTAATAGAATCTCCAGATCGACTAATCGAAATCCAAAATTGATTAATCGAAACCCAGATCGATTAATCAAAATTTTCACTTTTTTCATTTCCTAAATCCTCATTAAATTTCCACTCACTGGCGCATGCCAGTCAACTAATCGACCAAAATCGATTAATCAAATTCCCAAATTGATTAATCAATTTGAAAATCGATTAATCGGTTTTGATCAGATTTTTAAAGTTTTCTGTCTCTTTTGGTTCCTTGGTAAAACATGACCAGTTGGTCATTGGTTCTACAAAATACATCATTACGGCCATGTCATGGCTATGTTGAATTTTAAATACGCATTCGACTTGTATTAGGAACATTGTGCAGATAAGAATTTGTTTCTATTTCATACATTGATCAAAAGATCGACATTGGATTACAACATATGGTTTAAATCCACAACTATGCTTGCGGTTATCCAATTTTAACTCTCAAGTTGTCGCAAACAAACTCGGATACTGTTCTTTCACGTCGGCCTCTCGTTCCCATGTAGCTTCCTTGGCCGGATGATGCTTCCATCGAACAAGTACTAATGGAATCACTTTTGTTCACAACACTTGTTCCTTTCGATCCAAAATCTCTACCGGCTCGTCGATCATAGTCATATCCTCCTGCATCTCAAATGATTGACCGCTCAACACGTGATCAGGGTCATTAAGGTACTTCCTAAGCATAGATACGTGGAACACATTGTGTACTTGATCAAATAATGGTGGCAATCCGATGCGGTAAGCAACTTCCCCTACTCGACCCAAAACTTCAAACGGTCTAAGATAGCGGGGACTTAGCTTCCCTCTCTTTCCAAATCTCATCACCCCCTTCATAGGTGATACTTTCACGAACACATGTTCACCCACCTTAAAGTCTACACTCGTCCACTTGATATCGGCGTAGATTTTCTGCCTGCTCTGAGCCGCTTTGAGTTTGGCCCTTATCATACGAACATAGGTGGCATTATCTTCAAGTATTTTGGGTCCCAAAACAAATTTCTCCTCGGTTTCTTCCCAATTGATGGGTGATCTACATCGCCGTCCGTAAAGAGCTTCATATGGTGCCATCCCAATGCTCGTCTGAAAGTTGTTGTTATATGCAAACTCAATCAACAGTAGGTGTTGATCCCACGATCCTTGCAACTCTAACATACACGCCCTAAGCATGTCCTCGATGATCTGATTGACCAGCTCCGTCTGTCCATCGATCTGTGGATGGAATGTCGTACTGAAATCTAGTCGCGTTCCCATTCCTTCTTGAAATTTCTTCCAAAACTTTAATGTATATAATGGGTCACGGTCTGAAATAATGCTACTCGGAATCCCATGCAAATGGACAATCTCTTTCAGATACAGCTCTGCGAGTCTTCCCACCATGTACATCGTATTGTAAGGCAAGAAGTATGCTGACTTGGTCAATCGATCGACTACTACCCAAATGGCATTGTGCCTCCTTGCAGTACGCGGTAGCCCAACGATGAAGTCCATAGAGATCGATTCCCACTTCCATTCCGGTATAGGTAGAGGTTGCAATAGCCCTGCGGGGTGTCTATGATCGATCTTGACTTGCTGACACGTCAAACACCGCGACACGTACTCTGCCACATCTCGTTTTAAGCCTCTCCACCAGTAATTCTTTTTCAAATCTTGATACATCTTTGTGCTTCCCGAGTGGATAGCATAGCTTGACTTGTGTGCCTCGTCAAGGATAGTTCGCCGTAGATCGGCATTGTCCGGAATGCAAAGACGGCCCTTGAACAATAAGGAACCATCTTCCTTGACTGAGAACTCAGATCCAATGCCTTCAGTTACATCTTGACGAATTTTGGTTAGCGTCGGGTCTTTCATCTGTAGCTCATGGATATGCTCAAATATCATCGGTCTCACTGATATATTAGCTAAAAAGGCTCCCGTAGCTTGCGACTCAATGTTTGCATCATATAGTGCCAGATCCTCAAACAATTTCCATCTATGCATACCCAAAATTAAACTAGCCAATTGAGCTAAACTCTTCCGACTCAAGGCATCGTCCACTACATTAGCCTTGCCTGGATGGTACTGTATAGAACAGTCATAGTCCTTGAGGAACTCCATCCATCTGCGCTGCCTCATGTTTAGTTCCTTCTGTGTAAACAGAAATCTGAGGCTTTTATGATCGGTGAAGATCTCAAAGGTTTCACCGTTCAAGTAATGTCTTCAAATCTTATGCATAAAAATGACCGCTGCTAATTTCAGGTCATGTGTCGGGTAATTCTTCTCATGCTCTTTCAACTGTCTTGACCCATAGGCTACCACCTTTCTGTGTTGATTAAGCACGTAGCCCAAACCACTATACGAAACATCGCTATACACTGTAAACCCTCTGCCTGAAGGAATCACTAGTACTGGAGCTGAAGTGAGTCTTTTCTTGAGTTCTTGAAAACTCTTCTCACATGCCTCACTCCACTCAAACCATGCATCTTTCCGTGTAAGTCTCATGAGTGGTCCTGATATCTTGGAAAAACCCTCAACGAAACATCGATAGTAACCCGCCAATCCAAGGAAACTGCGAATGTCGGTCACGGTCTTTGGTTGCTCCCAATTCACCACTGCTTCGATTTTTGCTGGATCTACAGTGACACCATGCTTTGAGATGACATGTCCCAAAAAGCTAACTTCTTCTAACCAAAGCTCGCACTTGCTGAGCTTTGCGTATAACTGGTGTTCACGTAGAGTCTATAGGGCTACTCTCAAGTGCTTCTCATGCTCTTCCTCTGATTTTGAGTAGATCAGGATGTCGTCAACAAAACTACAACACAAGAGTCTAGGTGTGGTTTAAACACCCTATTCATCAGATCCATGAATGACGTCGGGGCATTTGTCAACCCAAACGGCATCCCCAGAAATTCATAGTGTCCATATCGAATCCTGAATGCAGTCTTCTGAATATCCTCTGCCTTGACTCTCAACTGATGGTATCCCGATCTCAAATCGATCTTGGAGAAATATATTGCTCCTTACAGTTGATCAAACAGGTCATCGATCCTAGGCAAAGGGTATCGATTCTTAATGGTAAGTTTATTCGGTTGCCGATAGTCAATGCACAGATGCATTGACCCATCCTTCTTCTTTACAAACAAGACCGGTGCTCCCCATGGAGACACGCTCGGTCTAACAAACCCCTTGTCCATTAGTTCTTGTAATTGCTCCTTTAATTCCTTCAACTTAACAAGAGCCATTCTATATGATGCTTTAGATACAAGCTCCGTTCCTGGTGCTAAGTCGATGGCAAATTCTACTTCTCTCTCTGGAGGTAATCCGGGTAACTCTTCCAGAAATACGTCGGCGAAGTCTCGCACAACTGCTATCTCAAAGATAACATTCTTCTCCTCTTTATGCTCCTTCAAAAATGCTAAGTATCCACTACACCCTTTTCTGATCAGTCGCTCGGCCCTGACTGCCGAGATAAGTGGCATGTGTGTCGACCTCTCTCCTCGAAATCTAAATGATCTCCTCGTGTTGGGTCTGAAGATGACGACCTTATTCTTACAATCTATCGTCGCACAGTGAGTCGATTACCAATCCATGCCAAGGATCACATTGAATCCTTGCATGTCTAATAGAATCAGATTCACCGATAGCTCAAAGACATCTCCATCCATGACCCTCACGATCACGGAGTTACAACCCTTTTTGGTATCAACTGATTTCCCAGTAGGAACAGCCACGGTTAAAATGAAGTCTAACTCCTCTGGGTCAACTTTCATCCTCTTGGTGAAGCGAGGGATAACAAATGAGTGGGTAGACCCTGGGTCTATCAACACTCGAGCTTCGTATGTCACGTTGCTTCCCTTCTTATAAATTTGTAACGTACCTAATCATACATACACATATATATTGTTCATCATCATACTAGAATTTATCACATGCAAGTTTTTCTTATATTTTCTATATATGGATGCACCTTCTCTATCTAAAATTTCAAGAATTGAAATTCTTTATTTAAAAGGAAGCTCACCTTGAATCACGTCATTTGTATTCTGAGCCTCTTTAGTTGTGACTGTGTAGGCTCTCCCTTGGACGATCGGCTTCCTTAATTGTATAGGTCATGGAATAGGAGCTGAAGCCGTCTTCCCTTTGTTCATCTCAGGGCACTCCTTGATCAAGTGGCCCACCTTACCACATATAAAACAGCCCCGAGTTCCCTGCCTACAATCAGCTGTCCTATGAGACTGGCCACACTTAGCACAAGTCTCACGAGGCATGGAAGAAGCTGCTCGCGAGAACCCCTGTGTAACTGTCGCTCCGATCGTAATAGCAGGGTTCTCATATCACATTGGCCTCCCCGACGCAAGCAATGGGAATTTTTGTTGGTTGGTCTGCTGTGCCGGTCTCCCATAACCTCCTTGAAATAGTGGTTTCTAATTGTTTGGTATGAATCTCGACTTTTTATTCACCGGTTCATAATTCCCCGTTCTGCTCTGGTCTGTATTCCACCTTCCTTGTTGCTCTCTCTGGCGGTATTTATTATTATTTTCTTCCTCCACTATGAGCACTTTGCTCATGATCTCACCATAGGTCCTTAGTTAGAATGGTGCTACTCCTCCCCTCACGTCTGGCTTCAAACCTTGCTGAAATCTCTTTGCTTTCATCATCTCTATGATGACGTAGTCGGGCGCAAAGGGAGCGAGTCGCATGAACTCCACTCCGTATTCTCTCACTGTCATCTTCCCTTGTACTAACTGTAAAAATTGAACTTCCATATGGTTCCTCACCACTTCCGGGAAGTACTGTTTATTAAATTCCTCAACGAACTCGTCCCATGTCCAGGGCATATCTGGGGTCTCCTGAGCCCTAGTCCGTGAAACGGACTTCCACCAAGGCCCAGCCTCCCCGTCTAACATATAGGCTGCCCAACGGATGCTCTCGTCCTCCGTACAAGTGAGCACACTGAACACCTTTTCCATCTCACTCAGCCAGTTCTCGGCTGCCATAGAGTCTGCCTGTCCTAAAAATCTAGGAGGTCTCATCCGCCTAAACTCGATAAAAGCAAAAGATACTAGCTGTGTCAGAGCCACTGGAGGTGTCGGTGGCTGATGCTGCTCATGGGCAGTATGAGCTGCCAAGGATGCTGCCTATTGGGCCATAGCAGCTGCCATGGTCTCCTGGGTGTGCATCATCCTCTGACGCTCCTCTCTATCCTCATTCCTTTCTCTAACTCTTTCCTGTTCTCTTTGATCTTGATCCTGACGATCTCGATCTCGGTTTTCTCCCTAATCTTGGCTCCCTTGGCCACCACTGCCAGAAGCCCCTCCATCTCCTATAGGCTCTCTATTCGCGTCCAAGATAAAATCATCTTGACTACGCAAGCTTCTACTATGGCCGCCCCTGGGTCGGCCCCTTCCTCTAGAAGACATAACGGTCTGCACGTGAAACTAAAGTTTCGTTAGCAGAAGTCCCTATGCTCTGACAAAAGAATGATTATCAGAATTTCTAAAAGAAATAGCTTTGATACCAACTGTGACAGCCCAGATTTCAGCACCCCGAAACCAGTGCCATTAGCACGATCCTCCAGACCGTGCCCCACGGATATATATGGAAGATTGGTATAACAAGCAATGATAAATAAATAAAGTAAATAATTGCATAAAGCGAAAAGTAATATGCCCAACTGGCATACGCAAAAGACAGTTCTGCTTTCATGCCACTGCATGAACAGAGAACTGGCCCGAACCATCGGTGATAAACAGATCACCCCAGATGGTTTGCCAAAAGAATAATTCAATTTAATTACATTTTTTATCAAAAAAAAAAGCTTGACATACCAAGCCGTACAATTAGCTCTCAAAAACTACTCTCTGTCAAAGTACACAGCAGAGTCTCCTAGAAGAAGTCCTCGGGAGGAGGCTCCAAGTCGTCTCCAGGCACGTAATCCGAATCACCCAGATCTATGTCTCCCAAAGCCTCAGCTGCTGCTAACAAAGGACCTGTGACGTATAGTCTAAAAGGGGTGAGCTACATCCTAGCTCAATAGGGAACAAATACAATGAACATATAAATTAAAATATCACATATATTCCATGATATTCTAAGCATGATGTGTCTATGCATTTGCTAGAAAATAATTTAAAAGATGAAGATTTGCATTCAAGTTTATTGGTAATTTGCATGCCTTGCCTTACTGTTGATTTATCATGAATGACACTGAACAGGCCTAGAGCAAAACTTAAATCTTTAACTTAAGTAATCCCCGAGCAAGATAGCATCGAGCCCCAATGGAATACCCACCATTGTCGCCTAAATAGACAGTTGTAAAAAATATATATTCCCTGGGAATACTACCCAAGCCCCTTTCTCACTAGGCGGCGGGGTTAAATCTCAACTCAACATTCCTGGGATGTGCTTACTGTGTACGGATAGACCTCCGCACTGGTGTATGGATTGGCTGCCGTACCGGTCACGGATATCCTGCCGCGTCAGTAGTGGGTATCCTGCCACGTCGGTGGGGTATTCTAAACAAATCTCAAATAACAAAAATAACATGTGCTTTACATATAGTAATTTACCGTGTAAAGTGCTATCTTATATCAGTTAGGCCTCAACAGTAATTATTCAATCATATATACATCTCTGGGATGTATAACTTACTCGCATCACACAGATGCCTTTTTCACATTCTTGGTGTCACACACACACTCATTTTCACAAAACTTTTCATAGGTAAAATATTTTCAATTCTGATAAATATATCAGTACATACATGCTATTACAATTAAAGTGCATGTTCAAGGTGTTCCCTACCTCAATTCTCTGAAGGTCCAAGCATCAAGGTCTCGCGCGACTTCTTGTGCTCGCTTTCACACGTACCACCTATGGTACATCACAACACATGCAATACATCACTAAAGATGTAATGAAGAAGGTCCTAGACCCTCCATGAATCTCAAAGTAAAACTAGAAAGTTAAGTAAAACTGTCAAAGTCGATTAATCAATTCCCAAAATCGATTAATCAAAACCCAAATCGATTAATCAATTTCCGAAATCGATTAATCGAAACTCAAATCAATTAATCGATTCCCAAAATCGATTAATCGAAATCTCTAACATAGTGACGTCGATTCTCAAATCGAGTGGTCGAAAATCCTAAATCGATTAGTTGATCCCAAATCGATTACTCAAAATTCGAAATTGATTAATCGATTTCCCAACTCGATTAGTTGATTTCCCCAGGTCTTGTTTTTCCAGCCACTGGAGGTACCCAGTCGATTAGTCAATTTCCAAATCGATTAATCGACCTTCAAAATCGATTAATCAAAATCCAATTCGATTAATCAAAATCGGGCATCCTTAACTTTTCAACTTTCAAACCAAAATTGATTAATCAAATCCCAATTTTGATTAATCGATTTGGCCCGATTCAGCCCCCTTTCGGGTTATTCTTCCAAAACCCATTCCTTTTCTTTTCCCTTCTTTTTCTAAGTTTTTAATCTATGATATTAACTATGCTAGACTGAACTTAACTCATCAACGATCTATGCATTAATTTAAATCAAAAACTCACCTTCAATTTATCTCAAATTGATCAATGTCTAGGTTGGAATGGCTAGGGCTCCAGCTTTTGCTTCAACGGCTCCAAGCGCGTTGAATCCTGCAATCAATGCTCCATCTTCCCTCAATCCAACCACAATAACTCCTTGGCAATTAGTTACCTTCTCTCTCTCTTCTTAACTCTCTCTTCAACAACCAAACAAAAGGATTCTAGGGTTATTAAACCCTTATATCCTCTCTTCGATTTCGGTGTTAAGCACATACACCAAAGATAGGTGTATGTAGCTCAAAACTAACACCATTTACTACACTCAGGTCACGTATGCACCACGTCAGTTCATCACTCCATGACTTCATTGTTTGACTATCACTTGGTCAACCCTACGACCAGTCGGGCACGGATCCCGAGGTCAATGCTTAACGCTCAATTTTACTGGGCTATTACACTTCTTTTATCGCAGCACTCAATCATCTTTTTATGATTTTCTAGTCTTCAGTATATAGTGAATCATCTTTTACTGCTCTTTTTGAGTTTATTTTGACAAAGATTAATATTTCAACTCTCTTTTACTGATTTTTCTTAATATCTGCACATCGATAACTTATTAGTAGCAAACTAAGTTCTAGTATTACTAAGTTAAGGGTAATAAAATAGTATGTTATGTGACTGATCACACCCCGAAACTTACGTTTTACTAGTCCCTAGAAAACAAGGAATCATAAAACATCTCATTAAAATTAAATTGCCACTTTCGTAGGGAGCGCAATTGTATTTAGCAGATACAACAAGTCTTTAAAGCCCCTAGGTGATCCCTAGTGGAGGAGTTGTAGTATCTTGAAGGTTTTCAGTGAAGTTATCTACAAACTTCAAATATTTTATTTTTTAGGTTTTTCAAAATATTTTTCAAAAATAAAATAAAATTCTAAACTAATTTTGTACACTAACTAAATTAACTAAGGTGGTCATCACATGGTCATTATGATTTTCTAAAATTATCAATCTTTTATCCCTACTTTTCATTATAACAGTTATCCTTGATTAAAACTCTAACAATTTCAATTCATAATAAGCAAGGAGATATATGCATTAGTGAACAGTTTATTTTTCATAAATTTTTCTAAACTGCAGATTTAGAAAATATTTTCATTTAAAAACTCACTATTGACATACTCTCAAAAGGATATAGAAACTTTTTGGGTTCCCTTAATATATTTTTTCAGAAAAACTCAATCAAAGATAAAATTATCAATCTCATTGAAAAGGATAATCTACTTTATTCATATGAATCCCTGTACAATCCATAGTATCTAGTATCCATATCTCTACTAGACTTATGCTTTTAGAAATAGTAAATTAGAAAGGTCTTTCCTACGGCTTGTAATGAGGCTTTGGGTTTCAGAAGGTGTCAAAGAAAGGAAAAGGATTCAAAGTTTTTCTAAGAATTTATCTCTTCTTTCTCCTATCTTTTCAGCTTCTTCTTCTTTTTCTTCAGTAAGCATCCATAAATTAGATAGCTTCTTCCCATTTTTTTTTATTATAAATAAATCCCATTTCTTCTGCAAAATTATAATTTACGATTTTTCTCTTTTTGAAAGCTTTTTACTTGAAGATCATTCTTCTTTTTCAGAAATCGTTCTTCATGATTTTTCTTTCTTTCCCATATTATTTTTTTCTTTTTCATTTCTTTAGCTGCACCCTTTTTAGCATTCTCTTTATCTATTCTTGCTTTACTCCTTTCAGTCCCACTTTTTCCCTTCTTTTGTATTCTAAAATCTCAGAAAATATAAGGGTTAAAGGTTGAAAGCTTTGGGTAGTACATATGGTTAAAGGTTTATATGATTTTTGGTACAAAGAAATTCTGTTATAGGTTTCTAATATGGGTTCAATGGGTAAAATTTATTCTAGAATTTTAGCTTTTTTTTTGCTCTGGTTTAACAAAAGATAGCCTTTAATCATCTTTACGATTTGCTAGCATAGATGCCTTATTGTTTTGATATTTCTAACAGATAGTTCTAGACAAAAAATCAGTTTATCGTAGAATATTTTGATTCTAAATTCAGCAGTATGAGATTTCATATCATTATAGATGTTCAAAGAAAATTTCTTATTTAAATGAAAGAAACAGACTCTCTGAATAAAAGAGGAAATATGGCTCAAATACTCACTGGTTTATAACTACAGTCTAAAATTCTTGCAGTTTAGATCAATCTATCGTTTCAAACATCCATTCTAATACAGTGTTCAACAAGCTAGGCATGAATTGTAATTGTTCTTTTTTTTCTGATTGTTGGATTTCTACTATAATGAATCATAATTTTTCAAGAATTATAATTTTTTTTCTATCATAATTCCTATGTAATGATTAATTATTCAAAAAAAAAAAAATTTAATTCTACAAAAATAAGTTACCTAAAACTATTTACTGTTATACTACTATATACAGAAATTGTGTATCTCCTCAAACTTAAATTGGACAATGCCCTCATTAGCACAAAAATAAGGGACACTAAAAAAAAATTTACCTAAAAATTATTGAGAACTCTGATTATTTACCAAAAAAAATTTGTCACCAGATATATACTTTCCTCCAAACTTGAGAGAAAATAACTGCGGCTTATTCTTGGAGTATCAATAACAAAAATGTTAGTGGGGTTAGTAACAATTACACAGTTAGTAAAAAAAATGAAAGTTAGTCAAACAAAAAGAAAATTTTATATATATTACTGAATATTTACATCAACATGAAAGGAAAATATATAAATAAACAAAAAACTAAAATAATTAGAAACTAATTACATAAAAGAAAATAATCCTAGGAAAATCTAGACACACACTAATATATATATCATCACCGGTAGCAACGTCCGAGAGAAGTCTTCGATAAAGATCGGTCCTTGATTGTGCTGCCCAAGAAAAAAGTGCGCCCTCCCTTGAGTAGGTGGGTCCAATAGAAAAATAAAAACCTTAAGAAGGTGGAGAAGGTGAAGATGGAGAAGACTAGTTGTGGTCGGAGGATGAAGGAGGATTCTCAGCCGTCGATTTTGGAATGAGAAAGGAGAAAAGGGTAACTATTTCACTGATTAATCGCCCCCTTTCTTCTAACAGCGTGTGACTTCGTCTTCATGGCATTGGATGAGGCGTGAAAATGCCTCAGTAATCTCTGACCAGTTTGGTTGTTTTGTCATGGCCAAAGGGTTAGTGTTGGAGAAGAAGATGAAAGGATGAGATGTAATTGAATTGACAATACTTGCTTTTTATAACCATTCCAAGAATGTGAAGAGTTGCCATAAATAGGCGTTATGGTTTGCGTTGAATCAAGCGGATCAATTGGTATCCCTAATAAATGTTAGGGACGTGTCTGTGTAAAGTGATTCGAGGAGACACCTTTGGTATCGGTAGTTGTGCCTTTCTGATAGCCATTGCATTTCCTAGAAAAAATATTCTCTCAGAAATTGCAATCGCTACGATTCTCTGTGAGAGAATACTTGGACTGCAAGAAATCGTAATCACTACGATTTAATGCACTACAAAATATGTAGACATACTACACCTTTGTAAATATAATATTCATAAATTCTGCTATGGATGAGTCGATAGCTCGATGGTGCCCAGGAGTTGGTATGGTATACTCCGGGTCTTTTAGTGCCATTGTGATCACCGTCCCTTTTTCTTCTAGAGATATCATCAGTTTAAGTCTCTGTCCATTAACCTTAAAAGTACGATTGTCTTTGGGATCTTGAATGGTCACAGCCCCATGAGGGAATGCTTCTACCACATTATATGATATATCCCAACAACTTCATAGTTTTTCTGAGAATAGTTTCAACCTTGATTTATATAGCCAAACTTGTTGGCTCGGCTCAAACATTTTTCGTAAAATGTGTTTATCTTGAAATTCCTTGGTTTTGGCCTTATAGATTCGAGCATTTTGGTATGCATCGTTTTGAATTTTCTCGAGTTCATTGAGTTCGAGTTTTTGTTGCTCACCGAATGCATCCAGCTCAAAGTTTAATGCTTTGATGGCCCATAGAGCTCTATATTCTAATTTCACATGTAAGTGGCAAGCTTTACCATACACCAATTGGAAAGGAGACATGCCAATGGGAGTTTTATAAGTCGATCTATATGCCCACAGAGCATCATTCAATCTTACAGACCAGTCTTTTCTGTCAGGTCTTTCCATTCTTTCCAGGATCTTCTTTATTTCTCGGTTGGAAACCTCAACCTGTCCACTAGTTTACGGGTGGTAGGGGGTTACGATTTTATGTGTAACACTATATTTCTTGAGCAAGCTCTCAAAATATCTGTTACAAAAATGGCTTCGTCCATCACTTATAATAGCCCGTGGGGTCCCAAACCGTATAAATATATTTTCTCTGATGAAAGAAACTACCACCTTATAGTCATTTGTGCGTGTAGTCGTTGCTTCTACCCATTTTGATACACCGTCAACGACTACAAGTGTATATATGAATCCAAACGAAAGTGGAAAGGAACCCATAAAGTCAATGCCCCAGACATCAAAACGTTCCTTAACCAGGATCGATTGAAGGGGCATCATGTTTCTTCTGGATATGGCTTCTGACTTCTGACAATGGTCACAGGCCTAAAAAAAATTATGGGCATCCTTAAATAATGATGGCCAATAAAATCCTGATTGTAGTACCTTGGCAGCCGTCTTCTTACCACCGAAGTGGCCCCCACAAGCATAACTGTGACAAAATTGTAGGATATTATGGGTGTCACTATCGGGTACATATTTTCTAATTATTTGGTTTGTACATAGTTTAAATAAGTCTGAATCCTCCCAAATATAATATTTTACGTTAGTAAAGAAAATATATCTATCTTGATTAGACCAAATCGAAGGAATCTTACCTGTTACCAAATAATTCACTATATTGGCATACCATGGAACTGTAGCTTGGATGGTAAAAAGTTGCTCATCTGAAAAAGTATCATGCAGAGATTCTTTATTGATGGTCTCAGGCATTTCTATCCTGGACAGGTGATTAGCCACCACGTTCTCAACTCCCTTCTTGTCCTTGATCTTGAAGTTGAATTCCTGCAAAAGAAGGATTCACCTGATTAGTCTTGGTTTTACGTCCTTTTTAGATAGTAAATATTTTAGTGCAAAAATGATCAGAGAAGATCATGATCTTAGATCCCAATAGGTACAGTCCAAATTTATCCAACGCGAAGACCACAGTGAGAAGCTCTTTCTCAGTGGTTGTATTGTTAACTGAGCTTCGATCAAGGTTCTACTTGCATAATAAATTACATGAGGAATCTTGTCTCTTCGTTGTCCTAAGATGGCACCTATTGCGTAATTAGAAGCATCACACATTACTTCGAACAAAAGTAAATAGTCGGGAGGTTGAATAATTAGGGTGGATGAGAGAAGTGCCTTAAGCTTGTTAAATGCGTCAAGACAGGCATCATTGAAGTTAAAGGGTAAGTCATTTGCTAATAGATGGCATCATGGTATCGAGATTTTTAAAAAATCTTTAATAAATTAGCGGTAGAAGCCGGCATGACCAAGAAAAGATCGAATCTACCATACTAAAGTTGGTGGTGGTAGATTCACTATTACATCGATCTTAGTTTTGTCAATTTTTATCCCCCTTTTTGAGACAATATGCCCTAGGGCTGCCTTCTTGAACCATGAAATGGCTCTTCTCCCAGCTTAGCACTAAGTTGGTTTATTCACATCTTTCTAAGACAAGGGTAAGATGATCATGGCAAGAATCGAAAGTTTGGCCAAACACCGAAAAGTCGTCCATGAGAACTTCAAGAAACTTATCTATCATATCAGAAAAGATTGCCATCATGCATCTTTGAAATATTGTAGGAGCATTGCATAACCCAAAGGGCATGCGACGAAAAGCAAACATCCCAAAAGAACATTTGAAAGTAGTCTTTTTTTTATCTTTTAGGTAGATTGAAACTTAGTTGTACCCTGAATATCTGTCTAAAAAGTAAAAGTATTCATGGCCCACAAGTTTTTTCAAAATTTGATCGATGAAAGGTAACGTAAATTGCTCCTTGCGAATCATTGAATTTAGCTTCCGGTAGTTAATGCATACATGCTACCCTATGGTTTCGCGTAATGGTACCAACTCACCGGCCGTATTTTTTTTTACAGTAATCCCAGATTTCTTTAGGACTACTTGAATGGGACTTACCCACTCACTGTCAAAAATCGGGTAAATAATACATGCGTCTAGTAGTTTTACGATTTCCTTTTGAACAACTTTCTTCATATTTGGATTTAATCGTCGTTGGCTTTCTCGTGAAGTTTTGGCATTGTCCTTTAAATGTATACGATGCATACATATTGAGGTCAAGCCCCTTAAGGTCAGCGACAGTCTATCCTATTGCACGCCTATATTTGATAAGTATGGCCAATAACCTACTCTCTTGTTCCTTATTAAGAGTGGATGAAATAATTACAAGGAGAGTTTCGTCAGGCCTAAGAAAATTGTACTTAAGGGTATCGGGATGTAGTTTCAAGTCTAAGGATGGTGCTTTTTGAATAGATGGTTGTAATGGTTCATTGGAATTAACGGGTAGAGGTTCTATCTATAGTTTCCAAGTCTTGGATTGAAGTTCATAGATAGAAGTGTCCATCTGATAAATCGCCTCCTTTAATTGGTGATCAGGCTCCTCCATGTCCGTGTACCATAATGCATTTTAAAGCACATCCTTTGATAAGACTAAAGGTAATGCTTCCTCTATTAATTCTTCAATTTCATCTATGTTGAAGCATTCCTCGTCGTCTATTAAAGCCATTTGGTTGGCCGTGGTGAAGACATTTAATTAGATTCACATATCTCCAAACAAAACTTCCATTATCCCAGTTTTACAATTTATACACGCATTGGCTATTGCTAAGAATGGTCTTTCGAGTATAACGGGAATTTGTGTTAGAGATTTCGAACTCGGTTCCATATCTAGCACCAAGAAATCGACAGGGAAAATAAATTTGTCGACCCCAACCATGGCGTCTTTAATATGTCCTACAGTTCTTCTTTCTGATCTATCGGCAAGCTAAATTGTTACCAAAGTAGGCCTCATATCTCCTAGTCCCAACTTTTCGTAAATAGAGTATAGTAGCAGATTTACGCTGGCTCCTAGATCCAGAAGTGTTTTATTAACTGCATGGTTACCTATGATACATGGAATTGTGGGCACTCCAGGATCCTTAACCTTAGGCGGAGTTCTAGCTTGCAAGACTGAACTTACTTGCTCCGTTAAGAAAACTTTTTGCGAGACGTTATTTTGCCATTTTCATTTTTGTGTACACATCTCTTTTAGGAATCGTGCATAGGCTGGGACTTGTTTGATTGCCTCTAAGAGGGGCAAGTTGATCTTTACTTCCTTAAAGATCTCAATGATTTCCTCTTAATTTTTTTAGATTTTTGTCAAAAGGGGAGGGTGCACCAAAAGCGTTTGGATATGGTAACTTTGGCACATAGGGTACCTCAGATATAGGTTTAAGTGTACTCTCCTCTTTGTTTTCTATTTTTTTCTGTTTTTCATTTTCTAATTTTTTTGGTTTTTCTTATGAGGGGTCTCTTTCTTGGCTTCATTCCCTTTTTCTACGGTCGCAGGGATAACTACTGGGTGGGCATCTCTACTTTGTTGTCAATAATGATGTCACTTCTCAAAGTTTGAACAGCTTGAACAGTGAGAATTAATGTCTGTGAGTTCTCTTGGTTACACTCTCTTTCCTCCCACTGTGAGGCTAGTTGCCCGATTTGAGTTTCTAGATTTGCAATGGATTGAGTACAAGAGTGCAAATTTTGAGAGATTTGAGACAACTGGGTTAATTCTCTAACGCGATAGCATGCATGATGTTGTAAATCCTGAAGGATTTGAATTATAGTAGCACCATTGTTTCCATTTTGTGGATATAGCTATTACACGAAGGATTGGTATGGTTGTACGACTGTTGAGAATTCAGAGAATGTTAGGGGTATGTAAAAGAAAATTCTCATTGATTTACCTTTCAGAAGCCATAAGAATTGTCTCACCAAGGATTATAAGGATTCTCAATACTACCCCACTGAGAGGCAAATGCCTGCTTTGTCTCCAACTGGTTGGACACCATGGAATAGTTGGGAATTCCATTAGGTAAATTATGTTAAGATTCGGCCAAGATGTGTCATCGCGACCTGGCATCTCAAACACAATAAATATACTATAGATATTATATATATATATATATATTAGAGAAACATGGAGAGAGACAAATCTGAGCCTCTAGTTTATGTGGCCAGCAGAAGTATTGAAACCTTCGATTCGCTACTCCGAGTAATCCGCAAAAGCTTAAGAAGAGATTAAAGAAAATTGAAAATATAAAGAAATATAAAAACTGAAAGATAAATACAAGTTTTCTTAAATTAATATAATCAAATGCCACTTCCCGGCAACAGTGCCAAAAACTTGGTTGGTACTTTTTATGTATATATCTAATTAGGTCTTAACCTATTGCAAGTACATAATGGAAATCATAGTACTAGCAAAGGATCATTCCCACAAAGACAGGTTAAATTATATTAACTTAATTTTTATGAAATCTTATACTTCTCTTTTAAGTTCCTAAACTACTGGAGAAATACGAATAAAATAATTATTTTTAAAGTAAGTTTGCAGAAAATAAATCCTAATCCTCCTTCAGATTATGGTCATCAATCACAGTCTTCGGTAATCGGATATTTATAAAATTAAATAGTATCATTATACTATATATCAAGTCTCCTAGCATTGGTCGTCAATCAATACTAAAATCCTATCAATACAGATTTAATCTAATCAACAATCTCCTAAAAGTTGGGCGTCAATCAAATTCTAGAAAACTGAAGATGGAAAAGTAAAAATCGGTACACTAATCTACAAACCTCAATCTGAGTTATCAATCCAAATTAAAATCTGAAGATATTTACAAAGCAGGAAATAAAAAAATAAAATTTAAACTATAAAGTAAAAGTAGAACCATCCAAAGGGTTGATCTTTCAGTTTCTTCAACCTTGGTTGTCAGGCAAGACCTCAGAGAACTGTGGATGATGTTACTTTGTAACTCCTAAACTACTTTGATCGGGAGAAAATACAAACTTCAGTTGTCAATTGATGCTGTGAAATTCTTTGATGATTATTCCTATACCGGGCTCTTTTATTTATAGATCATAAGAAGTCGATTTACAAGACTTCTAAAAGAAATAAAACTATCCTAATATAACTCTAATTTTAATTTTATAGTTCTTTTCTTCCTTTAGTCGATGCACTTCTAGATTGTTCCACAGTAGAGATCTTCTGGGGTCTATCTTCATTAATCTTCTCATATCCATAATCAGCCAAACTTTTAATTCAAGAGTTCTTCTAATTCTGTTCATAGCGGTATAATTTTCACATGATCAGTAGCAGTGATAGTCAACAGGAAAGCTTCATAATCATAATCATAAATCACGATTATCTGAAAATTCGTAAGTTATGATTTTCTATTTTCCATAGCTTTCTCTAGATTACGATTCATCTCTTTTCATTATATATAGCTTCAGCTTCTTGAATGTCTTCTGGGGAATCATAAATTATGATATTTCATTTTCTTCTTTTATAGCAACGCTCAATCGTCTTTTCACAATTTTCTAATCTTCAGTATATAGTGAATCATCTTTACTGCTCTTTTTGAGTTCATTTTGACAAAGATTAACATTTCGGCTCTCTTTTACTGATTTTCCTTAATATCTGTACATCAATAACTTATTAGTAGCAAACTAAGTCCTAGCATCACTAAGTTAAGGGTGATAACATGATATATTATGTGACTGATCAGTCCCCACTACAACAGTCAGCCTATCCTATCGCAAGCAAAAGCCCCCCGTTGGCAACAAATCAGGTAAGTAAACACCCCTTCTTATACTCGATATTCCTTATAAAATATTATTAGATAATATTAAGTCAAACTTTTTCAAAACCCGTCTCTCTTGACTCGCGGATCACTGTAGTCCTCCCATAAGAGACAATCATCAGTATTCGTTGAGAAGGTTAGACGGAGCATTCGGCATACCAAGTGTCGTCTTGACAACCACGCAAACGGTTGGGTTCACAAATCCCGTACCGGTGGATCTACTCAGCGATGTCTCGAAAGCCGTGTTTTCCGCATATTTACCACCGAATTTATCTTAAATTAAAATCTCTAGAATTTAAAAAAAATAAAAATGATAAATAAATAATAAACCCTCCTATCTATAAAAATTCTCTTCTCATCATTCCAATCCGTTCTTTCCCTTGAGAAACCGAATACTAAGTACACTCAAACTCTGAGAAATCACAAATATCCACCGAAAAGGGACGCTTGACGCGCCATTGGTGTGAGCAATGACGCTCTCGGTCTGACATGACTTGCAAAAGCCTTCACCATTACATAATATTGCAACTTATTATCCGACCACTTGACCTTATCTCTGGATATTCATATGATGGCCCTCGGTACCTCGATCGTGTCGAATATCTCTCTGTTTGATTGCCCCTTACTCCTGCAGACTAGGATATGCCGACTTTCCTCCCGTTTGACTGCCCCTTGCAGCACGTCACGATATGCGACGGGATGCCCCTTGCACCCGTGGATCAGGATATGCCAATTTCCTCCCGTCTGACTTCCACTTGCAGTAGGTCGCGACATGCGATAGGATGCCACTTGCACCCACAATTGTGGATACGCCTTTCGATAGTTACCACTGGGACCCAAATGCTCCTCTTTAGCTTGTGCTGACAGATAAGAAAGCCAAGCATTTCATGTTAGCACCCTCAGTTCACACTTGTGATTTCCCAAAAAGAAATGAGAAGGCACCCTCGAAAGAGGGGTATCTACTTTTTCGACACATTCTTACTTCGTTAGAATACGCCGAAGAGGAGCATCTATAGACACCCTAATTTTACCCTCTCGGAGTTTACAAGCATGTTTGATCAACCTTTGACTTTCAGAAGAGACTTACCTTCTCTAAAAGCCTTAAAACCTTAATACGGGGATTATATACTGAAATAATAGTGTCTAGTCGAAGCACAGGCTGAAATAATAGCCTTATGGTTCGGACCCGACTTAACCCAGGAAAAATCTCAAATTACGCACCTTGGCCAGTGCGCGCAATTTGATTGCACGCCACATAGTTGGCGCGCAATTGGTCCCACTTGGACCAGGTCTCCTCTTCCAGTGGGTCACCTTAGGAGTGGATTATGCGTCATGTAAAGCGTGCGCAATTCAATTGCACGCCCCATCACTGGCGTGCAATTGGTCCAATACGGATCGGTCCTTAACCTTCTAGAGGCCGCCTTAAGACCTGATTGCAATCGATTGCTTGTCTCACTACCAGCGCGCAATTAGTTCTAATTAGATTAGAACTTGGACACTCGACTAAGCCAGTCAGTTACTGAGTCGGTCACTAACTCAGGGATGGGGCGCGTAATTCAATTAAGTGCACCAAACAAAGCGCGTAATTGGATTTGACCGGCTAATTATGCACCTTCCACAGGGCGCGTAATTACCCGAATATCTATAAATAGACCCCCTACCCTACACATTAGAATATCCAGCAATCGAGTTTTTGAGTTCCTCTTTTCCAAGCTTAGGAATTTCGAGATTCTCTCTTCGGCGCTTAGCCTCAGGTAACTTCTTAGTTCTAATTCTTAATTTCCTTTCTAGTTCTAGGATTCTAGTTCTTAAGTAGGATTCTAGCTCTTAAGCTCTAAGTTTTTAGTCCTTAATTTCTAGTCTTAGATCTTAGGTTTTGATTTTAGTTCTTAATCTCTGGTTCTTAGCTTCTAGAATCAGTTCTTAGTTTTAAATCCCTAAATTTCCATTCTAGTTTTTAGTTCTAGTTCTAAATTCTAGTTCTCTTCACAATTTCTAATTCTAGTTTTTCTAGTTCTTAACCTCTTAATTTCTACATCTTCGATTTCAACTCTTAATTTTTAAATTCAAATTTGTAGTTTTCTTTATCTCTGATTCTAGGTTTTAGTTCTTAGAACCGTTTCTTAATTTTAGTCTCTAAATTTTTAGTTTTTCTAGTTCTTAATCTCTAGAATCATTTCTTAGTCTTTAATTATTCTAGATCATAGTCTTTATCTTGAAATTCTAATTCTTAATCTCTTCAAATTCTAATTCTTAATCTCTTCAAATTCATAATTTTTCAGTTCTAATTTTGATCTTCAAAATCCTTTAATTTCAATCTTCAGAATCTTAACTTTTCAATTCAAAATCAGTTTTTAAATCCATATTACTTTCAAAACAACCCTTAGCCAACTGATTTATCTAAGGGAGCTTACGGAGGGTACTCAGGAACGGGGCCGATCCTCCTTAGTATAGCGGGTCAAACCCTCTTTTTAAGATTTCTAGTATAAGTAGGATATTAAAAATAATCAAACTTCTGATAAAAGTAGGATACTTAAGTTAATTAGACTTTTAACAGAATTAGGATATTTGAATTAATTAGACTTTTAATAGAATTAGGAGACTAACACCAATTGGACTCCTAATAAGATTAGGATACTAAAGTTAGTCAAACTCCTAATAGGACTAGCATATTTAGAGTAATTAAACTTCTAAAATAGTTAGAAGATTAGATTAATTAGACTCTCAGTAAGATTAGAAAAACTAAAGCAATTAGAATTAGAGTAGAGATAGAAAAAACTATATAGACTAAACTTCTAGGTGATCCAATGCTGCTGATGTTAGCCGGCCGACGATTCAATAAAGAAGTTGAGCCCATGCTCCGAAAGGC
Source organism: Chloranthus sessilifolius (assembly GCA_021018995.1). Classification (NCBI taxonomy): domain Eukaryota; kingdom Viridiplantae; phylum Streptophyta; class Magnoliopsida; order Chloranthales; family Chloranthaceae; genus Chloranthus; species Chloranthus sessilifolius. The sequence continues at coordinate 74,316,458 of CM037591.1, forward strand.
GTGATCAGTGACCTATTGCACCGTCGATAAATATCTGCAATTGGCGATCACAACGAAGCAGGAATTTTCTTCTTAAAATTTACCTTTTATCTCTATAATTTTATATCTTTTAATTTACCATTCATCGCCTTTATCAGAGTCCACCCAGACCAAATTGGGCCACTTCTTTCAGGGATCGAAAGGAATCTAAAAAAAATGCGTACCAACAGAGATGTTAAGAAAGTGAGGATTTAAGCCCACACAAATATGAAATCAGGGTGGGGGCATATGCCCAGAACAGAATATTGTTCAACAGAGATGTTAAGAAAGTGAAGATTTAAGCCCACACAGATATAAAATCGGGGTGGGGGCATAAGCCCATAACTGAATATTATTATGATATATTAAGACACATTGTGAAGGTCAGCTGAACATGAATTAAATTTCTACACATGTCATACCTTACGAGTCACCGTAAGGGTCCAACTTCTGCAGCCGAGATGGGTCTTAAGGAGAATATTTTAGTTTTGTCTCAAACTAAGAGGACATTGTGATAACTATGCGTGTAACCTTATCTAGTTGGATGATAATTTATATTATACTATGGAGATTAGGCGATTATCTACACGTAGACCTCGCGTGATAGGCTTGAGCAGTGATCTTGACATAAGTCATTTACATAAGATAAGTCAGATACGAAATATGTTGTATAAGCGTATGGAGTAATAATAAGACTTACGAAATGTCACGTATGATAAGTTGATGAGACAAATAGGAAAAGAAATAAGAAATAGAAGCATCATGCACTCTTCATTTTATATCATATTTTTCAGTTTTGATTATGATATGCTATGAGTTATGGATAGTTTTGTCATCTTACTAAAATAATGGTTTTATTTTCAAAATACATTGCAACTCAAGCGATTGTACACACGATCACCTAGGTAAGTTATGGTAGATCAATTGTGCAACTCACTAAGTTTACGTGACTGAGTAAACTCACCCGCTCCCAAATCTAACAGTTTCAAGTAAAGACTCCTATCACCCTGCTTATGATGATGTAAAGGCAGCCATACCGGAGACGGCATACGTAGACGAGGACGTTGGCTACTACCCGGATGAGAGCGTAGATCCGACAGATTTCTACTAGTCTTGAGAGCAATTTAGCTCTAATTTTCTTCTTTTGTTGAGTGACATATTTTAATTTTTAGGTAATTTTGTGAGTTTACATTTGGGACTATTTTATCGTATGTGAAACTTGTTTTACTTTATGTCTTAGATACATGATTAAGATTTCACCTTAGGAATGGTCATAGATGGCTCCCATTATTATTTATGAGCCATTTATCTTTAATTACTATATTAAATGCATCGACCCATATGCTAAGTTAATTTATAGTTTATCTGTATGTCCGCTTAGCGTCTTAATCAACGTATGGTGTCATAATACGAAATTTTAGGCCCTCGAGATTGGGTAAGGATTCTAAGTCATGACATAGCCTTCCACAAATATATCTAGCATGAGGGTTGAGAGAGGATGCCTGGAGCATTGAATGGTGGAGGTATGTGTAAGGGGTGACAGGGTCCCCTATTTATGTTAAATCTTCCCTTATTTGTGTGACCACCACGATTGAAGCGAGGGTAGGCATTCGATTATGAAGACTGATGAGAAGCCAGACGGAAATCGTCCACCATTTTGACTATCATTACAGATATAGCCTCCGATTGAAGTGGATGGGAGAGCGGTGGTGATTTCCTTGGTTTCAGATTCGAAAGATTCAAGTTCTAAGTGAACTTCTTCGCTAGACAAAAGAGACTGGAAACTTCTTTTGAAGAATATGAGATCGAGAAGGGGCATTCAATAGATTGAAGAGATAGAAGGAGCTGTGAGGGTGGCGTTAATGGCGCTCACCAAATACTGATCGATCTGACACCATTCAACGTATTTGGAGTTGGGGATTTTAGCACCGGTAGAGCCATGGATGGTGGCCGAAGGAGGAGAGGAGGCATATGTGTACTCGGGGAAAGAAGACGACAGATCTACCGTTTCCAATTAAGTTTTATAATTTGTGAAATCTAACTTAAAGGTTACCAAATTGTGGATGTTAGATAAAAGAAATTGAAGATTGGAAGAAGAGAAGTCACTGGAGAAGTGGGGACTTGAAGGAAAATAGATGATGCCAGAGGAAGAAGACAAAGCTAGAGAAGAAAGCATAAGAGAGAAGAAAATAAGAGTATCTAATTTCCTTAATTATGTCACTTACATCATTGCCTTTTTATTATAAATTAATTACAATAATTGGTTATAATTAATGCTTGCGCAAACTCTAATTAATTACAATAATTGTGTCAACGACTATGTTGGAGAAATTGTATTTGGTGTAGAGTGGCTTACATTTACTGTGCTGTAAAAGAAGTAAGATGAATGCTGCTTAATTAGCTTCTTTTCAAAATAGTTTCTTGGAGTGCATGGAGAGAATGATACTTGATCAAGCGGTGCGAGAGTATATGAATGCCATAGGTAGTTTTGGGAGAGATATAGCAAATCCCTCAGAGGACGAAAGTAGAGCCTCGTTAGTAATTTTTATTTCATATAATTTTAATTTTTTAAATTTTTATTATTTTATGTAATTTTTATTTATAGTGACAATTAATTCTCTAGCTGCAGTTCAATGGTGGCAGTTGAATTAAAGGAGCTTGCATTTCGTATCTCCAGTATTTATCTATTTTTATTTTTATTTTATAGGAGTAGTAGTGCCTCCAGTATTTATTTTTTTATTATATATAGGAGTAGTGCCTCCATTAAGTTTTATAATTTACAATTGGGAACTTATATTACAATTATGTATTTGAAATTTCAAAGTTTTCATAGTTATACACTAGTGTTGGTGATTTTTAATGCTTGATCTAGATCTATACAAAGAAGAGGAACATGCCTAAACAGAAGTTCTTACAGAGGCGTGCAAATCCAAATATTTAAGTTTGATTCCAATTTTGAGTGGTTAGTTAATCAGGTAGAAAATGAGACCATCTTTGATGATGATGATGACAACACTTGGCTAGACGTTGATGAAGCTGTTGGGGGGTCACAGAGGCCAAGCTGATAAGACTGAGAAAGCCAACGCACCTAGGCACCAATGGGGTCGACAACTTTTAGTGTTTATTTTTACCATTCATGGTTCAAATCTAACATTCTATGTAGTTATCACATCAATTTTTTTATTAAAAGAATTTGGAAACCTCTCATAGAGAAGCTACAACGTGATAGTGCAGATATCATTACTAGGGATGTGTGGAAATTTTCTTGAAACTACTTGTAAAGGAAACCTCACGAGTCAAAATCTCAAAGTTGCAGATGCTCAATGACCAGTTTGAAAATTTGAAGATAGAAGAAGGTAAAAAATTCTCTGGTTTTTATGGGACCTTGAGCTACATTATCAATGAGTCATTCAATCTCATTGATTGAATGAGATTCTGACTTTCAAAGTAGTGAGCATCTGCAACTTGGATCCATAACCAGAAGAGAACTCGAGCCATGTCCTTGGAGGCAGCCTTCATCTGGCATACTTGAATCCTTGGAGTATGGTCACATCCTGGTGATTGGATCGGGAAAAGTTCTTACCCTGGTCTCTATGTGATTGTGGACGATACATGTAATGACGGCTTTTGGATGGAGACTTAAGCTCATAACAGAAACAAAATCGGGGCAGAGACCTAAGCCCCAAAAGAACTAACCCAAGCGCAGCCTAAAATGCTCTCTATTATAACCCTCAAATGCCTCTAAAGATTATATTTAAGGACATTTTAGTATCTTATAACCATAGTGACAAATGTTGTTTTCAGCAATATTTCGGTAGGATAAGTTTCGGGAAAAAGGATAAACAATATATAAATATTAAATATTTATAATAAAAAATAAATTATTATTTACAAATCAGTGAAATTAAAAGGAAAAATCATTATTTTCAGCGAAATATTTGCTAATTTATCCGAAATTAATGAAATTTCGGTGATTTCACCAAAAGTTGTCCGACCACTGTTTCAGTGATTTTCGGAGAAATTTTTCACTATGCTTACAACATACTTTAACTTAAAATATTATATATTATACTATTTATAAATAAAAATATAAAAAGTATATATTCATAAATCAAGCCGAACCGAGCTACAAACTACTCTACTCAATTTGAATTGAGCTTTCATTTTTCAGCACTGCTCGGTTCTCGAACCAAGTAAAACAGTTTTCAACCCGGTTTTTTACGAGCAGTCGATGGGCTGGCTCAGCTCCTTCACATCCGCAAATGTCAGGTTTTAGTGTATAATAGCTTCTTTTTAATCAAAGAGAGAATGCAAAGGAACCATAAAGAAAAGAAAATACAGTTGAAAATATATTTGACCCTGTTAATGTACAAAGAAACCATTGATGCCTTTATAATTTGTACACAAATAATGACAGTTTTTATCGGGAACAAGAACTTTGTTTTCAAGATCCCGGATATCTGATCTCCGGTTAGACATATCGAATGGACGTGAGACTGCCATATGCCTTGAAACTTCCAAACAGCTTTCCAATTATTCCTCCTCATCATAAGTGGCAGTCTGCAAGTAGCACTTAGTTTATTTTGGTAAAATGGAATTCATAGAACCTGTTGTTGAAGACCATCAAGAGCCAGTGCTGTTAATACCCAGAGACATATCAGACTCCTCCAGCTTAGGGTCAAATTTGGACGGAAGAAGATTTGATTAATGGTGCTGCCTCCTAAGTAAAAAAATATCAAAAGTAGGCTATCCTCTATTATTCATGGTGAACAACATCGCCCCAAATCATGATCAAAGTCGACCGCTGTGATCAGGATTTGGGGCAAAATTGTTCACCATGAACAATATAGGATAGTCCTCCCTGCCTAGCCGTGATTACATTATCGTAAGGGGCAGCCCCATTAGTCTAATCTAATTAGATTTGCTCTAAACCTTACCCTCAGCTCAAGCAGTCCTACGCCTCTATAATGTGTGCATCGCAACTTGCTATATAATATCAATCCCGAGCATTGCGGAGAAGGGGCGCCATATCAAATGAAAACTCAATACAAAAACTCGAATCAGTTCATTTCTAGTCAATCCTCGACGGGATAATTGGATTGCTAGGTGGCCTGCCCTGTATAAGTCAGAGTCTGAATCCCGTCGAAGTGGACGCATGTGAACTTGAAGATCTGAGCATCCTACTCTGACCCAAAATAGCAATCATAAATTGAAAGCCGGTCGAATGCATCAAAGTTTGCTTTCAACGCAACAAACTGACTTCCAAGCTGTGCACATCCGGCATCGGGCCACTTGCAACCCTCCCTAGTGCGGTATGGGCATAGTGTCTCACATGCCCGATTTATGGGATTGGTCGGACCAACATTTTCAGCCATAACTGAAATAGAGACTGAGAGATCTGATTTTTCTTCCTGCGGCACATCACTATCCAAGTCTTTAGTAGGGGAAGATACAAGTTTCTGTTTCATTTCGAGTGGCTTATTTCCGATGTCCACGGCACATTCCCCACTGTTTGAGAAATGCACTTTGCACCCAAGAGATTGGATCGCTCGCTTGATGGCCAGACTCTCCCTGCAGGCCCTTTTAGCCAAGTCCATAGCAGAGCTGCTGAGCTGCTTCTCCTTCATTAATTCTGCAGTTAGTGATTCCATGCTAGTTGTGATGTCTTTAGCCTTCACTTCTGCCATCTCTTTTGCCTACAAAAAATAGAGGAACATATAATATGCATATGAACTCCTGAATAAAGCCCACATAAGAACAATGAAAATGGAAAAGGGGTATCCGGCTGGGCACTTCCTTAGCATTTGGACCCTGGAATAGTGCCCATATTCAGGTGCCGCGTGGCACAAATTCTCCTAGGGTTCACCACTCCCTCGGATTTTAGGAAAAATAAAACTAAACAAAAAAGATATTTTTATTGGTATAAAAATGCTAAAAGAAACGGTGAATTGATGAAATGTTTTACCGTTCATTTTTACACCATTAACCACCATTAGCTCTAGCGTGGGCAATGCTTTTACTTTTTATTTATTTGTTACTAGTGCTCAACTTGTGTTTGGGTGCCACATAGTGCTCATCTGGCTCTGCCCAGCATAGAAATGTTTGGCACTTTCTTGGAGTCCCGGTGCTATATCAGAATAATGCAATAAATAAAATAAAGAAAGCACATGCTGTCTACAGCTTTTAGTAAAAAATCAACTTGTTTTGTCCATACATTCTTTTTGTACTATATTTGCATAGTTCCAAATGATTTTCAATTATTAGGATATTTGTCTGTATATTGTGTGCTTACTGAACATATATTTATAAGACAAAATAACCAATCTAGTACTCCAACTGAACATGGTGCTCAACTGCTCAAGCCATTGTAGCACCATCTAATCTCAATTATAATCGTGCTCTTAGAGCACCATCTGATCAAGATTGGACACTGCTCGAACATTATTCAACCATGAAGACCTTGACAAATGAGAAGTGCCATCCTAGTTCGACCTGAGTGAGGTGGTCAGTGTCCTTCCAGCCCTACCATCAATCCCCATACACCTAGCTATGGGTACTTATTGTAATGAGGCAAGGTCCTGTTTGGAGGCTCATCAGAATGTGTTCTTTAAAAATATATTTTTCAGACTTGAAATATTTAGGGCCTGTTGAACTACTCTTTTTTTTTTATAAGTAACAACTACTCTCTTGAAGAATGCATTTAAAACCAAAAAAACAAAAGACAAACAAGCAACAAAAAGGTCAACTACAACTTATTCTAATTTGAAACAGGACTACACCTCAAGAAGCAGAGGTTCTGAGTTCGAAGCCCACCCCTTGTTGGCCACTCGCAGGGATTTATCCCTATTGACTCATATGTGTACTGTGCAGGTGTCACACGCTCCAGGAACTCAGTCGGGTGCTCTAAGAGGCCAGATACCCCGTTATGACAAAAAAAATATTCTTTTTGTGAGCAGGAGTTAGGCAATAGACCTACTGTGTAAAGTAGTTACTCTCTCATTATCAAAACCACTGCCTCCACCTCCACTATAGCTATTGCTACAACCTCCCCCAACACCACCCGGCCATATCACCACCATTACCACTACTGCCACTGCCACTGCCTCCACCTCCACTATGGCTATTGCTACAACCTCCACCAACACCACCTGTCCATATCACCACCTTTACCACTGCTGCCACCACGACCACCTCCACAACCACTACCCCTGCCACCATTACCATCTTCTCAACCACTAATACCAACACTGCATCCACCAACCACCATCACTGATAGGTCCACGGCCCTACCACCACAATTACATTTATCAAATTCTATTTACTATTATCACCTTGTTATATAGATAAATCACATGTACCTCTCTTAAAATGCATTACTTGTAACAGCCACATACAACCATTGTTGTTAAAAGTGTTAGGTGCGGCGCAGCAAGGACCCCCTCACCTGGCCTGGGTGATCGCATAGGCACGCCTTTCGTGTGCCTGGGTAATTTTCTCCATTTTTTTTATAAATGCTATTGCGTATATTAAATCTTGCTTGGGTGTTCAATGTTTTTATGGAGGAACAAAGCCACTCAACCACCAAAAGAGGAACGAGAGTGGTGGACTGATGAAGGACGACAAGCTAAAATCCTAATATGCATATTTAGGATTAACTTTAGAATAAATTGAATAGCAGAAATATTCGAGATCATTCAACACATAAAATTAATTCAATGAATTCAATTAATTCATTTTAGCGTTCGCATGCACGAAGATCTCCCGATCTAGAAAAACGGCTCCGATGAGGGAACTCAAGTTTCGTTCCAATTTAGGGCATCAAGTGATTATTACAATATCGTCTCTCGACTCCTCGGGGATTTTGGATGAAATAAAATCTAAATAAATAGTTCAAAAAGGAAAAGTCAAGGATATCAAAGAATAAGGATTTGATATTTTTTTTTATTTTTTTTTCAACAGAAATAAAAGATATTACCTGACGATAATTTAGAAAGGCAGAAATAAAAGGGATAGATTTCCAAGGCTTCACACCAAGGATTTCCCGAAGCTTCACACCACGGTTGTACGTCAGTTTCGCACCAAGTCGCACGAGAAACAATTGCTCACTCCTCAAGATTTTAAGGATCCACTCCCTCGGTTGAAAACTCTTCTCAAACTTTCTAAGGTTTGCACAAAAGCAACTATCTTTTCATTCAATAATCAATCAACTAATAATGTCTTTACAAGCCTTTATATAGGCTAAGAAAACCCAATACGAAATTAGAAGACTCCTAAAACAATAAAAGACTAAAAGACAAGTTTTCGTAACAAAAATAGAAAATTTCTGCAAGTCCGTCGTGCAGGGGACCCGACCCACGAACGTATGTTGCCTTCAATACCCAGAAACCAGTGAGCACCTGATATCACGGACATCCGTCAAGAGTCTACGGACGTCCGTCAAAAGGGTCACAGACGTCCGTCGTAGACTTTGCATCTTTTCTTTCTTTCTTTCTTATTTTCTCTTTGCGCTTTCCTTTGTTTTGTCTTGTGTGATGTCCCCATCAATACTCTCTGGGTGGGAAAAACTCATCTCCGATGAGTTAGGGAGCCCATGGATGGCACACTTCGAAAGCTCAACTCTTGGCTTATCTTTTCACACTGTAAGGTACTCCCGATTTTTACCTTCAATGGCATGAAAGCTCGGAAATTCTATTACCTTCTCATTCGACCCTTTCTCATATTGCACAGGTAAGGTACAAGATAGAAACTAGGTAAATGAGTGTGGCTCGATTGGGTGCTCAATAAGGAATGGATCAAAGGGTGGGGTTGTGGGATCCAGAATAGGCGTAAGATCCGTACAACAACTATCAAATGGTTGCCCTTATCAAGAGGAAAATTTAGACCTCCATCCTAACCCTTTTCTGAGATTGGAAAAGATTCCACATGCACGAGACTATCAGGAATTAATACAAAACTGTTAGTATCAAATACATTAAACATATTCAACAGGTTAGTGTGATCAGGCATATTTCCAATGTTCAATAAATTCTGATTGTTAATCCCATACAATATAGAATGAGGATATGCTTCTACCAACTCTAATGGCTCACGTGGTACAGACACACTATCAACATTGTCTCCGGTAATAGGAACTGTCCTAATGCAACCTACGGGTTTGACCGGAACTTCACCTTCATCGTCACTTGGCGTGTCACACGGTTCGTACACTTCTTCATGTAACTCATTACTCTCTTCCTCGGCATGTTCCTGAATAATCAAGGTTTGACCCTTACTAGGACATTGGGATGCAAAGTGATCAAAACCTTGACACTTACAACATTGTCGCGGAGCACGTCTAGAACTCTCGATCATTGGTCTCTTTACTTTGTCAACCTAAGGAATCACAGATTTTAAAGATTGACTAGAGGCATTATTTCCCTAGTAATTCTTTAACCCTAGCAAAACATTCCTCGAGATCCGCAACGGGATAAGGAATGAGTTCCCTCTATAATTCTGGCCGAAGACCCATTCGGAATCGGGAGAGAGTAACTTTTGTTGGCTCATCTACATCGGCCTGGGTCATAAGGTCTTCAAACCAATCGATGTACTCTGTGACCAGGGAATCTCCTTGATGCAATGATTGCCATTGATCAAGAATATGTTCATCATATGATACGGGAACATATTTTTCGTGCAGTTGGACTTTCATTTTAGTCCACGTGGAAATAGCACGAAGACCCTGGATTTGCCTACGACGCTCTACTCCTAACCAATAAAGTCTAGCTTGACCCATAAGGTTGACTTTGGCAAATCTGACCTTGCGCTCTTCAGACATGGCATACAACTCGAAGTAGTTTTCCATGTTGGCAACCTATTTGAGAATGACCTTGGGTTGTCTTTTCCCGTCAAAAGTAGGGGCATCCATTTTCACTGATTTCATGACTTTATCATCTTGACTTATTTGAATTTCACGACGACGAGGACCCCCCTCCTACGGTCGTTGGGGTTGACGCTAGTGTGATTCTCAACGATGAGCTCATTGATATCTTCAAAACAGGTTTCTAAAGCCTCATACTTGGCTTGTTGATCAGCAATGTGCTCATCCATCCGGGTTTGAGTAGTGGTCACCTTAGATGCAAGATCTCTAATCAGGCTTCTAAGCTACTGGTATCTATGACGGAATTATGCAAAATTAGATGGTGTAGGATAGATCTGAAATGGAAAAAAATAAACCCTAAAACCTATATGAACACAAAGAACCCTAAACTAAACTTGCCTTGATACCAAAACTGATGCGAGACGACACAATAAAATCCTAATATGCATATTTGGAATTAAGTGTAGAATGAATTGAATAGCAGAAATATTCGAGATCATTCAACACATAAAATTAATTCAATGAATTCAATAAAATAGTTCAATTAATTCATTTTCGTGTTCGCATGCACGAAGATCTCTCGATCTAGAAAAATGGCTCCGATGAGGGAACTTGAGGTTCGTTCTAGTCGAGGGCATCAAGCGAGAATTACAATATCGTCTCTCGACTCCTCTGGGATTTTGGATGAAATAAAACTTGAATAAATAGTTCAAAAAGGAAAAATCAAGGATATCAAAGAATAAGGATTTGGGAATTTTTTTTTTTTCAACGAAAATAAAAAGATATTACCTGACGATAATCTAGAAAGACAGAAATAAAAGGGATAGATTTCCAAGGCTTCACACCAAGGATTTTTCGAAGCTTCACACCACGGTTATACGTCGGCTTCGCACCAAGGCACGAGAAACGATTGCTCACTCCTTAAGGTTTAAAGGATTCACTCCCTCAGTTGAAAACTCTTCTCAAGCTTTCTTGGGTTTGCACAAAAGTAACTCTCTTTTTATTCAATAATTAATCAACTAATAATATCTTTACAAGCCTTTATATGGGCTAAGAAAACCCTAATACGAAATTAGAAGACTCCTAAAATAATAAAAGACTAAAAGACAAATTTTCGTAACAAAAATAGAAAATTCCCGCAAGTCCGTCGTGCGGCGGACCCGACCCACGGACGTCCGTCCTCAGCCCACGGACGTCTGTCGCCTTCAATGCGCAAAAAGCAGTGAGCACCTAATATCACAGACGTCCTTCAAGAGTCCACGGACATCCGTCATAAGGGTCACAAACGTCCGTCGTAGACTGACGGTGTTGCGTCTTTTCTTTCTTTCTTTCTTGTTTTCTCTTTGCGCTTTCCTCTACTTTGTCTTGTGTAATGTCCCCATCATGTTTATTTAAAGAGGAGTGAAGAAACCTTAGTCTATATGAAGTACGAGTCTCACAACACTACCGCTAAGGGATTGATCCTTCGCTTGCTTGATCACTTGCGAGACGGACGTGCTCTCTTGCCATGCATTCCGCCAACTTGCTTCAGTCGGAATCAATCACTCACTCTAGGGGGGATCATTTGTTCTTCGTTCTCTTGATAGTATCGATAGAAAGCATAGCAACCAAGGAGCATAGCATATAAAAACAAGCAAAGCAACCAAGACATTGTTACCACGTTTAAGTATTGCTCCATATCCCACAAAACCAAAGCTACTTGACCAAAGAGAGAGAAAGTGTGAGCTTGAAATGATAAGATGAGGTGCCCTAGGACACCCCAAAGAAAGGTCGGGTGTGTGTGTGTGTTGTGGGGGGAGGGGGTTGTTAAATATCACTTAAAACTCATACATCATTACCCGGGTAAATCCGAAATAACATACATACATTGCTAACCGTCCAAGATGGAGATCGAATGAAAAAAAGAAGTTTGGTATGATTTGGAATATTTTGAGAAAGTTGTGCAAAGATATACATTTTTGCAAAAACTCACATCCTTCAAATTTAATATGCAATAGAAAATGAAGCATGCCCTAAAAGATGTATTCAGGGCATATATAAAACTCATACATCATTATCCGGTTAAATCCGAAATATCATACATGCATGGCTAACCGTCCAAGATGGAGATCAAAGGAGAAAAAGAAGTTTGGTATGATTTGGAATATTTTGAGAAAGTTGTGCAAAGATATACATTTTTGCAAAAAATCACATATCCTTCAGATTTAATATGCAATAGAAAACGAAGCATGCCCTAAAAGATGTTTTCAGGGCATATATAAAACCTCAAGCCAAAAAAAAATCTTGAGGATGTAAACATGAGTCGATCCTAGGCAATGGATTTTGCCTAGGTGAGATACTAAGCTAAGCGATGGCGTAGGCTCGCCTTATCAATGTCCATGCCTTTGACCTTGCCTATGCCTAATGCCCAAGAGAGATAGGCACTCGCTTTTGATAACACTTGCATACAACACACATAGAATACATTCTCAGACCATGTTCTCAAGGTTGTCCAAACAGCGCAAGAATGAATGCTTTAAGAAATGTATTCATTTTCAAAATAAGTAATTAAGAGATCTATCTTTTTTCTGAAATCTATTACAAAAAGAAGTTGCATCCAAACAGGCCCTTAGTTTTCTTATCTTTTATTTTCCAAAATTTATTATTATTATAATGGCTTAGCTCTGCTAAAGTCTGTATATCAGACATATGACCTAGCAAATAAAGCAGTCTTCCACTCCCTGCCCCGAATAAATAATTAATTAATTAAAAAATAAATAAAGGAGAGATTGGAAAACGCCTACCTCATAAAAAAACAAAAAATAAAAAATAAAAAAAGAAGTGTGGAAACCAGATATCATAAATGAAATATATGAAGTTACTATTTGCGAGTAAAAGAAGAACAATACCTTTTGGATTTCAGAAAATTGTTTGGCCATCATCCGACATTGGGTTTCAAGTTCCCCAGCTTGCGCTTCTGAAGGACATGCCCACCGCAGATGGAACTGCGGCCAGAGTGTCGGAGCTAATGCTGCTGCAGGAGGTCGTAGTGGGCCATCGTATTTAGTTGGATCATAGAAGAGGTTACAGTGCACACTGCCCCCAGAAGCACGCAAATTGGCTAAGTAAGCCCACATGCATCCACAAGAGTTGGAAACACCAGACTGTTCCCTTTCTTTTTCACTGAGAAATTACATAAACACCAAAGGGCTTGTATGTAATCAGATACAGTTTTTAAACATAGTCAGCAATAAAATATCTTAAAAAATAAGATGCGTCCCTCAAACATAGTGACAATTTATTATTTTATAAATCTAGTACATTACAATTATGGAAAATTTAAAAAGCTACTCTTGTTGCGCATCATGTATTGATAGCATGCTAAGATATCTCCACGCATTAACTTTTACGGCATTTATTTCCTGTATATAAAGCTACAATTAAGCAATTAAGGATACTGAGACTGATGTATTTGGACATAAAAGATAACCAAATTGGTGGCCATATATCACTGCACCTATTGCTCTCTATACTGACTGGGTTTCCAAGTCATTTTACACTTTCACCTACTTTACATATGAATAATTGTGAATTTATGTTTTCCGTAAAGCAACATAGTTTCCTTTGTCCTGCTTGGAGCAGGCTAGTAGCCTCACAAGTACGTTTCGAAGCAGCTTCCTTTCAAAACTGCAGCTACTATAAAACTTGGGATGGAGGACTCCAATCATGGAGTAATACAAATTTGTCCCACCGTAAACTGTACTACGAGTACAAGAAATATAGGAAAGAAGAAAGTTTTAGTATATACAAGAACTGTAAAATTGATCCATAGAATAATCACTTAATGTGTCACTGTCGTCGCAAGATAATCTGATCCAGCTCATTAAACACTTTGGACAGAACAAGGAGCAAGAATCAGACTGTAACATGAGACAAAGCTCAGTCAGATTTTCAAAACCAGCCTGTGTGGAAAGTTTGATTTCGGCACATGCTAGTCTGATAAGCAAAGAGTATCCAGTACATGTGCATGCCGGAAACAGAAATCCCATCTTTCAAACCAAAAGTCAAAATAGAATAGTGCAATATATTTGCATGGTAAAAATTTCTCTCTGGAAGAATCGACCTTGTTATTGTACAACTAATCAATAGGGCTAGTTACTTTAGACCCCACACCCACCATGTAATAATTTCCTTTAAGTGCTGTCTATGATTAATAAGATCAGTCACTGATTCTCATGCATCCTTGCTGAGCCAGAAGTATCCATAAAATGCATCTGCAGAAGCAGGGCATCTTGAACTGTAAAAGTTATTTTAAAATACAAGTGAATAGGAAATTACCTTGTTTTGAACACTTTCTGTGGTACTAAGTTGAATATATGAAAGACTTTATTTTACAGCCATAATATATTGTCTTCATGAATTTTTTAGTGGACCAATCACGGCTGTTAACTTCAATGGGTCCAACTATCTCCACTTGGTCAAATCCGTCCAAGGTTTTTTCATGGCTAAAGAAAGAGCACTATCTTACCATTGAAACCCCAACAAACGCAGTCAACAATACGTATCGGTTTCGTAGAGAACCGACACTAATACCACCCCGATAGATGTATCAGGATGGTACAGGTATTAGTATCAGTATCGGACCGATACGGGTCAGTGCCAGCCGATCCTGACCGATACAAATATTTTTTCCCATTTTTTTTATGCTTCATATATATATATATATATATATATATATATATATATATATATATATATATATATATATATATATATATATATATATATTGACCGACATGGCATCGGCGATACTGAATCCGTATTGGCCGATACATATCAGTCCAAGATGGCCCGATACCAATATTGATACCTTGTCTCATAGATGATGCTCAAATAATGATGTGATTGTCGAATAGCATCAGTACCTCCAGAAGTTCGAATGTAATGGTTTTAGACATTGTCGATGCTATTTGGAAAACTCTTCACAAGTATCATCTGTTTGAAGAAGTATTTTCTTATCATAAGGGTGATAAGAGTATAAGACCCTTGGTGAATATTATTCGTGCTTGATTGGAATGTGGGAAGAGCTGAATGTTAATCAGCCACTCACACAAGATTGTAAAAAACAAAGACCACGAGAGGAATGGAAAGTGGCTAAATTGTTATGTTCTTCCTCCTGCATATAAGCAAATTCGCACTCAGACTTTGGGAAGAAATTCTGTCAATGACAGAAGTCTATGCTTGTTTTCGGAGAGCTTCCTTTGGAGTGAACATAGTGCAGGCAGAAATGACAAGTTTGATTTCATCACATCATTGGACGTGTTGGCTGCAATGCCTTGGTGGATGTAACGACCATGGAGGCTTTGACTCAGGGAGGCCTAGGTAGAGGTGACTGTGGACCTCACAAATGTTGACATTGTGGCTTACTTAAAAATAGCGTAGACAACTGGTGAGATCCACATGGAAAGCCTGTATGGGCCAATTAGGTGCTAATACTACTACAGAGAACACTCAGGATGCTTGATCTGTTGACTGTTGCCACTCTACAATAACAAAGTACAACAAGAGAACAAGTAACTCTTACGTTGTACCGTGAGAACTACGCAAAGTTTCTTCAGAGCTAACATCCTTCCATCAGTAGACCTTCCTCATCTCAAGACATTTGCTAAGTCCGATACTGTTTGTCTTGCATCAACACAGCTGTCTCCCTAGATCATTGTTTCGGAAGTATTATATTTGTATTTTAATCACTTAATGCATCTGCATCTCATTCTTCAATTACTCTTGTTGATGGCACACTGACCTAAGTATAAAGACAAGGTACTGCCATCGCAACGTGTTTCTTTCGTTATCATCTGTGTTTATATGTGCCTAAGTTTCCAGTTAGTCACATGTATGTTAGTAAGATAACTTGAGTCCCTAAATTGTTCAGTCACCTTTTTCCTATTGCATTGTGTATCCGTATATAAGGTCAAGGAAAACGATTGGTAGCGGTTATGAGTCAAGTTAAGTGGAGTCTACCAAGGATCAAAATTTCGGCCAAAATGACCGAAATTTTGGCCAAAATTATTGGTTTCGGTCCCCACCGAAATGATAATTTGGACCGAAATTTCGGTCCAAATTTGTATGGGACTCAAATTTTCAGTTTTCGGCCAAAATTTCAGTTCAAATTTTCAGTTTTGGTCAAGCCCGAAACCGAAATTTTACCCGAAATCTTGATCCTTGGAGTCTACTATCTTGATCATGATCCTATTGGGAAAGCACTTCATGTGGACTCTACTTCATCAGTAGTATCATCATCTTCGTCATCCGTCTCTTCAGAGTTAGTAGCATTTGATTCCTTCTTTATTGCATGAGTCAGTTTTAGAATGTGAGGGGGTCGGCTCAGTCAGCATCATTGGGTCCCATTTCCACTTCGCGTGGACAAACGGAGTTTGAGTTCCTTTTTTGGTAATTCATTCGGATGTGAGGGAACTTGCTCGAGTTCCAAGTATGTAAGGATTTAGATACTTTATTACTTTTACTGGGTTTTTACGGATGACCTGATTATATTTGTTGAAAGAACGTTGTGAAGTTGTCTTTATTTAAAATTTTACATTGGAAATAAGGACTTAATTGTTATTAATATGAAATTAAGTCTATTTGTGGTCGGCTTTGCAAGTCCTATTTGTCCCCTCATTTCTAATCAGTGCTAAGCTCTGTAATTTCGCAATCTTTCACATCCCTTCTCATGGCTTCTTCCAGGTCTTCACTGGTCGTCCTATTCTCCTACTTGTGCTTGTAGCGTCTCAACCATTCGTACAAGGTATGCTCCTGGCCTTTGATGAACATGTCCAAAGCATCTCAAGCGACATTCTATAAATTTTTTTATAGGTGCCACCCTCAATTTTCCTCTTATAACCCACTCCAAATTTTATCCACACCACCAACAAAATGAAGAAGTTGCGAGCAAGAATAGGCCTTTCCTTGAAGGCTCCTTGTCACTCCACTTCAAATGTATATCCTAAATGATTTTGGAGTGATATTCTCACTGCTTGTAATTTTGATCAACCAAATGGCATCATCTCTCTTGAATAGTGAAACTCCGTTTAGGTCGTAGTTCCCAAAACTTCAGCCTCATTGTGTATTTGTATTGGGACATAGGTATGTGGATAGTGCTCTCTCTCTCTCTCTCTCTCTCTCTCCCCCCTCCCCCTAACCTAACCCTAACCCAACATTAAAATCTACTTGGTACCACTTCATCCTTCTCTTTTTCTCATCTTGCTAACATCATTCTCAGCCTACCAAAGTCAGTATGACATCATGCTGATGTCAGCATGGTCAAAATTGTTGAACATGTTTGACCAAAAGGACTACATCAAAGGGATTGAAATCTCCTCCCCTACAACTTTTATGAAGGTGCTATAGGGTTTTGATGCATGGTTTGAGAGATTCAAGCATATATTTGTTAAAAGCCTTGTTTCGCAGATTTGTTAAAAGTCTTCCACCATAGATCTGGCCCGGTTTCGCTCACTTATCTTAGCTGTGAAGTTTCAACACAATCTATGGAAGTAAGGAGTTATGAGCAATTTTCAGTTTTCTCATTTTTTTCACATGTCTGGAACAACAAATGTTCTGAAACTTCTGTTTGGTCGATCTTCTGCTGTTTCGAGGTGACAATTAGAAAGGTCAGAGGCATATTCTACGGTATGTGTTGATTTTTGCTACGGTATGTGCTGATATTTTTGAGTTTCTTCTTTTTCTGGATAACTGAATCGTGCCTTACCCAGATTTAATTTTCATTATTCACCCCTTTTAGGAGAGAATTCACTTCAACGAGTTTGCTATTAGAAATCTACCATACCGAGTTTTTTTTTTGCGCGCCGGGGGGCGGGGGGGCGGGGGGGGGGGTGGTTGTTTACCTACCATACCCCTACCATACCCAGTGCACTTGAAAGTCGAAACAACTTTTGAAGACTCGCGGAGTTGACATAATTGGTTGTACAACCATGAACCATCATTGCTTTGTCTTGCAGTTGTACAGCCATAGATGACCCAAGCTCCAAGAACGCCAAAAGCTTTTGATATCCAGTATATCAGTATTAGTACCAATCAACTCTGAGCAACTATGATCAAAACTGTTGCAATTTATTTAATAAAGCACAAATCAAATTTCAACTTCCCCAAAAAGACGATTAAACATTTTTAGCTTCATCAGATTGCATTTCAAATATACAGGAAGCAATCTACAGTGGGAAATCGATCAAGAAGCACATCATTCACTTTCATGAAGTGCACATTTCAGCAAAAAAACAATGTCAAGAAACACAGCGTCGAAGAGCACACATGATTTTAGTGCCTAATGCATATGTAGGATGGTTTTACAAAGGATCACATTCCAAATTTGTAAGTTAACTAGTTCATGATCTGTTAATAAATGAGGGGATGCATCAAAGCACAAAGTTTTGAAGCTAAGTACCTGTTGCATAAAAAATTCCCAAAGCGACAAGACAGCATGCAGTCCAAAAAATCAACCAAGAAGACCTGGATCAGATACTGAAAAATCAGTAAAGGCCTTTCCATTGGAACAAAAAATTCCTTTCCACTGGAATGCACACTTATAGCTCAATTCTTGACATAGAAAAACACAATTGTAGTCAATTAAATGAGTAGTATACTTACCGAGGAGAACTCAAAAGCAAAAGGATACATTCGTAATAACTGTGATACACAATCAACCCACTGCAAGCCAATCACCGAACCATATCAGCCCACAACCTATCTAATTTCAAGATACAAGAGTAAAGAATGTATATTATATGAGTAACAAACAAGAAATTGTGCAACATGTATACAAGAGATATAATCAAACAATTACACAAAAATTCTCATCATGAAATCCATACTTAAAATCACAAAAGCAATGGAATATACACTCTATCCAGGCTTTATCTGATACAAGGAACAAACAGTAAATGAAAAAATGGTATCATTTACAGGACCACCTCATAAAAAGGAAAGTAAATGGCAATTACAAATAACACTTCTCCCAGTTTTTTGTGCACCAAAACTCCGTGAGCCATTTTTGTGACTTGGATACATTGGGTGTGGATCGGATCATCCCTGCATCTGAAGAATGTGACATTAGTAGATTTGGGGCCCCTAAAGTGTTGTTTCGAAAGTTTTTATGGCTGAGTGTTCATGTCAATGCCCGTTTATCATGCCTTTTTCTGTTTGGTTCTCTGCTTATGATGATATTGACCCGGATTTCTGATAATATCTGATCTGGATATCTGCTGATGAAGATAACTTTCAATAGAGTTTAAATCCTCTGGTGGTTTGCATCTTTTATTGTCGAAGTCAAGGAAGGACACGAGCGTATTTACCTTGTGTTTATGTAATATACTGGTTCTCCTAGGATATGTTAGTATGCTGGCTGGTACAGCAAGCCTGGCTGCAGTAATGTGTCTTTGTGTACTTCTGGAAGGCTGGATGGACTACATTTGGAAACTGCATGGTTGATGTTGCTTGTGAAAGTGTATTCTTGGCTGCTGCTGGATAGTAGATGTTTGTGAAAAAGCCTCATTGAAGGATGCTTGCATTGATGTTGTTGCTGGTGCTTCTGCTGCCTCAAGACCCGTGAAAATATTTGTTGGTGCTGCTTACTTTTGATTGGATGCATGCGGTATGGGAATCAGATTGAAAGACTTTGCTGGTTGGCTGGTCAAAGATATCGAAGATTAATGGTGCAGAATTACAGCTGGCGGTACATGCTTTGGGCAGTGGAAAGTATCCTGTATCCGGTTGTCATGTGGGCATTGGTTGTATTTTCATATCATTTATTTTCTGTATTTTTTGTTTCTCTTGTTTCCTTTTCTTTTCTCCTAAGTACCTCACTCGGCCTTGAAATTCTTGTAATTTTTCAGTAGAGCTTTCTTCAATTATGTTGATATATATATGGTATGGGAGTCGGCTTGCATAGACTTTGCTGGTTGGGTGGTCAAAGATATCGAAGATGGATGATGCAAAATTACAGCTGGCGGTACATACTTCTGGCAGTGGAGAGTATCTTGTATAAAGTTGTCACGTGGGCATTGGTTGTATTCTCATATCATTTATTTTCTGTATTTTTTGTTTCTCTTGCTTCTTTTTCTTTTCTCAAGTACCTCACTCGGCCTTGAAATTCTTGTAATTTTTTCAGTGGAGCTTTGATGCATATTTTAGATCCGCCTATTTAAATCGTGGTCGGATAAAGAAGAGACATCAAAAGAGATAGTGGACCCACGAATGGGTTTTTAAAAAAGGCCCGTTAAAGACCCGTTTGATCAGAAAGAAGAAATTCAAAATTTATTAGGGTCTTTAACTTTTAATCCCATCACTTTTATGTTTGGCCTATTTTGAAGTGTCAATATGCATCAAGCTTTCTTCAATTCCTTGCACATCTTCTTGTTTACAAACAAATTCAAAGAGATTAAAGACTTGGTTATGGTGGTCGACCCCGTCAAGACAAATACTAAATTAACTCAGGTACTAGACCGAGCGGTACTTCCAAAGCATACGATTGGCTAAGCCATAACAAATCGGGCAAATCTTTATTAATTATTGGATTTAGTCGTTCTTTGTAGCTTTGCATCGTTAGTCACCTATTTATTTCACAAACTTGCTGACTGGTTAATAAAATAACAAACAGCATGTATATTCACAACCTATTGCTCACACATATCAACGATTCAACTCATACAAAATATATTTAGGTAATGAGTATGCATGAAAATAATTGTGCAAAATATCCAAAAGATAAACTTTTAAAGGATGTAAATCAATACGAGAACAAAGTACTGCAAAATGACAACATCAACTATAGTATGGATTGCACTATTGCTGCAGTAGAATGGCCCCTTTAGAAAAGTTACCCATTGACATCTAAGCTTACATTCTCCAATAAACACACCTGTAAAAATATGGGAGAATAGTTGCTTGAAGTCTGTGCAGGTGATGAACCACTAGCTGAAGATGTGTATCCTGATCCCGAAGGGATGCGCATCGGTGATGTTTGATTATTTCCACCTGAAGATTGTCGAGATAATTCCGAAGGAGTGTTACTATTCCCAGATAATGTTGGCATTCCCATGCGATCGGAAAATGGATGACCAAACGCAAGCCAATCTTTTTCCACTAGTGCCTGTACAAAGATAAATAAAATTTTAATTCCCATTCATATCTTTTCATATTCTTATTATAGTCATGGTGTATAGTCAATATAAGATTGTAAACAATGACACTACAATTTGCCATTCTAAACCATAAATATAAAATTATTACTTTTTTTTCCTGTGTTAGAAAAAAATTTATCTGCAATTGTACTTGCCATAAGAATTAGGATTACCATAAGAATTAGGATTACTTTATTCAATAACTTCATTGCAATAAGTTAGTAAAAAGCTAATTCTGTAGTTGTATTTGCCACTACAGAAACTGTCCCTCTCCTCAGTCCTCCCCGCTCTCCAGTGCCATTTACCAAGCAGTGCCAGATTAGTCCATTTCAAACTGCGGATTCCCGGCCCACCACACGAGACCAGCAACTGACAACAGTCCCAACTAACCAGGTGGTATTTTCTATTCATACCCGATCCCTCCCACAAAAACGACCATTGGATTTGTTCCAGCTGCTTGACAATCTCCACAGGACACCTAAACATAGGCATAAAGAAAATAGGCATCGATGACAACACCGCTTTGAGAAGAATCAACCTACCACCACTGCTTAACATCTTTCCTTTCCAGGATGACAACCGTTGTTCAACCCTTTGCACCACCAGCAGTTATTCACGGGTGGTGGGCTTCCTCAGCCCGAGGGGCAATCCAAGGTACTTAATCAGCAACTTCTCGATAGCATAGTTGACCGTATCCGCCAAATCCCCTAGCATGGATTCCTCAACACCAATCCCCGTGAAAGCAAATTTGTGAAAGTTAATTCGTTGACCCGACACCGCCTCATACACCGAAAGGACCCCGAAAAGGTCACTAAACTCTGAGACATCAGCCTTCCCAAATAAGATCGTGTCATCAGCAAATTGCAAATGAGAAATGAATCTTCCCTCAGCCCCCACCTACACTCCGCTGATCAGCTGCATGTCCCTGGCACACATAATCAGTCCCGTTAACGCCTCTCCGACCATAATAAAGAGGAAGGGGGAAAGGGGGTCCCCCTGCCTAATACCCCTAGAGCTCTTGAAGTACC
This sequence comes from Chloranthus sessilifolius, assembly GCA_021018995.1. NCBI lineage: Eukaryota > Viridiplantae > Streptophyta > Magnoliopsida > Chloranthales > Chloranthaceae > Chloranthus > Chloranthus sessilifolius. The sequence goes on from CM037591.1 coordinate 74,338,531, forward strand.
CAGCCGGTATATCGCTTACCATAACCGAGAACCACAGAGTAGAATAACAGCCTCGCATCCATTTCCTCCAAGTCACTCCGAACCCCAGCCGACGTAACATATAGTCAAGATTCTCCCAATTGACACGGTCGTACGCTTTCTCCATGTCCACCTTCCAAATTACTGTCAGAATCGGCCGGGTATGAGCCGAATGAATAGTCTCGTGGGCCACTGCAACAAGATCCGTTAATTGCATGCCATGAACAAATGCCCCCTGATTCCCGGAAATAATGGTACTCATCACCAATCTGAGCCTACAAGCAAGCACCCTCGACATGATCTTATATAGGCAATTGGTAAGGCTAATCGGACGGTAATCAGCAATATCCTCAGCCCCACTAGTTTTGGGAATGAGAGTTATGAAGGAAGAATTTAAAGCCCTACCAATAAACTTGGAGATATCATATCCGCCTTATTTGTGGGCCAACAAGCACGATAAAACTCCATGGTAAAGCCATCCAAACCCGGCGCCTTGTTCCTCCCAAACTTAATCACCCGCCGCACCTCCTCCTCAGCAAAGCTGCCCTCCAGCGCCCTACTCACCTCCTCCGAAATAGACTGAAAGGGTAGCCCATCCAACTGCGGTCTCGGTAGCCCCTCATCCGTATACAATCATTTGTAAAATTCCACAACACTCTCCCGAACCTGGTCATCAGATCCGCCTTATTTGTGGGCCAACAAGCACGATAAAACTCCATGGTAAAACCATCCAGACCCGGCGCCTTGTTCCTCCCCTGAAACTTAATCGCCCGCCGCACCTCCTCCTCAGTAAAGCAACCCTCCAGCCCCCTACTCACCTCCTCTGAAATAGACTGAAAGGGTAGCCCATCCAACTGCGGTCTCGGCAGCCCCTCATCCGTATACAATCGTTTGTAAAATTTCACAACACTCTCCCGAACCTGGTCATCCCCCGATTGCCTCACCCCATCCACGACAATACTGCCAATATACTTCGAGCTGTTACGAGCATTCGCAACAGCATGGAAGTACGTAGTATTAGCATCCCCTTCATTAAACCATCTAGCCTTAGCTCTCTGCATCCAAAAGAGTTCTTTGGCCATGCACGTGTTGTTAAATTCTGTCTTATGCCGAAACCTCTCATCTCTCTCCTCGAGCGTGAGGACTTGGTCCTCCTCTAAACAATCCAACTCCTTCAATCTCACGAGCAGACTCTCCTTCTTGACTTGAACTCGCCCATAATCATCCCGATTCCATATCCTAATTTTGTCCTTAAGGCGGCGTAATTTGGATATAAATCGGTATGCAGTAGTCCCCGGCCTCACCGGGTCGCACCACTATCCTTGAACCTTCTCCCGAAAAGACTCGTCCAACAACCACATGTTTTCAAAGCAGAAGGGAGCTGGCCCTTTCCCCCCTAGAATCACAAGTCAGTGCTAGAGGACGATGGTCCGAAACGGCATGAGCAAAGGCTTCCAGTTGAGCCCCAGGAAACATATCCAACCAATCCGTAGTACAGAGGAACCTATCTAACCTGCTGAGCGACGGCCTATCCTGGACATTCGACCACATGAACCTTACGCCAGTTAACGGAACATCTCATATCCCCCAATCCGATATGAAGAAATTGAACTCCCGCATAATTCCCATATCTGGCGGCCCCCCGTCTTTCAAATCCCCAGCAGACCGCATTAAAATCCCTAGCCAGGCAAAAGGGAAACTCCCACCTAGCAGCCAACTCAAACCAAAAATCCCCCAGCTCTCGGTCCACAGACCGGCCATAAATCCCCGCAAACATCCACTAAGTACCCACCGCCTTATCCCGTAGCACCACTGCCGCGGAATATAGCCCCACTTCCTCATCCACCTTATCGAAGAAAGCAAACGACCAGGCTACCAGTATTCCACCCGAAGCCACGACCGAATCAACACCAATCCAGTCCCAATAGCCACCTCCTAGAACCGACACAACTCTCCTCCTGTCGCTGTTGCCCCATTTGGTCTCCTGAAGGGTGACAATGGCCAGTTTAAATGCCTCAATGGCATGTTTTACCCCAACTCGTTTATTCCTATCACAAATGCCCCTAACATTCCATGAAAGCATCTTCATTAGCAACTTGGATCACGCCCGCCCATAGTAGGAATGGATGCTACACTCCCCCCGCCCCTCTCCCATCCGACATTCCACATTCTAACCACGCGAATTCCCGCGACATGACATGTTTTACCCTTAAAACGCGTGAATGATAATGAAATGAAGATGTATCGAAATTAAACTATTTAATTCAAACATAATCTCAAAATTTCTGCGATACCATAGAGTTACGTAGATTTCCGTTTGATTGATCGTGCGAGATTCGGCTAGGGTCCAGTCCGATATGCGAGGCCCATTAGATTCGCGAAATGGGTCGATCCTAGAGATAGAACTCTAGCTTTTCCAGATTAGGGCGTCCGCTCGTAAATCCAAAGTGAGATCACTAGATCTAACTAGGGTTTGTTGAATCAGGTCAATTTAACAGCTCAGATGAAATCTAGGGTTTGGATTTTCATAATGAACAAATCGAAATTGGCTGAAATAAGTATAGAGGATCATAGTGAAAGCAGAAAATAGAGAAGTAATGATAGAAAAGATAGAAAATTATGGGCATGGCACCCTTAGCCTTAAGCCAAATTCTCCCAGAAAGAAGAATCACTCTTCGGCAAAGCTCATCTCAAGCTCTAAAGCAAATAGCTCTTTTCATTAATAATCATCCATCCTAAAATTGTTTTTACAAGCCTTTAAATAGGCAAAGCAAACCCTAACTTGAAATAAAAGTCATAAAGCAATAAAACACTAAAATGGCAAGTTTTGCAAAGAAAAACCAAAATTTTGTCTTTTGGCGAACTTGCATTACGCGATCGATCGATTCTAGAGTCGATCGATCGATCGACTAATAACCATTAAATTCGATCGAAGGCTCTGTCCACAATCAATCAATCGAAAGTTTGGAACCGATCGATCAAGAAAAATAAGTTCGCCAAAAGCTAAGAGCCCTTGTCCTCAATCGATCGATCGACTAAAGCAAGCATCAATTCTTCTCAATTTTTCAATTCTTTCGGGACGCTTTCACATTCTTCTTTCGCCTTCAATAGGTTAAAGGCGGCTGCTTGAATCAGTGGCTTCTCAATTCTTCAATTCTTCCGGGACACTTTCACATTCTTCTTTGACCTTCAATAGGATAAAGGCGGTTGCTTGAATCGGTGGTTGCTTGAATCGGATGTCCCTATCAGTTCTGGTTCCCTTCTGGTTTCTTCTGACGCCAGTATACACAATATGGTCCAAAGCCTATGTCCATGATATCGGTGTCCCCGTCAATTCCCCTTGACCAAAAGGACTTCATCACCGATGAAGTGGAGGCATGGTAGTGATCTAGCAAGTCGAGGTCTAGGCGACAAACCTCGTCTTCATTGATCCATGTATTTTTAGACTCTGGCTTACCCATCCATTTCACTAAATACTTCTGAAATCCTCCGCCACGGGTGGATACCACAAGAACAAGAACATCTAATATTTCCTCGATTACCTCTTTTCTCTGACTCTACTTGGGGAAGGAAGCGGTATTCGCTGCAAAGTTGGGTTGGGATCAGGAATAGGAGAGGTGTGGAATGGGTTAGAAGGGGTGGGGTTGAGCCTAGATAAGGAACTAGGTCTGAGACATTGAACGTTGAACTAATGCTTGTGTCTGGAGGGAGCTCAAGAGCATATGCATTAGGATCACTCCTTGTCACAATCCTAAAAGGTCTAATGCCGCGAGCTTGGAGTTTCTTCGCGACTCCTGTTGAGAATTGTTCAAGCCAAATCCGAACCATCACTTGATCACCCACCTGAAATTCTTTGAAACACCTGGGAGAATCCGCTGATAATTTATATTGATCATTGCTTGAATTAACCTTTTGTCTAATTTCGGCATGCAAGCTATGAATGGGTTGTGCAAATGTATCTGCGGAGTTGGACACTCAATGCGATGCAGACATGGGGATCAGATCTAAGGGTGTTCTAGGACTATGACCATGTACAACCTCAAATGGACTCATGCCTATGAACCTATTGACCGAATTGTTATATGCAACTCGGCCATTGACAAGATAGAATCCCAAGTGCTAATGTGATCACCAACGAGACTACGAAGAAGAATGCCTAAGCTTTTATTGGTGACTTCGGTTTGGTCATAGATTCGAGAATGATAGGCTGAAGAGAGCTGCAACATGGTGTCCCCATCATGTCACAGGGTCTTCCAAAAATAACTAGCGAACTTGGCATCCCTATCAGACACGATGATCTTAGGCAATCCATGGAGGCGCATAACCTCCCCGAAAAATAATTTAGCAATGTGAGTTGCATCGGAGGTTTTAGAGCACGGTATAAAGTGGGTCATTTTGGAGAAGCGAGCCACAACCACAAAAATGGAATCATGTTTTTGCAGTCCTGGGGAGTCAAAGCGCGAAATCCATCGAGATGTCTTGCCATGGTGTGTGTGTGGCACGGGTAAAGGGGTGTGTACAAGCCAGTATTTTGTTTGGACACTTGGCAAGTATGACATTGTTTTACAACCCAGGCAACATCTCTCATTAGGCTAGGCCAAAAGAGTCTATCTTCTACGAGCGCAATGGTCTTATTACGCCCGAAATGTCCGGCTATCCCTCCGGCATGTATCTCCCAAATGAGGAAGTCACACAATGAAGTGCGAGAGATGCATAGGCAATTGCCTTTGAACAAATACCCATCCTGGAGGGCATAACTGGAGTTAGTGTTGGTCAAGTTACTAAGGAGAGCATTGTACTCCATCCTGAAATTTGGGCACTCAGGATACTCTTCCCTCAATCGTTCGAATCCGACGACTTCGGTGCTCATGGTTTGCAAAGTCGTCACCCGACGACTAAGCGCATCTGCAGCCTTGTTTTCTTCACCGGCTTTGTGCTTCAGCACCCCTTGGAGGTATTCAACCCATTTCGTGTGCCTTAGATTTGGCTTCTTTTGAGAGGATAGGAAGCGCAAGGCTTCGTGGTTGGAGAATAGCACAAACTCTTACTGCATAAGGTAATGTTTCAAATACCATAAGGATCGAACGACTGCATAGAACTTCTTATCATAGGTGGAGTATGTTTGCTTTGCCTTGTTAAGCTTTTCGCTAAAGTAGGCCATTGGGTGGCCCTCTTGGCTAATAACTCCTCCTATACCCACACCTAACGCATCACATGCGACTTCAAAAACTTTGGAAAAGTCCAACAAGCGCATGACTGGTGCACTACTCATTCTCTCTTTGATCTAGGCAAAGGCCTTCGTCGCGGCTTTACGCCATCGAAAATCTCCCTTTTTTATGCAATCAGTGATTGGGGCCAATGGTACTAAAGCCTTTGATGAAGCAACGATAGAAAGTAGCCAAGTCATGGAAGCTACAGATATCATGAACATTCTTAGGTTCGAGCCACTCCACAATAGCCTTAAAACCTTTTCTGGGTCCGCAACCATCCTGTCAGCCGAGACAATGAATCCCAATAAGACAAAGGATCGTTGGATGAATGTGCACTTCTTGAAATTCGCATACAATTTCTCCCCCCTCAAGATCTCATAAACCAACCTAAGGGGAGTCAAATGTTGTTCTTTGTCATGACTATAAATCAAGATGTCATCAAAATATACAAGGAATTTGCCTAGAAACAGCCTCAACACTTGGGTCATGAGCCTCATGAAAGTGCTTGGGGCATTAGATAGCCCAAAAGGTATGACCATCCACTCATAAAGTCAATCTTTGGTCTTGAAGGCGATTTTCCACTCGTCACCGGGGCGGATACGGACTTGATGATAGCCACTTCTAAGGTTTATCTTGGAGAAGATAGAGGCACCAACCATCATAGCCATGTCGTCAAGCCTCGGTATAGGGAACCGATACTTGACCGTAATCTTATTGGTGGTCTGACTATCCACACACATTTGTCACGTACCATCCTTCTTAGGTGTGAGTAGTACGGGGACGGCACAAGGGCTCAAGCTCTCTTGGATGAACCCCTTCCGAAAGAGCTCATCAACTTGTCGCGTTAACTCGGCATGTTCAACCGGATTCAGCCTATAATGGGACAGGTTCGGTAGAGTAGATCTGAGAACTAAGTCTATGGCGTGTTGAATGTCACGCATAAGAGGGAGTTCATTGGGCAAGTTTTCCAGGAAGACATCCGCAAATTCTTTCAAAATTGGCTCAACCTCCTTAGGGTGTTCACCCATAGATTGGAGAGCGCGCTCGATGGTGATGACAACGTACACCACGTTCTTATCCAAAGCTGCTCTTTCAAACTCCGAAGGGCTCACAATGTTGATGGCCTTAGACTGACCGCCGTTCTTCTCAACTTTGTTGGTCGACGGTGTTTTGGGAAGCAAGGGGTTTAAAGTGATCTACTTACCCTTATACATGAGCCTGCATACATTAGATCGACCAAGAAGGGTCACATCCATGTCATAGAGTCACAACCTTCCCAAAATGATGTGGCCCACATCCAGCAACACCACATCACACCATAATGTGTCTGAATACGAAGCCAATTGGATCGGCACACGACACCTTTGGGACACGGGAATAGATGAAGAGTCGACCCATGCAACTTTGTATGGTCTCGGGTGAGCTTCGAGTGTAAGCCCTAAGCAGGTGACAGTATGAGTCAACACCACATTGGTGCAACTCCCGCTATCCACGATAACCCTACAACTCTGCTCTTCATATTTGGCGAAGGTGTGGAAGATGCTCTCCCTACGCCAATCCTCTTTTTCATCCCGTTGAGGTTGTGTAAGGGCACACCTCACAACTAAGGCACGACCACTATCATCACCTTCCTCATCACTAGGTGTGGCATCCGGATCATACACTTCTTCCTAACACCTCCATCATCCTCGTTTTCCTCTCCCTCAATCAAGAGATTCCTTTGGGGGTCTCTTGTAGGGTATTGGGCGGCCAAGTGTCCCAGCCCATAACACTTATAGCACTTAATTTGAGAACTACCCTTCGAGGATTCTCCAGCCACACCTTTTCCTTTGTCAAACCTCACATTGGTAGGAATGGGTTGTGTAGGTTTGGGAGGTGGGTTTCCGACGCTAGGCCTTCCCTCGTCGACATGATGACCACTGGTTTGTGATTCAAATCACCTCACCACCGTCGTTTTCAAGTATCGCTCAAGGTCTTGTACAACAACGTAACACTCGTCAAGAGTGTCAACAAGGTGGGAGATCAGCTCCTTTTGCAATTCCAATCGCAACCCAGTGCAGAATCTAGAGAGTGACTTGATGATCTTCCAATACTTTGGCTCTCATCATGAATTCTTCAAATTTGCCAATATATTGGGTCACATGCATACTACCTTGACGTAGATTTTGCCATTGATCAAGTAACCGATAGTAGTATGATAAAGGAACGTATTATATGTAAGTCATTCTTTCATGTCCACCCAACAGGTAATAGGGGCACAACCCATGCGCTCGGCGTTGACCCCAAAAGAGTCGAGCTTGGCCTATGAGTTTCATTTTGGCAAGCCTAACACATCGCTCGTCACTCATACCATAACACTCAAAGTGGTGGTTCATATAGGAGACCCAATCGAGGAAGACTTTAGGGTCCATTCTTCCATCGTAGGTTGGAAACTCAACTCACACGTTCTTGAAGAGTCTTCCATCCAGGTCGTAGTCATCTCCGTGATGATCTACCTCCCTATGGTTCCGATCGTAGTCATTTTGTCACCGCATTCAAAGCGCGGACCATTATGCTCCTGGTGTCGGTCTTGTTGCTCGTCAACTCCTTCCAACCGATTTAATCGGTTATGTAGCCTATCATTAGAAATCCCTATGGACATTTGGGTTTGTTCCATAGCATTCATCCTCTCAGTCATCGTATTCAATTCGGTTCGAATGCCCCTAAGAGCATCGACAATCTCACTCGAGTCCATGGTCAACTTACTAACACTGGTTCTACAATGACATGCAACTATTAACCAAAATGAATGAGGAATTTTATCAAACACAAGACGTGCACACTGATGAACACAAATGAAATAAAATGCAATAAAATCGAAATAACATACAAATATGCCATAACCTAAAGCCTCGGCTCTGAAACCAAAAGTGATGCGGGGCGACCCTAAAACGTGTGAATGATAATGAAATGAAGATGTGCCGAAATTAAACTATTTAATTCAAACATAATCTCAAAATTTCTGCGATACCTTAAGAGTTTCGTAGATTTGCGTTTGATTGATCGTGCGAGATACGGCTAGGGTCCAGTTCGGTGCGCAAGGACCGTTAGATTCGCAGAATGGATCGATCCTAGAGATAGAACTCTAGTTTTTCCACATTAGGGCGTCCGCTCGTAAATCCAAAGTGAGATCACTAGATCTAACCAGGGTTTGTTGAATTAGGTCGATTTAATGCCTTAGATGAAATCTAGGGTTTGGATTTTCAGAATGATCAAATCTAAATTGGCTGAAATAGGCTTTTGGGATCGGAGAGAGCAGAAAATAGAGAAGTAATGATAGAAAATATTAGAAAATTATGGGCATCGCACCTTTGGTCTCACACCAAACCCTCCCGAAAAGAAGAGTCACTCTTCAGCAAAACTCATCTCAAGCTCTAAAGCAAATAGCTCTTTTCATTAATAATCATCCATCCTAAAATTGTTTTCACAAACCCTTAAATAGACAAAAGCAAACCCTAACTCGAAATAAAAGAATCCTAAAAAAATAAAACACTAAAATGGCAAGTTTTGCCAAAGAAAACCAATTGGACGACTTATCTTACGCGATCGATCGATCGACTCTGGAGTCAATCAATCGACTGATAACCATTAAATTCGACCAAAGGCTCTGTCCACAATCGATCGATCGATCGAAATTTTGGAACCGATCGATCGACTAAGAAGAATAAGTTTGTCAAAAGTTAAGAGCCCCTATCCTCAATCGATCGATCGAATATCTTAGGTCAATCAATCGACTAAAGCACGCATCAATTCTTCAATTCTTCTGAGACGCTTTCGCATTCTTCTTTCGCCTTCGATAGGTTAAAGGCGGTTGCTTGAATCGACAGCTGCTCAATTCTTCAATTCTTCCGGGACGCTTTCACATTCTTCTTTCACCTTCGATAGGTTAAAGGCGACTGCTTTAATCGGATGTCCCTATCAGTTTTGGTTCCCGTTTCGTTTCTTCCGACGACGGTATACACGATATGGTCCAAAGCCTATGTCCATGATGTTGGCGTCCTCATCAGATAATCAAGATTTTCATGAGAGGATCGAGGATAAGGAATTGAAATTGATTTCCTTGTGTAACAGAGAGTGGTAACAAATACAAATGGTACTTTTAATTTATTATAATATGAAAGAGGATAATATCTTGTGGATAGACCATGTCCCTTCCACTATAAAAGCTAAGAGGATAATATCCTGAGTCAATTAAAAGAAAGTAAAGTGTCATAATCGCTGAAAGTGTAAAAAGTAAAGAAAAGATTAAAATAGCAATAGAGGAAAGAGATTTAAGTAAAGGAACCTAAATTTAAGACTAAATGGAAAGATTATACATATAAAAGTGACATTTCTTTATATTATTGAAAAAGTGAATAATTTCCACTACACATTCCTATTAAAAAAATATGGTGGTAGTATAATTTTAATATAAAAATTATAATATTTACTGCTACTATTATCTCGTAACTCTCACATCTCTATTAACTTTTATTTTAAATATAAAAGTTAATACATCTAGATGTTTGGAAAGGGTTCCACGTTTATTACAATTAAAATGAGGATTTGAGAAATCTTGGACCTTTAGGCAAAACTTTCAACATTTTCATTGTTGCAAGGCATATATTAGTACATGTTCATGTTTCTTTCGTTGCCTTCTCATTAGTTATCAGAAAGTGTGTGATTTTCAGGTTGACCTGTTAGAGCAAAACACAAGTTGGACAAGGAAAAGTTGCGATAGTAATAAAGCTATAGTTATAAATGATTTGATGTAATTTACTTCTAAATGCAATAGATATTAGTCATGTGATGCCTCATTATTTCCCGGTTACTTTATGACTCAAGCATGATGGTTAAATGACACTCAAAATAGGGGTAGACAATAGACAAATCAATGGACAAAACACTCAAAATAATCTATTCTTGAACTTTACAGTAAACACTTTTGAAACATTTAGAATTTCTGCGACCCTTGGGGAGTGTTTTAAGAACATCAGTCACTTGGGTACTACCCACCCACTTGTTTCTTATACTAGCAAACCTTCGGGGTCCAAGCTATCTGTCTTCCTATAGCCTATTTTTTTTGTTTTCTTTGGGTAGACCTCCCTATCGCCAGAAAACCTAGCTCCCTAGGAAAAACAGCACAAAATTAAAAAGCAAGGAAGAAGACTTTTGCCCCCTTCACCACTTTGAATTTCTGATCATCCCTTCTTTTGCCTTGTTTGATCTTTTTATCACTCGAGCACGTGGGGAGAAGGTGCTTTCAAGTTGCAACCATGAAAAATCCATTTGCACAATTTGAGTAGTTGAAGAGACACTCTTACCCAATCCTAGGGTGCCTCTAAACTAGCTCCTTAGAGGTCATTGCACAAAATTAAATATGGGAAAGAACATTTTAGACCTCTTCCCCATGTCGATTTCTTGAATTTCTTTGCCAACCTTTATATTTTTAGCTACTATAAAGTATGATATGTCTATAAGAAAAATCAATTGAGTATACATTAGCAAATGCCGATTGTTATCAAGAGACTGACCTGGTTCAGCTTCATCACGTAATACCCTCAATATGTGTGGAGGCCCCTCGCCCCTAACACTGAACCCTCTCAAGGGTTACCAGCCATCATTGAGTTATCATTACACTTCCCTGAGACTACAATAGAAATATTACTTAATCTGCCTTTGGTGACAGTGTCACACCCATAGCCGCCGATCCAGAAAAGTCAACGGTTTTGCCACACCCACCCACTGTGTCCATCCCTCTTCCGAGCAGTATGATGGGCGCCTTATCTTGTGTGATAGACACCATGTCCACCAACACTCATATAATTCCTAATATTATCATTCAAAAATGTCAGCTCCATGGTTAGTGATGCATTCTAAGGTCGTCCTCCATCCGCCCAACTCCGACAATTCCCATCCCAGAGGATTCTAGTATCTCATTCAATCCCTTGCCACCTATGACAACACCACTCACTTCAACATGGCCCCACCTAATACAAAATTCACCTATGAAACACCTTATGCTAACGTTCTCCAAGGAAACCTGCTCGTATCGAGCAAACATCTCAAAAAGGCCCTTACGGTCAATTCTTTGAGAAAGACTTTTTTACCACAGGAAACTCATTCACACATCTCCCATCAATCTCAATTTGATTCCTCTGATTTCAACACACAATTAGCAATAACACCACCTCTTCCATGCAACCAAGTGCCTAACAACGTTTGCCTCATTTCCCAATTTTGATTGAGCAACAGGACAAAAAAAAAAATAGTTGCTGTCATGAAACTCAACGATGCCGCTTCCAATTTCTCCGATCTCCAGCCATTAAGGGAAATATAGGCAGACTAGAGAAACAGTTGAAAAGATGCATGAAACAGAGATCTTTCCCACTAGAAGTCAAGAATTTATGTCTATTTTTTAAGCATGTTTTCTCAAGAAATTTAAAATGTCTGATCGTGATAAACCACACGCCCTAAAGCAAACATCAGTTGACCTAACCTGTTTAAGGCTCAAAAGAAAATTATTGATCGGTCTTTTCAAAAGGAGACTAAAAAATCCTGCCACACCACAAAACATCATCATGGGATCAATTTCCACAAATGTCCGTAGACTAGTATGCCTTTAACTTTGATGTGACAATCAAGAGAGCTTACTTGGAGGCCTTACCCAAAAGGCCGGTAAGTCCTCATCGAATATTTCAAGATGAACCATGGCCTCTCAATTGAAAAATTGGCCGCTCGTGGACGAGTAGAGGGAAAGGATGATTAAATCCATGAACCCAACTCTACTGGACATTTACCAATTATGGACCACACTAATTTCCCTACCCTATCAATAAGCTCCCTGTTCTCTTAAAAGAAGGAGGTGTACAAGTAACAAGTCAAGAGATAAGAATCCTATAACTAAGGTACAATGGGTCAATCCCGCTATGGCCAAACCCCTCCCCCCCCCCCCCCCCCCCGGGCGGGACGCAAGAGGAAGACTAAAAACCTCTAGTATATCAGCAAACTGTTCACATGATCAATCAATGGCACTCATGCCAGCCTCAATTTCAATCAATCCCACAACAAACATGTCCTGCCTAACCCATGCAACAAGCAGGGTCACCCCATACTAACCACCGCGCAGCAACATCAGTTTTTAGACAATGTCCAACTGCACGAAGTGTAATATCAATATCTCCCTCCTAAGATTAAGGAGGAATGTCTCTCAACCAACCGATGAGCCTGATCCTCCCGCAAGTCGTCAAGAAAAGATTGTTGACCCTGTGAGAGCCTAGGTCGATCCTAGATTATCCACCAAGGTATTTCAATCCAAATACTCATTGTGTGTAACATTAGGTCGGCAGACACCCCACGGGCTAATTCACACCCCTCTACCACAAAATCCTCAAGGTTGGGCTGATCGTGCTCCCACAACCTCCCTTAACACTCACCCTTAAATTCTTGTATCATTAAAGATCTGTTGTCATCCAACCCACCAAATTGGAACCTAAAAAAGACCTAGATCTGTGAGTATGGTGCAACAGATCTCAACTTTGATCCACGAGATTGATGAAAGTAGTAGTAAGGGGTCACTTTGTCCCAATCCTCGCATACTTCGGAAGAGTCTCTCAGGGGACCTGTTTGAAAGAATCAAGAACAACAACATAGAATAGCAATATTTCATCCTTCTTCTCCTTAGGGATTAAATAAGACAATATGAAATATGCAGGCCCATTGTCTTCCACATTTCGATACTTTTAAGCTTCATCATAGGTTCAACCTAAGGTCTGCAACAGAGCTATTGTCTACCATATTCTAGCATGACACATAAGCATCTATCATGCATTAATTAACAAAACTAACAACTAAAGCTGAAGGCATAAAAGAGCAAATATGATAAAGATAATTGAGAATTCAAAGTAAGAAAAATAATTTGCACTAATAGTTCGTAGCCAATACCTGAAACCCTTTAAATGTACGATAATATGGATCAAGCAGCAAACTAGCAAGTGAGACCAACTGAGTTGTTCTATCCCATCCATCACTAAATAAATAAATAAGTTTGTTAGTACTAAAGAGTGCAAAGCGCATAATTCATATCATTAAGAATGACTTGAGTTGGCTAAGTGCTACAATTTTGTCAAAGCAAACAAAGTATTTTTAAATTTGCAAGGTGTGATTAATAAATAATAAATGTAGAAGACCACAGTAAGCATTTAAGTACTGAAGATGTATAAAACATAAGCTGCTGCAGTGCTTAATAAAGCAGCCCAAAACAAGTATTGAATGCGAATATGATAGTTAAAACCATATAAGAAACTCAGTATCCCCTTAAAAATTCAAATAAAGCTGCATATATGACAAGACATTATGTTTGACACAATGATTCAGATAATTGGAGAACAAGCAACTAATAGACACAATCAATACCAAGGTTTAAAGACTCATTCAAGACACTACTAAAAAGTAACGACTCAAGCCAGTCAAATTGGAACCAGTTTCCACTAATACAGAGTCTCACAATTATACGAGTCAAATGCTTTGGGAACACAACTTAGCTAAGTCGTAACCAAGTCGTCGCATGAGCCCGAGTAATGTATGACATGCTTCCAAGACTTTCATCCTTCTTTATCATGACGAAATTTTTTACAATATTTGTCAAAATATCAAATTTTCAAAATCTATAGATGTTTGAAACTCGAAGTTCCAACATCCTACAGTGTAATCTGATATTCAAAGACAAGCATACCCTAAGAGTGCGCCAAGATAATATTTTCTTTGGATACCCTAACCAAAATAATATAATCATAAAAAAGAAATATATGACAAAACGTAACAGATTGTTATACAACAATATTTTATGATAATGACAATATGTCCTAGATGTATCCACTAACATTAAATAATTTCACGATCTGAAAATGATACTCTGGCAATCTATAGGTAGCATAGAAGCTACTGAATAAAAAATTACAGATTAATCTACAAGATATAGGACGAAATGACTAAGGTCATAATTAAGACAAGATAAATGTCATATCATCATGATATGTTATACTAACACATTGGGATTGAGTCTCCTTACTTTAGGACTAAGATAAAAACCCTCCCCGCCTCACTTTTAAAGTCATTTGGTGCTACAGTTTTTACTGATCTAGCTGTCCAAGTGCCAAATCTTATGCCCTTTATGCAGCCAAAACATATGAGCGTTGGAGGATCCGTACGATCAAATTCAAGCATTTCAATATGAATCCTACACAAGATATCAACAATGGTTCCATATTTAACTTCCCAGATCGAATAGTTTGATACCCTTAGATGAGCATATTTTTTGGGCTGACATAAGACGCTTAGCAACTTGGACAATTTGGATGGGCAAAATAGTCCACCACATGCCCAAAAAGTGTGCTTGTGATGGTTTTATATTAGACCTAAGGTGCCCCACCCCCCCCTGCTTGTGATGGTTTTATATTAGACCTAAGGTGCCCCACCCCCCCCCCCCCTCTCCAGGGAATGCATTAGCATATCAATATATCATGTAGCAGTTATAATTTGGGTATACACATTAATTTGTGAAATGCAATTGCAATGTGTGTTTCTTAACATAATATAGCATGCCTAGCAGACGACATGCACTCACGATTTACAACATGAACCTCTGAAGGTTGTGCTTCTATCTGTTGGTAATGTATTATCAGTGTATATGTGGTGTGTGAGGAGTAACATTGGGTGTGTATGTAATACTTTCACATAATATAAATGCTAGTAAGGAACTCTCTTCTCACTAAGGGTGCATTTGGAAATACCATCTAATCATGGTTAAGAATAATACTACTATGATTTTGTAACTTAAAATATTAATATATTTTAAAAAGTATGGTTGGAGGGGTAACTCGGGATATATTAAAATATAAAAAAAGAATAAAAGTTATTGTGGAGCTATCTCCCAGCGATGGCACCCCCTAGGGGTTAATCCAAGCCCAATCTTAAGCTTGGAACTCCCTACGTTATCAAAAACAAAAACATCTCTGCGAGTATATCTACCTTCACAGCAACTCCCATTTCCCTCGCCCAACTCTTTTCTTTCAAAATTCAAAAAAAAAATTCTTCCTGTCCACCCAAGCAGCAAATTCTTCCCAATCATGAATCAATAAGGGTAGAAAAAAAACCGAAAACCGATGAATCCGAACCGAAAAAATCGACTCAAAATCGAACAAAAATCGATCCAAAACTGAAACCACTTACGGATCGGTTCAGTTTCATTTTTGGGTGCCGAGAACCAAAAGTTGGTTGAGTGGGGAGAGAAAACTGACCTTAAAACCGAAAAAATCAGAAAACTCTCTTTAAAAAATAAAATATAAACACCCGAAAACTGAACAGACCGAAACCGAAATCAGATCAGTTCTGTTCGAATCCGGTTCAGGAGGGTGGGGAGTTCGGTTCGTTCGATTTTAGCTGAATCGACACCAAAATCAAAATTTCAGTTTCGGTTTCTATTAGATTAACCGAAATTCCAACCCTATATTATACAATTTACTATTTATGATTTCCTATATCAATTAACCATCCAAACAGTAAAAAATGTAGGATTTTACAAAACTACGTTTTCACAATATGCAAAAATTTGTAACTCTTCTCTACTTTCTCTAAACCCTAAATCTAAAACCACTCACCTAACCCTAACACCATCTCTTCAACCTAAACCACTTGTCTAGATGATGGGGGCATCACACAAAACAAGGCAGAAGAAAGTGACAGCGCGCCGCAAACAGTGCCACAGTGCGTCGTGGACGACTCCGTCCAGCAACGGAAATTTTCTTTTTTTACCTTTTTAGTCTTTTATTATTTTAAGACTCTTTTATTGCGAGTTTTATATCATTTAAGGTTTTCTTAGCCTATATAAAGGCATTGTAAACACTTTATCAATCAGTTTTTATTATTGAATGAAAAGAGAGTTGCTTTTGTGCAAACCCTAGAGAGCTTGTGAAGAGTTTTCAATCGAGGGAGTGAATCCTTCAAACCTTGAGGAGTGAGCAATTGTTTCTCATGCGACTTGGTGCGAAGCCGACATACAGCCGTGGTGTGAAGCTTCGGAAAATCCTTGGTATGAAGCCTTGGAATCTATCCTTTTATTTTGTCTTTTCTCTAGTTCTTGTCAGGTCATATCCTTCTTTAATTTCGTTGATAAAATCAAAATCTCCAATTGTTCCCCTTCTATTAAATTATTTTAAGCCTTATTTCATTTAAAATCCCCGATGAGTCAAGAGACGATATTGCGATTGTCGATTGATGCCCTAAACTAGAACGAATCTCGAGTTCCCTCATCGGAGCCATTTTTCTAGATCGAAAAATTTTTACGCATGCGACGCTAAAATGGATTAATCTAATTGTTTTATTAATTTCATTGAATTAATTATATGTATTGCTTGATTTTGAATATTTCCGCTATTCAATTCATTCTAAAAGTTAATCCTAAATTTGCATATTAGAATTTTAGCGTTTGTAGCGCGTCAGTTTTGGTATCAGAGCCAGGTTTTAGTTTTGGGTTATCCGTATCATATAGATTTTAGGGTTCGCTTGAATTTAGTATATTTTGTCTTGCATAATTCCGTCATGGATACCAGTACCTTAGAGGCCCTGATTAGAGATCTTGCATCTAAGGTGACTGCTAGTCAAACCCGGATGGATGAGCACATCGCTGATCAACAAGCTCGACATGAGGCTTTAGAGGCTCGTTTCGAAGAGAACAATGAGCTCATCGCTGAGAATCACAATAGAGTCAACAACCGTGACCCGTGACCGTAGGAGAGATGTTCCTCCCCGGCGTGAGGTCCAAACCAATCTAGACGACAAGGTCATGAAATCTGTGAAAATTGACCCCCCTACTTTTGACGAGAAAAGATAACCCAAGGTCTTTCTCGAATGGGTCGCCAGCATGGAAAACTACTTTGAGCGGTATGCCATGTCCGAAGACCGCAAGGCCAGATTTGTCAAAGTTAAGCTTATGGGTCAAGCCAAACTTTATTGGTTGGGAGTGGAGCGTCGTAGGCAAATCCAGGGTCTTCATGTTATTTCCACGTGGGCTGAAATGAAAATCCAACTGCACGAAAAATACGTTCCTGTATCATATGATGAACATATTCTTCATCAGTGGCAGTCATTGCATCAAGGAGACTCCCTAGTCACATAGTACATCGATCGGTTTGAAGACCTGATGACCCAGGCCGATGTAGATGAGCCAGCAAAAGTTACCCTCTCCCGATTCCGAATGGGTCTTCGCCCAGAGTTACAGAGGGAACTCATTCCTTATCCCATTGCGGATCTTGAGGACTGTTTTGCTACGGTTGAAAAATTAGAACGGTATCTCGACACCCGTAGTCATGGCCGATCTAAGTCTTCTAAATTTGAGCATTAATCTAATCCTATCAAGAAGGGAAATAATGCCTCTAGTCAATCTTCAAAATTCATAATTCCTCACGTTGACAAAAGAAAGGGACCAATGGTCGAGAGTTCTAAACGTGCTCCACAACAATGTTATAAGTGTCAAGGTTTGATCACTTTACATCCCAATGTCCTAGTAAGGGTCAGACCTTGATCATTCAAGAACATGCTGAGAAAGAGAGCAACGAGACACCCAAAGAAGTGTACGAACCATGTAGCACTCCAAGTGATGAGGAAGGTGAAGTTCCGGTCAAAGCCATAGGTTGCATTAGGACAGTTCCTATTACCGAGGACAGTGTTGATCGTGTGTCCATCCCAAGTGAGTCATTAGAGTTGATAGGAGCATACCATCATTCTAATTTGCATGGGATTAACAATCTGAATTTATTGGGCATCAGAAATACCAAAATCATACTAACATATTGAATATGTTTAATGCATTTGATAATAACAATTTTGTGTTATTTCTTGATGGTTCTGAGCATGTGGAATCTTTTCCAATCTTGAAAAGGGGTAAAGATGAAGGTTTAAATTTTCCTCTAGACAAGAGCAACTTCCTGACAATTGTCGTAACGGATCTTACACCTATTCTAGATCCCACAACCCTACCCTTTAATCCATTTCTTATTGAGCACCCGACCCAACCGCACCCATTTACCCAGTTTCTACCTCGTACCTTACCTGTGCAATATGAGAAACGAATGAGAAGGTTATAGAACTTCTAAGCTTCCATGCCAATGAAGGTAAGAATCAGAAGTATCTCATTACGTTGAAAGGCAAGCCAAAAGTTGAGCTTCCGAAGTGTGCCATCCATGGGTTCTCTAACTCATCGGAGATGAGTTTTTCCCACCCGGGGAGTATTGATGGGAACATCACAACAAGGCTATAGCTTGTGGACGACTTCGGCCCAAATGATTTAAAATTTTCTTTTTTTACCTTTTTAGTATTTTATTATTTTATGACTCTTTTATTGGGAGTTTTATATCGTTTAGAGTTTTCTTAGCCTATATAAAGGCATTGTAAATACTTTATTAATCAGTTTTTATTATTGAATGAAAAGAGAGTTGCTTTTGTGCAAACCCTAGAGAGCTTGTGAAGAGTTTTCAATCAAGGCAGTGAATCCTTCAAATCTTGAAGAGTGAGCAATCGTTTCTCATACGACTTGGTGCGAAGCCGATGTACAGCCGTTGTGTGAAGCTTCGAAAAATCCTTTGTGTGAAACCTTGGAATCTATCCTTTTATTTTGTCTTTTCTCTAGTTATTGTCAGGTATTATCCTTCTTTAATTTCGTTAATAAAATCAAAATCCCAAATTGTTCCCCTTCCATTAAATTATTTTAAGCCTTATTTCATTTAAAATCCCCGAGGAGTCAAGAAACGATATTGCGATTGTCGATTGATGCCCTAAACTAGAACGAATCTCGAGTTCCCTCATCGGAGCCGTTTTTCTAGATCGGGAATTTTTTACGCATGCGACACTAAAATGGATTAATCTAATTGTTTTATTAATTTCATTGAATTAATTTTATGTATTGTTTGATTTTGAATATTTCCGTTATTCAATTCATTCTAAAAGTTAATCCCAAATTCGCATATTAGGATTTTAGTGTTTGTCCCGCGTCACTAGAAATCTAAAACCACTCATACCAAAACCCTAAACCTCTTCTTGGTATCAGAGCGGGACCCGGACCTTTTGCCGGTGCCACATCGTCATTCCCTTCAGCCATCAGCATGACGTCATGCTGACATCAGCAGGCCAAACTTTGACATGATTTGGACTCGAGGAGCACAATTTTAGAATCGGTTTGGATGCTGAGTCTGTTTCTTCTTGCTGTTTTTGGTTTTGACATTCTCTTGATGGTGTTTAGAAGCTTCCTTTTTGTCACGGCAAAAGTGTCGAGATTCACGATTCTCAAGATTCAGAACTATGTGGATGCAGAGCTTGTAAATGTTGTATGGATCTGGCTTGGTTTTCCTTCAGGAACAGATTGAGCATTGTTGGCTTTCATGGTGTTTTGAAGAAGTTCTTGCAATCAAGGTTGTCAAATCATGTATCGTAATCAGGAATTTTTGTATCGTGTATCGTATCGTCTCGAGTTTCGTAAGATACACTTCGATTTTTATAAATAAATACGA
Source organism: Chloranthus sessilifolius (assembly GCA_021018995.1). NCBI lineage: Eukaryota > Viridiplantae > Streptophyta > Magnoliopsida > Chloranthales > Chloranthaceae > Chloranthus > Chloranthus sessilifolius. The sequence goes on from CM037591.1 coordinate 74,358,338, forward strand.
AAAATATATAAACATATATATATATATATATATAATTTAAAATAATATATATATATATAGCAATCTTATGATCATTTTTAAAATACTAAGTGTCAAAGACATTCATTTTCATCGTCTGTCAAATTAGAAGTTAAAATTTAAAACAAATAAATTGAACAAAACATTTCATTGGATTGATTTATAACACAATACTCTAGTCACATAAAATCAATGACTTTTCAATTTTCACTATACAAAAAGGAACTCTATAGCTGCACAAGCATTAGCGTGGTGTGACTGTGTATCTTGTATTATATATATTTGTATGATGAATCTTTCGAATTTCAAATTTTACTCGAAGAAAATTCTAAACTTGTTTCTTTATATTACCAGTTTATAATCCCAATTTTTTTTTAAACAATGTAAAAAATAAAAAATTCCAACTCTTCATTCTTCATCTCTATCCCCATTATCAACACCACCATCTTCTTTAGTAGTTAAATTCTCATTTTTTTTAATTTCACTTTCTTCCCGTAGACATCTTCCTCTTCTTTTCTATTCTTGTCGTTTTTTTAATAAATTTTTTGAGATTAGAGTTAGGATAAATAAATGATACTGTTTTTAAACAAAAAATTGGTTATAATCGAAATCACATGTATCGTTCGTATCGTGTATCACAACGTATCGTATTGTATCGTAATGTATAACATAAGATATGGTTAAATAAGATACCCATGATAGATACATATCGTATTCTATAGTATCATGTATCTTATCGCGTATCGTATCATGTATCGTAAGAGATTGACAACCATTCTTGCAATTACCATCTGGTCTTTGACCGCCGTGACGTTTCTGGTTCGGCTCTTTAGGTAAAATGTTTCTGGTACTATCTCTAGTGTTTTTCCTCCCTTGACTCAGACCTGGGTACATAAATTATGTGACTGCCACTAAAATGGTCATGGGCTTGCTACGGTGAATGCTGAGTCGAGGTTCTTTTTTTTGGGTGCTATCTGTCCTCCAATTTATGAGATATATTTGCCTCAACAGATTGGAATAATTTTTGGATTCTGATGGTGCTTGGTACATGTGTGACTGCAAAGTATAGCTTTCCGTCTTATTCAATTTGGTTGTTTGTGGTTTGTTTGTGCTGAGTACTCGCTTACTACATTCTTTTATCCATCCATTTGATAATTGGTCTGCCCCTCGTGTCAAAAATGAGTGAAGGAAAAAAAACTCCAAATCTGATTAGAAGCCGTTAGAAAGAAAAGTGAACAAACTGTATTAGCCATGGAGAAGAATGACTCCTGAAAAACTTGAAAAAAAATATATATGTTAAAAGGTAATAGATGAGAGGGGAAGACAGCCTTGCTAGGGAACGTATGAATATTTAAATATAAATAAATAGTATATATATAGTTCAAAATAAATAGTATATATATATAGTACAAAATAAAAATGTTCTTGGAAAAAAGGTAATGCTCCTCAACACCTAGGCTTTAAGGATCCTTGGTGCCACAGGTGCGCTTTTGACTACACCGCTTTATCCATTGAATTTATGTTGTTATGCTATTGTTTTTATTTCGGCCCTTGATGAGTAAGCTCCGTAAGCCAGCTCTTTATTGGTTGGCCCACCTCCCAAGTAACCATCAGTTACCCCCTCCTCCCGAAAAACAGAATTATGTCCTCTGTTCAGGGATGGATAGAGGAAAAAGTACGGGTAGGCACCGAGTTCACCACCTTGGCAAATGAAGGATCAAGGAAGCTAGCAATGCAAATCAAGATTTGAAGAAATATAATAAAAAATTAGTAGTATTTCAACCAAGAGCTTGCGCACAAAAACATAAGATGAGTAAGCTAAAATCATATAGATCTCAAAAGTCAAAATGGTTATGTAAAAAGAAATGGCCTTCACTGCAAGAACCCATCAGCAGATACTGTAGTTGTTGAAGCTCTAAAGAAGACAGTTACGGGATACCATGAAGGGATAGATACAAGAATCTATCACAACTTTGGATAACTGATAGCTGAATATAACGTTGTCAAAATGCCTAGCAACCGAACCAGCACACCTCCCTAAGCAGCTCGGCAACTCCTAGTCACTAGATAGTCGCCCAACAACTTTATCGTATCACATATCACATATATTATATCATGCATACAGCAATGTTTTTAATAGTGAAAACCACATACCGTAGCGTTTGACCCCACCTTGAGGCAAGGCGTGAGCCTCATAATTTTCTAATTTTTTAATTGTAAAAACTTTAATTTATAATAAATATATAAATAAATAAATAAATATTAGATTTTCTTTTCTAAAAAGAGTGCTAATTCTTTTTTGATGCAAATTCCTCAAAAAAAAAATGTGCATAAAAAATGTGTGCAAATTTTCTGAAAAACAAGTGCACAAAAAATGTGCAGAATTTCATTTTAAAAAAACTGCACACAAAAAAAAAATATCCACGAAAAAAAATCTACACACTAAATAATGTGCAACAAAATTTCTGATATATATATATATATATATATATATATATATATATATATATATATATATATATTGATATTGATATTGAAGGAGAAAAGAAGAAAAGAAAGAAGAAAAAATAAAATGTAAAAATAATACCACTTACCTGGAGCTGTCAGGGACTCGGAGGACTGTGAGCAGTGTTACCTTGACACTTCAACTTTTAAGATTTTTGCCGTGCCGACACTTAGTGGCACTTGAACACTCATCAACCCAGTATGATACTTCTAGACATGTATGGAAATACCACATGTAACATCAAAATGTTCCTCATTTTGACACGATAAATTGCACCCTTGTTTTATAACCAACGTTACGTAAAGTTTAGTAAATTTAGAGTCCATGAAAAAGATTTGTAAATATAGTTTACTTTTAGTTAGGTTCATGACATACATTATGTATCCTTTCATTGCATATCTCACTTGGCTCTCTAAGATGTCCCTCTAATTTATTTTTTTTCTAGATACACTCTATTCTCTGTTTAATTTTATTTTTCTTAAGCCCGTGCCACCGTATTCGAATTTTAGAAATTGGCATGCGAACATCTATGGCACCTTTCACACTTGGCACCTGTGCCACATGTCTCGGCAACATTGACTGCAAGATGTTGGAGAGAGGATTGCGAGATTCGGAGAGAGTTGAAGTTGTTGAAGAGAGGGCTGCGAGCTTCTCCTTCATTTTTTTAAAATCTTGTGGTTTTCTTTACTTTTCCTTTTTATTACTCACTGTTTAAGATTTCTCTCAGAGACTCTTTTGGTTACAAAACCCTGGAGTCTCTGCTCCTAACGAAAATAAGTGTTGAAACCCTTGCCCCGGGACATTTTTGAAAAAAACCAATACATAAGTAAAAGAATCTTTGAAATAATGTACTGGAGTGTATGCTACATCGTATAGCGTACACTACAAACTGTAATGTATGCTATGTAGGCTGTAACGTAAGCTATGGTCACACTACACAGGCTGAAAACTACATGGGGAGCTATGTAGCTTTTAGGGTGTGTTATGCTATGAGGCACGTAGTGTAGCACAAGCTATTTAAAAGATTTGCATACATGTATTATATTATACTTTTATGTTATACACATTATATTATATTATATTATATATGAATATTGCACTGTCATGCAAATATATTATAACACATACCATAAATATCCATATAATATAACATGTTTATTATGTATGCAAATATGATTTGATCTTTACACTAGCTCTCCCACTTCCAGTTTGGCTTAAGATAACTTCCATACAAAACACTCAAATTGACCAAGGACAAGAACTTCAACATTTTAAAAAACCAAGTCAAGAAATAGATCCAACGAAATTTCCATATATCCCATCTATGGAATACTAGAGAAATTATTGCTTGGAGGGTTTAGAGGCATGAGAGACTAAAGTCAGTAAACCTTAAATTCACCTTTCCTTTTTACGAACAGAAAATAATTTTAAATTCCTAAATGTGTGCCTTTTGCTGCTAAGGAGTCATTCTATTGCATGATGCCTATGTGCCAAGGCAGTTGGCCTCCTGGGTAGCGTTATATATATATATATATATATATATATATATATATATATATATATATATATATATATATATATATATATATATATATATATATATATATATATGTTTGTGTGTGCGTGTGTTTTTATATATACATACATATATATATAGAGAGAGAGAAAGAGAGAGATACATAAACGGGAATGAGTACTTCACATGATATTTGTGCTGTTGCACATCATTTAAAAGAAAGACTTGGCATTTTTGGGACCTGTGCCACATGGAACACCATCTAAGAGGTCTGATTTAAAGGCTATATGTAAAGATCTAAGTTGCCAAAGATTGGCAAGAAACGTTATCTCTATCATCTGATTCAACAGGGTCAAATCCCATGATCTGATTCAATGGTTGACTGTGTTGAAACAGATGAAAGAGAACATCTTTCATGCCAATCTTTGGCTCCAAAGATCTTTACATCCGGGCCTTGGCTCAGATGGTGTACCATGTGGCACAAGTCCTAAAATACCAAGTCATTCGTTTTAAACTGTGCAACAGCACAAATCTCGTGTGCAAGTAGTCACTACCTACATAAATCTATACCAAATATGGCATTGTCCTTACAAATGTTTAAAACACCCCAAACCTCTTAGCATATTTTTTTAATAGGTAAGCTGGACTCAAACCTGCAACCTTGGGGTTGCAATATTGTCAACCTTCCATTGTGCTACTCACTCAAGCCCAACAACATTATTATCAATCGAATAAGGTAGGGACATATTTCTCGCATAAACTATAATGGTCAAAAGTAAAAGAATGGGTATGATGCAAAGAACTCGGAACCTGCAGTGGACAAGTACTGAGGACGATTCCATAGCGACACGTGCAGCAATCCAAGCAGAACCAGCTAGGACGCTCTGAACATGGATTAACCACCCACTGTCTCCGAGGGTTGAAACAGAAGCAGACATGCTGCTTAAGTTGCCCCCACCCCAGGTCCATCCCCCATTTCTCTGTAAATCAAATGACAAACTGTTACAAGCCATGCTTATGAACCAATAAATGATGGGAAAATTGAAATATATCATAGACTCAAAACATGAATACAGAAACACAACAAATATAAGTAGAAAATACCATTAAACGTAGTATATATTGTCGGCAAGAGTCTACATGTATCAACATTACAAAATTATAGAATGTTATGCACAAGGTCTCAGTTTCTCTAGCCTTTAACTGATAGTCCTTTAAATATCTCTGATATAAACACTCGCCACCAAAGTGACAAAATAAGGGTACGGGTTTAATACAACGAGCAAGAAAATTGGAAAAAAAAAAACTGCAAATTACGGGAGAAAAGCAGAAGGTAAAAAAATTGTAAAATACAGAAGACGGAAAAAAAAATGGAAAATATCAGGAAAAAAAGGAGATATATTAAAAAAAATTTAAAAGTTTTAAAACAGTTTGTTAAAAATACAGTAAAATAAAGCGAAAAAACGTTCAATACGCGAAACACGCGTTTAATATGCGAATTATACGAAAATATGCAATTTATTCAAAAATATGGGTATTATATATGTTGAGCATGTTCTGGCAAAAAAAATGCATATTATACGCCTAGTTTTCAAAAAAAGGTCGTATTTTGTCATAATGCTGACCACCATCTCTAGTGGAAAACACCCATTACAGAAAGATCTCTATCAACTAAATAGAAGAAAGATGAAGGAATCTAGATTCATAAGTATTGAACTATAATTTTCAGTTTGGGAGCCGATACTTGCACATAAGATGTGTGTCCTTGCACACAACTCAAAAAAAAAATCCCCACATAATTTTTTGAAATGACCATCACAATCAACGCATGTAATGTGCAATGACAAATTCCTAAACATTATGTGCAAGTAAAGTACACACATTGCATGTGCAAGTCATGGCTCCATTTTAGATAAATTTCTTAAATTTTCTCTAGCAAATACCTAGGAGAAATGCTTGTAACAAATGGCTATGAACATCAAACTCCCTTAAGAAAGTAAAACTAAGCAGCTGAAAAACAAAACAAGGGAAAAAAGAAGAGAAAATGAAGTAACTGACACAAAATCAAACATAAAACGGGTAGAACTTTTAAAAAACAAACATGAAATAGCTTTCATATTGCAAAGCAGAATGCATTTATTGATGTACAAAGATAACTATGATAGCATATTTCATACTCCCCGTTACATGGACAAATAATCAGTTCCATGAGCCTCCTCCAAAGAATAATTATTAATAGATGAAGGAAAAATGAAAGATAAATTGAATAGTGCTTGACTTACTAATTTGTTCACAAGAAAAATGCAAAGTTGCTAGAACATACTCAATTTATAGTACATTTTACTTATTTATATTTTATACAACACAAAGTAGATAACATCCTCCTCAACGAAAATTACTTCTTTAAAAAAATAGGAAAAATAACACAAGCAGGGGCAAATTCATCAAGCCCAGTCCAAGGGTATCCCCAAGAAACCAGTTTGAAGAGCCTATCTATTCTACTATAAGTATGTGCTATGAACCTATTACCTACCAAATATTAGTGGAAACCTATGTTACAACCTGAACATAAGTTGAAATTTTCATAAAAAGGTGTTGATACCCGTGAAATGATTATGTTATAATCAAGTAAATGACTATGCTCTACTGATGAACACCAAGTATAACAAAGCCTCAATTTCAAAATGCATAAATGTAATTGTTCCAGAAAAATTTAGACAAAATGAAGTGGCATTCAAATACCAAGAGATGTGCTAGATCTAACCAGAAAAGATGATAATCCGTCAGATGAAGTGGTGCCATGAGTGTCTAAGTAGTCTCTGAGTCGAGCAAGACTATCCCTCATGGCATGAATATTGTCGATTCCGAAGAAAACAACCTATATAAAACATTGTAAAGTCAGAAATATATTGCTATAAAACTTACAAACTTGAGATGGGTAACTTACAATTACAATGGTATACAGACCTCAGATTGAAAATAATTAGAAGACGACTCTGAGCCACCACCCATTGCCCCATTTGCTAAGGCATTCTTTCTAGGTCTTGCATCAGCAATATAAAGCTTCCTAAGTAAACGTCACTTCATTTAGCCCCATTGTGTTATATAGGCAATAGAAAATAGAAATCAATTTGTAAGTCAAATTCAATAGAAGGCACACAAGAATATAAGCACACTAAGAAAATTATAGATAATAAAAGTATAGTGCAATTGGGATTGGATCTTTGCCCCAGTGGTGATGAACTCAAGCGTGTAGAGTTGACGTCAGGGTTCAAATAATCAAATCACATGCTTACCTATTTTTGTTTTTAAAAAAGGATAGTGCAAGTTGTTAAGCATTTCTAGAACTGTTGATGTTGGGAGAGATGAATTAGAGAACCATTGATGCTCAATTCAATGGGTATTTTTGTTTGTTATGTGATTGCATGGGAGCTGTAGCAAAAACAAGAAGCAAAATCATTAAGGGCCGGTTTGGCAACCCTTATGAAAAAAGCACTTTTCAGGGGGAAAACGTTCGGTGAAAGCACATTTCACCCAAGGACTTAGTCATCTCTAGCTAAAATATGGTATTGTGTTGAGAAGCTACCCCATGTTGCTTCTCACACAACACAATTTTTCAACATGTGACAGACCTTTTCGAGAAATAACATGTGACACACCTCTTTACAACACTTGAAACGTGCTTCTTGGGGAAGGGTTGTCAAACCGGGCCTAAAGCACTATTTGGCAACCCTTGTACAAAAAGCAGTTCCAAGGGGAAATGTCGGGTAAAAAGCACATGTCACCCAAGGACCTGACCACCTCTAGTTAAAAATGTGATGTGGAATTAAAGCCTACAAGCCGAGATCGTAACCGAATAAAGAGGAGACATTGAAAGAGAAAGTGGACCAGCGAATGGGTTTTTAAAAGGCTCGTAAAAAACCTGTGTGCACGTATTTTAGGCATTTTTTATCTAGGTTTAGTTTCTTTTTTTATTAGGATTCTTTTAATAAGTGGTATTTTAGGATTAGTTTCCTTATTTGAATTACTTAGGGGTAAAGGCCCATATATGTGATATGTGACTATTAATTTCGTCACTTTCAGCACAATCATCGAAAAAATGGTCGTAAGTCTACCAATATATATCGGAATTGTGTGATTCTTGTCTTGCTGGAAAGCTACTTTGATAAGCTTGCAAACAAGACCAATTTCACGTCAATCGGACATCTTTTGACCCTTTAAAATGCTCGCGTAATAAAAAAACGGGATTAGTGGTGAAATTAATTATGACCATTAGATTATAAAGTTTTAATGGTTAATTAGGAGTTTTATTTTAGTAGTATTCTTAGGGTTTCTTTTCTTTATAAATACACATTGTAATCTCTTACGAAGATATTGAATGAATGGTTAATGAAAATTGCTTTTGCAAATTGAGAGCTTTTATCAATGTTTTCTTCGAGAGTGCGATTCTCTCAAAACTTGGAAGAACGATTCATCTTTCCGCGTGCGGTCTGGTCTGAGGCCAACTACCTCCTTGGTGTAAAGCCTAAAAACATCTATCCATTTTCTATTTTGTCTGTTGATTATTGTCAGGTAATTTATCTAGTTTATTTATATTTGTACCTTGATTTCTAGAGACTTATAATCTTCTTATTGATTAATTACACATGAATTCGAAAGAACCCCTCGGGAGTTCGTTGGTGCCCTAAACTAGATCGAAACTAGAGTCTATCTTTAGACCTATTTTATAGATCGGAAAGTTCATATGCTACCAGACGCTAAAGCGAATCAATTAAATTGCCCTAATAAATTGTATGTGTTTTGGGATAAATTTCTATACCACTGCTCAATTAAATCTCAAATTAATTTTAAAATTGCATAACTAGGGTTTTAGCGTTTTTCTGCATCAAAATGGTGTTGCGTTGAGAAGCTGCCCCATGTTCCTTCTCACAAAACACCATTTTAAGCATGTGATGATAGTTTTGCAAAGCAGCATTTGGGCAGCAACATGTGATACACCTGGAAGGTGCTTTTTTGAAAAGGGTTGCCAAACAGGGCCGATGATTACAATAAGGCAATAAGCATGACCACCTAGGATACAATGTCCAAAAAAATAAATTGAGAGCATGTGATTCGGTTAAGTCAATTCTCTTGTTCAACAAACACATGCCTACGAACTCTATAAATTTTTATATTCACAAAGGTATCCCTATTGACTGGTACGTGTGGTGCAGTGTTCTTAAAATCATTGGGCGGGTTAGGTTGGGATGTTCGGCAGAATCGTTAAGTGATTGCGGTGGTAAAATCTAAGCTATATATATATATATATATATATATATATATATATATATATATATATCTGTGCCACTTGCCAGAATAGGAGGAAGAAAAAAAAAAAAAAAAATTGTGCTCACTGCTCAGTTGCTGAAAAAAAGTGTTGTGCAAGATCATAAAAAACTTAGGAAGAAGAAAAAAAAAACAAAGGAAGAAGAAAAAAAAAACTAAGAAGAAAAAAAAAACTGAGAAAAAAGAAGGAAAACAGAGGAGATAAAAACGAAAAAAAATTGGGGACTGGGGCGACCCGGCGGGTCTGGGGCATGGACCAAAATATCGTCCGATACCGATACCTATCGATTTTGGACTTGAACGATACGATACACTGGGTTTTTATCGCCCCCCCTTAAAAAACAATCAAATTATTGCACAAAGCATCGTTCGTATCGTCCGTAATTATCGTATCGGACGACAATTTGAAATTATCGTCCGATAATTTCAAATCATCGGTTTTGTTTTTTTTTTTTGGTGGGGGGGGGGGGGGGAAACCAGAAAGTATCGTCTGGTACGTATCAATTTTGGGGTTGGACAATACGTATCAAAACTCCAAGATTTTGATCCATGGTTCGAGGCGGCCCAGGGCGGGTCTAGGGCCGCCGCCCCAAATCCGGTCCACCCCGAAGTCAGCCAAGGCCTAAATCGGTGCACCCAGGGGCCCGAACCGCTCAGGCGGCCGCCCCGGGCGATTTTCAGAAAAGTGGTGTGGTGTGCGGGTGTTCCACGTACACGGGGACTTAGTTGGGTGCTCTAAGAGGCTAGATACCCCGTTATCAAAAAATCCTTGAGTACATCTCGAACATTTCTTTATCCCCCTTCCTCAACTTAGGTTTCAAGATCCATGGATTGTCCTTCCCAAGTCATCCTTTCTGTTGAACTAAGTATTCGCCAATGTGAAGGGTCTCCTATATTTTGATGGCTACGATTTGTTAAATTTTATCTTCTTTCTTCGATAGCTCGAAAACTTGGAGATGGATTTCTTCATGTTCTTTTCCTCCATAATCGTCACTTGTGACAGTTCAAATTTTCTTATACGATCAGTGTAGTTAAAGTGACATTATAGCCTCACCATGGCGAGGCTATGGAGTATGGCCACCAAATTCGTCATAGAAATCAAATAGCAACACCATGGAAGGTATTTGCTAAAAGTGCTTTTACGGCATTTTATAATGTTTTTAGGGGAAACTGTAATTTTACAAATTTTTAAAGGGCTTTTAAGAATAGCCTCCCTCCCTCGGCTACCAAGAGACGGCACTCAGCAAGAAAATTAAATATATTGTTTTTTTCTTCACTCTCTCTAGCCTCTCGACTCTCTTGAATGCTTTTTCCTTTTATTTTTTAACCATTAAGGGACATTTTGGACAAAACATCTAAAATGTTTAACAGTTTAAATATTGAGTTACTCTTTAAACATTGAGTTATTCTTATTGCAATTAAATTACTATGTCGAATAAACATGTTCTTCTTATGCTGATTTTAGTGTCTTTTTTTTAAGTTGTTTTGGGACTTCACAACCATATAGTTTTATTTCTTTCCTGTAAATTCTTTAACATTTCTAATAACAAGTTTAAAAATTTAGATATATTGTTGATTAGCTTAGTGCCAGTTTGGACATAAAATCTAATTAGATTAGATAAATGGTTTGCGCCTCTGTTAAAATAATCACAGGCAAAGCTATCTTATGTTAATTATCTTGAACAATTTGCTATAAATAATGATGATCGCAATTGTTTCAACTCCTACTTGAAATGACTGTGACCATGATTTGGATTTTTTGTAGGTTGTCATCTAATCTATTTATGGGCTGTAATCTCAAATATGTCAGTATTCCAATATAGTGGATTAATGGTAGATATTAAAGCCATTTTAATATTAGCAAATGTTTGATCAAGCAACATTGTCCAACTAAAAGCCCATCATTGACACATGTCTCGGCCAAAAAAAGCACACCTATTAGATGATCCAAACCATCTGGTTAGTATACTTCTATTTCGACCATTAAGAACGTTGTAATAGTCAATCACTCTATCAAAAATGTGATTTTTTTTCATAAATGTCAAAAAACGAAAAAACAAAAAATGGCCTCATTGTTACATAGCCATGGCCAAGCTGCAACATAGTGAGCCCAGGCGTCATGTCCTCACCGCAATGCTGTGACAACCTTTGCATACAATAAGATTAACATGAAACTACTTGAGCACTTAAATTTCATCAAGAGTGTCATCGTCAAAGATGGGCTCACCATTCACTAACATTTCAAAAAACTCAACCAAATCTTTGTCTGAATTTAGACTCAACCAAATCTTTTTCTTCAAACTTAGACACAAAGAAGGTTTCATAGCTATACAAACCATCCTTGCATTGCTCTTCCTCGTGGTTTGAAAATTGTCTACTTCAAATAGAATTTTCTCTTAAGGCCCAAGTTGTGAACCAGACAATCATCAAGAAGTCATCTTCTTGTGGATCTCACTAGATTAACCTATCCTTTGGTGCACCAGACACACAGTCACACACACATAGGTTGGCATATGCTTTGGTTGATTTCTCCAACAAAGTGTTTGAATCAATGGCTGACAGTGGAAGTTCTCTTCAGTGGCATTAGGAATCACCACTCGGACCTCTCTTCCTAAGGATAGAATTAACTCTGTTACTAATTGATGCAAACCTAAGCTCACTCCAATCAAGATAGTAGAACGAGAAAAAACAAATCCCGTGAAGAACTAGATAAGAAATTCACAAATGACTCAAAGTTAGCATCCCAGCAATAAAGTCAAACAACAGTTTGAACTATATTTTGGAATCCATCAAACATGCAGGCCACCAGTCACAATACCTGGATGGGGAATAAAAAAAATTTTATTCATGAAAAGGTGGCTATCCAAACAGACCCATGATTTGGACCAAATTAAATGTCAACTGGAACTGGACTACTAAGATGAACCGTGCAAACTATCAAGATAAGAAAAAGGAAACATAGCTAAATTACACATATAAAGCATACCTCCGTGGTCTGCTGTCACCAGCAGTCTGAGTACAAAGTGCAGCAACAAGCTTTTCGTCAGCATTGCTGCAGAGCAATTCATAGGATCAAGAACCATGATTGACCCAATATAAGAGAGAACAGTCTCACTATGAATCAACTAAAGATCCATCCAAAATATCTAATACCATTCACTTAAATTCATGTAGCAGGCCATCAGCAAGAAATCAAAAAGTTACCTCCTTGTACTCATCATGAGCCCAACTAAAGGTTGGGATGAACGTGCAAGAACAGCTCCAGTGCCTGTAACATAATTTTTTAACTGTTAAGCCAATAACAGATTATGTGAGGTACTGAATATAGTTTGATTTTTATCTTTCCACATTTGATTACAAGAAGTTGTAAGATACATCAGGCAAACAAAAGAACGATATTTAGCACAAACCTGGATGACACCATGTGATTACAGGCAACCGACATCTCGCACGGAATGTAGAAGCCTGTAGCACTTCTTCATCACTAGAATCAACAAGTATCACTTTAGGGTGCCACATAATTTTCATAAGCTACTATTCATTATGAAAAAATGAAGTGGAAAGACGATTATGAGAATCCCCACAAAATTTTTCAATCCTCCAAAAACAATTAAATCTAAAAATTATAATTTCAATATAAAAAATCATACCTGATACATTTAGGGACAATCAAAGAGAATGGATAGGTCGGGCACATTGAATAGTTGGAATTTACCCCACTAATCCTCCACCAGTCATTAGACACAGAGAACGATCCATCTTCTGCCGCACTACTTGATACATGAGAGGAGCCTTTTCCGAGAAGCCGAAGATACTCATTTAATAGTCGTTCCTTCGGGCTGCTGGTTGTGAACATGAAAGGTCCACACATAAATGTATATAGATCCCATAATTGGGTGGGCCTTGTGCACTTCCACAATGCATCGAAAATCGCACGCCTCTGTCGAGATTGCAAATTAACGACTAGAACATTCAGAATAAGGAAGTATATAAACGCATCATGATCATTTTGACTTATGCAGCACCCAAAGTAACAACAATTGCTCTAACAAGGGACTTGTGAAAACATAAAAATCCAGAATGTTTTTGCATGAGAGCTATAAGCATAAATTAGTAACTATTTGTTAATCATTTGGACAATCAAAGGCACTGCTCGTATACCGGAATAGATGAAGACCCCAAACAGATTAATAGAGAATCCTACCTAATAGGTACTAGCCCGCCCATTTCTTGGATGCCAGCACATCTTCCATAATCTTATGATAAGCAGAGAACAAAGGGGCGGATACTCCTGTTGGAATAGGAATAACAAACTAATAGGCAAAATCTCATTTCTAGTGTCAATGAACAACCATCTGAGGAAGCCAATGCTCCAGTTGGTCTGATGCTGTGATAATTAGCTTTGACAGGCAGTATTACCTAGGCACTTCTGTTGGGATTTTTGCCGTGCCAACACTTGGTGGCACTTGGACACTACTCAACACAATATAATACTTCTAGACATGTATGAAAATACCACATAATACCATCAAAATGTTGCTCGTTTTGACAAGATAAAATGAACCGTCATTCTATAAAAAAATTGTGAAAAGTTTAGTAACTTATAAAATAAAAGCTTGGGTGCTTGAAAACGATTTTGTATAATATAGTATACTTTTAGTTTAGTTCACGACATACAATATGTCTCTTTTCATTACATATCTCAATTGGTTCTCTAAAATTTCCCTTCAATTTGTTCTACATATGTTCTATTTTTTTAAGGACGTGCCGCCGTATTGGAATCTTAGAAATTGGCGTGCCAAACATCTATTGACACCTTGACACAGCGTGTGTAGGTAACATTGTTGACAGGTTAGGATTTGGTTAGAACGTGCAAGAGAAGAGGAAAGAGTTGAGAGAGGGGGGAAGAGAATGGGTTAATAACCCCCACACCCTTATCATTAGTAAATATATGCTTTACCAAAATGTTCTCAATATAAACCATTAACACCTTAATCAATATAATGAGTATTCTAGAGACACATCCTAATTATAATTAGTGACGCCCACACACCAACACTCCCCCTCGTGCTGGAGAATAGCCATCTAGCACGCCCAACTTGGATGTCAAATCTTGTAATCTAGTCCTCTCAATTGCCTCAATAAGAATGTCACCAAGTTGGTCTCAAATGCCACTTGAGGAGTGCAAAACTCTTGAGATTCCACCTTTTCCCTTGTGAAGTGAGAATCGATTTCAATGTGCTTTGTTCTTTCATGACAGGCGGGATTCTTTACAATGTGAAGGCCAGCCGTGTTTTCCCTATATGAAGTCATAGGAAGTTTCACATAGATCCCAAGGTCAGCAACGATGAACCGCATCCACATGCCTTCACGGGCTCCTTGTGACATGGCACGATATTCTACTTCGGCACAAGAATCTGACACAACGTGTTGTGGTTTGCTTTTCCATATGACAAGGTTACCACCAAGAAACATAGAGTAACTGGTAGTCAACCTCCTGGCACTAAGATACTCAGCCAAATCCACATCACAATGACTATGGTTTTCATAAAGCAGGCTTTTCCCAGGTTGCCTTAAAGATCTGAGAATCCTGTAGACACCAATCAAATGACAACTCAGTGGAGAGTGCATATATTGGTTGTGTGTTGACATAAGCGATTGCATAATCGCATAAGCCATGATATGTGATCGATTATGCAACATCCCCATCCAAATTGGATAAGCCATGATGGCTTATGTGATTTAGATTGGTATGTGAACGCATACTGAAGTATGTGATGGCATAAGCCATCATTAATGGCTTATTCGATCGCATACTAAGTACGCAATCGCATAGTGCACCAACGGTCAAAAATATGACCATTGTAGAAATATGTATTTTATTTTTTTTAGGTTCCCTAACCTCTATAACAGGGGGGATTGGGCCTCATCTCTTCCCACCACAATCTTAGGCAATTCTCTCTCTCGAATTGGGCATTCTATAGTCCTAATCCTCTCATCTTCCTAATTTTCTTCTTTTATTTTTTTTATATTTTGTAATGCTTCTTTTTATTGTTGTAAACTTGTGTTTAGTACATTTCTAAATTTTTTTAGCCTCAAGTCCATCACTCAAAAGTATAAAGAAAATGGAAGGAAGGAAGAGATCAAGATTCAAGAGCCTCAAGCCTAGCCTTCACCACTCACTCAAGCTTCCACCATTCATCACCTAGCCTTTAGGAGGTTTGGGTATTATTGTTTCGCCTCTAAATTTAATTACCTAGCCTAATCTCTATCTTTTTAATTTTTATCATCAATTCATCATGTCTACCTCTTCTAAATAATGATCCAGGTTGGAAATATAGGCGTACCGAGAAAGCTACAATAGTGTAGCTTATTTGAGAGATACCTATTCCCTTCTCTGATCTAGCATCTTCAAGGCCAAGGAAATACCTTAGTGGTCCAAAGTCCTGATTGTCAAACACTTGACTCAAGTAATACTTGAGTCTCAAAATCTCCTCATCGTCAAGCCCGGTGACAAAAATATCAATATACACTATGAGAGCAGTGAGATGCATTCCTCCTTGAGTAAAAACAAAGTGTGATCATAGTGGCTCTTGCAATATCTAAATTTGATGATAATGTTGCTAAATTCTTTCAACCAAACCCTGAGAGAATGTCTCAAGCCATATATAGCCTTCTTTAGTGTACAAACACAGCCTTTTTACCCCTTAAGGGCAAAGCCAGGAGGTGGTGCCATATACATTCGTCATCCAGAACACCGTGTAAAAATGCATTCTTAACATCAAGCAAGTAAAGAGGCCACCTTTTATATGCAACCAGACACAGTAATACCATAATCAAGTTCAGTTTAGCCAGTAGCAACTAGACCAAAGGCGTCCCGGTAATCAACTTTGTGGGTCTAAAGGAACCCTTTTGTGATGTCTGGCCTTATATCTTTCCACAGAGTCATCCGGTGTATGTTTGACTATATAGGCCTACTTGCAACCAACTAATTTTTTTCCTTCTGGGAGATGGGCTATCTCCCAAGTATTGTTTTGCTCTTCATTTCTTGCATCATTGCTTCCCTCCATGGCGATTGAGAGAGGGCCTCTCTGACACTAGATAGAATGGATACAGAATCTACAAGGGAAAGAACTAAGGAAAATGAAGCTGAATGGGATAGTATGAAACAAGCCTACTTAACGAATATATGGAAGAGCGAGATCCCTTGTGTAGAACAATGGGCTTATCCAGATCATAAGAAGGAACAGAACTCTTTGGTCCTGCTTCTGGGGACGAAGTTTGCTCCATGATTTGAGTGAGAGAGGGTTGTGTCTTTGTTCTCCATGCAACTCGAGTAAAAGTTTTTTCCATTTCCAGATTTTCTTCTTCTACTCTTACTTTCTTCTTCTTTGTCATTCGGAACACTAGCTTGCACATCAGTTTCCACCATCTCATCATCATCATCCTCAACCTTAAGTAAATAAGACAACAGAATAAAGCACTCTTCCTGACTACTCTCCCATGAAGAGCACATTGTGATCGATGGGAAAAATAAAAAGGTGTGGACTCATAAAACGGTGACAGTCCATGGTGATGATTACATGCCAGAGGAGGGATTGTAGCATTTGTACCCCTTCTGAGAAGAAGGGTACCCAATGGAGATATACCAAATAGGCTTAGGATCCAACTTATCCCGACGGAAGCAAGGACATGAGTGAAGCAAAGAAAACCAAATAGAGGATGAGGAATCTTAGGACAGAGCACACGAAGGGGGAATTTTCCATCAAGGATTAGATAAAGCAAACATAGAATAAAACCATGAAGACATACTGGACATATGATCAATTGCCATTGAAACAATGATCCATGGGAATTGAGAGGATGACGAAGTATGTACAACCAGATAGTACCTGAATCGATGACGTGAGATTGAGAAGATGAGGCCGCGGATGAAGAGGAAGCATGATGCATCAAGTCATCATACTCCTTCCTGGTTAGTGGGATGGCGTCAGAGGGGGTAGAAACCGCAGTGATAGAAGGTGTACGTCCAGCTAGAGTTTCATCATCAACACTTGACGAGTATGCGTTATTGCACTATATCTTGGGACGTCCAACTAAGTCCCAGTAGGTTTCCTTGAGGTGTATGATCCTTCCCCGGTGAGTACATCTCAGCTTTCTTTTCTTTACGTGACAGGCCACCACGGCCACATCCACAAATACCAGATCTACCACAACCTCGATGCAACTCTAGAAAAGAGGGAAGTGTTGAACACTCCAAAGTCGAGTGGTGAACCTCCATAAGCTTCATTCTAGTTTCTTTACGTTGTAGAAGCCAGAAAATGGCTCCCAAAGGTGGTAGTTCCGCTCTCTTGAGGATGTTGATCCTGACATGCTCATATTCTAGGTTTACCTCTCAAAAAATCTAAGATTTTTTTCTTTTTCTAACTCGCCTATTTGCATGTTCATGCATACAGCACATCATGATTTACCAGCACATGAAGCACAATTCCTCTCTCCTGAGGATGTTGATCCTGACAAGCTCATATTCTAGTTTTAGCTCTCTCAAAAAATCAAAAAATTTCTTCTTTTTCTAACTCCCCCATTTGCATGTTCATGCATTCATCACATCGTGGTTTATCAGCACATGAAGAACACAAGTTCCTTGATTGACAATGGCTTACCATGGGATCTCGATTTTTCGGTACGTATCGTGCAGCTCCAAAACCGATACATATTGAACAATACATTAGTATGCGTCGGCCAATACCTACCGGCTTTGGACAAGACATTGGAATGTGTCAGCCAGTACATACCAATACATATGGTCGATGCATTCAATGTATCGACCCAGTCCGCTCCGAAACCGTTATGTATCGATTTCGTCCGAAATTTTGAGCCATGGACTTAGTTCATCCCACAAACTACGCATTCACCTAACGACTTCTCTCCTTGACAACTATTATTCATTTTGGCAATCTCTCCAAACACCTCTGCATAGTCATGTTTTTGAGAATATGCTTCACTGACAGCCAAACCATAATTCTCTGGCTGAGGTAGTGTACATAAAGGAGCTACTACTGGCAAGTTGTATTGAATGGAACAACCAGGTCATCACCGTCATATTTTCATGCCTCCAATTAATAATATTTTGGTCGATAAGGAATGGTTCAAGAATGGAGCCATCCATATATCCCAATTTACGCTTGGATCCAAAGAACAACTCGATAGACTGAGACCATGCTAAATAATTTGTCTCGTCAAACTTAAGGGTAGTGATCTTCAGCCCATGAGTAGTATCACTATTTCCTCCCAAATTCCTCTTAGTGTCTCCCATTATTGAGATACCTCAACTATACTCCGCCAAATAATAACCAAAAATCTCCTAAAAATTAGGTTTGACAACCCACAAAGAATAACAACACATTGCACTACTGCAGAGTTACTTCTCAACATTCAACAATGTAAACCATATTTTAGAATGGCCTTCAAGCATCAAGAACAAGTCATGGTACAGCCACAAAACATAACCAAGAGACAAACAGGTTGCATACAGTGTTTCAGACCTTGAAGAAGGTATACTAATATGTAAAAAGGCATGAGAATGAGATAGAGGAATGAGAAGTCTGCATGTAGAAACCCAAAAAAAGACCCAAAGAAATAGAGAAAAAAGAGCACAGTGGTCCCAAATCACAGTTTGATACAATGTTACTTCCAGGAGGTAGAGGGATGAAAAAAGAGCCATCTAACCTCTCAGAGGGAAACCAGAACACATTTTAAAATCCTTGAAAAAATGTGAAACTCCCGAGATTTTTGGGTTTTAAAAAACCCTTCAAAACTCTGTAACTGGCTCGAAATGCAAATCTTGCAAGAAGAGCAGATACTCATGGGAGATTTCAATTAAAAGGGTGGTATTTTCGAGATGATCTGAGGTCAACAGTTTGACCTGGCTAACATTAGCATGGCATCATGCTGACATCAGCAAGATTTACATGACCGGATGGGTCTGCAGGAGTGGATTACTTGCTTTGTTACCAAATTAGCTTTGAGAGTTTAGGGTTGGTTAGAATGTGCAAGAGAGAAGAGTTGAGAGAACGGATTTAGAGTTACGTACCCTTATCATCAATAAATATATGCTTTACAAAAAAAATTCATATAAACCACTAACATATTAAACCATATAATGAGCATTCTATACACATCCCTAATTGTAACTAGTGGCACACCCACATACCAACATTGATGTTATATCTCAAGGCCAAGGAAGTAAAATGAAATGTGTTTGATGCAACCAGAATAACGTTGATAACAACTCCACACACTAAGCTTCCATCCAAGGATAAACCTAAAGGCTAAAAAGTGGAGTCTCTGAACTTTATTAAAAATTGAGCCCGTGGTCTCATAAATTTCCCTACATCTCTTGAAACTGAAGAAAATTCCTAAGAGACCCATACCACCAATCACACCCCTGCAACAAAGTGTACATGAGCAATACCCCCATGTCCAATGCCAACTTGCATGGCACCTGAAATCACAAATCCCATAGATACACCAAAAAATACTAATAACACTATTTATACCCAAGTTAAATCATTGTAGTGAACACGGAAATAGTAGGCTGCTGTCGCTAAGGATTATATCAAGCTGAAAGGTAGTAAGATGCATCTATATTCCAATCCCTCTTACTCGAGAGAACAAGTTAGAACTTAGTTACCAATTTCTTTATAACAACTACTCGGAAACTTTCATAATTAAACATTGTTCTAATTGGAGTTTGCACAAATTATATAAGCGTCCCAAAAGTTTCCAAAGATCCATTGGATTTTCCTTATTATTTATGCAGCTGTCTCTCCTTCGATAAAAATACTATTAGCATCAGGAGTTGGTATTAGGTGTCCTCCCATGCACCAAGGACGATGCACTGGTCAATCTTCCTCAACCATTGTGTTACCAGGATACTTCTACTTTTGGGATTTTTTCCGTACCGAAACTTGGTCGCACTTGGACACTCCTCAACACGACACAATGTAACTAGACATGTACAGAATATACCACAAATTTGTGCTTTGTTTCGACATGGTAAATGAGCAGCTAGTTTAGGATAAACTATGTATTAAGTTTAAAAAATTACAAATTAAAAAGCTTAGGTCCTTGAAAAACAATTGTACAATATAGAAAATACAGTTAGACTCATATCTTATGTGCACTCTTATTTTTTATCAAGGACGTTTCTCAATTAGCTCTCTAAGATTTCCCTTCAATTTTTTTTATTATATCTTTTTTAAACTTTTAATATCTTATTTTTTATGGTCATTCTGCTGTATTGGAATTTTAAGAAACTTTCCTGCCCTTCGACACTTGGCATCCATGTCACATGTCTAGGTAACACCACCAATCTCGGGA
Organism: Chloranthus sessilifolius; assembly: GCA_021018995.1. Lineage (NCBI taxonomy): Eukaryota > Viridiplantae > Streptophyta > Magnoliopsida > Chloranthales > Chloranthaceae > Chloranthus > Chloranthus sessilifolius. Next base: position 74,379,085 of record CM037591.1, read on the forward strand.
GATGCAAACATACTTCCCAGTGCCAAAGCAGTGATGAGGTTAAAAAACACAATTTTCACTGGTTTATGTGTTCATAAACATCTGTGCACCTACCAAAGTTTGAACAGTTTGGCGGAGAGAGATTGATCCATGCGCCGCCCTTGGTGCATGGCTGGGACACCTAGTACCAACTCTATCTGTTACCAAGACCAATGAAATTCAACAAATTCTTGTTTTCTTCTTCTTGCACAATAACTGAGATCAATCTTTTACCATAAAAATAATTCATTTTTCTTCTTTTCCATAGATATGGTTTTTATCAGTAGGGAATACTGATAGTGCCAGCCATTTTGATCACATACACACAAGAATTTGGATTTATTCATATTAATCAATTTCATTTTTTATTGGAGTTGGATAAAAAGTGACGATACATTCCTCAATGAAACCATCAGAAGAACATTAGAAACTTCGCTAAAACAACACATATCAACTCACCAAGGGTTTGCATGGATGTGCAATCACAAAAAATCTAAAATAATAATTGCAAAATGGTTTCACGTAAATACCAATGTTTGTAAGAATTTAATTCTTTGTCTTAAAAAATATTAAATTTATAGAGTTAACCAAACATACAATAAAAGAAATCAAATCTTTGTAAACTTTTTTGATTTTATGGATTTATTTTTATTTTTTTTGTAAAAAATATTAAATTTATAGAGTTAACCAAACATACAATAAAAGAAATCAAATCTTTGTAAACTTTTTTGATTTTATGGATTTATTTTTATTTTTTTGCGAAAAAATCAGTAGTCCAAACAAAGCCTAAGGATATTTTAATTGAAAAAAAAAAAAAATACAGAGATCTCAATTCACATTTCAAAGTAGGAAGGCTTAGAATATCCAAACAAAGAGCATGGAACAACTCAATATGCACAAAAGCTCCTTAAGACAAACCTGTTTAGTTCGAGGGCGAAAACCAAAGACAATAATCCTCATATCTTTACCTGCAAAATATAGAAGATAGCATGAGATAGATATAGTGAAGTTGAACTGGTTAGTTTGATTATGATCCATGCCATCTACCCAACTAAATAGATGCATCGCTTCATATTTGTGCTTGGAAAAGAAAATGATTTCATGTAAAGTAGTTATCAATATCCAAATATGAAGCTAATCTATCTTTACGACCAATACACCCAAGTGTTATTTGATTTTTTGGATTTTACATTTCATGTTCCTCCTTTCTAGATTTTTTTCTTCTTTTAAATTTCATGTTCTTCCTTTCTATTCTATTTTAGCATTCTCACTTGGAATACACGCATATATTTATTAGCTTTCCATAAACGAGGAAATGCACCAATAGGTCTCCAAAGACTGCTTCCTCTCTTCATAGAGAATTTCAATTAAACAATGAAAGTCAACCTTATGTAGGTTACTAAAGTGTTTATGATCAAGGCAACACCATTTGGAAGGTTGGGGATCAAGCAACCATGATGTCGAGAGGAAAAATTGTACACCTAAGAGAAGGATAATGCCTTGTACATATGGGAAAAGCTTACTAGCGACCATCATATACAAAAGCTTGGGATTGTTAAACAGGTCGAACAACTAGATGGGGCCGTACAAAAATATAGAAGGCAATATGTAACAACGATGAAGGTAGTTGCTCAAATATTGGGTACTCATGGAACCACTTAGAGGGTCCAATTGTCCAACTATCATTTTTCTTTATAATTATGTCATAACTTGGACTAATGGAGCGAAGTTTTCTTCCATCCTCCAGTTGCTTTGCATAATAGTTATTTCTCACTTCTAATTGCAAAGTATGTTGGGATTTCCAATAAATGGTCTCTGAACAAGTTCATCCTTGGAGAAATCTTCAAGTTGCATTTCGTGATGCCACCAAAATAGCTGTGGATTCTCAAAATCGGATTCATCAACTAGAACATGCTTTAGGAGACGAGGGGGAAGGCGTACTTAACTCGTGTGGGTGATGATGCGTAGATTAGAAAGGACCTAGGAATGAAAGTGATGATACAAACAGACTTGAAGGAAAAACACTCGGCGAACATCCCCTTCACCTTAAGATTTCGATCCAAGATCTGAAGAACAAATCCAATCGGAGGTCAAAATTTTGACCAGGGTGACATCAGCATGGCATCAGCGAGCGATGATTGATCTCAGCAGTAAAACCAAGTTCGTAGCGTCCCGCTCTGATAGAAAATCTGAGTTAGTGAAGATAAAGGTTAGGGTTACAGAGGAGATGTAGGAGGAAGAAGAGGAAAAGAAAGAGAGAGGAAAAATTGGGTTTAAGTTCACACCTTACACCCTTCATTTTATTAATTTGCATACTTATTACAATGGCTACATGCACCCCGCATAATGTCAGACACAAATAATAGCACACCAACAGACGTCTCTTATAACAACCCCACAAACTCAGACAAGCAAAGACAAAAATAAAGAACCCACTTTGTCAAAGTAACCACCATAGACATTTGAATTGTATTGCCTTTGTTACGAATACCAAAATTGAGTTGCAACCATCCAGAACGCGTAAACCAAGAAGGATGGCCAAACATAGCTAATCCCCAGTAAAGGAGGATTGAGCACAACCCTGCGTGAGATATCCAAACTTATCCCATTCTTCACATCTAACAATATGCATAACCTTCAAAACACCAACTTAATCACCACAATTTCTGTTTATGAACACAAAAAATGAACTAAGAAGGGTGACCTTTCAAACCTCTCCTGAATGGTTAAAAACCCTTTCTTTTCCTGTTTTTTTTTTTTACTAAGAAGGGTGACCTTTCAAACCTCTCCTGAATGGTTAAAAACCCTTTCTTTTCCTGTTTTTTTTTTTTTTTTTTTTTTTTTGGGGAGGGGGGGGAGGGTGGGTTATTATCAAAGCAAAGCCAGTTAACATAAAATATTTATAATAGGGAACAATTAAAACTGCCTTACTGTCACCAAGAAGATAACTTAGTAAAAACTCACTTGCATGAGATAATGAATAATAACGAATAACAAGAGGCATGCAAATAAATAAATATGAAAATGGGGTTACAAAATTACAGATTCAGAGGTTTCTCTTGAGTGAACAAAGAGTAGATATTCTATTTGAATACATTAGTCTAAATGCATACCAATAACCTGGAGAAGTCTGCGTGAGGGAGTTTTCTCAGACTGGCGAAGACCCGAGGGAAGCTTCATAACCTAAATTTCAAGTTGGAAAAGAGTAACAAAATTTATCAAACAACTGTAACAATAGTAATGGCATGGAGCACAAATATTGGAGATGATATAAAAATTTTGTACATAAATCTCAGAGATAGAGCCAATTTTGTATAATATGAGCAGAACAGTAGCGAAGGACAGACAAGACGAGCATGGACTAGAGATCAAACAAACATACTGGGGTAGGATCAAAATTACAAGGAAATTTTTTCTTGGGTTTCATACTCATACAAATCTGCACCAGGACAGATAAAAGCCTGTTTCCTATATAGGAAACCTGTTTCCTTAGTAAGGGAAATCTCTTTCCTTTCTTTTCATAAAACTCATTTCCTAATTCAGGAGACCCATTGCCTGACTGCTGGAAACAATTTTCTGAAACAGAAAACAAACTTTGGGAAGATAGAAAGTTAGGAACCTTTTCAAAGGTTAGTTTTGAATCAAAATATTATACCTAAAGTAAAATCGTATATCTTTAGCATTGCATGTTAACTTCAAATGGCTATTTAAACCTAATATGGTAATAATACATATAGCCTAAACCACTTAGCATGGACGTTTCATTCTCAAATGATGACATGCATGACATGCATGTATTCTGTAACCCTGAAAATTTTCTTTCCATGAATTAACAATGACATCAATGGAACGATGTTATAATTCATGTTTAAGTAAATTGTTCAAGTATTTCACAATTTTTATAAGCAATAAATGTCATGTTATCCACGAAAAACAATGACATGATAATAAAAACATATTGGAACCTCCGTCCATGACGATGTACTCATCCCTACATCCATTTTCCATACACATCACACTACATTTTTGGCAACTTTTGCGAAGCTACATACGCTAGCACAAACATCACACAATCTGGACTTGCGTGCACACAAAAAACATGCATGTGTTGATTGCAGCGTTTATCATTATTAGGCCCTGTTTGGTTGTTTGGTGATGATGTTGCCAATTCAGTGGCTTTAGACTTTGCTTTCAAAGAACATCCCGGAAAGATGCCTCCGCCGACTTACAGATGTCAGTAACTTCTTCAATTAAACCAGCCAATTCTTCCCTATTCCCTAAAACTGTATTTTTGACATTGTAAACACTTGAGAGTAACTTTTCATAAACATGAAAAGGAGAATTCAAGATTTCTTTATGTTTTACACTATTGATAACAACAATAAGATTTCTTCATGGGAAAATGGCTTTAGAGAGTGGGACAAGACCGAAAAACCCTTTGCGTAAGAGTTTTAAGAGTCAAATACAGGGGACAATGATCAAATTTTTGGCCGAAATGACCGAAATTTCAATCCAAAGTTTCGGTTTCAGTCCCCACCAAAACCGAAACGAAATCCCAAAATCTCGGTCATTTCGGTCCCTTTTGTAGTTTTCGGGAGAAATTCATAATTTCGGCCGAAATTTTGGTCCAAAATTTCGGTTCCGGTCCCCACCGAAACCGAAACGAAATCCGGAATTTTGATCCTTGACAGGGGAAGTGAAGATGGATAGTAGATAAAGCCACCTTCCATATGCCCTTCCAGTCCGTTCTTTCCCATTTTACTCACTAATCACCTTGTAAAAATGACCTGACAGAGAAAATCCCCTTTCCAAGAAAAAAGATTCTCCCATCCACCTTCATGGGAAAATCTCCTACGAATCAGGTGCTGTCCCTCTACAATACGATTTAACCCATATGTGCAAATTAGTTGTTTTGGCCCAGAGACTATTTTCCAAAGTGCTTGTCAAGGTTGGAAGGAATGCGATGCTATAATTCTGGCTTTACTTTGTTGATTTAGGCCTTTTTGCAGCTCAGCAGCTGCAGATTTATATAAACGTAAATAATAATAGAAAAAAAATGAAACCAAAGGTTTACTACTACTTTAATGCACGTGCATTGCACGTGCTGCGGCCGAACATTACAATACATCCAAGGCCGGTAGCTAGAAACCAATATAAAAATAGATAATATACTAAAAGTTGCAATGGGATCTATTGCTTGAAGACTGGAAGAAAGGCCTAATTCTACATGGGCCCTGTTACCAGGTTGAGGGATGTTTGGGAGAGACCAGCTGAAGGGTGGGTGAAGCTACACATTGATGGTAGCAATAAAGGAAAATCAGGTCAGCCAGGCTGGGTGGGGGAGGAGACTCTTTCCTACTAAGGACCATTGGAGTAGTGTTACAGATACAGTGGTCGAAATACTATGGACTCTATTTTCTTCCCACTGTCAATATCACAATACTCTAAATTGAGGGAGACTTTAAAGTCAAGTAATTCCATCAGGTAGATTGGAGATCCAGTCGTGGAGATTTGTTATTAAATTCAAGGATATCAATGACATGCTTCATACTATTAGGGGAATGTATTTTTTTTTTTCTTTTTTTTCATTTATTTCATTTGGCTGTGCTTGTTTTCACTTTAATAAAAAGTAGATGCATTTCTATTCTTCAACATATTTATTTATATATATATATATATATATATATATATATATATATATATATATACATGACAAGAAGAAAGTACTTTATGTTAAATGTGCACGCCATGAAGAAACAATTCTATATTAATATATATTTGAGGCAGTACTTACTTGTTTGCTAAATTTCTCAATAGTTGCCAACGGTATCGTCCCAAGTGCAATGATGTTCCTGGATCCCTCACTCTAAAACGGAAAAAAAAGGAGTTAATACATCTGGAAAAGAAAATTCTACCAAGTATAAATTGCAGACAATCACAAACTTCTAGCTCTTGTGCTGCAAAAAAAAAATAGGCCACGAAAAATGGTCAGGTGTATGTGAGATAAACCAAGCCTTGAAGCAGTGCCTGACAATGTAAAGATGCCAGGCTGGCAAATTGCAGTTCCCACTGTAAAGCATCACAAGTGCAAGCTTAATGCAAATAATGTTTTTTGTATCGCTTAATGCAAATAATGTTTAACAGCAAATTCAGAACCCAGTATGCGCGTAGAGATGATGGCACTATGAAACAGTGAGAGAATACTAGAAAAAACTGAGTTAATGCCCAGATATATTCTATTCAATTTTTGAGCTTTCAAGCAAGTTTATTCCATGTAAAAGAAACAAGTGCTGACAATTGTCTCAAATTGAACAATTATGCAGCATGTGCGCAATCATGTTTGATGAACCAAATCCAGCATATGTTGTAGAAGTAACATTGTGACAAAATATGGCCTTTTTTGAAAAGTATGTCTTTTTCCCGCAACATACTAAACTAAACAAGTATAACACCCGTAATTTTAAGAAAGCGAATGATCTTCATATAATATGCATATTTCGCGTGTTAAACGTTTTTTCCCTGTATTTAATTGTATTTTAAAAAACTGTTTTAAAATTCTTTTTTAAAAAAAAATTTAACATATCTCAACTTTTCCCGATTTTTTTCCGTTTTCTTTTTTTGTCTTTCGTATTTTACAAGTTTTTTAGCTTTCGATTTTTCTCCTTTTTTCCATAGTTTTGTCACTTTGGATGTTACTGAGACTGCCAAACACAACTATACACATAGAGAAGGTATCGAGCATCAGGGAAACTCTGTACCAGTAAAATCATAAGCTCACAAACCCTCACTAATATAGTCAATTTCAGAACCTTCTTTTTTCTTTTTTTAATAATTGACAAAGTGCTTTCTTAGCCAATGTGCAGGATCACATAAGACAATCAGATAGACAAAAATAATAAGGACAACAAATATCCATTAACAAATTATCCACCCCTGACTAAACATACAGGGCTTCCATTTGATTAATTTGAGATGGTTTGACAAATAACTTTTGAAACAATGTTATTATAATATCCATGATCCAGATCTTATGATTCAGGTCGAATCACAGCGTATATCAATTTGATCCTTAACCTGGATCGTAACTCTCATACGATCGTACGATCCGATACAATCCACCAGAATTGTGAAAGTTTATATAAAAAAATTGCTTTTTTAAGTTTTTGCTTAATGAAAGTTACTTTAACATAAAGTAACTTGCAAGACTAGGGTTTGTCCCACATGCTTTCATCTTATTGCAAATATTTTAAGGTTTTGTCTTCTACTTCCTCAAAAATCTTATTCAATTCTTTTTTTAATATCTTTCGAATACGAACTTTTTTTCAATGCTGTTTGTTCCAAAAGTTTTTTTTTTATGGGGGGGTCAATGGCTTCGAAATGCATGTGATGTTAAGTGAGAACCTACATTTACTAAAACATATAATAACGTATAAGTTACAACAAATAAAAAATATAGAATCTCCTATTTGAACCTAAACATAGGAAGTTGTAATCTGTCACCGAAAGGCATCGCCTACATTGAATACATCGTAGTTCATGTTCATGATTGAAAACTGTAAGATCTATCCCCTGGAGATCAATAGAGACAAGACTATCTGCCATGGTGTTTGCTTCTCTAACTACATGAGATATCTTCCATTTGAGACCTTCCACCCTTTTGAGAATCTGGTAAAGCAAGCAATTCACTCGCCAAGGTATGCTATGTGATGTTAAGTGAGAACCTACATTTACTAAAACATAGAATAACATATAAGTTACAACGAATAAAAAAATATTGAATCTCCTATTTGAACCTAAACATAGGAAGTTGTAATCTGTCACCGAAAGGCATTGCCTACATTGAATAGGTCGTAGTTCATGTTCATGATTGAAAACTTATCTATCCCCTGGAGATCAATAGAGACAAGACTATCTGCCATGGTGTTTGCTTCTCTAACTACATGAGATATCTTCCATTTGAGACCCTCCAGCCTTTTGCGAATCTGGTAAAGCAAGCAATTCACTCGCCAAGGTATGCTATCACCCAATACAGCTTCAACAAGTACCTCAGAGTCAGTCTCAGTGTGAATTTTGGAGCAATCTGGTGATACAAAGTACCTCAGAGTCAGTACCAACATAATCCATATTCATTTGCATTATGTTGGGAAAGAAAACTTATTTCTTCATGGAAAAGGGGCAGCCGAGTAGCAGATGATACAAATTTTATTCATGTTTGGAGCAAAGAAAACATCTAGAGGCAATTGAAATCTATCTAGTCTTTACTACCTCATCAACCAGAATTCCTGAAAGTAGCACTCGCCGTGCAAACGTCTTCATTTTAGGAATCTTGGACACCCAAACCCAGACCCAATTATCATCTGCAATAGATCTAGCTCTGCTGTCTTGGCATTCCAACTCAGTTGTGAACTTCCCAGAAGCTGATAGCTATCAGAATACATTATCCGAGCCTTCAGCAGGTGCTGGAATTTGTAGTATAATATTTGCAACCTCAGTACCCAAACAATTTGCTATTTCATTGTTTTTTCCATCTTCCATTCTCCAGAGCCTCTGATAACAGCATATCAGATCTCAGTGGATCTTCAATCTCCTCAACACTAGGCCCTATTCCAGTCCAGCTATGATTCAGTGGGAAGGTATGGTCGCCTTCCTTCACCTCTCACTTAGATCGGATTATAGCGTGCTTTATTTATCCGAGGGTAAATTATTCTCCAAAGTTTGGAATCAGTAGGTTGCTTTAGCCACCCATGTGGGCTTCCCTACATTACATTAATTTAAAACCGTGCGGCCCCACAATGAGCCCTTGAAATTGAGCTTCCAACATAATTTCATCATAGTCGTGTTGTGAACCACTTGAAAAGGTCTTATACCCAACCCACCTTTTTTTGGGCAAGTAATTTTCTCCCAAGACACACAATGGTCCTTGGATTTTCCTTCCAGCTCCCCCAAAAAGAGGTTACTCATACATTTTTTATTTACTTTCTAACGTATTTATGGATGAGTAATATTGAAAGGAGAAACATTTTTTATTTCCTTTCTAACGTATTTATGGATGGCTACTCAGAGAGATTTCATAATAATATAAGATTCATCCCACCCCCTTCAGATAGTCTTCTACGTCACCTCTTATTTATTCTATCAACAATTGCTCAACACATTTCCTTAGTTAGACATCCTGAGCATAACGGAACTCCAAAATATGTAAATGAAAGTGAACCTTTAGTAATACCAAGAACATCTTTCATCATGGACAAATGGAAAGCAGAGGCTTTTTTAGGTAAGAAAAGCAGTCTTGGAGGAGTTAATCAATTGTCCTGAGATTTGGGCATAGCCATGAAGGAACTTTTGAGCTGACAAAGGGACTTTTTTTTAACCGGCTAAAAATAAGTAAATCATCCCACAAAGAGAAGTTGGCTGAGGTTCACCACATTTACTAAGGGCATAGAGAGCATGGCTCAACACTTCCTCGGCTAACGTGAAAAGGCTTGGGGTAATGGATTCCCTTGACAAAGACCTTTAAGAGTTTTGAAAGTACCCAAAGGAGATCCATTATTAATGCGACAGGAAAATTGGGAAGGAAGAAGGATGTGTTGGATCGTTGCAATAAGAGGGGACTGTTACCAAGGTTGAAGAAAATGTACGTTGACTTTAAGAGGAGCCTACGAGCTGCTCTTAAGAGCTGGATATTAGGCCATAACTGGTCTAAGAAGAGGCTTGCGCAGAAATAGGACCAGATCTAGAGGAGTTTAGGCGCCGGCAATAAGGCCCAGCACAAGGCTAATAAAAGGTGTTTATATGGCTGTAACCGGCCTTTGAATGAGACCCATAAGGTAACTAACAAAATCACATGATAACTTAAGTTATCACATGACGTGAAAGAAGTAAGAGGTCGATATTAGGAAGTTAAGAGATCTTCTTTACAGTGGTTTTATTCCTGTTTAGTGTAGGACTCTTAAAATAAAACTAGGATTAGGAGTTCCCTATTTAGCCCAAGATATACATTAAATGGGGGGTTTCCTATTTAGCTTAGGACTTTTCATTTATGGAAACGAAAGAGAAGTAGAGGAATCACAGGAATTTATTTTATTTTTTTAAATACAAAGGGTTATTAAATATAAATCACAGTCAACCTTTGACCGAGAATAAAAAGGGGCTTTAGTTTTTAACTTTAGGATGAGTTATAGTTAGAAGTTTATTTATTGTAGGACTCGTTTTATTTCCTAGAATAGGATTTCTTTGAGTAATATATATGGCTGTACACAGATTTGGAGATCAGATTAGTGAATAAAAGTTTGTTTTTTCTGCGTGAAAATTCTTCTCTCTCTCTTTGTTCAATACTTTGCCGAAAAAGGTAAGTCTTTATTAAAAATTCTGAATTTTATTTTTGCATCTCTTCTCCTCTTTACACGCTACATCAACTAACAAGAATAGAAAAGTAACAGTTAGAAAGACACCCCTTAATTAATTTGATGAAAAGAGGAGAGGAACCGAACTTTGATAGAACCTAAAATTGGAAGGACCACGCTATCCAATCATAAGCCTTAGATATGTCGATTTTAATGGCTATATTTCCCTCTTTGAGTTTTTTTTACTACGTCTTTGATAAGGTCATGGCAAGGATCAAAATAAGTCTTTACAACAATTTATAGGACTCAATAAATCCTAACATAACTTTACACCAAAAGACTAAACTACCCTAAAACTTTTGAAACAAATAAAACAAAAAAAGATCTGAAAGTAGATCGTGGAACATAACTAACGGCCATCCAAAAGATGGTTCATCGATTTTCATGACCTCCACTCCAATACAGTCGTTCGTGATTTCACGGATCTCTATGATTTAGAGTATGTTATGTTCGTCTGATAAGAACAGAGCAATTCAATTTCCACAGACGTTTCATGGCTTCAGCCCAATTGTCTGTAACCTTCTTTCACAATGATCTTCTAAGCCTCCAATCTTCTTTCTTGAGTCTCTGTATTTGTGCCTTCCCGATGTTGGGTCTTCAAGCATGTGCACACGTGCATATAGGTCTTCAATCGCTCATCCAAAGCGTTACTGCAGGCTTTGGCACTCTTAAGTCTTTTTTTTGCGCCTCCTACGCACCTTGTGTGCAATGATGTCCTGTAGGAAGAACTCATCTTTGATGAGTTATGCAGCTCAACCCTCTTGATCCCAATGCTCTCAAACTTCGGCTTGCATTTCCATTTTATGAGATATTCATGGTGCTCTCTTATTTTGGTAGTAACACTTGGATTTCCCAAAATCTCCACAATCAACTCCCTTCCTGATGGTGCAGGTGGTGTGAGTGAAATTAATCGATGGATCAGGTTAAGCTCAGGTGAAAGGAAAGCAAGGAATGGATCTCGGGGTTTAGTTGTAGGACCCAGGAAAGGTGTAAGATCCTCCCCTTAAAATATTGAACTAGTATCCACGCCTAGAGGAAGATCAAGATCATATGCATTATAATCAACCCTCTTTGATACCAAATACGATGCAGGACCAAACACTAAAACCCTAATTATGCAATTTAACATTAAATTGGGATTTTAAATTTTAATTAAGCTGCGAAAATATTAAACTTATGCTCAAACACAAAAAAGATTAAGAAAATGATTCGGGCAATTAGGTTAAATTTGATTCAGTGCTGAATCTACATCGTGGTCCCTTCCAATTTCAAAAAATAGGATTCTAATAATAGAACTTAATTTTCCCTCTTGTTTAAGGCACCAAGCGACAATCAGAAGTGGTGTCTCTTAACTTCTCTCTAGGGTTTTCAAGGATTTAAGACTCAAAGGGCTATATCAATTAAAGATAATTAATTGGTTTAGGTAGAAACAAAATGGTTTAAATTAACAAAGACTCTAGAGAAAAATTTATCCAGCAACAAGTTAAAGAGAAAGTGTTCTTAGGTTTTAATCAAGAAATAAAGAAAATCAAGTATTACCTTGCAACAATCAAGAGAAGAAGATAAAGAAATCTCGGGCCTCGCACCAAATGAAAATATTAGCCTCACACCAAACTCCACAAGGAAAGACGAATCACTCTTCAAGTTGAAAGAATCTCTCTCTCTCAAGCATACATTCTCAATCATGATAATCATCATCCATCAAAATAAGTCTTTACAACTATTTATAGTTTGTGGCTTTCAGCACGGTCGCCTGTAACCTTCTTTCACGGCGATCTTCTGAGCCTCCAATCTTCTTTCTTGAGTCTTTATGTGTGTGCCTTCTCAATGTGGGGTCTTCTCCCATGGTGCACACGTGCACATGGGCCTTCAACCGCTCATCCAAAGCGTTATGGTAGGCCTTGCGGTCTTAAGTCTTTTCTTGCACCACCTACGCAACTTGTGTGAACTAATGTCCCCATCAAAATGGCTAAGGCTTTTAGAAAGCATTTGGAAACTCTATTTAAAAGGCTTCATGCCCCCGAGTAAAGTGTTTGGTTCAGAAGCAATGGCATCCCAAAACCTGAATAAGACTCGTGGCGCTTCTTTGACAACAATAAATTATTCATACCTAGCCCAGCCAAGACTCTTTTCTATCAAAAAATAGCTACAATAACATGTTGTTATGAGGAATATTGAAATTGTCAAGAAGGATGAGTTTATAAAGATATTTCAGCTATCACTTTTGCTAAGGACACTCGTCAACAAACCAAATGATCTGAACCTCAGAGATGTTGTTTGGAGCTAGAAGGGGTGAGTATGGCTTCTCACAAGGGTTTGGACTGTAGCTCAACTAGATGGTGGATGATGACACAACCTTAAGGTCGCAGGTTCAACCCCAGCTTAACTTATAAAAATAAATAAAATAAAAATAAAAAAGAAAGAAAGAATGGCTTCTCTACAAAAGTAAAAAGAAAGACATGAGTAACATAATGTGCAATAGCATCATCTCAATTGTCTGCAAAGAAATGTTCTCATATAGTTCTAGCTTTTTACTAATCCCTAGGATTATTTGAAAATTGAAAACCCATAATTGGCTCAAAAGCAGCAATTGGTTAACTGTTAAGGGACAAAAAATCTAATTAGGTTAGATTAATGGTGCTGCCCCTAAGTTAAAATAATCAAAGGTAGAGCCATCCTATGTTAATTATCTTAAAGAAATTTCCCCACATCATGATCACAGTTGTTTCAAGTCCTACTTGAAATGGCTGCGATCATGATTTGAGGAACAAATTTCACCATGAATAGTAAAAGATAGCCTACTTTTGATATTTTTACTTAAGGGGCAACACCATTAATCTACTCTAATTAGATTTTGGCTAAACTGGCCCTAAAACAAACCAAGTCACAAATCATGATCTTTCATCCAGTAATATTGTAAGGACAAAAAACAAATCCAAGAGAATTGTACTACATCCAAGTTAACACATCCAACTCATGAGTTAAAAGAGCCAGCTAAAAATAAAATAAAAGAAATCAACATTGATGAATCCAAGTCCCCATTATCAAAATGTGTAATTGTATTTTGTATGTCAAATTAATGGAAATATTATCTGGAGTAAGTGAAAATTTTGGACAATATTTAAGAAAATTTGTGATCACATGCAATAATTTTCCAAAGCATGATATATTATTGTCAATTGGAAGGTTGGCAACATTGCAACTTTGAGGTCGCAGGTTCAATCCCAGCTTACCCATCCAAAAAATAATAACAATTAAAAATTTTAAAATCAAAATAAAATCTTCAAGTATTTAAGTAATGTATCAACAGAAATGGAAACAAATTTAGGTTTAGCATCAAAATACCTCAAAATGAGAGATCAATGACATAAGAATATCACTTACCACAAAAAGGAGGCGGAAATTAGTCACCAACAACGTACCAGCCTCATCAATGTTTACAAGAACTACACCGGGACGCTGGCAGCAATTGATAAGAAATAATATTAGCTATCAATGAGTACTTAAATTTAAATAACCCAAAAACTTTAAAGAGGATGCACTTGCATTAATTCAACTTCTCTATTCCTCAATTTAGAACCCATAACAAGTGCCTTTAGAATAGAAACCAGCTTTCTAATAAATGAGAAAATAAGTGTCACCCATGGCAACTAAACATCATTAACTGCTGTAAACTGATCCCGGAATCACTCTCAAAAACAAAAAAGGGACCCTAAATGAAAAGCACTGAAAATTGAATTATAGGTAAAAGTATAAAATAGCGACACATCTAGTTTGGCCTTCAATATTGCAACCTTATGGTCACAGATTCAATAAACCAAAAAATAATAAACGAAAAAAAAAAGAATCAGTCATTGAATGTTTAAGGAGTTCCTTGCTATAATATATGTTAGACATGTTGGTGTGTACTCAATTATATTGGGTGTGTATGTAGTAGGTAGTTCACTTAAGTTGCTTAAGCTTGTCTTATTTTGGGTGCCTTGATATACATGAGATACCGTATAATGGAATATAAATACAAATAATAGAGGATTGAAAAGGTTACTCAACCCTAAATTCCTTCATCTCTCTTCTTTTTCTTCTTCTTCATCTTCCACAAAACCCTAATCTCACAGTAACTCTAACTTTCCTCACCACTCTAGGTTCTACTGACTCTAACTATTCACAGATAAATTTTTTAGTGCAAGACTTGCTGATCAAATATCTCCCAATAACTAAAAGTACAAGTCACGGTGTCCCATTTTCTCTAGCAATTCTCCATGCACCCCCACTATCTTTCGATAGAAACAGCGGATGTGATGATGCCATAAGCAATAAAAATTGTATCACTCTCTCCTTTTTAACCAGTCAAGTCTTCTGCACTCCTGAGGTTACGAAAATCCATGGGCAAACACATTGGGAACGCTTAGCTCGGTTCGAATTCAGGTTCGTAATTAGCGGTCCGCTACATCCAAGTGAACCCGATTCGCATGGGTAGGATGCATTTTCAAAAAAATAAAAAATATATTAATAACAATCAATTTAAATATTAATTAATTACCTATAACTTTTAACTTTTAACTTTACAATACAAATAATATATGGATGTAGTACATAAACTGTAATGATGGAGTGTTGGTCATTCGTTTGTCTCTTAAACTAATAGGGCTGTGTTTGAATCCCCATGTGAGCATTTTTTTTCGTCCTACATAAAAACGAATAAAAACAAGACAATAAAAAAAAACTTGTAGCCCGGTTTGCCTCTACTGAGAGAACCGGTTCGCGATTCGCAGGGTTACATAGCGAATTAGGTAACCATGTTCAAACCAATACCCTCTCTGTCCATGAGAAGGTGTAATGGTAGTAGATTAGAAACTGCTTGCCTCTAAGATACTTGCAGCCTTACATTGCCTTAGTTGATTATTCATATAGAACTTGGACCAATTCCACATCTCATTTTAATACATTAAGCCCATGTTTGGCAACCCTTCTCCAAAACGCACTTTCTAAAGGAAAAATGTTGGGTGAAAGGCACATTTCACCAAAGGACCAAACTATTTCTAGCTGAAAGTGGTGTTGTGTTGAGAAGTTAGCCCATGCTATTTCTCACACAACACCATTTTCAGCATATGGCATAGCTTTTTGAGAAGCAGAATGTGATACACCTCTTTAGAGCACCTGAAAAGTGCTTCTTTGAAAAGGGTTTCCAAACAGATACATCCATCAAAGCATCGTAGTGAGGCTTTGACAGGAAACTGATTTTCGTGTAGCCTGTAATCATATTCATGTCAATGACTTAATTATCCATTAGCACTAGTCCACGCACTTCAATATAGTTAAAATTGGAGAAAAAATACAACAACAAACGTTGTTGATCAGAACCTAATCAATACAGCTAAAAGCACCTAGGTTATATAAGCCCTTATTTCTGGGCAGTCATAACACACCACCACACTCGGCAGCAGCCCTCTCTGTGGCGGCTTCCATTTCCCCAGGTCACCCATAGCGGAACTCAAGGATGGCCCATTCTGTGGAGGCTTTCTACCTCGCATCCCCTTTGGGACCCGAGGTAGCCCTTTCAGGGATTCAAACTCGAGACCTGGTGCTCGCTCTGATACCAATTGATCAGAACCTACTGATCTAATTCTCTATTCCATATAGGGATAAAAGCAACCAATTCAATTGGAAAGAAAGAATTGCCAAAAAATGTAATAATAAATGGTATTACCTGGACGATTACTTGCTCGGCTTCCAAGAGAAACTCCTCCATGCCAAGAGAAAGAGACCTTCGAACAGGCTTCACCAAAAGAGAAAAACAAAAATTATATATAACAAGAAACGCAATCGCGCAGCTGCTAGGAGAAGAAGAAAAGAGGAAAAACCTCGATCTTGGTCCATTCGAGAGCGATCTTGGTCCATTCGAGAGCGTCCCAGCTACCAGCGCTCTCCATCAATCTCTCGCTGCAAACGCGATCGGCAATTGAGGTTGGTTGGTGTTACGCAAACGCAAAGAAGGAGGGAGAAAACGAAACAGGTGTCGCTTGCTTGCTCGCCCGCCCGCTCTTCAACCAATTCTGATCGTGCCAAGCGGTGCCGTCGGCCTCTCGTATTCGAATATCCAAAACCATCAAAACTCCCGACGCACGTGCGCTTCATCTACGCTACATGAAATAAATATTTGGCAATATGATGGCATGCCCATTGTCTTAAGATCCATTGTGTGGAAGATTTGAATGAAAATTGATCCTCACTTGATTTAATGCGGTCAATAGTTTTATAACAACCCGAATTTTCTTAAATAATTTTTTATGGTGTTAGATGTGTTTTGCACTATACACAATGTTAGTGCTCCACACCGGAATCTATCCTATTTTAAAAAACTCTAATTAAATACGTAAATTTTTTCTTCTTTTCTTATTCTAATCTTTTAAAAACCTCTAGTCGTCTCTAATTCTTTTCTTTTCTTATGAAACTCTAGCCGTCATAACTCTTTCTCCACCCACCCTTCTCAAAACTCCTTAATCTCTTTCTTCAAAAACTTTTGTGTGTTCTTCCGCGAGAACTACCGTCATATATGTTTACCATTAAGATCAAGGAGGAAGAAGAATGAGAAAGTTTGGACGAGATATCGCATTAAATGTCAATCTATTTAACCCTAATCATCGTAGACCTACCGTTCATGCTCCAAAAGGTGGGTACCCATCAATCAATTTTATTCTTCTCAGATCCCATCGCATAGGATACGTTTGATCGCGTATCGATAAGCTAAATAAATGAACCCTAGATTTATATTTTTTTATATATAATTGCTTATGAAAGAAAATATAGTTAACCTTAGTTTTAATATTATTTTAATCATTTTTCTTTTATATTTTTAGGTTTTACTTGAAACCCCAATTGTTTCCTAAATCTCGACACCAATCGATCAACCTTGTAGTTGCAATCGATTGATCAATCACAGAATTACCATTTTATCACCCTTAATTTAGTGATGTTAGACCTTAGTTTGTTACTAATGATATGATGATATGAAGATATTTAGAACAATAAGCAGAAAAGAACCAAAGTGTTAATCTTTGTCAAACTAAACTCAAAAAGCAGTAAGAAAGACGATCACTCAAAAATGCGATCCAATTGTAATTAAGAACCAGTTGAAAGTGAAATCGTAATCTCGATGGAGCATAATTGAAGAAGAAAAGAAGGAATCATAATTACGATCCTACAGAAGATGCTCAGAAGAGGTGGAGAAATCGTACTGAATGAATACAATTGTTCGAGTGCTCAAGAATCATACTAGATGACGAGATGTAATCGTGCTTACGATTGCGTATATTGAAGCTCGAACCACTGCTGAAGATCACGTGAGAGATACACTGCCATGCAAAGAATAGAAAGAACTCTTGAAATTAGAAGTCTTACACTCTACGGATCTGAGAAGATTGACGAAAGAATTCTAAAGATCTCTACTGCTGAAAATAAAGAGAAAAGTCAAGCACGCATCTACTAACTAAAGCAAGGAAGATAGGATTAGAAGTTTAATTATATTAGGAAACTTTTGTTTTCAGAAGTTTACTTTTATTAAGAATCAAATAATGTAAACCGACCCCTTATGATCTATAAATAAGAGGGCTCGGCGTAGAGAGAAAACTAATCGAAGAAATTTTCAACATCAATTGACGACTGAGGTTGGGTTTCCTAGCGATCACCGTAGTTTAGTGTAGTTTAGATATCTAAGGTTTCTCGAGAGTAATTGATGGCTGTGATCAAAGACTGAAAGATTATAGTAGAGTATCCGTAGTTTCTCAAGCGCAATTGATGCTTGTTGTGATTGAGAGATGAAAGATTTTTTTATTGCTTTATAGTTTAGATTTACTGCTTTGTAAACATCTTATAGTTCTTGATTTTAATTGACGCCTAAATTCTTGAATTTGAAAGATTAGTATAACGGTATTTTATTTTTCATCTTCAATTTTCTAGTGTTTGATTGACGCCCAAATTCTAAAAGGTTACAGATTAGTATAAATCTATATTAAAAGAATTTCATATTTGATTGACGCCCAAATTCTGAAAGACTTAGATACAGTGTAATGGCATTTTAATTTTCGTAAATATATGAGAATCAAAGGATACTGGTTGATGATCAGGATCCAGAAGTTTGAAGATTTAAATTTATTTTCTTACACTTTAGTTTAATTGAAAAAACTATTTTTTATTCTTTAAAAGAAAATAATAGTTTTTAAGATTTTTGACCTTCCTCGTGGGAACGATCCTATCGCTAGTGCTATGATTTCCATTGTGCGCTTTCAATAGGTTAAGACTAAACATAATTCATAGAGCTGTCAAAGTTTTTGGCGCCATTGTCAAAGAAGTGAATTTTTTACAAACCGATATTTGTCGTTCAAACCTCTTTTCTTTTCTATTTTTATTTTTCTGTAATCGCTTATTTATCTTTTGTAAGTTTATTCAGAGCAACTGATCGAAAGTTTTTAACACTTCTTCTGACAAAAGAAGTTAGAAGCTCAGATTTATTTTCTCTCTGCTTTGTAAAATAAAAATCAAATAAAATTAAAAGCCCAAAAATATTGATATCTTTCTGGTATATACATCGCATTCGATCTTCAAATTTTAAATCTTTTACGCGTGCGATTCGCATACTGGGGAGATATTACATTGCCGTAGAAGAAGCATTTGTTATCCATCATAAATTCTCGACCACATCATTACCTATAATAATTGTACGACATTTCCTATTCAACCCAGCCAACGTGTTGTTTACTGTCAACCAACTCTCTTTAAAAATATTATAGCAAGTCGGTTCGAATGGTCAGGTAAATTAATTCCGTTGTTTCGTATCCCACACAAGCGCTATAAAATCCAGGTTAATTCCTTTTCAGCACATTCATATCCTTTCGACCCTACCACTCCATCCATACTCATAGTCATGGAAAACAACGAACTCACTAATTTGCCTATTAAGTTCTTCCCGATATGGGAGGACCCACGACTTCCTAAAGAATCGGATCCTCTACAATTCCTATGGGACAAGTACGAGGAAGTATAACGGATACTAGCCAAGGAAGAGAACAAAAAGAATAAGAAAAAGAAAATTAAAAAGACGACACCATGGATGAATTCTTTGGGTATAATTAAATCAAAATGGCTGAAGTAAATTGAGAAAAGACAGCATTTATTACTCCATGGGGAACTTTCTGTTACCGGGCCATGCCTTTCGGGTTAAAAAATGTTGGGACAACATACCAAAGGGCGATGACAACACTCTTCAATGACATGATGCACCGAGAAATTGAGGTGTACATTGATGACATGATCGCCAAGTCACTAGAGAGAGGTGATCATCTGATAAACCTCCAAAAGCTGTTTGAGAGGCTGAGAAAATACAGGTTGCGTCTGAACCCTCAGAAATGCGCATTCGGTGCCATGTCAGGAAAACTACTGGGCTTCATCATCAGCAGAAGAGGCTTCGAGGTTGACCAAATCAAAGTAAAAGCTATTATCAAAATGCCACCGCCATCTACAGAGAAAGAAGTCAGAGGCTTCTTGGGCAGGATACAGTACATCAATCGGTTCATTGCACAGCTAACTCCTATCTGCACGCTGATCTTCAAACTATTAAGAAAGGATTCGCCCATTGAATGGAACGATGATAGTCAAGTGGCATTTAATAAGATCAAGAGCTACCTTCTCAACCTGCCTGTGTTGATACCACCAGTACCTAAGAGACCGCTATTAGTGTACCTCTCCACGATGGAGGTTTCGATGGGATGTGTCCTAGGACAGCATGATAAAACTAGGAGAAGAGAGCATGCCATCTATTACCTGAGCAAGAAATTCATTGATTACGAGACACGCTATTCTCATTTGGAGAAAGCATGCCTGGCTTCTCGTATGGTCTACACAGAGGCTCTACCACTACTTGCTATCTCAAGCCGTTCTACTCCTGGCATGAATGGATTCGTTGAAGTATTTGTTCGAAAAGCCAGCTCTCATTGGCTGAATTGAACACTGACAAATTCTCTTATCTAAATTCGACATCACGTATGTCACTCAGAAGTCAATAAAGAGGTAAACACTAGCTGATCATCTGGCCGAGAATCCCTTACCTGACTATGAGCCTTTGAGAACTGAATTCCCAGATGAAGGCATCTTATTTATGACAAGGGATGACGCAGAGGAGATAGAGGAGTCCTGGGTAATGCACTTCGATGGGGCAACAAACCCCGAAGGTCAAGGAGTTGGGACTATTCTAATCTCGCCAAAAGGATCTCATTTACCAGTCTCCATCAAGCTCCCCTCTTCCTGTACTAACAATATGTCTGAATATGAATCCTGCATAGTAGGCCTACAAGCAGCCTTGGACCTGAATATAACTCATCTCAGAGTGTTTTACGACTCGCAGCTGATCATTTGCCAAACCAACGGAGATTGGAAGATGAATGATGAAAAGTTGATCCCCTACCACGAGCACCTCGAAGATATGATAGCATGCTTCGATGATGTTACCTTCTCCTATGTCCCGCGAGCAAGAAATCATTTTATCGATGCACTCGCAACTTTAGCATCAATGGTCGAGATTCTATATGGCGTCGAGATGAAGCCCATCATGATTGGACAGAGAAACAAATCTGCCTTTTGTCTACAGATCAAGGAATCCACAAAGCTAGATCATGAGCCTCCATGGTCCTCAGTTGTTAAGAATTTCTTCAAAACTCGAGCTTTCCTTGAAGGCACGTCCAAGTTGGATAGGCAGACCATCCAACGTTTAGCAGCGAATTACGTCATCTGTGGCGAGTGCCTCTACAAGCGAGCATATTACAACATCCTACTCAGATGCCTAACTGAAGGCAAGGGAGCCAACATCATGAAGGAGATCCATGAAGGAGTATGCAAGGCCCAAGTCAATGGGCACATGCTCACCAAGAAGATCCTACGGCAAGGGTACTTCTGGACCACCATGGAAACTGACTGTTGCAAGCACATGCAGAAGTGCTATAAATGCCAAGAACACTCCAATCTGATACATGCTCCAGCCATAGATCTACACAACATGACCACTCCCTGGCCATTTGCCACATGGGGCCTCGATGTAGTCAGAAATATTAATATGAAAGCATCAAATGGGCATCAATTTATCCTCGTTGCCATCAAGTACTTCACCAAATAAGTAGAAGCAACATTTTACACGAGCATTATGACCAGTCACGTCGAGAAGTTTGTCAAGAATAACATCATTTCTCGATTCGGCATGCTCAAAGACATCATCACAAATAATGACACCAACTTTATGAACAAGTGCATTAAAGCCTTCTACGAGCAGTACAAAATCAAACACCATCGCTCGTCACCATATAGGCCGCAAACCAATGGTGCCGTCGAGGATGCTAACAAGATTGTCATTTGCATCCTCGAGAAGATGGCTTTCACATACCACGATTGGATTGAAATGTTACCCATTGCTTTATGAGCCTGTCGAACATCGATCCGTACCGCTACAGGGGCAACACCATTCTCCGTTGTGTATGGAACCGAGGTTGTCCTACCAGTCGAGGTTGAAGTACCTTCACTCCATATCCTCATTGAGGCTGATCTATCGAAAGCCAAAAAAGAGAGGTCCCGCTTTGAGCAACTAAACCTGCTAGATGAGAAGAGGCTCCTAGCCTTGTGTCACACTTATGCCTATCAGAGAAGGTCGCACATGCTTACAGCAAACGTGTTCGCATCCGAGATTTGAAAGTGGGTGACACTGTACTCAAGAAGATCTTCCTTACTCTCCATGTCGGTCCTAGAGGGAAATTCAAGCCCAACTGCCAAGGACCTTACGTCATCCGAGAAGTGCTCCCAGGGTATGCACTCCGCCTTGCCATCATAGACGGAGATCACTTTCCTGAGCCCATCAACGTTGGATATATCCGACAATTCTATTCTTAAGGCAAGGTAAGTATTGATAAAATAGATTCGTGACTGCTTAAGGACCCCACAAAAGCGGTCATCATTTCAAAGTCAAGTAGCCAAGAAAGCATCCCTGAACACTCCTACCCCTTGCTACACCTATTGAGCCATGAGCCATTCTTTTATAAACCCCTCCCAAGAAAGGAATATGTGTATATTTATCAACAGAAGAGGGAAGAGAAAAGAGTTACCCTCAAAATCCAAAAAAGTCAAAAAAGTAAAATCCCAAAAAGAGATTGTCTGAAAAAAAAAAAAAAAAAAAAATATATATATATATATATAGACAAGAAAATAGATAGAAATACTATGGGGCATATACAGTCAAAATCCTCAAGGAATAAGTGTATTACAACAGCAGGAACCCAATCAAGGAAACCTTTTAGACCCAAGAATACCTTCAAAATTTCCAACCTATCCCTTTCAAATCCATAGTCAAGATTCATCCCTGAAGAAAGCCCTCTTTAAAGTCTACAAGTAGTCACAGTATCTATTAAGTCAACACGAGCCAAGTTGTGAGATAACGAAAGAACTCCATCCAGCCGGCTATGACGGAGTCGACGTCCATGTTGTGGCCTTTGAAAAAAAAGAAAGAAAAAGAATATACAAGCTCAAAACAAAATGAATGTGGTGAAAACTCGAAGGGGCACCACGAGTAAAAACAGCGAACTTGTGCAGACCAGGTGAAAACCTGAAAAGGCGCCTGGGGTAAAAATGCGTACTCATGGCGTAGTGAAAACCCGAAGGGGCGCTACGGGGAAAAATGGAGACGAAAACGGGCATGACGAAAACCCACCTTGGGAGTTGTGAGTAAAAAAGGTTAAAAGAAAAGAGAAGAAAAAAAAAGAAATATTCAGTTACTCCCTTGGTTACATTCTCGATTATTTGGTTACCAACTGGGCCGCTCATGTACACTCAAATCAGGTCTTGATTAGGCAGATCCTTTAGACAGCACCATCAAACGCATGACCCGAGGTAAGGATACAAGGTTGATTCAATCTAAAGGGATGGATATTCTAACCTTGGCAAAAGTTCTGAACCTTACTCAGGTCCGGCCATGAACGGGTGACTATGCTCAAAATGGGACCTGTTACTTCACCTCACATTCAAGGCATCAACAAAAAGAGAGAGAGAGAGAGATAGAAGAAAAGATACTTATATAAGATAAAAGATTCCCCTTTTCCTTTTTTTATAGATATAAAGAAAACATGAAAAAGATAATAGATTTCCCTTTTCCATTTTCATCTTTACACTTTACTCGCACCACATCTCAAAAAGATAATCGGTGTAGTACCCAACTCTTTACCTTTATAAAAAGAGAGAGAATGAAAAGAGAGAAATATATATATATATATATATATATATATATATATATATATACCAAAAAGATATCTATCAGGGGTTCTTATGCCCCTTCCTATGGTGTTTTGATCTATATAAAAAGTATGTGCAGGATCAGGTCAACGACCCAACTCACGCTTCAAGATACAAATCTCTGCATATAAAGTATCCTCATGAGCATTCCGATCAGTCATCCAGCGACCATGAAGGCCCCTATATCACTTTCGGGAAGCATCAGTAGCACCAAGAGCATCACTTAGAGCTCCTTCTAGACGAAGGACCTCACACTCTACAACACCGACTCTCATCTCTGCAACATTAGCTCTAAGCTGCTCTTTCTCTAGTCACTCGTGCAGGACCCACTTCTCATTTATCTGTAACTCAATTTAGGTCTGAAGTGCTGACTCTTTCCTCGGACAAGCCCCTCTACATCACTGCTCTCTGCCTAGTCCAAGAGACAACCAGAAGGCCCCTCAGATAGTAGCCAAGCCTCATACTCTGAAGAAGTCAAAATCGGATTCCCTTGCTCTAGATTACACATATGCGTCAACTGACGCGTTTCCCAAAGAGCAGCTATCCTATCCAGATCCCCAGAGAACCCCGAGAGAAAATCAAGGTGCATAGGTGTGGTTTGGTTACACAAGGCACTTACTGAGTATAACCAAACTGGCGTAACACCCGAGATGGGAAGTAATAGGTACTGCCAGTCAAGCCAAGAAGGGTGATACTCTCGTGGTCTCTAGATCGAACTATCGGGAAGGTCTTGTCAAGCCATGAAAGCCTCCATACCAATTCGACCTCAGTCAGCCAAAGGCATAGCTCATGTATATTCCCTTGTGGCAACTTGGAGCATCGGCCTAAAAAGCAGCAAGCCACCTCTCCCCGGACAACATAAAAGTAGGGCACGAACCCAAGATGGAAAGATGATCCCTAAGCCAAACCTGAAGCAGAACAGGGCATCCCCGAAAGCACTCCACCTTGCCCAAGGTAAAGGCATGAAGACAACAGTAAAGTTCAGCCAATACCAAATGCATCACAGAGCACCCCCCTTCAAGTTCTGCCAATACGTTGCAGAGCGCGAGAGAGAAGCTCTCCCCCCGGTGTAAAAAAGGACCTTTGAGAGAAGGCAAAGAGCGAAAGCTTTCATGTTATGAATATTCTTGACCAGCAATTTCACAAACTTTTATCACTAAAAAGTTCTCAGAAATTTCACCGAACACTTGGTGGGCCCACCGATAAGGCTTTTCTCATAATCGTCCTTTTTTAAGCCTAAAATCGTGTGGACGACCTTTGCATGACCCGACTTTGGTACCACCTTAGCAAGGCTTGATGCAGCCTCAAACCTGACAAAATGGAGACCTCTTCAAGTGTTGGATTTAGCTTATGGGTCCCAAAGGGAAAGACATGGGCTTCCACATCCTAATATGAAACCACTGCATGACTAAGCTCCCAACATAGAGGAAGATCAAGGAAAGACGAGAGACGGGTTAACCCGAGTTAATCTAAATTGACAAGTTCACTTTCATTCATGCTATCAAGCAATCTCTTCAGAAAACTGGGCCCCACACCCAAAGAGGAAAGTATAGAGGTCCCGGACCCACCCGGAGGGGCGGGGTCCTGAAGTGGGTCCATGGTCATACAAAGCCGTTTAAAGGAATCACGATTCAATGTAGGACAATGGACCAACCCTCAGGAAGAAAGGGCAAAAAGGTTGGAGTAAAATCCAAAATCCAACTTAGAATAGAGAAAAAGGAGGGCTCTCTCGGGCCTTATATGCCCGCCACCGCCTAAAAGCACCTAGCGTGTGTAATAGACACGCTAGTACAAAATGCCCCAGAAAATGCCTAGCGTGTCTATTACACACGCTAGGCAAAAAAAAAATACAGAAAAATGCCAAGCGTGTGTAATAGACACGCTAAACCAAAAAGAAGGAAGAAGGAGAAAAAAGAGGGGGGAAAAGGGGAAGATCTGTCTTCCCATCCCTTAGGATCAATCTGCCTGTAGACAATAAACTAACTTATCTTTTTAGCACCCCAGACCACGAGTTGGGACCCCTAGGTTTACCACTTAACCGATTTTACACTCTCCTTTTACAGGAACCAGGCTCACAACAAACAAAGGAGAAATACATGGCAACCGATGCACAAATGAAGGGGCATTCCCCCATTTTCGCCAAACTCATGGCTATTCTGTTGAAGAGCACGAGGCATAATTATAGTTTCACAAGTCATCTAACCTATCTTTCATGTTTCAGGCAAGCAGGTCACATCCAAAATAGGAAATAGCAACCAAGGAAGAAAAATAAAGATGCCCATTCAAAATTCAAAATAATAGCAAATATCCAGAGTGCACCAAGCAATTAGAGTGCTATTACAAATTGTTCCAAAAATACTCAAATATCAAATGTTCATGGAAAGAAAAAAGCAATAGGGGCGGCCTCCAATCATGCTCCAGGTCCTTGAGAGTCCCTCTTTCGCGAACCCTTAGTCCTTTGAAATGTTCGGGTATCACCCACACGAGACCACGCCTGAGACAACCGGCTAAGTAGTGAATGTGACTCCTTCTCTTGAGCATGCTAAAAGCATCACATCAGAAGAATCAGTCAGGGAAAAGCATAAACCAACAAAATGTAAAAGGGATAACCCAACATCATACTCACCACTTCAGCCTCCTGAAGGTCAGCGATGTGACAGTAGTAATCCGCCTGCTGAGTGGCTGACTCATAAACCTATAAAGGGGGAAGAGTGGAGAAATCAACAGGCTAAAAAAGATAGAGGACATGCACATCCCTAAAAAAGGGAACTCACCCCTAGGATCAACTTGGGGGGAGGTACTCTAACTGCCTCGTCAGAAAGGCGGGCACGCTCAGCCACGTCGACACATAGCCCAGAGAGAAATGTGTCATCCATATGCCTAAAAGCACCTGGGTCCCTGCAGCAGATGTCCTTGAAGGCCCAGCATCGAAAGTACCCGAGGGTCCTGCACCTGCCCCCTTCGAAGGTCTCACCTCTGCACCCTCTCCGGGTCTCGCTACCTCCTCAAACTGAAAAAGGAAAAGAGAGGAAGAAAATCGATCAGCAAAGCACTACCCTAGTGAATAAAGAAGATGAATCGACAAGCAAAGGAAGGGTAAGAGAAAGTACCTGGCTCCGTAGCTCTCTGAATGCCAAAAAGTTGGCACCTGGAATAAAGCGTGGAAGGAGGGTTCGATAAGGGAGAGACTCGTACCACTATTGGTACCCCCATATTCAAAAAGGCCGTTGACAGGAATCCCATTTGGATGAGTCTCTCGGAGAGCTCCTCGACCGTACCCCGTGGTGCCATAACATCCTCGAGAGGACCCAACTATAGACACACCCATTTTTCCCTCTCGAAATGTATAAATCTGTTTGGTTAATCTTTGACCTCAAAACCCTAATTGGGACCATATGCTGAAACAATAGTATATGGTTGGACACAGGTTGAAACAATAGCTCTATGGCTCAAGCCCCATAACCCTAACGCGGGGATCATGCACTGAAACAATAGTGCATGGCTGAACACAGGCTGAAACAATAGCTCTGTGGCTTAGATCCCAACGTAGGGAGACTATATACTGAAACAATAGTATGCAGTCGAAATGCAGATTAAAATAAT
This sequence comes from Chloranthus sessilifolius, assembly GCA_021018995.1. NCBI lineage: Eukaryota > Viridiplantae > Streptophyta > Magnoliopsida > Chloranthales > Chloranthaceae > Chloranthus > Chloranthus sessilifolius. Next base: position 74,406,426 of record CM037591.1, read on the forward strand.
AGTCTTGCATTTCAGATCTCCTTCTGCCCTAATGTAGGACCATATACTGAAACAATAGTATATGACTGGGCACAGGTTGAAACAATAGCTTTGTGGTTCAGGCCCCATGACCCTAACGTGGGGACCATGCACTGAAATAATAGCTCTATGGTTCAGATCCCAACGAAGGGAGACTATATGCTAAAATAATAGTATATAGTCGGAATACAGGCTGAAATAATAGTCTGGCATTTCATACCCGACCAGGACTCGGATAGCCTCGAATTATGCGCCTACAACCACTCGTCATGATTTCGAGATTCAAGCTTCGAATCTTCGAGATTTCTCTCCGCAGCCCCGACCCTAGATAAAAATCTAGCCTTTAGCCTCGACCCCTTAGTTTAATTTTAGTTCTTAGACCTAGGACTTCTCTTAGTTTTAATTATTAATATTGAATTTTTAGTTTTAGACCGTAGCACCACTTTTTTTTAGACCGTAATTTTTAATATCTAGTTCTAGTTATTCATTTCTATAATAAGTCCTTAATCTGACGGTCTAATTCACCGACCCTAGACTCAACTCCGTTCTAAAATCTTAATCTCTAGTCCTATCATTAATCTCTGGTTCTAGTTCTTAGGTTCTAGAACCAGTCCTTAATTGTACGGCCTGATTTTATGATTTCGGACCCGAATTCAATCCTAGAATTTAAAATTTTTGTTTTAATTTCTTAATTCAATACTTCTAAAATCCCAAATATTAGTTTAGTTTTCTAAAACTCTAATTTCTTAATTTAATTCGCAATTATAATCCCAAAATCAACTCTGAAAATTCAAAAATACCAATATTATAATCCGAAATCCAATTTATCTTTAATCTCAGCCACCCGATTTACCCAAGGGAGCTTACGGAGGGTACTCGGGAATGAGGCCAATCCTACTTAGCATAGCGAGCCCAAAACTCCTTTTTTTAAGGATGATTTTATTGATTTAATTAGAATTAAAAAATTAAGTCCATAATTTTCTTAGATTTTTAGTGTAAGTAATTTACATGCTTTATTTTGATTAGATCCTTAGAATAATTGCTATAAAATTATTTCCTTTATTTTAATTAGATTTTTAGTATAGTTAGTTTACTTGTTTTAATTAGATTTTTAATAAAATTAGTTTATTTATTTTAATTAGATTTTAATAAAATTAATTCATTGCTTAAATTAGAGTTCTAGTAAAATTAGTTATTCATTTCAATTAGAATTGTAGTAGGACTAGTATACTTGCTTTACTAAAAATTTCAGCATAATCAGCATACTTGATTTAATTAGAGTTTCATTGGAATTAATATATCTGCATTCCTAGTACAATTAGGAGACTGATATCAATTGGACTATTAGTAGTAGTAGGACACTAAATTAATTAGAATTCTAATAAGATTAGGAAACTAAAATTAATTAGACTCCTGATAGAATTATAATATTAGACTAGATCACTATAATAAACCCACACAACTAAACTCACAATAGAATCAGGAAATTCAAATCGATCAGAATTATAGCAATAACAGGGAAAGAAAAGGAAAACTAAGCTAGCTAAACTATAAGGAAGAGCCATAACTGCTGATGTTCGTAGGCGGACGATTCAGTAAAGAAGTAACCCACACCCGCTCTAAAGCGTGATCATTGACGTGTTGCAGCGTCGTTAAATATCTGCAGCTCGCGATCGTAACAATTTGGAATCTTTTTAGAAAACTCCCCTTTTTTTATTTTACCTCTACTATTCTAAACGCCGCATCGCTAGAGTCCACTTGGACAGAATTGGGCCACTAATTCAACGGGGACCGAGAGGAACCCAGAAAAAGTACGCACCAACAGACCGGCGATCATGATGGAACACTTTTACAAACTCTTTCTTTCTTAGATAGTTAGTTTCCATTCTATTTTTCTATTATTTTTCTATTTCCCTAGCATTATTTCGAGCCCTTTTAAATATATGAGTCTTCGTCAAAGACTCGAGATGTCTGGTATACGAAGAGCGAGTTTAGGAGACCCACCATTGTGGATATATCATAACAACTCCATGTATGAAGAAGAATCGCTTTACAATCCTAGCCTACGACAACCTGAGATTAACATGGCTGATGAACAAGAGAATCCCCTTCTCTACCCCACACATCGGTAATAATCATAATGGGAGAGATGGTAACACTGGACAAAACCTTACTGCTCAACAAATTGTAGAGCTCAGTATTTAGAGAATACAAAGAGGAGATGATGACTCCGAAGAATTACTTCGAGGGTTGGCTACCGTATATGAGACTATTAGGTCACGATAATTTTCAGAAGACCAAGAAAGACAAGAAAGACCACCGCCTATCCCGAGCACGGTGTCAACCTGTGCCACACTATTGAGACAACCTGCTCATGCATTCTTCACTGATGAATCTCTAGACAAGGTTACTCATGGGCCGCTCCAAAGATAGCACCATCAAAATTGAAGATCTCCCTAAAATGCTCAATGAGTACATGGCTAAGAGAGAGTGCCCCGGTCACTCATTCGGATTCGACAATTCTGTCGGGACGTTGAATTTAACTTACCAATAGGATTTAAACCGTCAAAATTTACCAAATATAACGGCATGAGAAATCTGAACCATCACTTGGCCTTCTTTTATAATGATTGTCGACCCATACGTGATAATCAAGGACTTCTCACTCACTCTTTCCAGCGCTCATTAAAAGGAGAAGCTTTAGATTGGTTTGCGGGACTCCCACTTTATAAGATAGAAACCTTCGACGATTTGGTCGGTCAATTCCTATACCAATATAAACACTTGATCCAGGAGATGACCAATCTTAGCATTTGATGGCGGCCAAGCAAGGGCCCTATGAAAAATTTACCGACTTCGTCGCCAGATGGAGAAAACTCGTTGCCAGGGATAGCACTTCAATGAAAGAGAAGGACTCGGTGGACATTATCATCGACAATACTAAAGAACCGTTAAAAAGCGCACTTGTCATAAGTGATTGCCCTGATGTCACTCCACTCCACTCCCAGGCATCCCGACTAGCACGACACATTAAAGGCGGAGACCTCACTCTATCCATAGTCACGTCGAAAGTAGGCTCTTCCAGTGAATCAAAATTGAAAAATAATAAGAAAGCCTCAGGAATCGAATAGGTCAACACAGTTGTCAACCAAGGATAAAATTCCGAGAACGGAGATTTCCAAACGCGAAACTTTGGGCAAAATCAAAATCAACAACGATACACCAACCAAAACCAAGGCGCTAATCAACAAAGATACGCAAACCAAAGCCAAGGCCAGAACTTGAATCAGGGCTAGTATCAGAATAGAAATCAATATCCCAATACCTACCAGAACTAAAATACGACACAAAACTGACTGGCCCACGCACCGAACTATAATAACGTACCCCTACTGCAAAACTTCAACCCAACTAGAGGCCCCTACCAGCCGAGGCGGGAACACTATCCCCCTTTACCTGATCCTCCTTCTAGGCCTCCATCTTAATCACTCGCATCCAACCCTCTAATACCTTCGCCACACTTGTGAGAATTCCTTCACCCCTGCACCCTTTGGCCTTGATCACTTGCATCGCCTCGTCGAGCTCGCCTCCTTATCCAAAATTTACTCAGATATGAGTCCACTCCTTTAAGGCAGGAGATCGTTCCGCCCTAGTCACCCACCAGAACCTTCAACCCCTCCAAATCTTAAACCAATGCCATTACCACTCCCTTCATCTGATTCTAAACCCGAGTACAAAGATCATGTTCTTCAAACTGTAGCCCAAATCGCTGCATGGGTAGAAAGTGTCACCCGAAAGACTCCAAGCCGAGATAATGAAACAAAGACTAAGTGTTTACTAAACATAGAAGAAAGTGAGCGGGAAGAACATTCCGACCCGTGTGAGACGTTGGTCTCTGCTTTCCTGAAAGAGGAGTATTACACGTAGTACCTCCCACCTTAGAGAGGCACCGTACAAGCACGCGCTTCGGCCTCGAATTTTACTCACTTCACAAATACATCAGCTTCGAGTAACACCGAGTTCTGCCAATAACCGATTTGCCCGATTCTTAAGTCAGGAACCAATTACCCACCTCCACCTTTCCCTCGAAATAAGGATTTCATGAACGTGTAACCACCATAGGGGAACGTGAGAGAAAGAGAGGTTAACTTGCCACCCCCACCTCACATCATTCCTCCACCAATTCCGGCACCTCAACCACTCCAACCACTTGCACCCAAGGCTCATCTATTAGGCAAATAAATGACACTTGAGCCAAGGCAAAAATATGACCTTCTGCGACATCTCCAGAAGATTTTGGCCCAGATATCCATACTAAAACTCATCAAAAAGTCGCCTGACCATCATCGATTGTTGATTAGGACACTTGAAGACACACAAGTGGATGAGGATACAACCCTAGATGAACTTCATCAAATCACTTCGGTCATGGCGCAACCTCCAGTGCTCACTTTCACAGACGCAGGCATGCCTAAAGAGTCACTCCGTGGGAATGTGGCTCCCATATACCTTACAATCATAATTAGAGGATTTTTTGTACCCCATGCGTTGGTCGACATAGGAGCAGGACTCAATATTTTCCCTTTCACAATGTTAAAGATGCTCGAATACATGGAACATGATATTAGGCCCTCGGCACTGTCACTCATAACTAAGATGGCTCGCGTTGCTTTATCAAAGGAACTATTAAACTCGAGGTTCACCTTGGACCTGTAACAAAAGACGTTACCTTCCACGTTTTTTATTCTGCTAGTACGTACAATCTTATCTTAGAAAGAAAATAGCTAGAGTCAATAAAGGCAGTCGCATCCACATATCATCAATGCGTCAAATTCTCATACGAGGACTCCATCGTCCGTATATATGCTGGCGCACCCCTCCAAGAGATGGACACTAATCACACAGCGAGTATTCCGATAGCCCATGATTCTATGTTGAACACGGACTATATTCAAAAGACTCGAATCCCTGATGAGACAATTGTTGCAGAAGTTCGTCCCCCTACCCCTCCTACTTCTCCCCCAACACATCAATAAAAATTAATGAGGAGAGAAGTTAGCCCAGACCACTCCAAACTTTATGACATCAACCCCACTGTGACAAAAGGGGGGGACCTCATGTACCAACTCGGATACGTCCCCCACATCGAGCTCGGCAAAAATATGAAAGGTCGTGTAGGACCTGTCGTCCCAACGAAAATACACAAATACATAGGGTTAGGTTATCAATCGGACGACCTATAAGGTGACTTGTTCCCTATCTCACCTAAATGGTCTTTATATGACACCTTCATCGATGTGATCACTGAGAAAGTAGCTGTACGAAGCAGAAGGAAGTGTCCTTCACTAGATCCCAAGAAGCGAAAATTGAGCGAATGGCTAAAGCATTCAATGATCTAACCAATATGAATGATGATATTAATAAACTGCTCGACAGAGTCAAACCCTTATTTGACACTAAGGAGTTTATAGAAGAGAGGAAGAAAGAACCTCCATAACTCAAGCCACGGGTAGAAGATTGGGAATCCACTGATGACGAAGATTTTCATATAGTAGCCTTGCAAGATGATGAAGAGCACTTGCACTCAACATGGGAAGAAGATGACACCCTACAAGAAAATCTTAACTCGCATAGCATCTGTCTCGGCCTCGGCCTTGGGGGATGGGAATGCTCCTGGGACTCCCCTTGTATCGCTCGCTCATACCATCCCCGCTGTAGGGCATGCACCAGCATATTAGAACGCTTCGCTAATTGGATCTGACATTCTGCCATAGAAAATTCGAATCACTCTAACATCGTGACAACAGAAACAAGTAATGAGCTACCAGCTCGGCCACCGGCACAAGACGCCGAAAATTCCAATAGTCATATGGTTGACCCAAGGGGAGACACCCAACACGCCTTTATAGAGTTTGAGGAGGAGCTCGAACTAAACACTCCTCTATCCCTAGACCTGCCACAACTCCAAATATTCTGGAAATCCCTCGAGGAAGAGTGGCAACCCCCTCCGAGCGATGACGAGGACTATTGGATAGACCTCCCTGCACTCGAGTTAGTAGAGCAAGCTAACCTAGGACTTTAAGCGCTGTCAGATTAAGAAGATGAATTCGATACCGTCTTTGACTCTAACTCAGAAGGATGGGAATGCCCTTAGGAATCTCCCTACATTTCTCACCATTATCAGCCTCGCTGTCGAGCATGCGTGCTCATCTTAACATACTATGAAGTTCAATGGAAAGAACTCACTACCCTCGTAGATCCCTTAGGAGATCACCCTTGACAGGAAGAACAACTACATTATAACTCAGAGGAGGATAATTCGATCGACTACGACCTCCAGAACTTCTTCAAAGAAGAGCAATCAATGTGATAGAGGAAATCCGAGCGTCAATGCCACTGTCACCAGTATCACTTATTCAAAAAGTCTCATCAGATGAGGACTCCAAAAAAAAATGCTAAATTCGGAACAAGTCCACATTTCTCGAAGAATCACCCAAACGGCTCCAGCAACCATCTCGCTCTCACAGTTAGAGGAAGCAACCCTCCCGACGCCCCTTGAGGTGACTGACCCTGTACCATATTTATTATAAAAATAAAATAAAATAGATAAAATAGAAAATCTTAGAAATTTAGAGACACAAAATTTGAAAAAATCAGAAAACCTCATAAAAGAAAGGGAACCTTTCGTCCCGAATCAAGTTTGTGGCCAACAAGGAGACTTTCTTCCTAAGACTTCTACGCCATCTCCCGCATGAGAACACAAAGCATCCAGGCTAAACAACAAGCCAGTGATCATATCGGATGAGATACTTTGTGACTTTGAGAGAAGAATCAATAGCCTTGACCTTCACCTTACTAAAGATCTCTCAATCATAAATTGGGCCGATGAAGGATTACCTTTCACAAAATCGAATCCCTAGTGTAGTAATTTTGTAGTATATGAGCTTACCAAAGATGAAGAAGGAACACCAATCACCGAAGAGGCGCCAAACTTCCAACAGGTTATCAAGTGTTTTAATGAGCAAACCCAAGATACTGTGGAACCTATGGAAGAAATTAACTTCGACATTAAAGAGAAACCCAAGAAGCTACTGATCAGCACAATGCTCAACTCCAAGGAATGTCAATAGAAAGCACAAGTCCTACAAGAGCACCTCGACTCCTTTGCATGGTCCTATGAAGATATGCTTGGTTTAGATCCAAGTTTAATAGAACATTGCCTTGTCTTAGAACCTGATGCAAAGCCCGTTAAGCAGAAACTTCGTAAGATACACCCACAAACCACCCTTCAAGTTAAAGAGGAAGTTGACAAATTACACAAAGCCAAATTCATCTAAGTCGTCCTCTACCCCAAATGGGTCGCCAACATAGTACCTATCGCTATGAAAGACGACAAAGTACGGGTTTGCATTGATTTCCGAAATCTCAACCAGGCATGCCCAAAAGATGACTTTCCACTTTCGCACATTGATACTCTAGTTGACAACAGCGCTGGACATGAGATGCTATCCTTTATGAATGGTTTTTTTAGATATAATCAAATTAAATTAGCAGAGTCTGACCAAGAGAAGACTTCTTTCACCACACGACTTACTACTACGTCATCATGCCTTTTGGGCTCAAGAATGTAGGAGCCACGTACCAACGTGCCATGATAGCTATTTTTCATAATATGATACATAAATTTATAGAAGTCTACATCGATGATATATTAGTGAAGTCCCAAATGCAAGTAGGACATGTTGAAGCACTTCGATTAATACTACAAAGAGCCAAGAAGTATCAGTTGAAAATGAACTCAAAGAAGTATGTCTTTGGAGTCACCTTCGAAAAATTACTCAGTTTCATAGTTAGTAAGCGAGGGATTGAAGTCAACCCTGCAAAAGTCAGAGCTATCCTTGAGATGCTACCTCCCAGTAATATCAAAGAATTATGAGGTCTGATAAGAAGATTGCAATTCATCAGGAGATTTATCTCCCAACATTCAGACAGATGCGATCCTTTCTACAAACTACTTAAAGGAGGGGCTGAGTACAAATGGGATGACTAGTGTCAGCAAGCCTTCGACAATATCAAGAAGCACCTCCTTAACCCACCAATACTATCGCCACCAGTTTCTGGAAGACCTCTTATCCTATACCTCTCAGCAAACGATAAAGCAATGGGAGTGATTCTGGGATAATATAAAGAAGACAGTAAGAGAGAGAGGGCTATCTACTACCTTAGTAGGACAATAGTCGAGTATGAACGAAAATATACTTCGATGGAGAAGACCTGCCTCACATTAGTGTAGGCCTCAACCAAATTGCGGCACTACTTCGGAGCACATAAGATTCTAATACTAACCCGAATGGACCCTCTGAAGTATGTATTCGAAAAACCCGCAACCTCAGGAAAGATCGCTCGCTAACATATGCTATTACAAGAATTTGATATCACTTACGTCACGCAGAAGTCGATCAAAGGGCAAGCAATCGCCGATTACCTCGCAGATCTCTCACTCCCGAGCAATGAGCCCATACACGTGGATTTTCCCGATGAAGACCTACTCACGATTCATAACGAAGAGCCCGATAAGATGTCATGGACCCTCTATTTCGACGGTGCTCTAAACCACAAAGGAAAAGGCATCGGGATAGTCCTCCTAAGCCCCGAAGGAGTTGTCATACCTAAGGCTTTTCAACTAGATTTTCCTATCACTAATAATGTCACAGAATACGAAACTTTTATAGCTGGACTACGAGTAACACTATAATTAGGCATTAAACAGTTAAAAACCATCGGTGATTTTAAGCTCGTAATCTCACAAGTCATAGGAGAAGCGAAAACTAAAGAAATGAGACTAATGGCATACCTAAAAATCGCTCAATATTTGGTAAAGAAATTTGAAAAAATCTCTTTCACGCACATCCCTAGACTAGAAAAGGAGCTCGCAGATTCCTTAGCCATGTTAGCCTTGGTCATCCAGATACCCATCGACCAAAGTACCAAGACCTTCTTCATTGAAAAGCTGATAGTACCTGCCCACGAGGTAGCATGGACCGTTAAGAGAGAATTACCAATCCTCCCCATAAGTACGGGGCCAAAAGAAGTAATCACTCCGGAAAAGCACGTCAAGGTAGAAACCGAAGTCGCTATTTTCATATTTAAAAAATCACCAACCGATGATGGACAACCATGGTATTACAACATTTAGAACTTCTTAAAGTATCAACACGTCCCTTCATATGCCACGAAGATCGAACGAAAGACTATAAGGAACCGATGAGCTCGATTCTGCATACATGGTGAAACATTATACAAAGAAGGCTTCACCAAAGGAGTACTGCTACGATGCGTCAGGACTGTCGAAGGACAATACGTTATTCGAGAAGCACACGCCAGTGCCTGCGGCGCCCACTTCGGTAGACAGAGGCTCACCAATCAAGTTATACAACAAGGCTACTTCTGGTCGACGATGATAAGGGATTGCCACGTCTACATCCAATCCTGCAAATAATGCCAAGAACATGCTGCACTCATCAAAGCTCTATTAGTTGTATTAAACACTATGACCTCACCGTGGCCATTTTCGATGTGGGCCTTCGATGTCATCGGACCTTTCATAGACACAGTTGGGAACACTCATAAGCACGCGTTTATACTTACGCAATTGAATACTACACAAAATGGGTAGAAGTTGAATCCTATGTCAGAATCATCGCTTCAACACTCGTGAGGTTCATCGTTCGAAATATCATTGTCAGGTTTGGAGTGCCCAGGATATTTGTTACCGACAACGGACCATAGTTCATCGCAGAAAAGACGAAGAAATTATATAAGAAATTCAGCATCGATCTATGTCACTCATCACCGTTCTACCCTCAAGAAAATGGACAAGCAGAAGCTACGAATAAAATGCTGATTCAAATCCTGAAATGCACAGTACGAATAAGCAATAGAGCCAACTGGCTTGAACGACTACCAGAAGCACTCTTGGCCTATAGGACCTCTATTCATACAACCACTGACCAAACTTCCTACCTCCTTATCTACGGGATGGAGGCAGTCCTATCATATGAGATACAAGTACCATCCTTACGGATTCAACTCAATGATGAGGTATCCTTAGACGAGAGGAGAATCACCCTACTCATGCAGTTAGAGCAACTTGATGAAACACGTCTAAGGGCAGCTGATCACGCTCAGGTATATCAGAGGAGAGTGGCCAGGACTTATGATAAGAAAGTCCTCGAACAAACCTTTAATATTGGAGAATTAGTCACTATAAAAAAAGGGACCTACGTCGACGGCTGTCAGCCGTCGGCGTAGAGTTCCCCAACCATCGGCGTAGAGTTCTCCAACCATCGGTGATAATTCCGTCGGCATAGGGTAAGAGGGTCATATGCCGACGACTGCAGCCGTCGGCGTAGGTGTTTTTAATTTAAATAATAATAATAATATATATTTTTTATTTCCCCACCTACGTCGACGGTGTAGGTGTTTTCAATGTAAAAATAATAATAAATTTTTTTTTAAAATTTTTTCCCCGCCTACGTCGACGGGTGAAGTTGTAGGCGTAGGTATTTTTAAATTTTAAAAAAATATTAATTAAATAAAATAATTAAAATTTTTATTAAAAAAATAAACAATAATAAAATTTTTGTTAAAATTTATTTATTTCTCCACTTCAATTTTGGAGCCATGGACCTGCCTATGGTCTAGCCCCATGCTCCACTGCCGGTATTTTTCTTTTCGGCTGCAACAAAAATTTTGGCATTTGTAGCACAGTCAAACCTTTTTGCTTACTTCCATCAACACAACCACTGTTGGCGATATGATGGTGAAGTCAATCCCGACGAGTTTCGATGTCTAGTTGTCGTCAATTTGGTCTACGCCAAGTACTAGGAATTTTCTCCATAAGGCCATGAGTGTGAATTATGCGAAGGTAAGTACCATGCTCGGAATCGATCCTCGACGTCCTCGTAGATGTTTATAGGAGTCTCCGCTTGCAGTAACAAGAACATCTTCAGAATTTAGTAGTTGATGCTAGGGTGCTGTGATTAGTATGGGCATTGACATATAAAATCTTGATCAAGGGACATGTTCTATGATGCCCTTAAATCAAATTCATATTCATTATCAACTTGAGATAAACCTCAAAGCCTCACAAGGCCATACACTTGAAGCTTCTACGGGCCAAATCCCAACCCTTACAAGACTCGAACACCAGCCTCTACCTGCAACTGGGCATTAAAAAAAAAAGTTATAATTCCAAAGGGAAATAAAAGATTTTGTATGAATGATTTTAAAATTACTTGCAATGTGAGTCTTCAAAGTTAAGTATTATGAGATTACTTTCCATCAAAGCATTTTTAGAGCAAACGTTGTGTATTTTAGTAGTGTTCATTTGCTTTCAACTTCAGCTTCAGTATAAGCTTTTAAGCTGTGGCTTGAGAAATCACTTCTTGCAAATGCAGTGCTGGTAGGGTTGTCAATGGGTTGGGTCAGGTCGACTCGCTTTGGCTGCCCGGACTCTTTGAAGCCCGACCATTATCCTTATAAGTAATAAACCTGGTTTTCGAAGTTTGCATCATCTTCTTCCTCATATGCGCCAAGGTTCTATGATCCTTGAGAAGATTTGATCCTCTTTGCAGAATTTCTTTTCTTTTTACCACCAAAGAAGTCTTCATATCTAAAAAGCATGACTCTTTAAAGGACAAAATCTATTCTACAACCTTGGACAAAAGATATTTGATTTCTCAATAGCATCCCACCATTTTGTTGAAAGAATTTCTATTTAAGTTGGATTAGTTTTCTCTTTTTTAATGTCCAATACAACCAAGCAAAAGCAAGAAACCCACGCCAGTTCCTGCTAGATGATATAGGATTTTGTTTGTCAAACGGAGGGTTTCATCAGTCAGCATCAAACAAAGTTTCAAATATCAGGATCGGCCTCCGAATCGGTCAGCTTAAAACTGATCTGGATTGATATCGGCAATCTGGACAATCCAATCCCAAGGCAAATAATAATAATAATAATAAAAGGAGAAAGAAAATCTGAATGTAGAAAAAAGGAGAATTGAGCAGAAATTTGAAATAATTGAACAATTATATTAAAAAAGATGAAAAATTATAGGATCCTATAATTAATCAATAAAAATATATTTACCAGCATCAATATAAGACTTATAATCATTGCTATTCCTTTTCCTTTTTTCACACTGTTAGCCTTTCCAGCAACAACCTTTGTTCGTGAAGCTGCTGGTTTCCTTGCTTAGGTGCTGCTCTTCTTCTGTTGAGGATCTTCAGTTTTAACTCCCCTGGCTTTTGCAGGAGACTGCACATCTTTAACACCCAATGACATGAGAGTGGCTGATAATGATTGATATAGTCTTTCATACTGGTTAGCCCTCTACTCATACAATTTGTATATTGTGACAACATTGTCCAATTTTGTCTACATGTCCATCATCTCCTTGTTATGCTCCAGTAGAACAACTTCCAAACTTTTCCAGTTTGTTGTCTTCACCAGTGCTAGCTGATCCTGACATCTTTCTAGCACATTATGTCTGACAAAGGCAACCAGATTACACACATCCTCTACAGGGTATGGGTTGGCTTGCATGTGAACAGTAAGGGTGGGTGCTAGAGGTAAGATGGTTGGGTTATATGAAACAATGGCACAGTTGGATGGGTCATGAGCAGAGATGGAGACAACAGCAAGATCAGTGCCGGTTTGGGTAGATGGTGAGGGAATGGATGGTAGGGCAAGGGTCGACTCCTCCGTAGTGGGTGCAGTATGGGTGAAGGTTGAAGATGTGGAAAGGGGAGCCATAGGTAGCTCTTCAGAATCAAATTCAGTTTGGGTGGCAACATCAACTATTGCCACAAAAGTAGAAGGCTACTGGCATGGAGGAGGGGTAGGGACTGGGGTAGGTGTGGTTCGTTGGGGTGGTGGGATAAAAGTTTGAAGGGTGGAGTGAATGGAGTTAAGGCTTGTTTGGATGGAGGCCTAGTTTTCTGTTTTGGTATGGATTTGGGATTGGAGAGAGGTTAGGAGGGAAATTATTTGCGTTAGAGGGTCAGGTATGGCAGGGGTTACAGGTTGGGTTAGAGCATCAACTTCTCCGATTATCTCTCTTTGCGTGTTATAAAATCCTCTAGCACTTGTTCTCACTGGCCTGAATGTAGAGTGATCTACCCCTATCTTCGTTGCGGTTCTGAGAGGGCACACATTCAAAGCAGACCCGTTGTCTATTAACTACAATGGAATCACCAGGTTCCCAGTTTCTACAGTGATGTTGAGGGGTTTAGAGTAATTGTTTCCCTCATCCGGTAAATCAACATTTGCAAAGGAAATGGCATTGGGAGCTAACACTTGCTCGATGATCTGTCCCACCTCATCCGGGGTTACTTGGATAGATACATGTGCAACTGTTAAGGCTCCCATCAAAGCTTGGAAATGAAGCGGTGATGTCATTAATAGGTCCCAGACTGTGATGTGTGTGGGCACCCTTTTCAATTGTGTTTCGAGTATGTGCTCTAGGCTCCTTTTTTCGAAGGGGTTTAAAGCTGTAAGTTCTTTCTTCTCTTCTGGCTAGGCTGGTGTTGGTACTTCTGGTTGCCTTGAGATTCTTCCTAATTGAATGACGAAATCCATTGACCCCTCTCTACCATTGCGTGCATTGATATCTGTCTGATTGTAACTGAGCGAGACTTGATGGGGATCGTAGCTTAGTCCTGGGATTTTGAATGGAGCGGATATAGGTCTCAAAGGTGCTTGAACTGGGGGATTGGAACGGGTGGACAACACTTGGTTAACCTCTGTTGGATAGATCGAGGAGTGGTGAAAATGGGCCACATGGGGTTAGTGGGGATTGCGAATGGCTATATTGGGGGTAGTGTGATAGGCGTAGGCCATTGATAATTAATCGGTGCCGAAGGGGGATATGGGGTAAATTCAGCCATCAGGTAATTGGTGGGGGCTGCTGCCGTGTATAGTTGATACGAGTTGGTTTGGGCATAGCTGACGAGAACTGGTGATGGAAAATATGCCCTTAAATGTAAGGGTTCTGTCGGTGGTGCGGGATTAGGAAAGTAATTGGCCAAATTCAGGGGCTTGAATACTCCAATGCTTCTATCCTCTTGATCTCTCTGCCATAGTATTATAAAATCTTCCCAGGTGTGAATATACTTTGAAGGGTCGAACTCCTTATGATCCTCCTCTATCATGCTGACGGTCGGCCTTGGGCATGCTCCACCTAGTGGATGTGGTGGTAGCGGTAGCTGATGTATATTAGCATGTTGGTTGGCCTGGGGGAATACTAGAGGAATGATCTTGTCGACCTCTATTAAGTCTTGTATCACATGCTTCAAAGGGAAGTAGCGATCAGTTGGGTGGCTCGGTCCTTGATGGAAATTACAATGGGTATTGGGGTCCTAATTCCTTGGGATCAGATTTGGTGGAGGTCGTGGTTGGAGTACAGTGACCAAGACTTTTTCAATTAGCAAAGGTAGAAGGACATTCAAGGACTGCCCTAAAGGTTTAAAGACTCGATCAAAATGGGCCCTTCTCTGTTCCGGGTCATTTGTGCCCCTTGTCCATTTTCGGTCCTCTGCATTGGCTCGCTTCTAGTTGGGGTTGGCTGTGCTGCTGTTGAGCACTGAAAAATACCACTTTCCACCCCTTAACCTGACATTTAATAGACATTTAAGCTAGTTAATAATGACTTTTAAGTGTGTTTTTGTAAATGATAAGAAACTATAGCTTAGTGTTGCAATCAATCTTTTTAGTGCCAAGAAGAAGGAATTTTGTGTTAAGCTGTGGAGCTGATGGAGTTACAATGAATGCACCACGGTGGTTCACACCATTGGGGCTACTTAGCATGCTTCGGGGTCCTTGATGTCCTGCTGAGAGAGAGAGATTGAGCTCAAAGTGTATGGAGTGCTGCTGCAGTGAATTTAAATGGAATAGCTGTTGAGCATGTTGTAGCTGTAGCAGACTATATAAAGAACACATTCAGCATTACATCACACTGCACCTTCAGCAGCTCAAGTAAAACACCAGCAGCTCAAGCATTTTATATGAGCAGTAATATAGTAATTTTTATGAGACACAACAGTTGAAAGCAGCTAACTTAGCAGTTCAAGTAAGCAAGTCAAGATTAAAGCAGTTGCATAACTGCTGCTCTGATGCATTCAAATTCAATCTGCATGGCTGCTGCACCAACCTGCCATGCAGCTTCAAAGCCTTACACTAGCGCAGCGGTAGACTTGAACCACACAAGCTACAATGATGGAAGCTAGCCATCTTCACTAACTGCAATTGCTGAGGCATACTCAAGCTGCTGTAAATGCTGCAGAACCATGCTCAAGAACTGCAGATCTGAGTCCCACAAGATGAAGATCTAAAGTCAGCAGTTGCTGTTGAGTAGTTCATGCACTTAAAAATCTATCCTTATGAGCAACTGCTGCAGCATTGAAGCCATTCCAAGCTACATAAGTAATGCATTCCACTTATAGAGGAGTTGCTGCTGCTACCCCAACGCAGATGAGTAGCTTGTGACATGAAGACTTGAAGCACAACTGCTGCTATTTCAGAACTCGAGTAGTTCATTGCTACAACACACAAGCTGTCGAGCAGTTGTTGAAGCCCCACACTCATCTACTCGAGCACTTACCTGAAGCCAGCACCCACCTCGAGCAGTTCTGAGTCTTCAACACATACATGTCGAGCAGCTCAAGTAGGCACAACAACTACAGCAGTCCAAACTCGAGTGGACCTCGAGCTGTTCATTTATTCAAGCTTTTACCTACTCGAGCAACACTTATGAGGAACTCGAGCCTTTCACCTAACCACTCGAGCTGTTGCAATGATAGAGTGCTGAAGGCTTTAAAGCATCTCGAGCAGTTCAATGTTGGGCATTAAGGAACTCGAGCAGTTTCATTTCATCCACTTAAGAAGAAGTAATGCACTCGAGCACTTTAATGTGTTGAGTTACAAAACTCGAGCAGTCCATAATCCCTACACCAGCCTGTCGACCACTTTAAAGTACACATTTTTATCCACTCGAGCAGCTTAAATAGGCTATTTTTCAGCCTATCGAGATCCTCTCGAGGTGCATATTCTGAAGCTGTCTGAAGCTACCAGCCTCTTAAGAACTGCTCGAGATGAAAATCTGAAGCCCATCTGCTTGAGGCACGGATTCCAGCAGTGGACTTCAACACTCCAAGGGTATTTTTCAGATTCCATAACTTCTAGGGCACGCATCCGAATGTACTTAATTGTCCCAAACTTCCCCAAAGCATCCCTTGGCTGAAAATAGGTCACGACAGCAGCTCCAAGCATCTTATTTCTGATTGGCTAATGCACACCAATGCTATTATGGATTGTATAAATATCTGAAATCTGTTTTATCAAATCATCCAGATTAGCTGGATTAGATCCAGAATAGTTGGATCGAAGTTTTGTTCAGGGTTAGGGTTAGGGTTTTAGTTTCCTTTTTCATTTTTTTTCTTCTTTCCTTAGCACAGCAGCATTGCTAGGATAAAGCTTTGCAGTAGCTAGGTTCATTTCAAATTTGTAATCGGTTTTGTATAAACATGAAGAGCAGTTTTGGGAGTTTGCACTGACTGTTGCCTTGTTGGAAAATCATTGTAAGTCATTTTTAGGCAATGAAATGCCAAGTTTAATGCTCCATTTAATCTTTATTTTTTATATTAATCACATGAATCTATATGGGTTTTATGCACCTATGATTGCTTGAGCTTGTAGCCCTGCTACCATGGTGGCAGTAATAGTATTCTTGTTCTTTCTCTAACCTCTGGGATAACCTGTGACCATTCTAGTGGGCAGGGTATAGCCCTAAGGATGTCTGAATCACAAGGTTGAGATAGATTCTTTTTCTCTGCACTTAAGCTTGTAGCCAAGTGAGAGACAACTATAACCCAACTTCCCCTCTGTTTTGGAATCGCATAAATAGTTAATAGACCTGAGATCTTGCACAGATTGCAGACTTGTGAGCTGGGTCATTGCAAGCCTTTTTATAGCAATGACAAGCTGAATCTAAGTCCCCATTCAGCCTGAGATTTCTTATGGTCTCCACTTGATTTTCACAGGCTGTTTGATCCTATGGATGCATGAGCTTGCAGCCTTACAAACATAGTGTCTGCACTAGTTTTCCTGTTCTGATTTAATCCATTGACTGAAGGAAATCTCTGGGATATTTTGTGACCGTTCAAGTGGACAAAGTACATCCCTAAGATTAGTTCATGCTTCTAGGTTAGGTTAGACTCTTCTACCTTGCAGATGTGCTTGTAGCCATCTGATAGACTGCTACAGATTCATCTCTTGAACTGAGTTGGAGTACTGATTTACCCACAGCTGCTTACTTCTCATTCTTTTTACTTTATTTTATCACACCATCATCATCCTTCTTCTTTCCCCTTATGTAGCTGTAGTTTATTTCTATTTTTAGTTTAGTTATGACACTTAAATACCCTCTCTTTACCTTGATTTCTAGTTTAGGTTTAGAGTTGCCAGATTTGTAGCTAGATCTAGAGATTTACTATACAACCCTTGCGGTTTAGATCATCACTCCCTATGGGACAAACTCTTATTAAAACTTGCTACAACAGGCCCTGTATCTTGCAGGCTATGTTTAGATTGCTGTTTTGTGCTATTTCACTCAATTTCATTTTACTTCCCTTTCTAATTTGTGTTTGCTGCCATATTTTACCATCACACCTTTTAACAAAAATAAATGCACAAGCAAACTAACCAACAAGTTTTTACCTTGAACTGAAATGGAGTTACGCTGGTGTTGGGTCGTATATTTACGACCGTTTGTATATCCACCTTCGTTCTCCTATCATTCCTTTGTTCAGTGAACCTTCGAACTCCCCTGTTTATAATTTTATTTAACCATTTTTCTCTTATGGCATCTTCACATCGGTTGGCATTTCTCACTAAGTCAGCAAAATTGGACTGCTATTGGTATACCAAAAAATCTGAGATGACCGGCAGGGAGGTTTTCGAGTTCATCTTGATTTTCTCATTATCGAGTATCCTGTTCCTGACCTGGGCTGCCAATGCCCTCCATCACCCCAGGTAGTTGTTGAATGCTTCATCGGGTCTCTGCTTTAGCCAGGCTAGATCTGACTTGCGGGGTTGATTGTCTATGTTGTTGACATACTATTCTTGGAACAGGTGGGTCACATATTTCCATGTTTTGATCATGGAAGGTTCCAACGATGTCAACCGTCTCAAAGTCGGGCCCATAAGGCTCTTCTGAAGGACTTTTATGAGCAAACACTTATCCCCTCCATACTGGCACATGTCCCCGCAGTAGGACTTGAGGTGTGCAATGGGTTTGCCCATGTAGTTGTATTTGTCGAAGACTGGCACTTTAAATTTTGGGGGCAAAGGGACTTTTGAGAATAGGCATAAGCCAGAGAAGTTTGTGGCATGGATTTCAGCTCCACCCATCTATATTAACTATTTTTGGATCTTGTCCATTTGCTCTTTCAAAAACTCTGACGCTTGGGAAGATGGGATCATCCTTTCAACAAGTGGTCTCCATTCACTTCGGGTTGCCGGTGGGTTGGTGATTATGGGTGGTAGGCAGTTGAAGCTGGTGAATGCCCCTATATTGGTGATCAGCCACATAATTTGCCATTATATCACCCTTAACTTAGTAGTGGTAGGACTTAGTTTGCTACTAACGAGATATTGATGTACAGATATTAAAGATGAGCAGTAAATCAGAACCCAAATGTTAATCTTTATCAAAATAAACTCAAAAAGTATTAAGAAAAATGATTGAGCGAAAAAAGACGATTTGCTGCTACTGAAAGTCAAAAAATTATAATTTATGATTCTTCAAAAGAGATAAAAAGAGACAAGAGATAAAGTATAATCCAAAGAATCTTCAACTATGAGGAAGCCTGCTGAAAATAGAAAATCATGATTAACAATTTTCTAAAGAAGCTATGAAAGAAGGAATCACTATTTACGATTTCCTAAAAATAGAAACTTTCCTACTATTGTTGCTGTTGCTGATCACGTGAGAACTATCACCGCCATATCTAGAATTAGAAGACTCCTGCAATTAGAAGTCTAATGAACCATAGATCTAAGAAAGTTGATAAAGATTTAATCCAAAGGACTTTGCTGCTGCTCGATAAAAAACACTCTAGAAGCGCATCAACTAAAGGAAGTAAGGAAAGATGAAATTAGTAATTAGAGTTATATTAGGATACTTTTATTTTTAGTAGTTTCTTTTATTAAAACTAGATCTCTGTAAACCGACCCCTTATGATTTATAAAAAGAGGGCTCGACATAGGAATAATCATCGAAGAATTTCAGCATCAATTAACGCCCGAGGTTAGATTTTCTTCCGATCAGTAGTGTATACTAGTTAGAGTAGATTAGATATCAGAGGTTTCTGAAGAGCAATTGACGACTGTAATTGAGGGCTGAAGATTAGTGTAGATATCTTTAATTTCTCTGGAGCAATTGATGACTGTGGCTGATGGGTGAAGGATATATTTTACTTTGCTTTCTAGATTAGATTTTCTTTGCTTTGTAAATATCTCTAAGTTTTAATTTGAATTGATGACTCAGGTTAGAATTTGCATATTTGTGTAACGGTTTTTACTTTTTCATCTTTAGTTTGCTAGAGTTTGATTGATGCTCAAATTGCTGATTAATTATTGATTAAATTAAATCTGTATTGATAGGATCTTAGACTTGATTGACGACCAATGCTAGGAGACTAGAAATATGGTGTAATGGTACTATTTATTTTCATAAATATTCGAAAGTTGAAGATTGAGATTGTCAACCTTAATCTGAAGAAGGATGATTAGGATTTATTTTTATGCACTTTAGATTAGAAAACCATTCTTTTATTCATACTTCTCCAGTAGATTAGGAATTCTTGAAGATATATAGTAGTTTTTAATATAGGGATTTAGATATAAGATAGAAATAGGAATTAATAAGATAATGAACTTCCTCGTGGGAACGATCCTATACTATACTATAATTTCTATTGTGCCCTTACATTAGGTTAAGACTTGAATTTAATATAATTATAATACACAATAATAAACCATGTCAAGTTTTTGGCGCCGTTACCGGGGAAGCAGATGTATCTAACTCTTTCAAATTTTTATCTACTATTTTTATCCTTTTAGAAACAAATATTTATCTTTCTCTTTTTATATTTCTTTATATTTGTATTTTTCTTTGATCACTTCTGAAGCTTTTACAGCTTTATTCAGAGTAGCAGATCAGAACTTCAACACTTTTGATGGCAATAAATACTAGAGGCTCAGATTCGTTTCTCTCCCTGCTTTAAAATATATATATATATATATATATATTTATAACTAAGATTTTTTTTAGACATGCAAGGCCATAGTTACCCGTTCTGGCCAAGCTACCAGTCACCTTATGCTCCCGAGGAATACTCGATTAACCCCTTTTATCCAACAACAACTGAGCAGATCTTTGCTGCTCAATGGGGAAGTTTCGAGTAGTTCTTCAATTCTTAATGGGGAAACCATTATGATTTTTCAGGGATAACCCAGCAAGACTACCCTTATGCATATCAACAATATTCCTATAATTCCCAGCCAATATATGCCACAGATTAATTTTCTGACCAACAATCTGTCACAGACGATGATGCCTCTGTTGTTCAGATTCTTCGAGATCTGCAGCAACACGCGCACCAACACTCTAAAGAATTATCTCAACTTTCCCAAATTTCCCAAGATTTATATTCTTGTTCCCAGACTATTGCAAACCTAGGAACTAAAATTGAATAGATTGCTACACAATGGGAGGAAACATGGAATAATGAAGGATCATCACCACTAGTGATCAACTTAGGGGGAAACTTGAGTGATGAGATAGTAAACAATGCTACACCCCATGCCCAAGCTATTCAAACTTTACGAAGTGGTAAGGTTGTGGATAACAAAGTAGATATGCCTAAACCAATAGACAACCCTGAACCTTAGAAAAAGGAAAACGATGTAACAAAGGATAACCCACTGCCAGAAAACAAAGAAAAATTAGAAAATAAAAAAGGGAGTGATGGCGCGCCCACACCTGTAACTAAAGCACCCTATGTACCAAAGTTACCATTCCCTAACGCCTTTGGTACACCATCACCTTTTAGTAAAAATCCAAAAAAACTAGTACTCACAGAAATCTTCAAGGAAGTGAAGGTTAATCTACCTCTATTAGAAGCAATCAAACAAGTCCCTGCCTATGCACGATTTTTGAAAGAGATGTGTACGCAAAAATGAAAATGGTGAAACAATGTCTTGCAAAAAGTTTTCTTAACAGAGCAAGTGAGCTCCGTCTTTGTGACAGCCTGGATTTCGGCACCATGAAACCCGTGCCGTTAGCGGGCTAGCGCTAAGGCCAAACCCTGAATGAATTACATATCATCTCATTGCATAACGGAAACAAAGTAGAACCATACTAACGAACTCACATAATAGAATACAGAGAAGGTATGTATTAGTTCTATCAAAAGCTCAAAATGACGGTTCTAATTCCATATGAATACCTATGGAAAGAGAATCGACGAGAACCACCGGTAAGGACCAATCCTTACTAAAACATGGTTCACCGAAAAGAATTAAGTTACATTTATCATCCAAAATAAGTATTCTTCACATCATCTCAAATCCTAATCTCTCAACTTAAGGCCAGATATATTTGACATCGCACAAAGAAAACAACGCTCAGGGGGAAGTTCTTCTAGATCCTCACCAAGTGATAACTCAGGATCCTCCCTCTCCAAGATCTCTGTTCCAATGCCTTCACTTGAACCTGTGACATTTAGTCGAAGAATGAGCTTCATCCAAGCTCAGTAGGAAAAAACTCAAAGCATTCTTATTATGACATCAAACATATATCTCATGGTATAATGAAATAAAATTTGTCAGAACATATGCACAGTATGATTATTGTAGCATGAAAGACACATGCAATACTTGTTTGAAATTCATAACACATGTTCACATTTTTATTCCCACATATGAAAAGAAAACTTAAAAGTATTTTAGTTAAAACATTTGAATGAGGAACTATAGCCTCAAGCCCTCGATGGAATACCCACCATCGTCACTCATATGAACCATTTTCACATATATCCAAGGTCTCATAAAGTTGGACACTTGGCCGAACATAATTACCGTTATACGGTAGGAGTTACAAAGCACATAGCACAAAGGGTGTACGGATTGGCCGCCGTATCGGTCATGGATATCCTACCGCGTTAGTCACGATTATACCGCCGTGACGGTTGGGTATTCACATAACCTTAAATCGAAGTGCCTACATATAGCTTATCTCCATGTAAAGTGATAATTATAGTTTAGCTCAAAAGTTAGAATGAAATGTGAAGATCACACACATATACATAAATTGGAATGAATCTCAAAAGATTCCATACTTCTTACGCAATTCAGAAACATGATGATATGCATGCCTTTTCAAATTGGAGTTAAAAATAAAATTCATATGATTGCATCAAAATTTGCATCATAATGTAATAAATGCACATGATATCAAGTGTTCCCTACCTCAAAATCTTAACCCGCACGCGCTCAATCCGCCGCTTGGATTTGTCCTTTGTCACACAACACTAGGTCACCTAAACATATAAAATCCATGGTTCACACATTAGAACGATACTAAACATACTATGACAACTCCCCTCAAAATCTCACAGTCAAAACGCACCACCGAATGCAATTCCTCTAGGAGACAATAATCGTGACTCCGAAGTTGGAAACAATTTAGGTAATGCCTTAGAGGCAGAAAATCAAGCGGGGAATAACATAGGGAGTAACTAGCAACTGCTTGAGACCATGGTGAATACCGTGGCAATTCTGGATGAGAGAAGGCAGCCATCTAGTTTTCAAGATGTTCGGAGACTGAGACAGCATAGCTTTTATGGGAAATCCAATTCGATGGAGGCCAAGAGGTGGTCAAATCAAATTGAGAAGGTACTGCAGCAAGTTCACTGTACAAAAGAAGACAAGGTGAGTTGGGCTTCATTCGAACTTGAGGGTGAAGTGGGCCCATGGTGGAAATCGGTTGAGAGAACACGAGCTTCAGGGATACCCTGGACTTGGAAAGAATTTACTGCAACCTTCTATGAGAAATGCTTTTCGGCAACCGAGAGCCGCCGATTGGAAATCCAATTTGCAAATTTGGTGCAAGGTCAAATGAGTGTGCGAGAATATGAAACCAAATTTAATTGTTTATCACAATTCGCACCAGCATTAGTAGCCACAGAGTTGATGAAAACACAGAAATTTGAGTACGATCTCAAACCAACGATCAGAGGAAGGATATCATTGTTCGAGGCAACCGCTTACGAGAGGGTAGTGAGATTGGCCCTCATTGTGGAAAGGGACATCGAGGATCTATATAAAGCAAGAGATGAACAAGCAAGAAATAGAAAAGCACAATATCAGACAATGAGTGCGGAGGAGGCCAGCAAGAGGCCAAGGTATTTGATGCTACCACCGTCACAACCTATCCCTACGACATCAATGAGGTCATTTGATCTGGAAGTTTTGCCACCTCTACCCCCAAGACCTCCAAGACCTTTCAATTCATTAGCCACGATAAACACGGGTGTAGCAAAAACACAACCAACGGCTTCTCTTACTGCTTCCTCCACACCATCAATTGCATGTGCGAAATGTGGGAAACCACATAAGACCTAGGAGTGCTAAAAATCTATAGGGGCCTGTTTTAAATGTGGACAGATAGGGTACCGCGTTTGAGATTGCTCAGAGATGAAAGGTATTGTAAACACTACAACACCAAATCTGAGGTCTACACGACCCATGATACAAGGCCGGGCATATGCAGTTTCTGCACATGATGCCAAAGCCAACAATGAAGTCATCCAAGGTATGATTTTTCCTGGGATTGTCAGTTTATTTTCTCATATTAAAAAGGTTCATAAATAGAAAAATCCCTACAATCATTGTACTTCATACCATAACACGTCATATATGTGACTAATTTCATAGTGTCTGTTGAATCTAGGTGTCATCCGCTTGAGCAAAGAAAGTGATATATGTAACCACAAGGCACTGGTGTTGATAGACTCGAGGTCTACACACTCATTTATTACACCAAACTTTGCCACAGAGATAGGCTTCACACCAGAGCCTTTAGACTTTATCTTAGCCATCTCTACCCCAATGGGAAACTCGATCAGAACGGAAACTGTGTGCCAATCAGTCATCGTCACCATGGCTCATTGCAAAAAGATGACTGATTTGATCTTGCTTGAAATGCAAGGATTCGATGCAATCCTTGGCATGAAGTGGCTAACCAAACTGGGAGCTAAGGTAGATTGCCTAGAGATGGTAGTCACTCTCTACCCCAAGTGGAGTAAGCCATTCAAATTCATTGGCATTCGACTAGTCGCCGTGCCTTTCATATTCGCAATTCGAACCAAATGATTAATTAGTAAGGGATGTCAAGGATACCTTGCACTTATACAAGGACAAAAGGACCTGAAAGTTGACATTTCCGACATCCCGATTGCCTGTGAGTTTCCTGATGTCTTCCCTGAAGAGTTACTGGGCTTACCACCAGATAGAGAAGTTGAATTTACAATAGGCATAACTCAAGCCATGGAACCAGTGTCAAAGGCTCCATATTGAATGGCACTAGTCGAGTTGAAAGAGTTAAAGGAACAATTGTAAGAGTTACTCGATAGAGGACTTATTAGGCCCAGTGTCTCCATGGGGAGCACCGGTGTTGTTCGTCAAGAAGAAAGATGGGTCTATGTGACTGTGCATCGACTATAGGTAACTAAACAAGCTGACAATCAAGAACTGATACCTGCTTCCCAGATATGATGATCTATATGATCAGTTGTAAGGAGCAAAGTTCTTCTCCAAAATTGATCTGAGGCCGGGTTACCATCAGATGAAAGTAAAAGCTGAGGATATTTCGAAGACAGCTTTTAGAACCCGATATGGCCACTATGAGTTTCTCGTCAAGCCATTCGGATTAACCAACACGCTCACATCCTTCATGGACCTCATGGACCAAGTATTCAAGCCTTATTTGGATAAGTGGGATGTTGTTTTTATTGACGACATAATCATTTACTCAAGGTCGAGAGAAGAGTATGAACAACACTTAAGGTTAGCACTCCAGACATTGCAAAAATCACAGCTATATACAATGCTTAGTAAATGTGAGTTCTAGTTAGAATAGGTGAGCTTACTTTGGCATGTTATATCAGAGGCTAATATAGAAGTGGACCCTGCAAAGATAGAAGCGGTAGTAAAATGGGAGCAGCCCAAGACTGTAACCGAAGTTTGTTGTTTTCTGGGGTTAGCCTGATACTGTAGAAGATTTTTTGAAGGGTTTGCAAAGCTAGCTAAACCACTTACGCGTCTTACAAGGAAGACTTCTAAATTTCAGTGGACTGAATCAAGTGAGCAGAGTTTCTAAGAGTTGAAAAAGAGATTGACCTCTGCACCCGTACTTACCCTACCATCAGGCAGTGGGGGATTCTTTGTGTTCAATGATGCTTCCTACAATGGGTTAGGCTGTGTATTAAATCAGCATGATAAATTAGTCACTTATGGGTCATGACAGCTGAAAGATCATGAGAAAAACTACCCTACACATGACCTAGAGCTTACAACAGTCATTTTTGCTTTTATGATATGGAGGCATTACCTCGTTGGAGCCTGAAATACTTATTTACCCAGAAGGAACTCAATCTGAGGTAAAGGGGATGGATGGAATTTCTCAAGGACTACGACTTCACCATCCAGGGAAACAAATGTGGTAGCTGATGTGCTTAGCCAAAAATCATTTGCTCAGCTGTCACACCTTGTGGCTAGATTACACCGATGGAAACTACTTGAGGACATAATCTCAGGTGACACTCAGTTTGAAGTGAAAGAATTGAGAGCACTGTTAGCCAATGTCAAGATCAAATCAACCCTCTTCGATAGGATCAGAGAAAGCCAATTGAAAGACCTAGAACTTATGGCTATCAAGTGGGGTATAGACAATGGAAATCAGCGAAAATTTTCTATCAAGGATGACGAATCATTATTGTTTAGAGGTCGATTATGTGTATCGACCGATAGTGAATTACAACATGAGATATTGGAAGAAGCCCATAGATACATATATGCTATACATCCGGGTTGCACCAAAATGTACCACAACTTGAAGAACTTTTGATGGCAGGGGATGAAGAGAGATGTCGCAGAGCACGTAGCAAAATGTTTAGTTTGTCAGCAGGCTAAAGTCGACCTTAGACCCCCATCTAGTCTATTGCAGCCACTACCAGTGCTCGAATGGAAATGGGAAAATATTTCTACGAATTTTATAATCAGGCTGCCAAGGACACAAAAAGGATACAACATAATTTGGGTAGTTGTCAACTGCATAACCAAATCTGCAGACTTTCTATCGTACAGTACATGATACCCGCCAGCGAATTAGTCAACTTGTACTTGAAGGAGATAGTAAGACTTCATGGCATACCTGCGAGCATAGTATCAGATCAGGACCCACTCTA
The DNA here is from genome assembly GCA_021018995.1 of Chloranthus sessilifolius. Lineage (NCBI taxonomy): Eukaryota > Viridiplantae > Streptophyta > Magnoliopsida > Chloranthales > Chloranthaceae > Chloranthus > Chloranthus sessilifolius. The sequence goes on from CM037591.1 coordinate 74,433,033, forward strand.
TACTTCTCAATTCTAGCAGTGATTACAAGAAGGGATGGGTTCTAAATTAGAATTCAGCTCAGTGTTTCACCCTCAAACCGACGGACAAATAGAAAGGGTGAATAAAGTAATTGAAGACATGTTACGGGGCTTGTATGTTGGACTTCCAAGGATCATGGGACAAGCACTTACCCTTGATCAAATTTGCATACAACAATAGTTACCAGGCAACCATCGGCATGGCTCCTTTGGAAGCACTCAATGGTCGCCGATGCATGTCTCCACTCAACTGGGAAGAAGTCGGAGAGTGAATTGTTGGGCCTGAAACTCATAGGGAGCACCAATGAAACTGTTCAACTCATACGTTAATAACTAAAAGTTGCTCAGAGCCGGTAGAAGAGTTATGCAAACCTTAAGAGGTCAAGCTTGGAGTTCCAGTTAACCTTAGTGTACAATACTGTCTTTTGCTTTAATGCAATATGTATAGTGTTAACAAACATGCTCTTTTCAAGTTAGAGATCATGTATTTGTAAAAATCTCATAGATGCGTGACATGATTTGGCAAGCAAGGAAAGCTCAGCCCGCGATATATTGTCCCTTTTGAAATCTTGGGTCGTGTTGGCGAAGTGGCCTATCACATAGCTTTACTGCCACAATTGTCTAGCATCCACGATGTGTTCCATGTGTTGATGCTATGAAAGTATGTGAGAGATGCATCACATGTGTTGGACTATCATCCAATCAAAGTCCAGGAAGATTTAATGCTGATTGAAGAACTGCTCAAAGGCTTGGACTGCAAAGAGCAGATTTTGAGGACAAAGCGTATTCCACTTGTCCTAGTCCAATGGTGCAACCATTCTAACGTTGAAGCGACGTAGGAACAAGAGGCAGAAATCAGAGAGCAATACCCGAGACTATTTCAATGAGGTTAATCACATTAGCATGTCATTATAAGAACCATTGAAAGAAACCATATATGTGTAACCACTAACAATTTGGCAGTAAGCTTAGGACTCCATCTGTCACTGCCACATATATACATTGTTCAAATTTAGTATACTGAACAATTGTTTGTAAATTACATCCAAAGTATAATAATGCTAATGGAATAGGAAGAATGTAGCATAATTAGATGATTCAAACGCTACTCAAATTTCATAGAACATCAGTCGAATGACCTGACCATCACATAGGAAAAACTCTCACGACATACTGGTAATAGCTAGTACAAGCTTGGATCACAACCAACCAATATCCCCTACATTGTGAGCCAAAATAGACCAAAATAGAACAAGTCTGTTTAGTTACCCTCACCGCAGCAAGATTGGAGCTCGCCGCGGTGAGAATTTAAGGTCTTCATGGCGACTGATGTGTGTTTAAAAGGGGGGCCCGACCCTTGTTTTGTCATTTCAGAGAATTTAAAGCCTGGGGTCCTCTCTCATTTTCTCTCCCGTGTGAACCAAGACCTTTGGCATTCAAAATTTCTCATTTTCTTGCACCGAAACTCTCCAAATTTGAGGATTGATGTGAACGACCCTTCACCCAATCTGATTCCCTCGTTCTGAGCTATTTCGAGGTAAAAGCCCTAATTTTCTCCGTGCATTTTCAATTCATCGTTATATGGCTCCCAGGTCGACATCATTGGCAAGATTGAAGGACAAGGCCTCATCAACTGCCACTCCTCCTCTGTTATGGGAACAACCCAACCCATGGTGGAATGCCAAAACATTTGAGTCTGAATGGTCTTTTGACTAATTATATTTCAAAAGTGATGAAACACTTCATTGGTCGATTAACTATCTAGAAATGGCCAACATGATGACCTTGCTCAAACCATTCCACGGGCATTACTATCCGCGGATTGTCTAACTCTTTTACCAGAACCTCGATGTTGAGCAAGATGGAAGTCTCAGTACCACCATAGACAACCAAATCTTTAAGTTTGATCATGATCTCATAGCCACTGCTATGGAGGTCCCGTTAATGTATCGAGAAAACTAGGGATTACAACCACCAAACCTAGAGAAAAGTGCCCTTTCACCAAATAGTCACAACTATGACTTGCGGACAGCATGGGTTGGGTCAATCTGTGAAGAGGTCACAGTTACCATCCGAAATGTGGTGGATTGACATCATCTTCCGAAGTAATCTTTATCCTTCGAGAAAGAAAGAAAGAGTGGGAGTACTACTGCAAACTCTATTCACAGTTTTTGAGGATAAATGGTTTGATGCTGCCGATGTAGTCATTAATTGCCTGATTCATGCCCACAACCGAATGTTGGAGACGAGAAAGAAACCATCGAACATCATGCCGTACATGTACCTCATATCATGACTTGTTGAGGACTACCAAGATGAGGTTGGTAACTATAAGATACAGGCGGATGAAACACGCTTGACTGATAATGTCAAGCCTTTTGGAATTGAAGAATGGATATCGACCTAGAAGAAGTTGAATATGAGGGTCCGGACTCTACCACAACCACCATTTTCCCTCTCTGACAGCCCCACTATCTCGCCAGAAATTATCAGCCATATGGATTTCAAGGAGGCAATGCTCATGGACATCATGCATTACTGTTTCCCAAATGATGCCGCTCAAAGGATTTCAAGAGCTCGGGGATATACCTCCGATCATACGAGGAATGCAACAGGATTAGAAGCTGGTTCCTCTTACGCTGGAGCTTGACGCCATGGAAAACAACCTGCACAGACTTCTGGTGAGCTCTTTAAACCTTGACATGTTAATCACCTTTAGAAGATGTTAATTGCTTTAAAGGTCGATAATCTGTATACTCATTTCTTACCCATTTATATTCTGTACAATCATCACAATCTTAATGAAAATTATTATTTGTATGCTACATGAGTAGAACTGATAAATCAAAATAGTTATGTTGATAGCTTACCATCAATAAAAGTCAAAATTCTATCAATGATAGAATCACAATATAGGATAGGACCGAAATTTTTTACTGTAGCTTAGAACACATTGGAAATTGATATTGAATCCCCTATAACCATACATCACACAAATTGTCATCCGTCCCTTGTGACGACATGACGTATGTCAAGATTAGTCACACAACCCCGATACATCTTCTAGATCCCCACTACAGTCATCAATATTCAAGGACGAAAATTTATTTTAGGGGGGGAGGATGTAACACCCTGAAATTTTCCCGAGTCTTTGTGCGCAGTGCAAATGCTGGTACTAAACACTGAACTAATTGTGTCCAATAACCCGGGGTGGGCCAGCCCATCATTATAGAACTATGTGTCAATGGGATAGGACCCTTAGATCATCAGGCCAAAGTTCTGACTGTTAGTCAACAGCCCAAGAATCGGATCGTCAGTTAATAACCAGAGGAAAACAAGACCCGTTAGTTAAAAGACCCATGGCTTAGAACCATTAGTAATCTGGCCCATGGTTTACAACCCAAATGTGTACCCTATGATAGACCCATACACCAGACTATGTATGTTGATTCCACATTGAATCAGACACTCAAGTTATAAGTAATATCCCACACGCATAAGCCATGCATGGACTTGAGATTGATTGAGAGAGTGAGGACTTCCACCTCGTCTTCCACTTGAGGAGCTTCCAACCATTCAATCCCTCCAAACCAACCGATGCCGCAAAGAGATCCTCGCTAGCATGATCTCCACAACAAATCCTCAAACTACAAACCCTTATGATCGAAGAAGGAGATGGTGATCACGTGAACTGTGAGACATATCTTCTACAGAGCTCAGAAACTTCAGATGCGAAGGATCCACTTAAGTTAATTATCTAATCTACGTCTCGTAAGTCTAAATCTCTTGATTTTAGGACTGAATTAAGCCATTTTGGGAATTGCAAGCAAGGGGTTTTCAGAGAACGGACATGTGATTGGCTTCGTAGCCAAGTCTTTCGATTTTGATGTTCAGAAATGTCGCATGCATGACCAAAGATAGATTAAAGACATATTTCACTATTAGAGTATGAAATTAGGATAAACTTTACCATGGACGTGAGAGTTTTGGAAGAAGAAGAAAAAAACATAAGCCTGGTGAGTTCATTTGCCTCGCAACGGTGACATGGAGCCACGTCGTTGTGAGAAATGACCTGAAGCCCTCGCCGCAACGAGAAATTAAGGCCAAATCGCCTCAGGAAAATCTCACCACGGTGAGATGCCTTGCCATATGGCACCTGAGGAGATCACCGTGGTGACATGTAAGCTCGCCAAGGCGAGGTGTCCCCTATTTTGGGATTTGGACTTTTGTGTCCTACTGAGCACTGTGTGTACGCGTCCTGGTCATGAATGATTCAGTAACTATTAGCGTGTGTGCATGGTGTAATGTAGGTTGAATGAGAAGGAGTTTGATAAGGAATTAACCTTGGATTCGGGTGATTTTGCCGTGACATTTTGACACTAAGGAAGGAAAGAACATCTCGTCGAATCCGTGTTTTTCTTGAAGTTCATGCTATTGATGCCAGTAATATATACCGATATTTTCGAGAATGTTAAACAAGAATATTGCCATGTTTGGAAGAGTATAATCCTTGGATTTACATATTTGATTTGCATGTTTTTGCACACGCATCTTGATATGATATTGCATGACTTCGATACGCATTCCAAATTCTATAATTGATTTATGTCATTATTGTCATCTTGTGTACATTATCTTTGATATATTGTGCTGCTTGACTCGATAAGTTCAATTCTTGTTTGTTTGAATCGTTTATATGTTATGTGACTCGTGCCATGTTTCATGTCTCTGTGATTGTAAAATCCGGTTTAAGGGACCCTATTAACTTGCTCAGGGGCTTGATAATGGCTCAAGTGACCCTGCTAACTTGCTCAGGGGCTTGGCAATCTGGCTCAAGTGACCCTGTTAACTTGCTCAGGGGCTTGGCAATCCATCTCGATCCAAGTGACCCTTTTTACGTAGCTCAGGGGCTTCGCTTCTTGAATTGAGTGACCCTATTAAAATAGCTCAGGGGCTTGATGGCTTGGTTTTTTGAATTGAGTGACCTTGTTAACATAGCTCAGGGGCTCAATGGCTTGGTTTCTTGAATTGAGTGACCCTGTTAACATAGCTTAGGGGGTCGATTTCTTGGTTCAAGTGACCCTATTAACATAGCTCAGGGGCTCAATTTCTTGGTTCAAGTGACCTTGTTAACATAGCTCAGGGGCTTGACAGCTTGATATTCGACCTTGTATGTGATTCCTTGCTACACGTTCTAATGATGTACTCTGGATTTGTTCCCGTGTTTCTAATCTGTTCGTTTGATCCTATATGCATTATTTCGAAACTTGATTACTTGCATTCATGAAAGAATAAGTTTGACTTTTAGCTAAAGAATTTCTTGCTTTGACCCTATTTTCTATCTATACATCAAGATTCATGAATGAGAATGATAAATTGTAATTTAGCATTTGTTATCCCTTATTGAGCTTGGGCTATAGCTCATTCCTGACTATACGTCACAACTGTTGGAGCTGATTTTGAGCGTGATCCGGAGCAGGAGGAGGATCCAGACTACAACCCGGAAGAGGAGGGGGATTGCCAGAGGGGCACTTTCCTTAGTGGGTTGAGGGTTGAGAGCTCAGCTATATTTTTGGGTTCTGATAAACGGTACAGTGAATGTGTAATTAAATATAATGGCATATTTTGCTCCACTATTTAGATGAAGGCCGGCCTTCGTCGGTGGATGTATAGTTTCTTTTTGGGCATCTGTATATGGTAGCTAGTTTTGTGGGTTATTTTACCATTTTGGATATTGCTATCGCTCTGTTATGTTTTTGTTTGCGCACTTTACTTTCGCTTTTAGAAGCTTACCATTTTGTGATGGCTCGATCCTTCCTGTTACTTATTGAGAGGCAAGATCGAGCTGTTTGGAAATGATGCTTGCACTGTGATACCATAAAGTCACTGTATTTCAGATCTTGTGTGTGTGTGATCCGATGGCATGAGTTTTGGTAATGAAATCCAGTCGTAGGTGGTATAAGAGCCCTAAGTTTTCACTCTTACGAGTGTACCGAGCTATGCTGCAGGTTAGAAATAATGGCATTAGGTTTAGATATTAGGTTATGAACTGATACTTTAGTCTTAGGACCGATCTGACTTAGCGTTTGCTTGGTCATGACTGGTCAACATGTCTCCTAGAAGGGGAAGACCGAGGATTGTGCACACCAATGGTGTGACTAGTGGCGATGGGATCACCACACCTCCGAATGCAATTCCTCTAGGTGACAACAATCATGCCTCCACGGTTGGAAACAATTTAGGCAATGCCTTGGAGGGAGAATATCAGGCAGGGAATATGTTGGGTTAAAATTGCTTGTACTGTTATTTTATTATTGGAAATGTGGTAAAAATATGGCAACAAAATAAATTAGAAAAAGGGGAGCAAAATGGATTAAAACAGCACAAAAATAGCAATCTATACACACAATCCTACAAGATCCAGAGTTGTTATGGCAAGTTTTGATAAGAGTTTATCCCATAGGGAGTGATGATCTAAAAACCTAAAATTGTATAGTAAATCTCCACATCTAGCTACAGATCTGGCAACTCTAAACCTAAACTAGAAAGCAAGGTAAAAAGAGGGTGTTTTAGGTGTTACAAAACTAAACTAAACTAAAAATAGAAATAAAAACTAAATCTAAAGAAAGGGGGTATAGAAGAATGAAGATGATGTGGTAAAATAAAGTAAAAATATGGAGAAGTAGACAGCTATGGGCTAACTTTCACTGCAAGTCAAATCAAGATGCTGGATTTGTAGCTATCCTTCACTTGGCTACAAGCACAAGTGCCAGGTAGAAGAATCCAACTTAACCCAAAGGCATGAACTGATCTTAGGGCTGCATTTTATCCACTTGAATGGTCACAAAATTTTTCAAGGACTTCATCCAAGCAAGAGTTTAGAGCTGAAATAAGAAAACCATTGCAGACACTATGTTTGTAAGGCTACAAGCTCATGCATCCATAGGATCAAACAGTTCATGAAAATCAGGTGAAAATCATAAGAAATCACAAATTGAATGGGGCATTGAAATCAGCTGGTCATTGCTACAAAGAGGCTTGCAATGACCTAGCTCTCAAGTCTACAATCTCTGCCACATCTCAGGTCTATTCACCGAAAATGGTGTTGTCAAACAGAGGAGAAGTTGGCTCTGCAGCAGTCTCTCACTTGGATATAAGCGCAAGTGCAGAGAAAAAGAATCCAGCTCAACCCTTTGATATAGACTAGTCTTAGGGTTATATTCCATCCACTTAAATGGCCACTGAATATCCCATCGATGTGGTCCAGTCAATGGGTTAAGCTAGAATAGGAAAACTATTGCAGCTACTATGTGTGTACGACTACAAGCCCATGCATCCATAGGTGCATTAAACCCATACAGATCTATATGAAGGACACAAGAAAAATACAATAATGAGGCTTTAAACTTGGCATTTCATTGAATAAAGAGGACTTACAATGATTGGCCCTCTAGGCAGCAATCTGTGTAGAAATCCAAGACTACTCACACTATTATTACAAAACTCGATTGCAGCTTAGAATAAACCTAGCTGCTACAAAGAGTTAGCTAGCATCGCTGCTAAGTGTTATTCACTAAAAAGTACCACTTTTCACCTCTTAACATAGCCTTTGCTGGACTTTGAAGCTGACTAATAACTCTTGTTTAGCTTGTTTTATAGTTAGTAATAACTTATGCAACTTAACACAAAGTCCATGCCTTTGGTGCCAAGAAGAAAGAATCCAAGAAAGAGATGGCAGCTAAGCCAAAGACTGATGGAACACCATGGTGGTACCCACCATGGTGACTTTTTTTTGCATGTCATAATGGACCAGGAAAATCTAGCAAATGAAAGAAGCATAGAGGTGAGTGGAGAGGACTGCAAGAGCAGTAGATACATAGCAGCAGAGGAGCAAATGTGTTATCTCGCACAGTAGAGGTGCTACCTCACGGGGCTAAGCCTGTAGTAGAGTTATCTCGCGCAGCTAATATATGCAGCACAAGAGAACTTGCGATGCAGTCACGCACTTTAGCTACAACCAACAGTCGGTGAATTCGTAAAGCTCTCACACACAAAGCCTTCAAAAATCTAGCTCGCCAAGCTCTCGCGAGGAATAAATCCTATATTAGCCACGTGCACTATCGCGCGAGGCCAGTCTGTATAAAGAACAATAACAAACTTGCAAAGTCCTCACGTGATTAGAGAGGAGAGAGAGCTCCAGAAATGTCCTCGTGTAGTTCTCGTGCATTTAATAGCTCTACCCTTTACCGAGCGAGCTTTGTTATTCCTTCAACAAGAAGCCGAGCAAGATTTAAAGGCATCCTCGCGACACCTTCGTGAGGGAAAATTCTAAAGCTCTGTCGCGCAAGCAAGCCAAGCACTGCAAATTCTTCTGCACGAGTGCATTCAAAGCCAAAGCAGTTGCACGATAATAGAAAGTCCACTTGCACGAGTGAACGACTTTCCAAGCCAAATGCTACCTCGCGAGCACTCTGCCAACCGCGCGAATGGATTAATGCACCAAGGCCAGCCTCGCGAAACTCGAGCTCTCCACTTCTTACTCTCTACTTAGGGACCTTTTGGGGATTTCCTCAGGTCCAGGGCACACATCCCGAGGCCCTAATCTTGAGGCACACATCCCAAGGCATCCAAGGGTTGTAACAATGCCATAGGTATCCTAGGAAATTAGGGTTAATCATCTATTGACTAAGGCTTAGGACTGAGTATTTAAGCTGTACATTATAACTTAGAATTTATCATCCCTCCTTCAACCTCTGTCAACTTTGAGCTCGAGCAGGCTAGGGTTAGGGTTTGATCACCTCTTTTTCCATTTTTTCTTCTCTCTTAGCCCAACACTTGCTGGCTATATCTTATGTAAGCAATTGAGTCTAGTTTTATTAGTTTTGTAATGGGTCTTGTAACCTTTGGGATTTTATGAAGAACTATTGTGCACAAGGCTGTTGCCTTGAAAAATTGCATTATAAGTATTGTGTTGAGCAATAAAATTTGTAGTTTAATGGTTCATTCAATCTGTTAATTTTCTATTTGCCCATAGTTTTGTTTAGGATAAGCATGTATTTAGGATTTGAGCTGAATTGAAAGGCCCATGGAAGTTTAAGCTTGTAGCCCTGGGACCATGGTGGCATCAACAATTTACATGTTCCTTCTCAGACCTCTGTGGTGTGGATAACCTCTATGGATAGCCTGTGACCATTTAAGTGGACAGACTATAGCCCTAGGGTGATTCCAAGCCATAAATCTGAGAAGAATTCTTCTCCTCTGCACTTGAGCTTGTAGCCTTGTGAGAGGTTGTTGCAGGAACAAGCTCTCCTCTATTTTACTTTACCAATATCAGATGTTAGATCTGATTTCTCTGTAGTGGTTGCAGACTTGAAAACTAAGTCATTGTAGGTCCTTTGAAGCAATGACCAGCTGCATTTAAGTCCCCAAATAGCCCTTGAACAACTATGATCTTCACTAGTTTTTCAAGAACCATTTGCTCCCATAGATGCTTGAGCTTGTAGCCTGGCAAACATGGTGTCTGCAATGAGATTAATGATCTAATTTGGGCCATTGGGTGGACATCTATTGGATAGTCTATGACCATTTAAGTAGATAGGTTATAGCCTTAAGATTAGTCTACTCCTCTTGATCGGGTTGGTTTTTTATTTAGTTCATGTGGGTTGATCCTCTCTATTGGATAGTTTGTAATCATTTAAGTGGATAGGTTATAGCCTTAAGAGATCAGGTCAAACCATAAGGGTTGAGTTGGATACATCTTCCCTGTAGATGTGCTTGTAGCCATCTGAGGGACTGCTAAAGAGACGGATCTGAATCTGAGTTACATAGCTGATGTAACCCTAGCTTAACTGCTTACTTCCCATCATTTTATCTTTATTTTAATACACACCATTACCACCTTTTTCATAACCCTTTCTTTAGGATAGGACTGTACTTTATTTCTCTTCTTTTAGTGTTAATTTAGTGTAGTTGTGACACCCAACTCCCTTTCTCTAGAATTGTTAGATCTATAGCTAGATCTGGAGGCCTACTATTATAACTCATTTTGGGTTCTAGATCAATTTCTCTGTGGGGCAAACTCTTAGTTACTTAAAACTTGCTACAATAGCCTTGTATCTTGCAGGTCTGTGATTTGGTATTGTGTTGTATTCATTCCCCATTTTATTTTATTTTATTTTGCTTCCTTTATTTTATCTTTATCATTTTTATAATAAAAAGAAGCAGCAGAGCCTTACCCAACAAGTTTTTGGTGCCGCTGTCGGGGATATTGATCTTTTTAGTAGACCTGAGTTGTATTATACTTCAGTTTAGAAAATTCTTTATAGTTGTACTTTAAATAGAATAAAAAGTACTACTGATTTTTGTAGAATTTTATAGAATTAGACAACAACAGCAGGGAAAAGCTAGAGCTGCAGCTGGAGTTTAGCTAGCTCTGTTTGCACTTCTTTTGCCCTAAGCCTCAGTCCACTTGTGTTGAATTCCCTGTCATTAGTTTAGTTGTAAATCTGTTTAGTTGATAATTTTGTTTGAAAATTTTTTGTATGTTGTGAGCATCTTCTTTACCTACTAATTTTGTGTGTGTATGCTTGGTAGAAGGTCCTTAAACCCTGAGTTGGAACCTCCAAACCCTGAGGTTGAAAGGGTCCTTAGACCAAGAAATGCCACACAAGCCCCTACTATTAGAGCTAAGCCAGCTGTCATGGCTGAGAGGCAAAGAACTCTAAAGGAATACAATGCACCTGGGAATTACACATCTCCCTTTTGCATATAATTCTCTTCGATTGAGGGAAATTATGAAATCAAGTCCTCCACCATTAACATGCTGCCATCTTTTTATGGGCTAAGTAAGGAAGATCCTTATAAGCACATTGACCAATTTTTGGCACTTTGTACCACATTCAATATTGCTGGCCTGGGACCTGAAGCCACAAAACTGAGACTTTTTCCTTTTTCCCTAAAGGACAAAGCCAGCACCTGGCTCTCTAAGCTCCCATCCACTAGCATTCAGTCATGGAGTGACATGCAAAGCTAATTTCTGGCTAAATTATTTCTCATGAATAAAACTAGTCAGATGAGGACAAACATATTGTCATTCATTCAGTCCTCAACTGAAGAGTTTTATGAGGCATGGGAGAGATTTCAAGAAATGTTAAAACAATGTCCCCACCACCAAATTCCACTGTAGCACCTTGTGCAAGCATTTTACCAAGGAATTAATCTCAAATGTAGGGATATGGTGGATGCCTCATGTGGTGGTAGTTACCTCCACAAGACAGTTGATGAGGCATGGGCGTTGTTTGACATTATTGGTGAGAATTCCATGCAGCATGAGTCACTGTCTCGTAATGACAGCCAGACCCCAGCTAAATTGGTGAAAGAGTTCACCCCTAGAGGTGGAATGTATAAAGTTAAGGTGCAAAGTAATTTGAAAAGGAAGGTGGACAATATGAGTTTAAAGTTTGACAAATTAATGAATGTGATGTAGCCTAGGATGGTTGCACAAGTGAAAGAGGCATGTCTGATATGCCAATCTCTCACACATTCACTTCAAGATTGTCCATCAGCCAACCAATTCCCTGATTTACTTATGGAGCATGCCAATACTGCCTAAGCATATGGGCAGCAACCTGTTGGGTACATATGGAGAAACCGCCTAAATTTAAGGTGGAGACAAGATACATACTCTCAGCCCCAGCAGCAGCAGTTGGCAGCTCCATACAGACTTCAGCACCAATTTAACCAAGGTTATCCACCAAGGCAGAATTTTTAGTTGCCTGCCCCACAGCCCAATCTGTTGGTCTTGCCCCCACAACAGCCCAAATGCTCTTCCTTTGAAGAGCAAATGCTGACATCTATGCAGAATTTGGAGAACTTGATCCAAATTGTGAACTCTCATGGGCAAAGCATTAAAAAAATAGAGAACTAGCTTGGTCAAATCTGTAATGCTTTGAACAGGAGAGAGGAGGGCAAACTCCCTTAACCCTTGGCCAACCCTGAAGGGCAGTACATGATTGGAGAAACATCCTCTACCCATAAGGAGGCTAATGCAATCACTACCCTAAGAAGTGGCAGAGTGGTTGACAACTTAGTGGGCAGAGCAGCTGAGGAAGTCATAGAGAGTGAAAATGAAAGAAATGTGAGTATTGAAGAGCCAAAGAAGTCATCCCCTGCTGTGGATCAGTTAGGGAAAAATAAAGGGGCTGATGTTGAGCCCTAATAGCAAATAATAAATGAAGAAAAAAGAAAAAATTAAAAATTTGACCATGATATGGTTAGGCATGCAGCTGTAGCACTAGCAGTCCCACACTTACTATTTCCTCATGAACTTCCTGGTCCATCTTCCTTTGATAAGGGGAATGTCTAGACGGAGGAAATGATGAAGATCTTCAAGTTAGTTAAGATCAATTTACCCTTGCTTGATGCTGTAAAATAGGTCTCTGCCTATGCTAAATTCTTGAAGGACCTCTGCACACAGAAAAGAAAGGCAAGGGTGCAATTGTCTAAAAAGGTTTTTGCTATTGAGCATGTTGAGTCAGTTCTGTCTATTGTCACACCTGAGAAATTACAGGATCCAAGGGTACTTACTATCCCCTTCATAATTGGAAACCATACCTGCTCTCATATTCTGTGTATGAAGAGCTAGGTTTGAGGGAGCTAAAAACCACATCAGTTGTACTCCAACTGGCTGATAGGTCTGAGAGGAGACCTGTGGGAGTGGTGGAGGATGTCTTGGTGGGGGTGGACAAGTTCTACTATCCTACTAATTTCCTAGTTTTTGACATGGACCCTTACAAAAGTAAAACCCCAATTCTTGTAATCCTTGGAAGGCCATTCTTGGCCACTATAAATGCTTGCATACAATGCAGGTCAAGGGTGATGGAGGTGACCTTTGGGAACATGAAGGCCAAATTAAATGTGTACAATGCTACTAGGTAACCTCAGATGGACATTGAGGACTGCTGTGTAATAGATGTACTAGATGGCCTTATGGAAGAAGAATTATCCAATCTGCTGGATTGAGATAATGTTGCTAAAAACATGGGAAGTATTTGGATTATGGTTGAGGAGAAGGCCCAAGTTCTCATGACAGAAGATTGCATCAAAATAGAGTCTTCTGTGGGCCTAGTGCAGCATTACATCTGGAAACCCACATTGCTGCCCTTGCCTCAAACCACCAAGGCACCTTTGCTGCCTCATTGAAAGTCCTCCTGAGCTAGAGCTGAAACAGCTCTCAGACACATTAATGTATGCCTTCTTGGGGTAAAACAAAAAGCTTCCAGTGATTATCTCTTCCTCTCTCACTAGTGAGAAGGAGGAATTATTCAGTGTTCTCAAGAAGCACACAAAGACAATGGGGTAGAAAATATTTGTTCTTGAAGGCATTGATGCCTCAGTTTGCACGCACAAAATTCACTTGGAAGAGGGTGCAAAACCCTCTAGGAGATGAAGAGGAAACTTAATCCTCACATGCAAGAGGTGGTCTTAAAAGAGACAGTAAAATTGTTGGATGAAGGGGTGATTTACCCCATTTCAGATTCAGAGTGGGTGTCACCCATTGTTGGGGATTTCTAGTGTGCTGATTTATTGTGTAATGCTAAAGACAGAATAAAGTCAAAATAAAGGATGGATTCAGCACATCTAAAATATCCTGGACCTGCAAGATACAGGGTCCTTTTGTAGCAAGTTTTAATAAGTAAGAGTTTGTCCCACAGGGAGTAGTGATCTAAACCTAAAGGGTGTATAGTAGACCTCCAGATCTGGCTACAGATCTAACAATTCTAAGAAGAAAGAGAGCTTTTCGGGTGTCACTAGATCTAATTCTACAAAATTGAAATGAAACTAAACTAAGAAATGGAGGAAGATAGATGGTAAAATAAAATATAAAAAGGGAAGAAATAGACAGCCAGGGCCTGGTTTTCATTGCAAAACATATCAAGATCTGAGGAAATGCAGCCATCCTTCATTTGGCTACAAGCACAAATGCAAGGCATAAGAATCCGATCTAGACCGGTGGTTTGGATTCATCTTAAGGCTATGATCTGTCCACTTCAATGGTCACAGATCATCCAATAGATTTCCTCCATCCCTGATTTGGATTGATCTTATGGCTATGATCTGTCCACTTAAATGGTCACAGATCATCCAATAGATTTCCTCCATTCCAATGGCTTCGATCAGAACAAGATAATTACTACAGATGCTGTGGATGCAAGGCCACAGGCACAGACACCCACAAGCATATCAAACCCAGGGAAATCAGATGATCATCGAGAGATCTACCAGTTAAGTGGGTGAGCTGATTAACAAACTCCTCTACACAAATCCAATCGAGAATCTAACGGGACCACAAGATCTTTAGATTTAACTAAGCTTTAAAATCAATAATTTATTGCTTCAAACAAAATAACTTACAATAAACTTGTTCCCAGATCAGTTGTCTGTGCATCAATCCACATTTCTTCATGCCAAAATTACAATTACAAACCAGATCTGAGCTACTATCTAGATCTAATCCAACAGGTTGGATTAGAGAGAGAAGGGGGAAGAGAAAAGGGAAAAATAAAACCTAAAACTAAACCTAAATGAGTTAAAGAGAACTCAGGCTATTCCTTCGTTCCTACTTTCCTTACTGAAGAAAAATAGTAAAATAGATGGGTATTTATACATATGCATCGATCCATGTGCCCTCAGTTGCAGCCAATCAGAAGAGAGGATTTCAGTTTAAGCTTAACCCCTATTTAAGAGTTTCAACCAATCAGAGAAGAGATAGGGATCTGGTTTTATTTATGCCCAGCTGAAGCTAATTTGTTTCTCGCCAACAATTAATTCACACCCATGTGCAGAGTTTTGTGCCCAGCTGATGTGTCTTTGCAGCTCTCAAAAATGCCCTTGCCAGCCATTGATGTTTGCTAATGGAACTCAAGATAATTCCCTGAGATGTGTGGGACATTGGGATGTGTGCCCTAGAAGCATTAGAATCCCTAAAATGTTCCTAAAGTGTGAAACAGATGGTTGGAACCCGTGCCTCGATAGGTTGGAGCTTCAGAACATCAATCTTGACAGGTTCAGGCAACTGTTTGACAGGTTGAATGGGCTTCAAGTGTGCATTCGACAGGTTCATTCAACCATTCGACAGGATGCTCGATAGGTTCATTTTAGCATCAGAACCTCTCGACAAGTTCTCGACAGGTTCAAACAACCACTCGATAGGTTGCGACAGGTTCAAACATCCATTCGATAGGTTGCGAGGTTCAAACATCCATTTGATAGGTTGCGACAGGTTCAATTTTAGCCTTTTTTCAGCACTGTAGCTTCATTTCAGCACATACCAGCTCGTGGGGTTAAACCGACCACTCGAGAGGTTGGATCTTATCATTTTAAACCACTCGAGGGGTTGGTTTTCAACATGAACCACTCGTGAGGTTCACTAAATCATGCATTTAAACCACTCAAGAGGTTGCACCAGCCCTAAACTGCTCGAATTTTTCAAGTTTGCAGCTGTGCTGCTCATGGGCTTCCATCATCAGCTTGAGTAGATAAACTTCAACACTTAAAGTACTCGAGTGCATTAATGTTGTAGCTATAATATGCCACTTAAATTGCTCTGCAGCTGTTCGCATAAAATGCCTTGAGGTGCTGATTTGCTGCTGTCTTCCATCCAAGGTGCTGCCTTGCTACAAACACAAAATGCTATATTATTGCATAGCACCTTATTAACCTTTGGGATTCACCACTCTCTCTCTCAGCAGGTCTTTAAATTCTCCAAAAGCATGCTAAAAAGCCCTAATGGTGTGAACCACCATGGTGGCTTTTCAATAAATCCATCAGCTCCACTGCTAAACACAAAATTCCTTCTTCTTGGCTTCAAAAGCATGTATTGCAACATTAAGCTCTTATTTTGCTGTTATCTATAAAAACACACTTAAAAGATATTATTAACATGCTCAAAGGTCCATCATAGGTCAGGTTAAGGGGTAGAAAGTGGTACAGGTTAAGGGGTAGAAAGTGGTATATTTTAGTGCTCAACACACCCCCAAACCTAACCTTTGCTAGTCCTCGAGTAAAGTGAAATTTAAGACAACTAACCTATGAAATTAAATGCCACTTTTGTAGGGAACATGGGTGCATTTGGCACATGCACCAAGCCTTTTAAACCCCTAGGTGATCCCTAGTGGAGGAGTGGAGTCTCCCGAGGGTTTTTAGTGAAGGTACCTCCAAACTTCTCCAATAAAATCAGTTAATACTCATGCAACATGCTAAAACAAAGTTTAAGTGAAATAAAATAAATTCCACACCATTCCATTCAAATTTTAGAGGATTCTCAGTAGAAAAATCACCAGTTTAAAACCTAAAATTCTGCTGTAATTCCTTCATCATCAATCAGTTCATGTCAAGGCCTTGTGCCTGAAAATTGATGCAGAGTTCACCTTTAATTTAAGAATTCTGTTTTGATAATGCCCCAATCAAATTTGATTTCAGACCCAAATCTTACCAGGGCTGTTCACTCACAACAAAAGTAGAAGGGTGCATCATTTCTTACAGCTCAAGAGCAGTTACAACCCTCAAATAGGACTGCAAGCATGAGCATAGGCATTGCTCTAACTTCTGAAAATTTCTAACTCTTTTCACCATAGATTAAACAAATCCTCATCTCCATATGGCAGCTCAATCCATTTCAGATCAGTAAGGTCTTTTTATTGAGTTGTAATGTGGCTTATGGGTGAAATTTGTAAAGAATAAAAGGGTATAAAAAGGATTCAAATTAAGAAATCAATAAGGTAAGGAGATGATTCATGACTTCACCTTCTTCATTTCAGCACAATTCCATCTACTTTTTGAATTTTCAGATTTGAAGTGACCAGTTTCTAATCCTCTTTTCAATTTTTCAATGAAATGACTTCTCTTTCTCATTCTTTTTGTTTGGCTTTTCTATATATATATATATATATATATATATGTATTTTTTAATGGGTCGGAATGCCACAAATACCACCAACTGTGTCTTTCTTCTCTTTCAACCACTTCTCAAACCAGCTCTACCTTCTTCCATTCCTTCACATTTTCCTTCTAAAATCTCAGAGTGAGGGTTAGGCTGTATCAGGTCACTGAGGTTTTGGGTTCAAATTTTCTGGTTTTCATAAAAAAATTTGGAGCTTTTAAGGCTCAAGTGGTGTGTATCAAGGGCAGTTCAAAGGTGGGACATTTTAAGCTCAAACTGACCAAGGGATGGCCTTCCTTCATGTCCTTAATGTCATGAATGCTGTCAAGCTGTTTCAACTTAGATCTGCCTAACTTCTAGTGATCAAAACTGGATCCAATCAGTCCATAGAGCAAAAAAAATGCTAAGACACTCTTCAAAGAAAATTTTTCAGGCCCAAATCTCACTGGGTGTGGCCTTCCATCAAATTTTTTGGGGTGTATCCTTACAGTTTTCTCTCATTTAAGGTTCACTAAACATCAAATTTTGAAAATTCTTGACATTTGCTTTTTGAAAAATGTTAGACTACAGCTCATTTCAGGTTCAAAAAGTTTTTAGTTTCCTCTTTTTCTAAAAATCAGGTGGGAAATCACTTTATTTTCAAAAACTTTTTTCAACATAGCTGCACTAGCGTTAACTCATTTCATTGGCACACCTGCCATACCCCCAAACCTAAGATGAACATTGTCCTCAATGTTATTCACAGTGAGAAACTAGGGACAGCAAGGTAAAAGAAGAAAGAAATATTAAGTAGAAAAAAAAATAAATTGCAGCGATGTGCAGCAGAAAAATAAAAAGAACAAAACGGAATATATGAGAAGAAAAATAAAAGAACTGCTATGTAAATAAAAGGAAACTAATGCTCATGACAGAAAAACAGTAAAAACAGTAAAAACAAAGTAAGGAACTGAATGCAAAGCTACAAAAACTGAAAAAAATAGAGTTGTAGGAAAACAAAGTTAGAAACAAACTATAATCACCAAAAAAAGGCAAAAATTCAGTATAACTAGGACACATTAATCTAAGAAAGAAAAATCAGCGATCTAAAAATAGAATTTTAAACTAAAATTCCTAAAACAGAAAATCCTAAGAGAAAATCATAAATCCCCTAAGCCCAAAGAAAACCCTAAAAGCCTGAGCCAATCAGATACCTGAGTCTAAGTGATTATAAAAATGATAAGCAGGAATAACATACAGTGAAAAGCAAGATTCATAAGACTGACCCCTATGTTGATGATGTGTATGAATAAAAAAGAATTTCTAAATGATGAAGAATGGGAGCACACATTAAAAACATGATTCATACAACCGAGATCCATTTAATGGTGAAGAAATCTCGAAGGAAAATAAAATCAGTGGCTCCATTGAATATTCCAAACAACATATGATCCATTGCTCATTATCCTACATGATTCCTCAAAATGAAAAACTATGATCTCAGCAGGTCCAGATGGGAAAAATGAATAAAAACAAAGAAAAATAGTCCATCTAAAGATATTTTTATGTTTTTACAATTTTATAATTTTATAATTTGTTTTGGATCAGCCCGGGCTTAGCCCTTATTTACTATTGCTGAAAAATAATAAGAAATTTTAATTTGTATTTTCATTTTCTTCTATTTATGTATTTGGTTTTATTATCTAAAAATCAACATGCCAATAGCAAAAATTTAAACTAAGACATACTCAAAACTCAACAGAACTGCTGGTTTTAAAGAATTTAAAAATAGAAAATGAATGCAAAGGAGAAGGGGATGCAAACTCAAGCAGATCTGCTCCTACTGCAATCCATTTGCTCCTCGTTTGGCAGCTACTCTAGATCTGCAAAAATCCAACAACTGCAGCAGTACCTTATTTAAGCATATTGACAACAACAAAAAGAAAAACTCAAACTGTAGCCTCATTTATGTAAAAATGCAAAAGGCTACAACAACATTTATTCAAACATCTAAAAGGCAGAAAAATAAAAACTCAGAAAAATCAGAAATTCTACTATAGTAAAACAGTTTTTCTATACAAAAACTGTAGCAGACCTTTAATCAAGCACTTAGAATGCAAAGTGCAAGTTTAAAGTAAAAACAGCAATAAAACTACAAAATAAAACTCAGATCTACAAAATAAAAATCAAATCTACAAAAATGAAAAACTCAGATCTACTATCTAGATCAAAACTCCCCGGCAGCGACGCTAAAAACTTTTTAGGGATTTCTAGTGTGCTGATTTATTGTGTAATGCTAAAGACAAAATAAAGTCAAAATATCATAGATTTTAATACAGTTTAGCTAATATCATACAATCTAATTAGTGTAGTTTCACAAATAAATAAAAAGTAAGCTCTTTCCGTTCAAGCCATATTCTCCAAGAAGAAATCAGCCATGGTTGTAGCCTACGTATAATCGCTTACTAGTTTTACAATTAGCTGAGCACCATATATGTATAATCGCTTACTAGTTTTACAATTAGCTGAGCACCATATATGTAATTTAGTCTGGCGTGATTGAAAGGAATTTCAATACAAAACCAGGTTGCAAAAACTTTCCAATTTCTTATAGCAACATCACCATTCAAAAATAAATTTAGTTAATTTTCTTGAAAACCAGGTAGCAAAAAAGTCTCAAATTTAGCTTCAAATTTCTGCCTTCCTTGGTGCTCCTTTTCCTTCTTCCTCTGCATCCTAGAACCTCTCTCTCCATTCGGACTGGTCCGATTTGTAAAGTATATACATGTTAAAGAGACAAAGGATGTTGGCTTTGACAAAAAAAAAAGAACTAGCATGGACGCCTCTTACGGTTCTCATATGAGATAGGTTGAACCGTTGCAGAGATTGGGTTTCAGGTTTAAAAAGGGGATTAATTGAATGGTGGCTGATCGCTGAGCCCACTCTGTCCTTGCAAGGTGGGCCCCTGTGGGTCCGAGATAGAGCTGCCATAGCTTATAGCTAGAGCAGAGAGAACAGTAAGGATAAAGAGCGCTCCACCCGCTCAATGGGTGGCAGGAGCAGCTGGCAAGTGTATGGTATTCAATTAAAGCTTCTCTTTATCTTAAACGTACAATTTCAGTATCATGGGCATTCAATATTGTAGTGTCACAGGCTTTGAATCATGGCTTCACTAGGCTTTCAAATTTTGGAAGCGGGTTCAACCTGAACCCGGCCCAGCCTGGCTCAGATTTGGGTTTAAATAAAAAAATAGCCCAAATGACCCCGAGCCGAGCTCGACCTGATTTTGTATCCAGGCATGCAGGTTCGGGACTCATTGAGTATTGGTAATTGATGCACCTTCAAAGTCAAACTATTATAGTCATTATTTAGTCTTGTGTGCAATAGGAATGTGGGTTAGGGTTGAAGCAAGTTACAAGCAATAACTATAAACGATGGAATCTTCTATTTTCCTTCCTTTGCTGCATCTCCCTCCCTTCTTCGAGCCTTTCTTTTAGTGGTTGGGGCCTCGAATCCCTTTGAATAAGATATCCATCCTTGGTTGGAGTTATCAGCACCTCATCGAAAGCAGTTATCCAATTCAATGATGCCCAATAACTCCTGCTTGTATTTAAAAAAAACTTATGACAAGAATGAATTTTGGATTGAGCCCCATCTACATGTTGGCATGCCTCACTTTGATGTGAGCAGTGCTGGGTGAGGTGGTCAAGAACTCGATGAACCGTGATCTCAAAATTTTGGATCAAACCAGTAAAGGAATATTTTCAGTTAAGTCTTTCTATCGGTTCTTGTGCTGACAACCCTTGGTTAGGCAGGTGTGGACAAATCTCTAGAAGATTTGTGTCCCCCTAAGATCAGATTCTTCAGGTGGAGTGTCAAATTCTGGGACATGTCTGCTCTGGTCTATATGATGTGAAAGAAATGAAAGGATCTTAAGGACAGAAAATAGCTGCAGCTGCTGATGGAATCCGTGAATGACGTGATCATCAGTTGGATCATATCGTCTCCATCCAAGAATTTTGAAGAGGGTAAAGATTACCTATTCGAATGGGATAACTTGCATTTTAAATAATTTTTGCTCCTGCTGTTGGAGGAGATTCTCCTTGGGCTTTTTGGTGGTCTCTTTGGATCTGGGTGGGGGTTTTCTCTTTGTTTTTTGAGTCTCCTGTGGTCTTTTGCTAGCCAGCTTCTCAATGGTATGGTAGTGTATTTTTTTTTCTGTCTCTCTCTATCAGTTTTGCTGGTGCTAGTAAAATTTCTTTTATTGATAAAAAAGAAGAAAAAGCCATGTTGGCATGCCACTTGGACATCTCAATTGATGATGGAATGTGTTTTGAGTTAAATGAGACGTGCAACCAAACTAGGAATAGGTTGGAATATGGTCAAAGTAACTACAGATTCGCATATTAAACTAAGAATAGGTTGGAATATGGTCAAAGTGACTACAGATTAGCATGGTAAACACCTTAGGCTAACAAACATAGTTTACCACGATCATAAATTGGCCAAACAAATCAAATGATTTTGAGGTTATGAAGAAATCAATGGGGTGCCGATGAACTGGGTAGCCTAGCCTGGGTTACGAAGGGTTTGGGCTTGATATAAAGCCTATGAGTCAGGCTTAGGTTAGCATTTTAAGTCAGAAACTTATATGGGCTGGTCTTGGGCCTAAGTCCCTAGGCCCATTGGGTTCTCATATAAGATATGTATATTAAGTTTCACTTATAATATTTAAAGAAAACTTCAAGAACTATAGATTCTCCATTTTTAAATGCTTCACTTTCCTAGTAATAGATATTTGCAATATATCAATGTCTCTATTTTTATTAATAGAGAGCTGATTTTTGTAAATCAGAAATAATTTATAGATAACTGGGTTGGGCCGGGCTTGGGCTTTGAAAGTATCCACATAGACCAATAGTGACACCGACACCTTGAAGAATGATCATTCGATGGGAAGAGTAAATAGGCTGACTTGGGTTGATATACCTTATATCTGCTGCTCCGAAGTGTTGAGTAAATGTTGATAAATAAGCAATTTGCTCAGTGGAGCATGTGGCACCTGCAACATGATTGAAAGCAGCGACTAACTCTTGTCTAGTGAGTTTCGAGTCCATTGCTTGCAATAGTTCATTTGTGATAGCATCCATCATTATACATCAGATGAGATAAGTCAGAAGAAAGTATGCTTACAAAATATAAAAGAATAAATAGATATCAACAAAAAATATATGACATTCGAATGAGTTGAGAACTTGAGAAATCTACAAGACGAACCTAGGTAGCAGCAAAATGTCCTCAATGACAAAAATAATATAGTATTCACAAAACATTGATTTAAATATGTAACAGATACAAATGCATGTAGAAACTATAATCAAGATTAAAACTAAAATCTAATTGATATAACAAAGTGGACAATTGGTCTAGAAATGAAAGATCATTAACACCACCAACATGAGCATTAAACTAGAAATGAAGAAAATAAAATCAGGGCCCAAAATTTCAGAATAATAAGGGTGAAAGAATTAACAAATGAAGTTAGTACTACTTAAGAGTTTGAGTTAAATTCCAATTAGACATCGACTTTACAGGGGGTAGCGGCACTAGAGACAGTCAGAGACGTTAAAGTGGCATCACACTTCATAGGGGATCTGACAGGAGCAACTGTTGATGATGATCCATTATTCGATCTCTACATGAAGTTGGGTTGCTCAATTCAACCGCTAGAGAATAGTTCTGATGATTACTAGATGATCTTGAATTACCTGGAGAATACTTATGAACCCATTATGGTGGATGATGTGGTAAGACCCTTCTTTAGCTGTGTGTAGCTATTATGGGTAGTTTCTTATTTTATTGGTTAAAATGTCACAAGTTTTTATTTTCCAAAATGGATCATTACATATATATATATATATATATATATATATATATATATTGGATGGTTCATTGTGAGTAACTCAATGTTCCTTCCATTATTCTGATACCCATACCCTGTTTTAGGGTATTTAAGCTATTTTTTAGAAGCTGATGGAAAATTGATGTGCATAATTGCATGGAATCTCTTCTTGTGTTTCCATATATATTGATACCCACTATGATCCATGCATGTGTACTTATAGTTGTTTTTTCCTGTTAAAATAATGAAAAAAAATGTATCCATTATTGAAACTTTCATGTACAAAGGTATGGAGTATCTGTTGATAGCATCTTCGTTGTTGAATCTAGTGCTTGCTTATCATACAATGACCTTAGAAAGCTACCCAACAAGGTCCTCTTATGGTGTGGTCAGTGCTTTACCACCATTTTCTCCTAGTTGTGTGTATCTTGTTGAGACATTTTTTGTGGTAGTTTTGTTGTTTTACTCTCTCTCTCTCTCCAGGTACAAGGATCTCCAATCTACTTAGGCACTTATGCAAAGGGTTCTTACTTGCAATATGTTCAATACTAGTACCTGGATACATGGTAAGTAAATAATATTGGATTTTGGCTGTTAAATTTTATGTTCATGAATTCTGATGTTGCGTCTATTTCTGATCTGATCAACAGTTTGGTCGGGCAATTGTATGCTCAGATTCTGCTATAGTGGCAGCAGAACCTGGATTTATTGCAGTTGATTGCCCTGAAGGATTCTTAATCTTGTCTGTTGTTTCACTTGGAGATCAGGATCAAATCACCTAGATAACAAGCACTCCCAAGGTAAGGAGTTGTGTGGGAGAATGTTAGTTTAGTTCGATATTTGTATAGGATTACCAACCCACGTTTTAGGCCACATGGCTCAAGTTTTTAACAAACTTAAGTCGTCCAAGGCTATCAGAGGATTTGAACCATTCGTCTCTTCCATTTTATTATTGATTTTTAGGGCAAGTTATCTTCAAATGATGGCCTGCAATTTGAACAACTTGGATTATTCAAATGTCCATCAGACGGTGAGGAGAGTCAATCTCATTAGTATATTTTGATGATTTGTTGGCTGGATTCCTCTCACATGGAGATATCAAGCTTGCCCGACTTATCCATCCTATAATGTTAGCAAAGTGGGGAGGCTGGGTGAAACTACTTCTTTATGCATATAGTAAGATATCAGCATAAGTTGGTAGTAGATGAGCAGCCTGAACACAAAGTGGTCAAAAGTGTATTTTCATTTATTTCAAGCTCATAAATATATGCACTTGTCCCATGATCAAACCGATTTGGTGAAGGAGATTGATCTGCCCATGGTGCACAGCTCGCGTACCTAATACAACGGGTAATGCTGTGGAACTGCAACAAACCTGGCCAAAAAAATAGCCTATGCCTCCCATTTCCCGCAAGATTAACTAAGTCTTAATTTTTTATATACCTTCTACATGTATTTGGATTTTGGACTAGTAGTGAATGCAAAACATCAATTCTGCTCTTCTTGAATTCTGAAAGAGCACATGTAAATTATTTTGGGATGTAGGATACATAGCTACTTGAAAAGAAGAAAGCGACTTTTAAGGGGTAAGGAAGGAAGAAACCAGACGAATCAGGGGATACAACATGGAAAGAGGACATAAAAGTACCATGCGGTAAACTTGTGCCATCCGAGTTCAAAGACAGCCCTCTTGAATACAACAAGTATGCAATGTACAATCCAAAACAGGTGATGAAAAGTCATTTTCTAAATCCTAGTTACCCAACCCAAATTATTACTTTTATTTACAATTAGCAATATGGTTAGTTTGATCATTTTTCAACGTGTAGATGAGCATAAGCTTTGTTGTTGGAGTGAAGTTTAAAAAGATGAAGAATGCGGTGATGGATTCAGGTGGGTGAGACTAACAATTAAGGCGGAAAGGTGATGGATTCAGGTGAGACTAACAATTAAGGTGAAAATTTACATAGGAGCATAAATGTAAATTTCTGCTATCTCCTAACAATGGTTAAAGAGATTTTTCCATGGATTGTTGATTTAGTAGTTGTTTGTAACCTTTCGAGTCTGGTGATTAATTATGATCATTTCCCTGTGTTACAGGCATGAGAGTGAATACTGCTTTATGCAAAAAATTGCCTTGATAGAGACCCATTTTGTTGTACATCTTTGATCATTTAGAATGCCACTACTTGTGGCACTCTCCCTAAAAATCTCACAAATCAGAGCATTGGAACCATATGATCATTTATATTCATGTTCAGCCAAAAATTACACACATAATAGTGTATTCAGCGTTTAAAGAAAGTGCACAATCGATTATACTAGAGTGCATAGTGCCTAGAAATCTGACAAAGATGTGTCAAGTGGCCTAAAATGAGTTTTTCTCTATATTGCTCTATACTTTTGAGTTTTGCTTCATAATTGGAAAGTGACAACACTTTTATTTCATGTAGGGCATATCTTTGTTCAAACGAAGTAATCCAACCAGTTGCTCATGATAGATGAATGAGATGATCCAAATACCCCATCTTCCATTGTGAGCTAGCCTTGGGTTCAAAAGTACATATTTACCAAAATCTTCCATTGTGAGCTAGCATTCAATTTTTGGGGTTCTAGAGGTAGACCAGTTCCCTGGTCTTCTAAGTAAGTTTCTTATGCGACCAATGCTAGCAATAGTCGGGTTATCACAAGTTAACCAAGTAATTTCACTATGTTCTTAGAGATTTTAACTTTAAAGGAATCATCTCAGGTTCACTTTATGAGAAAGCTTGCAATGAAATAATACTCCCTGACATTTGATCATAGAAAATTGATTGGTATTAGATGCATGTATAGGAAAATTTTTGATGTAATACTCCCCAGATTTCATAAATTAAAATGCATTTTTTTTAAATAAAAAAAAATAAACTGCTTGTCACTAGAACTATTGAGTATGCATCAAAGTATTGAGTATGATACCTTATTGGTGAAGTACAAATTGTCGAATCCGGGTTATTTTTGGTGATCTACCACTCCAAATTCTCCGATTCTAAGTAATCTCTGCAATTCTTGAAGTATACAAATAAAAATGCCCCAAATAAGTCAGAAAAATTCAAATATGAAATATATATAGCCAAAAATTCCCGTTTATGTTCTAAAATTGACAGATCTAAAATATATTAAAAAGAATCCCCCAAAAAGTCAGAAAAATTCGAATTTGAAACCTATAAACTGAATGCCCCCTTTTCTGTTCCAAAATTGACCGATATGAAATACAGAGATATAAAATCCCCAAAAAAATATCAGAACATTCAATTCTTACATTTTGGCGTCAATCCATATCTCTCTATCATTTCTTATAAGAAGATAACTGAAATCACAAATCTAAACATCAATTTCACAACGTTTACTCTTAATAATAAGAAATTACGAATGGGAAGATGAGATTGACAAATCATAACATGAAATCTAACCAACATATCAAAAAAGAAAAAAAAATGAGATCTAACCTGTTGTGATGAAATATTGGAGTCTTCAATCTGATGCAGCTCTAGGGTTGCTCATTTTAAGAACAAAAGCATCGTCGATGGATCCTTCAATTGGTTGCGATTTGAGCAAAAGAGATTAGAGAGCATAGGAGATTGGAGAAAGTGATTAGAAATAGAAATTGTAAGAACGATTTGAGTTTCGCTACTTCCGAGATTATAGAGAACGAAGGAGAGGTTTCGCCATTTCGGAGATCTAACTGAATGAGAAGAATTTAGGGTTTGAGCGAGAGGGATTTCGGGTTTGAGAGAGAGGGTGGGTCGAGCGAGAGAGAATTAGGGGAGTTTGTGACAAGGGAGAAGGGTTTGAGAGGGAGAAAATATAACTTATATACACTTTCTCTACGCCGACGGCTTATTATATTAGCCGTCAGTGTAAGTTTATATGTGCCGACAGCTACATATAATAGCTGTCGGTGTAGGACTCATTTTTTGTA
Organism: Chloranthus sessilifolius; assembly: GCA_021018995.1. NCBI lineage: Eukaryota > Viridiplantae > Streptophyta > Magnoliopsida > Chloranthales > Chloranthaceae > Chloranthus > Chloranthus sessilifolius. The sequence continues at coordinate 74,459,829 of CM037591.1, forward strand.
GTAAGTCTTGAAGAAAATCATGCCTTCCAAGCATGCTCATCCGTAAGAAAAATTGAAACCGAACTGGGAAGGTCCTTATGTTATAACAGCCGCATACCTTAGAAATGCATACAAACTGGTGAACCAAGAAGGGGAAGAACACCCTAGCCCTTGGAACGCCATGCACCTTAGAAAATACTACCCTTAGCCATGTGATCATCACATCTTGTGGTTAAATACTTATACTTATCACCCCTATAGTCCTCACGACCCATTCATTGGTTGTACATCATCAATTCTCAGAATATCCTTAAGACCTGTAGTTTATCGCCCACTGTCTCACTCGGGCAATCTGATTAAAGGACTAGTGACATCCCAAATCTCTTTCAAAATTTTAAGTAACACCCGATCCTCATTTCCCTTCCCCCGCCATTGGAGGAGATGTTAGAGCAAAAAAATGAAGATGCCAGGTTCAATCAAAATTCGCTATTCTTACGTTAGCAGGATGCTTTCGAAGAGTACATATATCAAAATTTTGAGTGAGAGCATTACGACAAATGAATAAGTCAATGAGCTCAGGGAAGTGTAAGCAGGCTATGAGGACATCTCTGGTAACTTTACTAGAAGTGTATAAACAAGTTGCGAGGGCACCCCCGATGTCTCCATACTACTAGATGTCGTCGTAAGGTGGCGAGAGGAGGACAAACTCCTGCTAACTATTAGAATGTGAGATTTTGATGGTACCAAAACATGACGAAGAGTTTGATCATGACATCCTGTATCCCTCTGAGAAAAAGATTATTACTCATCCCTTTTGGAAAGCATTAGATATAAACTATTCCCCATATCACTGAGCCTTACCCTCCTCTTCTATTTTTATTTCGGACGATAAATCAGAAGCCTTACAGGATACTCCTAAGAATGAAATTGAAAACCGATGAATGATGGCTAATGCAATCACCCACTATACCTACCATACTTCTCCCTAATAACCAGGGATAGGATGACCACCACCCTATATACAACTGACCTAATCAAAATGACCTCCCCCTGGTTCGATAACAGTACTGATGAACTTTTCTTCAAAACTAACTCACCAAATACCCATGACTGCTTATTGACCCAAAGTGCTCATCTAAAGCCCAGGAAAGCTCCATTGCATCTGTACACTGGGGCATTTTTTTTTTGGATCAGAAGGAGAATCATGTTAGAAGCACCGACTTGTCCACGAAGAAGATGAGCAATAATGAAATTACCATCCGGAGAATGCTACCGAAGATGCTATACTGCCAACACTATCACGCTCCTACACTAGGGCATTTTTATTTTATTGTTTTTATTGTTTCTGTCTCAGTTATTTGATTTCCCTATTGCATTACTTTTATTATTTATTTTTTAAAAGAAAGGAAAAAAGGAGGAAAAGAAAAGAAAGCACATATCCACCCTTATTACCAGACCTCGGTCTGAGATATGCCCCCCTTGACAACTAGCAAGGGGGAGAACAGAAATTACTGATAGCATTACCTTTACATGTGCAGATACGAAGCAACCTCCAACCATCATGGGGCCGGCTCAGGAAGCATCCAAGTCCTAATGATGGTCGATGGCGCTAAAGAAACTAAAAAGCAAAAGTAGACGCAAGAGGTAACTAAAAGAAAAGGAGCCAATCAGATACATCTAAACCAAAAAAAAATCTCTATATAAATATATCAAAGTTTTCTTTTCTTTTTACATTTGTCACCGGGGGCATCCCCCCTATATATACAACACACACGCACAATGGACAAAAAACACACACACACCCCTACTCCCTATGCTGCCGCTGGGATGGATGAGCGCCATTGTCCCCAGTATCATCTGCTTGGAGGTCCATGGATTGGTCCTCCGAAAACATAAATTTGGCACCCAAAGTCCTCGGATCCTCTAGATGACTAGGTCCCACCACAGAACCCCCCTCACTCGTCTGACTAACGAACCGCCTCGATCGAGAATGAGGGGGGTACCCCGCAAGAATCTCACGAATGACAGAATCCTCATGAGCGTCACCCCTGACACGATCATGAGACGTGTGATGACACTGCCCAGCCGAGGAGCCCGTAGCCCTCGACTTCGATCCACCAAGATGACTAGTCAACCTACATACCCCCCGCTCACTCCTCGTAGGCGATACTATAGCTGGTCTAGGGACACCTGCATCTCTGCTCGCATCATTTTATGCGCCGCCTCCAATGCCTCAGCCTGAGTCTTCTGTGCAACCATCATCTCAATGAACAGGTCATCGCGACTCTACGTCTCCTCAAGGATCCGTCTCGCCTCGCGCGCTTGCATCGTCTCTAGACGCGCCTCTTCAAGTCGACGAACCTGCGTAATTACACCAAGTCAAAGAAAACCTATATATATATATATGAATATAAAAAAAATAGAAACTTTAAAAAGGAAAGAATCATATCAAATCCAACCTCTCTTCCAGAAGTTGCTCAACCGTCTTGACAGTCACTCGATCAATAGGAGGCACAGAAGGGACAACAAACGTAGGTGGCTACAATGAGAACAAACAAACACATCAGATGACCCTATAATGACAAATAAACCATAAATGCAATAACTGAAACATCCTGAGTTGGGATAGGAACAGATCCCTGAGAGGGAGCCTCAGGAGCGGAGTCTGGAATGACCTGCATAAAAAAAAACAAAACCAATATAAAATATATCAGAACAAAATAAAAGGAAATAACCTAAACTGAATTACACCAAACTACAAACTACACCTGACTCTTGGGATATAGAGAGGCAGCAGTCGCCTCCCTCGTCTGAAGATCCTCAGCAACCTAACGCTGAAGTACCACGTAATGTTAGTAAAATGTTAAGAAAGTAAAACAATAACACCCAACAAACTAATACAATGACACAAATGAGTTGAAAGATTGAATGGAACTTACCCAATGATCTAACTCGGCCCGAAGCTGAACCATCGTCGGATCCTCCCGACTGGAGGAAGCAACTGAAGATGGAGCAAATGTCGGAACGGGACCTCCAGCAGCGAGCTTGACTATCTATGAATAACAATGAACATGTCAGTCGGTAAGCCCACAACGCTAACAATTAACAAAACCAAGTTCATACAGACACTTACCAATCGGTCGATCTCAGATATCAAACTAGCCTCCACCTCTCGGCTGGCCTGCTGCTGATCGTGTAATAACCCTATCATTGCCACATGGCTAGCGACCTCGGCCTCCCTCTCAGACTGTCCAACAACAAAATGGGACACCACAACCATGTCAGAACGACTGGAAGACCAGGTCAACATAATACATAAAAAAAAACCAATAAATCAACTCACCAATAGCTGTTGAGTCTCCGCCAGCCAAGCCCCCAACTCATCCTCCGCTCCCCTAGCCTGAGCAACCAAGAGGGCTAAGGAGTGTAGCATCTCCTCATCCAGACGAGGAGCACACCTCATTTGCTCCATCACCCTATGGAGAGCATCTAATGCCCCCCTCACACTCGCGGTGAGATGGCCCTACTCTAATGCGGTCAGTCTCTCCCTCAATGCCGACGCCGACTCCGGCCCGGCGACTGCGAAAGAGCCACTCCCATGGAAGGGACGTGTGAAGAGATGCCCACCACCTAGTACACTAAACCATCTCCTATACTTTCGAACATCCGCCTCGTCACACGCCCCTATGACCCTGGTCCCCCCAGCTCTTAAATTGGCCATCTGAAGTGCCATCTTCTCCGCAAAGTTTTAGCTCGGGGGGCCAGTCATCCTCTTCGTCACCCTGTGGCGAATCTCTGGAGGGACTCCCTGAGCGAGCCCCAGCTACCGCACCACTCGAGACAAGTGGATCCTCTCCACCTTCTCAAAATAATGGACCCATATGTCCACATCGAAGAAGGGACGACCATATTGAATCACTGGCACACCCGCATCCTCCTCGGCCGCGTATGGCCTCCAAATCACCTAACCAAATGAGCAAGCCAACCCATCAATGAATCCTCAGATCTTAAAAGACCAAAACAAAATGACAAAAATATACATACGATGATATATACCTGCCCCACATGCATATCCTTAAAAAGACCTTGCGCGGTCTGAAGATTCGAAGACCAGTGACAACCCTGTAGCACTGCCCTCCACACATGCATCCGCAGAAACGTGAACCTTACCTCCAACGGAACTCCCGGAAGAAGAAAAGCAAAATGGTCATACTCCCAGAACTAAAAAAAAGCACAAAAGAGAAATGCTGAATAGTTACCATTAAAAGACCAAAAAAACAAAGACACTATGACATTAACTAATTAAAACTCACCTAGAGGAAGGGAAGTAAACTTTCGATCATTGCGACGCCTCGTCCCCGACGATAAAGCTGCTCATAGAGATGCACTAATGTGGCTGCACCCCACGCATAGGTAGGGACCCGATCCAAGTCCCTGCGAATCATAAAAAATAACCCGGTGATGCATCCCCGAGTCGAAGAAGAAAAGAGTACTGCACCGAGGAAGTGCATAAATAATGCTCGGAGCACCCTATCTGCAGCCAACCCCGGCTCAACCACGGGCTCCCGACCCGCCACCACCACACAACACACCTCGTAAGATGCCCTCGTCTCCGAATGACACTTCGAAGGGATGAACCCACTCGCAAACGTATCGAAAAAACTAAGTGACTCGAACCACACTTGACCCCGAGCCACTCGACCTATACGGCACACCCAAACTCTCCTCACACACCTCTAAATACTCTCCTGCCATCTGTCCCGTGATCGGCTCACCCTCAAAACGAAGACCGGTAATGCAGACCTAGTCCTCTGGAGTCGGTAACATCATACCAACTGGAAAGAGAAGTGCCTGATGCTCCCACCTCCACCTCTCTAAAATCGCTGCGATCAGACCACGATCGATCTGAAAGGGCTCCAGCTCCAAGATCGGCCTGAAATCGAAAGACACCAATCATGCTCGCTAAAACTCCGGCAAGGCACGATACCAAGTATGAGACTCGGTCCATGCCGAGTTGATAGTCAGCTGCAAGGGGCCCTATTGAACAGAACACAAATAATGATAGTAAGACTAACACATACCTCGGACGAAAGATAAATAGATCTAGAGCTAAAAGCAAAATATGCCCTAAACACACAATAACAACTTACAACAAACACATAAAACATAATAGAACAACTGAACAGAAATGTGACCTATCTCTAGATGTCGTCACGACGCATGAGTGAGCACACAACCAATGATCAATGCAGGTTCGATATAAATTAAAAAGGGGTTTTCAGATCCTAATAAGTCTATATCATAACCTAAATGCCTAAAAAAAAGGAACTCTTGCTCACAGGTACCCACCCGGCCTCGAGCGAAGAAATCCTCTAACGAGAAATGTTTGCGATCACGACGCTCCTCACCCTGGTGCTCCTCGGCCTCATCCTTAGCTCTCTCCTCCTCGACCCTTTCACCCTCCTCCTCAACTACACCCTACTCAATATCGGGTACCTCCCCCCTGACCTCCACCTGGTCAACCTCCGGTACCTCCTCTCTAGCCACCTCCCCAACATCCACCTCCCCGATAATGGCATCGGTCCGAGCCTCAGAGGTCTCACCTATCTCCCCCATCATCATTCTCTCCAACTCAGAAATAGTAAGATCACGCCTATCATCACTCTCACCCTCTATCCTAGAATAAAGAACTCAAAAAACTAGAAAGAACAAAACAAATGACACCTGAAACGGACGACCGGATTACAAGATATTACGAAAACACGAAAAATAGAGCACAAGGAAACAAGAAAACAAAAAATCAAAGACCAAAACGGATAGCGCGAGAAGAATGAAATGGTTTTGAACTATTTATAAGACATGGCTGGATCGCGCGCGTGAACTCACGCACTCAACCGAATCACGCACCTTGGTTCCCGCACATAATTCAGATCAAACGCTCATCCTTGAGCGCACAAGCGAATTGTCTCCCGCTCAAACTAACCCGACCACCTGGTTGCTGTTGAGAACTGGAAAATACCATTTTCCACCCCTTAACCTAGGTCTTGATAGACCTTTGAGAGAACTAAATAAGTGTTTTAAGTGTTTATTTTACAGCTAACAATAAAGGTAGGCTTAACCCTGAAAGCAGCTTAAAAGTGCCAAAAAGATGATGATCCATTTCGATCTAGAGGAAGAAAGAGAAGGGACAGCCCCACTGGCTGTCCAAATGCCTAAACTAAAGAGGACAAAGGCTTGGTTTCAACCCAGAAAGAGGTTTAGATCTACTCGAAAAGAAGAATGCATTACAGAATGCTTTTCGATAGGATACTTGAACTATTCAAAAAGAACCTGAACTCTGCGAAAAGAACTAAAAGCTCCAGGTTTGGTTCTCGAAGAGCACCTGATCTATTCGAAAAGAACCAAACTTGCTAAAGATCTATTCGAAAAGAAGGAAATGCTTTGCGAACTGCACCAGAACTATGTGAATAGAGCTTCAGAAGTTACATTACCTCTCGAAAAGGTCCCTAAATTATGCGAAATGGTATTCTGAAGATTCTCAGCATCCGCAAGGGAAATTCAATAATCTCTGCACGCGCCCCAATGCATTTAAAAACCCAAGGGCATTCTGGAAGATTCGAAGCACAAACCAAAGGCATATTCCACTCCATGTGAACACCCAAAGATGAAATTACTTGGCGGGAACTTCTAGAAGCTCAAACAGAGTTTTGAATTACATAACAGAATTGATGCTTCTGTCGCATGATTGGCTGAACCAGATCAAGCAATTCTAATTGGCCAGAATAGATCTGGATCCTTGTGCTCGACTCCTATTGGTTGATATGGATCTACCCAATTCTGATTGGTTAATGCACATCCGAAATGGACTTGGGGAAAACTATAAATAGATGAGCTATTTGCCCAATTCGGGTATCCAGATTTTGAGTCTCATTTCTGTTGCCCCATTTCCAATTCAGATAGCTGTCTGAAACCTCTGTAATAGCCTAGCTTTTTTTTGTAACTGAGAGCTATGAGATACTTATGTAATTCAAGTGAGAATTGTATTCAAGACTACAAATCCGAGAGCTGTTTAAGCTATGCTCTGTAATTGTAAAGGTGGATTTGAAAAGGTTGTTTTCAACAGTACATCTCAATCAGATTCATGTTGAGGGTTTCTTGTGATCTCCTTATTCATTAGAACCCCTTTAGATTTACTATTTTTAAAGCAATTTTCCTTAATTCATTATCCCTGTAAGAGTTTGCGTTGGTAACCTAATCTCTTACAACATTTGTAGTGGTGTTCATATTTTGAATCAAGAATTCGGATTGAAGACTATTGGATGATCTGTGTCCATGACAGTGGACAGATCATAGCCATAAGTTCAACTCAATCTTAATCCTTGAGTTAGATTATTTTTCTCTTACATTTGAGCTGGTAGCCAGATGAAGATGTGGATACTTTCTCAACTGTGCTATACTATTTCTCATTTTGTAATAAGTTATTAAGCTTAGGTCAACTATTATTTCTCAATTCTTCTTAAGTTTACATTCAATTCCCCCAACTCGGATCTGGATCACTTAGTTTAAATTCTACTTTTAGATAATTTAGTTAATGTGACAAATTCACCTCTCATCTTATTCGCTTTGTAGATAGGACTAGAGGCCAGATCTGGTAGCTCAGATCTGGAGGTTTACCATTCATTTTAAATCAACTCCATGTGGACAATCTTTTACTCACTTACATTTAAAACTTGCTACAATTGGCCCTGATCTTGCAGGTCAATTAATTTCTCTCTGTGCTGATATTTCTTATTCTTTTTAATTTTCTAGATTCAGTATAATTTATCATTTACAAATCTGTTTTCAAAATACAAATAAATCATGCACACTTAGAACAACAACAAGTTTTTGGTGCCGTTGCCGGGGATTTGATTCAAAATTGGTAGACCTAAGTTTTTTTTTTTAGTTTATTTTATTTTTACATCAGTGCTAACTGTTCTGCTGTTTATATCTGTGCAGTTACATTTGAGCTGGGAATCTACTCAATTTTGAAGGTTTGCTTTACATAATTTTTTCTCTATTTCCTGTGTTGTATGTTTGGTAGGAGGATTCTCAATCCTGAGATTGTCCCTTTGAATTTAGAAGTTGAAAGGCTATTAAGAACCAGACAAACATCACAGAATTTTGCTGAGACTACTACTATGGGTGAACAACCTAGACTTTTGAGGAATTACTTTACACTTGGTGCATATAATTCCCCATTTTCTATTCAATTTCTTACTGTTGAAGGAAATTATGAGATCAAATCATCAACTATCCAGATGCTTCCTTCCTTCCATGGTTTGAGTAAGGAAGATCCATACAAGCATGTGGATGAATTCTTGTCTCTTTGTACAACATTCAACATAGCTGGACTAGGTCCAGAGGCAACCAAGCTTAGGCTCTTTCCTTTTTCATTAAAGGACAAAGCTAGAGCATGGCTGCCCATGTTGCCACCAAACAGTATTACTTCTTGGAATGATTTGCAATGTCAATTTTTAGCCAAATACCTCCCTATGTCTAAGACCAGCCAGTTGAGACAAAATATTGTTTCCTTCTCACAACACTCAACTGAAACTTTTCATGAAGCATGGGAAAGGTTTAAGGAACTTTTAAGGCAATGTCCTCATCATCAAATCTCCCGATGGCAGCTTGTTCAAAGCTACTATCAGGGAATTGATCAAAAAGGCAAGAATATGGGAGATGCTTCATGTGGAGGCACCTATTTGCAAAAAACAGTTGAGGAGGTCTAGGACCTATTTGAAGTTATTGGTGAAAATTCAACTCAACAGGAATCTTTGTCAAGAGACATTGAGAATCCTGCTCGGTTGAATAATCAGCAGACCACCAAAGGAAAGATCTATGAGGTGAATGAGTTGGAAAGGAAAATGGATAATCTAACCACAAAGTTTGATAGATTGATGGGCTCACTTAAAAATCCAATGGTTGCAAGAGTGGAGGAGGCATGTCTGATATGCCAGTCCCCTACTCATTCCCATGATCAATGCCCTGCTGCACCACAGTTCCCCGATCTAGTGGTGGAGCAAGCTCATGCTGCCCAATCGTTTGGATAGATGCAATCTAATGAGTATGCATGGAGAGGGCACCCCAATTTAAGGTGGAGCCAGCGCAATTATCAATCACAACAGCAGCAGCAACCAAAGAACCAAATACCTTTCAAAATTGCTCAGCCTTACCAGCATAATTTTTATACCAAGCCAAATTTTCAGTAGCCTATTCCACAACAGATGGCACAACCTATGCAGCAATCTGCTCCAGTTCAAACCCCTTCCAGATCCCCTTCTTTTGAAGACCAAGTTTTAACTTCACTCCAGAGTTTAGGGTCTTTAACTCAGACTGTAAACTTTCACAGTCAGAGTATAAAGAAGACTGAAGAAACATTGGGTCAACTTTCAAATACTTTGGCCAAAAGAGAGGAAGGCAGGTTTCCCAGCCAACCCTTGAATAATCCTAAAGGACAATTCATGGTTGGAGAGGCTTCTGTTTCACATGAAGAAGTAAAAGCTATCACTACCTTGAGAAGTGGAAGAATTGTAAATAACAATATAGGTACTAAAAAGAAAGAAGAAAAAATTGAGGAAAATGCTAGAGATATGCAGCAGGAGCAGCATGATGATAGCATTGGGGGTACTGATGTACCTTAGAAAGATAAAAAAAATGAAAAAACAAAAAATCAAAAAAATTTTGGTGATGATTCTAAAGCTGTAAATGAAGGACTAGTTCCTCATTTACCATTTCCCCATGCCATGAAATCTGCATCTCCTTTTGATAAAGGAAATACAAAAATAAATGAAATGATGGAAACTTTCAAGCAAGTTAAGATAAATCTTCCTTTGCTTGATGCAATCAAGCAAGTCCCAGCATATGCAAAATTTTTGAAGGACATTTGCACACACAAAAGACAATCTGGGATCCAGTTATCCAAGAAGGTCTTTGCTGTGGAAAGAGTTAATCAGGTTTTGTCTATTACCACACCTCCTAAACTTCAAGATCCTGGAATCCCCACAATCCCTTGCATTATTGGGGTACATACCATTGAAAAGGCTTTATTAGATTTGGGTGCTAGTGTCAACCTGCTTCCATATTCTGTATATGAGATACTAGGTTTGGGAGAGTTAAAACCCACTCATGTGGTGTTACAACTAGTAGACAGATCTGAAAGAAAGCTAGTTGGGATGATTGAGGATGTATTGGTAGGGGTAGATAAGTTTTTCTACCCTGTTGATTTTTTGGTATTGGACATAGAACCTACAAAAAGCAGAACTTCCATCCCTGTCATTTTGGGGAGACCATTCCTGGCTACAGCCAATGCTTGCATCCAATGCAGGTCTAGTATTATGGAAGTATCTTTTGGGAATATGAAGGTAAAGTTAAATGTCTACAATGCAGTTACACAGCCTCAATTCAGTGCTGAGGAATGCTTTCTTGTTGATCTGTTGGATGAATTGGTAGAAGAAACTTTACCACATTTTTTGCAGTGTAAAGATTTAACCACAGATTTTAAAGATGCTTGGAGAAATGCTGTGGAAGAAACAGCTTGTGCCTCAAAATCTGAGGAGGTTAATGCTGTGCAAGGAACTCATGATCAATCAGCAAGGTCTTCTTCATGGAAACCTGTTGTTCTTCCCCTTCCACAAATAGCCAAGGTACCTTTGTTACCTTCTTTTCTCAACCCACCTGATGTAGAGCTGAAACAGTTGTCAGAAAATTTGAAATATGTGTTTTTAGGAGACCATAAAACATTGCCTGTGATTATTTCTTCCTTCCTCACTGAGGAGCAGGAGAAAGAGCTGTTGAGTGTATTGAAACAACATAAGAGGGCAATTGGTTGGACTATTGCTGATTTGGGAGGAATCAGTCCAGCTGTTTGCATGCATAAAATTCACTTGAAAGAAGATGCAATACCTTCTAGAGAAATGCAAAGGAGGCTGAACCCTCATATGCAAGAAGTGGTCATGAAGGAGGTTGTTAAGTTGTTGGATGCTGGGGTCATTTACCCCATCTCAGATTCAGTTTGGGTGGCACCAACACAGGTGGTACCTAAGAAATCTGGGATCACTGTTGTAACCTCAGATTCTGGTGAGCTTATTTCAACCAGACAAACAACTGGTTGGGGGGTCTGTATTGATTACAGAAAGTTAAATACAATGACCTGAAAGGACCATTTCCCTCTTCCATTCATTGATCATATTTTAGATAAGTTAGCAGGAAAAGCTTATTACTGTTTTCTTGATGGTTACTCTGGTTACAACCAGATTCCTGTGTATCCATAAGATCAGGAAAAGACCACATTCACTTACCCCTTTGGCACTTTTGCCTATAGGAGGATGCCTTTTGGTCTTTGTAATGCTCCTGCTACCTTTCAAAGATGTATGTATTCCATTTTCTCTGATATGATTGACCAATTTATGGAGATTTTTATGGATGACTTTTTAATATATGGAGACAGTTTTGTCCAATGTTTACATCATCTCAGCTTGGTGTTACAGAGATGTGAGGAAACCAATTTAGTTTTGAGCTGGGAGAAGAGCCATTTCATGGTCACCCAAGGCATTGTCCTTGGCCATGTTGTCTCCCTCAAGGGCATTGAGGTGGACAGAGCAAAAATTGATTTAATTGCACATTTGCCTCCTCTTAAAATTGTTAAGCAAATCAGAAGTTTTCTGGGGCATGCCGGATTTTACAGGAGGTTCATTAAGGACTTCAGTAAAATATCCAAGCCTCTTTGTCATTTATTGTGCCAAGATGTCCCTTTTGTTTTCAATGATGAATGCCTTAAGGCATTTGAATTCTTAAAAAATTATTTGATTTCAACTCCAATATTACAGTCTCCAGATTATTCACTGCCTTTTGAGCTGATGTGTGATGCATCAGATTATGCTTTGGGAGCTGTTCTTGGGCAGAGAAAGGATAAGCTACCTCATGTCATAGCTTATGCCAGTAGATCAATGATTGATGTACAACTCAATTACACAACAACTGAGAAAGAGCTGCTGGCAGTTGTTTTTGCTTTGGAGAAATTCAGGTCATATGTTTTGGGTTCACAAATTGTGGTGTTCACTGACCACTCAGCCCTGAAATACCTTCTCTCTAAGAAGGATACCAAACCAAGATTAATCAGTGTACACAGTCCTTGGTTTGCAAATATAGTCAACTTTTTGGCTACTGGAAGAACCCCTCAACACCGGAATAAAATGGATAAAGATCTTTTCTTCTCAAAGATTAAACATTTTATTTGGGAGGATCCTTATCTGTTCAAGATTTGTACAGACCAAATAATTAGAAGATGTGTCCCTGAAGAAGACTTTCATAGCATACTTTCCATGTGTCATGAACAGGCCTGTGGAGGTCATTTTAGTGGAAACAAAACTGCTGCAAAGGTTTTGCAGTGTGGATTTTATTGGCCTACACTTTTGAAAGATGCACTGCAGCACTGTAAGTCTTGTCAGAATTGCCAGAGATTAGGCAGCATTTCCAAGAGAAACTCAATGCCTTTACAGCCCATTTTGGTAGTTGAATTGTTTGATATTTGGGGGATAGATTTCATGGGACCCTTTTCTCCTTCAAATGGTTTTAATTTCATCTTAGTAGCTGTGGATTATGTATCCAAATGGGTTGAAGCCACAGCCACTAAAACCAATGACCACAGAGTTGTCCTTAAATTCTTAAAGGATAACATTTTTTCCAGGTTTGGTTCCCCTAGAGTCATTATCAGTGATGGAGGAAGCCATTTTTGTAATAAGCATTTTGAAGTTCTATTGAAAAAGTACTCTGTGACTCATAGAGTAGCTACTCCATATCATCCACAGACCAGTGGACAAGTGGAGATTTCCAATAGAGAAATCAAACATATACTGGAAAAGACTGTGAAGAAGGACAGAAAGGATTGATCCTTTAAGCTGAATGATGCATTGTGGGCATATAGGACAACCTATAAAACCCCAATTGGCATGTCCCCATTGAGATTGGTCTATGGCAAAGCATGCCATTTACCAGTGGAGTTAGAATATAAGGTCTTTTGGGCTATTAAAACTTTGAACATAGATCTGACTACTGTTTGTAATCACAGGAAACTGCAGCTTGCTGAGTTGGAGGAGCTAAGAATGGATGCATACACCAATGCAAGATCTTACAAAAAAAAAGTTAAGGCTTTCTATGACAAAAATCTGCTGAGAAAAGAGTTCATAGCTGACTCTAAGGTATGGCTATTCAACTCAAAACTTAAGTTTTTTCCTGGAAAGTTGAGATCCAGATGGGAAGGGCCATATACTGTCATTCAAGCATCTCCTTCTGGGGCTATTGAAATTATGGACCCAAATGATGAGAGAACCTTGAAAGTAAATGGTCAGAGGCTCAAACCATGCCTTGATAATATTCTGGGGCCTGTGATGACCATCTATCATCAAGCGCCTCCACAAATCTGATGTCACACAATTGTATCACATGTATTGTAACTGTCTCTGTTATGTAATTTTTGAATAATTTTGTAATTGTTTTCTTTTTTGTTTTAGTCAGTTTTTAGTTAAATTTTCTTGGAGGAATCATAAATTCTGAAAGTTTTGTGGTTAAATGTAAATTCTATACTTCAGAACTTTTGTTCATAGTTTTCGAAAAGTTCTTCAATCAATTCGTAAAGAAAGGTTCATTTCGAAAAGCAACAATCTTCTGTTAAAAACGAATGAATATGCTTTTCGAATAATTATTTCTGGAGTTGTTTGCTTTTCGAATAGTTATTTCTGGAGTTGTTTGCTTTTCGAATAGTTATTTCTGGAGTTGTTTGCTTTTCGAATAGTTATTTCTGAAGCCTTTTGCTTTTCGAAGAGTTGTCGCTTAAGTCATTTTCTTTTCGAATGGTATTGATGCCATTCTCTTTTTTGAATAGGATTGTTTTGAACTTTTCGAAAACCTTCAAAGATGCTTTGCGAAAATTGATTTAAGCCTATTTAAACCCTTTCGAAGTAAGGGTTTCATATTCGAAAGCAGTCCCAGAGTGTCCTGTTTCATAGAAAACCCATTTTCTTTCTATCCCTGCGTACTTTTGGAACTCAGATCAAATTTCCTTCATTTATGTTCCTCTGAGTAAGCTTGAAGAGAAGGACCCATTGATTCTGATCTTGATGAAGTTAATCAAGCGATCAAATATTTCAAGCAAAACCCTAGATTTCGGTATTTTTCTTTACATATCCTTTGTTTGTGGTTTACAAAGTTGATTTCTGTACCAGCATACATTGTGTGAGATTCAACAAAATTTTAAAATGGGAAAAACTGAAAAATCGCTGGCTAAAATGTTCCCTAGATCTTCTGCTAAGAAAATTAGTAAACCCTCCACAAAAGGAAAAGCTAAAACCTCAGCCAAAAGGAAACTGTCGATGGATAAAGCTGATAAGATTGAGAAAGGGAAGAAGGTTAGACATGAGGAACCCATCCCAGCAGCTGACCCTAGTCTTGAGCCTGAGCTTCCTCCTCTCCCCATGCACTTGGTACTGCCAAACCCTTTCATCAAAGCTCAGAAGCTGATCCCAGAGCTTATTGTTGATGAAACCTTTTTCTTAAACAAACCTGAATGCAAGCTATCTTTGAATTACATCAGGGATGCTTCATTGAACAATATCTTAACCCCTCTTCCAGAGAAAATCTATCCAAGAATGGTGAGATTATGGTACCAAAACATGGTGAAAGTAACTGAGAAAGATGCTGATGTCCCAACTCTTGTAATTTTCATTGATGATTGTGATTTAACAGTCACTTATGAAGACATTGGAAATGCCTTGGGAATACCATTTCAGCATGATACGGCTAGTCCTTTGGCTGCACCAGAGACAACTTCTTTTAGAGAAATGGCTGCACATTTAACCCAAGGCATAGTTGGAACTGGACAATCCATCATGAGGAGAGACTTAGCACCGCATTTTTTGCTGATGGATTCCATTTTGAGAGGTTGTTTTTATGTCACTGGGCACAGTTAGGAAAGAAGGACACCTATTTTGGAGGCCCTCTTTCATTTTTCAAAAGGGCAATTCTTCAATGCCCCTATGCTGATTTTTGAAGCCATGGCTGACATTAGTGCCAAGCTGAAGAAGGAAAAGAAAATAGCTGGACTACCATTTGGAAGGCTGATCACAGCCCTACTTAGGGCCAAATTTGACATTGATGAGCAAGAGCCATTTGAAATTGTATCCCCTCATGCTTTTGGGAGGAGGGCTTCGACTACAAGCCAAACCATGTTGAATAGAATGAAGGAGGAAGCTGAGCCTGCTCCAGAATCTGATATACCTGCACCTGAGGTGACCAGCTCTTTAGCTGCACCCATTGCTCCTGCAATTGTCAGTGCACCTGCTATACCAGAACCAGAGGTGACCAGCTCTTTATCTGCACCTATTGCAACTGCTGCTGACATTGAACATACCAATATTGAGGAGGTTCCCAGCTCTTTAGCTATACCCATTGATGAGGAGATCATCATCTTACCCACTTCACCTAGCACAGCTCCTATTCCTTCACCCATTCCAGCAGTCCCATCACTCATCACCACCACAATCCCAATTTCAGACTCTCCCTCTACACCAACCACTCCAGCCATAATTACACCACCAATTTCACCTAACAATGTCCAAGATATTGCCACAGATTTTGTTGAACTCTCTCCTAGCACTCCCCTCCTCCATAGCTTCTCAGGTTCACTTGCCCATTCAACTCATACACCTGAAATCACTCATACCCCTGAACCTGAAATATTCACAACAGAGGCATATTCATCTTTGATGGGTTCTATATTGGAGAATATTGGGCTTGAATTTGTTCCCATACCTGACCCTCCCCATTTCACCCATTTGGCTACTTCCCCCTTTACAGCCATTTCACCCATTGCCCCTCAACCATCTACATCAATTTTACCAGCCCCTACTTTGCATACCACACCCACACCTGACACAATTAGCCAAATCTTCATCTTTCTCCAATCCATCCAAGCCCAACTACAGATCAACACAGACAGCCAGTCTGTGACAAATTCCATTCTCCAAACCTTGGCCTCCACATCCCAACCAACTACCTTAGCCACACTACCTTCTGTTTGTGACCAACACACCCAAACAGAACCAGAGGTAATAGTTCTAGATCCACCCAAACAGAACCTGAGGTAACACTTTTGGATTCCTCTTCTCCCACCCCCACTGCTGGGATACATATGGTCCCTTACCACTCCATTCCCATCCCACGTTTTGCCACTCGCAAGAGGGCTATGGAACAGAACCCTTACATCTGTCGTGATGTCCACAAGGGGTTAGCAGATCTTCAAGCTTACATCAGGACCCCTTATGAAGACCAGATTAAGAAGCTGGAGCTGTTTATGGAATTTGAGAGAAATAAGATGCGAGACTTGTTGAGTCAAACAGTTCAGATGGTTAGGAGTGAACATCATAAAGTTACCATGTTACAAGAGAGTCTGGCACAGGAAAAATTGAGGACTGATAGACTTGCAAAATATATTGGCCTCACCAAAATGATCAAATCTAAGGAGTACACTGCACTTCAAGCCACAATCCAAGAGAAAGCTAAATCGAGTTCTGACTCCAACAGTGATTCCAGTTCTGACCCCATTGAACCAACTTATGATACAGATTTTGACCCTAGTTATTAGAATACCTTGTACATGTTTGTTTTGTTGGTTATGTACTGTGTAATTAATGTCTACTGCTGACTTTTGTTAATTTGCAATTATTGTGCATTTCTTTTCTTTCTTCTCTGTCAATATGCTTTTTGTTTTTTTTTTTGTTCTTTTTGCTTATTCATTTCTAGACCAGTGAGGACACTGATCCTCATAGGTTTGGGGGTGTGGCAGAACTGCCAATAGTTGAGTTAATATCAATACAGCCTATGATTAGCAGAATTTTTTGAAATTAAAGTGATTTCACACCTGCTTGTTTTTGAAAAATGAGGAAGTTAAAACTTTTTAAAATTAATTCTAGTGTAATTCTAATACTTTCATGAAGTGAATGTCAAAAAATTTCCAAAAGAGAAGTGATGTTTCAGTAAGCCTAAAAAAGAGAGAAAACAGTGATGATATACCTCAGGAATTTGATAGAAAACCACACCCAGTGAGATTTGGACCTAAAATGAATTCTTTGGAGGTATGAATTGGCAATTTTTTGTGCTCTAGGGACTGTTTGAACCTGCTTGTTATCACTAGAAGTTACACATATCGAAATTGAAATAACTTGACAGCAATCATGATATTAAAGACATGATGTAAGGCCTCCTTTTGGATAGTTTGAACTTCAAAAAGCCCCACCTTTTGAAACTGCCCTTGATACACACCAATTGAGCTTTATAAATCCAAGATTTCTTTGAAACCTCATCAACCGCATTTAGCCTAACCCTGACTCTGAGAATTCAGAAGGTAAAGGAAAGGAAGCTGAAGAAAGGAGAGTTGGGTATCAGTTTGGTAAAAAGAAAAATAACTGAAGGCAATGATGTATCAGCAGAAGAAATGTGGCATTTCAGTTAATGTTGCTTTGAAAAAAAAAAAAGAAAAAAAGAAAAGAAAAAAGAAAAGGAGAAGTCATTTCATTGGAAGTTTGAAAAAGAAAGAGAAAAAGATGGCCACTTTGGCTCCGAAAATTCAAAGAAGAAGATGAAATTGTGTTGAAATAAAGAAGGTGTCCATACCACCTCCTTACCTTGACTGACTTCTCAATTTTGAACGCCATTCCACCCCTTTATTCTTAATAAATTTCACCCATAAGCCACATTACAACCCAAGTTAAAGTTCTTACTGATCAAATATGGATTGAGCTATCACATGGAGATAAGGATTTGTGTAATCTATGGTGAAAAGAGCAGTAAATTCAGAACAAAAAAAAGCAATGCCTATGCTCCTACTTACAGTCCTATTTGAGGGCTGTAACTTCTCTTGAGCTGTGTGAAATAGTACAACCCTCTTACTTACATGGTGAGTGAAAATCCTGGAGAGTATTGGGTTTGAAATCAACTTATTGGGGTAACATCAAAACTGAATTCTCAAATAGAAGGCAAGCTTTTCATTAATTTGTCTTGTAAAAATTTTTTTTGACACAAACTGAGTGAATAGTAAAAGGAATTACAACAGAATTTTAGTTTTGAACTGAGAGTTTCTTGAGATTCCTCTTACAGCCTGATTGATGCAGGTGTGAATAATCTGATTGGATGAAAGTCTCCTTTAACAGAACTGCATTGATATTAACTGATTTATTGGAGAAGTTTGTGGGTACCTTCACTGAAAACCCTCAGGAGACTTCACTCCTCCACTAGGGATCACCTAGGGGTTTAAAAGGCTTGTTGCATATGCTAAATGAAACTGTGCTCCCTACAAAAATGGCTTTTCATTCTGTTTTTAAAATTTTGTCTTTGCTCAGGGACTAGCAAAGCTTAGGTTTGGGGGTGTGTTGAGAACTGGAAAATACCATTTTTCACCCCTTAACCTGGGTCTTGATAGACCTTTGAGAGAACTAAATAAGTGTTTTAAGTGTTTGTTTTACAGCTAACAATAAAGGCAGGTTGAACCCTGAAAGCAGCTTAAAAGTGCCAAAAAGATGATGATCCATTTCGATCTAGAGGAAGAAAGAGAAGGGACAGCCCCACTGGCTGTCCAAATGCCTAAACTAAAGAGGACAAAGGCCTAGTTTCAACCCAGAAATAGGTTTAGAGCTACTCGAAAAGAAGAATGCATTACAGAATGCTTTTCGATAGGATACTTGAACTATTCGAAAAGAACTTGAACTCTGCGAAAATAACTAAAAGCTCTAGGTTTGGTTCTCGAAGAGAACCTAATCTATTCGAAAAGAACCAAACTTGCTGAAGATCTATTCGAAAAGAAGGAAATGCTTTGCGAACTGCACCAAAACTGTGCGAATAGAGCTTCAGAAGTTACAGTACCTCTCGAAAAGGTCCCCAAATTATGCGAAATGGTATTCTAAAGATTCTCAGCATCTGCAAGGGCAATTCAATAATCTCTGCACGCGCCCTAATGCATTTAAAAACCCAGGGGCATTCTGGAAGATTCGAAGCACGAACCAGAGGCATATTCCACTCCATGTGAACACCCAAAGATGAAATTACTTGGCGGGAACTTCTAGAAGCTCAAACAGAGTTTTGAATTACATAACAGAATTGATGCTTCTGTCGCCTGATTGGCTGAACCAGATCAAGCAATTCTGATTGGTCAGAACAGATATGGATCCTTGTGCTCGACTCCTATTGGCTGATATGGATCTACCCAATTCTGATTGGTTAATGCACATCTGAAATGGACTAGGGGAAAACTATAAATAGACGAGCTATTTGCCCAATTCGGGTGTCCAGACTTTGAGTCTCATTTCTGTTGCCCCATTTCCAATTCAGATAACTGTCTGAAACCTCTGTAATAGCCTAGCTTTTGTTTGTAACTGAGAACTGTGAGATACTTATGTAATTCAAGTGAGAATTGTATTCAAGACTACAAATCCGAGAGCTGTTTAAGTTGTGCTCTATAATTGTAAAGGTGGATTTGAAAAGGTTGTTTTCAACAGTACATCTCAATCGGATTCATGTTGAGGGTTCCTTGTGATCTCCTTATTCATTAGAACCCCTTTAGATTTACTGTTTTTAAAGCAATTTCCCTTAATTCATTATCCCTGTAAGAATTTGCGTTGGTAACCAAATCTCTTACAGCATTTGTAGTGGTGTTCATGTTCTGAATCAAGAATTCGGCTTAAAGACTATTGGATGATCTGTGTGCATGACAGTGGACAGATCATAGCCATAAGTTCAACTCAATCTTAATCCTTGAGTTAGATTATTTTTCTCTTACATTTGAGCTGGTAGCCAGATGAAGATGTGGATACTTTCTCAACTGTGCTACACTATTTCTCATCTTGTAATCAGTTATTAAGCTTAGGTCAACTATTATTTCTCCATTCTTCTTAAGTTTACATTCAATTCCCCAAACTCGGATCTAGATCACTTAGTTTAAATTCTACTTTTAGATAATTTAGTTAATGTGACAAATTCACCTCTCATCTTATTCGCTTTGTAGATAGGACTAGAGGCCAGATCTGGTAGCTCAGATCTGGAGGTTTACCATTCATTTTAAATCAACTCCCTGTGGACGATCTTTTACTCACTTACATTTAAAACTTGCTACAATTGGCCCTAATCTTGCAGGTCAATTAATTTCTCTCTGTGCTGATATTTCTTATTCGTTTTTAATTTTCTAGATTCAGTATAATTTATCATTTACAAATCTGTTTTCAAAATACAAATAAAACATGCACACTTAGAACAGCAACAGTTGCGCGTCGTTCACCAGGCGCGTAATCACATCAAGCGCCCGAACTCACGCGAATGCCAACAGTCCTGAACAAAGAATCCCATCACCGCCTAATCCTGCGCCATGACATGCGGAACTCGATTAACGACGGACGGTGCTTAATGACCACCATTCAAACGCCTCTGTTCTAACGTGCAATTAGTTTATGTGCTTGGAGTGAAGTGTGCAATTTCTCAGAAACACAGAATATGCGCCCAGAACAAGCAGGTTCACAAGACAAAATTAGGAGACTTCCGACATTGATTACCATCCTAAACTACGCCCTTGTTAAAGTCAATCCAAAAAAACTTCTGACTTAGGACATATACACCCCAAACCAAAAATGAAAAAAATGCCCCCCAACATCATTTACACACTTCAACTAAGATCAAACTAAACAAAAGAAATGAAGAAATACCCCCCAGCATCATTTACACACTTCAACTAAGACCAAACTAAACAAAAAATGAAAAAATGCCCCCCATCATTTGTACACTTGATCCTAAACTAAGCTAAAGCTAAAAATGCTCCCCAACATACCCCAGATCCAAAATAAATGAACTAAACCCAACCAAACTTAAACAAATAAACGTCACGTTCAAAACTAGATCAAGTAAGCTATAATATAAACCAAGCCAAAATTCACTAAATATAAATAACTAAATCATAATTAAAAATATAATTACTTCATAAATGAATAAAATAACTACAAAACACAGCAAGGGAATATCCTCTGAATATACAACTTAAAGAAGAAACTTAAAATCCATTCATTTAGGCAATGCCCGAATTCGGATTTATTCGAGAAACTAGAGATCTCCGAAAAGCCCGGAGGAGGAATGCACCCTGAACGAATTCTAAGGATGACAGCCTCTTCCCCTTGCCTCGAACTGTCAGAAAAGAAAGAGTGGCTCACAAAAAGCCACCTAGGATCTGCGGGATCCACCTTTGGAGGCTCACCTTGGAGAGCATAACAAGGAGGAGCAACTAATGCTGAAACCGCAGAGCCTACCAAGGAAACATAGACATCGGTCACGAGAACTCTGACCATGCCTTATCCTTGGGTTTCCTTTCTACCACCTTTTTCTCCTCCACCTCTTCCCTTAGAACGGTATCAATTTGACTGCTACAATACATTCCCAATCCCGTCCATTCTCAATAACCCATGTAATAACACAACTCTTCAGGTCCAGTACCCGAGATACGAAAGGGAAAGGAAGAAAAGACATTAACAATAAAAAAAATGCTCAAAAACTTCTAATCCTAAAACTTGAAATAAAATTCAAAACAACAAGAACTCTCAAAGCTTTTAGCTCACACATTTATAAACTATACCTCCTAAATTACTAAATGACAAGTGTCACTCCTTTGAACCCTTCCAATCTAATGAAATCCAAACCAAACACATACCCCTTTGAAAAACCACAATCCATGACCAACCTAATAAACCAATAATCATGCAATAATTATCCTTTCAAAGAAACACAAATCCAAAGCAAAGTAAACAAGTCAATAGATTTAAACACTTAACACCCATCTAGAACCTTTGAAAACTTACACCTTTTAATAACTATCATCTTAAAAAGATCAAAACTCAAGTTAAATCAAACCTTAAATCAAACAAGCGACAAAAAAGGTTTTTCCAAGATGAGACCCTAACTTGCCTAGGACCACACAAAAAATGCCTCCGACAAATCCATTAGAATCAAGTAAACCCCCTAAACAAAATTCCATTAAAATAAAACTAATCTTAGGATAAACTCTAAGCTAAATTCAATCCTAGATTAAATCAAATCAAATATGCATGGCTAATCCATTAAACAAGTACTAAGCACAATAAACAAAATAATACTCTTTTATTTATAACTTAAAATTTATAGAATATCACCGGAGGCATACCTCCTGAAATTACAACCCAAAATGAAAACCTAGAGCCTAACTTACAACCCAAAATGAAAACTGAAAACCTAAAATCAATACAATGCGAGGAGCAGAACGCCTAATCGGAGGCCTCAGAAGGATTACCACCAGACTTGGAGTGTCTAATCGGAGACTTCAGGGAGGATTGGTAAGGAAACACATTGTAGACACCCCCATTTTTCCCTCTCAGAATGTATAAATTTGTTCAGTCAACCATTGACCTTCCAACCCTAATTGGGACCATATACTGAAACAATAGTATATGGCTGAACACAGGCTAAAACAATAGTTCTGTGGCTTAGGCCCCATAACCCTAACGCGGGGACCATGCACTGAAATAATAGTACATGGCTGGACATAGGCTTAAATAATAGCTCTGTGGCTCAGATCTCGACGTAGGGAGACTATATACTAAAACAATAGTATATAGTCAGAATGCAGACTGAAACAATAGTCTTGTATTTCAGATCCTTTACCCTAATATATGGGGCCATATGCTGAAACAATAGTATATGGCTGAACACAGGCTGAAACAATAGCTCTGTGACTCAGGCCCCATAACCATGATGCAGAGACTATGTACTAAAATAATAGTACATGGCTAAACATAGGCTGCAAGAATAGCTCTGTGGCTCAGATCCCAGCGTAGGGAGACTATATACTAAAACAATAGTATATAGTCAAAACACAGACTAAAATAATAGTCTGGCATTTCAGATCTGACCCGGACTCGGACAACCCCGAATTACGCACCTAAAATCACGCGTGTAATTCGATTACACGCCAAACTACACATGTGCAATCAGCCCCTTTCCAACCAGACTTCCTTTCCCTAGACCATCTCAAGACTCGATCACGTGCCTCACATGGCACACGCGATAGGATTGAGTGCCCGACCACCGATGCGTAATTGGCCTACGCCCGACCTAGTCTTACAGTCCTTGACCCTCAAGCTTCCTCGATTAAACGCTTAGAAAGAAACACTTAATTGGATTACACACCCTACACCACGCGCACAATTAGTCCTAAATTGTTAAAACTAGGAAACTCGTTGAGCAAGTCAGCCGGTTTCTCACTGATTCGGTGATCGACTCAAAGCGATTAAGCACTGGGAGATTGACCGTTATTCGATTAAACGCTTGAAATAAGGCATTTAATTAGAGAAAAACCTATAAAAGATTTTTTTAATTCGACCCACGAAAGGAGAACACAACACGAACGAGAGAGAACGGACTTTTTTTGGGATTTTGAAACCAAAGAGCTCTGAGAACGAACACATAGAGGAACATAGCCATGATTTTGGGATTCAAGCTTCGAATCTTCGAGATTTCCCTCCGCAGCCCCAGTCCTAGGTAAAAACCTTAGTTTTAGACTTAGGGTTTCTCTTAGTTTTAATTATTAATATCGAATTTTCAGTTTTAGACTGTAGCACCCTTTTTTTTAGACCGTATTCTCTTATATCTGGTTCTAGTTCTTAGGTTCTAGAACCAGTCCTTAATCTGACGGTCTAATTTCCCGACCCTAGGCTTTAATTCTATTCTAAAATCTTAATTTCTGGCCCTATCATTAATCTCTGGTTCTATTTCTTAAGTTCTAGAACCAATTCTTAATCATACGGTCTAATTTTCTGATTTCGAACCCGAATTTAGTCTTAGAATTTTAAATTTTAGTTTTAATTTCTTAGTTTAATATTTAAAAAAAATCTCAAATATTAATTTAGTTTCTATAATTCTAGTTTCTTAATTTAATCCATAATTATAATTCTGAAATCGACTTCGAAGAGCCAAAAATATAATATTATAGTCCAAAATCTAATTTATCTTTAATCTCAGCTACCCGATTTGCCCAAGGGAGCTTACAGAGGGTACTCGGGAACAAGGCCAATCCTCCTTAGCATAGTGGGCTTAAAACCCCTTTTTCAAGAATTATTTATTGCTTTAATTAGGATTAGAAAATCAGTTCCACAACCTTTTCTTAGATTTTTAGTATGATTAATTTACATGCTTTATTTTAATTTAGATCCTTAGAATAATTGCCTTCATTAGAACTCTAATAAAATTAGTTTCTTTATTTTAATTAGATAATTCTGGCATAGTTAATTCCTCGCTTTATTAGATTTCAGTATAGTTAATTCTTTTTTTTATTAGAATTTTAGTATAATTAACTCATTGCTTTGATTACAATTCTAGTCATATCAGTTCCTTTATTTTAGTTAGATTTTAGTATAGTTAATTCATTGCTTTAATCAGAATTTTAATAAAATTAGTTTATTTGCTTTAATTAGATTTTAATAAAATTAATTCATTGCTTAAATTAGAGTTCTAGTAAAATTAGTTCTCCATTTCAATTAGAATTGCAGTAGGACTAGTATACTTGCTTTACTAAAAATTTCAGTATAATCAACATACTTGATTTAATCAGAGTTTCATTAAAATTAATATATATGCATTCTTAGTACAATTAGGGGACTGATATCAATTGGACTTTTAGTAGTATTAGGACACTAAATTAATTAGAATCCTAATAAGATTAGGAAACTGAAATTAATTAGACTCATAATATAATTAGAATACTACATCAACTCACTACAATAAACCCACACAACTAAACTCATAATAGAATTGGGAAATCTAAACTGATTAGAACTATAATAATAACGGGAAAGAAAAGAAAAATTAAACTATCTAAATTATAAGAAGAGTCATAGCTGTTGACGTTCGCAGGTGGATGATTCAGTAAAGTAACCCACACCCGCTCTAAAGTGTGATCATTGACGTGTTGCAGCGTCATTAAATATCTGCAGCTGGCGATCACAATAAACTAGGAATCTTTCTAGAAAACCCTTTTTTTTTTATCTTCACCTCCACCATTCCAAACGCCGCATCGCTAGAGTCCACTTGGATAGAATTGGGCCACTGATTCAACAGGAATTGAAAGGAACCTAAAAAAAGCGCGCACCAACAGATTGGCGATCGCGATGGGATCCTTTTGCAAACTTTTTTTTTAGATAGTTACTTTTTATCTCATTTTCCTATTTTTTCTCTCTATCGTGTCATTTAGATTCCCTTTTAAAAATATGAGTCTTCGTCAAAGACTGGAGATGCCTGATATATGAAGAGTGAGTTTAGGAGACCCACCATTGTGGGGGTATCATAACAACGCCGCGTACAAAGAAGAACCATTTCATAATTCTAACCCACGAAAACATGAGATTAATATGGCTGGTGAACAAAAAAATCCCTTACTGCTCAACAAATCGTAGAGCTTAGATTTCAAAGAATACAAAGAGGAGATAATGACTTTAAGGAATTATTTCAAGGATTGACTGCTGCATAATAAACCATTAGGTCACGACAATTTTTAGAAGACCAAGATTGACAGGAGAGGCCACCTCCTACCCCGAGCATAGTGTCAGCTAGCGCCACACCATTGAGACAACCTGCTCACACATTCTTCAATGATGACTCTCTAGATAAGGTTTGCTCATGGGTCACTCCAAAAGACAACACCATTAAAATCAAAGATCTCCTTAAAATGCTCGGTGAGTACATGGCCAAGAGAGAGCGCCTTGGTCACTCATTCAAATTCGACAAATTTTATCGGGACGTTGAATTTAATTTACCAATAGGATTCAAACCCTCAAAATTTACCAAATATAATAGCACAGGAAACCCGAATCATCACTTGGCCCTCTTTTGTAACGATTGTTGGTCCTGTGGACACGAATTCGCTTGGTCAACCCTTCACCTTTTTAACCCTCGACATGGGACCATGCAATAGTACATGGCTGAACACAAGTTGAAATAATAGCTTTATGGCTCAGATCCCAATGTAGGGAGTCTATATACTAAGCAATAGTATATAGTCGGGACGCAGACTGAAACAATAGTCCTACATTCCATAATTGAGACCATACCCGAACAATCCTGAATTAAGCGCTTGAAAACCCGTGCGTAATTCGATTACGCATAGAACCACAAGTGCGCGATCAGTCCCCTTTCACAGACCGTTTCGAGACTCGATTACACGCCTGGAAACAGACGCGTGATCGGATTGAGCGCTAAAGCACCAGCGCATAATTGGCCTACGCCCGACCTAGTCTCCTACCCTTGACCCCTACGTTTCCTCGATTAAGCGCTTCAGATAATACGCTTAATTGGATTACGCACGTCCCATCTTGCGCGCAATTAGTCCTGATTTTGTTAGGACTAGGAAACCTGCTGAGTAATTCAGCCGATTGCTCACTGAGTCGGTGACCGACTTAAAGCGATTAAGCGCCAGAAAATTGGCACACAATTCAATTAAATGCCTGAAAATAGGCACGTAATTAAATGAAAACCTATAAAAGCTTTTTTCTTGAAGAGAGAGGAGAGGCTGACAATTTTGAGAGAGAGAACGGATTTTTTTTAGGACTTCGAAACCAGAGAACTCCGAGGACAAGCCCATAGAGCAAATTAGTCATGATTTCGAGATTCAAACTCCTGAATCTTCGATGATTTCTCTCTGCAACCCTAACCCTAAGTAAGAATTTAATTTTTAGTTTTCGATCGTAGCTTCTAGTCTTTAGATTTAGGATTTTACTTAGTTTTAATTATCAGTCTTAGACCGTAGCACCCTCCTTTTTTTAGACCGTAATCTCTATATCTGGTTCCAGTCCTTAGAGCCCGAAACCAGTCCTTAATCTGACGGTCTAATTCACCGACTCTTAAGGCCTAATTCTGTTTTAAATTCTCAATTTACAGTCCTATCATTAATCTCTGGTTCTAACTCTTAGAGTTCAGAACCAGTCTTTAATCCTACGGTCTGATTTTTCTGATTTCGAGTCTGATTTCAATCCTTAGATTTTTTAGCCTTTAGTTTTAATCTTTAGACTCTAATTCTTAATTCTTAAGTTTTAGAATTCAGCCCTTAGGAAATCCCTGCCCAAATCCTTATTTTAGAGCCAACTAGGTCTCCCCAACCTTTTCTCAATTGTCAATTTCATCACTTTTATATTTAGCTTATTTTGAAGTATCAAACGAAGTTAGGTTGAGGTGAAATTGGTCACGTTGGAAAGCTTATCGAAGTAGCTTTCCAACGAGCCAAAAAATGCATAATTCTGACATATATCGAAGAAGTTATGGTTAATTTTTAGCTACTGTGCAAAAAGTGACATTTTTCAAAACTCCTAGTTGAATTAGGATTAGTATCTTTATTATATTATTTTATAATAAAGATACTAATTTTAGCCACCTAATTTGCCCAAGGGAGCTTATGAAGCGTACCCGGGAATGGGACCGATCCTTCTTAGCATAGCGGGCCCAAACCCTTCTTTTCTAATTAATTCAATTTTTAATTAAAATTAGGATATTTATATTAATTAGACTTCTAGTAAGATAAGGAGGCCTAATTAATTAGATTTCTAATAGGATTAAGATATCGAAATCAATTAGACTCCCAGTAGGATTAGGAGACCAAGTTAAACAAAATCCCAGTAGGAATAAGAAAACCAAACTAGTTAAACTAAAGGCAACCCACAACTGCTGACGTTCGCCGGCGAACGATTCAATAAAGGAGTTCAACCCGCAAGCCCCCTGCAACGTCGATAAATATCTGTAGCTGGCGATCGCATCTTCTCAGGTATTCTTTATTTAGAATTTGCCTCTTTAATTTTAGCATTTAATATTTCTTAATTTATTACTCCATCATCGCCATTGCCAGAGTTTGCTTAGGACAGAATTGGGCCACTTATTTTGGGGACCGAGAGGAACTCAGAAAAAGCACGCACCAACAAACTAGTGATCGCGATGGGACTCTTTTTTGCTAAGGTTGCCTCGGTTTAATTAATTTGATTTTCTATTTTCCTTGCTTTATTTAATTTGGTTTCATATTTTTCGCTTTTTATTTTGATTTTATTTTGTTTCGCTTTATCACTTTTCTAGACACACTTGCACGTGGATAAACCTTAAAAAAAAGAAAAACAAAAAAAAAACAAATAAAGAAAAAATAAAAAAAAACTAGAAAAAACTATTTTAAAATGGTCGGCATCAGAAAATCGAACTTTAATGATAACGACCAACTCGTATGGGGCTCCCATAGCAACCCCAGGTCTAATGTTAGGCCGTCTCTGTGGACAACCCAACGTCGCGCTCGGGTAAACATGGTTAATGAGAGTGAAAAATACCCCTTCACTCCACAAAATACAAATCATAGAGATAGCACTGAAGGAAATGGTGGTGAGTGAAGCTACCCTGATAGTCAAGTTATGGACCACACTCCCAGTGCACTCACAAGAGGAGGAAAAGAAGTCGATGCATGGCTCAGGTCCCAAAGACAAGTTACTCCGAGGGACAAACAAAAGGAAAGGACGCCGACTCCTCCACATGCTCCGAATCCCACGACACATAACACATATACCTCTCACACCTTCTATAACAACAACAACTGCCGAGGACAACCCTCCCCCAAGGCATCTAGAAAAGACACCGCGATAAACGTAAACAACCTCCACCAATTTCTAGATGACTACATGGCTAATAAATAATGCTCCAGTCACACTTTTAGATTCGACAAATTTTGCCGAAACATCAACTTCACTGTACCCGCTGGTTTTAAACCTCAAAAATTTAATAAATATAACGGTACGGGAAACCTAAAGCACCACTTGGCCCTATTCTGCAATGACTGTCGACCGATCCGCACCAATCATGGGTTCCTGATCCACTACTTTCAGAGATCTCTAGAAGGAGAAGCCCTTGACTGGTTCGCGGCCTTACCTTTAATCGAAATCAAGACATTCGAAGACTTAACCGACAGATTTCTTGATCAATACCAACACCTGACTTTTGAAGAAATCAGTATCGTTGACTTGATGCACACAAGACAGGAAGACAGTAAAGACTTCTCGACATTCGCCAATCGTTGGAGAAGACTTGTGGCTCTAACGGGGAATCAAATAAAAGAAAGCGATGCGATAGAAATCATGATTAGCAGTACCCGAGAGCCTCTTCAGAGCATTCTCATCCTAAGCGACTATCACGGCCTCGTTAGCCTTTATCAACGTGCCTCACACTTAGAACGTCGACTGAAGAATGGAGACCTCAGTCTTCCTACCTTAACCTCCAAAGGACCCTCCTCCGA
Source organism: Chloranthus sessilifolius (assembly GCA_021018995.1). Taxonomy (NCBI): domain Eukaryota; kingdom Viridiplantae; phylum Streptophyta; class Magnoliopsida; order Chloranthales; family Chloranthaceae; genus Chloranthus; species Chloranthus sessilifolius. Next base: position 74,489,209 of record CM037591.1, read on the forward strand.
CAATCCCGAGACAAACACCCTAAACGAGACTCTAGACTCTGAACAAACTCACACAAACCAAGAACCGAACCAAACAAACCCTCAACCGTACCACCCATACGACCAAGCTCAAGATCTACGCACAAACTTATACCCTGACCAAAATCAATTTTCACACATAAACCAAGGTCAACACCAAAACCAACCACTATACACCAACCAATACATGAACTCGTACTATGACCAAAACTAGTGCCCCAACGACACGCAAACTAACACCACCTATTATAACCCATTGTTTGATCAAACTCAACTCAGCTAGATCAGAGACACTCATTCACCCCCGCCCCATTCCACCCAGCTAGCCTGATTCGAAGAATTGGACCTCCCTCAGAGCAAAACCATACTATTCACTTACAGCCAACCAACCCTATCCCACGCACCTATAAACGCGAACTTACCTTTCGCCCTGGACCGGTTACCAAGATCACTAAAATCCAAACTATCATCGAATCCACCCCTCAGCTAACTCAACCCATCCCTAAACTCATTGCCGAGCTCAACGCGCTTATCTCCGAGCCAACTCAACCTACCCTTGAATCTGATAACCTACCAACAAATGAATCAATCCCCACACCTCCTGAACAGACCGAACCAATGACGCAAACTACACTCGAACAAACTCACGTGCCAATTCTAAGAGTAGCTTTCGAACCAATCAATCGGTATTATAAGACGCCATTCATACTTAAACCAATAACAAAACTAAACTCTGAACCCAAATCAGTAATCAAATCTACTCCCAAAATCACTAACCCTCTCGCTTCCAAATCAACTCTAAAATTAACCCCCGAAATCGAACACATTGTCGAACACATTGCCCACTAATCTTAAAACCAGCCCCTGAATCAATCCCTACACCTACTTTAAAATTAATCCCCACAAACCTCAGAATCAACTCACGAATCAATCTCTACACCTGCCTCAAAACCTAAACTCACAACCAAACTCACCACCTCTCCAATCTCAAAACAAAATCTCGAATCTGGCTCTATCACCAAACAGACCTCCGAACCACCCACTCAAAAATCACTCGTTGGGTTAATTTTAGAACCAACTCATGAATCAATCCCTAGAAAACTTACCACTAAACTTATCATCCCCTCAACTCCCAAACAAGAGCTTAAACCCACTATTGAACTTACCGTCCCACCAACCACGAAACTGAACCCCAAACTCAAACCTATTATAAAACCTAAACTTATCATCAAACCTAAACTTAAACTTATCATCAAACCTAAACCTAAACCTACTATCAAGCCTAAACCTACTATCAAAACTAAACCTATTATCGAATCTAAACCTATTATCAAACCTAAACCTATCCTCGAACATGAATCTATCACCGAACCTAAACCCATGATCGAACTTGAACCTGTCATCGGACACGAAACCAAATTGATCATTAAACTTAAACCCATCGCGAAATCCTGGCCCAAACCTATCATTGACCCAGCACCCATCCACAAGCTCGAACCCTCCATCAAAGGTGAACCCATTGTCAAACCTAAACCGATCACCAAATACAAACCTGACGTCAAGCCTCCAACTATCAGCGAATCTAAATCGACCCTTGAACCTGAACCTACCGTCAAACCTAAACCAATCACTGAACACAAACCTGTCATCAAACTTCAAACTATCAACAAATCCAAGCCCATCAACAAACTTGAACCCATCATTGAACTTGAGCTTGTTATCGAACACGAACCCTATACTAAAATTGAACCTATTCCTACAATGCCAACTCCACTCACCTTTGAGCCTACCACTAAACCTATCAAGGAGTCAATCATTGCTCCCACTTTCGAAATCAAGCCAAACTAAAATCTTACGATACCAATCACCATCCAAATCAACATACCTTAAATCCCATCAAAACATGAAATCAATGCCACAACTAAAATCGCTTCTGATCATCAGACCCAAATCTCCCTGGACCTCACAATCAAAGCCTTCACCGAACTCCAATTGGCGATAAAGCTACTACGTCAAACTTCTGATACTCAACCTCCTCGAAAGATTATAAATAAAACTTTAAAACAACCACATGATAAACCCAAAGTGTGAATCAAACCAAAAAAGCATAATCAAACAAAACTGGACCACCCCACACGTAGGAAAGGTCAACCTTGGACTATGCCGTCGCGTCTCCTCTTCCTACTCTACCTCTGCCTTATCTTATCACTACCTCTACAACACTACCATCCCTCTCAACGATTTCCACTCTAACTTTACTCGCAAACAACTTTCCAATGATCCATAAATAATTCTGGAGAACTCTCTGTGCAACCATGGGAATCGAGACGATCCCGTCGCGACGATGCGCTCTCTAACAAAATATATAGAGTTGCCACCCGGAGCTTTCGGTGTCCCGGGATACCTAGTTCATTTTTATGAGCACCGAAGTGCTAAAAATATGACTCTGAATCTGGTTCACACCAAAGGCTCTTGGGTAGGGGCTTCGGTTATCGATCGGGAAGGTGTTAAGCACCCGATCTACCCGCTTAATGCGGTCTCTACTAATGGCCAAATATAAAATGAAGTAAAAGAAAAGAAAATAGTTCCCTCCTACCCAAATGGGCCTCCAATCCTATTTGTGCCCCTCCGTTCCTATCGAAAATTCGGCGGCATAACGGCACAAAATGAGAGGGTAGGGAGAGCAAAAGGAGATAGGAGAAGAAAGGGGAGAGTCGGAGCCCTCGGGCCCTTGTAGCACCGTAGAGGAGCCTTGCATGGCTTGCTTTTGATGAGCTTTTAGAGGCTTGAATGGTTGAAAAAGGGGTTCTAACCACTAAGGCCTACTAGCTAAGAGATGGAGAAGAGAGGCTAGGAGATCACACACACCTAGGCTAAGGGTTTTGGGTGTAAGAGCAAGCTTGGGAAGGGTTTTTGAATTCTAGATTTTAGATAAAAATAGTGCACCAAAGGGAGGAATAACTTCTCACTTGGAGCTCTTTCTCTCTTAAGCAAAATTCTCAACCCTTAAGCAAGAGGGGTGGCTCTCTATTTATAGAGAAAGGGAGGATTAGTGATGGGTTAAAGTCCTAATTGGATTAGCAATTAGGTAATGGGCAATCTAAAGTTTCCTAGGGTTTTAAGAGCTTGGAAAGGTGTGAAGGATCCTCCAATGGTGGATGATGGGGTGAGGCCTTAAGCCACTTGAAGGGGTGCAAATAGGCTTCAAAAGGGTGCAACAGAACTAGCTAAACACACCCCAAAGGTCTAGGTGGTCAACAAGTCAAACCCCAGTCATGAATTTTGGGGCAAAAACCAATAGTTGCTGTTTATATGCCTGGCGCAACTATTAGTTACGCCAGGCAAATGTACAGTAAAATAGTAATGAATAGTAGCCTGGAAGTTGGCCTCGCGAGGGGTGGGGGGACCCATTTATAGCTGGCACAACTATTAGTTGCGCTAGGCCATTTCTGGGGGAGAAAGACTTGGTGCAACTATTAGTTGCGCCAGGCAAATCCAGGGGAAAAATGGCCTAGCGCAACTATTAGTTGCGCCAGGCAAAAATCCCTCCCAAATAGCCCGATTTTCAAATGGTCATAACGTTTGATATACAACTCCGATTGAGGTGATTCTTGGATCGTTGGAAAGCTGGAGAAGTCCTCTTTCCAATGGTGTATGATTTGATATCAGTAGAAGACCTTAGATAGTCCTACTATACCATTATTTATCCATTTCCTGGGAAGGTTAGATTTAGGGTTCGAAATGGGTTCCAAGGGTCGGGATTGGTTTCTAAAGGTTCGAGATAGGTTCCTAAGGGATCTAGGGTGATTCCTAAGGGTTTGGGGTGATTCTTAAGGGTTCCATATATGCCATCAAAATCTCAGAATTACACCTCTCTCGAAAGGTGTTTCGATCGGGCCTTGAGCCAAATTTGGGTGTCTACAGATGCCCCTCTTTGGTATCGGATCACTAATGATTGTATGTCAAAGAAAAGAGACATCCGAAGAGGCTCAAGGCATTACTGACGGGCCTACTGCATTTAGATCGAACTTCAAACATCAGGTGAGTAACACGGTGAGAAAATGAAAGCCCTAGGGTGCCAGGCTAATCATTCATTCCTCATGGTAATCGGTTCCCAAGCACTTAGCAACATTACTGGGCATAACCGAGGTGGAATGAGTTGCGAAAGCCCAATAGCTGGGAAAAATGTTCGCCTCTCGGTGAAAGCCCGTTAGTCGGGAAAAATGTTCACTTCTTGAGATGATTTGAAGGTGATTGATGTTTAAAATTCATTCTGCATGCAACAACTTCGTAAGTAAAAGGGGTGATCGACCCACATTCAAAGATAGGCGCGAAGTAAACATACGCAAGGCTCCACAGTTTGCGTCCAATCCTACAAGGCATTTGACGACCTCATTGGATTATTTGCAGGTGCCCCTGCTGAAAGCAGGGTTCGAGATCTTTGGGCAAACCCATCGATCCCAAAGTTTATTTAGCATGACCACCCGAGTAAAGTGAATAGATGTCACAATGCTTTTTAGGAGTACATGCCATTTTTCTGAAAATGTGCCTTGGATCAATATGAGCTAGAGCATCCAGCTTTAACTACCTTGAACAGATCCAACCAAACAGTGGGTGTCTTTCAAAAAGGGGCCTCCAATCTTGGTTTCCATCGACAATGATCATAAACATCAATTGACTATGCATAGCCATGCACCCATTGGGGGCAATAAGCAACAACAAAGGCGATGGAAGCCCCGACCCGGACCCGCCCTAGCCCTAGTATAATTTACGAGGACAAACAACCATCATACGGATACCCAGACTCATGGCGTACACTTTACAGGGATACCGCTGCCCATACAGGTTTTAAGCCTGCAGAAAAATAAAAAGGAAAATGATCCCTTCTGAATGTATGGTTGCACATAGTTTGATTGACACATAATCTCATTCTCAACAGGTTGGTCTCAACCAACGATTGACCTTTTCCAATGGAGAATCTGAAGCTTAAGACAACTTAAGTTCACACGAATCCAAAACAGAACACTCATCGCTCAAAAGATTTAGCAGTGGAGTTAACCCGATCGAAATATTGACTGTTTGATCGGGACTGACACCGTTGCTCCTTCCTTGAAGGATTCAGAATCCAAGGCGTGCCTTAGACTTAGGACGTTATTATAGCATAGTGGTGTTGCTGATAAAATATCGACATTTTACTGCATCAGAACACGCATGTACGTCGCTCTGTGGGGAAGCACAAATTTATTCTTTTTCTCTTTTTTCTTTTTTTTGAAGATTGCTTTTTTTTTTTCATTATTTTTTTCAAGCATTATCTGAACCTCGAACCCCGGGAGGCGCACGCCCAGACAACGCATACCAAGAGCCCATGCCTCCGCAATAGTTTGTAATGAAACTGAAGCCAACGTACTCAAGTTCACCTGAAACCGAAATATGGAACAATCAGGGCGAAGATTTAGCAGTGGAATCAATCTGATCCAAGCATTGACTGTTTGACCGAAATTGACACCGTCGCTCCTATTTTCAAATAGGATCCATGGATCTAAGGCGAACCTTAGACCTAAGACATTAATTTTTCACAGCTGTGTTGCCGGCAACATATTGACATTTTACCGCATCGAAAATATGTGAGTGCATAGCTGTGCGTAGCATGAAAACATAGATTTCTTTTTCTTTTCAAAATGATTTTCATCATCATTTTTTTTAGACTTGACGTCAGTAGTGAGATGATTTATCTGATTTGTCCATCGCTGAGAAGTTGCCCGCTTCAAGGCTTTGGACCGTGCGATGTTCCTGCACATTCTTGAGAAAACGTCAGTCCCTTTTTTATTTAAACATATAAAGAAAATGCATCCTAAACAATAGAAGAAAAAGTAGATTTCTACCTACACTTTTTTATTTTCAATATATATATATTTTTTGGATTTTTATTTTTGGAGATTTTTTGTTATTTTTCTTCATTTTTGAGATTGAAATATGATGCTGGAAATATGTACATGAAAATGAGTAGAAATATATACACATTTTTTGGTGTTTGGATTTTTCTTGATTTTTTTTTTTGATGCCTTGATTTTTTTTTTTGATGCCTTGAGCATAGTCGAACTCTTTCATGCAGTCAAACCTGAGTGAGTTTTCGGATTTTACCAAGGCCGGAACGTTGATCCCTTTGGATTGAGTTAAACCGTTCTCCTTGCCTCGGGTCATACGTTTGACGGTGCGGGTTTCAAAAAGGCAATTTTGGTCGGGGACCTGATTCGAACTAGAATGAGCGGCCCAGTCGAACAAGAGGGTACAGGAAGAGTAAAAAAGGGTTCCTCAAACATCAATCTTCTCAATCAGTCCAACCCTTTCTTCTTTTCTTTTTTTTTCTTCACTTTTTTTTTAATTTTTTTTTAATTTTTATTTTTTTAATCTCCTTTTTTTACCCGTGGCGCCCTTTCGGGTTTTTATCACATCCATGAGTTTAGCTCTCTTACCCCAAGCGCCATTTCGGGTTTTCACCGGGTCCACACAAGCCCGCTATTTTTACTTGTAATGCCCTTTCGGGTTTTCACTACGTCCATATTGCTTTGAGCTTGTATTTTTATTTTATTATTATTATTTTTTCAAGAGCCACGTCATAGACGTTGATTCCGTCATAGCCGGCTGGATGGGGTTCTGGTGTCGTCTCACGATTCGGCTCATGTTGACTTAACAGATATTATGACTGCTTACGAACCTACAAAGAGGGCTTCCTTCAGGGTGTAGCTTGGCCATGGGTTAGGTTAGGATTTGAAGGTATGCTCGGCTAAAAGGGTTTCCTTGATACGGCTTCAATTTTTTCAACATACTTTCTTCATTGGGGGTTTTACTGTACATGCCCCGTGATTCTTCTATACACATTTTTTTGTTATTCTTTTTCCTCCATTTCAGGCAATCTCTTTTTGAGGTTTTGCTTTTTTGATTTTTTTGGATTTGATAGTAACTTTATACACATGCATCTTTTCTCTCTTTTTTTTTTGGTATATGTACATGTATATTTTTTTTGGGGGAATGGGTTTATTGAAAGAAAGGTCCAGGCTCAAATGGGGTAGCAAAGGATATCATCATTTTTAGGGATGTTTTTAGGCTACTGTGCTTGGAATGATGGCCTCTTTTGGGTGGTTCTTAAGCAGTCATGTATCTGTTTCATCAATACTTACCTTATCGTGATAGACTAAGAGTAGAACCGTCGGACGTATCTGTTTCATCAATACTTACCTTATTGCGATAGACTAAGAGTAGAACCGTTGGACGTATCCAACATTGATGGGCTCAGGAAGATGATCTTCGTCCATGGTGGCAAGGCGGATGGCGTATCCTGACAACACTTCTCGAATGACGTATGGTCCTTCTCAGTTCGGCTTAAACTTTCCTCTTAGATCGGCATGGAGGGATGGGAAGATCTTCTTCAGCATACTGTCTCCTACCTTTAGATCTCGACCGCGGATACGTTTATTGTAAGCACGTGCAATTTTTCCCTGGTAAACTTGAGTGTGACACAAGGCTAGGAGTCTCTTCTCGTCCAATAAGTTTAATTGTTCAAAGTGGGATCTCTCTCTCTCTCTCTCTCTCTGCTTCAGGTAAGCCTGATTCCATGAGGATTCGGAGCGAGGGTACTTCAACCTCTACTGGGAGGACGGCCTCAGTTCCATACACAAGAGAGAATGGTGTTGCCCCTGTAGCGGTACGGATCGACGTTCGGTAGGCCCACAAAGTAAATGACGCTCCAATCTCGATAAGTGACGACCATTTTCTCAAGGATGTGGACGACTGCCTTGTTCGCAGCTTCCATGACTCCATTAGTTTGAGGCCGATGAGGGGATGAGTCATGGTGCTTGATCTTGTATTGCTCGTAGAAGTCTCGGATGCACTTATTCGTAAAGTTTATGTCATTGTCCGTGATGATATCTTTGGAACTCCAAATCGACACATAATATTATTCTTGAGAAACTTCTCAACGTGACTGGCCGTGATGTTGGCATATGACGCGCTTCTACCCACTTGGTGAAGTACTCAATGGTGACGAGGATGAACTAATGTCTGTTTGATGCTTTTGGATTAATCATTTCGACAACGTCAAGGCCCCAGGTAGCAAATGGCCAAGGAGTGGTCATGCAGTGAAGATCAATGGCAGGAGCGTGTATCAGACTGGAGTATTCTTGACACTTGTAGCATTTTTGAATATGCTTATAGCAATTTGATTCCATAGTAGTCCAGAAGTATCCTTGCCGCAAAATTTTCTTAGCGAGCATGTGACCGCTGACGTGGGCTCCGCATACTCCCTCATGGATTTCTTTCATAATATTGATCACTTCACTTTCAGTGAGGCACCTAAGTAAGATGTTATTGTATGATCGCTTGTAAAGGCATTCCCCGCAAATGACGTAACTTGCTGCTAAACATTGAATGGTTCATTGGTTTGTCTTGGATGTACCCTCTAGGAAAGTTAGAGTCTCGAGGAAATTCTTGATATCTGAGAACCAAGGTGGGTCATCATCAGGCATTGTAGGTTCCTTAATCTGGAGGCAGAAGGCCAGCATATTCCTCTGCTCGATCACGATCAGCTTCATCTTAACACCATAGGGGATTTCAATCATTGACGCCAAAGTTACTAATGCGTCGGCGAAGTATTTCCTTATTCCGGGGGACGTATGAGAAAGTCACATCTTGGAAGTAAGCTATCAGATCCTCAAGGTGTTCATGATAGGGGATCAATTTCTTATCTTTCATCTTCCAGTCACCATTCGTCTGGCATATGATTAACTGTGAATCGCCAAATACTCGAAGGTGAGTTACATTTAGATCGAAAGCCGCCTGCAGACCAACGGTGCAGGCTTCGTACTCAGCCATATTATTAGTGCAAGGGAAGTTGAGCTTGATAAAGACCGGTACATGGGATCCTTTCGGTGAAATCAGGATGGCACCAACTCCTCGGCCTTAGACATTTACTGCCCCGTCAAAGTGCAATACCCATGATTCTTCTGCTTCTTCTGTATTATCTTCTATCATGAACAGGGTCTCATCATTGGGGAACTCAGTTCTCAAAGGTTCATAATCAGGTAAAGGATTGTCGGCAAGATGATCAGTAAGCGCCTACCCCTTGATCGACTTTTGAGTGACGTATGTGATGTTGAATTCAGATAATAAAAGTTGCCATCGTGCGGTTTGTCCAGTGAGAGCTGGCTTTTCAAATAGGTATTTTAATGGGTCCATTCGAGCCAAGAGCTGAACCGCTTGAGATAGCAAATAGTGGTGGAGCCTTTGAGTAGCCCATACAAGAGCCAGACATGCTTTCTCCAGATGAGAGTAGCGCGCTTCATAATTAGTAAACTTCTTACTCAGATAGTAAATGGCCTGCTCTCTTCTTCCCGTTTCATCGTGCTGCCCCAAGACACATCCCATCGAAACTTTCGTCGTGGAGAGATACATCAAGAGTGGTCTCCCTGGCTCAGGTGGTACCAAAACAGGTGGATTAAGGAGGTAGCTTTTGATTTTTTCAAACACTGCTTAACAATCGTCATTCCATTCAATGGGCAAATTCTTCCTTAGTAACTTGAAGATCGGCGTGCAGATTGGAGTTAGCTGTGCAATGAATCGACTGATATACTATATTCTGCCCAGAAACCCTCTAACCTCTTTCTCGGTTGACGGCGGTGGCATTTCAGTGATGGCTTTGAATTTAACTGGGTCGACCTCGATCCCCCTCTTGCTGACGATGTACCCTAGGAGTTTCCCTGACATAGCACCAAATGCGCACTTCTGTGGATTCAATCATAGCCTGTACTTCCTCAGCCTTTCAAACAGCTTCTGAAGGTTTACCAGATGGTCGCTTCGCTCTGGTGATTTGGCTATCATGTCGTCGACATACACTTCAATCTCTCAGTGCATCATGTCATGATATAGTGCAGTCATAGCTCTCTGGTACGTTACGCCAACATTCTTCAGCCCTAATGGCATGACTCGATAGCAAAAGGTTCCTCAGGGGATAATGAACGCTGTCTTCTCATGATCAACCTCAGCCATTTTGATCTGATTGTATCCTGAGAATCCATCCATAAAAGAAAGTATCCCGTGCTTAGCTGTGTTATCGACCAAGATGTTGATGTGTGGCAGTGGGAAATCATCCTTTGGGCTCGCTCTGTTCAAATTGCGGAAATCGATGTACATGCGGACCTTTCCATCCTTCTTTGGCACAGGTATGATATTGGCTAGCCATTACGGGTATTTGGATACCATGAGAAACCTCGCGTCATACTGCTTGATGACCTCGTCTTTGACTTTCAACATCCATTCGAGTAAGAGACGTCTCAGCTTCTATTTGACTGGCTTCATATTAAGGTAGAGGGGTAACTCATGCTCGACCAAATCAGTATCTAGACCAGGCATGTCCTCGTACGACCAGACAAAAATGTCTTGGTATGACCAAAGGAAGTCGATCATGCTTTTTCTTTCCTCAGGAGACAGTGAAATTCTGATTTTGGTTATCCTGGGAACCTCCTCAGTTCCAAAATTGGTGTCTTCGGTCTCTTCGACAATGGGGGTAGGGCCATACTCAAAGTCAACAAATCGGTCAAGGAGATCATTGGGGAGCTCCTCGAAGGGGACATCCTCGTCCAGACTCATGATCCCTACCTCTTCTTGTATTTCTACAGGGAAGGGGTCGATTTCACGTAGGACGGGTATTTTGATTAAGGCATCCTTTTGTGGGACATTTTTTGGAATTTTAAATGACAATATTATTAGACTTTGGATTTTTTCAATGTTTTTGAGATTTTGTGTTTTTTCCATGTTTTTGAGATTTTTGTTTTCTTCGGAGACGGACCCTTGGCAAGGCGGGTTGCTATATACACAAGGTATTATTTGCCAAGGGCTTCTCTCACTTTTTATAGATTATTTTTTTTGAGAAACGGGTGCCAAATGTTAGGCCACTCCCCGCTTCCAGGGTTTAGGGCAAAGATGCCCAGTTGCGTACCTGAGGGGTAGCTTCTTTACCTGTTGGGATGGAGGGTGCTGACTGATATGGCTCATTGGAGTCAGCTTCCATCATATTGATCCCCATTTCGTTTGAGATCATGTCCTCAAACGATAACTAAGTTTTGTGGTGATTCACCACAGGGGGGTTTGTTTAGGTACCGACCGTCGTTCCTCAAAAAGGGACAATGCAGCCAAATCTATCTCCAAGCTGGGAAGGGAGATCTGGAGATTGGTGGGATGGATTAGGGCTGTGGGTTTGTGTGGAGTCAAATGGGTTGTCCCATTTCGATCGATCTTTACGACCCCTGTGCTAACGAAGGAATCCCTGATGTGCGGCCTAGGGCGAGGTTTCTCTTCTATTGTGATTCCTCGAGCTCTTGCCGTTGCGGTGACCCTGGCTTTCACTTTGGCTTCTCGGACCTCTTGCTCTGTGGGCTTGTATCCTAGCCCGAATCTTACTTTCTATACCTTAGCCACAACTGACTCTCTTCTGCCTTGTAATTTGGGTCCCAGACCCCTTCCTTTCTGATAGCCCCACTTTTGGAGCATTGCCACTGTCGCTATCATACCGCCTCCTATTTTAGGCATGATGCCCTCGATGGGCTCCGGGAGTATTACCGACACCTCGTACTCAAAATTGTGGAGGTCGATATCTTCAGTGGTGTGTGGTATATTCAGCATATTGGGTTTTTCAATGCTATTGGTAGCCTTTTCTTTCTCACTGTGCCCCTCTCCGATGATTGTGATAATCTTATGCCCAGATGCAAATTTGAGTTTTTGGTGCAACTTCGAAGGTATGGCTCCGACTTCATGTAGCCACGAGCGCCCCAATAACAGGTTAAATGAGGATTTGATATCCATGACTTGAAACAAGATGGAAAAGGTCATTGGCCCTATCAACAGCTCAAGATCAACTTCTCCCATTATTTCTCTCCTGGTATTGTCAAACACTCTAGCGCTGGTTCTAGTGGGCCTTAACATGCACGGATCAACCTTGATCTTGGTGGCGGTTCTTAACGGGCATATATTCAATACAGACCCATTATCAATTAGTACCAAGGGGATAATCATATTTCCGAACTCAACGGTTATATTCAAAGATTTTGAGTGACTACCTCCTTCCTCAGGTAAATAGGCATCAGAAAATGAAATGGCATTTGGAGCCATCACTTGACCAATTATCTGGCCAACTTCATCTGGGCTAACTTGAAGTGATACATGCACATTTTTTAATGCCCCATTAATGCTTGGAAATGGAGTGGGGACGTCATCAATAGATCCCATACAGTGATATGGGCATGCATTCTTCTCAGTTGAGTCTCTAGTATATGTTCTCGACTCATCTTCTCGAAGGGGTTCACCGTGCTATCTTTCTTTCCTTCGGGTTGGGCCTATGCTGCTGCTGGTATTTTTGGCTGGTTTGATATCCACCCTGATTTGGTAATAAAATCTACTGCCCCTTCTCTACTGCTGCTTCCGGCATTGGCATCTGTTTGTTCGTAGCTTAGCGGGACCTGATGAGGATCGTATGTGGGTCTTGAGAGCTGGAAAGGTATGGCTGCCGGTACTTGAGTCACTTGTACTGTCGGCTCAGGAGGTGTGGGCAATACTTGATTCACCTCGGTGGCAGTGGGTTGGGTGGAAAGATTAGGCCAAATGGGGTTGGTAAAGCTTGAGGGTGGTGGTATTGGAGGGAAGGAGGTAAAAGTAGGCCATTGATAGTTGGTGGGTGCTAGCGACAGATGGGTGGTTTGATGGGCCGTTAGGTAATTGACCGGGGTGGTGGAGTTTGCCAGTGGCTGAACTGGGGGTGATGGGATGGGCGCAGGCTATTGATAACTGATGGGTGCGGGTGTTGGATTAGGGGCATGGTGGCTTAAAGGGTAATCGATGGGGGTTGTGGTGTATGGTAGTGAAATGAGGCCATTGATAATCGGCAAAAGGGTGCGGATTGGATTGCCTGGGGCTTATAGGCTAATTGATGGGGGTTGTAGTGTATGGTTGGTATGCATTGATATTTATATAATTGACGGGTGTGGTAGACGGAACGTATGCCCGGAGATCCAAGGGTTCAAATTGTGGGGTTGGGTTGGGGAAATATTCAGACAAATTTAGGGGTTCAATTACCCCAACATTCCTTTCTTCATCATTCCTCGGCCATGGTGCCACATAATTCTCTTGATCACTGATATAATCGGATGGGTCAAATTAAAACTCCTCATCTTTATCATTCCTACGGTGGGTCTGGGACCTGCTCCTCCGGTGGGATGTAGGGGTAGTGGCACTTGGTGAATATTAGCATGCTGAGAGGGTGTAGGAGGAATGATTTTCCCGGCATCGATCAAATCCTGGATGGCATGCTTCAATGGGAAGCAGCGATCAGTAGGGTGACCCGAACCCTGATGAAAATTACAATGGGTATTTGGGTCATAGTTCCTTGGGATCGGGTGAGGAGGAGGTTGTGGTTGGCGGATAGCCATTAATCCATTTTCTACTAACAGGGGCAAAAGTACACACAATGATTGCCCCAGAGGTGTGAAGACTCGGTCGTAGCGGGCTCTCCTTTGTTATGGGGTCATTTGCATTTCTTGCCCATTCCCCATTCTTTGCGTCTGCTCAGGCCTAACAGGTGCTGGTGGGGCTGCCTGAAATTGAAACAGGGTAGTATTATTATTGGTCCTGGTATTGACTATGTTCTAGACATCGCCCCCTGTTCTGTTCTCATTCCTCTGTTATAAAAATCATCTAACCCCACTGGGTCCACTTGGCACGTTCTTATTCAGACTGCCCTCCCTGATGGCATCCTCACATCGATTAGCATTTTTTACCAGATCAGTAAAACTGAACTGCTGCTGGTACACCAAAAAGTCCGAGATTATTGGCAGAGTGTTCTTTGAAATCATCTCTATCTGCTCATCATTTGGTATTTTATTTCTGACTTGAGCTGTCAGTGCTCTTCATCGCCCCAAGTAGTCGCTGAAGGTCTCATTCTGGTTCTGCTTTAAATGGGCTAAGTCAGACTTACGCTGCTCGATGTCTATATTGTAGACATACTGTTCTTGAAAGAGATGCGTCAAGTCCCTCCACGTTTTCATCATAGACGGTTCTAAAGATATGAACCATCTCAAAGCCGGTCCGGTCAGACTCTTTTGAAAGACTTTTATTAGTAGTCTTTTATCCTCCCCGTATTGGCACATGTCCCCACAGTAGGACTTCAGGTGTGCAATAGGATTGCCAGTGCCATTATATTTGTCGAAGGCTGGCATTTTGAATTAGGGGGGCAGGGGGACCTCAGCAAATAGGCATAAGTCAGTGAAGTCCGTGACGTGGATTTCAGTACCATCCATTTTCATTAACTACTTCTGTATTTTGTCCAACTGTTCTTTTAGCTGCTCTGGTTCTTTGGACACGGGAGCTACTTTTTCGACAGTTGGTTGGACTTCACTCTGGGCCACCAGGGGATGGGCAATTATGGGAGGAGGGTTGAGGCTGGTCAAAGCCCCATCATAGGCCCGGCTATTCCTAATCTCGTCCTCTTCATACTGCTGGTCGGCATAATGTGCAGCGAGGGCGGGATTCTCCTGTTGTTGCATGGGTTGGATGGGAATGACATGAGTGGGGGTTGGGTGAGCCCATTGGGGGTGAGGAAAGGTTTGTTGGGTGATGGGAATTTGGTTTTGAGGTGGGGCCTGATAGGGCCATTCGGTATGGAGGAAGGTTTGAGATGACCTTGGGGTGTGGGGCCATGGGAGAATTGGGGGTATTGTGGAAGGTGTGAGTGTGGGGTTCAGGTTTGGGTCATGAACCCTTGATCATTTTGGGTCATGGGCCATTGATAGGTTTGGGCTATGGACCCTTGTAGGTTTGGGCCAAGGGCCCTTGATAGGTTTGAGCTAGGGGACCTTGATGGGTTTGGGCCATGGGCCCTTTATGGGTCTGGCCTAATGGGCCTTAATGGGTCTGGGCCATGGGCCCTTGGTGGATCTGGGCCAGTGGACCTTGATGGGTTTGGCCCATGTGACCTTAGTGGGTCTGGCCCATGAGCCCTTGATGGGTCTGGGCCATGGGTCCTTAGTGGGTCTGACCCATGGACCCTTGATGGGTCTGAGCCATGGGCCCTTGGTGGGTATGGGCCATGGGCACTTGGTGGGTCTGGGCCATGGGCCCTTGGGGGGTATGAGCCATGGGCCCTTGGTGGGTCTAGGCCATGGGCCTTGGGTAGGGTTGGGTCATGGGCCCTTGGTTGGTTTGGGCCATGGGGTCCTAGTGGGTCTGGGCCACGGGCCCTAGGCAGGCTTGGGTGGTGGGGTATTGGGTGGAAAAAGGGGGTTTGGGCCAATGGGCCTTGGGGTATGTGGGAGTTTGGAGATTGGGCCATGGGGCCTTGGGGTAAGTGGGTAATGGGGGTTTGGGTGATTATGGGGGTTGATGGGGGAGTGAGGCATGGAGATTGGCTAGGGTATGGGATGGTTTCATGGGCATGGGGTGTGGAGGAGAGGGGGTGTTTTGAGAAGCCTTCCACACAGAATAGGCTTGGAACATCTCCTCCATCATAGCCATGGAAGGAGGATCAGATGTGGA
The DNA here is from genome assembly GCA_021018995.1 of Chloranthus sessilifolius. Taxonomy (NCBI): domain Eukaryota; kingdom Viridiplantae; phylum Streptophyta; class Magnoliopsida; order Chloranthales; family Chloranthaceae; genus Chloranthus; species Chloranthus sessilifolius. The sequence goes on from CM037591.1 coordinate 74,504,800, forward strand.
TGGTGGGTTTAAGGGGTGATTGGGTATAGATGGGGCAGAAAAATTGGGCCTGGCCCCAGTATAATCGGGCATGACCATGGTAGATGGGGTATGGGGTGGATGAGGGGATGCATTGGGTATGTTTTGGGATGATGGGGGGCATGATGAGGAGGGATGAGGAAAGTTGGGCATGGCCCCGATAAAAATGGGCATGACCCGGATGGATGGGGGATTTTGCGGGGGGTTGGATAGGGTGGAAGTGGTGTATGTGAATGTGGGTGGATCGGGTCTATAGGGGGATGATGGGAATTGGGGCATGGATGTGGATTGGGAAAATGGGCTTGGATTTTGTATGGATGTGGATGGGAGATGAGTTGGACTTGGCATGGCTTGGGCAAAAGATGGAGAATGGGGGGTTCGATTTTGGATATTTTGGGAGGTAGTGGTTGGGAAAATTGGGGCACCAAATGGGCCGGTAACGGTAAAAGGGGGTTGGGTGAGGGGGATGGTGGAAAAGACCTCTCCCGAATGGGAGTGGGTTGGAGAATGTGGCGGGGATGAGTCGGGATTGGCGTAAGCCGGGTCCACTACCCATGACATTCTGTGGGAGCGGGTCGGGTAAGGGTGCTTTGGATAAGGCCCAAAAATCCTCCTCCTTCCCCTACGGGACGGTGGAGGGCAAGATGATGCCGTTGTGCCGACACCACAAACTATATCTTTTTTGGGTTTTGATTAGATATATATATATATTTTGAATTTTTAAAAAAAAAAGCTTTTAGAAAACAAAGGTTCTGAGGCCTTGGAACTCCCTTTTTGGGTGGCCCTCGTACCTTAATTCAAGACCCGCAGCGACGATTCTAATGCACTTCGGAAGAATCGAAGGAGAACCTTCGATCTATTGAAGGCATAGAAATCGAGGTAAACAACCCGATCCCCCGGAATGAGCCAAAAAGAAGTTGCCTTCTCTTGACCAGCGGGAGTGTATTGGGTGTCGGAGATGGTGGAGCCCAAACAAGGCACTAAGCGCACTAATCGGGGAACTCGGGATGTGAAGAGGGCCAAGGATTCAGGCTGGTGGGTTGACAAACAAACTTGGAGCAACTAATACATGCGCCCAGGTTACAAGGGACCAATTTTACACTAGTGCAACTATTAGTTGCGCCAAGGTAAAACTTGGGATTTTAAAACCAGTTATAAATTCCAGTGTTTTACACTGGCGCAACTAATACTTGTGCCAGGCAAAAACTAGTTCTCCAGAACAGAAGACAGCAGCCACTAATACCCGAAATGAGTCTCTTTTTTTGGTTTTTGTGGAAGCTAGGCTTTCAAGAACTGAGCTATTTTTTGGTGATCAATTCTCTCCTCACCGCACCTAGAGGGTTTGAGTTCGGTATAACTCGCTAGCGCGCTCCCCAAGGTTTAAGCTTTTTAAAATAGGAACCCACCCGATATACCTCCGGCGCGAGCGCCTTCTCAGATACTAGGTGGGCTGGGACTTTTCTGGATCATCACCACTAGGGGCTGCCGCCATACTACGACCCGGGTGTTTGTATGTGTGCGAAAACCTAACCCTTTTAAAAATTTACCCCGTAAAAATAGATTAATTAAGCTCCCTAACTTGGTTCAATTTTAATTTTTTTCAGAGCTTTTCTCTTTTTTTGGGAAATTTTCTTTAGTTCACAGATCGGGGGTGATTATCCCGTGCCGCCACTACGGGCTGGCGTCCACTATTGGGATATGAGTGCACAAGTAGGCCTGCCAATCGGCAAAGGTACTTTAAATGATGGAAATTTAAAGGAATTAAAAGACAAAGCTCAAGTAGGCCCGCCAATCGGTTAAGGCACTAAAATGACGAAAAAGTAAGGAATGTTAAAAGACAATGCGCATGTAGGCCTGCCAATCGGCTAAGGCTCGTAAATGACGGAAAGGTAGGAGTAAGTAAAAAGACTTAATCGGAGGGGTGAGTAAAAAAACAGCAAAAATAAACTTATAAAATAGCAATAATATGTTAGTAAAAATAAAAAAAATAAGGCCAAGTTCAAGGGGAAGCTCTACAAGCTAGTCCTCAGCAGAGTCACCATCTGTGCAACCATGGGAATCGAGATGATCCCGTCGCGACGATGCGCTCTCTAACAAAAAATATAGAGTCGCCACCCAAAGCTTTTGGTGTCTTGCGATACCTAGTTCATTTTTATGAGCACCGAAGTGCTAAAAATATGACTCTAAATCCGGTCCACACCAAAGGCTCTTGGGTAGGGGCTTCGGTTATCGATCGGGAAGGTGTTAAGCACCCGATCAACCCGCTTAATGCGGTCTCTACTAATGGCCAAAAATAAAATAAAGTAAAAGAAAAGAAAATGGTTCCCTCTTGCCCAAATGGGCCTCCAATCCTATTTGTGCCCCTCCGTTCCTACTAAAAATTTGGTGGCGTAACGGCACAAAATGAGAGGGTAGGGAGAGCAAAAGGAGATAGGAGAAGAAAGGGGAGAGCCGGAGCCCTCGGGCCCTTGTAATACCGTAGAGGAGCCTTGCGTGGCTTGCTTTTGATGAGCTTTTGGAGGCTTGAATGGTGGAAAAAGGGGTTCTAACCACTAAGGCCTACTAGCTAAGAGATGGAGAAGAGAGGCTAGGGGATCACACACACCTAGGCTAAGGGTTTAGGGTGTAAGAGCAAGCTTGGGAAGGGTTTTTAAATTTTGGATTTTAGGTGAAAATAGTACACCAAAGGGAGGAAGAACTTCTCACTTGGAGCTCTTTCTCTCTTAAGCAAAATTCTCAACCCTTAAGCAAGAGGGGTGGCTCTCTATTTATAGAGAAATGGAGGATTAGTGAGGGGTTAAAGTCTAATTGGATTAGCAATTAGGTAATGAGCAATCTAAGATTTCCTAGGGTTTTAAGAGCTTGGAAAGGTGTGAAGGATCCTCCAATGGTGGATGTTGGGGTGAGGCCTTAAGCCACTTGAAGGGGTGCAAATAGGCTTTAAAAGGGTGCAACAGAACTAGCTAAACACACCCCAAAGGTCTAGGTGGTCAACAAGTCAAACCCCAGTAACAAATTTTGGGGCAAAAACCAACAGTTACTGTTCATATGCCTGGCACAACTAATAGTTGTGCCAGGCAAATGTACAGTAAAACAGTAATGAACAGTAGCCTGGAAGTTGGCCTTGCGAGGGGTGTGGGACCCATTTATACCTGGCACAACTATTAGTTGTGCCAGGCCATTTTTGGGGGAAAAATACCTGGCGCAACTATTAGTTGCGCTAGGCAAATCCAGGGGGAAAATGGCTTGGCGCAACTATTAGTTGCGCCAGGTAAAAATCCCTCCAAAATAGCCCGAATTTCAAATGGTCATAACTTTTGATATACAACTCTGATTGAGGTGATTCTTGGCTCGTTGGAAAGATGGAGAAGTCCTCTTTCCAATCGTATATGATTTGATATTAGTAGAAGATCTCAAATAGTCCTAGTGTACCATTCTTTATCCATTGCCCAGGAAGGTTAGGTTTAGGGTTTGAAATGGGTTCTAAGGGTTGGGATTGGTTTCTAAAGGTTTGAGATAGGTTCCTAAGGGATCTAGGGTGATTCCCAAGGGTTTGAGGTGATTCCTAAGGGTTCCATATATGCCATCAAAAGCTCAGAATTGCACCTCTCTCGAAAGGTGTTTCGATCGGGCCTTGGGCCAAATTTGGGTGTCTACACTCTCCAACAACTTTACGCTTCAACTCTATGAGAGGCCTCCCTCCGTCGAAAAACAAAAGAAGGTCCCTCCCGATAAGGAGACGCCGAACACAAAAGACCTATCGAAGGAAGAAATCAAACGACACCACACTTATTTTGATAAACCCTATACCATCCAAAACACAAACTTGAACATAACCTCACTCTCATCCCTCATCGATCAGATTGAAAGGGATCGAGGACCCTAAAACAATATTATCTAATCGAACGATCACTTTGACCATCAAACATGTCCCACCAAGCGGACTTCCTGAGTCAGTCCCCCACCTAAGGAATTGATATTGTACCGTAACACAATAGTAATAATAAAAAAATAATACAAAAAAACAAAAAAATATAGAAAAGTAAAAAAAAAAACTAAAAGTATAAATGCCTAAAACGTAAATACTCGAAAACAAAAATACTCTTCTATACCCAAACCCTTCGAACTTATACTTGACCAAGAACTCAAAATCGATGAACTACTGCTAAGAAAAGTGCCTATACAACCACCTCACCTGAAGGAAATCAAAACCCACAAGGGAAGTCCTTATATTATCTCGGCAACATGCCCAGGAAACAGCCACATGGGAAGAACTTTCTGACCCTTGGAATCATAACTCAATGACCATCATGTTTCATAGCCTAAACAAACATACTTATATACCTATCATCCTCGCAGTCATCACAAGGCATTCGTCAGTCGTAGGTCATTATTTTCAAAACCATTTTGGGTATCATCAGACTCATTGACTACCCTTCTACTTGGGTGAATTGATCAAAAGGACCAGTGGATCATGAAACTCTCTTTTCAAAATATAGAAAATTCTGGATTCTCATACACCCTTCAGCCATTGGAGTTGATGTTAGAGCAGAAAAAATGAAAATGTAAGGTTCCATCAAACCTCACAATTCTTGCGTTAGCAGGTTGTTTTAAAAAAATATACAGAAAAGAAACACAACCGAGCGAGAGCAATACGACGAATGAACAGTCAATAAATTCAGGGAAGCATAAGCAAATTGTGAGTGCATTCCTGATAATCTTATTAGAAAAGTATAAGCAAGCCGTGAGGGCCTCCTTGACATTTTGACACTACTAGATATCGTTGTACGGTGGCGGGAGGAGGACAAAACTCCTGCTAACCATAGAATTTGAGACTTTGATGGTGCTGGATCATGACGGAGAGCTCAATTATGGCACCGCATTATCCACCCGAGAAGAAAGTAGTTGACTACAATTTAAAAATTTGGTTGAATAAGAAACTACCGTTAGATTAATAAACCTTACCTCATCTTCACTCTTTATTTTTTTTTCAGACAATGAATCAAATGATTTTTAAAATCTCTTTCAGAATAAAATCGAAAACTCTCGAATGACCAGTGATGCAACCACCCATTACCTACCATTCACCTCAATCTTGTTAAAAGCTATGATACATGATGATCGTTCAGCACTTACAAAGTCAAGCCTGCCATATGGCGGAAATAATCGAACTACTTCCCAACATGGGATCGTTACTAATACACCCCAGGGCATCAGTGAGGCCGATGAAACTCCCACCGTCACTTGACACTGGGGCATTATTTATTTATTTATTTTATCTTCTATTTTTTTAGCTCTTACTTTTCCGCCATGGGATTCTAAAATGAACACCTGAAATAAAATAATAGAGATACACTCAAAAAATAAATACCATACTCTAATACTACTCGTATTCCCCCTCTAACGTAACATACAATGACAAACATAAACAAACATAAATGAAACAAACACAATAAGAGAAAGATATCGCTCATTCTCAACAATAAAGAAAAAAAAAATAATAATTACAAACCTCTTAGGATTTAATATCCGGGATGCAAAATAAAAAGGAAGAAAAGACATTAGAAAATAAAAATGCCCCAAACTTTTAAATCCTAAGTTTATAAACAAAATTCAAAATAAAACCAAGCCCCTTAGCCTCTATTGATAACATACACCTCCTAAATCACAAAACAACATGTGTCACCCTCACAAATATCCTCCACCTAATTAAATCTATGGCAAGCCTAGATCAGCCAATAGGATTCAAGCACTTAACACCCATCTGGAAACTTTAAATTAAACCCTAAATTCACACACTTCTAACAAGTGTCATCTCAAATCAAATAAAAGACTAAAACAAAATATTTTAAACTTTAAATAAAAGAATAATTTTCTAGAATAAGACCCTGACTTGTTTGGGACCAAAAAAGAAATGCCCCCAACAAACCCATCAAAACCAAGTAAACCCACTAAACAAAACTCAATAAAATAAATTAATCTTGGGATAAACCCTCAATAAATTCAAAGTGAAACACTAAACTAAATTAAATCCTAAAATAAATCAAACAAATCAAATAAATCCAACTAATCCATCAATAAATTAAATCAATAAATAAGCATAATAAAATATTAAAAAATGCCCCTTTATTTATAATTTAAAACTTTACAAATATCACTGGAGGCATACCTCCTGAATATACAACTCAAAACGAAAACCTAAAACCTTAACCTACAATCCATAATGAAGACTTGGTTCAAAATTGAGACAAAGCGAGGAGCAGATTTCGCTCGGAGCATCCAATAGGAGGCTTCAGGGAGGATTGGTTGGGAAACACATCCTTCCACTTGTTACTCCTTCTCTTCAGCCATCTTCACCTCCTCTGCTGCCGCCCCATCAACGCTGCCTTCACTGCTCCCTAAAAAGGAACGGTGTGAAGACCAAGCTCTCATTCCCAACACTGCCCATTCTTAGAATAATACTATCCCCGGAAATCACACTACCATGAAGATCATGTGAAATAATGAATATAGGAAGAAACTCCATCCCAATCTGACGGTTAGATCACTCAATATCACTAGAACATGACTTTCAGAACACTAGAACACTCAACTCGAGACTAAACCCGAGAATGAAAAAAAATAAATGAGGCTCCCCCTAATCATGCGCATGAAAGCACGCACTTAATTTAATCACGCGCTACACACATGGCGCCCAAGCCAAAACACGCGCCCGAATTCTGCGTGCAATTAGAGCGACGCCCATGCAGATGGTGCGACCTTTTGATACCGCGCTTGCTATAGACCGTGCAATCAAATCGAACGACAAATGTTTGACGCTTAATACGAAAGGTCACCCACACAATGACCTGGTGACTCTCCAATCCCGTGCTTACAATATGTCGCGCAAATATATTAAACGATTCACAGTAGCCGCGCAATATCGAAATGCCACCCGCGCATAATTCAATCACATGTTAACATTCACACGCGTAAACACTTTCTTTATACCCTGAATCGCACGTCTGGAATCAGGTGCGTAATCAGTTTAAGCGGCTGATATCAGGCGCTTAATTCCTGATTTTGCTCGAAATTTACCCCTCCTCGAGCGAGAGTCCCCTTTGTCCCATCGCATAGCCTCATGAGCCATTCAGATTGAAAAGGGACCGTCACTCGCTGTCGTCCCATCACAAAATTGTAGCCATGCCCTCATAGCCCATCGCGAAAAGCTAAAAACAAATCTCTCAAAAATGCAAATACACTAAATAATAGAAAAACTAAGTCAATCACAACACAACTATAACATAATCTCACCAGAACCTGATCTGCCAAAGAAAGAAACTAGACACACTTGTCACATGAACACCCTACCCAGCGTAACGCTTAGCTCACTTCCCATCATGGACACCACTACCCAAAAAAATCATTCACAAGACTGGTTGCACTAAAAGAAGAAAGGGAGAAAGCACGAGCACGTCCCATCGCCGAAACAAAGAGCCTCCTACTGAAGTGCCCGCTACAAACCTACTAGACTCCACTGCAACAGAAAGGCAGGAAGACGTGGGACTCCTCCCATGTCCCATCGCATTTCACTACTGCCAAGCTACAGCGCGAACATCCCAGCAATACCTCTCAAGTCCCATTGCGGTACCACTACAATCACCAAGGCCCCATCACGACATCACGCCGACAACCGCCAATCACCGCTTAAGCAACAAGTGAAAAAAAAGAAGAAAAAGAAATCCCTGGGGTACCCTACTACGACATTGCACCCAAAACATTACATTACAATGATAGCCACTTAGTCCCATCGCGATGCTACAATACTACCAAAGTACCATCGCTATAATATTCCCAAGGTCTAATAATACAATTCAGGTAAGTATCACCCCTAGGTAAGTACTACCCTTTTTTCAATTACTCAATATTTCTTCTAAATTATAATTATCTATGATTAAGTCAAAATGTTTTCAAAACCCGTCTCTCTCAACTCGCAAATTACTGTAGTCCTCCCATAAGAGACAATCATTAATATTCGTCGAGAAGGGTAGATGGAGTATTCGGCATGCCAAGTGTCGTCTTGACAACCACATGAACGGTCGGGTCCACAAATCCTGTACCGATGGATCTGCTCAGCGACATCTAGGAAGCCACACTTTCTGCCATTTTACCACCGAATTGATCTTAAGTTAAAATTCTCAAAATTTAAAAACCCCTCACTCATTCTAAAATCTTTTATTTCAAAAATCTTTCTTCTCTTACTTGCAAAGCAAAAAAAAAATAAAAAAAAGAAAAAGAATAAAATGAATAAGATACATAGACCCGACTCACCTTTCTTTAAATACCACAACCAACTATACTTAGCCTTGACCTTTAAATCCCAAAGCCCTCTGAACTCGCAATCAAGCACATATGCCACTGCATAGGATCACTTGTTCAGATGCAAAAAAAAATGACTCCAGATGAATCAAATGTATATGCCACTGCGCATAATTCAATTGAGCACACTTCACAAAATTTACCTCAATTACTAGCCCAAATCAACCATTCCCCTGGGAAGCCAAACAATGAGTATACTCAATTTAAGAACTTACAAATGCCTATTAGAAATAGAACGCTTGATGCTCATTGGTGTGAGAAATGACGCGCTCGGTCTGACATGACTTGCAAAAGCTTTCGACACTACATACTATTTCATCTCTTTATTATTGATCCCTGGACCTTGTTTTAGACATTTGATTGACACCCCGGTACCTCGATTGCATAAAATCCCTCTTTTAGCTCGCGCCATATGACGAGATGCGCCATACACCCATAGACCCAGAATATGCCGTTCGACAGCTACCATTTGCCCTTCAAATGCTCCATTAAAGCTTGCGCTGATAGATAAGAAAACCAAGCTTGTCATGTCAGCATCACCAATTCACATTTGTGAATTCTCAAGAAATGGGAAGGCACCTCGAAAGAGGGGTATCTACTTCTTTGACGCATTCTTACTTTGCAAGAGCGCACCGAAGAGGGGCATCTGTAGACACCCTCATTTTGCCCTCGGGGAGTACACGAATTCGTTTGGTCAGCCCTTGACCTTTTTAACCCTCGACATAGAACCATGCAATAGTACATGGCTGAACACAAGCTAAAACAATAGCTTTGTGGCTTAGATCCCAATGTAGGGAGTCTATATACTAAGCAATAGTATATAGTCAGGACGCAGACTGAAACAATAGTCCTGCATTTTATTCTTGAGACCATACCCGGATAACCCTGAATTAAGCGCCCGAAAACCCGTGCGTAATTTGATCACGCATAGAACCACAAGCACGTGATTAGTCCCCTTTAAGACTAAACTTCCTTTCACAGATCGTTTCAAGACTCGATTACGCACTTGGAAACAGACGCGTGATTGGATTGAGCGCTAAAGCACCAGTGCGCAATTGGCCTACGCCCGACCTAGTCTCCAACCCTTGACCCTACGTTTCCTCGATTAAGCGCTTCAGGTAACACACTTAATTGGATTATGCACGTCCCATCACACACAATTAGTCCTGATTTCATTAGGACTAGGAAATCCGCTGAGTAATTCAGCCGGTCGCTCACTGAGTCGGTGACCGACAATAGAAAACTGGTGCGTAATTCAATTAAATGCCCAAAAATAGGTGCATAATTGAATGAAAACCTATAAAAGCTTTTTTCCTGAAGAGAGAGGAGAGGCTGGCAATTTTGAGAGAGAGAACGTATTTTTTTTTAGACTTCGAAACCAGAGAACTTCGAGGACAAGCCCATGGAGCAAAGTAGTCATGATTTTGAGATTTAAACCCCCGAATCTTTAATGATTTCTCTCCTCAGCCCCGACCCTAGGTAAGAATTTAATTTTTAGTTTCTGACTGTAGCTTCTAGTCTTTAGATTTAGGATTTTTCTTAGTTTTAATTATCAATCTTAATTTTCAGTCTTAGACCGTAGCACCCTCTTTTTTTTAGATCGTAATCTCTATATCTGGTTCCAGTCCTCAGAGCCCAGCACCAGTCCTTAATCTAATGGTCTAATTCACCGACTCTTAAGGCCTAATTCTGTTTCAAAATCTCAATTTACAGTCCTATCATTAATCTCTGGTTCTAACTCTAAGAGTTCAGAACCAGTCTTTAATCCTACGGTCTGATTTTTCTGATTTCGAGTCTGATTTCAGTCCTTAGATTTTTTTAGCCTTAAGTTTTAATCTTTAGACTCTAATTATTAATTCTTAAGTTTTAGAATTCAGCCCTTAGGAAATTCTTGCCCAAATCCTTATTTTAGAGCCAACTAGGTCTCCCCAACCTTTTCTCAATTGTCAATCCCATCATTTTTATATTTGACTTATTTTGAGGTATCAAACAAAGTCGGATTGAGATGAAATTAGTCACGTTGGAAAGCTTATCAAAGTAGCTTTTCAACGAGCTAAAAAATGCATAATTCTGACATATATAGAAGAAGTTATGGTTAATTTTCAGCCACTGCGCAAAAAGTGACTTTTTTTAAAACTCCTAGTTGAATTAGGATTAGTATCTTTATTATATTATTTTATAAAATAGGATTTATGGTAAAAGCCTATAAATAAGACCTTTACCTCCTATCAAAATTTCCTCTATCCAATTCTCCTCTACATAATTTCCTCTACGTAATCTCCTCTACATAATTTCCTCTATACAATTTCCTCTATACACTTCTCCTCTATACAATTTTTTCTTATACAATTTCCCTCTACACTATTTCCCTCTATACAATTTCCCTCTGCACAATTTAGACGATTTCTATAGGTAATTTCTTAATCCTTAATTTTTTGGTTCTAGTTCTTAGGTTCTAGAACCAGTTCCCCTTTTTTATTTTCTAGTTCTAGATTTAGGTTCTAGCCCTCTAGTTCTTAAATTCTAGATCTTAGGTCTTAATTTAAATTTCTAATTTTTTAATTCTAGTCCTTAAGTTCTAGAATCGGTCCTTAATCTCACGGTCTAAATTTTCCTAATTTCGATCCCAATTGTGGTCCTTAGATTTTAGCTTTAGTCTTAATTTCTCATAATTCTAAATTCTAAAATTGCTTTATAGCTTTAGTTCTTAATTCTTTTTTAGCCCTAAAATTTTAACCCTTAAATACCAATCATCAATCTTTCATAAAAAATACTACTTTATATTTCAAATTCAGTCTCTCTCAATTTTATCCACCCGATTTGCCCAAGGGAGCTTATGGAGGGTACCCGGGAACGGGACCGATCCTTCTTAGCATAGCGGGCCCAAACCATTTTTTTCTAATTAATTCAATTTCTAAGTAAAATTAGGATATTTAAATTAATTAGACTTCTAGTAAGATAAGGAGGCTTAATTAATTAGATTTCTAATAGGATTAAGATATCGAAATCAATTAGACTCCCAGTAGGACTAGGAGACCAAGTTAAACAAAATCCCAGCAGGAATTGAAAAACCAAACTAGTTAAACTAAAGGCAACCCACAGCTACTGACGCTCGCCGGCGGACGATTAAGTAAAGGAGTTCAACCCGCAAGCCCCCGCTTCCCTTTAAAGTGTGATCACTGACGTGTTGTAGCGTCGATAAATATTTGCAGCTGGCGATCGCATCTTCTCAGGTATTCTTTATTTAGAATTTGCCTCTTTAATTTCAGTATTTAATATTTCCTAATTTATTACTTCATCATCGCCATTGCCAGAGTCAGCTTAGGACAGAATTGGGCCACTTATTTTGGGGACCGAGAGGAACCCAGAAAAAGCGCGCACCAACAGGCCCATACGTGATAATCAAAGACTTCTCATTCACTGTTTTCAACACTCATTAGAAGGAGAAGCTCTATACTGGTTTGCGGGACTCCCGCTTTATAAGATAGAAACCTTCGACGATTTGGTCGGTCAATTCCTAGACCAATAAAAATACTTGATCCAAGAGACAGTCAGTCTCAGTGATTTGATGGCAGCCAAGCAAGGACCTGATGAAGAGTTTACCGACTTCGTCGCCAGATGGAGAAAACTCGCTACCAGGATCGACACTTTAATGAAAGAGAAGGACTCAGTGAACATTATCATCGATAACACTAGAGAACCGTTAAAGAGCGCACTTGTCATAAGTGATTGCCCCGGCTTCACTGCACTCCACTCCCGAGTATCCTGACTAGTGCGACACATTAAAGGCGAAGACCTTGCTCTATCCATAGTCACATTGAAAGTAGGCTCTTCTAGTGAATCAAAATAAAAAAATAATAAGAAGGCCTTAGGAACCGAATAGGTCAACACTATTGTAAACCAAGGACAAAACTCTAGAATAGAATTTTCCAACCGCAAAATTTTGGGCAAAATCAAAATCAATAATGATATACCAACCAAAACCAAGGCGCTAGTCAACAAAGGTATGCAAACCAAAACCAAGGCTAAAACAAGAATTAGGGCCAGTATCAGAAATAGGAATAAATATCCCAACACCTACCAGAACCAAAATACAATGTAGAATTGATCGGCCCACACGCTGAACTACAATAACGTACCCCCACCGTAAAATTTCAACCCAGCTAGAGGCCCCTACCAGCCGAGGAGGGAACACTACCCCCCTTTATCAGATACGATTCCCAACTATTGGTACACACTTTTTCTGGGTTCCTTTCTATCCTCAGAATCAGTGGCCAAATTCTGTCCTAAGAAGACTTTGGCAATGGTGATGGAGTAATAAATTAGAAAATATTAAATGCTAAAATTAAAGAGGCAAATCCTAAATAAAGAATACCTGAGAAGATCTGATCGCTAGCTGTAGATATTTATCGACGCTGCAACACATCATTGATCACGCTTTAATGGGAGCGGGGGACTTGTAGGTTGAACTTCTTTACTGAATCGTCCGCCGATGAACGTCAGCAGCTATGGGCCTGCCTTTAGTGCAACTGGTTTGATTTTTTCTATTCATGCTGGGATTTTATTTAACTTGGTCTCCTAATCCTACTGGAAGTCTGATTAAGAAAGAGTCTCCTAATTCTAGTAGGAGTCTAATTTAAAAAAAAAGGTCTTCCAATTCTACTAGGAGTCTAATTAATTTAAATATCTTAATCCTATTAGAAATCTAATTAATTAAGTCCCCTAATCTTATTAAAAGTCTAATTAATTTAAATATCCTAATCCTATTAGAAATCTAATTACTTAAGTCTCCTAATCTTATTTGGGGTCTAATTAATTAAGTCTCCTAATCCTATTAGGAGTCTAATTAGTTTAAATATCCTAATTTAAATTAAATATACTAGGGGTTTAGGCCTGCTATGCTAAGGAGGATTGGCCTCGTTACCGAGTACCATTCGTAAGCTCCCTTAGGCAAATCGGGTGGTTGAGATTAAAGTAAAATAAATTTCGGACTATAAAATAGTATTTTTAGATTTTTGGAATTGATTTTGGACTGTAATTATGGATTAAAAGAAACTAAAGTTTTAGAAAACTAAATTAATTATGGGTTTTTAGAAATATTAAGTTAAGAAATTAAAACTAGAAATTTAAAATTCTAAGACTGAATTCGGGTTCGAAATAAAAAAATCTGACCGTATGATTAAGGACTAGATCTAGAACCTAAGAACTAGAACCAGATATTAATGATAGGACTGGAGAATAAGATTTTAGAATGAAATTGAGTGTAGGATCGGTGAATTAGGTCGTTAGATTAAGGACTGGTTCTAGAAACGAAGAACTAAAACCAGATATAAAAAATCACGGCCTAAAAAAAAGGGGTGCTACGGTCTAAGACTGAAAATTAAGACTAATAATTAAAACTAAGAAAAATTCTAAATCTAAAGACTAGAAGCTATGGTCAGAAACTAAAAATTAAATTCTTACCTAGGGTCGGGGTTGCGGAGAGAAATCTCAAAAATTTCGAAGCTTGAATCTCGAAATCATGGCTATGATTCTCTATGTGTTTGTTCTTAGAGTTCTTTGGTTTCGAAATCCCTAAAAAATACATTCTCTCTCGTGTTGTGTGTGTGTAAAATTAAGAAAATATCTTTTATAGGTTTTTCTTCCATTAAATGCTATGTTTAAGGTGTTTAATCGAATTGCGCACCGATTTCTCGGTGTTTAATCGCTTTGAGTCAATCACCGACTCAGTGAGTGACCGACTGACTTGCTCAGCGAGTTTCCTAGTTCTAAGAGAGTTAGAACTAATTACGCGCTAAATTTTGGGTGTTTAATCCAATTAAGCACCTCAGACCTGGTGCTTAATTACTGATTATTTATTACGTGCCCGTTTTGGGGAGCTTAATCCAAGTAAGCACCTCATACCTGGTGCTTAATTGCAGAGTTTGGCGATCAAGAACTATGAGGCTAGGCCGAGCATATGCCAATTGCACCCCGGTGATGGGGAGCTCAATCCGATCGCGCGTCTCATGATAGACGTGTGATCGAGTCTCGAGTTGGTCTGGGGAAAGGAAGTCTGGTCCTGAGAAGGGACTGATTGCACGCTTGTGATTTGGCATGCAATCAAATTGTGCGCTTGGTTTTGGGTGCTTAATTCGGGGGTTGTCCGAGACCGGGTCGGGCTTGAAATGCTAGGCTATTGCTTTAGCCTACATTTTGACTATATACTATTGTTTCAGTATATAGTCTCCCTATGTTAGGATATGAGCCACAGAGCTATTATTTTAGCCTGTGTTTAGCCATGTACTATTGTTTCAGTACATGGTTCCCACATCGGGGGTATGAGGCCTGAGCCACAGAACTATTGTTTCAGCTTGTGTCCAACCATATACTATTTTTTCAGTATATGGTCCCACATCAGTGTTAGGGGTCTGAAATGCTAGACTATTATTTTAGTCTACATTTTGACTATATACTATTGTTTCAGCATATAGTCTCCCTACGTCGGGATCTGAGCCACAAAGCTATTGTTTCAGCTAGTGCTCAGCCATGCACTATTATTTCAGTGCATGGTTCCCACGTCAGGGGTATGGGACTTGAGCCGCAGAATAATTGTTTCAACCTGTGTCCAGCCATATACTATTGTTTCAGCATATGGTCCCAATCAGGGTTATGAGGTCAAAGGTTGCTCGAACAAATTTGTATATTCTGAGAGGGCAAAATAGGGGTGTCTACAGATGCCTCTCTTTAGCGCGCTCTTGCGAAGTAAGAACGCGTTGAAGAAGTAGACACCCCTCATTCGAGGTGTCTTCTCATTTTTCTTGGGAAATCACAAATGCTAACTGGGGATGGTAACATGATAGGCTTGACTTTCTTATCTATCGGCACAAGCTAAAATGGAGCATTTGAAGGGCAAATGGTAGCTGTCGAAGGGCACATTTCGGGTCCGTAGGTGCATGGCACATCCTGCCGCATGGCGCAGGCTAATAGAGGGATTTTATGCAATCAAGGTACCGGGGTGTCAATCAAATATCCAAAACAAGGTCCAGGGACCGATAATAATAAAATGAATTATCATGTAATATCGAAGACTTTTGCAGGTCATGTCAGACCGAACGCGTCATTGCTCATACCAATGCGCATAAGGCGTTCCTTTTCCAATAGGCATTTATAAGTTTTTAGATTAAATATACTCAATGTTTACTATCCCAGGGGAATGGATGATTTGGGCTGGTAATTGAGGTGGGGGTCTTGTGAGGTGGCTTAGTGGCGCGTGTGCTTGATTCATCTGGAGTTAGCCTCTAAGTTGGAAATTCTAGTGCTAATGTGTTTGAACAAATGATTCTACGCAGCGGAGTGTGCGCTTGATCCAATTCTGCGTAGTGGGATATGCGCTTGATTACGAGTTCAGGGGTCTTAGGAGTTAAAGGTTAGGTTTAAGTATAATTTATTGTGCGCGGGTGATGGGGCACTTAATCAATTTTTTTGGTATTTAAAGAAAGGTGAGTTGGGTCTATTTATCTTGTTGCTTTATTCTTCTTTTCTTCTCTCTTTTTTGTTTTTTTAGTAAGGAGATTTTGAAAATTCGAGGGCTTTGAAATTTTGGAATTTTAGAAATTTTAACTTAATATCAATTCAGTGGTAAAGCGGTGGAAAACGTGGCTTCTGAGACATCGCTGAGTAGATCCACCGGTACGGGATTTGTGGACCCGACCGTTGGTGTGATTGTCATGATGACACTTGGCATGTCGGATACTCCGTCTAACCCTCTTGGCGAGTACTGATGATTGTCTCTTATGGGAGGACTACAGTAATTCGTAAGTCGAGAGAGACGGGTTTTGAAAATATTTGACTTAATCATAGCTAACTATATATTTACAAGGAATATCGAGTAAAATAAAAAGAAAGTGGGTAGTACTTACCTGGGGGTGATACTTACCTAGATTGTGTGCAGTTTGTACAGTTCGTGGTGGTGCCGCAGTGTCGCGATGGGACATTGGAGATTTCTTCTCTTCAGGCTTGCTGTGGCAGGGCTTGGCGGTTGTGATGTGATGTCTTAGGAGAAATGATGTCGTGATAGGACCTGGGGATTCTCCCTTTCTTTGGCTATATGCTGGGTGAGTCCTGGTGGGACGTGGGGATCAATTCGGGAGAGAGAGTCCTTTGCTTTAGCGATGGGACATGATCAATCTTTCCCTCTTTTCTTCATACGGCATGGCATGTGCTGTCGGAGCTTTTTTTTTAGGTAGTGATGTTTGTGATGGGATGTCGACTGAGCATAGTTAGAGATGACATACTCACATTCTCAGGAGATTTGCTTTCGGCTTCTCGCGATGGGACATGAGGGTATGGTTAATTTATTATGATGGGACTGGATATTAAGGTGATATCGCATTTGTACACATTATCATGATGGGGATGGGTGCTATCGATGCTTCCTTCTCGTGTAACGGTACGCGATAAGACGGGTGAGTAGGTCTTTCTTTTTTGCCGAAACAGCCTATGAGGCTACGTGATGGGACAGAAGAATTTTGGCCACGATGGGATACAAAGGTGTGAGGGTGTAGATTTCGTCTAAGGTCAGGTATTGCTCGCTTGCTTTAAGTGGCTCAATAAGATTGCGCCCCTATTTTTGGGTGTGCGATCGCAAGTTTGAGGGGTTGTTTACACATATCTGAGTGTGCGTGTGATTGTGTTATGCGCTATAATCCTTGCGTGTGATCGAGGCATGACCAGGTCAGTGTACAGGTGACCTTTCATATTGCGCGTCTGGAGTGTGTCGTTTGATGAGGTTGCACGGTTTATAGCCTGCGCATGATCAAAGTGTCGCGTCGTTGGCGCGGGCGATGGTTTCATTGAGCACTTGGGTCATAACGCATGTTGTGGATTGTGCGTAGTGTGCCTAGCGTGTGATTGATTTAAACACATGTGCTCTGGCACGTGATTGAGTTCGTACTCTATATAATTGAGGGAGCCTTCATTTGTTTTTCATTCTCTGGTTTACTCTCGAGTTTTAACCTTTTTCTGGATATCTTATATTATGAAATTCGTGTTTTAGTGATATTGGGTGATCCAACCGTCCGATTGGGATGTCGTTTCTTCCTATATTTATTATTTCGCACGATCTCCATCCTGAGGTGATACTAGGGGACGACATTATTCTGAGAGTGGGCGGTATTGGGAATGAGTGTGCTAGTTTTCACATCGATCCTTTTTAGGGAGCAGTGAAGGCAGCGTTGAGGAGGCGGCAGTGGTGGAGGTGAAGATAGCATAAGAGGAGGCGAAGATGACGGAAGAGAAGGAGTAAAAAGTGGAGGGATGTGTTCCCCAACTAATCCTCCATCTCTTTTTCCGGTGGCTCGATTGGATGCTCTGCTCCTTGCTGTGTGTCCTTTTCGGGTCCCCGATCTTCGTTTTGGGTTGTAGGTTAAAGTTTTAGGTTTTCATTTTGGGTTGTATAGTCAGGAGGTATGCCTCCGGTGATATTGTGTAAAAAAAAGTTATTAAATGGCGGGTTATTTTATTTATTATGTTTGCTTTATTCCTTTAATTTTGTGATTGGTTAACTTTAATTGTCATGATGAGAGAATGAGCCCTGTGTTTAGGATTAAGGTTTGCTTGTTTTGTTCTTATATTTGGATTTAGGATGACACTTGTTAGATAGGTGTAAATTTGAATTTAATTTTTTAAAATGTTCTAGATGAGTGTTAGATGTTTTAATCCTATTGGTTCATCTATTTTTGAGTGGATTGGTGTTTTTTAGGGGGTATGTGTTTGGTTTTGGATTTAATTGAATTGGGAGGACTTTCAAGATGTGACACTTGTCACTCTATGGTTTAGGAAGGCATAGTTTATAAATGTGTGAGGCAAGGGCTTTGGGTCCTTGTTGTTTTAGATTTTGTTTCTAAACTTAGGATTTAAAAGTTTGGGGCATTTTTAGTTTCTAATGTCTTTTCTTCCTTTATATTTTGCATCTCGGGTATTAAATCCTAAGAGGTCTGTAGTTATATTATTTTTTTGCTTTATTGCTGAGAATGAGCAATATTTTTCTCTTATTGTGTTTGTTTCATTTATGTTTGTTTATCTTTGTAGTTGTATATTACGTTAGAGAGGGAATGGGAAATGGCAGAGTATGATATTTATTTTTTTAGGTGTATCTCTATTATTCTATTTCAGGTGTTCGTTTTGGGGTCCCATGGCGGAAAAGTAAGAGCTATTAAAAAAAATGCCCCAGTTTGGGGTATTCAAGGTGGGGAAACAAGAGCTAAATTGAAAAAAATAAAAAAATGCCTCAGTTTGGGGTATCGGTCTTGTGACCTGAGTATCGCTATCAAGGTGCTAGCGCTCTTAAAAAAAATGCCCCAGTGTGAAGTGATGGTGGGACTTTTATCGGCTTCACAGATATCCTGGAGTGTATTAGTAATGATCCCATGTTGGAAAGTAGTTCGATTATTTTGGCCACATGGCAGGCTTGATTTTGTAAGTTTTGAACGATCATCATGTATCGTAGCTTTCAACAAGGATTGAGAATAGTGATTGCATCACTTGTTATTCAAGAGTTTTTGGTTTTATTTTGAAAGAGATTTGGAAAATCATCTGATTCATTGTCTAAAAAGAAAACAAAGGGTGAAGTGGAGGTAAGGTTTATTGATATGAGGGTAGCTTCTTATTCAACCTAATTTTGAAATAGTAGTCAACTACTTTCTTCTCCGGTGGGTAATGCGGTGCCATAATTGAGCTCTTCGTCATGGTCCAGCACCATCAAAGTCTCAAGTTCTATGGTTAGCAGGAGTTTTGTCCTCCTCCCGCCCCCGTACGATGATATCTAGTAGTGTAAAGATGTCAGGGATGCCCTCACAGTTTGCTTATACTTTCCTAATAAGATTACCAGGAATGCCCTCACAATTTACTTATGCTTCCCTGAATTCATTGACTGTTCATTCGTCGTATTGCTCTCACTCAGTTGTGTTTCATTTCTGTATATTTTTTTGAAACAACCTACTAATGCAAGAATTGTGAGGTTTAATGGAACCTCACATTTTCATTTTTTTCTACTCTAACATCACTCCAATGGCTAAAGAGTGTGTATGAGAATCCAGAGTTTTCTATATTTTAGAAAGAGAGTTTCATGATCCACTAGTCCTTTCGATCAATTCCCCCGAGTAGGAGGATGGTCAATGAGTCAAATGATACCCAAAATGATTTAAAATAATGACCTACGACTGGCGAATGCCTCGTGATGACTGCGAGGATGATAGGTATATAAGTATGTTTATTCAGGCTACGAGATATGATGGTCATTGAGTTATGATTTCGAGGGGGTCCTTCCCCTATGACTGTTTCCTGGGCATGTTGCCGAGATAATATAAGGACTTCTCTTGTGGGTTTTGATTTCCTCTAGGTGAGGCGGTAGTATAGGCACTTTTCTTTAGCACTAGCTCCCTGACTTCGAGTTCTCGGTCGAGTATAGGTCCGAAGGGTTTGGGGCATAGAAGAGTATTTACATTTTGGGCATTTATACTTTTAGTTTTTTGTTGTGACTTCTCTATATTTTTTATTTTTTTGTAATTTTGTTTTATTATTATTATTTTTTTGTGTTACGATACAACATCAGTTCCTTAAGCAGGGGACTGACTGAGGAAGTCCGCTTGGTGGGACTTGTTGGATGGTCGAAGTAACTGTTCGATTAGATAATATTATTTTAGGGTCCTCGATCCCTTTCGATCTGATCGATGAGGGATGAGAGTGAGGTTTTGTTTAGGTTTGTGTTTTGGATGGTATAGGGTTTATCCAAATAAGTGTGGTGTCATTTGATTTCTTCCTTCTATAGGTCTTTGTGTTTGGGGTCTCCTTGTTGGGAGGGATCTTCTTTTGTTTTTCGACAGAGTGAGGCATCTCGTAGAGATGAAGCATAGAGTTGTTAAAGAGTTCTTCGAGATTGTTTGTGGGTGGTTGGAAAGCTATTTGTGAGTGAAGTTGGAGTGGAAACCGTTGAGAGGGACAGTAGTGTTGTAAAGGTAGTGATAAGATAAGGCAGAGGTAGAGTAAGAAGAGGACGTGAGGGCGTCGTCCAAGGTTGACCTTTCCTACATGTGGGGTGGTCCAATTTTATTTGATTATGCTTGTTTAGTTTGATTCGCACTTTGGGTTTATCGTAAGGTTGTTTTAAAGTTTTATTTATAATTTTTCGAGGAGGTTGAGTATCAGAAGTTTGACGTAGTAGTTTTGTCGCCGATTGGAGTTCGATGAAGGTTTTGATTGTGAGGTCCACGGAGATTTGGATCTGATGATCAGAAGCAATTTTAGTTGTGATGTTGATTTCATGTTTTGATGGGATTTGAGGTATGTTGATTTGGATGGTGATTGGCGTCGTAAGATTTGAGTTTGGTTTGATTTCGAAAGTGGGAGCGATGATCAACTCCTTGATAGGTTTTGTGGCAGGCTCAAAGGTGAGTGGGGTTGGCATTGTAGGAATAGGTTCGGTTTTAGTACTAGATTCGTGTTCGATAACAGGCTTGAGTTCAATGATGGGTTCAAGTTTGATGATGGGCTTGGATTTGCTGATAGTTTGAGGTTTGATGACAGGTTTGTGTTCAGTGATTGGTATAGGTTCGATGGTAGGTTTAGGTTCGAGGATCGATTTAGATTCGCTAATAGTTGGAGGCTTGATGTTAGGTTTGTATTAAGTGATCAATTTAGATTTGATGATAGGTTCAGGTTTGACAATGGGTTCGGATTTGATGGCGGGTTCGCCTTTGATGGAGGGTTTGAGCTTGTGGATAGGTTCAGGGTCGATGATAGGTTCGGGTCTAGGTTCGACGATTGGTTTAAGTTCAATGATCGGTTTGGTTTCGTGTCCGATGACAGGTTCGACTTCGATTATGGGTTTAGGTTCTGTGATAGGTTCATGTTCGCGGATAGGTTTAGATTCGATAATAGGTTTAGGTTTAATAGTAGGTTTAGGTTTGACGATAAGTTTAGGTTTTATAATAGGATTGAGTTTGGGGTTCAGTTTGGTGGCCGGTGAGGTGATAGTGAGTTTAGGTCTCGAAGCGGGCGTAAAAGTTAATTCGAGAGTCGATGTTGAGGTTAGTGGGGTGATGTGTTTGTTGTTGAGTTTGAGTTTTAAAGCAGGTGTAGGGATTAGTTCAGGGGCTTGTTTTGAGATAGGTGGGGCAATGTGTTTGACAATGAGTTCGATTTTAGGGGTTAGTTTTGGAGTTGATTTGGAAGTGAGAGGGCTAGTGATTTTGGGGGTACATTGGATTATGGGTTTGGATTCAGAGTGTAGTTTTGTGATTGGTTTAAGTATGAATGGTGTCGTATAATACCGATTGATTGGTTCTAAAGCTACTCCTAGAGTCGGCACGTGAGTTTGTTCGGGGGTAGTTTGCGTCATTGGTTTAGGCGTCTGCTCAGAGAATGTGGGGGTTGATTTGTTTGTTGGTAGGTTATTGGATTCAAGGGTAGGCTGAGTTGGTTCGGAGATAAGTGCATTGTGCTTGGAGATGAGTTTCATGATGGGTTGAGTTAGTTTAGGGGTGGATTCGGTGATAGTTTGAATTTTAGTGATATTGGTGACCGGTTTAGGGCGAAAGGTAACTTCGCGTTTATAGGTGCATGGGATAGGGTTGGTTGGTTATAAGTGAATAGTATGATCTTGCTCTGAGGGAGGTTCAATTCTTTGGATCAGGCTAGCTGAGTGGAATGGAGCAGGGGTGAATGAGTGTACAATCTCGTATGCGAGTTGAGTTTGATTGAACAATGGGTTGTAATAGGTGATGTTAGTTTGCGTGTTGTTGGGGCACTTGTTTTGGTCATAGTACGGGTTCATGTATTGGTTGCTGTATAGTGGTTGGTCTTGGTCAGGGTATAGAGGTTGGTTATAGTCAGGGTACAGGTTTGTGTAGATGTCTTGAGCTTGGTCATATGGGGGGTATGGTTGAGGGTTAGTTTGGTTTTCTTCTTGGTTCGCATTGATTTGTTTGGAGTCTATGGATTCATTTAGGGTGTTTGTCTTAGGGTTGTCAGAGGAGGGTCCATTGGATGTTACGGTAGGAAGACTGAGGTCTCCATTCTTGAGTCGACGTTCTATGCGTGAGGCACGTTGATAAAGGCTAGCGAGGTCGTGATAGTCGCTTAGGATGAGAACACTTCGAAGAGGCTCTCGGGTGTTGCTAATCATGATTTCTATCGCATCGCTTTCTTTTATTTGATTCCCCGTTCGAGCGGCAAGTCTTCTCCAACGATTGGAGAATGTCGAGAAGTCTTTACCGTCCTCTTGTCTTGTGTGTATCAAGTCAACGAGACTGATTTCTTCATGAGTCAGGTGCTGGTATTGATCTAGGAATCTGTCGGCTAAGTCTTCGAATGTCTCGATTTCGGCTAAAGGTAAGGCTGCGAACTAGTCAAGGGCTTCTCCTTCTAGTGATCTCGGAAGGTAATGGATTAGGAGCCCATGAATGGTGCGGATTGGTCGACAATCATTGCAGAATAGGGCCAAGTGCTGCTTTGAGTTTCCTGTACCGTTATATTTGTTGAATTTTGGAGGTTTAAAACCAGCGGGTAAAGTGAAGTCGATGTCTCGACAAAATTTGTCGAATCCAAAAGTGTGATTAGAGCGTTCTTTGTTAGCCATATAGTCATCTAGAAATTGGTAGAGGTTGTTTATATTTACGGCGATGTCTTTTCTAGGTGCTTTGGGAGAGGGTTGCCCTCGGCAGTTGTTGCTGTAGAAGGTGTGAGAGGTATATGTGTTATGTGTCGGGGGAGTCGGAGCATGTGGAGGAATCGACGTCCTTTCCTTTTGTCTGTTCCTCTGAGTAACTTGTCTTTGGGACTGGAGCAATGAATCGACTTCTTTTCCTCTTGTAAGTGCACTGGGGGTGTGGTCCATAACTTCGCTAGCCCAGTTTCTTTGCTTAGTACCACTTTCTCCGCTGCTGTCACTGTGATTTGTATTTCGTAGAGCGAAGGGGCATTTTTCGCTCTCACTAATTGTATTTACCCGAGCACGATGCTGGGCTGTCGATGGAGAAGGCCTAACGTTATACTCGGGGTCACTATGGGAGCCCCATACGGGAAGGTCGTTATCATTAAAGTTTAATTTTTTGATGCCGACCATTTTAAAATAGTTTTTTAAAATTATTTTATTATTTTTTTAAAAAAAGTTTATCCACGTGCAAGTGTGTGTAGAAAAGTGATAAAGCAAAATAAAATAAAAAGCAAAAAATATAAAACCAAATTAAATAAAGCAAGGAAAATAGAAAACCAAATTAATTAAATCGGGGCAACCTAAGCGAAAAAGAGTCCCACCGTGATCGCCAGTCTGTTGGTAGGCGCTTTTCTAGGTTCCTTTCAATCCTTGGAATCAGTGGCCCAATGTTGTCCTAAGCGGACTCTGACAATGGCGATGATGGAGTAATAAATTAGGAAATATTAAATGTTAAAATTAAAGAAGTAAATTCTAAATAAAGAATATATGCGAAGATGCGATCGCCAACTGCAGATATTTATCGATACTGCATCACGTCACTGATCACGCTTTAAGGGGAGCGGGGGCTTGTAGGTTGAACTCCTTTACTGAATTGTCCGCCGGCGAACGTCAGCAGCTGTGGGTTGCCTTTAGTGTAACTGATTTGGCTTTTTCTATTCATGCTGGGATTTTATTTAACTTGGTCTCCTAGTCCTACTGGGAGTCTGATTAAGAAAGGGTCTCCTAATTCTACTAGGAGGTTAATTTAAAAAAAAAGGTCTTCCAATTCTACTAGGAGTCTAATTAATTTAAATATCTTAATCCAATTAGAAATCCAATTAATTAAGTCCCCTAATATTATTAAAAGTCTAATTAATTTAAATATCCTAATCCTATTAGAAATCTAATTAATTAAGTCTCCTAATCCTATTAGGAGTCTAATTAATTTAAATATTATAATTTTAATTAGAAATTGAGTTAATTAGAAAAAAGGGGTTTGGGCCCGCTATGCTAAGGAGGATTACTCTCGTTCTCGAGTACCCTCCGTAAGTTCCCTTGGGCAAATCGGGTGGCTGAGATTAAAGTTAATTAAATTTCGGACTATAAAATAGTATTTTTGGACTTTTGGAATAGATTTTGGACTATAATTATGGATTAAATTAAGAAACTAAAGTTTTAGAAAACTAAATTAATTATGGGTTTTTAGAAATATTAAGTTAAGAAATTAAAACTAGAAATTTAAAATTCTAGGATTGAATTCGGGTCCGAAATTAGAAAATCAGACCGTATGATTAAGGACTGGTTCTAGAACCTAAGAACTAGAACCAGATATTAATGATAGGACTGGAGATTAAGATTTTAGAATGGAATTGAGTCTAGGATCGGTGAATTAGGTCATTAGATTAAGGATTGGTTTCAGAAATGAAGAACAAGAACCAGATATAAAAAATCACAGTCTAAAAAAAAGGGGTGCTATGGTCTAAAACTGAAAATTAAGACTAATAATTAAAACTAAGAAAAATCCTAAATCTAAAGACTAAAAGCTATGGTCGAAAACTAAAAATTAAATTCTTACCTAGGGTCAAGGCTGCAGAGAGAAATCTCATAAATTTCGAAGCTTGAATCTCGAAATCAAGGCTATGATTCTCTATGTGTTCATTCTCAGAGTTCTCTGGTTTCGAAATCCCAAAAAAATCCGTTTTCTCTCGTGGTTTGTGTGTCGAATTAAAAAAAATATCTTTTATAGCTTTTTCTTCAATTAAACGCCCTATTTCAGGTTTTTAATTGAATTACGCTCCGATTTCCTGGTGCTTAATCGCTTTGAGTCGATCACCGACTCAGTGAGCAACCGGCTGACTTGCTCAGCGAGTTTCCTAGTTCTAAGAGCGTTAGGACTAATTACGCACTAAGTTTTGGGTTCTTAATCCAATTAAGCACCTCAGACCTGGTGCTTAATTATTGATTATTAATTACGCGCCCGATTTGGGGTGCTTAATCCAGTTAAGCACCTCAGGCCTATTACTTAATTACCGATTGTTAATTACGCGCCTGATTTGGGGTGCTTAATCCAATTAAGCACCTCATACCTAGTGCTTAATTGTGGATTAATTACGCTCTCAGTTTGGGGTGCTTAATCCAATTAAGCATCTCAAACCTGGTGCTTAATTGCGGAGTTTGGCGGTCAAGAACTGTGAGGCTTGGTCGGGCATAGGCCAATTGCGTGCCGGTGATGGGGCACTCAATCCGATCGCGCGTCTCATGATAGACATGTGATTGAGTCTCGAGTTGGTATGGGGAAAGGAAGCCTGGTCTGAGAAGGGACTGATTATGCGCTCATGATTTGGCGTGCAATCGAATTGAGCGCTTGGTTTTGGGCGCCTAATTCGGGGATGTCAGGGTCCGGGTCGGGCTTGAAATGCCAGGCTACTGTTTCAGCCTGTATTTCTACTATATAGTATTATTTCAGTATATAGTCTCCCTACGTTGGGATCTAAGCCACAGAGCTATTATTTCAGCCTGTGTTCAGCCATGTACTATTATTTTAGTGCATGGTTCCCACGTCAGGGGTATGGGGCATGAGCCACAAAACTATTGTTTCAGCCAACCATAAACTATTGTTTTAGTTTATGGTCCCACATCAGGGTTAGGGGTCTGAAATGCTAGACTATTGTTTCAGTCTGCATTCTGACTATATACTATTATTTCAGCATATAGTCTCCCTACGTCGGGATCTGAGCCACGGAGCTATTGTTTTAGCCTGTGCTTAGCCATGTACTATTGTTTCAGTGCATAGTTCCCACATCGGGGGTATGGGGCCTGAGCCACAGAACTATTATTTTAGCCTGTGTCCAGCCATATACTATTATTTCAGCATATGGTCTCAATCAGGGTTTTGAGGTCAAAGGTTGATCGAACAAATTTGTATATTCTGAAAGGATAAAATGGGGGTGTCTACACCAACATCTTTCATCTCCTCAACATTCAGAATCTCCTTCGATTCCCACAAGAAAGACCTCATCCATGGTCGACAAATCTAGACTATAGTAAATACTGTGCCTTCCATCGATACACAAGACACAACCTAGAAGACTGCTTGGTCCTCAGGGATGTAATCTATGATGTGAATGACCGGAATCAAATCGACTGGGATGCGCTTAGGAATCCTAACCCTAATAATAACAAACTCCAACAAAATTTAGGGATCATTAATAACCCCATGCCTAACCACAACTAAGCAACACCTGCTCAGGTCACGACCGTAGATCTCTCCGGTCGATCCTCCTTCCAGCCTTCCACCTTAATCACTTGCATTCAACCCTCTAAAACTTCCACCACACTAGCGAGAGTTCCTTCACCCCCGCATCCCTCGGCCTCGATCACTCGTATCGCCTAACCGAGCCCACCTCCCTATCCAAAATTCACTCAGACATGAGTTCATTCCTTTAGGGCCAAGAGACCATTCCTCCATAGTCACCCACCAGAACCTTCAACCCCTCCAAATCCTGAACCAACGCCATTACCACTCCCTTAGTCCGATTTTGAACCCGAGTACGGAGATCACGTTCTTCAAACTGTAGCCCAAATTGCTGCATGGGTAGAAAGTATCACCTGAAAGACTCCAAGCCGAGAGAATGAAACAAAGACTGAGTGTTTGCTAAACATAGAAGAAAGTGAGCACGAAGAACATCTCGACCCATGTGAGACACTGGTCCCTGCTTTCCTGAAGGAGGAAGATTACACACAGTACCTCCCACCTTGGAGCGGCACCATGCAGGTACGCGCTCTGACCTCGAATTTCACTCACTTCACAAATGCATCAATTTCGAGTAACATTGGGTTTGGTCAACAATTGACTTGCCCGATTCTTAAGTCGAGAACCAATTACCCACCTCCGCCTTTCTCTCGAAATAAGGATTTCGCGAACATACAACCACCAGAGAGGAACGTGAGAGAAAGAGGTTAACTTGCCGCCCCTCACTTCACATTATTCCTTCACTAATTCCTGCACCTCAACCAATCCAACCACCTCCACCCAAGGCTCATCGGCCAGGCAAAGAAATGATACTCGAGCCAGGGAAAGAATATGACCTTCTGCGATATCTTCAAAAGATCCTGGCCTAAATATCCATACTAGAGCTCATCAAGAAATTGCCTAACCATCATCAATTATTGATAAGGACACTTGAAGACACACAAGTGGATGAGGATACAACCCTAGATGAGCTTCATCAAATCAACTTGGCCATGATGCAACCTCTGACGCTCACTTTCACAGATGTAGACATGCCTAAAGAGTCACTTCACAGGAGTGAGGCTCCCATATATCTTACAGTCATAATTAGAGGGTTCTCCGTACCCCATGCGTTGGTTGATAGAGGAGCGGGACTCAATATTTGCCCTCTCACAACATTAAAGACCCTTGAATATACGGAGCAGGATGTCAGACCCTCTGCACTGCCACTCATAGCTTATAATGGATCGTGTCACTTTATCAAAGGAACTATCAAGCTACAGGTTCACCTCGGACCTGTAACGAAAGATGTTACCTTCCATGTTTCTGATTTCTCTAGTATGTACAATCTTATTTTAGGAAGAAAATGGTTAGAGTCAATGAAGGCTGTCGCATCCACATACCATCAATGCGTTAAATTCCCGTACGAGGACTCCATCGTCCGTATATACGCTGATGCACCCCTCTAGGAGATGGATACTGATTACGCATAAGTATTTCGACAACCCATGATTTCGTATTAAACATGAGCCACATTCAAAAGACTCGAATCCCTGATGAGACAACTGTTGTAGAAGTTCGCCCCCTACTCCTCCTAGTTCTCCCCCAATGCGTCAACAAAAATTAATGAAGAGAGAGGTTAGCCCAGACCTCGCCAAACTTTATGACATCAACTCTACCGTACCAAAAGTGTGAGATCTTATGTACCAACTCGGATACGGTCCCCACACTGGACTCGATAAAAATAAGCAAGGTCGTGTAAGACCTGTTGTCCCAATGAAAATACGCAAACACATAGGGTTAGGTTATCAATCAGAAGGCCCACAAGCCGACTTGTTCCCTACCTCACCAATTTGGTCTCTATATGACCACTTTGTCTATGGGACCACCGAGAAAGCAGATGTACTAAGGAAGAAGGAAGTGTCCTTCACTAGATCCTAAGAAGCGAAAATCGAGCGGATGGCTAAAGCATTCAATGATTTAACCAATCTGAATGATGATATTGATAAACCGCTCGAAGGACCCTTATTTGACGCTAAGGAATTTATAGAAGAGAGGAAGAAAGAACCTCCAGAACTCGAGCCATGAGTAGAAGATTGGGAATCCATTGATGACGAAGATTTTCACATAGCAGCATTACAAGGTAATGAAGAGTACTTACACTCAACATGGGAAGAAGATGATGCCTCAAAAGAGGATTTTAACTCGCATAGCATCTGCCTCGGCCTTGGCCTTAGGGGATGGGAATGCCTGTGGGACTCCCCTTGTATCGCTCACCCTTACCAATCCCGTTGTAGGGCATACACCAACATATTAGAACGCTTCGATAGTTGAATCTGGCATTCTACGATAGAAGAATCAAATCACTGTAACCTTGTGACAACGAAAATAAGTAATGACTTACCAGCTCGGTCACTGGCATAAGAAGCAGAAAATCCTAATAGTCATTTGGTTGACCCAGGGGGAAACACCTACACTGCCCTCATAGAGTTTGAAGAGGAACATGAACTAGACACTTATCCATCCCCGGATGCGCCACAACTCCAAATATTCTGGAAATCTCTCGAGGAAGAGTGGTAACCTCCCCCGAGTCATGACGAGGACTACTGGATAGACCTCCCTGCACTCGAGTTAGCAGAGCAAGCTAACCTAGGAATTCAAGCACTATCAGATCAAGAAGATGAATTCGATACTGTCTGCGACTCTAACTTAGAAGGATGGGAATGTCCTTAGGGATCTCCCTGCATTTCTCACCATTACTAGCCTCACTGCCGAGCATGCACACTCATCCTAACATACTATAAAGTTTAAGGGAAAGATCTCGCTATCCCCGAGGATTCCTTAGGGCATCACCCTCAACCAGAAGAACCATTATGTTACTACTCAGAGGAGGATAGTTTGATCGACTACGATCTCTGGAGTTTCTTCGAAGAAGGGGCAATCAATGTGATAGAAGAAATCCAAACATTGGTACCACAGTCACTGTTAAGTAGTGAAAAATACCAATTTTCACCTAACCTGACCTTTGGAAGACCCTTGAGGTGTTTAATAATATGTTTTAAGTATGTTTTGTAGATAAGCAATAAATTATAGCCTTAGCACAAACAGCCAATAAAAAGGGCCAAATAAGCAATCTGCAGCCTCAGCCTGTGCTCAATCTCTAACAGTCCACAATGCCTTAGAAACCCATGGAAGGCCATGAACCCAACTGGGTGCAGCTGAGACCAAGTACAATGCCAAGGGATGAAGATTGAATCCACCCAGAGGTGGCTGAGGGCGAGACAGATGAAAGATAACACATTAGAAGTGTGTGCCAGCCAAGGAAGCATAGAAATAAAGCCGTCGAGAGGTTCTCTTAAGCTGCTAAGAGGAACTGGTGCCTAAATTAGAATATACCAAGAGGATCCGAATCATGTCAAGAGGATACCTGAAGGTACAAAGAAAGTCGAGAGGATTGATTTACATGTCGAGAGGATGAATGAACTTGTCGAGCTCTTGTTAGAACCTGTCGAGAACCCGTCATGCAGTTCACCCAATCCTATCGACAACTGCTAGGCGCATCCCTCGAGAGGATGAAAAGAAGCTATCGACAGGATCTGTGACAACTAATCGACGAATTGACCAGAACCTGTCGAGGGGATAAACGAGATAATTGTCAATCCTATCGATAAGCATCGTCAATCCTATTGACAGGTCTACAAACCTATCGATTTGGATACAAAGTCAAACATAACCTGTTGAGAGGATCCCAAAACATCTCGACACTCGATTTGGAGAACTTCTCAGTTCTGTCTTCAGCAGCTGTCCACACCAGAAGCCTGTGCATGTGTTCTAAAGCACATTAGCAACCCTTGGGGGTATTTTTGGCACACAATGGGCCACGCACGAAAACCCTAACGGTATCACATGTATACGTCAGATGAGAACCAATGAGAGAAGAGCTTCTAGAAGAGAAATCGGCCACATCGGCATAACAGAATTATTCCCTTGTGTTCTGATTGACTGAAATGGATATGAGGATAGAGGAAGAGAGTATAAAAGCTTGGAGAAAATGCCGAAGAGACGATCGAGAAATTGAGAAAACCAGAGCTTAGGGCGAGATCCATTTTTCCAAAATTCTCTCTTCTTCTTCCTCCTTTCCTGCTTCTCTCTTTAGCCAATCATGAGTGGCTAAACTCTTCTCAGTAGTTAGGGTGAGGTCTTAAGCTGTAAATTGAGAGATTCAAAGACATTGTAAGGAACTGTAAGATGCACAGATTGCAGATCTGAGCATAATTGTGATATACTTTTGTAATATAATTATAGATTTTAAAGGTGATTCTTATCTATATTTCACTTTTTCATATTTGTTTTCCTTGGGTTGGATATTCCTGTAGATGTTGGCCTATGAGGGTCTCATATTCTGGCATCTACAACATTTATAATGGTTTTTCTATTCTACTCAAGATCTTTGGAGCGGAATAATCTCTAGGATGGTCTGTGACCATTAAAGTGGATAGATCATAGCCTTAAGATTGCTTTAATTCTCTGATTGAGATTAGATTTTTATACCTCACCTCTACCAGGGTAACCTGGGAAGCTGGGAGCCAGAAAAGAGGATTGTAGCAAATCAGATCTTAGCATTGCCATTGATTCCTTTGATTTTCAGTGAGAGACCAATACCCCTACCTGCTGTCCTCATCGTTTGATTTTTCGTCTCTTCTATATCTCCCTTGATCTCTATGTTGAATTAGATCTGGATCAGTAGCACTTAATTCTGTAGTTTGTAGTTAAAGTAATAAAACCCCAAAACATCTCCTCTTTCTTAGATTAGAATAGAGTGCCAAATCCACTCTGGATCTGGAGATTTACTGAAAGTTAGACCACATTTACCTGTGGACATACCCTTACCTTTTTGAAAACTTACTGTAATAGCCCTTAATACTTGCAGGTCTGTGAGTCTGTTTGCCTTGGTGTGTGCGTAATCCATAGATTCTATAATTGTTTGATTTTAAACCCCTTTTTAGCACAAGGTAAACGGGCCAACAAGTTTTTGGCACTGCTGCCGGGGATCTGTGTTTTTAACTTGGTAGATCTAAGGTTTTCTCATTTTTTTTTGGTTAACATTTTTAATTATTTGAGAAGTGTTTGATTAATTGCTGCTTTAGTTTTTGCTGTAGTTTAACTCTATTTCAGATCTGAATCTGTGGAGCTAAGAGGAGCTCTGTATCACTTGGAAAAACATTCATTGCTTAAGTTTGCATCTCTTAACTCTGTATCTATTTCTAGATCTGTAGTTTAGTATATCAGTAGTTGTGTAGTTGTCTATTTTGTGATTAAATTGCTGTGATTTCCTGTGCTGTTTTTGACCCTTAAGGTGTGCATGCTTGGGAGGAGATCTCTTAATCCTGAGATTTCTCCTTTGGATCCTGAGATTGAAAGACTTCTCAGACCTAAGCACCCCTTACACACTTCTGTTCTTAATTCTGATAATTCTGCAATGGGTAAGCACCCTAGGACGTTGAAGGAATACAATGCACCAGGAGTTTATGATTCTCCCTTCTGCATTCAATTCCCTATTATTCAAGGGAACTATGAGATCAAGTCCTCTATTATCCAAATGCTACCCTCATTTCATGGCCTGAGTAAAGAAGACCCATACAAGCATATTGATGAATTTATAGGACTGTGTACCACATTAAATATTGCAGGTTTGGGGGAGGAAGCAACCAGGATGAGACTCTTTCCTTTTTCACTAAAGGATAGAGCCAGAACTTGGTTGTCAATGCTCTCAACCAACAATATTCATTCTTGGAGTGACCTTCAATGTCAGTTTTGAGCCAAGTTTTTTCCCATGTCCAAAACAAGCCAGTTGAGAAAGGGCATTATTTCATTTGCTCAAGCCCCAACTGAGGACTTTTACCAAGCATGGGAGAGATTAAAGGAGCTTCTGAAGCAATGCCCTCATCATCAAATCCTTGAATGGCAACTTGTTCAAAGTTTCTATCAGGGAATTGACTCTAAAAGCAGAGATATGGTAGATGCCTCTTGTTGAGGTACCTATCTCCACAAAATTGCTGAGGAGGCTTGGGAACTGTTTGATATCATCAGTGAGAACTCTATGCAAAAAGAGACATTGGTCAGGGATTGTGAAACCCCTAGAATTGTGAGAGACAATACCACGAGAGGAAAAATGTATAAGGTGAGTGGACATAATGAGTTGGAGAGGAAACTGGATAGTTTAACCTAAAAATTTGATAAGCTCATGTGAGCAATGCAGTCACCCATGGCTGCTAAAGTAGAAGAGGCATGTGTTATATGCCAGTCCCCCACTCACTCCCTTGAGGAATGCCCTTCATCTGTCTAATTTCCAGATCTTGTGATGGAATATGTGGCTGCTACTCAGTCTTTTGGGCAACAACCTACTGCTGGTTACCAATGTAGAAACCAGCCCAATCTAAGGTGGAGACAAGATACCTTTCTAAATCACCAACAACAGGCACAACAGTCCATGCCTTATAAAAATGCTCAGCCCTACCAACAGAATTACTTTCCAAGGCCCCATTACGAACAACCCATGGCTCAGCCTATACAACAAACGACGCCCCCTCCAACTGCTAGATCACTTTCTTTTGAGGAACAAGTTCTGGCCTCATTGCAGAATTTAGGACCTTTGTCTCAAACTGTGCACTCTCATAGCCAAAGCATTAAAAAGATAAAAGACCATCTTGGCTAGCTGTCTAATGCTTTGACAAAGAGAGAGGAAGGGAGGCTACCTAGCCAACCCATGGACAACCCAAGGAGGCAATATGCAGTAGGGGAGGTTTCTTCTTCTCATGAGAAAGCCAAATCTGTCACCACATTGAGAAGTGGAAGGCTGGTGGACAATCAAGTAGGCTGTGGGCCTGTGAAAATTTCAGAAAAAGAAAAAGAAGTAACTACAGAGAATGGACAGCAAGAGCAACTCATGTTGAATAAAGAGGATGATGATGATCCTCAATAAAAATAGAAAAATAAAAAAAAGGATGATGAGTTGGCTAAGGCTATAAATGGGGGAGCAATCCCACATTTTCCATTTCCTAGGGCAATGCAAGCACCTTCCCCTTTTGATAAAGGGCATGCCAAAGTAGAGGAAATGATGGAAACCTTTAAACAAGTAAAGATCAATTTGCCTTTAATTGATGCAATCAAGCAAGTTTCAGCCTATGTCAAGTTTTTAAAAGACCTTTGCACCCACAAAAGATAATCGAGGATATATCTTTCCAAGAAAGTCGTTTCTGCAGATAAAGTGAAGCAGATACTAAATATTACAACTCAAACAAAGCTCCAAGACCCTGGAGTTCCCACTATCCCTTGCATCATTGGGGATCATACCATTGAAAAAGCCTTATAGATATAAGAGCTAGTGTAAATTTACTTCCATATTCAGTATATGAGAAGCTGGGCATAGGAGAATTGAAGCCCGCACATATGGTCTTACAACTAGCTGACAGATATGAGAGGAAGCCCGTGGGAATCATAGAAAATGTCTTGGTTGGGGTTGACAAATTCTTTTATCCTGCTGATTTTCTGGTGCTAGATATGGAGCCGAGCAAATGCGCTACTTCTATCCCTGTGATCCTAGGCGGGCCATTTTTGGCCACTGCAAATGCATACATACAATGCAGATCAGGGGTCATGGAAATGACTTTTGATAACATGAAAGTCAGGTTGAATGTTTATAGTGCAGCTCCTAACCCTCATTTGGAGAATGAGGACTGTTTTTCCATTGATGTGCTAAATAAGCTTATTGAAGAAACATTTCCTAAATTACTGCAGGGCAATGATCTGTTTGGTGTTCTTGAAGAAACTGGAGAGGAAACAGTGGAAGAAATGGTCCCCACACTCGAGTTTGAGCAAGTGAAAACTGTTAATGATAAAGGGGAACATCAGAGCAACATCCATGGAAACCTGCTTTACTTTCTCTCCCACCACCCTCTAAAGAACCCCTATTGCCGTCCCTCATCAGGCCCCCAGATGTGGAGTTAAAGCAGCTCCCAAAATCTTTAAAGTATGCCTTCCTTACAGCAATCAGAAAACTGCCAGTCATAATTTCTTCCTCTCTCTCTTGAGCAAGAGGAAGAACTGCTTTATGTGTTAAGGAAGCATAAGAGAGCAATAGGGTGGACTATTGCAGATCTTGGAGGGATAAATTCTGCTGTGTGCATGTACAAGATTCATCTTGAAGAGGGCTCCAAACCCTCTAGAGAGATGCAAAGGAAATTGAACCCACACATGTAGGAGGTTGTCATGAAAGAAATTGTCAAGCTGTTAGATGCTGGAGTCATTTACCCCATCTTGAATTCTAAATGGGTGGCACCTACCCAGGTGGTGCCCAAGAAGTTTGGGATCACTGTAGTTCAAGCAGCCTCAGGAGAGCTAATTCCAACTAGGCAAACCACTGGTTGGAGGGTGTGCATAGATTACAGGAAGCTCAATGAGAAAACCAGCAAAGACCACTTCCCATTGCCCTTCATTGAACAGATCTTTGACAAGCTGGAAGGCAAAGCTTTTTACTATTTTCTTGATGGTTATTCAGGGTACAACTAGATCCCTGTATATCCACAAGATCAAGAACAAACTACATTTATATGTCCCTTTGGAACCTTTGCATACAGAAGGATGCCATTCGGACTGTGTAATGCACCTGCCACCTTTCAAAGATGTATTTATGCTATTTTCTCTCACATGATTGATCAGTTCTTAGAGATTTTTATGGATGACTTTTCCATTTATGGAAATGATTTTAGCCAGTGCTTGCAACACCTTAGTTTGGTGTTGCAAAGATGTGAAGAAACCAACCTAGTCTTGAGTTGGGAGAAGAGTCACTTCATGGTGACTCAAGGGACTGTCTTAGGACATGTCTCCCACAAAGGGATAGAGGTTGATCAAGCTAAAATTGATTTAATTGCACATCTCCCTGTTAAGACCTGAAAAGTACCACTTTTCACCCCTTAACTTAATCTCTGTTAGGCCCTTAATCATTAAATAAATGTGTTTTGAGTTTATTCTGTAAGTAATAAGCAGCAGCTGCAAATAAACCCTTAACCATGCCAAGAAGCTCAATGTTGCCCCAGAACTATCTCAGCAGAATGAAGGAATAACCCAGACTGAGAGTTGGCTGAAGCATAGGCACATCAAAGCAGAAATAAACCAGAGAGAATGCCTTCGCGCAGTTGTTGCGAGCCCCTGGAGGAAGCACAATAACTGGCCCCTAGAGGAAGCACAATAACAGGACCCACTAAATCTGAATCCCCATGGGAACTTGTGCTTGTAGCCTTGTGAACATGGTGGCGACAGCAATGTTCTTGTTCTGTCTTAGACCTTTGTGAGGAGGATAGCCTTTATGGATAGTCTGTGATCATTCAAGTGGACAGATTATAGCCATAGGGTGAGGCCAATTCATGGAACTAAGATAGATTCTTTTTCTCTGAACTTGTGCTTGTAGCCTTGTGAGAGATTATGCAGTGACAGACTCCCCTATAGTTGAATAGATCCACGATCAGATTGCAGATCTGAGTTGGTTGTAGAGATTGTAGGCTTGTGACTGGATCACTGTAGTCTTTCTAAAGCAGTGATCAGCCATGCTTAAAAGCTAATACTCAAACTCTTGCTAGTCCTGTGTGTCCAGGCTCGTACACTTTGTAGGCCTAGCCCCACACACAGAACTTTAGAGGATGAGGTTCCTATGGATTCTTGAGCTTGTAGCCTGGATGAAGTAGTGCCTACAATGGTAAACTTATTCTGACTCATCTCTGGATTGTGGTTTCCCTATTGGATAGTCTGTGACCATTTGAATGGACAGGTTATAGCCTTAAGGGATTGGATCATGGCACAGGAGTGAGTTAGATTCTTTCTCCTCTTTGGTGATAATGTAGCCATTGGATAGGATTTCTATTGCAACAGATCTGAGTCTGAGTTATAAGACCACATCAGATCTGTACCTAATAACATACTTCTCACCCTTTGATATTTATTTTCTCACACTCCATCCGTTTTCTCACCCTTCCTATAGTTTAGACATTAGGATACCTTAGAATTTAGATTATAGTGACCCTAAATCTCCTTTCATTTAGGATTGCTAGATCTGTAGTCAGATCTGGAGAGCCTACTAAGGATAGCTCCCTTGGAGCTTTAGATCAACTTCCTTGTGAGACAAACTCTTACTTATCAAAACTTGCTACAACAGGCCCTGTATCTTACAGGACTGTGCATATTTTAGGCTTGCTGCTCCATAATCATCACTCTACCTTTCACTCATTTTTCATTTACCCCATTCTTATCACTGGCTTCAATAAAGTCAGTAGCAAGCACTTAAAATAAGCCCAACAAGTTTTTGGCGCCGCTGCCGGGGATATTGATCTTTTAGTAGACTGTAGATTTTTGATTCTTTATTCTTTGGTAGCTGTACTTGTGAATAATTGATACTGCTGAATTACATTTATAATTTTTCTTGCAGATCTGGACCGTAGCAGAGAAGAAGAGTAGAATTGCACTGGGAGTCTAGCTACCTCTGTTTGCACTTCTCTAACCCTCAAAACTCAGTCTATTTCTCCTTTGAAGATTCCATAGCAGTTGATTAGGATAGTTATAATTTTTGTTAAGTGCAAT
Source organism: Chloranthus sessilifolius (assembly GCA_021018995.1). Taxonomy (NCBI): domain Eukaryota; kingdom Viridiplantae; phylum Streptophyta; class Magnoliopsida; order Chloranthales; family Chloranthaceae; genus Chloranthus; species Chloranthus sessilifolius. Next base: position 74,541,990 of record CM037591.1, read on the forward strand.
GTGCCCATTTAATAGTCTTCCTCATTGGTGTGTGTGCATGTTTGGAAGGAGATCCCTCAGTCCTACATTAGAGCCTGCTAACCCTGAGATAGAAAGGGGTAGAAGACCGAGAAGGCATAGACTCACCACAGTTGAGTCCCCTATTGAAATTGAGATAACAGTTATGGGTGAAGAACAACCTAGAACATTGAAGGAATTGAATGCTCCGGATGATTACAATTCTCCATTCAGCATTCAATTCCCAGATGTTCAAGGAAACTACGAAATCAAAACTTCCATCATCCAAATGCTTCCCTCTTTTCATGGGCTTAGCAAGAAAGACCCTTACAAGCACATTGACCAGTTCTTGGCCCTGTGTACGACATTCTCCATTGCTGGTTTGGGACCAGAAGCCACTAGGTTATGGCTCTTTCCTTTCTCCCTGAAGGACAGGGCCATGACCTAGTTATCCACTCTCCCAAACAACAGCATCACTTCTTGGAAAGACCTCCAGACAAGATTTCTGTCTAAATTTTTTTCGGAAACTAAAACCAACCAATTGAGGAAAGGCATACTTTCTTTTGCCCAGTCCCCAACTGAAGATTTTAACCAATGCTGGGATAGGTTTAAAGAGATGCTCAAACAATATCCCCACCACAAGATCCCTGACTGGCAGCTTGTTCAGAGCCTCTACAATGGGATTGATGAGAAGAGCAGAGACATGGTAGATGCCTCTTGTGGTGGAACATACATGCATAAAACAACTGATGAGGCATGGGACTTGTTCGAGGTCATAAGTGAAAATGCTTTCCAAAAGATGTCCTCATCTAGAACTGTTCAAGAGCCTCCTCCTAAGCTGGGGCTTGCTGAGACTTCTAAAGGAAAAATGTATGAAGTTAGGGGAAATGATGACCTGAGAATACAGATGGCCAATCTTACTAAAAGATTTGATAAACTTCTAACTGTGGTGCAGCCCAGAATGGCTGCACAAGTGATGGAGGCATGTGTGATATGCCAATCTCCACAACACATAGTAGAAGAGTGTCCATCTGCGGGGTAATACCATGAGTTTGTAATGGAACAGGCTGCTACTGCCCAATCTTTTGGATAGCAACAATTTAGTGGCTACAATAAACAACCATATAGATACCAGCACCAAAATGCTGGTTACCAATGGAGAGACCACCTAAAATTGAGGTGGAGGCAAGACAATTATATGCAGCCACATCAGATGTTGGCCTTACCTCAAAGGCCACAGCAGTAGTTTAACCAGGGTTATGCCCCAAGGTCGAATTTCCAGCAGCAACAACAACCCCAACAACAAAATCAATTGGTAGTTCCCTCACCTCAGCCCCGAAGTGCTTCTTTCGAGGACCAGGTTTTGGCCCAATTGCAAAGCCTTGGACCCTTGAATTAGACTGTGACTTCTCACAGTCAAAGCATTAAGAAAATAGAAGAGCAACTTGGCCAAATAGCCAATGCTCTGGCTAAAAGAGAGGAGGGCATGTTGCCAAGCCAGCCAGTAGCCAACCCTAAGGGCCAGTATTCCATCGGAGAAGGCTCCTCAAATTTTGAGGGGGCCAATGCCATAACTGTCCTAAGGTCTGGTAAGCTGGTAGATAACTAGGTGGGAAAGGAACAAGGAGAGGTTTTCCCCAAGGAAATGTCAAGTGAAAGTGATAAGGACTTTGTTAGGGCACAGAGTCAAGAACTGCTTGCTACCCTTCAACAAGGAAAAAATAAAGAGGTTGTAGTTGAGCCTCAGCAGGAGATAAAAATAGATAAAAGAAAAAAATAAAAGTTTAGTCATAGGCTTGCAGCTGAGGAACCAGCAGTACCTCAGCTGCCATTTCCTCAAGCTTTGAGTGGCCCTGCCCCTTATGATAAAGGTTAGGCATAGATCGAGGAAATGGTGGAGACCTTTAAGCAGGTCAAGATAAATTTACCCTGCTTGATGCAATCCGATAGGTCCCAGCCTTTGCAAAGTTTCTGAAAGACCTTTGTACTCAGAAAAGGAAGGCCAGAGGCCATTTGTCCAAAAAAGTCTTTGCGACTGACATGCAATTTCAGACAACCATGACAATGCCTGAGAAGTTGCAAGACCAGGGATACCCACTATTCCCTGTATTATTGGAGATCACATGATTGGGAGAGCCCTTTTGGACCTTGGAGCCAGTGTTAACTTGCTGCCATATAGTGTGTATCAGCAGCTAGGTTTGGGGGAGCTCAAGCGCACCCCCATTGTTCAATTGATAGCTGATAGGTCTGAGAGGAAACCCATGGGAGTGATTGAGGATGTCCTAGTGGGGGTAGACAAGTTCTTCTATCCTGCAGACTTCCTTGTTTTGGACATGGGTTGCAGCAAGCGTACATCCCCAATACCTGTTATTCTGGGCAGACCATTCTTGGCCACTGCCAATGCATGCATTCAATGCAGGTTTGGGATCATGGAGGTCACTTTCGGACATATGAAAGTTGAGCTTAATGTGTACAACAGTGCAAAGTACCCTCAGCTGGACAATGAGGAATGCTTTGTAGTGGATGTACTAGAAGAAATTGTTGAAGAAGAACTGCCTACTCTGCTGGAGTGGAGCAACATTGTCACTGATTTAACTAAAGTTTGGAACATGGTGAAGGAAGGAAGCCAAGCTTTAATGCCAGATGACATATCCCTAGTAAGGTCTTCTGTGGGCTTAGTGCAGCATTCCAATTGGAAACCTACATTGTTGCCCCTTCCCCCTACTAACAATACACCAATCCTGCCATCCATCCAACAAGCCCCTGATCTGGAACTCAAGAAGCTTCCAGAGACATTAAAGTATGCTTTCCTCGAGAATGACAAGAAACTTCCTATGATTATCTCCTCTTCTCTTACCAGTGAGCAAGAGGAGGAATTGCTAACAATTTTGAGGAAGCACAAGAAAGCAATTGGCTGGACCATTGCTGATCTAGGAGGGATTGATGCATCAATCTGTATGCATAGGATTCATCTAGAGGAGGGCTCAACACCTTCTAGGAAAATGCAGAGGAAATTGAATCCTCACATGCAAGAAGTGGTTCTGAAAGAAATCATTAAGTTGCTGGATGTTGGGGTAATTTACCCCATCTCTGATTCTGGATGGGTGGCACCAATCCAGGTGGTACCCAAGAAATCTGGCATAACAGTGATCACAACCGAGTCTGGAGACTTGAGACCAGCCAGGGAGACCACTGACTGGAGAGTTTGTATCGATTATCGAAAACTCAACTCCAAGACCAGAAAAGACCACTTCCCTTTCCCCTTTATTGATCAAATTTTGGATAAGTTGGCTGGGCAAGCTTTTTACTGTTTTCTTGATGGGTACTCATGGTACAACCAGATCCCTATGGACCCTCTGGATCAAGAGAAAACTACTTTTACCTGTCCTTTTGGCACCTTTTCTTACAAAAGGATGCCTTTTGGACTGTGTAATGCCCCAGCCACCTTTCAGAGGTGTATGTATGCCATTTTTTCTGATATGATTGACAAATTCTTGGAAATTTTCATGGATGATTTTTCGATTTATGGGGATAGCTTTGACCAATGTCTATAACACCTCCATCAGGTCTTACAAAGATGTGAAGAGACTAATTTGGTCTTAAGTTGGAAGAAGAGCCACTTCATGGTAACACAGGGAATTGTGTTGGGCCATGTAGTCTCTAAAGATGGAATTGAGGTAGACAAGGCCAAAGTTGACCTCATTAAAAATTTGCCCCCTCCGAGAACAGTTAAGCAAATCAGATCCTTCCTTGGACATGCTGGATTCTACTGGAGGTTTATCAAAGACTTTAGCAAAATTGCTAAACCATTGTGCCACCTGCTCTGCCAGGATGTGCCCTTTCACTTCTCTGCTGAATGTTTGAAGGCTTTTGAAACTCTAAAAATCTACCTCACCTTTGCCCCTGTACTCCAAACACCTGACTATACCTTGCCCTTTGAATTGATGTGTGATGCATCTGACTTGGCAATAGGTGCTATCCTGGGCCAGAGAAAAGATAAGTTGCCTGTGGTCATTGCATATCTCAGCAAATCACTTGCTGAAGCTCAACTGAACTACACAACTACTAAGAAAGAGCTTCTGGCAGTGGTTTTTACTGTGGACAAGTTTAGACCTTACCTACTTGGGTCTAAAACTGTCATCTTCACTGACCACTTGTTGTTACCTCTAAGTGTGCATGATTTATTTGTGTTTTGAAAACAAATTTGCAATTGCTAAGTTATACTGATTCTGGAATGTAAAAAAAAGTAAAGAAATATCAGCACAGAGAGAAGTGAATTATCCTGCAAGATCAGGATCAATTGTAGCAAGTTTTAAATGTAAGTGAGTAAAAGATCGTCCACAGAGAATTTGTTTAAAATGCAAGATAACCCTCCAGATCTGAGCTACCAGATCTGGCCTCTTATCCTATCTAGAAAGCACATAAGATGGGAGTTTGAATTTGTCACATTAACTAAATGATAAAAGTAAAAGTTAAACTAAATGATCCAGATCTGAGTTGGGGGAATTTTAATGTAAACTTATAAAAATGGAGAAATAATATCTAACTTTGATTTGGTCCTTGAAATACAATGAGAATGACTGCAGATCAAATGAGAGTTGATCCAATCTTTATCTGGCTACAAGCACAGATGTAAGAGAAATAAATCTAACTCAAGGATTAGATTTAGGCTTATGGCTATGGTCTGTCCACTTTAATGGCCACAGACCATCCAATAGTCTTTAATCTTAAATCCTTAATTTAGAACAAGAAACATCATTACAAATGTCGTGAGAGATTAGGTTACAAACACTAATTCACACAGGATTAATGAATCAAGGGAAATTGCATGAAAAACAGTAAATCTAAAGGAGTCTAACGCAATAAGGAGATCAGAGGGAACCCTTAACATGAGTCCAATTGAGAATGTACGGTTTACAGCAACCTTTTCAAATTCATCATTACAATTACAGAGCACAGCTTAAACAACTCTCAAATTTGTAGTCTTGAATACAACTCTCTTTTGAATTACAGAAGTATCTCACAGCTCTCAATTGCAAGTAAAAGTGAGGCTATTACAGGGATTTCAGACAAATTATCTGGTTTGGAAATGGGGGAATAGGAATGAAACTCAAAATTTGGATACCCAAATTGGGCAAATGGTTCGTCCATTTATAGTTTTCCCTAAGTCCAGCTCAGATGTGTATCAACCAATCAGAATTGGATAGATCTGTATCAACCAATAGGAGTTGAGCACAAGGATCCAGATCTATTTTGGCCAATCAGAACTGCATGATCTGGTTTAGCCAATCAGGTGATAGAAGCATCAATTCTGTTATGTAATTCAAAAATCAGTTTGAGCTTCTAGAAGTTTCCGCCAAGTAATTTCATCTTTGGGTGTTCACATGGGGTGGAATATGCCTTTGGTTCGTGCTCAGAATCTTTCAGAATATCCCTGGGCTTTTAAATGCATTGGGGCGCGTGCAGAGATTACTGAATTGCCCTTGCAAATGCTGAGAATCTTCAGGATATCATTTCGCACAGTTTGGAGAACTTTTCGCAAGGTACTGTGACTTCTGAAGCTCTTTTTGCACAGATTGGAGACCTTTTCGAAAAGAACTGTAACTTCTGGAGATCTATTCGCAAAGATTGGGGACCTTTTCGAAAATCTATTCGCAAAGATTGGAGACCTTTTCGCAAAGATTGGGGACCTTTTCGCAAAGATTGGGGACCTTTACGAATAGCATTCTGTAGTGCATTCTTCTTTTCGAATAGCTCCAAACCTCTTTCCAGGTTGAAACCAGGCCTTTGTCCTCTTTATTTTAGGCATTTTGACAGCCAATGAGGTTGTCCTTTCTCCTTCTTCCTCCAGATCAAGATGGGTCATCATCTTTTTGGCACTTTTAAGCTACTTTCAAGGTTAAGCCTGCCTTTATTGTTAGCTGTAAAACAAACACTTAAAACACTTATTTAGTTCTCTCAAGGGTCTATCAAGGCCCAAATTAAGGGGTGAAAAATGGTATTTTCCAGTTCTCAACACACCCCCAAACCTAAGCTTTGCTAGTCCCTGAGCAAAGACAAAATTTAAAAATAGAATGAAAAGCTATTTTTGTAGGGAGCACAGTTGCATTTAGCATATGCAACAAGCCTTTTAAACGCCTAGGTGATCCCTAGTGGAGGAGTGAAGTCTCCTGAGGGTTTTCAGTGAAGGTACCCACAAACTTCTCCAATAAATCAGTTAAGATCAATGCAGTTCTGTTAAAGCAAACTTTCATCCAATCAAATTATTCACACCTGCACAAAGAAGATTTTCAAGAAAACATCAGTTCAAAACTAAAATTCTGCTGTAATTCCTTTATCATTCACTCAGTTGGTGTCAAAAAGTTTTCACAAGAAAAATTAATGAAAAGCTTGCCTTCTATTTGAGAATTCAGTTTTGATGTTACCCCAAATAAGTTGATTTCAAACCCAACTCTCACCAGGGTTTTCACTCAACATGCAGGTAGGAGGGTTGTACTATTTCACACAACTTAAGAGCAGTTACAGCCCTCAAATAGGACTGTAAATAGGAGCATAGGCATTGCTTTTTAGTTTTGAATTTACTGCTCTTTTCACCATAGATTACACAAATCCTTATCTCCATGTGACAGCTCAATCCATCTTTGATCAGTAAGGACTTTAACTTGGGTTGTAATGTGGCTTATGGGTGAAATTTATCAAGAATAAAAGGGGTGGAATGGTGTTCAAAATTGAGAAGTTAGTCAAGGTAAGGAGGTGATAAACAAACCTTCTTTAATTCAGCATATTTTCATCTTCTTCTTTGAATTTCCAGAGCCAAAGTGGCCATCTTTTTCTCTTTCTTTTTCAAACTTCCACTAAAATGCCTTCTCTCTTTTTCTTCTCCTTTTTTTTTTTTTTTTTTTTTCAAATTAGCATTGACTGGAATGCCACATTTCTTCTGCTGATACATCATTGCCTTCAATTATTATTCTTCTTTTGTTGTCAAACTGTTACTCAATTCTCCTTTCTTCAGCTTCCTTCCCTTTATCTTCTGACTTCTCAGAGTGAGGGTTAGGCTAAATGAAGTTGATGAGGTTATTTGATGAGGTTTCAAAGAAATCTTAGATTTGTAAAGCTCAAATGGTGTGTATCAAGGGCAGTTTCAAAAGGTGGGGCTTTGTAAGGTTCAAACTGTCCAAAAGGAGGCCTTACATCATGTCTTTAATATCACGATTGCTGTCAAATTATTTCAATTTGGATATGTGTAACTTTTAGTGAAAGTAAGCAGGTTCAATCAGTCCCAAAAGCAGAAAAAAATTGCCAATTCATACCTCCAAAGAATACATTTTAGGCCCAAACCTCACTGGGTGTGGTTTTTTATCAAATTCCTAAGATATATCATCACTGTTTTCCCTCTTTTTAGGTTTACTAAAACATCAATTTTCTTTTGGAAATTTCCTGACATTCACTTCATGAAAGTATTAGAATTACACTAGAAATTAATTTCAAAAAGTTTTTAACTTCTTCATTTTTTTCAAAACAGCAAGTGTGAAATTACTTTATTTTCAAAAATTCCACTGATCATAAGCTGTATTGATGTTAACTCAATTATTGATTATTGACATTTCTGCCACACCCCCAAACCTAAGGGGAGCAGGGTCCACACTGGTCCAAAGCAAAGAAAAGGACAATCAGGAAAAAAATCATAATGACAAGAAGAAAGAACAGAAATGCATAGTAATTTTACAAGAAAAACCAGAAGTTTATATTACAAACTCATAACACAGATAAGTACAAAGTTCTTTAATAATTGGGGGTCAAAATCTGTATCATAAGTTGGTTCAATTGGATCAAAACTGGAGTCACTGTCAGAATCAGAACTAGAATCAGTATTGAAGTCTGAACTTGATTTAGCTTTCTCCTGGATTGTGTTTTGCAGCTCAGTGTATTCCTCTGATTTGATCTTTTTGGTGAGGCCAATGTACTTTCCAAGTCGAGTAGTCCTCAATTTTTCCTGGTCAAACTGTGCTTGCAACATGGTTACCTTGTGCTGCTCACTCCGAACCATCTGAAAAGTTTGACCCAGCAGGTCCTTCATTTTCTCTCTCTCAAATTTCATGAATAACTCAAATTTTCGAATCTGGTTTTCATAAGGGGTTCTAATGTAAGCTTGCAAATCAGCTAACCCCTTGAGGACATCTCTACAGATATATGGATTTTCTTCCATGGCCCTTCTGAGGGTGGCAAATCTGGGAAGGGGAATGGAATGGTAGGGGACCAAAGGTGTCCCAGCTGTGGGAGTGGGAGAAGAAGTGTCCAGAAGGATGACTTCAGGGTCGGTCTAAGTGGCTTGATCAGAGAAAGTGAGGAGTGGTGAAGGGGACTCAACCAGAGGTACTTTAGGTTTAGTTTGGGTAGCATGGGCAGTAGTGGTGGGGGTGGGCAGATCAACCAATACTACCTCTGGTTCAGTTTGGATAGCATGGTCATCAACAGCAGGTACAGTGGTAATGGTAGTTGTGTGGGATGTGGAGGCTAAGGTTTGGAGAAGGTCATTGGTCACAGACTGGTTTTCTGTGTTGATCTGTAGTTGGGCTTGGATGGATTGGAGGAAGGTAAGTATTTGGTTAATAGATTCAAGTGTGGGGGAGGTATGCATAGCAGAGACTGGTACAACTGAAGTGGATGGTGGAGGTGCAATGGGTGAAATGGCTGTAAAGGGAGAAGTAGGTAAGTGAGTGAAATGATGAGGGTCAGGTATAAGGACAGGTTCAAGCCCAACGTTCTCAAAAATAGACCCCATTAATGAGGAATAAGCCTCTGTAGTGAAAGGCTCAGGTTCAGGTGTATGGGATACTTTAGGTGTGTGGGCTGAATGAGCAGGTGAACTTGAGAGGCTTTGGAGCAGAGGAGTGCAAGGAGATTGGGCAATAAAATCTGTAGCCAAAACTTGGGCATTGGTGGGAGAAATTGGTGGTGTATGGTTGGAGTGGTTGGTGTAGAGGGGGAATCTGCAATTGGGATAATGGTGGGTATGGGAGATGGGACAGCTGGGATAGGTGAAGTGGCAGGAGCTGGACTAGGTGAGGAGGGTAAAAGGCCAACTTCCTCAAGAATTGGTGCAGCGGAAGAGCTGGTCACCATGGGAAGGATAGCTTCTTCAAGAATGGGTGCAGCTAAAGAGCTGGTCACCACAGGGTCATGCAAAGCTTCTTCAAGAATGGGTGCAGCTAAAGAGCTAGTCACCTCAGGATCTGGCAAAGCCGGTTCTAAGGGAGTCTAGGGCGTTCATTAACAATGCAGATCAGTGTTCAAGAGTAATTGCAGTGCAGTTGATGAGCAATTGCAGGTGCAGGTTCACCTTCCTCTCTCAGTCTTTTCAGCATGGCTTGGCTTGTAGTCCAAGCCTTTTTCCCAAAATTGTGAGGAGCTATGACTTCAAATGGCTCCTGGTCATCAATGTCAAACTTAGCTCTTAGGAGGGCTGTGATCAGTCTACCAAATGGGAGTCCAGCTAATTTCTGCTCCTTTTTCAACTTGCACTAATATCACCATGGCTTCAAAATTAACGAGGGGCATTAAAAAACCCTTAGAAAAATGAAAGAGTGCCTCTAAAATTGGTGTTCTCCTTTCTTGGTTGTGCCCTGTGACATACAAACATCCCCACAAAATTGAATCCATCAATAAAAATTGAGGTGCTAGGTCTCTCCTCATTATGGACCTGCCCAAAGGCTAACGATCCTTGGGTTAAATGTGCCATTTCTCTAAAGGAGGTCGCTTCGTGCAACCAATGGACCGTAGGATCAAATTGGAAAGGTATCCCCAAAGCATTCCCAATGTCTTCATATGTGACAGCTTAGATCGCAATCATCAATAAAGATAACTGTAGGGACATCGATCTTTTTCAAATGACTTTTACCGTGTTTTGGTACCATAACTTCACCATTCATGGATAAATTTTCTCTGGCAGAGGGGTAAGGATATTGCTTAGTGAGGCATCTCTCATGTATCTTAAAGATAGCAGACAGTTCGGTTTGTTGACGAAAAAATTTTCGTCCACAATAAGCTCAGGAATTAGCTTCTGAGCTTCAATGAATGGATTTTGGCGCACAAATGCATAGGCAGGAGGAAGCTCAGCTCGGGACTAGCAGCCAGGATGGGTTCCTCATGTCTCACTTTCTTCCCTTTCTCAATCCTATCCGCTTTATCCATTGATAGTTTTCTTTTTAAGTTTTGGTTTTCTTTGGGGTAGGTTTGTCAATTTTCTTAGCGTAAGATTTTGGGAACATGGTACCAATGATTTTTCCCATTCTAAATTTGTGTATGAAAAATGCCCACAACAAATGCTGACACAAAATCAAAATTTTCAAATGATAAACAGAGGGAAAGCACAGAAAAATACCGAGATCTAGGGTTTTTTGATTGAACGTGTTGCTTGCTTGCTGAAATCCCCCAGACCAGAAGCTAAAATCCTTCTCTGAAAGCTCAAATGATCGAACAAAGGAGAAGAAAAGTGTGGCTGAATTCTAGAATCACGGAAGGGAAGAAAGAAATAGGGTTTCTGTGGAACAGGACATTCTTAGAAAGCTTTCGAATATGAAACCCTTACTTCGAAAGGGTTTAAATATGCTCAAAGTTAATTTCGCAAAGTCCTTTTTAAGTTTTTGAAAAGTTCCAAATGCATGTAACCTTTTACAACCGAGAATGGCATCGCATTCATTCAAAAGCTAATAGCTTCAGAAACATCTTTTCGAAAAGAAAATGGCTTCAGAAACATCTTTTCGAAAAGAAAATGGCTTCAGAAACATCTTTTCGAAAAGAAAATGGCTTCAGAAACAACTATTCGAAAAACAAATCCTTGCTTTCGAGCAGTTCGTTACAAATTCAGATTCTTTTCGAAAAGTAAATTGAACTTTGCGAAAAGATAATTTTTACTTTGCGAACTCAACTTTTCACATATTTAAACCAGCGAAAAGAGAACAAACATGAATAAAAACAGAGAAAAAGAAAACTAAGCAAAAACTATGAAATAAAAACATATTGTACAGTTGTATACCATCAGATTTGGGGAGGCTCTTGATGATAGATGGGCAGCACAGGCTCCTGGGTATTTTCAATGCATGGTTTGAGCCTCTAACCATTTACTTTCAAGATTCTTCCATTACTTGGATCTAAGATGTCAACAGCTCCAGAAGGAGCTGCATGAATGACAGTATATGGCCCTTCCCATCTGGATCTCAGCTTTCCAGGAAAAAACTTAAGTTTAGAGTTAAATAACCATACCTTAGAGCCAGCTGTGAACTCTTTTCTCAACAAATTTTTATCATGGAAGGCTTTGACTTTCTCTTTGTAAACTCTTGCATTTGTGTATGCATCCATTCTCAGTTCCTCCAACTCAGCAAGTTGCAATTTCCTGTGATTACCAGCAGTAGTTAGATCCATGTTCAATATTTTAATGGCCCAAAAGGCTTTATATTCTAATTTCACTGGTAAATGGCATGCTTTGCCATAGACCAACCTGAATGGGGACATGCCAATTGGGGTTTTATAGGCTGTCCTATATACCCACAATGCATCATTCAGCTTAAAGGACCAATCCTTTCTGTCCTTCTTCACAGTCTTTTTCAGTATATGTTTGATTTCTCTATTGGAAATCTCCACTTGTCCACTAGTTTGTGGATGATATGGAGTAGCTACTCTATGAGTCACAGAGTATTTTTTCAATAAAGTTTCAAAATGTTTATTACAAAAATGGCTTCCCCCATCACTGATAATAGCTCTGGGAAAACCAAACATGGAAAAAATGTGATCCTTTAGAAATTTAAGAACCACTCTATGATCATTGGTTTTAGTGGCTGTGGCTTCAACCCATTTGGATACATAATGCACAGCTACTAAAATGAAAAACATACCCATTGGAAGGAGGAAAGGGACCCATGAAGTCTATCCCCCAAACATCAAACAACTTAACTACCAAAATAGGCTGTAAAGGCATTGAGTTTCTCTTGGAAATGCTGCCCAATTTCTGGCAGTTCTGGCAAGACTTACAGTGCTGCAGAGCATCTTTGAAAAGTGTAGGCCAATAAAATCCACACTGCAAAACCTTTGCAGCAGTTTTGTTTCCACTAAAATGACCTCCACAGGCCTGTTCATGACACATAGAAAGTATTCTATGAAATTCTTGGTCAGGGACACATCTTCTTATTATTTGGTCTGCACAACTCTTAAACAGATAAGGATCTTCCCAGATGAAATGTTTAACCTTTGAGAAGAAAAGATCTTTATCCATTTTATTCCAATGTTGAGGAATTCTTCCAGTTGCCAAAAAGTTGACTATGTTTGCAAACCAAGGAGTGTGTACACTAACAGCAAAAAGTAGCTCATCAGGGAAAGATTCATTGATAGGCAGCCTATCAATCTCAAAGTGATTAAAATTCTAGACAGGTGATCAGCCACCACATTCTCCACACCTTTTTTATCTTTGATCTGTAAATCAAATTCCTGTAATAGGAGAATCCACCTGATTAATCTTGGTTTGGTGTCCTTCTTAGACAGAAGGTATTTCAAGGCAGAGTGGTCAGTGAACACCACTATTTGTGAACCCAAGACATATGACCTGAATTTCTCTAAAGCAAAAACAATTGCCAGCAGCTCCTTCTCAGTTGTTGTGTAATTGAGCTGAGCATCAATCATTGATCTACTGGCATAAGCTATGACATGAGGCAGCTTTTCCTTTCTCTGTCCAAGGACAGCTCCCAAAGCATAATCTGATGCATCACACATCAGTTCAAAGGATAGTGAATAATCTGGAGACTGCAATATTGGAGCTGAAATCAAATAGTTTTTTAAGAATTCAAATGCCTTCATGCATTCATTATTGAAAACAAAAGGGACATCTTGGCATAATAAATGACAAAGAGGCTTGGTTATTTTACTGAAGTCCTTAATGAATCTTCTGTAAAATCCAGCATGTCCCAGAAAACTTCTGATCTATTTAACAGTTTTGTGAGGTGGTAAATGTGCAATTAAATCAATTTTTGCTCTATCCACCTCAATTCCTTTGTGGGAAACAACATGGCCAAGGACAATGCCTTGGGTGACCATGAAATGGCTCTTCTCCCAGCTCAAAACTAGATTGGTTTCTTTACATCTTTGTAACACCAATTTGAGATGATGTAAATACTGGGAAAAACTGTCTCCGTAGATTGAAAAATCATCCATAAAAATCTCCATAAATTGGTCAATCATATCAGAGAAAATGGAATACATGCATCTTTGAAAGGTAGCAGGAGCATTACAAAGACCAAAAGGCATTCTCCTATAGGCAAAAGTGCCAAAAGGGCAAGTGAATGTGGTCTTTTCCTGATCTTGTGGGTACACAGGAATCTGGTTGTAACCAGAGTAACCATCAAGAAAACAGTAATAAGCTTTTCCTGTTAGCTTATCTAAGATCTGATCAATGAATGGGAGAGGGAAATGGTCTTTTCTGGTCATTGAATTTAATTTTCTGTAATCAATACAGACCCTCCACCCAGTTGTTTGTCTGGTTGACATAAGCTCACCAAAATCTGAGGTTACAACAGTGATCCCAGATTTCTTAGGTACCACCTGTGTAGGTGCCACCCAAGCTGAATCTGAAATGGGGTAAATGACCCCTGTATCCAACAACTTAACAACCTCTTTCATGACCACTTCTTGCATATGAGGGTTCAGCCTCCTTTGCATTTCCCTAGAAGGCTTTGCATCTTCTTCCAAATGGATTTTGTGCATGCAACAATTTGGATTCCTCCCAAATCAGCAATAGTCCAGCCAATTGCCCTTCTATGTTCTTTCAAAACAATCAACAGCTCTTCCTCCTGCTCCTTTGTGAGGGAGGAAGAAATAATCGCAGGCAATAATTTATGATCTCCTAAAAACACATATTTCAAATTTTCTGGCAGCTGCTTCAGTTCTAAATCAGGTGGGTTGAGAAAAGAAGGTAACAAAGGTACCTTAGCTGTTTGTGGAAGGGGAAGAGTAGTAGGTTTCCAAGAAGAGAAACTTGCTGATTGATTATGAGTTCCTTGCACAACATTTACTTCCTCAGACTTTGAGGTATAAACTGTTTCTTCCTCAGAATTTCCCCAAGCATCTTTAGCATCTGTGGTGAAATCTTCACACTGCAGAAATTGTTGTAAAGTCCCTGCTACCAGTTCATCCAATAGATCAACATGAAAACATTCCTCAGAGCTGAATTCAGGCTGTGTGACTGCATTATAAAGATTTAATTTTACCTTCATGTTTCCAAAAGAGACTTCCATAATACCAGACCTGCATTGAATGCAAGCATTTGCTGTAGCCAGGAATGGTCTTCCCAACATGACAGGGATGGAAGTTTTGCTTTTGGTAAGTTCCATGTCCAAAACTAGAAAATCAGCAGGATAGAAAAATTTATCTACTCCCACCAATACGTCTTCAATTATCCCAACTGGCTTCCTTTCAGATCTGTCTGCTAGTTGTAACACCACATGAGTGGGTTTTAATTCTCCCAAACCTAGTTTCTCATATATAGAATATGGAAGTAGGTTGACACTAGCACCCAAATCTAATAAAGCCTTTTCAATGGTATGTTCCCCAATAATGCAAGGGATTGTGGGGATTCCAGGAACTTGAAGTTTAGGAGGTGTGGCAATAGACAACACCTGATTAACTCTTTCCACAGCAAAGACCTTCTTGGATAACTGTATCCTAGACTGTCTTTTGTGAGTGCAAACATCTTTCAAAAATTTTGCATATGCTGGAATTTGTTTGATTGCCTCAAGCAAAGGTAGATTTATCTTGACTTGCTTGAAAGTCTCCATCATTTCATCTATTTTTGTGTTCCCTTTATCAAAAGGGGATACAGATTTCATTGCATGAGGAAATGGCAAATGAGGAACTAGTCCTTCATCTACAGCTTTGGAAGCTTTATTAGAATCTTTTTGATTTTTTTGTTTTTCATTTGTTTGATTTTTCTGAGGTACATCAGCACCCCCACTGCTATCATTATGCTGCTCTTGCTGCATTTCTTTATCATTTTCCTCATTTTTTTCTTCTTCAGTACCCACTTTGTTATTTATAATTCTTCCACTTCTCAAAGTTGTGATAGTTTTTACTTCTTCATGTGAAATAGAAGCTTCTCCAACCATGAACTGTCCTTTGGGATTGTTCAAAGGTTGGTTGGGTAACTTTCCTTCCTCTCTTTTGGCCAAAGTATTTGAAAGCTGTCCCAATGTTTCTTCAATCTTCTTTATGCTCTGGCTGTGAAAGTTCACAGTCTGAGTTAAAGATCCTAAATTCTGGAGTGAATTTAGGACTTGATCTTCAAAAGAAGGGGACCTGGAAGGGATTTGAACTAGGGTAGATTGCTGCACAGGTTGTTGTGGAATGGGCTGCTGAAAATTTGGCTTGGCATAAAAATTTTCGATAAGGTCGTGCGCTTTGAAAGGCATTTGGTTCTTTGGTTGTCAGTCATTGTGATTGATAATTCCCTTGGCTCCACCTCAAATTGGGGTGCCCTCTCCATGGATATTCATTTGACTGCATCTGTCCAAATGATTGGGCAGCATGAGCTTGTTCCACCACTAAATCTGGGAACTGTGGTGCAGCAGGACATTGGTCAATTGAATGAGTAGGGGACTGGCATATCAGACATGCCTCCTCTACTCTTGCAACCATTGGATTTTTAAGTGAGTCCATCAATCTATCAAACTTTGTGGTTAAATTGTCCATCTTTCTTTCCAACTCATTCACCTCATAAATCTTTCCTTTGGTGGTTTGCTGATTGTTCAACCTAGCAGGAATTTCAATATCTCTTGACAGAGATTCCTGTTGAGTTGAGTTTTCACCAATTACTTCAAATAAGTCCCAAACCTCATCAACTATTTTTTGCAAGTAAGTGCCTCCACAGGAGGCATCCACCATATTTTTGCCTTTTTGATCAATTCCTTGATAGAAGCTTTGAACCAGTTGCCATCTGGGAATTTGATGATGAGGACATTGCCTTAAAAGTTCCTTAAACCTTTCCCATGCTTCATGGAAAGTTTCAGTTGAGTTTTGTGAGAAGGAAATGATACTTTGTCTCAATTGGCTTGTTTTAGACATTGGGAAGTATTTGGCTAAAAATTAACACTACAAATCATTCCAAGAAGTGATACTATTTGGTGCTAACATAGACAACCATGCTCTAGCTTTGTCTTTTAATGAAAAAGGAAAGAGCCTAAGCTTGGTTGCCTTTGGACCAAGTCCAGCTATGTTGAATGTGATGCAAAGAGCCAAGAATTCATCCACATGTTTGTATGGATCTTCCTTACTCAACCCATGGAAAGAAGGAAGCATTTGGATGGTCGATGATTTGATCTCATAATTTCCTTCAACAGTAGGAAATTGAATGCAAAAGGGAGAATTATAAGCACCAGGTGCAAAGTAATCCCTCAAAAGTCGAGGTTCTTCACCCATAGTAGCAGAATTCTGTGTTGTTTGTCTGGTTCGTAATAGCCTTTCAACTTCTAAATTCAGTGGGACAATCTCAGGGTTGAGAGTCCTCCTACCAAACATACAACTCAGAATAAAAAATCAGATTGTTCACAGCAAACCTTCAGAATTCCTTTTTAAGTAGTTTCCCTCCTTCAAAAAATGGATATGAATAACTGCACAGATATAAACAATAGAATAGTTTAGTACTGATATAAAAATAAAAATGAAAACTTAGGTCTACCCATTTTAAAACAAATTCCCCGGCAACGGCGCCAAAAACTTGTTGTTACCTCTAAGTGTGCATGATTTATTTGTGTTTTGAAAACAAATTTGTAATTGCTAAGTTATACTGATTCTGGAATGTAAAAAAATATCAGCACAGAGAGAAGTGAATTATCCTGCAAGATCAGGATCAATTGTAGCAAATTTTAAATGTAAGTGAGTAAAAGTTCATCCACAGAGAATTTGTTTAAAATGCAAGATAAACCTCCAGATCTGAGCTACCAGATCTGGCCTCTTATCCTATCTAGAAAGCACATAAGATGGGAGTTTGAATTTGTCACATTAACTAAATGATAAAAGTAAAAGTTAAACTAAATGATCCAGATCTGAGTTGGGGGAATTTTGATGTAAACTTATAAAAATGGAGAAATAATATCTAACTTTGATTTGGTCCTTGAAATACAATGAGAATGACTGCAGATCAAATGAGAGTTGATCCAATCTTCATCTGGCTACAAGCACAGATGTAAGAGAAATAAATCTAACTCAAGGATTAGATTTAGGCTTATGGCTATGGTCTATCCACTTTAATGGCCACAGACCATCCAATAGTCTTTAATCTTAAATCCTCAATTTAGAACAAGAAACATCACTACAAATGCCGTGAGAGATTAGGTTACAAACACTAATTCACACAGGATTAATGAATCAAGGGAAATTGCATGAAAAACAGTAAATCTAAAGGAGTCTAACGCAATAAGGAGATCAGAGGGAACCCTTAACATGAGTCCAATTGAGAATGTACGGTTTACAGCAACCTTTTCAAATTCATCATTACAATTACAGAGCACAGCTTAAATAACTCTCAGATATGTAGTCTTGAATACAACTCCCTTTTGAATTACAGAAGTATCTCACAGCTCTCAATTGCAAGTAAAAGTGAGGCTATTACAGGGATTTTAGACAAACTATCTGGTTTGGAAATGGGGGAATAGGAATGAAACTTAAAATCTGGATACTCAAATTGGGCAAATGGTTCGTCTATTTATAGTTTTCCCTAAGTCCAGCTCAGATGTGTATCAACCAATCAAAATTGGATAGATCTGTATCAACCAATAGGAGTCGAGCACAAGGATCCAAATCTATTTTGGCCAATCAGAACTGCTTGATCTGGTTCAACCAATCAGGTGATAGAAGCATCAATTCTGTTATGTAATTCAAAAATCTGTTTGAGCTTCTAGAAGTTCTCGCCAAGTAATTTCATCTTTGGGTGTTCACATGGGGTGGAATATGCCTTTGGTTCGTGCTCAGAATCTTCCAGAATATCCCTGAGCTTTTAAATGCATTAGGGTGCGTGCAGAGATTACTGAATTGCCCTTGCAGATGCTGAGAATCTTCAGGATATCATTTCGCACAGTTTGGAGAACTTTTCGCAAGGTACTGTGACTTTTGAATCTCTTTTCGCACAGATTGGAGATCTTTTCGAAAAGAACTGTAACTTCTGGAGATCTATTCGCAAAGATTGGGGACCTTTTCGAAAAGAACAGTAACTTCTGGAGATCTATTCGCAAAGATTGGAGACCTTTTCTCAAAGATTGGGGACCTTTTCGCAAAGATTGGGGACCTTTACGAATAGCATTTTGTAGTGCATTCTTCTTTTCGAATAGCTCCAAACCTCTTTCCAGGTTGAAACCAGGCCTTTGTCCTCTTTATTTTAGGCATTTTGACAGCCAGTGAGGTTGTCCTTTCTCCTTCCTCCAGATCAAGATGGGTCATCATCTTTTTGGAACTTTTAAGCTACTTTCAAGGTTAAGCCTGCCTTTATTGTTAGCTGTAAAACAAACACTTAAAACACTTATTTAGTTCTCTCAAGGGTCTATCAAGGCCCAGATTAAGGGGTGAAAAATGGTATTTTCTAGTTCTCAACACCACTAAGCGTTAAAGTACCTACTGTCCAAAAAGGATGCAAAGCCCAGATTGATTAGATGGATACTCCTGTTCCAGGAGTTTGACATCGAAATCAAGGACAAGAAAGGTGTAGAAAATGTGGTGGCTGACCACTTGTCCAGAATTATGTTGGAGAAAGGTGTTGATGACCTTGCTACAAATGATGTATTCCTGGATGAACAATTGTTTGCCATCCAATCTTTAGTCCCTTGGTTTGCACATATTGTCAATTACCTAGTTATAGGCAAGATTCCTGCCCATTGGACAAAAATGGACAAAGACCTGTTTTTATCACAGGTCAAATTTTTTTTCTGGGAGGAACCTTGCTTGTATAAGTATTGTGCAGACCAAATCATTCAAAAATGTGTTCCCGAAAGTGATATCCCCAATATTCTGGCCATGTGCCATGAAAATGCCTGTGGAGGTCACTTTAGTGGGAGAAAAACAGCTGACAAAGTGTTGCAGTGTGGTTTCTATTGGCCTTCTCTTTTCAGAGATGCCAATACACACTGCAAGAGCTGTGAAAGATGTCAGAAACTAGGAGGGTTGTCTAAATGAAATTCAATGCCTTTACAGCCCATCCTTGTTGTAGAACTGTTTGATGTGTGGGGTATTGATTTTATGGGCCCCTTTCCTCCAAATAGTTTTCATTTCATCTTAGTGGTGTGGACTATGTTTCCAAATGGGTAGAAGCCATTGCCACAAGAACTAATGATAATCAGGTTGTCCTCAAGTTCATAAAGCAGAATATCTTCTCCAGATTTGGAACCCCTAGAGCCATTATCAGTGATGGGGGGAGCCATTTCTGCAACAGAAATTTTGAGAGCTTGCTCAAGAAATATTCTGTCACCCATAGGATTTCTACTCCCTATCACTCACAAACCAGTGGGCAAGTTGAAATTTCAAATAGGGAGATCAAGCATATCCTTGAGAAGATTGTGACGACCGATAGGAAGGATTGGGCTGACAAGCTTAATGATGCACTGTGGTCTTATAGGACTGCCTATAAGACTCCCATTGGTATGTCCCCATTCAGATTGGTCTATGGCAAGGCTTGTCATCTCCCAGTGGAGTTAGAACACATGGCCTATTGGGCCATCAAACATTTAAATCTAGATCTAACTTCTGCTGGTCTTCACAGGTTGCTGCAGCTGTCTGAATTGGAGAATGGATGCGTATGCTAATGCCAGGATCTACAAGGAAAGGTCCAAAGCTTTCTTTGATAAGGGGCTGTTGAGAAAGAGTTTCAGAGCTGTTGATAAGGTTTGGCTGTTTAACTCTAAACTTAAATTTTTTCCTGGCAAATTGAAATCCAGATGGGAAGGTCCCTACATTGTTATGCATGTTTCCCCATCTGGAGCTGTGGAAATCAAGGATCCCAAGTCTGGGAGAACCTTGAAGGTGAATGGTCAGAGGCTTAAGCCTTGTTTTAAAAAACCTGTTGAACCCATGGACACCATTCACTTTCAAGGGAACCCTTCTTCAAACTGATCCATAGGTATGTCATTACTGTATCATATGTACTTAGCTTTGGTTGATTTATCTTGCTTTCGTTCGTTTGTATTCTCTAGGATTTGTTAGTGGTCCTATCTGAATCTGGATCTATCTATTTTAAACTATTGATGCTTGGTTTGATTCTTCCTGCTCTTTAATTGATAGCTTCTGTTGAATGCCTAATATGAGAGGTCGATTTTTTGTGGTCCTTGATTGTATGATTGAGGGTCTAGAAGTAGCCATAGTAAGGGACATGCCACAACAAACATGCAAAAGGGAAGAACAGAGAGCACCTGCTCTCTGTTTTATACCTTATTATCGCTGGGTCTAATTTGAAGCCTGAGAGACTCTCGCGCACTACAGACAACTTACTTCATTTGCTGTCGCGAGATTCTCAGGCTGTCGCGAGGTTAAAAAGGGAGTCTAAGAGCATTTTGTGCAGTTCGCATAAAAACATTCCATACCTATCACGAGATTCATGTGTACCTGACAACCTCTCGCGCGGTCCACATCGAGCTATTCAGTAGTTATCACGAGATTCCAAGACTCTCGCAAGGTTCACAAAGTAACCTGGGCGACTCTCACGCAATTCAACATAAATACTTCATTTGCTGTCGCGAGATTCTAAGTCTATCGCAAGATTTAAAATGAATCTCAGAGCTTTTCACGCAATCCAAATAGATCCCTAGGAGCCACTCGCGCAATTCCCATGAATTAATCTCACTCTGTCGCGCGCTCCAAGGACAACTTGGGAGATTGTCGCACAATCTAGATTGAATCAACACCTTCGCTAGGTTTATTTCCAACCCCCCGACCAGATGTCCCAAAGCGCACCGGGCGTCGCGATAAGTATTTTAACCCCGCGCTTAATCCCTTTCCCATTATTTTCTTCCTTCTTCCTTCTGCGAAACCCTACCTTTGGCGCTCTCCCGTCTCCCCTCCAACATCACTCCTACAGCTCATCATTCACTACATAAATCTACAGAGTTGTTCCTAATACCACCCCCATCCATTGCCCTCTGCTCAGACATCTTGAGGTGCCCTGTGCATCAAATCAAACCAAACCCTAGATTTCAGCCTCCGTTTCTCATACTATAGGACAGAGTTAGACATGGCTCCAAAAACTGCACAGAAGAGAAAAGGGAAGGACAAGGACCTTGCAGAGACCACCCCTAAAAAGGCCAAGACTTCAAAGTCCCTTAAAAAAGGAAAGGAAGTGGTTGAGGAGGCGGCGGTACCAACCACTAAGTTCTCTACTCCTTCTGAGCTCATGGAGTCAATTCCATTAGAGCCTGAAACAACCTTTGATGTACCATTTTTTGAGAAAGAACCTCTCTCTGCCCTTGCAGTACAGTTTATGAGCAAAGCGGGTCTGCTGCCATTGATGAGAGGAATTCCAGCACTAGCCTACCCCAGGCTAGTGCAGCTATTTTATCAGCACATCAAGGTCAAGAAGGACAACGATGGACAAGGGTGCTTGCTGGTGCTGATTGATGACATTGATATGTTAGTGGGCCCCAAGGTGATTGCTGAAGTGTTGGGCATCCCAGTAGCATTCGACCCTAGCTGTGGATATGGTCCCCCTCTGAGTGCATCGATTGATACAATTGCACGGGTTCTAACTAGAGGATTAAAAGCCACAGGGGACTCGATCAGAAGAAGAGAATTGGAACCTGAACTCCTGTTCATTGACCAAGTCCTGCAAAAGAACATATATTGCTTAGGACATCAACAAGAAAGGAGAACCCCCATTGCGGATGTTGTCTACTCTTTCCACCTAGGCTATGGCTTCCATGCAGCCTGGGTAATTTTTGAGGCAATGAAAGACACAATGGAGAAGATAGGGACAAACAAGAAGCCTCACACACTACCTTATGTAAGAATCATTACCTTATTGCTGCTAAAAGGGGGATAATGACATCACCACCCTTACCCCTACTACCTTTGCCAAGAGGCAATGGGGAATCAGCAGGAGCTTGATGGGGGGCCAGAAAAAAAGAAAGCTGAGGCTCAGGCCCTACCCAAGCAAGCAGAAGAGGCAGCTGGATCAGGGTCTACCCCTGCTACAAAGGAGGTGCCCCCAGAGCTTATCACTTCCATCGCTGCAGCAGCACCTATTACCCCTGCATCCACCACCCCTCTTGCATCCATCTCTCATCCCCTCTATTTCCATTCTCCATGCCCACTCCCCCTTCACCTGTGCTTGGTCCATGGGAGGACTCCCCATCCCCTACCTTACCTCAGTACACAGCTACAATTCCCTCCTCATCTCCACCTAAGCCCCATTTACTCATCCCCTACAAAAAATGAAAGACCACTGAGACCATCCCAACCATCTCTCAGACACCACCCTCAATCCGTTCTATCCCCATTGACCCACCCCACCTTGAAGAAACCCCCACCCCAGCCATATCTATACATCCCCCCTCACAGACATTGACTTAACCCTAAATACCATGATAGGGTTCCAAGCCTTTAAATCTATCTTCCTTGAAACAATGCCTGCCTACTACACCCCTCTCCCAGACTCCCCAACTACCTACAGCACCACTCCCCAGAACCCCACTCTTCCCCTCCCTCCACTTTCCATCATGCACCTTCCTCACCTTTCCAACCAGTACCCTCTTCTTCACAAACCCAACCTCCTAGCCTTGACACACTACCCCTTATCCTGTCCCTTATCCAAGACATCCAAGCCCAGTTATCCACCAATACCTAAAAATAGGACCAGATGCAGTCTGAACTCACCTCCATCCAATCCACCCTATATACCTTAACCACTCCACCCATCCCACCACCATCCACTTCCACCACCCTGGTCCTGTCCACTGGCAGAGAGACCCAAACAGACTTCCCTCCTAACTTTCAAACCCCCCCACCATCACCATCAACTTCTACCCCCCCCATTTCCTTTCATACCTTTCACCATTCCCATTTTCCCCCACCACCACTCCCTACTCCTACTGAGCCTACCCCATTCTCATTTCCCCCTATACCATCCATCCCACCTCTTATCCTCCCACCTCCAACGTACATAGACAAACAAACACAGACTGACCCAGAACCTATCCACCTTCCCCCATAACTAGACTTAGCCCCTGTTACCCCCCCTTCTCCCCCCCAGGACCACTCATAGCTCCCTCCTTCCACTTCATATCTACCCATCGCACCAAAATATCATTTTGACAGCCCTCCCTACCTCACCATCCTCCATCACATGAGGGATAATGCTTACCTTAGGAAGGATGTCCTGAGGGGCATGGCCAAGCTACGCCAATCTATTGAGACTCCCCTGCTGGAGCAGATTGATGAAATGACAGAGGCCCACAGAAAACAACTACTGGGCATCTCCTTGGGGTGGAAAAATATTTTGGAGGCCTATCAGAAGATCAAGGCTACAGCTGAGTATAATGCATTGAATCTGGAGCTGGAGAAATCAAATGCTGCTGCTGAGAAGATGAAGGCCAGAATGTTTGAAAAGAGGCTTAACAATGCCCAGGAGATTCACAGAATCTAAAAGGAGATCCATGAGACTGACATCCTCAAACATCAAATCCAGATCGCCTCATTAGAATCTGCATTGGCTGCTGCCAGAAATGTTCCTCTACAGCCCACACCAATCTCTGTTCAAATGCCCATCCCAGAGCCCAAAGCTACTCCATCTCTAGCTACCCAGTCTGAGGAGGCCCAACCTAAGACACAGTAAGAGAAAGGCAAGGTCCCAGCTGCCCCTCCTCCCTCACCTCCTACAGAGCAGCCGCCACCTCCCAAGGCCTCTGTTGCACCTCCACAAGAGCAAACTTATCCTAAGCAGAGGAAAGTCACTGCTAAGAGGTCTGCTCCCAAGGCTGCTCCTTTAAAAATTGGAAAAGAGCCAGCTGCCCAGTCTGAGGAGGCACATTCCCCTGGCCAGCCTGAGTCCCAAGGAAAAGGGAAATCTCCAGTGGTCCCCACTGCAGAAGCAGAAGCCAAAGGAAAATCCCCTGCCACCCCCCTTGCTAAGCAAAAAGGAAAATCCCCTAAAGAACCCAAGGAACCAAAAGCTCCCAAGCAACCAAAAGTAAGGGTGAGGGCCAAATCTCCACGTAAAAATACCAACCGAAAAGAAAAGGAGAGGAGGAAAAAGAACAGATGAGATGCCCTTAGGGCACATGCTAAAAAGATGGGCTGGGATTTCTACACAGATTCGGGTTCTGATTAGATCCTAGCTTCTAGAATGTATATTAGGTTTTGTTTCTTGTAACTATGTTTGTACATCTTTTACCACTTAATAGAATGTTTTTGGTTTTTGTCTCTTGCTATGATCTGTGTGCTTTTTTCTGTTTGTTTGCTAGTTTTCATTTTATTCTTTTTGCCATTCATGGGAGATGAGTTTAGGGAGGCTATGTTTCTTTGAAATAGTAATCCCTGTGGGGGATAGATGTAGATGGTGGCTGAATAAATCTATGCAAATACCTACCTCAGGGATTTCAATGACTTCTTTTTCAAATTAATGAGCCATGTCAGGCTACCTCGCAGAGATCCCCAGCTCAGCTGCGCGAGAAATGTACTCTCCTCATCACTGATTGTTCTTTGCGAGGATCCCCGCGCGATACACTGACCCCTTTAAATACCATGCCTATCTTTAGACATTCAATTAATGCTTATTCTCTTTCCCAAGAACCAGTTGTGTGTTTCTTCTTTCCCCACACAACGCTCATTTATTGCCAAGTTTGAAAAGGGGCACATTTTCAATTTCGCCGATTCATGTTCCCTTGTCCCCCTCTTTTAAAATGGCCATCAGCTCCTTTTCATCTCATCCCTCCTGTTCTAACCCTAGAAGTCCACACCTCCTCACACAAATGGCGGATGACAACTCCTTCGGGTTCCCAATCAAATTCTACCCCATCTAAGAAGATCCCCCACCGCCAAAGGAGCTGGACCCCTTGCAATTTCTCTAGGATGAGTTTGACGAGGTTCAGAGGATCCTCGCCAAGGAGGAACAAAAAAAGAATCAAAGAGAGAAGAGAGAAAAGAAGAAGAGAAAAATGGCACCACTTGCATCTCCCCCTCCATCTTCCTCAAAACCTCCCCCGGCTACACATTGATCCCCCCCCATTTTGTATTTTCCTTTTCCATCTTTTTGTCATATTTTCTTTTTATTTTAATACAAGTTTCTTTTAATTCCATACTGTTCAGTTCGCATTTTCTATTTCTCTCTCTTCTTCTGTGTTTATTTTTATATTTCTGACTGGAATCTACTGCCTTTTATCACTTTTGAACCAGTGAGGACACTACTCCTCAAGGTTTGGGGGTGTGGCAGGATAGGTCTGCCAATAGACCAATTAATTTTAGTGCAGTAATGGTAGTAAAAATTGGATGAATAAAGTCAATTTCCACTTAACTTGATACAATTTTGGAAATAGATAAAAGTGATCTTGACACCACCATGAAGCCAATATTAGAAATTTTTTGAGCTAAGTACTCAGTGAGCCCAAGAGGAGAGAAACAGACGAAAATACACCCCATGAGTTAAATTTGAAGACCATACCTAGTGAGATTTGGGCCCAACATTTTCGTTTGAAGAGTGTTTGTGGCATTATTTTTGCTCTATGGACTAATTGAATCAAGACTTTTTCACTAGAAGTTGTGCAACTCCTAATCAAAACTAATTGACAGCACTCATGAGACTAAGAAAATGATCCAAGGCCCTCATTTGGACAGTTTGAGCCTAAAAATCTAACCTTTTAAAATCTGCCCTTTTGCATACACTAGTTGAGCCTTAAAATCATATTTTTTCTTTCACAAACACCAGAACACTTGCACCTTAACCTTATGACCTGAATCAACCTTACCCTCACTCTGAGAATTCAGAAGGTAAAGGAGAAGGAGGTAAAGATACTGAGAATGGTCTAATATTCTGTGGAAGGGGAAGAAAAGCAACTTGTGAACAGATGTGTATCAAGGACAGTTGTGTGGCATTTATCAAAAGAATGAATAAAGAACTAAAAAGAGAAAAAGAAAGAGAAATCTAGAGGACATCATCTAAAAATTGAGAAAAGAGGAGGAGCTGGCTACTTTGAGTCTGAAATATAAAAAGGAAGATGAAGTTTTTGCTTAAATAAAGGTTGTGAAGTCATGAACCACTCCTTACCTTGCTGATTTCTCAATTTGGATTCCCTTTTTACCCCTTTTATTCTTTACACCCCTCAGCCATAAATCACATTGCAGCCCTTCCAAAAAGACCTAATGGATCCAAAGTCAAATGAGCTGTCATGTGGAGATGAAGAGTTGCCCAATCTATGGTGAAAATCCTTGAAGACGTCAGAAATTAGAAGCTTGGCCTATGCTCATGCTTGCAAGCCCATTTGGGGTCTTCAACTGCTCTTGAGCTGTTGAGAATGAGAACACCCTCAGGTTATTAATATTGAGAGATAGCCCAAGTGAGAATTGGGTCTGAATTTAAACCTCATTAGGGTAGTATCCAACCTGGATTTTGAATTAAAGCTAAGCAGAGTACTAATTTTTATACATTGAAATTCTAATGTTAAATGAATGGTGGTCAGGCAAACACATGTTAACTTTTAAGTTTTAAATGGCCTGCAAACATTGATGCAGTTTCCTCTAAGTGTTAAATGGGTGTGGAATGAAACTTTAAACATTTGAATCTGTGTTGTCATTATCTGCACTATACTTAACTGATTTTAATGGTGAAGTTTGTGAGTGTCTTCACTGAAAACCCTCAGGGGACTTCACTCCTCTACTAGGGATCACCTAGGGGTTTAAAAGGCTTGGTACATATGCTAAATTTACCCGTGATCCCTATGAAAGTGACATTTAATTACAGCTTTGCTAAGGGACTAGCAAAGATTAGGTTTGGGGGTGTATTAAGACCTGAAAAGTACCACTTTTCATCCCTTAACTTAATCTTTGTTAGGCCCTTAATCATTTAATAAATGTGTTTTGAGTTTATTCTGTAGGTAATAAGTAGCAGCTACAAATAAACCCTTAACCATGCCAAAAAGATCAATGTTACCCCAGAACTACCTCAGCAGAATGAAGGATGAACCCAGACTGAGAGTTGGCTGAAACATAGGCACATCAAAACAGAAATAAACCAGAGAGAATGCCTTCGCGCAGTTGTTGCGAGCCCCTAGAGGAAGCACAATAACTGGCCGCGGGGTTCTTGCGCTGCTCCCGTGCGATTTGATGATAGAAAGAATTGTAAATCAGTCTTCGCACGGCTCTCGCGAAGCTCAGCCATAAGTGAGTGAAGCATTCGCGTAGTCTCGCGCAGCTCAAAAGAGGAGTCGTTAAAGCTTCGTGCGATTCATTCAGAAGTGAGAGCTCGTATTCCGCGTGCACTATTATCGGTGGCCACGAGATCTGGACCTTCATGAATCTCGACACCAAACTCTTGAACACTGCTTCTTCGCAAAGATCTGTCGCGAGATTCACTAAGGGACGAACCGCGCGAGCAATCCCCGCGCCATTCAAAGCTGAAAATTCAATCTCGCGACAGCCATTAGTACCTCGTGATGATTAAAATGTCAATCCCGTGACTGCATAAACTTCAAGTAAATCCAACCCCACGACATCAATTCTACCATGCGGAAGGATCTGAAATCTATTCTACCCAGCGAGGATCGGGTTCTAAACTTCTCTCCACTTTTGCAAGGATAATCTGGGGACTTCCAGCAATTAGGGCACACACTCTAATGCTCCAATCTCCGTACACACGCCCCGAGGCATTCAAGGGATAAGAATGGGCCGCAATTGCATTAATGAAATTAGGATTTTCCTAACCCTAATTGCAAGAGAACCGACTGCTATATAAGCCTAAGCCTAGCTTAGGTTTAGGATCTCTCTTTTGGGACTTAACTTCTGTGCTTCTTCTCTAAAAAACCAACTATAGAATTACAGTAGGCTAAGGTTAGGGTTTACGAGTTTTCTTTTTCCTTTTTCTTTCTCTCGATAGTCCAACACTTGCTAGCTATGCCTTTTGTATGATTATCTGGTATAGATTTTAATGGAGTTCTTGTAATAGGATCTGTTGCATGTATGGGATGTTATTTTTGTTGTGAGTTGTGCTGTACAAGGCTGCTGCCTTGAGATCCTCCATTGCTAAGTTGTTTTGTAAGCAATAGAGGATTGCTTCTAAGGTACTATTTAGATCTAAGTGACCTGTGCGTCCAGGTTAGGCACTTTGTAGGCCTTCCCCCACCACAGGACCCACTAAATCTGAATCCCCATGGGAACTTGTGCTTGTAGCCTTGTGAACATGGTGGCGGCAGTAATGTTCTTGTTCTGTCTTAGACCTTTGTGAGGAGGATAGCCTCTGTGGATAGTCTGTGACCATTCAAGTGGACAAATTATAGCCCTAGGGTGAGGCCAATTCATGGAACTAAGATAGATTCTTCTTCTCTGAACTTGTGCTTGTAGCCTTGTGAGAGATTGTGCAGTGACAGACTCCCCTATAGTTGAATAGATCCACCATCAGATTGCAGATCTGAGTTGGCTGTAGAGATTGTAGGCTTGTGACTGGATCACTGCAATCTTTCTAAAGTAGTGATCAGCCATGCTTAAAAGCTAATACTCAAACTCTTGCTGGTCCTGTGTGTCCAGGCTCGTGCACTTTGTAGGCCTAGCCCCACCCACAGAACTTTAGAGGATGAGGTTCCTATGGATTCTTGAGCTTGTAGCCTGGATGAAGTAGCGCATGCAATGGTAAACTTGTTCTGATTCATCTCTGGATTTTGGTTCCCCTATTGGATAGTCTGTGACCATTTGCGTGGACAGGTTATAGCCATAAGGGATCGGATCATGGCACAGGAGTGAGTTAGATTCTTTCTCCTCTTTGGTGATAATGTAGCCATTGGACAAGATTTCTATAGCAACAGATATGAGTCTGAGTTACAAGACCCCATCAGATCTGTACCTAATAACATACTTCCCACCCTTTGATATTTATTTTCTCACACTCCATCCATTTTCTCAACCCTTCCTATAGCTTAGACATTAGGATACCTTAGAATTTAGATTATAGTGACCCTAAATCGCCTTCCATTTAGGATTGCCAAATCTGTAGTCAGATTTGGAGAGCCTACTAAGGATAGCTCCCTTGGAGCTTTAGATCAACTTCCCTATGGGACAAACTCTTACTTATCAAAACTTACTACAACAGGCCCTGTATCTTGCAGGACTGTGCATATTTTAGGCTTGCTGCTACGTAATCATCACTCTACCTTTCACTCATTTTTTATTTACCCCATTCTTATCACTGTCTTCAATAAAGTCAGTAGCAAGCACTTAAAATAAGCCCAACACTCCCCCCACCCAAGACTGTCAAGCAAGTCAGGTCATTTTTGGGACATGCTGGTTTCTATCGGAGGTTCATCAAAGATTTTAGCAAAATCTTCAAACCCCTTTGCCACTTATTGTGCCAAGAGGTTCCTTTTGAATTCAATGATGAATGCCTGGCTGCTTTTGAACTACTGAAGATATGCTTGACCATTACACCCATTCTACAAGCCCCCGATTTCTCCCTGCCATTTGAATTACACAACAACTGAGGAGTTGTTGGCCATTGTATTTGCCTTGGAGAAATTCAGATCTTATGTGCTAGGATCTAAGATCATTGTGTTCACTGACCACTCGGCCTTAAAATATCTCTTGTCTAAAAAGGATGCTAAAGCTAGACTTATAAGATGGGTTTTGCTTTTGCAGGAATTTGATCTAGAAATTAAGGACAAGAAGGGGGTTGAGAACGTGGTAGCAGACCACCTATCCAGGATCCCAGCTATTGCACAAGACAGCTTGCCCATCAATGACTCCTTCCCAGATGAACAGTTGTTTGCTATTGCGATGAGTGACCCTTGGTTTGCAAACATAGTCAACTACTTGGCTGTGGGGAGGATACCCCCACATTGGAACATGAATGATAAAAGTCTATTTTTCTCAAAGATTAAACACTACATGTGGGATGATCCTCACCTCTTTAAGATTTGTGTAGACCAAGTAGTAAAGAGATGTGTGTCAGAGACTGAATTTGCCAACATTCTAACTATGTGCCATGAACAAGCCTATGGGGGCCATTTCAGTGGCAACAAAACTGCTACAAAAGTGCTACAAAGTGGTTTCTACTGGCCCACTCTTTTCAAGGATGCCTCGCAACATTGTAAAAAATGCTTAAGATATCAGCAAATGGGAAGTATCTCGAGAAGGAACTCAATGCCTTTACAACCAATACTGGTTGTTGAACTGCTTGATGTTTGGGGAATAGATTTTTTGAGACCTTTCCCTCCCTTCGATGACCATAATTTCATCTTGGTAGCTGTAGACTATGTGTCCAAGTGGGTAGAGGCCATAACTACAAAGATCAATGATCATAAAGTTGTCCTTAAATTCTTAAAGGATAACATCTTCTTTGGAACCCCGGGAGCCATCATCAGCGATGGGGGATCCCACTTTTGCAACAAACAATTTGACAAACAGTTGGAAAGATACTCTGTTACACACAGAGTTGCAACTCCCCATCACCCACAAGCCAGTGGGAAAGTGGAGATCTCCAACAGGGAAATCAAACATATCTTGGAGAAGACTATGAGATCAGATAGGAGGGATTGGTCCATGAGACTTTCAGACGCCTTGTGGGCATATAGGACAGCCTATAAGACCCCAATAGGCATGTCTCCCTTCAAGTTGGTTTATGGAAAAGCATGTCACTTACCTATAGAATTAAAGCACATGGCATATTGGGTGATTAAAGCATTGAACACTGACTTAACTGCTGCGAGCATTCACAGGAAACTCCAGCTGTCTGAGCTGGACGAGTTGAGGTTAGAGGCCTATTCCAATGCCTGGATTTACAAGGAGAAGACCAAAGCCTTCTTTGATATGCAGCTGTTGAAAAAAGAGTTTAGTGTTGGTGAAAAGGTATGGCTTTTTAACTCGAGGTTGAAGTTGTTCCCCGGAAAATTGAAATCCAGATGGGAGGGACCGTACGGGAGCAATTGAAATCAGGGTGCCTAAAGATGGTAGGATCCTGAAAGTAAATGATCAAACGCTCAAACTTGTTGTTGAAAACCTAGTGGAACCTGAGATGACCATCTTCTTTCAAGAACCTCCCCTACCTGACTGATTCTTAATCATGTACACTATGTATCATAGTTACTGTAGTTGTTAGTGTTGCTACTGTTGCGTTGATAACTTGTCAATATTTAGCTTAGTTTATAGGATTCATTATAACTGTTTACACTGTACTATAGCTTGTTGAGAGGAGTGGAGTACAGTTCGACAGGTTCTGAAGGCTCTAAGTTGTTCATTTAGACAAGATCTGAAGCCTGTCGAGAGGTAAGCAATTGTCAACAGGAATAAAAAAAAAGAAAAAGAAAAAAGAAAAATGATTGTCGATAAGTTCTAATAATTGGTGGTACGTTCGATAGGTTCAAAATATTGGTTGAGAGGTTTTACGAACCTCTTGAGAAGATGTCTATTGAAAAAAAAAAAAAAAAAAAAAAGAACCTGTCGAGAGGTCGTGAACGTACCTGAATTTTGGGAACCTCTCGACATGATCTTGTCTAAAGCCAAAACCCGTTGACAGGATGGAGTGAACCTCTCGAGAGGTTCCATAGTTTTTAACTCCGCGACAGGTTGCACCAGCCTGTCAAAACCGTCTCCCCAATCCTGTCGAAGCTTGTTTTCATCCTTGTTCACTAGCCGATGTTTGAGCATTAATTGCGCATACTTCCTTGACTTAACCACCGTTTTTAAAAATAGCCCAATATGCAGTCCGTGTTTCCATTCCCCATAATTCATTCACACAACACCCCATACAGCAACTGCCTTACCATTTATTCCCACCTCTTTTTCAGCAATTAAGCTTGGAAGAATGCAAACGTTTTATTATACCGATTCATATTCCACCGCCCATGCATTTTAAATATCATACTCGTCCACCTCTTTCACATCCATTCCCTCCTGACATTTTCAATCCTTCCATAACCCCAATCATGGCCGACGACAAACCCAAAGATCTGCCAACCAAATTCTACCCTGTCTGGTCACCACCGCCACCACCAGTCAAGCCTGATTCATTACAATTTTTATGAGACGAGTATGATGAAGTGCAACCGATTTTGGAAAAGGAGGAGAAGAAAGAATAAGAGAAAGAAGAAAGAAAAAAAGCTAGAACCATCGGCATCCGCTCCCCCTTCCTCCTCACTCTCTCCACCCCTACCCAGCCTCCTCCCCCTTAAAACCTTCCCCCCCCCTCTAGCTTGTAGTTCCTCTTCCAGGAGCAGCAGGTTGAGGATATCCCGGAGCAGGTTTTTTAGGTTTTTACTCCCCTTTTTTTTTCTGTCATTGTGTCCTTGTACACATGTTTACTTCTTTGGCATATATGTACTGCTTTACATAATAGATTTTCTGTTTTCCTTTACTTGTGTAATTTTTGATTGATGTGCTGCATTTCTTTGCTTGCCGACTTAATGTACCCTTATTCAATTTTACTTCTGTTGTTACCATGCTGCACTACACCCTTCTCTCTGAACAGTAAGGACACTGCTCCTCATAGGTTTGGGGGTGTGGCAAAGTATGCCTTGCCAATAGGATAGTTAATGTTAGTATAACCAAAATTGAACAAGCATCTGTGAAAAATGAAAGGAAAATCCCCACCTAAGGTTTTTTTTTTTTTTTATAAGAGGAAATGGAAACCTTTTTAAACTAAAAGTGTTGGAGTTCCAACATGTGCAAGAAGTAAATGTCAAGAAATTTTCAAAAATTAGTGCTTTGTGAACTTGAAAAAGAGAGAAAATTGTGAGGTTATACCCCATAAATTTGATGGAAGACCACACCCAGTGAGATTTGGGCCTTAAAAGTTTTTCTTTGAAGAGTGTCTTGGCAACATTTCTTTCTGCACCAAGGACTGATTAGACTTGGTTCTGATCACTAGAAGTTAGGCAATTCCAAGTTGAAGTATCTTGACAGCACTCATGACATTGAGGACATGAAGTAAGGTCATCCCTTGGACAGTTTGAGCTTAAATGCCCCATCTTTGAACTGCCCTTGACACACCTTTTGAGCTTTAAAATTCTTAGTTTTCTTTGATAAAAATTAGAAAATTTGAACCAAAAGACCTCTCGACCTATTTCAGTTCACCCTCAATCTGAGAAGTCAGGAAATAGAAGAAGTGAGGTTAGAGGTGCAGGGTTTGATGTTTGGTTAGAAGAAGAAGAAAGTACATTTGAAGGCTAGTGTGATGTATAGTTGTGGCATTCCAACACATAAAAATAAAAAAAATAGAAAAATAAAACAAAAGAAAGGAGAAGTCACTCCACTTGAAAAGAAAGAAAATGAAGATATGCTGAAATGTAGAAGGTGAAGTCATGAACTACCTCCTTACCTTTACTGATTTCTCAATTTGAAGCCTTTTTACCCCATTTAGTCTTTTACAAATTTCACCCATCAGCCACATTACAACCCAATAAAAAGACCTTACTGATCTGAAATTAATTGAGCTATCATATGGAGAGGAGGAATTGTTTAATCTACGGTAAAAAGAGTTAGGGAATTTCAGAAACTAGAGCAATGCCTATGCTCATGCTTGCAGTCCTATTTGAGAGCTATAACTGCTCTTGAGCTGTATGAATTGATACACCCTTCTATTTCTGATTGAGAGTGTCTGCCCTGGTGAGCCTTGGGTTTGAAGTCAGGTTTGTTGGGGGCATAATCAACACATGATTCTCAATTTAATGGTAAACTTTGCACTATTTTTCACATAAATTACCTGGACATGAGCTGAGGGACTATGAAGGAGCCATAGCAATACTTTGGTTTAAACTGTCATATTTTTTGTTGAGAATCCTCTAAAAACTGATTGGACAAAGGTGTGGATTGAATTTTATGATTGCTTGCTGCTTGCTTCAATATTCTGCACTGATATTAACTGACCTTATTGGAGAAGTTTATGGGTAACTTCAATGTAAACCCTCAGGAGACTTCACTCCTCCACTAGGGATTTTAAAAGGCTTGCTGCATATGCTAAATGCATCTGTGTTCCCTACAAAAGTGGCATTTTTCATTTTCAATAATTGTTTTCACTTTCTCCTTTGCTCAGGGACTAGCAAAGCTTAGGATTGGGGGTGTGTTAAGCAGTGAAAAATACCATTTTCACCTCCTAACCTGACCTTTGGAAGACCCTTGAGGTGTTTAATAATGTATTTTAAGTAAGTTTTGTAGATAAGTAATAAATTACAGCCTTAGCACAAACAGCCAATAAAAAGAGCCAAATAAGCAATCTACAGCCTCAACTTGTGCTCAATCTCCAACAATCCACAAAGCCTTAGAAACTCATGGAAAGCCATGAACCCAACTGGGTGCACCTGAGACCAAGTACAATGCCAAGGGATGAAGATTGAATTTACCCAGAGGTGGATGAGGGAGAGACAGATGAAAGACAACACATTAGAAGTGCGTGCTAGCCAAGGAAGCATAGAAATAGAGCCGTCGAGAGGTTCTCTTAAGCTACCGAGAGGATCTGGTGCCTAAATTAGAAGATATCGAGAGGATCCGATTCCTGTCGAGAGGATACCTGGAGGTACAAAGGAAGCTGAGAGGATTGATTTACATGTCGAGAGGATGAATGAACCTGTCGAGCTCCTGTTAGAACTTGTCGAGAACCGTCGTGCAGTGCACCCAATCCTGTTGACAACTGCTAGGCGCAACCGTTGAAAGGATGAAATGAACCTGTCAACATGATCTGCAACAACCAATCGACGAGTCGACCAGAACCTATTGTGGGGATGAATGAGACGATCGTCAATCCTATCGACAAGCATCATCAATCCTATCGACAGGTCTACAAACCTATCAATTTGGATACAAAGCCAAACAGAACCTGTCGAGAGGATCCCAAAACCTCTCGACACTCGATTTGGGGAACTTCTTAGTTATGTCTTTAGTAGCTGTCCATGCCAGAAGCCTGTGCATGTGTTCCAAAGCATGCCAGCGACCCTGGGGGTATTTTTGGCACACAATGGGCCATGCGCAGAAATCTTAATAGTATCACATGCACTTGTTACATGAGAACCAATGAGAGAAGAGCTTTTAGAAGAGAAATCGGCCACATCAACATAACATAATTATTCCCTTGCATTCTGATTGGCTGAAACGGATCTGAGGATAGAGGAGGAGAGTATAAAAGCTTAGAGAAAATACAGAAGAGGCAATCGAGAAATTGAGAAAACCAGAGCTAGGGCAAGATCCATTTTTCCAAAATTCTCCATTCTTCTTCCTCCTTTCCTTCTTCTCTCTTTAGCCAATCATGAGTGGCTAAACTCTTCTCAGCAGTTAGGGTAAGGTCTTAAGCTGTAATTGAGAGATTCAAAGGCATTGTAAGAAACTGTAAGATGCACAGATTGCAGATCTGAGCACAATTGTGTTGTAATTTTGCAATATGATTGTGGATTTTAAAGGTGATTCTGATCTATATTTCACTTTTTCGTATTTGTTTTCCTTGGGTTGGATATTTCTGTAGATGTTAGCCTATGAGGGTTTTATATCTTGGCATCTACAATATTTGCAATGGTTTTCCTGTTCTACTCAAGATCTTTGGAGCGGAACAATCTCTAGGATGGTCTATGACCATTAAAGTAGAGAGATCATAGCCTTAGGATTGCTTCAATTCTCTGATTGAGATTAGATTCTTATACCTCACCTCTGCCAGGGTAACCTGGGAAGCTGGGAGCCAGAAAAGAGGATTGTAGCAAATTAGATCTTAGCATTGCCATTGATTCCTTTGATTTTCAGTAAGAGACCTATACGCCTAGCTTTTGTTCTCATCCTTTGATTTTTTATCTCTTCTATATCTCCCTTGATCTCTGTGTTGAATTAGATCTGGATCAGTAGCACTTAATTCTGTAGTTTGTAGTTAAAGTGACAAAACCCAAAAACCTCTCCTCTTTCTTAGATTAGAATAGAGTGCCAGATCCACTATGGATCTAGAGATTTACTGAAAGTTAGACCACATTTCCCTGTGGACATACCCTTACTTACCTTTTTTAAAACTTGCTGCAATAGCCCTGAATACTTGCAAGTCTGTGAGTCTGTTTGCCTTGGTGTTTGTGCAATCTATAGATTCTATAATTGTTTGGTTTTAAACCCCTTTTTAGCATAAGATAAACGGGCCAATAGTCACTAGTGTGGTTTATTCAAAAGTCCTCACAGCTGAGAACTCAAAAAAAAAATGCCAAAAGCACAATAAGTTCACGTTTCTCGAAGAATCGCCCGAATGGCTCTAGTAGTCGTCTCGCTCCCTCAGTTAGAGGAAGCAACTCTCCCAGCGCATCTTGAGGCGACTGATCCTGTACCATATTTATTATCCAAAATAAAAAAAATAGAAAAAACAGAAAACCTTAAAAATTTAGAAACACAAAATCTGAAAAAATCAGAAAACTTAGAAAAGTAAGGGAACCCTTGGTCTTGAATCAAGTTTGCGGACAACTAGGAAACTTTTCTCCTAAGACTTCTATCCCAGCAGCCGTCTCGCTCTCTTAGTTAGAGGAAACAACTCTCCCGGCGCCTCTTGAGGCGACCGACCATGTACCATATTTATTATCTAAAATAAAAAAAATAGAAAAAATAGAAAACCTTAAAAATTTAGAAACACAAAATCTAAAAAAATCAGAAAACCTCAGAAAAGAAAGGGAACCCTCCGTTTTGAATCAAGTTTGCGGCCAACTTTTCTCCTAAGATTTCTATCCCATCTCCCACACGAGGATGAAAGGCATCCAGGCTAAACAACAAGCCAGTGATTATACCAGATGAGATACTTCGTGACTTTAAAAAAAGAATCAATAGCCTTGACCTTCACCTTACCAAAGATCTCTCAGTCATAGATTTTGCCGATGAAGGACTACCTTTCGCAAAATCGAATCCCCAGTATAGCAATTTTGTAGTATATGAGCTTACTGAAGATGAAGAAGGAATACCAGTTGCCAAGGAGGCCCCGAACTTTCAACGGGTTATCAAGCGTTTTGACGATCAAACGCAAGCTGCCGCGAAACCCACAGAAGAACTTAACTTTGGCACTGAAGAGAAACCCAAGAAGCTACTGATTAGCGCAATGCTCAATGCCAAGGAACGTCAATAGATTGCACAAGTCCTACAAGAACACCTCGACTCCTTTGCATGGTCCCATGAGGATACACCTGGTTTAGACCCAAATTTAGTAGAACATCGCCTTGTCTTGAAACCCGATGTAAAGCCTGTTAAGCAGAAACTTCGTAGGATGCACCCACAAACAGCCCTTCAAGTTAAAGAGGAAGTTGACAAATTACACAAAGCCAAATTCATCCGAGTCATCCTCTACCCCAAGTGGGTCGCCAACATAGTTCCTGTCACCAAGAAAGATGGTAGAGTACGGGTTTGCATTGACTTTCACAATCTCAACCAGGCATGCCCAAAAGACGACTTCCCGCTTCCACACATTGACACTCTAGTCGACAACACCGCTGGACATGAGATGCTATCCTTTATTGATGGTTTCTTTGGATATAATCAGATCAAATTAGCAGAGTCTGACCAAGAGAAGATTTCTTTCACCACACCATGGAGAACTTACTGCTACATCGTCATGCTTTTTGGGCTTAAGAACGTAAGAGCTAGGTATCAATGTGCCATGATGGCTACTTTTCATGACATGATGCATAAGTGTGTAGAAGTCTACGTCGATGACATATTAATGAAGTCCCAAACGCGAGTAGGACATGTTGAATCACTCTGACTAGTGCTATAAAGAGCTAAGAAATATCAGCTAAAAATGAATCCAAAGAAGTGTGTCTTCGAAGTCACCTCCAAAAAATTACTCGATTAGTCAACAAGCAAGGAATCGAAGTGGACCCCGCAAAAGTCAGAGCCATTCTTGAGATGTCGCCTCCCAATAATATCAAAGAATTACGAGGCCTGATAGGAAGATTGCAATTCATCAGGAGATTTATCTCCCAGCATTCAGACAGATGCGATCCTTTCT
Source organism: Chloranthus sessilifolius (assembly GCA_021018995.1). Lineage (NCBI taxonomy): Eukaryota > Viridiplantae > Streptophyta > Magnoliopsida > Chloranthales > Chloranthaceae > Chloranthus > Chloranthus sessilifolius. The sequence continues at coordinate 74,580,130 of CM037591.1, forward strand.
ACAGACTACTTAAAAGAGGAACTGAGTACAAATGGGATGACCAGTGTCAGCAAGCCTTTGACAATATCAAAAAGTACCTCCTTAACCTGCCAATACTATCACCACCAGTTCCAGAAAGACCCCTAATCTTATACCTCTCAGTGAATGATAAAGCAATGAGAGTGATTCTAGGATAATATGAAGAAGACGGTAAGGGAGATAAGGCTATCTACTACCTCAGTAGGACGATGGTCGAGTACGAACGGAAATACACTCCAATAGAGAAGACCTGCCTCACATTGGGGTGGGCCTCAACCAAATTACGGCACTACTTCGGAACACATAAGATATTAGTACTAGCCCGAATGGACCCTCTGAAATACATGTTCAAAAAGCCTACAATAATAAGAAAGATCTCTCGTTGGCATATGCTATTGCAAGAATTCGATATCACTTACATCACGCAAAAGTCGATCAAAGGACAAGCAATCGCCGATTACCTTATAGATCTCTCACTCCCGAGCAATGAGCCCATACACATGGATTTTCTCGATGAAGACCTGCTCACAATTCATAACGAAGAGCCTGACAAGACCTCATGGACCCTTTATTTTGACGGTGCTCTAAATCACAAAAGAAAAGGCATCGGGATAGTCCTCCTAAGCCCGAAAGGAGTAGTTATACCTAAGGCTTTTCAATTAGATTTTCTTGTCACCAACAACGTCACAGAATATGAAGCTTTTATAGCTGGACCACGAGCAACATTATAATTAGGCGTTAAACAATTAAAAACCATCGGTGACTCCAAGCTAGTAATTGCGCAAGTTATAGGAGAATGGAATACTAAGGAAAGGAGACTAATGGCATACCTAGAAACCACTCAATATTTGGTAAAGAAATTTGAAGGAATCTCTTTCATGCACATCCCTATATTAGAAAATGAGCTCATAGATTCCTTAGCCACGTTAGCCTCGGTCATTCAAATACTCAGCGGCCAAAGTACCAAAACATTCTTCGTCGAAAAATTGACAATACCCGCCTATGAAGTAGCATGGGCCGTCAAGAGAGAATTACCAATCCTCCCCACAAGTGCAGGACCTAATGAAGCAATCACTCCGAAAAAGCACATCAAGGCAGAAACCAAAGTCGCTATATTCAGATTTGAAAAATCACCATGGTATTTTGACATTTGAAACTTCTTAAAGCATCAACACGCCCCTCCATATGCCACGATGATCGAATGAAAGACTATAAGGAACCGATGCGCCTGATTTTGCATACTCAGTGAAACATTATACAAACAGGCCTTTACTAAAAGAATACTACTACAATGTGTCATGACTGTCGAAGGACAATATATCATCCGAGAAGCACACGCAGGTGCCTGTGGCGCCCACTCCGATAGACAGAGGCTTGCTGATCAAGTTACACGACAAGACTACTTATGGTCGATAATGATAAGAGATTGCCACCTCTATATCCAATCCTGTAAATAATGCCAATAACACGTTGCACTTATCAAAGCTCCATCAGTTGCATTGAACACTATGACCTCGCCATCGCCATTTTCGATGTGGGCTTTCGATGTCATTAGACCTTTCACAGACACAGTTGGAAACACTCACAAGCATGCGTTAATTCTTACGACAACTGAATACTACACCAAATGGGCAGAAGCTAAATCTTACGTCAGAATCACTGCTTCAACACTCATAAGGTTTATTGTTTGGAATATCATCACTAGGTTTGGAGTACTCAGAATGTTTGTCACCAACAACGGACTACAGTTCATCGCAGAAAAGATGAAGTTATGTAAGAAATTCAACATCAATTTACGCAACTTATCATCGTTCTACGCTCAAGGAAATGGACAAGCAGAAGCTATAAACAAAATGCTGATTTGAATTTTGAAATGCACAGTAGAAATAAGTAATGGAGTCGACTGGCCCGAACGACTACTAGAAGCACTCTGGGCCTATAGGACCTCTATTCGTATGGCCATTGGCCAAACTCCCTACCTCCTTACCTACAGGATGGAGGCAGTCCTACCATATAAGATACAAGTACCATCCTTATGAATTCAACTCGATGATAAGCTATTCCTAGTTGAGAGGAGAATTTTCCTACTCACACAGTTAGAGCAACTTGATGAAATACGTCGAAGGGCAGTTGATCATGCTCAGATATATCAGAGGAGAGTGATCAGGGCTTATGATAAGAAAGTCCTTGAACGAACCTTTAATATTGGAGAATTAGTCTTAAATAATATCATGCCTTCCAAGCATGCTCATTCAAAAGGAAAATCGAAACCGAACTGGGACGACCCTTATGTTATAACAGCCGCATACTTTGGAAATGCATACAAACTGGCGAACCAGGACGGGGAAGAACTCCCTAGCCCTTGGAATGCCATGTACCTTAGAAAATATTATCCTTAGCCCTATGATCATCACATCCTATGGTTAAATACTTATACTTACCCCTGTAGTTGTCACGACCCATTCATTGGTCATACGCCTTCAATTCTCAGAATATTATTAAGACCTCCAATTTATAGCCCATTTTTTTTCACTCGGGCAATCTGATTAAAGGACTAGTGACCTACTTAACCTCTTTCAAAAGCATAAGTAACACCCGATCCTCATTTTCCCTTTCCCCCGCCATTGAAGGAGATGTTAGAGCAAAAAAACTAAAGATGCCAGGTTCAATCAAAACTTATTATTCTTACGCAAGCAGGATACTTTCAAAGAATACATATATTGAAATTTTGAGTGAGAGCCTTATGACGAATGAACAAGTCAATGAGCTCAGAGAAGCATAAGCAGACCGTGAGGACATCTCTGATAACTTTACTAGAAGTGTATATGTAAGCTGCGAGGGCATCCCTGATGTCCCCATACTACTAGATGTTGTCATAAGGTGGCGTGAGGAGGACAAACTCCTGCTAACCATAGAATGTGAGACTTTGATGGTACCAAAACATGACAAAGAGCTCAATCATGGCACCCTGTATCCCTCTGAGAAAAAGATTGTTACTCATCCCTTTTGAAAAGCATTAGATACAAACTATTTCCCACATCACTGAGCCTTACCCCCTCTTCTATTTTTTATTTCAGACCATAAATTAGAAGCCTTATAGGATGCTCCTAGAAATGAAACTGAAAATCGATGAATAACGACTGATGCAATCACCCACTATACCTACCATACTTCTCCCTGATAACCATTGGATAGGATGACCACCACCCTAAGATAGACCCTGTATACAACTGACCTAATCAAAGAGACTTCTCCAGTTCGATGATAGTACCGATCAACCTTTTCTTTAAAACTAACTCACCAAATACCCATGACTGCTTATAGACTCAAAGTGCTCATCAATAGCCTAGAAGAGCTCCATTGCATCTACACAGTGGAGCATTTTTTTTTTTGGATCAAAAGAAGAATCATATCAGAAGCATCGACTCAGCCACAAAGAAGACGAGGAATGACAAAGTTACCATCTGGAGAGAGCTATCGAATATACTATACTGCCAATCTTATCACGCTCCTACACTGGGGTATTTTTATTTTATTATTTTATTATTATTATTATTATTTCTATCTTGGCTATTTTCTTTCCCTGTTGCTTTATTTTCATTTCAAAAAAGAAGAAGAAAAAAAGAAAAAAAAGAAAAACAAAGAAAGAAAAAAAAAGAAGAGAAAATGTCCACCTTTATTACCAGGCCCCGGTCTGAGACACTCACCCCCTTGACAACTAGCAAGGGCAAGAACAAAAACTACTAATAGCGTTACCTTTACATGTGCAGATATGAAGCAACCTTCAACCACCACCGGGCCAGATCAGGGAGCATCCAAGTCCCAGTGACGGTCAACGGCGCTAAAGAAAGTAAAAAGCAAAAGTAGACGCAAGAGATAACTAAAAGAAAAGGAGCCAATCAGGTACATCTAAACCAAAAAAAAAATCTCTATATATATATCAAAGCTTTCTTTTCTTTTACACTTGTCATCGAGGGCATCCCCCCTATATATACAATGCACACACATAATAAAAAAAAGGGTACACACACACACCCCTACTCCCTAGCAGCCGCTGGGATGGACGAGCACTGTTACCCCCAGTATCATCGGCTCGAAGGTCCGCAGACTTTTCCTCCGAAAACATAATCCCATCACCCAGAGTCCTTGGAACCTCTAGCCGACGAGGCCCCACCACAGAACCCCCCTCACTCGTCTGACTAACAGATCGCCTCGATCGTGAATGAGGAGGATACCCCACAAGAATCTCCTGAACAACAGAATCCTCATGAGCATCACCCCTGACACGATCACGAGACATGTGACAAGACTGCCCAGCCGAGGAACCTATAGCCCTCGACTCTGATCCACCAAGCTGACTAGCCAGCCTACGTACCCCTTGCTCACTCCTCATCAGATGATAGTGCAGCTGATCTAGGGTCACCTGCATCTTGGCCCGCATCGTCCGACATGCTGCCTTCAGTGCCTCAGCCTAATTCCTTTGCACAACCATCATCTTAATGAACAAGTCATCACGACTCTGCGTCTCCCCGACAATCTGTCTCACCTTGGGAGTGGCGCGCGATCGCATCACCTCTAGATGCGCCTCCTCAAGCTGACGAACCTACATAACCACACCAAGTAAAGGAAAACCAATATATATATACATGAATAAAAAAAAGAAACTTTGAAAAAGAAAGAATTATACCAGATCCAGCCTCTCCTCCAGAAGTCGTTCAACTGTCTCTGCAGTCACTGGATCAGCAGGAGGCACGGAAGGGACAACAAACATAGATGGCTGCAACAAAAATAAATAAATACATCAGATGATACTATAATGACAAATAAACAATAAACACAATAATTAATACCTACCTGAGTAGGGATAGGAACAGACCCCTGAGGGAGAGCCTCAGGAGCGGAGTCCGGAACAGCCTGCATAACAAACAAACAAGCCAACACAAAATATATCAGAATGAAATAAATAAAATAACCTAAACTAAATTACACCAAACAAAAAACTTTACTTGGCTCTCAGGACGTAGAGAGGCAGCAATTGCCTCCCTCGTTTGAAGATCCTCAGTGACCTGACACTGAAATACCAACACAATGTTAGTAAACTATCAGGAAAAGTGAAACAATAACACCCAACGAACTGCTATAATTATACAAATGAGTCAAACAAGATTGAATGGAAACTTACCCAATGATCTTGCTCGGCCCAAAGCTAAGCCATATCTAGATCCTTCCGACTGGAGGAAGTAATTGAAGATGGATAAAATGCTGAAACAAGGCCTCCAGCAGCGAGCTCAGCTCTCTACGAATAACAATAAACACATCAGTTGGCAAGCTCACAACACTAATAATTAATAAAACCTAGGAAGACACTTACCAATTGATCAATCTCAGATCGCAAACTGGCCTCCACCTCTCTGCCGGCCTGCTGTTGATCGCGTAACAACTTGATCATCGTCACATGACTAGCAACCTCGGCCTCCCTCTCAGACTATCCAAAACAAAATGAGATACCACAACTACATCAGAATGACCAGAAGGCCAAGTCAACATAATACATAAATAATTAAACCAATAAATTAACTCACCGAGAGCCGTCGAGTCTCCGCTAGCTGAGTCCCCAACTCATCCTCCGCTCCCCTAGCCTGAGCAATCGAGAGGGCTAAGGAGTGCAGCATCTCCTCATCCGGACGAGGAGCACACCCCATCCGCTCCATCGCCCTATGGAGGGCGTCTAATGCCCCCTACACACTCGCCGTGAGGTGGCCCTGCTCTAGCGTAACCAACCTCTCCCTCAACGCTGACACCGACTCCGACCCACCAATCGCGAAAGAACCACTCCCATGGAAGGGACGTGTGAAGAGGTGCCTGCCATCCAATGTGCTAAACCATCTCATGTACTCCCGGACATCCGCCTCGTCACACGACCCTATAACCTTGGTCCCCCAGGCTCTAAAATCCGCTATCTGAAGCGCCATCCACTCTGCAAAGTTTTGGCCAGGAGGGCCGATCATCCTCTTCGCCACTCTATGGCAAATCTCTAGAGGGACTCCCTGAGCGAACCCTAGCTGTCGTACTACTCGAGATGTGGATCCTCTCCACCCTCTCAAAACAATGAACCCATATGTCCACATCAAAGAAGGGCTGGCCAGACTGAATCACTGGCATGCCGACATCCTCCTCATCCTTGTATGGCCTCTAAATCACCTAACCAAACAAGCTAGCCAACCCCTTAATGAATCCTCAGATCCTAAAAGACTGAAGCAAATGAAACAAAATATACACAAGATGATCTATACCTGCCCCGCATGCATGTCCTCAAAAAGATCGCACGCGGTCTAAAGATTCGAAGACCAGCGACGACCCCTCAACGCCTCCATCCACACGTGTATCTGAGGAAACATGAGCTTTACCTCCAACGGAGCCCTCGAACGAAGAAAAGTAAAATGATCGTAAGCCTAAAACTAAAAAAAAAACCAACACAAAAGAAATGTTGAATAGCTGCTACGACCAAAAGAATAAAAAAATTGAAGACTCCATGACACTAATTAACTAAAACTCACCTGGAGAAAGGGAAGGAAGCCACCGATCATTGCGACACCCTGTCCTTGACTGTAAAGCTACTCAGAGATGCGCTAATACGGCCGCACCCCACGCATACGTAGGGACCCGATCCAAGTCCTTAAGAACCATAAAAAATAACCCGATGATGAATCCCCGAGTCAAAGAAGAGAAGAATACTGCACCGAGGAAGTGCATCAAGAATGCTTGGAGCCCCCTATCTGTAGCCAACCCTGGCTGAACTACGAGCTCCCGGCCTGCCACTACCACACAATGAAGCCACCCTCACCTCTGAATGACGCCTAGGAGGGATGAAGCCACTTGCAAATGTATAAAAAAATCAAGTGACTCTGACTACACCCGGCCCTGATCCACTCGACCTATACGGCACAACCAAAATCTCCTCACACACCTCCAAATATGCTCTCGCCATATGCCCCGTGATCGGCTCACCCTCAAACTGAAGACCGGTAATATGGACCTAGTCCTTTGGATTCGGCAACATCATACCCATTGGAAAGAGAAGCGCCTAATGCCTCCCTCCACCTCTCCAGAATCATCGCGATCAGGCCACGATCGACCTGAAAGGGCTTCAACTCCAGGATCAGCCCGAAACTGAAAGACACCAATCACGCCTGCTGACACTCTGGTAAGGCACGGTGCCAAGTATGAGACTCGGTCCATGATGAGCTGATAGCCAGCTGTGGGGGCTCCTATTGAACAGAACAAAATAATGACAGTAAGATTAACACATACCTATGACCAACGACAAACATATCTAGAGCTGAAAGCAAACAATATATATCTAGATATACTAATAGCAACTTACAACAAACACACAAAACATGAAAGGAATAACTAAATAGAAACATGACCTATCTCTAGATGTCGTCATGATGCATGAGTGAGCACATAACCAATGTTTAATGCAAGTGTTAAGCAGTGAAATATGCCATTTTTCACCCTTTAACCTGACCTTTGATAGACCTGTGAATAGACTAATAAGTGCTTGTTGAGCATGTTTTGTAGATAATAGTAATAAGCAGTCATAGTGCAGAAATCCATCCTAAAGTGCTCCACAAGAAGGTCCATCTCTCACCACAGCTCTGACCCAACTATGGCACACAGAAGGGCCCCACACCAATGCCCACTTAGGGCAGGCACCAACAGCAAAGTAGTGTTGAAAAAAGGAAAGACAGGTTGAAAACAACCTGTCGATAGGTTATTACAACCTATCAATAGGATCTGAAGGCTGAAAAAGGGAAGAAATCGTGAAGATGGGGAGAATTCGACAAGATTCAGAACCTTTCGTGCAGTAGAAAACAATAAGGGAGCATCCTATCGAATGGTTGCCTGAGCTTGAATAGAACCTATGGAAAAGTCTGAGAACCTATCGAAATCAATTGCGGAAGAGCTCAACCTGTCGAAAGGATCCTTCAACCTATCGAAAGCATCAAATGAAGGTTGTAGATGCTGAAGCTCTAATTGCAGGATTCAACCTATCAGAACCTTTCGATAGGATCCTGAATCCTAGCGAAAGGACCAAAGTACTCGATTTCAACCTATCGAAAGCCTCTTCAACCTATCAAAATTTATCTAAATACTTCTTAGAAAAGCTGCTGTGCACAAGTGGTGAGTTGGTGACTTGTTGCATGCAAACCGAGGCACCTTGGTGACCGGCGCGAGGCTTTTAGAAGTGCCCTGGGAAACCCTAACCGACCCACATGCTCTCCCCAAACTCTAATGAACTAAAGAGCCTTCTAGAAAGGGATAAAGGTGGGAATAATAGGATTATTTTGGAAACTATAATTGGTGGGAAAAACTAGATCTGAGGCTGGAGGAGAAAGCTATAAGAAGAGAGGAAGCCGCCTGAAAAGGGGGATCAATTCTAGAAACCAGAGTTTGCAGTGAAATTCTCTAATTCTTTCCTTTATCCTAATTATGGTTGGTTAATTTCTTGAGAGCAACAAAAGGGTGAGGTCGAATCTGTAATTAAGGAGAGCTGAGAGTGTTATTGAGGGTTAGATAATGCACAGACTATAAATCTGAGGACATTTCATTATATGGTCAGTTTAATTCAATGTAATGTTGGTTTAATTGTTGTAATTAGATCTATAGTTAATTTGGTTTCATTTGGTGCTCGATCGGCTTTGTGTAGATGAGAATAGCTCACCCACTTAACTAGTAGACCTCTTAGATGCCATTTGATCTCCCTAGATCTGATGCTCCAGCAATTTCTTGTATCTGTGGCCGGGTAATTGCAGCATTTATAGTGGTTATAATGCTCTAATTAAAATCTTTGATTTGAAGGAAATCCCTAGGATGATCTATGCCATTAAAGTGGACAGATCATAGCCTTAAGATCAATTTAAACCTTTGGTCTAAATTGAATTCTTCTACTTTAATCCTTTGATTTGGAGGAAGTTTATAGGATGATCTGTGACCATTAAAGTGGATAGATCATAGCCTTAAGATCAATTTAAGCCTTTGGTTTAGTGTAGATTCTTCTACCCTGCAGCTGTGCCTATGGCCAGATGAGGGATTGGTGTACTCTAAACTCTCTGTAACCCTAGCAGCTCAACCTAATTGCAGCAAGACCAAACTCCAAGCTGCTTCTCCCCATTTTCTGTGTTTAATTTCCCTCACTGCAAGATCTGTACTCTGGATTTAATCCTAACATCCATTTCTGCAATCTTACTTGCTTTTTGTAGTTTAATTTAGAAGTGATAACCCCTTAAACCTCTCCTCTTTCTTTTACTGTTTTAGCATTAGGAAGGGTGCCAGATCTACCACAGATTTGGAGATTTGCCTAATTTTTAGCCACATTTCCCTATGGACATACCCTTACTTACTTTCTTTCAAAACTCAACAGGCCCATAATACTTTTAGGACTGTGTGTGAGCCTGCCTTGGTGTGTGCTACCTATAGACTCTTTAATTGTCTGATTTTAAACCCCTTTTTGAACACAAGGCAGGATCCCAACAAGTTTTTGGCGCCGCTGCCGGGGATCTGTGTGCTTAAAATTGATAGATCTAAGTTTGTTTTAGTATAGATTATAAATTTGCAATAGATTGTTTAGTTTTTCACCGACAATTGTTAACAATTTCTGTTGTTTTGGAGTAGTTTTTATTATTATTAACAGATTGGAAGCTGCGTCTAAGGAGGAGTGTTGTGCTAGAGGCTGTGTTAAAGTTTGCATTCCTCTACTCCTTTCATTTTTCTGATCTGTGGATTTCTAGATTTGTGAATTCATTGTGTTGATTCCTGATTGTTGTGTTAAATTGGCTTTGCATTGTGTGTGCATTAAGATTGTGAGTGGTGTATGTTTGGAAGGAGAACTCTCAATCCTCAGATCGTTCCATTAAATCCAGAGGTTGAAAGACTCCTAAGGACTAAACAAATTTCACCCACATCTGCTGCATCTGGATTTGCTAAAATGGGTGAGCAACAGCAACCTAGAACCTTGAAGGAATTCAATGCACCAGGGGTTTACAATTCTCCCTTCTGCATTCAATTCCCTGATGTTCAAGGGAACTATGAGATCAAGTCTTCCATAATTCAAATGCTATCCTCATTCCATGGCCTGACCAAAGAAGACCCATATAAACACATTGATGAATTTTTCGGACTGTGCACTACCTTCAATATTGTAGGTTTGGGGGAGGAAGTAACCAGGATGAAACTCTTTCCTTTTTCACTAAAGGATAGGGCCAGGACTTGGTTGTCAATGCTCCCACCCAACAGTATTCAGTCCTGGAGTGATCTTCAATGTCAATTTTTGGCCAAGTTTTTCCCCATGTCCAAGACAAGCCAGTTGAGGAAGGGCATTATCTCATTTGCTCAAGATCCAACTGAGGATTTTCACCAAGCTTGGGAGAGATTCAAAGAGCTCCTGAAGAAATGTCCCCATCATCAAATCCCTGAATGGCAACTTGTTCAAAGTTTCTATCAAGGGATTGACAATAAAAGCAGGGATATGGTCGATGCCTCTTGTGATGGTACTTACCTCCACAAAACTGCTGAGGAGGCTTGGGAGTTGTTTGACATTATCAGTGAGAATTCCATGCAGAGAGAGACATTGTCCAAGGATTTGGACACTCTTAGACTGGTGAAAGAAAACACCACAAGAGGAAAATTGTATGATTTAAGTGAACACAATGATTTTGAAAGAAAAGTGGACAGTTTTACCAAAAAATGTGAAAAGCTCATGGGAGCAATACAGTCACCCATGGCTGCTAAAGTAGAGGAGACATGTATTATATGTCAGTCCCCCACTCACTCCCTTAAGGAATGTCCCTCAGCTGTCCAATTTCAAGACTTTATGATGGAGCATGTGGCTGCCACCAAGTCTTTTGGGCAACAACCTACTACTGGTTACCAATGGAGAAACCACCCCAACTTGAGGTGGAGACAAGATGGTTTTCAAAACTAGTAGTAGCAGCCACAGTAGCCTATGCCTTACAAAAATGCTCAGCCATACCCCAGAATTACTTCCCAAGGCCTTAATACCAACAGCCTATGGCTCAACCTGTGCAGCAATCTGCACCCCCTCCAGCTGCTAGATCCCTTTCATTTAAGGAACAAGTTCTAGCTTCATTACAAAACTTAGGACCCTTGTCTCAAAATGTGCACTCTCATAGTCAAAACATTAAAAAGATAGAAGACCATCTTGGGAGTATGACAGGTGTTCCAATGAAATGAGTTAATGCTAGTGCAGCTATGTTGAAAAAGTTTTTGAAAATAAAGTGATTTCCCACCTGATTTTTTGGAAAAGAGGAAATTAAAAACTTTTAAAACTAAAATGAGTTGTAGTTTCAATATTTTTCATGAAGCAAATGCCAAGAATTTTCAAAAAAAGTTGATGTTTAGTAAACCTAAAATGAGAGAAAACTGTAAGGATACCCCCCAGAAAATTTGATGGAAGGCCATACCCAGTGAGATTTGGGCCTGAAAAATTTTCCTTGAAGAGTGTCTTGACAATTTTTCTGCTCTAAGGACTGATTGGATCTAGTTTCGATCACTAGAAGTTAGGCAAATCCAAGTTGAAATAGATTGACAACATTCTTGACATTGAGGACATGAAATAAGGCCATCCCTTGGTCAGTTTGAGCCTAAAAATTTCCCACCTTTGAACTGCCCTTGATACACACCTCTTGAGCTTTGAAAATCCCGTCTTTCTTTGATGGAAACTAGAAAATTCAAACCCAAAACCCCTTAGCCTGTTTCAGTTCACCCCCGATCTGAAAAATAAAAAAATGGAAGGAGAAGTGAGGTTAGAGTAGCAAGGTTTGGCATTTGGTTGACAAGAAGAAAGCACATTTGGTGGTGTTGTGGCATTCTAGCTTGTAAAAAAAAGAAAAAGAGAAGTCACTTCATTTGAAATTCTACAAGAAGATAAGAAGATGATGAAGCTGATCACTTCAAGTCTGCAAATTCAAAAAGAAAATGAAGATGTGCTGAAATGAAGAAGGTTAAGTTGCAAATCACCTCCTTACTTTTACTGATTTCTCAATTTGAATCATTTTTACCCTTTATTTCTTTGTAGAACTTCACCCATAAGCCATATTACAACCCAATAAAAAGACCTTACTGATCTGAAATAGATTGAGTTGTCATGAGGAGAAAAGGATTTGTTTGATCTATGGTGAAGAAAAATAGAAAATTTTAGAAATTAGAGCATTGCCTATGCTCATGCTTGCAATCCTATTTGAAGGCTGTGACTGCTCTTGAGCTGTGTGAAATGATGCACCTTTCTATTTTTGTTGTGAGTAAATAGCCCTGGTAAGATTTGGGTCTAAAATCAAGTTGTTTGGGGTCTTATCAAAATAGAATTCTCAAATTAAAAGTGAGCTCTGCATCAATTTTCTGACACAATGCCTTGACATGAACTGACTGATAATGAAGGAACCACAACAGAATTTCATGTTTTGAACTGGTGTTTTTTCTGCTGAAAGCCCTCTAAAATTGAATGGAAATGGTATGGAATTTATTTTATCTACTTAAACTCTGTTTTAGCATGCAACATGAGTATTAACTGCTTTTATCGGAGAAGTTTGTGGGTACCTTCACTTAAAACCCTCAGGAGACTTCACTCCTCCACTAGGGATCACCTAGGGGTTTAAAAGGCCTGATGCATATGCTAAATGCATCTCTGCTCCCTACAGAAGTGACATTTTAGTCTTCTTTATCTTTCCTTTGCTCAGGGACTAGCAAAGCTTAGGTTTAGGGGTGTGTTAAGCAGTGAAAAATATCATTTTTCACCCTTTAACCCGACCTTTGATAGACCTGTGAATAGACTAATAAGTGCTTGTTGAGCATGTTTTGCAGATAGCAGTAATAAGCAGTCATAGTGCATAAATCTACCCTAAAGTGCTCCACAAGAAGGTCCATCTCTCACCACAGCTCTGACCCAACTATGGCACAGAGAAGGGCCCCACACCAATGCCCACTTGGGGCAGGCAGCAACAGCAAAGCAGCGTTGAAAAAATGAAAGACAGGCTGAAAATAACCTGTCAATAGGTTATTACAACCTATCGATAGGATTTGAAGACTGAAAAAAGGAAGAAATCATGAAGATGGGGAGAATTTGACAGGATTCAGAACCTTTCGTGCAGTCGAAAATAACAAGGGAGCATCCTATCGAATGGTTGCCTGAGCTTGAACATAACCTATCGAAAAGTCTGAGAACCTATCAAAATCAATTGCGCAAGAGTTCAACCTGTTGAAAGGATTGTTAAGTAGTGAAAAATACCATTTTTCACCCCTAAACATGAGCCTTGAAAGACCCTTGAGAAGACTAAATAAGTGCTTTAGTGTGCATTTTACAGCTAACCAATCAGACAGGTCCAAATCCGAAAAGCATCCCAAAAAGATCAAAAAGCTGACAGCTCATGTCAAGATTAAAGAAGGAGTGAAGAAACAGCCTCAGCAATGGCTAAAGAGGGTCTAAAAGAGCGCATAAAGACACGAAGCAAGAAAGAGAGCCATTACGCAAAGAAGAATGGGAGCCTGAGTTCAATTAGCAAAGAACTTCTACTATTAAAGAACTTCTACTATTCGCAAAAGAACTTTGAACTTTGCGAAAAGAAGAAAAAACACTCTGCGAAAGAAGAGAAGTCCTTTCGAAAAAGATCTCTTGAAGCCAAAATGCTTTGCGAAAAGATCTCTGAAGCCAAAATGCTTTGAAGAGAGCTTACGAGCCAAACTACTTTCTTGAAAAAGCCCTTAAACTATGCGAAATGGCATTACGGGGATTTGATTTCGTCAGAAGGGTATTTCAGAAACTTTGCAGCGCTAATGCGTTTTAAAACCCAAGGACATTAGGAAGATTAGCACGAACCAAAGGCATATTCCACCCCATGTGAACACCCAAAGATGAAATTACTTGGGAACTTCTAGAAGCTCAAACAGATTTTTGAATTACATAATGTAATTGATACCTCTGTTTCTTCGATTGGTGAACGGATCAAGCATTTCGATTGGCGAACATATATCTGGATCCCGGTGCTCGACTTCTATTGGTTGATACAGATCTATCCAATTCTCGATTGGTTGATACACATCCGAGTGGGCTTAGGGAAAACTATAAATAGACAAACCATTTGCCCAATTTGGGTATCCATTTTAGAGTTTTCATCTCTGTTTCCCTCATTCGGTCGGATAGCTTATCCGAACCCCCGTAATCCTTCTTGTAGTTTACTTTTGAGAGCCATTGTGAGTGATTTGTACTTCCAAGTTCGGATTCAAGATCAGAATCTGAGGGCTCTCCGAGAAGCTCGATCAGAAGTCGAGAGCTCTCTAAGAAGTCGTGCTCAGAATTGTAATGTTGGATTTTAAAGGTTGTCGTAATTTGTGTCTTCTCCATTGAGTCATGTCGAGGGTTCAATGATCACCTTAGTGCATTAGACTTCTTTAGATTCACTCATCCGCATCCAACTTCCCTTAATTCATCATCCTGTGTAATTAGCGTTGGTAACCTAATTCAAGCGGCATTCTGATGATGTTCATGTTCGAACTAAAGAATAGGCCACACTAGTCGGATCTGTGACCATTTAAGTGGATGAGATCACCATAAGTCTAAACCTATTCCTTAATTCGATTTATTTCTCTTACATCTGTCTTTGGTAGCGGATGAAGATTGAATCTTTCTGTGGAAATCTGATTCTCCATTAAAATTGAGGCTAAAGTACATGAAGCTATTATTTCGCATTTGTCTTATTTTAAACATCTCCCCAACTCGGATCTGGATCATGTAGTTAGTTCTTTTCTTTATTTGCTTATAGTTAAATGTGACACAATCCAACACTCTCTTTTATCTATTCTCTTTTTTAGATAATTATAGAGCCAGATCTGGTAGCACAGATCTGGAGGTTTATCTCTCAGTTTAGACAAACTTCTCGTGGACGATCTTGAAATACTTACTTTTAAAACTTGCTACAATTGTACGATCTTGCGGTGCCGTTGTTAGTAATGTCGATATCCCTTTCATAAGTTAACATCCATATAACTTAGCATTCTTTAATTCTTTAATTTTTGATTCATAATGCACACATTTATGGCACACTTGGAGCGACAACAAGTTTTTGGCGCGTTCTTGGAGGAAGTTTGTTCTAAAATAGATAAACCTATGTTTATTTTCATTTATTTTAATTTTTGCTTTAAACGCACTTTGCATTCCAAGTGCTTGATTAAATGTCTCGATTTTGTATAGAAAACTTTGTTTTCTTGTGAAATTTTTATTTTTTATTTTACGAGCTTTTATTCTTTGCCTTCTAGTTATTTGAATAAATCTGCCACTCTTTTGTCTTTTGTCAAATTTAAGAGCTTTGAGTTTTCTTTTATTTTTGTCAATACTTGAATAAAATCTTTGCTACAGTTTTGGATGTTTACTGAGATCTCGAGTCCAACAAGGAGCATCTGGACCAAAAGCAGATCTGCTTGAGTTTGCATCCTTCTCCTTTGTATTCATTTTCTATTTTAAATTCTTGAATAACCAATAATTTCATTGTGTTTAATGTTTGTTTTGATTATAATTTCTCTTGTCTTTAGGCATCTTTGATTTTTATTTTTTACAAAACCAAATACAAAATAAAAAGTGAAAACACAAATAGAAAATCTACGAGTTGTTTCTCATTATTTTCAAGAGTAAATAAGGGCTCTTGTTGAGCCCGTGATCAAAACAAGTAAAAAAAAATAATAATAAAAAAATAAAAATTATAAAAACAATATGGATATCTTAGGATGTGTTTTCTCCATTTGCATCCACTTTTCCCATCTGGACTCTTTGAGATCATTTTTTTTTTTTAGGAATCATGTAGGGTAATGAGTAGTGAATCATAGGCTGTTTTGAATATTCAATGGACCCACTAATTTTATTTTCCTTGAGATTTCTTCATCATAAAGGGTCTCAGTGTGTGAACCCTGCTTTTAATATGTGCTCCCATGTTTCATTATTTTTTTTTTCATTCACATCATCAACAAACGGGTCAATCTTATCAATCATGCTTTTCACTGTATTCCTGCTAATCATTTTATAATCACTTAGATTCATAAGTATCTCAGGCTTTTGGGTTTGTTTCTTTGGACATGGAACCAACCAAAAGTACCACTGCCATCCTGTCATTACGGGAAGACCATTCTACAGCTGACTAATGCATGCATTCAATGTAGGTCCGCAGCATCATGGAGGTGTCTTTTGGAAATATGAAAGTTAAATTGAATGTGTATAATGCTGTTACTCAACCTCAATTCTCTGCTGAGGAATGTTTCCATGTTGACATCATTGATGAGCTGGTGGAGGAGTCTTTACAAACATATCTGCAAGGTAAAGACTCCACGAATTTAAAATGATTGAGGGTCCACTGAGAAAGAAGGTAAAGGGAGATCAAATTCAAAGGGAGTCTGCTTTGTGCAAGGCACTCACCAACAGTCATCAAGTTCTCTCTCTTGGAGACCTGCTCCTCTCCCTCTTCCACAAGTTACCAAGGTACCTTTGCTGCCCTCTTTTCTCAGCCCACCTGAATTGGAACTCAAACAGCTCCCCAAAAATCTGAAATATGTATTTTTGGGAGACCAACAAACACTAGCTGTGACTACTTCATCCACCCTTACAAAGGAGCAAGAAGAGGAGCATGGTAGTTCTAAAATAAGACAAGAAAGCAATTATTTGGACCATTGCTGATTTAGGAGGAATAAACCCAATTGTATGCATGCATTTGTTTCTTGCTTCTTAGTTTACATTTGCTTCTTAGTTTACGCTTTCGCCTAATTTTTTTTCTTTTCTTTGGTTTGTTTTCATAAATTCTACCATTTAGATCAGTAGTGAGCTGCTATTTTCTTTGTTTTTCCTTACAACAACAAGTGAGGACACGGTTCCTCTGCTTTCCCCAATTTCAGGTTATTCTTACTTATTGGGAATTAAATGCAGAAAGTTACTTTCGCCTCCCACACGCATTGTCGCCCAATGCTACTTAATGACCCACGCTGATTCCAGGGCCATGAGCATTCCCAATGCCCTCCCATTCAAGTCCCACCCTTTCGGCTTCCCCACCTTACCTATAAATAACCAACCTCTACCAAATTCCCCCACATCTGTCCCCACCCTTCCAAAATGGCCGACGACCAAGCCAATAAGCCACCACACCGCTTTTACCCCATGTGGTGGACCCACCACCACCGAAGGTGCAGATCCGCTCCAGCCCCTCGACGAATTTGAAGAGGTCCTCATGATTTTGGCCAAAGAAAAGGAGGCCCAACTCCAGCCTCCTCAAAAAACAAAAATCAACCTTCCCCGCCACTTCCACCCTCCACCGCCCCCACCCCTCCCCTAAAAACACACATCCTATTCTGTTTTTATTTTTCTTTTATGTAAAATATTTCTAGTTAATAAACTTTACTTTCTCCCATTCTCCATGTCATTTTCGCTATTTATTTTTTCTTCTTATTGTTCTTTGCCTTGTTTCAATTTTTCCGGTATAAAGTGACCATGCCACCTTTGAACGGAGGACACTTTCCCCATAGGTTTGGGGTGTGTGGCGGACAAGTCTGCCTAGGGAATAGTTAACATAAGGGCAGCAGAATCACCTAAGTAATTAGGAAATGTATTAATTTACTTAAGAATCATGACAACTAGAAAATTTAAAATTCCTTTGCCAAATTTAGACATTCTAAACCTTGCGATATTCTACATTTCCATGATGATTACACCAAAAACATCTTTGGTATCAGACGTAGTAAGTCAAAAGGAAGAGAAGGTAAAGATATACTTAAAAGCTCAAGAAAAACCATAACCGGAGAATTGAGCCCATATATTTTCCATCTCATTGAAGAGTAGAGAGGCAATTTTTACGATTCAAAGGATTGAGGCATTAGATCCACTAGAAGTTAGGAAACTCCAAATTAAAACAAGTAACAACACTCATGAAACTGAGGAAAGATCAAGGCCTTCTTTGGACAGCTTGAACCTATGAGAACCAACCAAGAAAAATCTGCCTGTTTGTACCCCATTTGAGTAAATCCTACAATTCTTCATCAAAATACTCAAAAGTACTTGCACGAACCTATGGAACCAATTCAGCCTTCCCTCACTCTAAGAATGCAGGAGGTAAAGGAGAAAGAACTGAAGATGGACCATTTCGGGCAACATCAAGAAAATGAAGAGAAAATACCTCAAAAGCAGGCAATATGGTGGTGAGAAAGAAGAGACAAACAATGTAAAAAGTTGCAAGCAAAAAGGCAAAAAGGGACCTTATGTTGAAAATGCAAGATCAAAGAAAGAACTAATCACTGTGAATGTGAGAATCTCGAAAAGAAGAAGAAAGAAGCTAAACTCAAAAGGTGGAGTCATGAACCATCTCCGCACTTCCCGAGTTCTCAAATTCAAACCTCTGTTCAAACCGCCTTTCCTTGAAACTTCACTCCATAAGCCATACAAACAAACCTAGATTAAAAGCCCTTGTGATCCAAAGTTGAGTGAGCTATCATGTGGAGATAAGAAGTGACCCAATCTATGGTGAGGAGATGTCAATGATGCCATTGCCTAAGAATCATGCCTATGCTCATGCTTAGATCCATTTGGGAGATGTAATCGCTCTTGAGCTTGAGTGGAAATGAACCCTCAACAAAAACAACGATGAGAGTATACCGGTGAGTGTTTGGGTTGGAACTTGAGCACCTTAAGTATGACTTATAACCTAATTTTATCCATAGGATGAGCTACTTTGGCACATTTGTATGATTTTCTATGACCGTTCACATGATTGGAAATATTGAAACATTCATGAGGTTTATAAATGTTTAAATTCTGTGCAAACAATAATCAAATTTTCTGTTTCATCATTGATTCAAGAGTAACTAACCTGCTCCTTGATTGCTCATTTGATAATATTTGATGTTAATGCTTTCATGGAGAAGTTTGTGGTACCTTCACGAAAACCCTCAGAGACTTCACTCCTCCTCTAGGGATCACCTAGGGGTTGAAAAGGCTTGTTGCATATGCTAAATGCACTGTGCTTCCTACAAAAGTGGCTCTTTACTTTGTTTTTTATGTTTCTTTGCTCGGGGACTAGCAAAGCTTAGGTTGTGTTAAGTAGTGAAAATACCATTTTCACCCTAAACATGAGCCTTGAAAGACCCTTGAGAAGACTAAATAAGTGCTTTAGTGTGCATTTTACCTAACCAATCAGACAGTCCAAATCAAAAGCATCCCAAAAGATCAAAAGTCGGTACTCATGTCAAGATTAAAGAAGGAGTGAAGAAACACCTCAAAGAATGGCTAAAGAGGGTCTAAAAGAGCGCATAAAGACACGAAGCAAGAAAGAGAGCCATTCAAAAGAAGAATGGGAGCCTAGAGTTCAATTCGAAGAACTTCTACTATTCAAGAAGAACTTCTACTATTCGCAAAAGAACTTTGAACTTTGCGAAAAGAAGAAAACACTCTGCGAAAAGAGAAGTCCTTTGCGAAAAGATCTCTGAAGCCAAAATGCTTTGCGAAAAAGATCTCCGAAGCCAAAATGCTTTGCGAAGAGAGCACGGAGCCAAACTACTTTGCGAAAAAGCCCTTAAACTATGCGAAATGGCATTACGGGGATTTGCGGCTTTCGTCAGAGGGTATTTCAGAAACTTTGCAGCCCCAATGCGTTTTAAAACCCAAGGACATTAGGAAGATTCGAGCACAGAACCAAAGGCATATTCCACCCCATGTGAACACCCAAAGATGAAATTACTTGGGAACTTCTAGAAGCTCAAACAGATTTTTGAATTACATCGAATTGATACCTCTGTTTCGATTGGTGAACGGATCAAGCATTTCGATTGGCGAGCAGATCCGGATCACGGTGCTCGACTCCTATTGGTTGATCAGATCTATCCAATTACGATTGGTTGATACACATCGAGTGGCTTAGGAAAACTATAAATAGACAAACCATTTGCCCAATTTGGGTATCCAGATTTTAGAGTTTTCATCTCTGTTTCCCTCATTCGGTCGATAGCTTATCTGAACCTGTAATCCTTCTTGTAGTTTACTTTTGAGAGCCATTGTGAGTGATTTGTACTTCCAAGTTCGGATTCAAGATCAGAACTGAGGGCTCTGAGAAGCTCGGTAGTAAGTCTGAGAGCTCTCTAAGAAGCCCTGCTCTGTAATTGTAATGTTGGATTTTAAAAGGTTACTGTAATTTGTGTCTTATCCATTAGACTCATGTCGAGGGTTCTGAAGCATCACCTTAGTGCATTAGACTTCTTTAGATTCACTCATCCGCATCCAACTTCCCTTAATTCATCATCCTGCGAATTAGCATTGGTAACCTAATTCAAGCGACATTTACTGATGATGTTCATGTACGAACTAAAGAATAGGCCACTAGGTAGCGATGATCTGACCATTTAAGTGGATGGATCATAGCCATAAGTCTAAACCTATTCCTTAATTCGGATTTATTTCTCTTACATCTGTCTTTGGTAGCGGATGAAGATTGAATCTGCTCTGTGGAAATACAGATTCTCCATTAAAATTCAGAGGCTAAAGTACATGAAGCTATTATTTCTGCATTTGTCTTATTTTAAACATCTCCCCAACTCGGATCTGGATCATGTAGTTAGTTCTTTTCTTTATTTGCTTATAGTTAAATGTGACACAATCCAACACTCTCTTTTATCTATTCTCTTTTTTAGATAATTATAGAGCCAGATCTGGTAGCACAGATCTGGAGGTTTATCTCTCAGTTTAGACAAACTTCTCTGTGGACGATCTTGAAATACTTACTTTTAAAACTTGCTACAATTGGCCCTGATCTTGCAGGCCAGTGTTAGCCCCAATGTGCTGATATCCCTTTCATAAGTTAACATCCATATAACCTAGCATTCTTTAATTCTTTAATTTTTGATTCATAATGCACATAATTATGGCACACTTGGAGCGACAACAAGGATCCTTCAACCTATCGAAAGCATCAAATGAAGGTTGCAGATGCTGAAGCTTTAATTGCAGGATTCAACCTATCAGAACCTTTCGATAGGATCCTGAATCCTAGCGAAAGGACCAAAGTACTCGATTTTAACCTATCAAAAGCCTCTTCAACCTATCAAAATCAATCTAAACACTTCTCAAGAAAGTTGCCATGCACACGCGGCGAGTTGGTGACCTATTGCACGCAAATCGAGGCACCTTGGTGACCGACGCAAGGCTTCTAGAAGTGCCCTGGGAAACCCTAACCGATCCACTGCTCTCCCTCAATCTAATGAACTAAAGAGCCTTCTAGAAAGGGAATAAAGGCAGGAATAATAGGATTATTCTAGAAGCTGTAATTGGTGGGAAAAACTAGATCTGAGGCTGGAGGAGAAAGCTATAAGAAGAGAGGAAGCTGTCTGAAAAGGGGGATCAATTCTAGAAACCAGAGCTTGCAGCGAAATTCTCTAATTCTTTCCTTTAGCCCAACTATGGTTGGCTAATTTCTTAAGAGCAGCAAAAGGGTGAGGTCGAATCTATAATTAAGGAGAGCCGAGAGTGTTATTGAGGGTTAGATGATGCACAGACTGCAAATCTGAGGGCATTTCATTGTATGGTCAGTTTAATTCAATGTAATATTGGTTTAATTGTTGTAATTAGATCTATAGTTCTTTTGGTTTCATTTGGTGCTCGATCGGCATTGTGTAGATGAGAATAACTCACCCACTTAACTGGTAGACCTCTTGGATGCCATTTGATCTCCCTAGATCTGATGCTCCTGTAATTTCATGTGTATGTGGCCTGGTAAGCATTTGCACTGGTTATAATGCTCTAATTGAAATATTTGATTTGAAAGAATCCCTAGGATGATCTATGACTATTAAAGTGGACAGATCATAGCCTTAAGATCAATTTAAACCTTTGGTCTAAATTGGATTCTTCTACTTTAATCCTTTGATTTGGAGGAAGTCTATAGGATGATCTATGACCATTAAAGTGGATAGATCATAGCCTTAAGATCAATTTGAGCCTTTGGTTTAGAGTAGATTCTTCTACCCTGTAGCTGTGCCTATGGCCAGATGAGGGATTGGTGTACTCTAAACTTTCTGTAACCCTAGCAGCTCAACCTAATTGCAGCAAGACCAAACTCCAAGCTGCTTCTCCCCATTTTTTATTTTTAATTCCCCCTCACTGCAAGATCTGTACTCTGGATTTAATCCTAACATCCATTTCTGCAATCTTACTTGCTTTTTGTAGTTTAATTTAGAAGTGACAACCCCTTAAACCTCTCCTCTTTCTTTTACTATTTTAGCATTACGAAGGGTGCCAGATCCACCACAGATCTGGAGATTTGCCTAATTTTTAGCCACATTTCCCTATGGACATACCCTTACTTACTTTCTTTCAAACCTTGCTACAACAAGCCCTGAATACTTGCAGGATTGTGTGTGAGCCTGCCTTGGTGTGTGCTACCTATAGACTCTTTAATTGTCTGATTTTAAACCCCTTTTTGAACACAAGCAGGATCCCAATAGCCGGTTTGACATAAATTAAAAAACCAGATCCTAACAAGTCTATGTCATAACTTAAATGCCTAAGAAAATGAAGGAACTCTTGCTCTCGGGTACCTACCCGGCCTCGAGTGAAGAAATCCTCCAGTGGGAAGTGTCTGCGATCACGACGCTCCTCACCCTGGTGCTCCTCAGCTTCGGCCTCAGGTCTCTCACCCTCGAGCCTCTCACCCTCCTCCTCAGGTACACCCTACTCAATCTCGGGTACCTTCTCCCTGATCACCACCTAGTCACCCTCCGGTACCTCCTCTCTAGCCACCTCCCCAAGATCCACCTCCCTGACGATGGCGTTGGTCCGAGCCTCGGACGTCTCACCTATCTCCCCCATCATCATCCCCTCTAACTCAGAAATAGTAAAATCGCGCCTCTCACCACTCTCACCCTCCATCTTAGAATAAAGAATTCGAAAAACTAGAAAGAACGGAAGAAACGACGCCTGAAACGGATGACCGGATCGCAAGATATCACGAAAACACGAAAACCAGAGAGCAAAGAAACAAGGAAACTAGAGAATCTAAGACCAAAATGGATAGCACGAAAAAAATGATAAATTTTGAACTATATATAGAGTGCAGCTGAATCACGCGTGTAAACCCACATGCTCAATCTAATCACACACCATACCACCCGCGCTTAATTAGGATTAAGCGCTAGGCTCTAAGTGCGTAAACGGATTGTCGCCTACTCACACTAACCCGACCACCTGGTTACACACTGCCCACCAGACGCATAATCATATCAAGCACCCGAACCAGCGCGTGCGAATGCCACCAGTCACTTCAACAGTGACCGACCACCGCCCTAATCCTGCGCCCCATGACTTGCACTGAACTCGATTAAACGACCGTAAGCCGGCGCTCAATGACTTTCCAACTCTTTAAAATGCGAGTTCCCATTCCAACGCGCGATTAGTTTATGCGCCTTGAGTGAAGCGCACAATTGCCCAGAAACATGAAAATGCGTGCCCAGAATAGTAAGTTCACAAGCCTAGATTAGGAGACTTCCGATACTGATTACCAGCCTAAACTACGCCCTTGTTAAGAGCCAATCCAAAAACACTGCTAACTTAAAAGGAATATATATATATACCCCCGAAAAAAAATGCCCCCCAACATTACTCACACATTTCAATTAAGTCCAAACTAAAAAAAAAAAAAAAATACCCCCATCGTCTATGCACTCCAACTAAGCCCAAACTAAACCAAAACAAAAAACTACTCTCAACACACCCCAAATCAAAATAAATAAACTAAATCAAACCAAACTTAAAACAAATAAGCCTCACACTCAAAACAAATCAAATAAGCTACAAAGTAAACCAAAAATTTACTACAAATGGAATTAAAAACATAATTACTTCAAAAATAAATAAAATGATTACAAAATACACCGAGGGTATACCCTCTGAATATACAGCTTAAAACAAGAAACTTAAAATCTGCACATTCAGGCAATCCCCAAATTCAAATTTATTCGGGAAACCACTTCGAGTTGGAGTGATGGCACCAACCCTAGTGTCACCTCGCATTCCCAACAATCCACTTAATAATCACAATTCTTTGGGTTCAATACCTGGGAAATAAAATAGAGAGGAAGAAAAGACAGTAATGAACAAAAATATCCTAAATCACAAGACAAAAAATATATGCCCCAAGACTTTAACCCTAAGCTTGAATCACAGAACAAAACAATAATTCAAACCTAAAACCTTTGGCTCACACTTATAAATTATACCTTTCTAAACCATAAAATGACAAGTGTCACACACCTTTAAACCCTTCCAATCTAATTAAATCTAAACCAAACACATATCCCTTTGAATGACCACAATCCATGATAGACCTAGATGAACCAATGATCACACAACACTTACCCCTCCAAGGAAACACCAATTCACCCCCAAGTCTAGATAAGCCAATAGGAATCAAACACTTAACACCCATCTAGAACTTTTGAAAAAAAGCTCACACCTTTTAACAAGTATCATGATGAATCAAACCAAAATGCCAAAACATAAATCAAATCAAACCTTGAATGAAACAAAATTCAAAGAAATACTCCAAAATGAGACCCTAACTTGTTTGGGGCCCCACTAAAAAAATGCCCCGTCAAACCCATCGGAACCAAGTAAACCCTCAAAAATAAACCCCATAAAACAAACTAATCTTAAGCTAAATTCAATCCTAAATCAAACAAATCAAATAAATCCAACCAATCCATTAATAAGTTTAAAC
This sequence comes from Chloranthus sessilifolius, assembly GCA_021018995.1. NCBI lineage: Eukaryota > Viridiplantae > Streptophyta > Magnoliopsida > Chloranthales > Chloranthaceae > Chloranthus > Chloranthus sessilifolius. The sequence continues at coordinate 74,604,951 of CM037591.1, forward strand.
AAATAAACAAACACGATAAAACAAAAAAATGCCTCTTTATTTATAACTCAAAATTTTACAAGTATCACCGGAGGCATACCTCCTGAATTTATAACCCAAAACGAAAACCAAGAATTGAATTTACAACCCAAAACGAAGACTGGGTTCAAAACTGAGACGAAGCGAGGAGCAGATTCTACTCAGAGTGTCCAATTAGAGGCTTCAGGGAGGATTGGTTGGGAAACACATCCCTCCACTTGTTACTGCTTCTCTTCCGCAATCATCACTTCCTCCGCCGTTGCCTCCTCAACGCTGCCTTTATTGCTCCCTAAAAGGGACCGATGTGAAGACTAACACCCTCATTCCCAATACCGCCCATTCTCAGAATAACGACATCTCCGAGCATCGCCTCAGGGCGAAGATCACACGAAATAATGAACATAGGAAGAAACGACATCCCAATCGAACGATTAGATCGCTCAATATCGCTAAAACACAAATTTTAGAACACAAAATATCCAGAAAAAGTAAAACTCGAGACTAAATCGAGAGATGGAAGAAAAATAAAGGCTCTATTGCTTATATAGAGTACGGACTCAATCACGCGCCAGACACGTGCGCTTAATCCAGTCACGCGCAACACATGCTGCGCATAATTCAAAACACGCCCCCTGACTCGAGCGCGCAACTGAATCATCGCCCGCGCCGCCCACGCGACGCTCCGATCACGCGCCTATTTTAAAAGGCATAACCGTATTGAACGAAGCATCCAGACGCGCAAATCACGCATAGACGACACACCGCGCAACCTTATTAAATGACTCCCACGAGCCGCACAATACGAACCAATGCTTGCACAGTGACCTGCTGATGCCTCAATTACACGCCATAATTAGAGCGCATGATCTAATCGCACGCACACCGACATACGCATAAACAACCCTTCGAACCTATGATCGCACGCCTAGAAACAGGCGCGCAATTATATTGAGCGACCTAAACTAGACGCACAATGCCTGACTTTGGATAAAATCTATACCTTCACATCTTTCTACCTCACTTTGATAAAAACTCTCCTATCCCATCGTGTAGCCTCACAGGCTGTTCAGAGAGAGAAGGAGAGAGGGGTAGCCCTGTCACGCACACCCCACCACAATAAGATGCACACACATGATACCACCTCAATATCCAGTCCCATCGCAATAAATTAGCCATGCCCTCATGTCCTATCGCGAAAAGCCAAAGAAAATCTCTCAAAAATGTAGGGACACTGCCAAAAAAATAAGCCAATCACGACACAACCACAACGTAATTTTTTTTCATAACCCAAAATTTGCCAAAGAAAGAAGCGAGACATACCTATCACACAAATATCCTACCAGCATTCCATCGCAAACATTGTTACCCGAGACATCCGGACACAACCCCACCACACATCCATGAATATGTCCCCTCGCGATGCAACTACGACTCGTTCTCACCACGACATGCCCCATCGCGACATAACAACCTCGACATCGACCACACCTCCTCGAAACCCTCATCATGAAAACATCGCAGGGAGTCAAACATTCTAAAAGCCCCATCACTAACTATGCTTAGCCAACATCCCATCGCAAAAGAAGAGGGACTCCTCCAACATCCCATCGCAAACATCACTACTCAAAAAGCTCAGACAACACTTGTCGCACCATATGATGAAAGGGAAGAAAGCTCAACTTTGCCCCATCGCTAAAGTGAAGAGCTCTCTCCCGAATTGCTCGCTATGTAACAGTCACCAGACACCACTAACACAGTGAAAATGCATGAAGATTTAGGACTCCTCCCATGTCCCATCGCATCCGACCAATGCCAAATTCCAGCACGAACATCCTATCAGAATCCCCATGTCCCACTAGGATTCACTCAGCACACAGCTAAACAAAGGAAGAATCCCTAACTCCCATCGCGACATCACTTCCCCAAGACATTCCATCATGCTGGCAACAGCAAAGCTCTGCCACAGTGGACCTAAAGAAAAGAGAAGAAATCTCTAAAGTCCCATCGCGACACTACGACACCACCAGACCGTATAAGCTACGCACAATTCAGGTAAGTATCACCCTCAGGTAAGTACTACCCACTTTTTAATTACTCGATATTGCTTATAAATATAATTATCTATGATTAAGTCCAAAATGTTTTCAAAACCCGTCTCTCTCGACTCGCGAATCACTGTAGTCCTCCTATAAGAGACAATCATCAGTATTCGTCGAGAAGGTTAGATGGAATATCCGGCATGCCAAGTGTCATTTGACAACCACAATAATGGTCGGGTCCACAAATCCCGTACTAGTGGATCTGCTCAGCGACGTCTCAAAAGCCACATTTTTCGTCATTTCACCACCGAATTGATCTTAAGTTAAATTCCCTAAAATTTCAAATTTTCAAAACCTCTTACTCCCGAACAAAAATCTTTTACTTCAAAAAAAAAAAAAGAAGAAAAAAAAAAAAACTCTTACCACTTATTCCAAAACCAAAAATCTTTTACTTCCGAAAAAACAAAAGAAAGAAACCAAAATAATAATAAACGAAGAGACTCACCTACCAAATTTTACATCAATTACCAGCCTAAACCGGCCATTCCCCTGAGAAACTGAACAATGAGTATATTTAATTTAAAAACTTACAAACACCTATTAGAAAAAGAATGCCTAACGAGCATTAGTGTGAGCAATGACGCCCCAGGCCTGACATGACTTGTGAAAGCCTTCGACATTATATTATATTATATTATTATTGGTCCCTGGGCCTACTTATAGACATTTGTATGACGCCCCTGTACCTCGACTGCATCATACCCCTCTGTTTGATTGCCCCTTGCAGCAGGTCGTGACATGCGACGGGATGCCCCTTGCACCCACAGATTAGGATATGGCGATTCTCCTTTTTGTTTGATTGTCACTCGTAGCAGGTCGCGCCATGTGATGGGATGCTCCTTGCACCCATGGAATAGGATACGATGACTTCCCCCGTCGACTGTCTATGACAGCGGGTCATGATACACGACGGGATCACCCCTGGGCATCCATGGCATGGAACACGCCTTTCGACAGCTACCATTGGGCCCCCAAATACTCTATTTTAGCTTGCACTGATAAATAAGAAAGCCAAGTATATTATGTCATTATCCCCAGTTCACATTTGTGATTTCCTAAGAGAAACAAGAAGACACCTCGAATGAGGGGTGTCTACTTCTTCAACGCGTTCTTACTCTATAAGAGCGCGCCGAAGAGGGGCATCTGTAGACACTCCCATTTTGCCCTCTTGGAATGTATAAATTTATTCAGTCAACCTTTGACCTCCCAACACTAATTGGGACCATATACTGAAACAATAGTATATGGCTGGACACAAGCTGAAACAATAGCTCTGTGGCTCAGGCCTCATAACCCTAACGCGGGGACCATACACTGAAACAATAGTACATGGCTGGACACAGGCTAACACAATAGCTCTGTGGCTCAAATCCCGACGTATGGAGACTATATACTGAAACAATAGTATATAGTCAGAATACAGACTGAAACTATAGTTTTATATTTCAAACCCTTTACCTTAATATGTGAGATCATATGTTGAAACAATAGTATATGGTTGAACACAGGCTAAAACAATAGCTCTGTGACTCAGTCCCATAACCCTGATGCGGGGACCATGTAGTGAAACAATAGTACATGGCTGAACACAAGTTGAAATAATAGCTCAGTGGCTCAGATCCCAGCGTAGGGAGACTATATACTGAAACAATAGTATATAATCGAAATGTAGATTGAAACAATAGTCTGGCATTTCAGACCTGACCCAAACCCAGACAGCCCCAAATTACGCGTCTAAAACCACGCGCGTAATTCGATTGCATGCCAAACCACACATGTGCAATCAGTCCCCTTCTAGGCTAGACTTCCTTTCCCTAGATCATCTCGAGATTCGATCACGTGCCTCACATGGCATGCGCGATCAGATTGAGCACCTGACCATCGGCGCGCAATTGGCCTACGCCAGACCTAGTCTTACAGTCCTTATTCCCCAAGCTTCCTCGATTAAATGCTTAGAAAGAAGCGCTTAATCTGATTATGCACCCTACACCACGCGTGCAATTAGTCCTAACATTGTTAGAACTAGGAAACTCGCTGAGCAAGTTAGCCGGTCACTCACTAAGTCGGTGACCGACTCAAAGCGATTAAGCACCGGGATATTGGCGCGTAATTCGATTAAATGCTTGAAATAGGGCATTTAATTGGAGAAAAATCTATAAAAGATTTTTTTAATTCGACCCACAAAAGGAGAACACAACACGAACGAGAGAGAATGGACTTTTTTTGGGATTTTGAAACCAGAGAGCTCTGAGAACGAACATATAGAGGAACATAGCCATGATATCGGGATTCAAGCTTCGAATCTTCGAGATTTCTCTCTACAGCCCCGGTCCTAGGTAAAAACCTTAGTTTTAGAATTAGGGTTTCTCTTAGTTTTAAGTTTTAGACCATATCGGATTTTCAGTTTTAGACCATAGCACCCTTTTTTTTTAAGACCGTAATCTCTTATATCTAGTTCTAGTTCTTAAGTTCTAGCACTAGTCCTTAATCTGATAGTCTAATTTACCGACCCTAGGCTTTAATTCTGTTCTAAAATCTTAATTTTTAGCCCTATCATTAATCTCCGATTCTAGTTCTTAGGTTCTAGAACCAGTCCTTAATCATACAGTCTGATTTTCTTATTTCGGACCTAAATTCAGTCCTAGAATTTTAAATTTTAGTTTTAATTTCTTAGTTTAATATTTTTTTAAAATCCCAAATATTAATTTAGTTTCTATAATTCTAGTTTCTTAATTTAATCTATAATTCTAATCCCGAAATTGACTTCAAAAAGCTAAAAATATAATATTATAATCCAAAATCCAATTTATCTTTAATCTCAGCCACCCAATTTGCCCAAGGGAGCTTACGGAGGGTACTCGGGAACAAGGCCAATCCTCCTTAGCATAGCGGGTCCAAAACCATTGTTTATAGCATTATTTTGTTGCTTTAATTAGGATTAGAAAATCAGTTCCACAACCTTTTCTTAGATTTTTAGTATGATTAATATACATGCTTTATTTTAATTTAGATCCTTAGAATAATTGCCTTGATTAAAACTCTAATAAAATTAGTTCCTTTATTTCAATTAGATATTTCTAGCATAGTTAATTCCTTGCTTTATTAGATTTCAGTATAGTTAATCCTTTTTTATCTTAGAATTTTAGTATAATTAACTCATTGTTTTGATTACAATTCTAGTCCAATTAGTTCCTTTATTTTAGTTAGATTTTAGTATAGTTACTTCACTGCTTTAATCAGAATTTTAATAAAATTAGTTTATTTGCTTTAATTAGATTTTAATAAAATTAATTCATTGCTTAAATTCGAGTTCTAGTAAAATTAGTTCTCCATTTCAATTAGAATTGCAGTAGGTCTAGTATACTTGCTTTACTAAAAATTTTAGTATAATCAACATACTTGATTGAATCAGAGTTTCATTAAAATTAATACATCTGCATTCCTAGTATAATTAGGGGACTGATATCAATTGGACTTTTAGTAATATTAGGACACTAAATTAATTAGAATCCTAATAAGATTAGGAAATTGAAATTAATTAGACACTTGATAGAATTAGAATACTAAATCAACTTACTACAATAAACCCACACAACTAAACTCACAATAGAATTGGAAAATCTAAACTGATTAGAACTACAACAATAACGGGAAAGAAAAGGAAAATTAAACTATCTAAATTATAAGAAGAGTCATAGCTGCTGACGTTCGCAGGCGGACGATTTAGTAAAGAAGTAACCCACACCCACTCTAAAGCGTGATTATTGACGTGTTGCAACGTCGTTAAATATCTGCAGCTGACGATCGCAACAAACTAGGAATCTTCCTAGAAAACCCTTTTTTTTAATCTTCACCTCCACCATTTCAAACGCCGCATCGAAAGGAACCCAGAAAAAGCACGCACCAACACACATCCCTCCACTTGTTACTCCTTCTCTTTTGCCATCTTCACCTCCTCCGCCGCCGCTTCCTCAATGCTGCCTTCACTGCCCCTTAAAAGGGATCGATGTGAAGACTAACGCCCTCATTCCCAATACCACCCATTCTCAGAATAATTACGTCCCCGAGCATCACCTCAGGACAAATATCACACAAAATCACAAACATAAGAAAAAACGACATCCCAATCGGACGGTTAGATCATCCGATATCGCTAAAACATGAATTTTAGAACACAAGAGATCCAGAAAAAGTAAAAATCGAGACTAAACCAGAGAATGAGAAACGAATGAAGGCTCCCTTGCTTATATAGAGTACAGACTTAATTACACGCCCGAACACGTGCACTTAACTTAGTCACGTGCAATGCACGATGCGTTCAATTCAAAACACGTGCTCTGACCCTAGCGCGCAACTGAACCATCGCCCGCGCCAATGGTGCGACGCTTTGATCATGCATAAACTACAGACCGTGCAACCCTATTAAGCGACTCCCACGAGCCGTGCAATATGAAAGGCCACCCACACAGTGACCTGGTGACTCTTTAATCACATGCAAGGATTAAAGCGCATAACTCAATCACACACACACTCAGACACGCATAAACAGCCCTTCGAACCTGTGATTGCAAGCTCGAAAATAGGCGTGCAATCATAATGAGCAGCACGTACCAAGCGCACAATACCCAAATTAATCCATCCTCACATATTTCTACCTCACCTTGATCAAAACTCTCCTGTCGCATTGCGTAGCCTCACAGGCTATTCAGAGAGAAAGAAGGAGAAAGGGCCAATCCCATCACGCAATCCCACCACGATAACATGTACGCACATGATACCACCTCAATATCCAAACTCATTGACCTAAATCAGCCATGCCCTCATGTCCCATTGCAAAAAGCCAAAAGCAAATCCCTCGAAAACATGGCGCACCGCAAAAAAAAATGAAGCCAATCACGATGCAACCACAACATGATCTCACATAACTCAAGATCTGCCAAAGAAAGAAACAAGACATATCTATCGTGCAAATATCCTATCAGTGTCCCATCGCTAACTATGCTTAGCCAATGTCCCATCGCAAACATCACTACCCGAAAAGCTCAAACAACACCTACCATGCCATATGAAAAAGGGAGAAAGCTCGATCGTGTCCCATCGCTAAACCAAAGAGCCCTCCTCCCGAATTGCTCGCTATGTAACAGCCACCAGGACTCATTCAACACGTAGCCAGAGAAAGGAAGAATCCCTAAGTCACATTGTGACATCACTTTCCCAAGATATCATGTCCCACCAGGACTGCCAAGCTTTGCCACAACGGACAAGAAGAAAAGAGAAGAAATATCCGAAGTCCCCTCATGACACTACGACACCACTAGACCGTACACGCTGTACTCCATCTGGGTAAGCATCACCCCCAGGTAAGTACTACCCACTTTTCAATTACTTGATATTAATTATAAATATAGTTAGCTATGATTAAGTCAAATATTTTCAAAACCCATCTCTCTTGACTCGTGAATCACCATAGCCCTCCTATAAGAGATAATCATCAGTATTCACCGAGAAGGTTAGACGGAGTATCCGATATGCCAAGTGCCATCTTGACAACCACATCAACGGTCGGGTCTACAAATCCCGTACCGATAGAGTTGCTCAGTGATGTCTCAAAAGCCACATTTTCCGTCATTTTACCACCGAATTGATCTTAAGTTAAATTCCCAAAACTTTCAAAAAAAAAAATCTTACTTCTCAAACAAAAAATCTTTTACTCCAAAACCAAAAACCTCTTACCTCCACAAAAAAAAACAACCAAACCAACAAAAAAAAAACAAAAAATAATAATAAACAAGGAGACTCAATTACCAAAATTCACTTCAATTACCAGCCCGAATCGGCCATTCTCCTGGGAAGCCAAACCATGAGTAAATTTAATCTAAAAACTTATAAATGCCTATTGGAAAAGGAACGCCTGATATGCATTGGTGTGAGCAATGACGCACCCGATCTGACATGACTTACGAAAGCCTTCAACATTATTTTGCATTGTATTATTATTGGTCCCTAGACCTATTTATGGACATTTGTATGACGCCCCCTAGTCCCTCGACTGTGTCATACCCCTCTGTTTGACTGCTCCTTGCAGCAGGTCGCGACATGCAGCGGGATGCCCCTTGCACCCCACAAATTAGGATATGGTGATTCTCCTTTTCATTTGATTGTCACTCATAGCAGGTCACACCATGCAATGGGATGCCCTTGCACCCACGGAATAGGATACACAGACTTTCCCGTCGACTGTCTATGACAACGGGTCGTGATACGCGACGGGATCGCCCCTGGGCATCAACAGCATGGAACACGCCTTTCGACAACTACCATTGAGCCTCCGAATGCTCTATTTTAGCTTGCGCTGATAGATAAGAAAGCCAAGCATGTCATGTCAGCATCCCCAGTTCGTATTTATGATTTCCCAAGAGAAACGAGAAGACACCTCGAATGAGGGGTATCTACTTCTTTGACGCATTCTTACTTCGCAAGAGCGCGCCGAAGAGGGGCATCTGTAGACACCCCCATTTTGCCCTCTCGAAATGTACAAATTCGTTTGGTCAACCTTTGACCTCATAATCCTAATTGGGACCATATGCTGAAATAATAGTATATGGCAAGACACAGGCTGAAATAATAGCTCTGTGGCTCAGGCCCCATAACCCTAATGTGGGGACCATGCACGGAAATAATAGCACATGACTGAACATAGGTTGAAATAATAACTCTGTGGCTCATATCCCAACGTAGGGAGATTATATACTGAAATAATAGTATGTAGTCAGAATGCAGACTGAAATAATAGTCTTGTATTTCAGACCCCTTTTGCCCTAATGTGGGACCATATACTGAAATAATAGTATATGGCTGGACACAGGCTAAAATAATAGCTCTGTGACTCAGGCCCCATGACCCTAACGTGGGGACCGTGGACTGAAACAATAGTACATGACTGAACACAAGCTGAAATAATAGATCTGTGGTGCAGATCCCAATGAAGGGAGACTGTATGCTGAAATAATAGTATATAGTTCGAATGCAGGCTGAAAAAATAGTCTTGCATTTCATACCCGACCCAGACCCGGATAGCCTTGAATTATGCGCCTACAACCATGCGCACAATTCAATTGCACGCAAAACCACACACGTGCAATCAGTCCCCTCTCAGACCAGAGTTCCTTTACCAGACCGCCTCGAGACTCAATTATGCGTGCCACATGGCACGCGCGATCGGATTGGGCGCCCCAATACCGGTGCACAATTGGCCTATGCCCGACCTAGTCTTACAGTCCTTGACCCCCAAGCTTCCTCGATTAAACGCTTCGAAAGAAGAGCTTAATCAGATTGCGCACCCCACAATTGGCACGCAATTAGTCATAACGTTGTTAGAACTAGGAAACTTGCTGAGCAAGTCAGCCGGTTGCTCATTGAGTCGGTGACCGACCCAAAGCGATTAAGCACTAGGAGATCGGCACGCAATCCAGTTAAACGCCTGGAACAGGGCATTTAATTGGAGAAAAATCTATAAAAGATTTTTTTCTAATTCGCCCCAAGGGGGCTGGCAATTTTGAGAGAACAGATTTTTTTAGGATTTCGAAATGAGAGAACTCCGAGAACGAACCCATAGAGGAACATAGTCATGATTTCGAGATTCAAGCTTTGAATCTTCGAGATTTCTCTCGCAGTCCCAACCCTAGGTAAAAATCCAACCTTTAGCCTCTCGACCCCTTAGTTTAATTTTAGTTCTTAGACCTAGGACTTCTCTTAGTTTTCATTATTAATATTGAATTTTTAGTTTTAGACCGTAGCACCCCTTTTTTTTAGACCGTAATTTTTAATATCTAGTTCTAGTTCTCCATTTTTAGAACCGGTCCTTAATTTGACGGTCTAATTCACCGACCCTAGACTCAACTTTATTCTAAAATCTTAATCTCTGGTTCTAGTTCTTAGGTTTTAGAACCAGTCCTCAATTATACGGCCTGATTTTCTGATTTCGGACTCGAATTCAATCCTAGAATTTTAAATTTTAGTTTTAATTTCATAATTCAATACTTCTAAAAACCCAAATATTAGTTTAGTTTTTTAAAACTCTAGTTTCTTAATTTAATTCACAATTATAATCCCTAAATCGACTTTTAAAATCCAAAAATACCAATATTATAATCCAAAGTTTAATTTATCTTTAATCTCAGCCACCCAATTTGCCCAAGGGAGCTTACGGAGGATACTCGGGAACGAGGCCAATCCTCCTTAGCATAGCGGGCCCAAAACCCCTTTTTTTTAGGATTATTTTGTTGCTTTAATTAGAATTAGAAAATTAATTCCATAATTTTCTTAGATTTTTAGTATAAGCAATTTACATGCTTTATTTTGATTAGATCCTTAAAATAATTGCTCTGATTCTAATTAAAAAAAAATTAGTTCCTTTATTTTAATTAGATTTTTAGTATAGTTAGTTTATTTGTTTTAATTAGATTTTAATAAAATTAATTCATTGCTTTAATTAGAGTTCTAGTAAAATTAGTTCTCTATTTCAATTAGAATTGCAGTAGGACTAGTATACTTGCTTTATTAAAAATTTCAGTATAATCAGCATACTTGATTTAATTAGAGTTTCATTAGCATTAATATATCTGCATTCCTAGTACAATTAGGAGACTGATATCAATTGGACTTTTAGTAGTAGTAGGACACTAAATTAATTAGAATTCTAATAAGATTAGGAAACTAAAATTAATTAGACTCCTGATAGAATTATAATATTAGACTAGATCACTATAATAAACCCACACAACTAAACTAACAATAGAATCCGGAAACTCAAACTGATCAGAATTACAGCAATAACAGGGAAAGAAAAGGAAAACTAAGCTAGCTAAACTATAAGGAAGAGCCATAGCTGCTGATGTTCATAGGCGGACGATTCAGTAAAGAAGTAACCCACACCCGCTCTAAAGCATGATCATTGACATGTTGCAGCGCCATTAAATATCTGCAGCTGGCAATCGCAACAACTAGGAATCTTCCTAGAAAACCCCCCTTTTTTTATTTTACTTCCACTATTCCAAACGCCGCATCACTAGAGTCCACTTGGACATAATTGGGCCACTGATTCAATGGAGACCAAGAGGAATCCAGAAAAAGTGCGCACCAACACCAACAGCACAATGAAGAAATCTCGATACTGGTGCACGACCCTCTCCCCCAGATAGTAGACTCAGACCCAAGCACTATAGAAAAAGACAATACAGCGGTCTACGGATAGTCGTGACCACCCTACAACAGTGCTTTCTAGAAAAGGGGAGCCGACGTACTGGTCAAATACAATCTATAAAAAGAAAAAAAGAAAGAAGAGAAAGCCCGTCGGTCAGTCAATGCAAGCATAAACTCAAAAGTCTAACTAATAAAGAAAAGAGAGATTCAAACCTGCTCAGGGATCATCAAGTCGAACTGAGTCCTTAGGCCTAGTTCCAAGTGCTTCATCCCTGACTCTCGGCAACAGTTAGTTGTTGGTGCGTGCTTTATCTGGGTTCCTTTCGGTCCCTAGAATCAATGGCCCAATTCGGTCCAAGTGGACTCTGGCGAAGGCGATGATGGAGTAATAAATTCAAAAATATTAAATGCTAAAATTAAAAAGGTGAATTCTAAATGAAGAATACTTGAGAAGATGCGATCACCAGTTGTAGATATTTATCGACGCTGCAACACGTCACTGATCACACTTTAAGGGGAAGCGGGGGCTTGTAGGTTGAACTCCTTTATTGAATCGTTCACCGGTGAACGTCAGCAGTTGTGGGTTGCCTTTAGTCTAACTAGTTTGGTTTTCCTATTCCTACTAGGATTCTGATTTAACTTGGTCTCCTAATCCTACCGGGAGTCTAATTGATTTCAATATCTTAATCCTATTAAATATCTAATTAATTAAGTCTCCTAATCCTACTAGAAGTCTGATTACTTTAAATATCCTAATTTTAATTAGAAATCGAATTAAAAAAAAGGGTTTGGGGCCTGCTATGCTAAGAAGGATTGGCCCCGTTCTCGGGTACCCTCCGTAAGCTCCCTTGGGCAAATCGGGTGGTTGAGATTGAAGGAAATTAAATTTTGGATTATAAAATAGTATTTTTGGATTTTTAGAGTTGTTTTCGGGATTATAAGGATGAATTAAAGTATGAAACTAGAAGTTTAGAAAATGAAATTAATATTTGGGGTTTTAGAAGTATTAAACTAAGGAATTAAAACTAGAATTTAAAATTTTAAGGACTGAATTCGGGTCTGAAATCAAAAAATCAGGCTGTATGATTAAGGACTGATTCTAAAAACTAAAAACTAGAACCATAGATTAATGATAGGACTAGAAGCTAAGATTTTAGAACAGAATTGAAGTCTATAGTCGGTGAATTAGGCCGTCAGATTAAGGATTGGTTTTAAATTCGAAGAACTAGAACTCAGTATTAAAATTATGGTTTAAAAAAAATGGGTTTACGGTCTAAAACTAAAAATTCAATATTAATAATTGAAACTAAGAGAAAATCCTAAATCTAAAACTAAGATTTTTACCTAAGACCGGGGCTGCGGAGAGGAATCTAAAAAATTCAAAGCTTGAATCTTGAAATCATGACTAGGTTCCTCTATGTGTTCATTCTCGGAGTTCTCTGGTTTCGGAATCCCAAAAAATCCGTTCTCTCTCGTGTTGTGTGCCCTGCCTCTGGGGTGATTAGAAAAAAATCTTTTGTAGGTTTTTCTATAATTAAACACACTATTTTGGGCATTTAACTGGATTGTACACCAGCATCCCGATGCTTAATCGCTTTAGGTCGGTCACCGACTTAATGAACGACCGGCTGCCTTGCTCAGCGAGTTTCCTAGTTCTAAAAATATTAGAACTAATTGCGTGCTTAATGTGGAATGCGCAATCCGATTAAGCATCTCTTTAGAAGTGATTGATCTAGGAAGCTTGGGGTCAAGGACGGTAAGACTTGGTTGGGCGTAGGACAATTATGCGTCGGTGGTCGGGCGCTCAATCCGATCGCGCGTGCCATGTGGCGCGCGTAATCAAGTCTCGAGGCGGTCTAGGAAATGAAGTCTGGTCTGAAAGGAGGACTAATTGCACATTTATGGATTTGCGTGCAATCGAATTACATGCATGGTTTTAGGTGCATAATTCGGGATTGTTTGGGTCCATGTCGGGTCTGAAATGCTAGACTATTGTTTCAGCCTGCATTTCGACTATATACTATTATTTCAATATATAGTCTTCCTACGTTGGGATCTAGCCACAGAGCTATTATTTCAATATATGTACTATTGTTTCAGTGCATGGTCTCCACGTTAAGGTCATGGGGCCTGAGCCACAGAGCTATTATTTTAGCCTGTGTTTAGCCATATACTATTGCTTTAGTATATGGTCCCCATATTAGGGTTAAAAGGGTCTAAAATACAAGACTATTATTTCAGTCTGTATTTTGACTATATACTATTGTTTCAGTATATAGTCTCCCTATGTTGGGATCTGAGTTACAAAGCTATTGTTTCAGTTTGATTTTAGCCATATACTATTGTTTCAGTGCATGGTCCCTATGTTAGGGTCATGGGGCCTAAGCCACAGAGCTATTATTTCAGCCTGTGTCCAGCCATATACTATTGTTTTAGTATATGGTTCCACTTTAGGGTTGAGAGGTAAAAGGAGGTTGACCAAATAGATTTGTATATTTCGAGAGGGTAAAATGGGGGTGTCTACAGATGCCCCTCTTTGGTGCGCTCTTGCGAAGTAAGAACACGTCAAAGAAGTAGATACCCCTCATTCGAGGTGTCTTCTCGTTTCTCTTGGGAAATCACAAATGTGAACTGGGGATGCTGATATGACATGCTTGGCTTTCTTATCTATTAGCGCAAGCTAAAATGGAGCATTCGGGGGCCTAGTGGTAGCTGTCGAAAGGCATGTTCCATGCCATGGATGCTCAGGGGTGATCCCGTCGCGTATTGCGACCCACTATCATAGACAGTCGATGGGGAAAGTCGGTGTATCCTATTCTACAGGTGGAAGGGCCATCCCGTCGTGTGTCACGACCTGCTGCGAGTGACAGTCAAACATAAAAGAGAATCACCATATCCTAATCTGTGGGTGCAAGGGGCATCCCACTGCATGTCGCGACCTACTGCAATGGGCAGTCAAACAGACGGGTATGACATAGTCGAGGTACCGAGGGGCGTCATACAAATGTCCATAAGGTCCAGGGACTAAAAAAAAATGCAATATAATGTTGAAGGCTTTGCAGGTCATGTCAGACCGGGCGCGTCATTGCTCGCACCAATGCGCGTCAGACATTTCTTTTCCAATAGGCGTTTGTAAGTTCTAAGATTAAATATACTCATTGTTCAATTTCCCAGGGGAATGGCCGGTTTGGGTTGGTAATTGAAGTGAAATTTTAGTGAATTTTGGTAAGAGGTCTCTTTGTTTATTATTATTTTTTTATTGGTTTCTTCTTTTGGTAGTTTGATTATTTAGTTTTTCTTTTTTTTTGGAAGTAAAAGATTTCTTTTTCTTTTGGAAGAAAGCAAGGGGTTTTGAAAATTTGAGATTTTTAATTTAAGATCAATTTAGTGGTAAAACGGTAAAAAACGTGGCTTCCGAGATGTCGCTGAGCAGATCCACCGGTACGGGATTTGTGGACCCGACCATTTGTGTGGTTGTCAAGATGACACTTTGCATGTCGGATACTCCATCTAACCTTCTCGGCGAATACTGATAATTGTATCTTATATGGGAGGACTACAGTGATTCGCGAGTCGAGAGAGATGGGTTTTGGAAAATATTTTGACTTAATCATAGCTAACTATATTTTAAAGCAATATTGAGTAAAAGGGGAGGGTGGTACTTACTTAGAGGTGATACTTACTTAAATTATGCATAGCTTGTGTAGTCTGTGATGGGACTGATGGGTTGTCGAGGTGATGCTGTGATGGGACCTTGGAGATTTCTTCTCTCTTCTTCATGTCCGCTGTGGCAGAGCTTGGTGGTTACCAATGTGATAAAACATCTTGGGGGAAGTGATGTCTCGATGGGACTTGGAAAATTTTTCTTTCTTTGGCTGTGTGTTGGATGAGTCCTGGTGACTGTTACATAGCGAGCAATTCAGGAGAGAGCTCTTTGCTTTAGCGATGGAACACGATCGAGCTTTCTCCCTTTTTATCATATGGCGTGGTAGGTGTTGTCTAAGCTTTTTCAGGTAGTGATGTTTGCGATAAGATATTGGCTGAGCATAGTTAGCTATGGGATGCTGGTAGGATATTTACGCAATAAGTGTGTCTCGTTTCTTTCTTTGACAGATCTTGGGTTACGAAAAAAAATCACGTTGTGATTGGCTTAGTTTTTTCTTAGGCGGTGTGCCCGCATTTTTAGGAGATTTGCTTTTGGCTTTTCGCAATGGGACATGAGGGCATGACTAATTTATTGAGATGGGATGGGATATTGTGGTGGTATCATGTGTGTGAATGTTATCGTGGTGGGATGTGCATGAGCGGCTGCCCCTCTCTCCTTCTTCCTCTCTGAACAGCCTGTGAGGCTACGCAATGGGATAGGAGAGTTTTGATCAAGGTAAGGTAGAAAGATGTGAAGGTATAGATTTTATCCAAACTCAGGCATTCCGCACATGGTTTAGGTAGCTCAATATGATTACGCGCCTATTTCCGGGCGTGCGATCACAAGTTCGGAGGGCTGTTTACGCATGTCTGAGTATGCGCGTGAATGTATTATGCGCTATAATCATAGCTCGTGATTGAGGCATCACCAGGTCACTGTGCGGTCGACATTTCATATTGTGCGGTGTGTGTGAGTCATTTAATAGGGTTGCGCGGTCTATATTTTACATGTGATCGGAGTGTCATGCCGTCGGCGCGGGTGATGGTCTTGTGCGCGTTCTGGTCAGAGTGCGTGTTTTGGATTGGGCGCAGTATGCGTTGCGCGTGACCGAGTTAAGCGCACTTGTCTGAGTTAAATCCGTACTCTATATAAGCGGGGGAGCCTTCATTTATTTCTCATTCCATAGTTTAGTCTCGAGTTTTACTTTTTCTGGATCTCTTATATTCTAAAAATCATGTTTTAGTGATATCAGATGATCTAACCGTTCGATTAAGATATCGTTTCTTCCTTTTTGTTTTGTATCTTGTGATCTTCACCCTAAGGTGATGCACAGGGACGACATTTTTCTGGGAATGGGCGTTATTGGGAAAGATGAGGCTAGTCTTCACATAGATACCTTTTAGGGAGCAGTGAAGGCAACGTTGAGGAGGCGGCGACGGAGGAGGTGAAGATGGCAGAAGAGAAAGGTGTTACAAATGGAGGGATGTGTTTCCCAACCAATCCTGCCAAAACCCTTCGATTAGACGCTCTGAGCGGAATCTGCTCCTCGCTCTGTCTCAGTTTTAAACCCAGTCTTCGTTTTGGGTTGTAGGTTAAAGTTTTAGGTTTTCATTTTGGGTTGTATATTTAGGAGGTATGCCTCCGGTGGTATTATGTAAAAAAGTTTATTAAATGAAAGGTTATTTTATTTATTATGTTTGCTTTATTCCTTTAATTTTGTGTGGTTAACTTTTACTGTCATGATGAGAGAATGAGTCTTGTGTTTAGGATTAAGGTTTGTTTATTTTGTTCTTATGTTTAGATTTAGGATGACACTTGTTAGATGGGTGTAAATTTGGATTTAATTTTTTTAAATGTTTTAGATGAGTGTTAGATGTTTTAATCCTATTGGTTCATCTATTTTTGAGTGGATTGGAGTGTCTTAGGGGGTTAAGTGTTGTATGATCACTGGCTCATCTATGTTTGTAATAGATTTAATTAGATGGAGGATATTTGTGAGGGTGACACTTATTGTTTTGTGATTTAGGAGGTGTATGTTATCAATAGAGGATAAGGGGCTTGTTTTTGTTTTGAATTTTGTTTCTAAACTTAGGATTTAAAAGTTTGGGGCATTTTTAGTTTCTAATGTCTTTTCTTCCTTTTTACCTTTTTATTTTGCATCCACGGTATTAAATCCTAAGAGGTTTGTAACTATATTATTTTTTTCTTTATTGTTGAGAATGAGCGATATTTTTCTCTTATTGTGTTTGTTTCATTTATGTTTGTCATTGTATGTTACGTTAGAGGGGGAATGAGTAGTATTAGAGTATGATGTTTATTTTTTGAGTGTAGCTCTGTTGTTCTGTTTCAGGTGTTCATTTTGGGGTCCCATGGCGGAAAAGTAAGAGTTAAATTTTTTTTAAAATGCCCTAGTTTGTGGTATTCAAGGTGTGGAGGCAAGAACTAAATTGAAAAAATTAAAAAAATGCCCTAGTTTGGGGTATCAGTCTTGTGACCTGAGTATCGCTACCAAGGTGCGAGCACTCTTTAAAAAATAAATTCCCCAGTGTCAAGTGACAGTGGGACTTTTATCTGCCTCACAGATGTCCTGGAGTGTATTGGTAATGATCTCATGTCGGGAAGTAGTTCAATTATTTCAGCCACATGCCGGGCTTAGTTTTGTAAGTGATGAACGATCATCATGTATCGTAGCTTTCAACAAGATTGAGGTGTATGGTAGACAATGAGTGATTGCATCACTTTTCATTTGAGAGTTTTCGGTTTTATTTCGAAGAAATTTTGAAAATCAACTGACTCATTGTCTGAAAAGAAAATAAAGCGTGAAGAGGAGGTAAGGTTTATTGATCTGAGGGTAGCTTCTTATTCAACTAAATTTTGAAATAGTAGTCAACTACTTTCTTCTCGGGTGGATAATGCGGTCCCATAATTGAGCTCTTCATTATGATCTAGCACCATCAAAGTCTCAAATTCTATGGTTAGCAGGAGTTTTGTCCTCCTCCTGCCACCATATGACGACATCTAGTAGTGTAAAGATGTTAGGGATGCCCTCACGGTTTGCTTATACTTTCCTAATAAGATTACCAGGAATGCCCTCACAATTTGCTTATACTTCCCTGAATTCATTGACTGTTCATTCGTCATATTGCTCTCGCTCGGTTGTGCTTCTTTTCGGTATATTTTTTGTCTCTCTTTTTTTTGAAGCATCTATATATAATTTTTTTAAAACATCCTGCTGACACAAGAATTATGAGATTTGATGGAACCTTATATTTTTATTTTTTTTGCTCTAACATTGACTCCAATGGTTAAAGAGGGTGCATGAGAATCCAAAGTTTTCTATACTTCAGAAAGAGAGTTTCATGATCCACTCGTCTTTTCGATCAATTCACCCGAGTAGGAGGGTGGTCAATGAGTCAAAGGATACCCTAAATGGTTTCAAAAATAATGACCCGGCGAATGCCTTGTGATGACTGTGAGGATGATAGGTATATAAGTGCATTTGTTTAAGCTACAAGACATGATGGTCATTGAGTTATGATTCTAAGGGTTAGAAAGCCCTTCCCCTATTATTATTTCTTGAGCATGTTGCCGAGATAATATAAGGACTTCCCTTGTGGGTTTTGATTTCCTCCAGGTGAGGCAGTTGTATAGGCACTTTTCTTAGCAATAGTTCCTCTATTTCGAGTTCTCGGTCGAGTATGAGTCTGAAGGGTTTGGGGCATAGAAGAGTATTTTTATTTTCGAGTATTTACATTTTTGGTATTTATACTTTTAGTTTTTTTTTGTACTTTTCTATATTTTTGTTTTTTTTTGTATTATTTTTTTGTTATTACTATTGTGTTACGGTACAACATCAGTTCCTTAGGCAGGGGATTGACTTAGGAAGTCCGCTTGGTGGGACATGTTGGATGGTCGAAGTGACTGTTCGATTAGATAATATTGTTTCGGGGTCCTCGATCCCTTTCTATCTAATCGATGAGGGATGAGAGTGAGGTTATGTTTAGATTTGTGTTTTTGATGGTATAAGGTTTCTCAAAATAAGTGTGGTGTCAGTTGATTTCTTCCTTCGATAGGTCTTTTGTGTCCGGGGTCTCCTTATCGGTAGGGACCTTCTTTTGTTTTTCGATAGAGTGAGGCATCTCGTAGAGATGAAGCATAGAGTTGTTAAAGAGTTCTTCGGGGTCATTTGCAAGTGGTTGGAAAGCTGTTTGCGAGTGAAGTTGGAGTGGAAACCGTTGAGAGGGACGGTAGTGTTGTAAAGGTAGTGATAAGATAAGGCAGAGGTAGAGTAGGAAGAGGAGACGCGAGGGTGTAGTCCAAGGTTGACCTTTCCTACGTGTGGACGGTCCAGTTTTGTTTGATTATGCTTATTTTGTTTGATGCATACTTTAGGTTTATTGTGAGGTCATTTTAAAGTTTTATTTATAATTTTTTGAGGAGGTTGAGTATCAGAAGTTTGGCGTAGTAGTTTTGTCGCCGATTGGAGTTCGGTGAAGATTTTGATTGTGAGGTCCATGGAGATTTGGATTTGATGATCAGAAGCGATTTTAGTTGTGACGTTGATTTTGTGTTTTGATGGGATTTGAGGTATGTTGATTTGGATGGTGATTGGTGTCGTAAGATTTAAGTTTGGTTTGATTTTGAAAGTGGGAGAGATGATCGACTCTTTGATAGGTTTTGTGGTAGGCTCAAAGGTGAGTGTGGTTGGCGTTGTAGGAATAGGTTCGGTTTTAGTACCAGGTTCGTGCTCGATAACAAGCTCGAGTTCAATGATGGGTTCAAGTTTAATGATGGGCTCGATTTTGATGATGGGTTCATGTTCAACGATAGGTTGGGATTTGTCGATAGTTTGAGATTTGATGATAGGTTTGAATTTATTGATGGGTTCAGGTTCGATGGTAGGTTCAAGTTTGAGGATAGGTTTAGATTCACTGATAGTTTCAGTCTTGATGTCAGGTCTGTATTTGGTGATTGGTTTAGGTTTGACGATAGGCTTGGGTTTGATGGGGGGTTCACCTTTGATGGTGGGTTCGAGCTTGTGGATGGGTGCAGGGTCGATGATAGGTTTAGGTCTAGGTTCGACAATTGGTTTAAGTTCAATGATCAGTTTGGTTTCGTGTTTGATGACAGGTTCGATTTTGATAATGGGTTTAGGTTCGATGATAGGTTCATATTTGAGGATAGGCTTAGATTCGATAATAGGTTTAGTTTTGATAATAGGTTTAAGTTTTATAATAGGTTTAGTTTTGATGATAAGTTTAGGTTTTATAATAGGTTTGAGTTTGGGTTCAGTTTGGTGGTTGGTGAGGTGATAGTGAGTTTAGGTTTCGAAGTGGGCGTAGAAGTTAATTCGAGAGTCGATGCTGAGGTTAGTGGGGTGATGTGTTTGTTGTCGAGTTTGAGTTTTAAAGTAGGTGTAGGGATTAGTTCAAGGGTCGGGTTTAAGGTTGGTGGGGCAATGTATTCGATTTTGGGAGTTGGTTTCAGAGTTGATTTGGAAGCGAGATGGCTGGTGATTTTGGGAGTAGATTTAATTACTGATTTGGGTTCAGAGTTTAGTTTTGTGATTGATTTAAGTATGAATGGCTTCGTATAACATCAATTGATTGGTTCAAAAACTACCTCTAGAGTCGGCATGTGAGCCTGTTCGGGGGTAGTTTGTGTCATTGGTTTGGGCGTTTGTTCAGGAGGTGTGGGTATTGATTCGTTTGTTGGTAGGTTATCAAATTCAAGGGTAGGTTGAGTTGGTTCAGAGATAAGCGCGTTGAGCTCGGTGATGAGTTTGGTGATGGTTTGAGTTAGTTTAGGGGTGGATTCGATGATAGTTTAGGTAACTGGTTCAGGCCGAAAGGTAACTTCGCATTTATAGGTATGTGGGATAGGGTTGGTTGGTTGGAAGTGAATAGTTTGATCTTGCTCTGAGGGAGGTTCAATTCTTCAGATCAGGCTAGCTGGGTGGAATGGGGCGGGGGGGTGAATGAGTGTATAGTCTCGTATGTGAGTTGAGTTTGATCGAACAGTGGATTGTAATAGGTGATGTTAGTTTGTGTGCCATTAGGGCACTGGTTTTGGTAATAGTACGGATTCATGTATTGGTTGGTGTATAGTGGTTGGTCTTGGTCAGGGTATAGAGGTTGGTCATAGTCAGGTTACAGGTTTGTGTAGAGGTCTTGAGCTTGGTCATATAGGTGGTATGGTTGAGGGTTAGTTTGGTTTTGTTCTTGGTTCGCATTGATTTGTTTGGAGTTTATGGCTTCGTTTAGGGTGTTTGTCTCGGGGTTGTCGGAGGAGGGTCCATTGGATGTTAAGGTAGGAAGACTGAGGTCTCTATTCTTCAGTCGATATTCTATGCATGAGGCGCGTTGATAAAGGTTAGCGAGGTCGTGATAGTCACTTAGGATGAGAACGCTCCAAAGAGGCTCTCAGATATTGCTAATCACGATTTCTATTGCATCACTTTCTTTTATTTGATTCCCCATTCGAGCGGCAAGTCTTCTCCAACGGTTGGCAAATGTTGCGAAGTCTTCACCGTCCTCTTGTCTTGTGTGTATCAAGTCAGCGAGACTGATTTCTTCATGAGTCAGGTGCTGGTATTGATATAGGAATTTATCGGCTAAGTCTTCGAATGTCTCGATTTCGGCTAAAGGTAAGGCTGCAAACTAGTCAAGGGCTTCTCCTTCTAGTGATCTCAGAAAGTAATGGATCAGGAGCCCATGATTGGTGCAGATTGGTCGACAGCCATTGCAGAATAGGGCTAAGTGGTGCTTTGGGTTTCTCGTACCATTATATTTGTTGAATTTTGGAGGTTTAAAACTAGCGGGTACAGTGAAGTCGATGCCTAGGCAAAATTTGTTGAATCCAAAAGTGTGACTAAATCATTCTTTGTTAGCCATGCAATCATCTAAAAATTGGTGGAGGTTGTTTATGTTTATGGCGGTGTCTTTTCTAGGTGCCTTGGGAGACGGTTGTCTTCGACAATTGTTGTTGTAGAAGGTGTGAGAGGCATACGTGTTAGGTGTCGGGGGAGTCAGAGCATGTAGAGGAGTCAACATTCTTTCCTCTTGTCTGTTCCTCAGAGTAACTTGTGTTTGGGACCTGAGCCATGTGTCGACTTCTTTTCCTCCTTTTGTGAGTGCACTGGGAGTGTGGTCCATAATTTGACTATTGGGGTAGCTTCGCTCAGTACCACTTTCTTCAGTGCTATCACTATGATTTATATTTCGTGGAGCGAAGGGATATTTTTCGCTCTTATTAATCATGTTTACCCGAGCATGACGCTGGGTTGTCCATGGAGACGACCTAACATTATACTCAGGGTTGCTATGGGATCCCCATATGGGTGGGTCCTTATCATTAAAGTTCAATTTTATGATGCCGGCCATTTTAAAATAGTTTTTTTTTGTTTTTTTTTTTGAACAAGTTTATCCACGTGCAAGTGTGTGTAGAAAAGTGATAAAGCGAAACAAAATAAAAAGAAAAAAATATAAAACCAAATTAAATAAAGCAAGGAAAATAGAAAACCAAATTAATTAAATCAGGGCAACCTTAGTGAAAAAGAGTCCCATTGCGATCGCCAGTCTGTTGATGTGCGCTTTTTCTGGGTTCCTTTCAGTCCCCGAAATCAGGGGCTTAATTCGGTCCAAGTAAACTTTGGTGAAGGCGAAGATGGAGTAATAAATCAGGAAATATTAAATGCTGAAATTAAAGAGGTAAATTCTAAATGAAGAGTACTTGAGAAGATGTGATCGCCAGCTGCAGATATTTATCGATGCTGCAACACGTCACTGATCACGCTTTAAGCGGGAGCAGGGGCTTGCAGGTTGAACTCCTTTACTGAATCATCCGCCGACGAATGCCAGCAGCACTGGGTTGTCTTTAGTCTAACTAGTTTGGTTTTCCTATTCCTGCTGCGATTCTGATTTAACTTGCTCTCCTAATCCTACCGGGGGTCTAATAGATTTCGATATCTTAATCCTATTAGAAATCTAATTAATTAAGTCTCTTAATCCTACTAGAAGTCTAATTACTTTAAATATCCTAATTTTAATTAGAAATAGAATTAAAAAAAAGGGTTTTGGGCTTGCTATGCTAAGGAGGATTGGCCCCGTTCTCGGGTACCCTCCGTAAGCTCCCTTGGGCAAATCGGATGGCTGAGATTGAAGCAAATTGAATTTTGGATTATAAAATAGTATTTTTGGATTTTTAGAGTCATTTTCGGGATTATAATGATGAATTAAATTATGAAACTAGAAGTTTAGAAAATGAAATTAATATTTTGGGTTTTAGAAATATTAAACTAAGGAATTAAAACTAGAATTTAAAAATTTAAGGACTGAATTCGGGTCCAAAATCAGAAAATCAGGCCGTATGATTAAGGACTGGTTCTAGAAACTAAGAACTAGAACCAGTGATTAATGATAAGATTGGAAATTAAGATTTTAGAACAGAACTGAAGTCTATAGTCGGTGAATTAGGCCATCAGATTAAGGACTAGTTCTAAATTCAGAGAACTAGAACTCGGTATTAAAATTACGGTCTAAAACTGAAAATTCAATATTAATAATTGAAACTAAGAGAAAATCCTAAATCTAAAACTAAGATTTTTACCTAAGACCAGGGTTGCGGAGAGGAATCTAAAAAATTTGAAGCTTGAATCTCGAAATCATGACTAGGTTCCTCTATGTGTTCGTTCTCGGAGTTCTCTGGTTTCTAAATCCTAAAAAAATCCATTCTCTCTCATGTTGTGTGCCCGACCTGCAGCGAATTAATTAGAAAAAATCTTTATAGGTTTTCTCCAATTAAGCATACTGTTTTAGCGTTTAACTAGATGCATAGTAGCCTAGTGCTTAATCGCTTTGGGTCAGTCACCGACTCAATGAGCGACCAGCTGACTTGCTCAACAAGTTTTCTAGTTTTAACAATGTTAGGACTAATTGCGCGCTTAATGTGGAATGCACAATCCGATTAAGCATCTCTTTAAAAGCGCTTGATCTAGGAAGCTTGGGGTCAAGGACGGTAAGACTTGGTCGGGCGTAGGCCGATTGTGCGCCGGTGGTCGGGCGCTCAATCCGATAGCGCGTGCCATGTGGCGCGTGTAATCGAGTCTCGAGGCAGTCTGGGAAAGGAAGTCTAGTCTGAAAGGGGGACTGATTGCACGTTTGTGGTTTTATGTACAATCAAATTACATGCGTGGTTTTAGGTGCGCAATTCGGGGTGTTCGGGTCCGGGTCGAGTCTTAAATGCCAAACTATTATTTCAGCCTACATTTTGACTATATATTATTGTTTCAGTATATAGTCTCCCTACGTTGGGATCTGAGCCATAGAGCTATGTTTCAGCCTGTGTCCAACCATGTACTATTGTTTCAGTGCATGGTCCCCATGTTAGGGTCATGGGGCCTGAGCCATAGAGCTATTGTTTAAGCCTGTGTTCAGCCATATACTATCGTTTCAATATATGGTCCCTATATTAGGGTTAAAAGGGTCTGAAATGCAAAACTATTGTTTCAGTCTGCATTCTGACTATATGCTATTGTTTCAGTATATAGTCTCCCTACGTTGGGATCTGAGCCATAGAGCTATTGTTTTAGCCTGTGTTCAGCCATGCACTATTGTTTTAGTGCATGGTCCCTACGTTAGGGTTATGGGGCTTGAGCCACAGAGCTATTGTTTCAACCTGTGTCCAGCCATATACTATTGTTTCAGTATATGGTCCCACATTAGGGTTGAGAGGACAAAGGAGGTTGACCGAACAAATTTGTATATTCCGAGAGGGCAAAATGAGGGTGTCTACATCAGTGTACCAGTAGCTTATGAGGTGGTAGGTGTACTCATCAGAAAAGAGCAGGGGGCAGCTAGGTTGGAAATGTAGGTACCTTCAAATCTGAAAAGATGGACAAGCAAGGAACATATAAAAAAAAGAATGAAAGTCAGAAATGGCAAAACAAGAAGGGTAAAACCAAATGGGTTACCTCAACCACAGGCTAACAATTGAGGAAAGAGGCAACCTCCTCAACCGAGGCTCTGACCAGGCTGTCGATCAGCACCGCCCCAATCAAAACAATGCATGTCTGCCCAGTTCTCCATCAGACAAAGGAGGGATAGCGTGACCCCACTTGCATTAGTAAGAATGGTCTTGCCCAGAACATAAAGAAGTGAGATAGGAGCCAACATTAGGGCACGCTTAGGCTCAACGATGACATCCAAATCGGGCTGGTGCAGATCAACTAGCTTGTCGACCTCAAATATACTCTCCAATCAGGACAACTTGACCTCAAAGCCGGTCATGTTGTTGGAGGAAGGGTAGGCCCCAATCAGTCGAGTCACCTCCTCAAATTCAGGGATGCGAGGATAGACCACTAGAACCCCTCCTATCGCAATCCCCATAATCATAGATCAATCCACGAGAGTAATGATTATCTCAGCTACGAACATATGAAAGGCCATCATCTCCAGACGAAAGCTCTCCACCAAGGCCTGCACATAGGTCGAGTCACCCCACATGGCAGGGCAGGATAGGAAGTCTCCAAAAGTGGCCTGGGATAGGAGAAACCTCACGGCGTAGGGGGGGTGGGCATAAAAGTGCGGAAGGTGAAACCACCCCCCACGGAACATGATCTGGGGTAGGGGTTGCATCAAAAGAGTTGAGGATGTCAGATCCTAGAACAAAGGAGCATAAAAAAAAGAAAAACAACAAAGGGAAGCAACCAAAGAACTCTTCACTTCACCTAGCTAGCAATCCCAAAAATTGAAATGTGGGTGTATTTGCTGATGGAGAAACCCACTACAAGCTGCCTCGCCTTGCATCTCGTACCAAACACAAGAAGAGCGTTGCACTTGGATAAGGTGCTCATCCCGAATACCAAAGATCACATCAGGGCTATCCCCGGGAGCCTAGTCCTCATCACTTGACTGGTCATGCGCCATCCTGAAAAGAGATACACCACCAAATGTGAAGGGATGATGAGCAAGAGGAAATCGAATGCTTGTCTAGGAAACATGAAACCGAACTAAGGTAAGTATGCCTTATGAACGCCAAAATGTCCAAGGAAAATAAAAAAAGAAGGGAGATACGTCCTGTCATTAAAAAAAAACAATAAACAACAAAACAACAAAAATGATAATAATAATCTCTCTTTCCTGAGAAAAATCAGCGATTTTTGGCCCCATACACTTTTTCAAAAAGGGGCCACCGTTTATCAAAAAGAAAGAGGGGGAACGGGTGCAAATTGACCAATTTTTTTCGAAATCCACTCCGTATGTGCACATACATCACTAAATCAATCAAAGGCATTTTCTTTCACAAAAAAAAAATCCTTTTTTTCTGCCCTAAAATATAGAAGCCCTAAATGCATTGATAAAATAAAAAAGAAAAAAAGAAAATCCAAAAAGGGGGCATAAATCACCCAAGTTTTCACCAAAATCCCTACAAAAATGCACTCAAAAGCACAATAGGGATCACAAAGGATCACATTCGCAAGAAATAAACACCCCTTTATCATCTAGATGCAAGAACCCTAACACATTGGCAAAAAATCAAAAGAGATTCAAAAGAAAAGGATTTTTTTTAATGATTACCTTAGTGAAGATTGGAGCCCAAGATCTGGCGTGGAATACGCGTTTGATCAGCGATAATGACAGCGGCACATTGCTGAGGTTTGGATCGGATCTATGGGACAGTAGGTAGGACTCCCGTTTTGGTTTGGAGAGAGGGAGAGAAGAGAGGTTTGAATTATGAGCCTTTTCGGGTCTCTGGTCGCGCCCGACCGCTTTTAAAACATAAAATGGCCTAGCGTGTCTAATAGACACGCTAGGCATAAGTTCTTCAGATTTGGCCTAGCGTGTCTAATAGACACATTAGGTATAAATTCCCTAGTTTTGGCCTAGCGTGTGTATTACACATGCTAAGCTTAATTCTCCCCCAGGTTGGCCTAGCGTGTCTAATACACATGCTAGGCTTATTTTGGCCACTTGCCGGCTTTGTTTCATTCGGGTCTGGCCCGACAGACAAGTTCGATTGGCTAGACCAAATGCTGCACATGTTCCCAAAAAAAGCATCAACCTTCATTTGGTCCGCTCGAGAAACGGTGCTAAAATAAAATGTTTAGGTTCGATGAGCACGCTCAAAAACCTTAAACAAACATCCAAAAAACAAAAAAAATATATGCATAAAAACATGAAGTAACAAAATATGTGGCTTGAAAAATGACACACTCCCAAAAGGCGTTGCGACATTAATATTCTCTCTGCTCAGGTAGTTGTGCTAAATTAACCTCGGGATCGATGGGTCCACCCAAAAATCTTGAACCCTACCCCACGTAGGGGCACCCATGACCAATAAAATGGGGCAATCAATGCCTCATATGGTTGGGCACAAACTGTGGATCTTCGCTAATTTGCCTTACACCCATCTGGAAGTATAGGTTGATCACCCTCCCGCTAACGGGGCAGTCTCGTTCAAAATGGAACTCAAACATCACACCTCACCAATCATATCGAGGAGCAGATGTGTTTCCCAACACATTGGGGCTTCTGCAACTCGCACCACCTCAGTCATGCCCAATAATATCGCTAATCCCTTAGGGACCGATAGCCTTGAGGAGCAAACGCTTTTTTTGACATACAGGGCTTCCGTATACTCACCATGTTATCATTTGATGTTTGAGGTTTGCTTTGAATACGGCTGCTGTTAGCGTGCCTTGGGCCTCTTCAGACGTCTCTTTCTTTGGCATGCAATCATTAGTAATCGAATACCAAAGGGGGGCATCTGTAGACACCCAAATTTAGCCCAAGGCCTGATTAACTTACGCTTCAATAAGGACATACCCTCCGAGCTTTCGAGAGCATTTCCCACCTTAGAAATTAACCCAAACCCTTAGAAGCCTATCCTCGACCCTTAGGAGTCAACGCTAACAAATAGAACCCCTCTCGAACGTGTTTTAAACCCTCACAGGTAGTGGTTGAAAAGAGGAGTGACATAGTTTGAACAAACCTCCACTAGAACTAGGTTTGATACCATTAGAAAGAGGATGTTTCCAACTTTCCAACAAGCAAAAAATCGCCTCAATTCGAGTTATATACCGAAAGATATTGAGGTTTGAAATTCGGGTAGAATTGTAGAAAATTTGCCTAGCGGGTCTAAAAGACACGCTAGGCAAAATTGACTTCGGTGGACCTTATGGTGGGTTCTGAACCTCCGAGATTTGCAAGGAACATTGT
The DNA here is from genome assembly GCA_021018995.1 of Chloranthus sessilifolius. NCBI lineage: Eukaryota > Viridiplantae > Streptophyta > Magnoliopsida > Chloranthales > Chloranthaceae > Chloranthus > Chloranthus sessilifolius. The sequence continues at coordinate 74,633,132 of CM037591.1, forward strand.
TCTTATACCTAGTGTGTCTAATACACATGCTAGGCTTAGGAATAGTGATTTTTGGGAATTTGGTCAAATTTTGAATTTGGAGTTTGACTTATTGAGCATCCCATCCATTAGGCTTAGCTCCGGTAGGATTGTTGCACCCCCACTAGCCTTATTTTTTACACTTTTGCCATTTAGAAGCCTACCTTATCATCTACCATTGAAACCAAATTCTCACCTATTTAAGCCCCAGATAACCCAGAAAACCATAGATTGGGATTTCCTAATTACTAGACCCCATTAGCCCTTAAGTGTCCCCTTAACCACCCCTTTCTCTATAAATAGAGAGCTCCCTCCCCCCCCCCTTGATGAAGGGTTTGAAAAAAATTCTAAAAAGAGAGAATTCTAAGAGAGCTCCCTTTCCCAATTTAGCAATTTATCTATAAAATTCTAGAACATAGGTTCAGCCTTTAGACCCCATTTTCTATCATCAAACTCTTAGTTTTTAGAAGAACAAGGCCTTAGCCCATCTCTCCTTCCTCCTAACTCCCTAGCCTTAGAGAACAAAACCCATTTCTCTAGAGGAAAAGCAAAGAAGGTAGAGGAATAGAGGGGAGAGCTTAAATAGGATCGGAGTGCCTTCGGGCAAGAGGAAGTGATGTTTTATATTTTATTTTTTCTTTTTATTTGGCCATAAGTAGAGACCGCTTACGAGCGGGTTGATCAGGTGCTTAACACCTCCCTGATCGATAACCGAAACCCCTACCCAAGAGCCTTTGGCAAGAATCAGTAAATCAAAGTCATATTTGACACTTCGGTGCTTTCAATATTAATTTTGGTTTCCTGAGACACCAAAAGCTCCACATGGAGACTTTATATTTTTTCACACGAGAGCATCGTCGCAGCTTGATATGGATTCACGGTTGCAAAGAAATCAAACACAAGATTGGAAAGTAGGTCCATGCCTTACTCAAGACCGGTATTCTCTCAATAAAGCAAGAGTGTCTCAGCAATGATATCGACTGCGAAGACTATACCGATTTGTATCACTCGTGGTAAGAATCACTATAGTGCATGCCTGAGAGGATCAGGTTCTTGCTTTAACTGTGGGTAGCATGGGCATAACACAGCCGAGTGCAGAACGCCTAGGAAATCAATTGGATTGAGCACTATGCCTCCGACGACGATTACGGCTAATGGGCGAGTATATACCTTATTTGACGCTGACACAGAGCTTCAGATGATGTCATCTAGGGTATGTTTGTCTTAACAAAATTTATGACTAATTTGTTTTGTACCTCTATATGTAGTGATGCCATGTGTATCATTTTAAGTAAACTAATCAGCTTTTCAATGTTGTTTGCTTTAATAAAAATGAATCCGTTAGAAATTGATATTACCTTCTAGACTGCAAGCATATAAATTGAATGATAATTATTATATTAGATAATTTAAATAGCAGTATGTCTTGCTTGCTCAGGTTTGATGTTAATCGCACATACTTTTGGATTCGGGTGCTTCCCATTCGTTCATCTCTTTAAACTTCCTGAAGCATCTCAATAAGGACTCATCTTCGATGAGCATTCCATTGACCACTGACAACTCCCCTAGGGAAGAGCGTGTTAACTCACAGATTCTACCTCGATGTTCTGTCCAGGTTGGGACCCATGCATTGGTTGTTGACCTAATTGAATTAGACTTCAAAGATTTCAATATTATATTATGGATGGATTGGCTTGTTGATTCTCATGCAACCCTAGATTGTTACACCAAGATCGTGATTTTTACTCCTTTGGAAAGACCAACGTTTAAATTGAAGGGAGCGCGGAAAGGTGTCATTCCTAAACTCATCACTTTAATGGAAGCCAAGAAGTGTGGAGATATATCTTTGATACCTGTAGTGAACGAGTTTGCTGGAGTCTTTCTTGATGAACAGATGGCTTTATCGCAAAGTAGGGAAGTCAAATTTCAGATTGAGCTAGTGTCTGGAACGACTCTAATAGCCAAGACTCTTTACAAGATGGAACCTGCGGAACTTTTGGAATTAAAGAAACAATTATAGGAACTTCAAGATGAGGGATTTATTAGGAGGAGTTAGTCACCATGGGGTGCTCCTGTTTCATTTGTGAAGAAGAAAGATGGTAGTCAAAGACTGTGCATTGATTACCGACAGTTGAATCAGGTGACGGTTAAAAACAAGTATCCATTTCCACGGATCGATATTTTATTTGATCAATTGCATTTTGCATGATATTTCTGAAAGATCGATCTGAGATCGGGATGTCACAAGTGTTGTTGACTTTGTGATGCCAGAATTTTATTGAAAAAAAGGGTGATTAAACAGAAAATAGAGGGTGAATGTATCAAAGCACAAAGCACAGTCCTGCAAAAATCCAGGGCCTGTTGTAGCAAGTTCTAAAGGAAAGTAAGGGTTGTCCACAAGGAAAAGTGATCTAAATGTTGGTAAATCCGCAGATCTATTTCAGATCTGGCTCTTCCTATCTATCCTAAAAGCAAAGAAAAATAGGAAAGAAGTTTTTGTTGTCACTTTTAACTAAAAATAGCAGAAAATCAGATCTAATTGTAAACAAATTTATAAAATGAACCAGAGATGAGCAAGAGAGAAATTAGAATGAGAGATAAAAAGTATTGGTAAGAAAAATCATATGTGGAGAATTAACAGCCTGGGATTAGTCTCACTGATAAATTGATTGGTTAAACAGCAGTGTAGAGGATGGATCTGCAACCATCCTTCATTTGGCTACAAGCTCAAATGCAAGGTAGAATAATCCAACTTAAACCAAAGGTTTGAATTGATTTTAAGGCTATGATCTGTCCACTTCAATAGTCACAGATCATCCTAGGGATTTCATTCAATCCAAAGGCCCAAATTGAAACAAGAAACCCACTACAGATGCTATGGATGCAAGGCTACTAGCTCAGGCATCCCCAAGGGCATACAATCTATGAAAATTTGATGGAAATCAATAGATCTATAGATTAAATGAACTTTACAACCAATAATTCATTGATTTAGTATAGCTTACAACAAATTGCTCTCAGATCTGTAGTCTTTGCATTATCTAATCCTCACACAAAGCTATCTCACCACTAAATTTATAGATCTGACCTCACCCTAGCTGTTAGAAGAATTTAGCCAATCATGGTTGGGTTAAAGAGAGAATAGAAAAGAGAGAAGAAGACTAGAATTTTGGAGGGAAACTAATTCAAATTTTTTATTCAAACTCTAGATGTTTCCTCTGTTGCATTCCCCCCTATTTATACAAATTCCCAAGTGTCTCAGATCTTATTTGACCAATCAGATCAAAAGGGGATCAAATTTGTTATCAGGCTTGCTGAGGTGGCTGCATTCCCTCCAAGAATCTCCCACAAATTTGTTAGAATTGGTTAAGCACATGTGAGGCATCTCTTTTGTGCCCATGAAGTTCCAAAAATACCCACCAAGGCTGTCAGCACGCCTCTGGACATGTGTATCAAGTCACTGAAGCCCATAGTTTCTCAGTCGACAAGTACGAAGTCCAGATTTCACAAGTCGAGAGGTTCAAAGTACCTCTTGATAGGTTCCAACTACAGTTTTAAACCATTCGATAGGTTGGTTGTAGCTTTGATAGGTTCTGCACTTGATCTTGATAGGTTCACTTGAACTGCTTGATATCTCTATTTGCTTCAGCCATCCTCTCGATAGGTTGGATCATCTGCTCGAGATCCAGCACAGCTCCAGGTATGTGTTTGATAGGTTGGGTATTCTGTTCAACATGATCAGCTTGATTGTATGCAATGTAACCGAGAGGTTGGCTGCCCTTTTCCTTCTGCTCGATAGGTTCTCTGAATCTCTCAAATTCATTAGTGCAGCTTCTGGCAACCTCTCGAGTAGCTCTTCTCTTCATCAATGGAGCATTCGACAGGTTCACTACCACTCAAGTAGTTGGGTTATAAGGTTTAGCAACTGCTCGAATTGTCCAAGGCGCATCTCGACAGGATTACATACGCTGCTCTGGTGTGCACTAATGTAGATGAAGCTGAATGATGCACAACTGTCATACTAGCATGTTTGAGTGCACACAGCTTAAAATGCTACTTCTAGTTTGCTCCACCGTATACACAGCTGAAGCATGATCTGTTGTGATTCTTTTCTGTTGCAACTCTTCAACAAATACCTCTCTTCTTGGCACTTTTGGATGGATTTCTGCACTATGACTATACTTTATTGCTAACTACAAAACAACACTCAAAACGCATTATTAATCACTCAAAGGTCCATCAAAGGTTAGGTTAGGAAGTGAAAAATGATATTTTTCACTGATTAACAAGTTGAGGGTGAGAGAGTCCAATGCAGCTAAGACGACATTCAAAATGAGGTATGGGCAGTATGAATTCTTAGTAATTCCCTACGGATTAACTAACGCCCCTACAATCTTCATGGACTTGACGAATCATATTTTCAAGCCATATTTGGATCTATTTGTGGTGGTTTTTGTTGATGACATCTTGATCTATTCCAAATCCGAAGAACACGTCAGGCACCTAAGGATAACCTTACAAACCCTCTAGGACCACCAGTTGTACACTAAGATAAGTAAATGCTAATTCTTGATGCGTGAAGTCGTATTCCTGGTCCATAGGATTTTTGAGGTAGGGATTACTATTGATATTGCAAAAATTGAAGCTATAGAAAATTAGGCAAGCCCCAAGAGTGTTACTGAAGTGCAAAGTTTTCTGGGCCTTGGAGGTTACTATAGAAGGTTTGTAGAAGGTTTCTCAAAGATCTATGGACCACTTACTAGACTGTTAAACACTGAAAAATACAATTTTTTACCTCTTAACCTAGCCTTTACCATACCTTGGAGCCATCTAAAAATTGTATTTTAAGTGTGTTCTGTAGTAGTAATAAAAATGCAGCTTAGTGCAACAATCCCTATTTTTGAGGCCAAGAAGAGAGAGATTTAAAGTCAAGGGCTACAGCTGATGGAAGAACAGAGGATACACCATGGTGACCATTTTGGTTGCTGAGGTGGGCCCTAGAAGTCAGACAGATGAGAGGAAGATGGTCCAAGTAGAGAACACTACTACAGCAGCATGTTCACTATAGAAAAGGAGAAATGTCAAGTCACGCAGTTCAAATTGCTTGGAAAAGCTCCTCACAAGGATCTCGCGAAGCTCCAGCCTGCAGCATTAAAAGCCCTCACACAAATCTCATGCAGTGTAGTGCAGCAAACTTAAAGCTTGCACACATCTCGCGCAGTTCAAGAGGAGAGAGAGAGCCCCAGAAGATATTCTCGTGAAGCTCTCACGCAAGTCCCACACGCTTCAAAGATAAAGCCAGCCACTTGAGATGTGCATTCCATCCTAGCGATCAACCTCGCGCAGCTCAAAGCTTATCCTCGCGAGAGCCTTGTGAGATGCAATTCAGCCCAGCGAGGTCCTCGCGACTTGAGCCACCTGGAGAACCATCTGCGTGAGCCATGCTACTCAGTACAAAAGGGATCTCGCGAGGCTCATTCAACTACAAGTACATCCATGCGATAGCCTCGCGAGAGGCCAAAAGGTAGCACTCATCCTTGCGAAGTTCGGGTTCCTGCCTTCTCAGTCCATACACAGGGATACTTTAGGGATTTCTCTACTTCTAGGGCGCACATCTCAAGGTTTTAATCTATTTCCTACTTCTCGAGGCATCCAAGGGTCATAATTGGGCCACGTCTTTAAGCAACAACTAGGGTTTTCTCTCTTCTGTTTCCCTATTGGCCAAGGCAGTGAGAGACTTTGTATATAAGTCTTGTTCATAGCAGAAATAAGTATCTGATCCTTAACTTAATTCGGCTAGGAGCTTGGAGAGTTTTTGCTTAGGTCATTTAGGGTTAGGGTTAGGTCATCTTTTTTGCTTTTCTTCTCTCCTTGGCCCAACACATGCTGGAAAAGATCTTTGTAATGGCTAGGACAGTTCTTTTATGCTATTAGCAAGACTGTAAGAGCTTGTAAAAGGGATAGAATCTGCATTGGTTGCAGCTGGGAGAGCTACATTGTAAGTATTTGTAATCAATGCAAGCTAGTTTTAATGATTCATGCAATCTGTGATCTCCTTGTGCTTGTTAATAGGATTTTTATTGATTGTATGCTCCTATGAATGCATGAGCTTGTAGCCAGGCATCCATTGCAGCTGCAGTAGTACTTAATATTCTGATTTTAATCCCTTGTCTAAGCTATATCTTTGGGATGATCTATGACCACACAGTGGACAGATCATAGCCCTAAGACTAGCCCATAACTCTGGGTTGGGTTGGATTATTCCTCCTTGCATTTGAGCTGTGGCCAAATGAAGGATAGATGTAGATCCATCCCTTAATAAGCTTATGCAGCCCCTGTTTTAGTCCAGAATAATAGTTCCTATTTTATTACTTCTCACCATTTTATATTTTAATTTTTAAAGCCATTTTCACCTTCTCTAAAACCTTTTCTCATAGCATAAGACTGTAGTTTTATTTCATGTTTATTCTAGTTTTAGTTGTGATCCCTTTCTTTAGGATTGCCAGATCTGTACTCAGATCTGGAGGTCTACTAAATAACCCTTGTAGTTCTAGATCAATTTTTCTTATGGGAGAATCCTTTCTTATCAAAACTTGCTACAACAGGCCTTGGATCTTGCAGGAGTGTGTATATTTTAGATTGCTATTTTTATCCATTTCACTCTACTTTTTTATTTATTTTTACCACACATCTCTCACAATAATCAAGCAATCTAGAAATTCACTAACAAGTTTTTGGCGCCGTTGTTGGGGATTCTTTGATCTAATTAGTAGATCTGAGTGTTAAATTTTGTGCTTACAAATTCTTTGTAGTAGTGCCTGTTTTTGAATAAATGTACTACTAATTTTTTTACTGGTTTTTACAGATCTGGAACAGTAAAAAAAGGGAGAAGCTAGAGCTACAACTGGAGCTTTGCTGGCCCAAGTTTGCATTTATTTCCTCCCCTACTTCAGTCCTACTTTTGTTGAAGTTCATTTTTAGTAGCGTAATTAGTTGTTATTCTTTTAGTGTGCGGTAAGTGTCTTTCCTTGTTGTTTGTGTGTGCATGCTGGGTAGGAGGTCCCTTAACCCTGAGTTAGAACCTCCAAATCCTGAGATTGAGAGGGCCCTTAGACCCAGGCTAACCACAAAAACCCCTCCTGATAATACTGAGTTAGCTGAGATGGGTGAACAACAAAGAACCTTGAAGGAATTCAATGCACCAGGGGTATATACATCCCCTTTCTGCATTCAATTTCCTGCTATTCAAGAAAATTATGAGATCAAATCATCAATCATCCAAATCCTGCCTTCATTTCATGGGCTAAGTAAAGAAGACCCATATAAGCACATATATGAATTCCTTGCCTTATGCACCACATTCAATATTACTGGCTTCGGAGAAGAAGCCACCAAACTGAGGCTCTTTCCTTTTTCACTTAAGGACAGAGCCAGATTTTGGCTCTCCATGCTCCCAGCCAACAACATACAATCATGGAATGATCTCCAATGCCAATTTTTAACTAAAATTTTCTCTATGTCTAAAACCAGCCAGTTGAGGAAGAGCATAATTTCCTTTGCTCAATTCCTAACTGAGGATTTCCATCAAGCATGGGAGACATTTAAAGAGATATTAAAATAATGTCCCTACTACCAAATTTCTGAGTGGCAGCTTGTCCAAAGCTTCTACCAAGGAATTGATTCCAAGAGCAGGGATATAGTGGATGTTTCATGTGGGGGGACTTACCTCCACAAGACAGCTGATGAGGCTTGGGAACTTTTTGATGTTATTAGTGAGAATTCCATACAGCAAGAGTCTCTGTCCAGAAATGATATTGAGACTCTTGCTAAAATGGGGAAAGAAGTCACTTCTAGAGGAAGGATGTATGAAGTTAGTGTGCCCAATGATTTGGAAAGGAAGGTGGACAGCCTGAGCCTAAAATTTGACAAATTGATGAATGCGATGCAGCCTAGACTGATTGCACAAGTGGAAGAGGCATGTCTGATATGCCAGACTCCTACACATTCACTTAAGGAATGTCCATCAGCCAGCCAATACCCTGAATTAGTCATGGAACATGCCCTTGTTGCCCAATCATTTGGACAACAACCTACTGGATATCAATAGAGAAACCACCCCAATTTGAGGTGGAGACAAGACACATATCAGCAACTCCAACAGTAGCAATTGGCATTACCATATAGACCATAATAGCAATATAACTAGGGCTATGCACCTAGACAAGCCTTCCAATAGATAGCCCCAAAGCAGAACCAATTGGCATTGCCCCCACCATAGCCTAGAGCCCCATCTTTTGAGGAGAAAGTCTTGTCCTCATTGCAAAACCTTGGCTCCTTATCTCAAACTATGAACTCTCACAGTCAAAGCATAAAGAAAATTAAAGACCAGTTTGGTCAAATCTCAAATGCTTTGGTGTTAGGCAGTGAAAAATACCATTTTTCACCTCCTAACCTGACCTTTGATGGACCTTTGAGCTGACTAATAATGTGTTTTAAGTGTAATTTGTAGATAAGCAATAAATTGAAGTCTTAGTGTAGACATCCACCTAGAATGGCCAAAGAAGCTGCTCATACATCTCAACATGTGCTCGGATAGCCCAAAGGTAGCCAAGTAGCCCACAAACCTTAGAAGTTCATGAGAATGTCTTGAGCCCAACTGGGTATGCTTGGAACCAAGAGCAGTTGCAAAGAATGAAGATTAAACCCACCAAGAGGCTGCTGAGTGTTGGACAAATGAAGAACAACAATACAGGATTGTATGCCAGCTGTGAAAACAAAGGACACAACCTGTCGAGAGGATAAACTAACCTGTCGACAAGTTTGGATGCTTAGAGTAAAGTTGTCGAGAGGTTGGAGGCACAACAGAAGATCTTGTCGAGAGCTTTCAAGTACTTGTCGAGAGGTTCTATAAGCAAAAGCCAACCTGTCGAGAATGGAGCTAGAAACATGAAGATATCGTGAGGTTTCAGTACCTATCGAGAGGTTGGAGGTACAGTTGGGGATCCTGTCGAGAGGATACCTGGAGGTGTAAAAGAAGTCGAGAGGTTCCAGATACTTATTGCGAGGTTCAATTGAACCTGTCGAACAATGTAAGGCAACTTGTCGACAACTTACCTGAAGCTATGCTCATTCTCACGAGGATTAAGCCAACTTGTCAAGCACTCAACTAAAGATCGTATAACAAGTCGACATGTTGACTATAACTTGTTGAGAGGATGAATGAAAAACTACATAGAAGGCGAAGATGTACTCCAATCCTATCAACCAGTTCACATCAAATTGTCGAGATGTATTCCAATCCTGTCAAGATGTACTCAAATCCTATCGAGAAAGCTCTAAACCTATCAAGAGCTACTCCATCCTGTCAAAGTGAATGTTGGGAAGACTCATGAACCTGTTGAGAAGTCTCCAATCTTGTCAACTAGTCATTTCAACCTGTCGAAAGCCATTTCAACCTGTCGAGAGATTCTCAGAACCTCTCGACACTCGAATTAGGAACTTCTCAGTTCCTTTCATAGCAGCTGCCACACGCCTATGCTTTGTGCACACATTCCAAAGCACATCAGTGACCCCTGGGGGTATTTTTGGTAAGCAACTGGGCACGAATGGGAACCCTAACTATCTGAAGTGTATGTACCATTTTTTACACCAATGGGGAAAGAGCTTCTAGAAGAGAAATTAGCCACATCAGCAGCTGGGAATAATATTATTATTCTCTTGAGCTCTGATTGGCTGAAATGGATCTAAAGACAGAGAGAGTATAAAAGCTTGAAGAAATTAGAGAGTTATCATCCAGAATTGGGAGAACTATAGCCAAATTCGATCTCCATCTTCCCTCAAGAAATTCTCTCTCTCTCTTCCTTCATCCCCCATTTTCCTCTTAGCCAATTATGGTTGGCTAACCCTCTTTGATAGTTAGGGTGAGGTCAAGAGCTGTAAATTGAGAGGTTCAAAGCTTTCTAGGAGGATTAGGTGTTACATAGATTGTAGATCTGAGAATAATTGACTGTAAGTTGTATTAATTCAGTAATTGTTGAATGCAAAGCTAATTTAGATCCATAGATCATTTGATCCCCAACTTGAGGTGGAGACAAGATACCTTCTCAAACCAACCATAGCAGCAGTCATAACAACATCTGATGCCTTATAGGAATGCCCAGCCCTACCCGTAAAACTATTTTCCAAGGCCCCAATACCAGCAGCCTATGGCCCAGCCAATAGCTCAACCTGTGTAGCAAAGTGCACCAGCCCCAGTACCCTCTAGATCACTCACATTTGAAGAACAAGTTCTGGCTTCACTGCAAAATTTATGCCCTTTGTCACAAACTGTCAACTCCCATAGCCAAAGTATAAAGAAGATAGAGGACCACCTTAGTCAACTATCTAATACTTTGACTAAGAGAGAGGAGGGAAGACTGCCTAGTTAGCCCATGAATAATCCAAAGGGGCAATTGTTGGGATGTTTGCCTACCCTCAAATGAGGGTCTAAAATCAATAATAAAACTAGGCAGACATACTCATACCGACCTGCAAGTATTCAGGATCTGTTGCAGTAAACTTTAAAAGAATGGTAAGTAAGGGAATGTCCATAGGGATGCTGGTTAGAAATATGAAAAATCTCTAGATCTGTAAGAGATCTGGCACCCTAGCTATCTCTACGGTAGTTAAAAGACAGGGGAGAGGTTTGGATAGGGTTGTCACTTAAACTAACTATAATTAAAATGCAGATTGTCTTAGTTCGAATCTGGAGCCTCAGATCTTGCAGATGGAAGGTTTAAAAACTCAAAAGATGGAGAAGAACAACTTGGACGTTGTTTTCACTGCAAGCAGGTTGAGCTAAGCATATTATAGGGGTTCAAAAGCACACAAGTCCCTCGGCTGGCCACAGGCACAGCTGCAGGGTATAAATTCCACTTCAAATCACAGGATCCACCTGGCCTTAAGGCTATGATCTATCCACTTTAATGGTCATAGACCATCCTATAGGCTTTATCGAATCCATGGATTGCAGCAGATGAATCCAATTGAGGCCTGAGCTCAGATTTACCTTAAGGTTATGATCTGTCCACTTTAATGGTCACAGACCATCCTATAGATCTCCTACAAAGCCAGAGCCTCAATTAGAACCACTACAGATGCTACAACTTTCAGGTCACAGACGCAGGAAATTATAGGGATATTAGATCCAGGGAATTCAGATGATATCAAAGAGGTCTACCAGTTAAGTGGGTGAGCTGATCAAGCAACTCCTCTACACAAATCCGATCAAGCACCAAAAGGAATCAAAAGAGCTTTAGATCTAATTAAAATATTGAAAATAACATTTACATTGTAAACAAGGTCACTCTTATAATGGAATGCTCTCAGATTTGTAGTCTGTGCAACAATTAACCCCAGTAATACTCTTAACCTTACCTAATTACAGATCAAACTCACTCCTTGCTGCTCCTAGGGATTTAGCAAACCCTGGTTGGGCTAAAGGAGGGAAATGGAATCTCGCTGCAAGCTCTGATATTTAAAAAATTGCTCAGAATTTTGATCTCCCTAGAATGGCAATTGGGGATCTCTATATATAGCTTTCTCCTCTATTTTTCCTGCTGAAAATCCCTTCTAGAAGGACGTCAGAGTTTGTTAGAGCTCTGTCAGAGCATGTGGGTCGATTAGGACTTTTTAGGACACCTTCTAGAACATCACGCCGGTCACTTAAGTGCCTCGATTTATGTGCAGTAGGTCACCAAGTCTCAGCGTGTGCATAGCATAGTTTCTGAGAAGTTTAATACACGATTTCGACAGGTTGGAGAAGCTTCCGACAGGTTAAAAGTGAGCTTGTAGTTCCTTTCGACAGGTTCTTAGAACTGTTCAATAAGTTCAAATAGGATGAGCCTTCACTTAGAGTTCCAGCCTTCTCAGCCTTTGGTTTGGAGTATTCGACAGGTTGAAAGGGCTCTTCGACAGGTTGGAGAACCATTTCAATAGGTTCCTTTTATGCTTCAGGTAGGCTTTCGATAGGATGGTTTCTTCATTCGTTTCAGCTGCTCGATAGGTTCTTGGATCCTATCGAACTGTTCTATCTGCACAAATTCATACTTCTTCTGCTTTCTGATCCTATCGAATCCTTCTCAACTGCACGAATCCTTCCTTTCTTTACTTTTAGCTCCTATCGAACTCTTCAGGTGATCCATCGATAGGACGTTCTCAACCTATTTTCACTTTCTTCACCTTGTCCTGCTGCAGCCACGTGCTCCAAGGATTCAACGATGTGTTACCCTTGGGTGTGCTATTGCTGAGTTCATCCTTTGCTGAGAGATGGCTCTTTGTTGGGCATTCTTGAGTGCTTTTCTTCATTAGTATCTTCTTTTATTGTTGTCTACACAATGCACTTGACAAGGGCTTATTAGTGTGCTCACAGGTCTATCAATGGTCAGGTTATTGGGTGAAAAGTATCATTTTTCACCACTTAACACACCCCCAAACCTAAGCTTTGCTAGTCCCTGAGCAAAGGAGAATTAAAAGGAAATAAAAATGCCACTTTCGTAGGGAGCACGGATGCATTTAGCATATGCATCAAGCCTTTTAAACCCCTAGGTGATCCCTAGTGGAGTAGTGAAGTCTCCTGAGGGTTTTCAGTGAAGGTACCCACAAACTTCTCCAATACAACTTAGTTAATACTCATGCAACATGTTAAAATAGAGTTCAAGTGAAATAAAATAAATTTCACACCATGTCCATTCAATTCCAGAGGATTTTCAGTAGAACAATCACCAATTCAAAACATGAAATTCTGTTGTAATCCCTTCATTCTCAATCAGTTCATGTCAAGGCATTGGGCTTAAAAATTTGATGCAGAGCTCACCTTTAATTCAAGAATTTTGTTCTGATACCACCCCAAATCTTTGATTTTAGACCCAAATCATACCGGGGTTGTTCACTCATAACAAAAATTGAAGGCTGCATCATTTCACACAGCTCAAGAGCAGTTACAGCCCTCAAATAGGACTGCAAACAGGAGCATAGGCATTGCTTTAATTCCTGAAATTTTCTAACTCTTTTCACTATAGATTAAGCAAATTCCCATCTCCACATGACAGCTCAATCCATTTCAGATCAGTTGGGTCTTTTTATTGGGTTGTAATATGGCTTATGGGTGAAATTTGTAAAAGAAATAACAGGGTAAAATAGGATTCAAAATTGAGAAATCAGTAAAGGTAAGAAGGTGTCTAGACAATACCTCCTTCATTTTAGCATAATTCCATCTACTTCTTGAATTTTCAGATTTGAAGTGATCAGTTTCTAATCCTCTTTTCAGTCTTTCAATGAAATGACTTCTCTTTCTCAACCTTTTATTTTGCTTTTCTGTTTTTCTTTTTGTATTTTTCTCCATTTTTTTTAATAGGCCGGAATGCCACAACACCACCAACTATGTTTTTCTCCTCTTGCACCCACTTCTCAAACCAGCTCTACCTTCTTCCATTCCTTTACCTTTACCTTCTGAAATCTCAGAGTGAGGTCAGGCTGCATCAGGTTAAAGAGTTTTGGGTTTGAATTTCTGGTTTCTATTGAGGAAAAATTATGATTTCAAGGCTCAAATAGTGTGTATCAAGGGCAGTTCAAAGGTGGGGCATTTTAGGCTCAAACTGTCCAAGGGATGGCCTTACTTCATGTCTTCAATGTCATGAATGCTGTCAAGCTGTTTCAACTTGGAATTGCCTAACTTCTAATGATTAGAATTAGATCCCATCAGTCCTTAGAGTAGAAGAAATTGCCCAGACACTCTTCAAAGAAATTAAAAAAATTTTAGGCCCAAATCTCACTGGTTATGGTCTTCCATCAAAATTTCTGGGGGGTATCCTCACAGTTTTCTCTCATTTAAGGTTCACTAATCATTAATTTTTTAAAAATTCTTGACATTTGCTTCATGAAAAATGTTAAAACTATAGCTCATTTCAGTTTTAAAAAGTTTTTAATTTCCTTTTTTCCAAAAAAATCAGGTGGGAAATCACTTTATTGTCAAATACTTTTTCAACATAGCTGTACAAAGCATTAACTTATTTCATTGGCACACCTGCCATATCCCCAAACCTAAACTAAACAGTGTTCCCACTGTTTTGAGAAAATGCAATCAAGGGACAGACAGGGTAAAAAGATATCTATAGAATAACACAACCAAAATGTCAAATATATACAAGAGACAAATGAAAAAGACACTGAAATGGCCACATTTATATACAGCTTGGTGCCAGCTACCGCTTAGATGCAGGGGCTTTGCCCTTGGATTTGAATTGCCTAAGTTGTTTAGCGCGTGCCTCCTCAGACTGGGCAGCATGCTTTTTGCCTTTAGGATCAACCGCAGGCGCAGGATCAGAATCCGAATCGGAAGGGAAAAGGGCCATGGGGTCCAGTCCTAGAGCCGCAACAGCCTTTCTTCTTTCATCCCTAGTGAGTAGGGTGCCATGGGGGTCAGAATGAGGGGAGGACCTGGTGGGCTTAGCTGCTTTGGATGGGGCAGCAGGTTGTTTTCCTTTTTTGATAGCGACAGAAGAAGAAACAGATCTCTTGGCAGTGGTGGTTCTTTTGGAGGAAGTTTGCTTCTGTTTGGGAGGGATAGGTTTGTCCGGTGGAGGTACTTCGGCAGGAGGGGGCGGGGGAACCTCCACAGGTGGGGTGGGAGGGTGTTGCGAGGCAGGAGGAGGGGCAGTGGCAGAAGGGGGAACATCCACAGGTGGGGTCGCTGAAGGAGTAGTTGTAGAGGGGGGACATGGGGGAGGGGAGGGAGGCGCAGCAGGAGGTGCTGTAGCAAGAGGGGTAGGCTCAAACGGTTGAGACACCAATGACACGACCTTTTTCTCCAAAATACCAATCTTCGTATCTTCATGGTAGCATAGAGGAGGTTAGCATCAGAGAGCTCCTTGGTGGCCTTGATGATCTCCTGAGCATTGGCTAACTTTTTCTTGAGGAGCTCAGAATTCTTCTTCTCATATTTGGCAATGAGACTCTTAGCCGCTACCACTTGTTTTGCTGACTCATATCGAACCAGGATTTCAGACCATCCTTGACAAATATCGTGGAGCTGGATTCGGTGTTCTAATTCGATGTTGGCAATCCTCTCCTCATTAGGGGCCTCAAGGGATGCCCGAAGTGCAGCCATACCTCTCAAGGCATCCCTGTGGATGTAAGGGTTGTTCCTCATTGTGTACAGGAGGGTGAGGTAGGGGGTATGTACATGGGTTGGCGAAGGACAAGAGGCAAGGACAAGGGTGGAGGGGATGAAGAGGAGGGGGTGGAAGGAAGCAGATCCTCCCATGGATCAGTTTGGGTGGAGGCATCCTGAAAAATAGGTGGGGAGGGAAAGGGGAAATGGATGGTGGGTATCTCAGCAACTGCAGAAATAGGTGCAGGTGGGGATAAAGGTATAACAGGTGTTGGGGGGGAAGGTGGGGGTAAAGATGGAGCGGCTAACTCTATGAAAAGTATATAGTAGGGATTGGGGAGGCCATAGGTGAAAAGGGAGGAGAGAAATGGAAAAGTGAGGGATCAGGGGATGGAGGAGAAGTGGGAAAAGGTTGGGAGACTGAAGTGGGGGGAGTGAGGGTGGATTGAATTGATTGGAGACATGAGCTCATGAGGGCCTGGTGGTCAGTGTTAGTGGCTACTTGGGCCTGAATGGACTGAAGGAGGGAGAGGATTTGGATGAAAGTATCAGGCAGGGTGGAAGTAGAGGGAATGGGTTAATGAATGGGATGGATAGGAGAGGATGGGGCATGGGTAAAATGAGTAGTGGTGTGGGGGGAGTCAGGAAGTGGGGTGTACTCATGAGCAACATCCTCCACAATTGAAGAAATGAGGGCAGTGAAACCAGTAGAAGTGAACTGGTCTAAACCCTGTTTATGTATAGGAAGTGGTGGAGGGGGAAAATCAGGAAGGGGTTGGAGGGAGGGTGGGGAAGACATGGTGGGGATAGGCTCGGAGAAGGTGGGGAGTTCCAGGATCTCAGGTGTAGGTGATGGTGTAGGTAAGGTGGATGAAAGAAGTGGGTGATGTAGGAGGAATGGTGGATGGGGGAATGTCAGCAGCATGATTTGCTGCTGAGGTAGTGGGTACCTCCTCCTCTGCCTCAACCGGCTTGGCCTTTTGAATCAGGGTTAAACTTGTAGACCATGCCCTCTTTCCAAAAACCTTGGGAGCCATTTTCTCTACTGGCTCAGCCTCCTTGATCTTATACTTTCCAGCTTTGAGCAGACAGGTGATGAGTCTGCTGAAGGGTAGGCCTCCTCCCTTAGCAAAAGCCTGTCTTTTTAGCACCTTGTCATTTATGTCCACCATAGTTTCAAAGATCAACTTAGGTGCATTCACGAACTGCCCCTTGAAACAATAAAATAAAGCATCCACTAATGGGGACCTTCTCTCCTGGAAATGTCCTGTAACATAAACATTTTTCCTTAAGATGGTATCCATGAATCTGAGACTTGGATGGAGGTCTCTTCTCATCAGTGATTCTCCAGAACCCACAATCCCATTGGTTAGTTGCTTGGCCATATCCTTAAATGTAGCTCCAACAGGTACTCCCTTAGCGCGGTTGGAGTCAAATTGGTATGGGACCTCCAAAGCCATTCCTATGTCTCTGTGATCGATAGTCAGTTGCCAATCATCAATTGAAATTTCAAATACATCATTAGTTCCCTGTGCCACCTTCTTTTTCAGATTTTGGTCCCATAACTTCACCAGACTGGGATACACTGATTCCTTTAATGGCGACAGTAGGGCAACAAGCCTTCTTTCTTCAAATAGCTCAGTGTTTCCTGGCACTCTCCAATGTTGGCAAAATATGCCAGATCAAATTCAGTCTCAGGGACAAGGTTTAACTTGTCAACAAATTCATTGGGGGTGGTTAGTATAGCCAGAGGCTCTACAGCAATGGGTCTGTCAAGGGTAGCTCTCTCTAAGGGTGTTTCTACCACAGGTTCCTGATTTTCAATAGTTTTGGCTTTCTTAACTTTAGGACTCTTTTTGGGTGTCTCCTCAGTGAGCTTCCTCTTTCAGGTGGTTTGGTAGCAGGTAGCATTTTCTTGGAGGATTTAGGGGTGGATGCAGTTGATTTCCGGCATATGCTGGCTAGTGTTTCCTCAGACTCATCCATTGCAATCTCAGAGAGTAATTTCTCACCAACTCTTAATGGGATAACTTAGAAAGACAACAAAGTGATGGTAGGAAGGCAACTCACCTCCAAGTACCTAGGGTTTCACAGAGCTAGCGATGCACCGCTCCAATTTCTCCAAAATCAGGGGCAAAATGCTCCTCTATGCACGCTAAATGTATTGATAAGATGACACACTAAACAGCAGAAGATTCCATGAGGATTTAGTAGAGAAAGAGGGAGGTG
This sequence comes from Chloranthus sessilifolius, assembly GCA_021018995.1. Taxonomy (NCBI): domain Eukaryota; kingdom Viridiplantae; phylum Streptophyta; class Magnoliopsida; order Chloranthales; family Chloranthaceae; genus Chloranthus; species Chloranthus sessilifolius. Next base: position 74,650,527 of record CM037591.1, read on the forward strand.
AAAAATGAGGAAGAGAGCTAGGGTTTTTTCAGAGTGTGGAATGAAACACAAATGACCTATCGACAGGTATATATAGGTGAAAATGCGATTTCGATAGGATGAATGGAATGGTTTCGATAGGTTGATGCGTCCTATTGAAAGCTTAGACATTAAAGCTTTGAAAAGGGATGATTTTTAAGGATTTCGATAGGTGAGACCATCCTATCGATAGGTTTAAACGGCAGAGACAACATCTTTTCGATAGGTGCCTGATATGTACTCAGCACCTATCGAAATCTTTGTTTGCCCTTATTTAACCTATCGAGCAGTTGGTTTTACCTGTCGAAACATCCAGTTCCTATTGAAACCATTAGATATCCTATTGAAATCACTATGAAACCTAACGAAATATAAATTAGGCCTATCGAAGGCTCCAAAAACCAGATAAAGCTGCCTTTCTGGGCACCCTTAGCTTCAGCACTTATCAGGCGTCGTTGCTGTGCGGCCTTATGATTGGATTCTTATGTGGATGAGCTCCCATTATCTTAGAGCAGCTGGCAAATTCGAAAAGGTGACCCACTAGAGAACATGGTATATTTATTGCAAAAAAATTCTACTAGAGATGCAAAGTAAAAAAAAATCTAAAACAGAAGCAAAATATGGTACATATGATACATACTACACTGCAGGTGCTAATTTGGAGGATCTGGAAGGTTAACGGCCTCCCCATGTTCCTTGAACTTTTCATCCTTCTTGGATCCATTCCTCAGTAATTGTTCAACCCCTGGTTGCAATTTTGTCTCTATAGGCCAATCATTGCTCTGTAGCAGCTGTTAAGGATTATCATGAAGAGCCTCCTCCAGCCCTGCAATGGAAAAACAAGTTTCATCAAAAGGGGGTTAAGAGCTGGTGATGTACACATGTAGCTTTACTTTCATGTTGCCAAAGGAGACCTCCATGATTCCAGATCTGCATTGAATGCTGGCATTGGCAGTGGCTAAGAAGGGCCTGCCTAGAATCATAGGGATGGAGGAAATACCTTTACTTGGCTCCATATCAAACACCACAAAGTCAGCAGGGTAAAAAAACTTGTCAACTCCCACCAAGACATCCTCAATTACTCCCACAGGCTTTTTTTCAGACCTGTCAGCCAGTTACGAAACCATAGGTGTGGGCTTCAAGTCTCCCAGGCCCAATTTTTCATAGACTGCATAGGGCAGCAAGTTCACACTGGCTCCTAGGTCCAATAGGGCCTTCTCAATTTTATGATCCCCAATTATGCAGGGGATAGTGGGCACTCCAGGGTCTTGAAGTTTGGTGGGGGTTGCAATAGACAGAATGTGTTTTACCTTCTCTGCTGAAAAGACTTTCTTGGATAAGTATGTCCTAGACTGTCTTTTATGGGTGCATAACTCCTTCAGAAATTTGGCATAGGCTGGGACATGTTTGATGGCATTCAGTAAAGGCAAATTAATTTTAACTTGCTTGAAAGTCTCCATTATTTCCTCAATTTTACCCTGCCGTTTGTCAAAAGGGGAGGGTCTTTGCAATGCCTTGGGAAATGGCAACTGGGGGATTGCTCCCTCATTTGTAGCCTTAGCCAAAGGGGTTTCTTTCTTTTTGATTTTTTCTTTTCCTTGGGGATCCATATCATCCTCTTTATTGACACTAGGTGGTTCTGTTAGGTCCACCACCGGTGGCCTTTGTTGTGTTCTTCGAAAACTCATCCCATTTTCTTCCTTCAAACTCCTCACAGGCTCACAGCCCACTTGATTGTCCACTAGCCTACCACTCCTCAAGGTTGTCGCAGATTTGGCTTCCTCATAGGTAGAGGAAACTTCACCCACTAAAAATTGTCTTCATGGATTATCCTGTGGTTGGCTAGGTAACCTTCCTCCCTCTCTCCTAGTCAGAGCATCAGACAGCTGGCGAAGTTGATCCTCTATCTTTTTTATGCTCTGGTTGTGAGAGTGCACAGTTTGGGTTAAGGTGTTCAAGTTCTGCAGTAAAGATAGAACTTATTCCTCAAAAGATGGTGTTCTCACAGGTGGAGGAGGTGCAGCTTGCTGCATAGGAGGAGCTATAGGTTGGGCCATGGTTTGCTGATATTGAGGTCATGAGGCATAACCTTCTCGATAGGGATGAGCATTTCTGTAGGGCATGGGCTGCTGGGGCTGCTGTTGGCTGGGGTATCCATCTTGTCTCCACCTTAGATTTGGGTGGTTTCTCCATTGATACCCAGCAGCAGGCTGCGGCCCATAGGCTTGAGTTGCAGCCACATGCTCTGTTACAAAATTAGGAAATTGGGCAGCTGATGGGCAATCATCTAGGGAGTGAGGAGGGGACTGGCATATAGCACATGCCTCCTCCACTCTAGCAGCCACAGGTGACTGCATTGCTCCCATTAATTTGTTAAATTTCACTGCCAGGCTTTCCACTTTCCTTTCCAAATCACTTTGTACACTCACTTCATATATCTTTCCTCTTGAGGTGTTCTCTTTCACCAATTTAGGAGGCTCTAGATCTCTTGCTAAGGTTTCCCTTTGCATAGAGTTCTCACTGATGATGTCAAAGAGTTCCCATGCCTCCTCAGCAGTTTTATGGAGACAGGTGCCTCCATAAGAGGCATCTACCATGTCCCTGCTCTTTGAATCAATTCCCTGATAAAAGCTTTGAATCAATTGCCATTCAGGGATTTGATGATGGGGGCATTTCTTGAGGAGTTCCTTAGTTTGGAGTTGGGAAAAGAGCCATTTTATGGTCAATCAAGGCATTGTCCTTGGCCCTGTGGTTTCCCACAGAGACATTGAGGTAGACAAGGTTAAAATTGATCTGATTGCACACTTACCCCAACCAAAAATTGTGAAACAAGTCAGATCTTTCTTGGGGCATGCTGGGTTTTATAGGAGATTCATCAAGGATTTTAGCAAGATCACAAAACTTTTTTGTCACCTATTGTGCCAAGAGGTCCCCTTTGAGTTTGATGATGGATGTCTCCATGCCTTTGAGCTGTGAAAGGTTGTTAAACCTTTGCACCTATCCTCCAAGCACCTGATTTTCCTTTGTCATTTGAACTGATGTGTTATGCATCAGATATTGCTATTGGTGCAGTCTTGGGACAAAGGAAGGATAAAGCTCCTTGTGTGATTGCTTATGCAAGCAAAACCATGATTGATGCTCAATTAAATTATACCATAACTGAGAAGGAATTATTGGCAATTGTCTATGCTTTAGAGAAATTCAGGTCTTATGTTTTGGGATCTAGGATAGTGGTGTTCACAGACCACTTAGCCCTAAAGTACGTTTTGTCAAAAAAGGATGCAAATCCAAGATTAATCAAATAGATCCTCCTATTACAGGAGTTTGATCTTGAGATTAAGGACAAAAAAGGGGTTGAAAATGTGGTTGTAGACCACTCATCCAGGATCCTAGCTGAGGAGTTTGATAGGCTGCCTATCAATGATTCCTTCCCTGATGAACAAATGTTTACTATCAGCACCTCTACACCTTGGTTTACAAACATTGTGAACTACTTGGCTATAGGTAGGATTCTCCCACATTAGAATAAATTGGACAAGGAGCTGTTCTTTTCACAGATCAGCCATTACATGTGGGAGGATCCTTACCTATTTAAGCATTGTGCAGACCAAGTAGTGAGGAGATGTGTCCCTGATGAGGATTTCCATAGCATATTAACTGTGTCATGAACAGGCTTGTGGAGGCAATTTCAGTGGCAACAAGACGACTACCAAGGTGCTCCAAAGTGGATTTTATTGGCCCAATCTCTTCAAGGATGCATGTCATCACTGTAAAGCTTGTGAAAGTTGCTAAAAGATGGGAAGTATTTTCAAAAGAAACTCCATGCCTTTACAGCCTATACTTGTGATTGAACTTTTTGATATCTAGGGAATAGATTTTATGGGCCCTTTTCCTTCTTCATATGGGTATAGTTTTATCTTGGTGGCAGTAGACTATGTGTCCAAATGGGTGGAAGCCATTGCCACAAGGACTAATAACCATAAGGTTGTCTTAAGATTTATCAAAGAAAATATCTTCTCAAAATTTGGCACCCCAAGAGCCATCATCAGTGATGGGGGCAGCCATTTCTGTAATAGAAATTTTGAAAGCTTACTCAAGAAATATTCTGTCACACATAGGATTACAACTCCCTACCACTCCCAGACTAGTGGGCAGGTTGAAATCTCAAATAGGGAGATAGAGCACATCCTAGAGAAGACAGTTAGGGCAGATAGGAAGGACTGAGCCATGAGGCTTAATGATGCACTGTGGGCTTATAGGACTGCCTATAAGACCACAATTGGCATGTCCCCTTTCAGATTGGTGTATGGCAAGGCTTATCACTTGCCAGTAGAGTTAGAACATAGAGCCTATTGGGCTGTTAAAACATTGAACATAGAGCCTATAAGACCACAATTGGCATGTCCCCTTTCAGATTGGTGTATGGCAAGGCTTATCACTTGCCAGTAGAGTTAGAACATAGAGCCTATTGGGCTGTTAAAGCATTGAATATTGATCTAACTTCTGCTAGCATGCACAGGAGGCTCCAGCTGTTAGAGCTGGAAGAGCTAAGATTGGAAGCATACTCCAATGCTAGAATCTACGAAGAGAGAACTAAAGCCTTCTAAGACAAGCATTTGCTGAGGAAAGAGTTCACAGTTGGCAGTAAGGTATGGTTATTCAACTCTAAATTGAAAGTTTTCCCAGATAAGTTGAGATCCAGATGGGAGGGACCTTATATGGTAGAGCATGTATCCCCATCTGGAGCTGTTGAAATCAAGGATCTAAAAAATGGTGTTTATTACTATTTTTGTTTCTATTTATTACTGTTTGGCATTGTGAATATGGTTGTCAATCTTGCTTAATGTGTGCATGTGCAAATCATGAATCCGTCATAAGTTGGTTTGAAGCATGAACTGTTTGAATTGGGTTGAGAACTGACAAATCTGTAGGTAGAAGGGATTTTGAACTGATAAAACTCTGTTTGAACCGAGATACAACCTGTCGAAAGGAGTTGAGAACATTTTGACAGGTTCTGAAGGTTCCCTGCATGCATTTCGACAAGATCTGGGACCTATTCGAGAGGTTTGAGTAAATTGTCAACAGGTTCTGAAGCTGTAAATGTGACTATTGATAGGATCTGTGAACTTGTCGACAGGTTCAAAAGGTGCACAAATGGTTTTTGACAGGATGGTTGAACCTGTCGAGATGTTGGAAAAACCTATCAAGAGGTTCTGAAGGTATGAACTTTGTTTTCACAGGTTTTAGAACATGCTGTTAAGACCTGAAAAGTACCACTTTTCACCCCTTAACTTAATCTTTGTTAGACCCTTAATCATTTAATAAATGTGTTTTAAGTCTATTCTATAGGTAATAAGCAGCAGCTACAAATAAACCCCTAACCATGCCAAGAAGCCTATTGTTGCCCCAGAATCCCCTCAGAAGAATGAAGGTTGAACCTAGACAGAGAATTGGCTGCAGCATAGGCACAACAAAGCAGAATCAAAGCAAGAAGAATGCCTCACGCAGATGTCACAGGGTTCAATTGAACCAGAGAAAATTCCTTCGCATAGTTATCGCGGGCTTCTGAAGACAGCACAACAACTGATCGCGCAGTCTTCACGCTATTCTCGCGCGGTCTGATGACAGAAAGAATTGAAAAGCAGACTTCACAAGTTTCTCGCGAGTTTTAGTCATCAGCACTCGCACAGTCTTGCGTAACACAAGAAAGAAGTCTTCAATCGTCGTGCAATTCATTGAAGAGAGAGAGCTCCAGGCACTCCTGCGTGCAGCTGTCGCGTAGTAGCGGCGGGATACAAACCTTCAAGGAAATGCTCGTGCGATCCATAGGCCTATGAACACTGCTTCTTCGTGAGGATCCCTGCGAGATTCACCAAGGGACGAACCGCGCACGTAATTCCCGTGCCATTCAAAAGGAAAGAGCAATTTCGCGACAGCCAGAAGTATCCCGCGATGACCAAAGTATCAATCCCGCGATTACATGAGCTTCAGGTCAATTCAACCCCACGACGCCAATTCTTACACGCAGTAAGATCTAAAAATCTTTTCTACCCAGTGAGGATCGGGTTCTTAACTTCTCCCCACTTCTGCAAGGGCAATCTGGGAACTTCCAGCAATTAGGGCACGCACTCCAATGCCCTAATCTCTGTGCACACGCCCCGAGGCATCCAAGGGACAGGAATGGGCTGCAATTATATTGAAAAATTAGGGTTTTCCTAACCCTAATTTTGGGAGAACCGACCGCTATATAAGCCTAAGCCTAGCTTAGGTTTAAAGAATGTACCTTTTGGGGACTTAACTTCCGTATTCCTTCTTCTTGAAACCGACTGTAGAATTACAGTAGGCTAAGGTTAGGGTTTAGGAGTTTTATTTTTCCTTTTTCCTTCTCTCCATAGTCCAACACTTGCTGGCTATGCCTTTGTATGATTATTTGGTATAGTTTTAATGGAGTTTTGTAATAGGATCTATTGCATGTATGGGATTAGTGTTTTATGAGTTGTTCTGTGCAAGGCTGCTGCCTTGAGATCCTCCATTGCTAAGTTGTACTGTAAGCAATGGAGGATTGTCTTTAAGGCTTTACTTAGATCCAAGTGACCTGTTTGTCCAGGTTAGGCACATTGCAGGCCTAGCCCCACCACAGGATCCACTAAATCTGAATCCCCATGGGAGCTTGAGCTTGTAGCCTGGATGAAGTAGTGCCTACAATGATAAACTTGTTCTGACCCATCTCTGGATTGTGGTTCCCCTATTGGATAGTCTGTGACCATTCAAGTGGACAGGTTATAGCCATAAGGGATATGGATCATGGCACAGGAGTGAGTTGGATCCTTTCTCCTCTTTGGTGATAATGTAGCCATTGGATAGGATTTCTATAGCAGCAGATCTAAGTCTGAGTTATAAGACCCATAAGATCTGTACCTAATAGCATACTTCTCACCCTTTTATATTTATTTTCTCACACTCCATCACTTTTCTTAACCCTTTCTGTAGTTTAGGCATTAAGTTACCTTAGGATTTAGACTATAGTGACCATAAACCCCCTTCCATTTAGGATTGCCAGATCTGTAGCCAGATCTGGAGGGCCTACTAAAGATATCTCCCTTGGAGTTTTAGATCAACTTTCCCTGTGGGACAAACTCTTACTTATCAAAACTTGCTACAACAGGTCCTGTATCTTGCAGGACTGTGTATTTTTAGGCTTGCTGCTCTTCAATCCATCTTTGATTTTCACTAACCCAATTCTTATCACCATCCCCAATAAAGTTAGTAGCAAGCACTTAAAACACCTCAACACATGCTGAGAGGATTAAATGTTGAGTATAGAGTACTTGTCGAGAGGTTCTATGAACCTCTCGAATTGATTGTTTCTTAAACCTTTAACCCATCGACAGGATTGAGTGAACCTCTCGAGAGGTTCAGCTACTTTTCACTCTTCGACAGGTTGATGCAACCTGTCGACACCTTTACTCCAATCCTGTTGAAGCTTGTTTTTCATCCGTTTAAACCTATCGACAACTCATTCCAGCCATTCGACAGCTTGTCTTTGAGTTTTATCTTCTCTCTGCTGATTTCCACCTTCTTTCTTCTGCCTCTACCTCCCTAGTGTCTACTCCAATCGCTCTGCCATTGTTTAAATTGCTGTCATTCCTCAAGGGCTACATTTTTCACCTAGTCCCTGCCAATTTGGTGTCGTGCACATCAAGATCTGAAAACCCTAGGTTTCTATGGGTAAGTTTTCTTCCAGCTCCACTCTGTGATTTTACAGTAGTTTAATTCCAAGTGTTTGTGGTCACTTTCATTGAGCAAAGAAGTCTGTTGTGGTTTTTGAGAGCTAATCTTAAGAGAATTGCTTGTCCAATGGCTGATCAAGAGGATAACCTAGCAACCCTTTTTAAAGCCACCTCCAAATCTGCCACAAAAGCCGTTAGGAAATCTAATAGGCTCACCAAATAGCCCAAGGAAACCCCATCTGCAAAAAGAATCCTTGCTATGGATCAAGCTGAGAAATCTGTCAATCCTAAGAAAACTAAGAAAGCTAAGAAGGCCCAAATTAGTGAAGAAATTGTTGAGGAAGCCCCTGAGACAGAACCCATGCCTGAGCCTAACATTGAGGAGGAATCTGAAGTCCCTGTGAACCTATCTAATCCTAATGAATTTGTGGATAAGTTAGGTCTGATTCCAGAGACAATCATTGACACCCCCTACTTTTCTAAGAGGAGTGTAAGGATACTTTGAATTATTTGATGAAGGCAAGCCTGACACCCATGCTGACCCCATTAAGTAAAAATCCTACCCTATGCTGGTCAAGCTGTGGTATTAGAACCTCGGGAAGAAGACCAGTCTAGGTTCAACTGATCCTTGTCTAGAGATTGTAATTGATCACCAAGAGATTGTTGTGAATTACAGTGATATAGGGTTGGTTTTAGGAGTCCCTTCTATTTTTGATACATCCTATGGTTTGCCAGAACCTGAAAATATACATTTCAAAGCAATGGCCAGTCACCTCACTTAAGGCATTGTGGGGTCTGGGAAGTCAATAATGAGGAGAGATCTACACCCCAGCATGCTGTTCATTAACTCAATTTTGAGGAAAAACATATATGTTAGTGGACATCAGCAAGAAAGGAGAACCCCCATAGTGGAAGCCCTGTATTTTTTCTCCAAGGGCCAGTTTATGAATGCTGCCCAGCTGATATTTGATACAATGGTGGATGTCAATGAGAAAATTTGAAAAGTGCAAGCCATACCTGGCCTACCTTACAGCAAGCTCATCACTGCCTTGCTTAAGAGAGGAAAATTTGCTTTCAAGAATGATGAGCCAGTGTTGAAGGTGACTCCAAAAGCATTTGGGAAGAGGGCTTGGTCTGCCAGTAGGACCCTAATTGGGAAGAGTAAGACCAAATCAAGTGAGGACCCTGAGATAGAAGCTCCACAAGTAGTCAGTCTGCTGCTGCACATGGCACCTCTTCTTCTACTACCTCTGAGCCTCTGCTCCCATCTGCTGCTCCTAGCTTGGAGCCTCCACCTATGACCTTTGCACCCACAGTCATCCCCGCCATCGATCTGATTTTGCCTATGGTCAACTCCTCTGATGCCAGCCTCACCATCCCCCCCTCTGTCATACCATCCATCTCAGTTTCCTTACCTTCCATTCAAGTTTCCATTCCCCCTAGGAGCTCAGCAACCCCTTCAACCATCACCACCTCCTTACCTTTACTGATTTCTCAAATTTTGAATCCTTCCTTACCTTTTATTCCTTGTAAACTTCACCCATAATGCCACATTGCAACCCAATAAAAAGACCCTACTGATTTGAAAATTGATTGAGTTGTCATGTGGAGATGAGGATTTGTATAATCTATGGCGAAAAGAGCTAGAATATTTCAAGAATTAGAGCATTGTCTATGCTCATGCTTGCAATCCTATTTGAGGGCTATAACTGCTCTTAAGCTATGTGAAATGATGCACCCTTCTATCTTTATTGTGAGTGATAGCCCTAGTTAGACTTGGGTCTAAAATCAAATTTGTTGGGGGCATTATTAAAATAGAATTCTTAATTTGATGGTGAGATTTGCATTAATTTTTAGGCATAATGCCTTGACATGAATTGAGTGATTGTGAAGGAATTACAACAGAATTTCAGTGTTAAACTGATGTTTTCCTACTGAGAATCCTCTAAAAATGGAATGAGAAAGGTATGGAATGAATTTTATTTTACTTAAACTCTGTTTTAGCATGTTGCATTGATATTAACTGATTCATTGGAGAAGTTTGTGGGTAACTTCACTGAAAACCCTAAGGAGATTTCACTCCTCCACTAGGGATCACCTAGGGGTTTAAAAGGCTTGATGCATATGCTAAATGCATCTGTGCTCCCTATAAAAGTGGCATTTTTCATCTTCAATAATTATTTTTACTTTTTCCCTTGCTCAGGGACTAGCAAAGCTTAGGTTTGGGGGTGTGTTAAGCAGTGAAAAATACCATTTTTCACCTCCTAACCTGACCTTTGATGGACCTTTGAGCTGACTAATAATGTGTTTTGAATGTATTTTATAAATAAGCAATAAATTGTAGTCTTAGTGCAGACATCCACCTAAAATGGCCAAAGAAGCTGCTCATACATCTCAACATGTGCTCGGACAGCCCAAAGCCAGCCAAGCAGCCCACAGAGCCTTAGAAGTTCATGAGAATGTCTTGAGCCCAACTGGGTATGCTTGGAACCAAGAGCAATTGCAAGGAATGAAGATTAAACCCACCAAGAGGCTGCTGAGTGTTGGACAAATGAAGAGCAGCAACACAGGATTGCATGCTAGCTGTGGAAACAAAGGACACAACCTGTTGAGAGGATAAACTAACCTGTCGATAGGTTTAGATGCTTAGAGTAAAGCTGTCGAGAGGTTGGAGGCACAACAGAAGATCCTGTCGAGAGCTTCCCAGTACTTGTCGAGAGGTTTTGTAAGCAAAAGCCAACCTGTCGAGAGGAATGGAGTTGGAAACATGAAGATCTCGCGAGGTTCTAGTACCTATCGAGAGGTTAGAGGTACAATTGGGGATCCTGTCGAGAGGATACCTAGAGGTGCAGAAGAAGTTGAGAGGTTCCAAATACTTATCTCGAAGTTCAACTGAACCTGTCGAACAACTCAAGGCAACCTGTCGACAACTTACCTGAAGCTATGCTCATTCTTGCAAGGATTGAGCCAACCTATCGAGCACTTAACTAAAGACCATATAACAAGTCGACAAGTTAACTATAACCTATCGAGAGGATGAATGAAAAACTGGACAGAAGGTGAAGATGTACTCCAATCCTGCTGACCAGTTCGCATAAACCTGTCAAGATGTACTCCAATCCTGTCGAGATGTACTCAAATCCTATTGAGAAAGCTCCAAACCTATCGAGAGCTACTCCATCCTGTCAAAGTGAATGCTGGGAAGACTCATGAACCTATCAAGAAGTCTCCTATCCTGTCGACTAGTCATTTCAACCTGTCGAAAGCCATTTCAACCTGTCGAGAGGTTCCTAGAACCTCTCGACACTCGAATTAGGAATTTCTTAGTTCCTTTCACAGCAGCTGCCACATGCCTATGCTTTGTGCACACATTCCAAAGCACATCAGCGACCCTTGGGGTATTTTTGGTATGCAACTGGGCACGAATGAAAACCCTAACTACCTCACGTATATGTACCAATTTTTAGACCAATGGGGAAAGAACTTCTAGAAGAGAAATCAGCCACATCAGCAGCTAAGAATAACAGAATTATTCTCTTGAGCTCTGATTGGCTGAAACGGATCTGAAGACATAGAGAGAGTATAAAAGCTTGCAGAAATTAGAGAGCTATCATCCAGAATTGGGAGAACCAGAGCTAAATCTGATCTCCATCTTCCCTCCAGAAATTCTCTCTCTCTTCCTTTGTCCCCCATTTTCCTCTTAGCCAATTATGGTTGGCTAACCCTCTTTGGTAGTTAGGGTGAGGTCAAGAGCTGTAAATTGAGTGGTTCAAAGCTTTTTAGGAGGATTAGGTGTTGCACAAATTATAGATCTGAGAATAATTGACTGTAAGTTGTTTTGATTCAGTAATTATTGAATGTAAAGCTAATTTAGATCCATAAATCTTTTGATTGCCATTTGATTTCCCTAGATCTAATATCCCTGTGGATGCCTTAGCTTTTAGCCTTGCATCTACAACATCTACAATGGTTTAGAAGTTCCAATTAAGATCCTTGAATTGGAACAATCTCTGGGATGATCTGTGACCATTCAAGTGGACAGATCATAGCCTCAGGATTGCTTCAATTCTCTGATTGAGAATGGATCCTTATACCTTGCATCTGAGCTTGTAACCAGATGAAGGACTGCTGCAAACCAGTTTCCTGCATTGCTTTTGAACCAAACAATTTTCAGTAAAGACCAAAATCGCTAGCTGCTATTCTCCATCTCTTGATTTTAATCTTTTCTCCATATTCCTTTAACTCTGTGTTTAATTAAATCTGGATCATTTGCATTTGATACTTATAGTTTTTAGTAAGTAACAAACCTTAAAGACCTCTCCTCTTTCCTACTTTAATTCTAGTTTAAATTAGGATAGAGTGCCAGATCTGCTATAGATATGGAGATTTATCATAGTTTAAATCACATTTCCCTGTGGACAAAACCCTGCTTACCTATTAAAACTTGCTGCAACAGCCCTGGTTCTTGTAAGACTGGCTGCTTGCCTTGATCCCTTATCTCTGTAATTTGTACAGTTAATCTGTTGTTTTAGCTATTTAATAATTACAAGGTGACCATCACAACATTTGGCCAAGAGAGAAGAGGGCAGGCTTCCTAGTCAACCCATGAAAAATCTGAAGGGTCAATTTATGATTGGAGAAGGCTCCTCAACTCATGAGGAGGCTAAGGCAATCACTACCCTTAGGAGTGGCAGGGTTGTTGATAACCAGGTGGGCTGGGAGGAAAAGAAAATAAATGAGAGTATAAAAGAAGAAAATGTGAGTGAAAAGGAGAAGAATGATTCACCCCATGCCGGGGACCAGTAGGAGCGAAATGAGGGGGCTGTAGTTGAGCCCCAACAAAAAGTTTCTGATGATGTGGGTAGGTATGCAGTTGAGGTACCAGTAGTATCACAAATGCCACTTCCTCATGCTCTTAAAGGTTCTTCCCCTTTTGATAAGGGGAATGACAAATTAGAGGAAATGATGGAGACTTTCAAGTAAGTTAAGATCAATTTACCTCTGCTTGATGCCATAAAACGAGTCCCTGCCTATGCCAAGTTCCTTAAAGACCTGTGTACATAAAAGTGGAAAGCAAGAGTCTATCTATCCAAGAAGGTCTTTGCAACTGAAAATGTGAAATTTGTGTATTCTATTGCCACACTAGCAAAATTGCAAGACTCAGGACTACCTACAATCTCCTATATTATTGGGGACCACACCATTGGCAGGGCTCTCTTGGACTTGGGAGCCAATGTCAACCTGCTGCCATATTCAATATATGAGCAACTAGGTTTTGGGGAGCTGAAACCAACTCCTATTGTGCTCTAGCTGGTTGACAGGTCTGAGAGGAGGCCTATGGGTGTGGTTGAGGATGTGGTAGTGGGGGTGGACAAGTTCTTTTACCTTGCTGATTTTTTAGTCTTGGACATGGAGCCTTCAAAGAGTAGCATCCCAATTCCTGTGATCTTGGGCAGGCCATTCTTGGCCACAGCCAATGCTTATATTCAATGTAGGTCTAGGGTGATGGAGGTCACATTTGAAAACATGAAGGAAGGTTAAATTAAATGTGTACAATGCTGTAAAACAACTTCAGGTGGACAATAAGGACTGCTTTGCAGTGGATGTACTAGAGGACCTAGTTGAGGAGAATTTATCCAATCTGCTGGATTGGGATAAAGTTTTTGATGATTTTGAAAGTGTGTGGACTGAGGTTCAGGAGGAGGCCAAAAAATACAATAATGAAGACAGTAACACTAGAGAGTCTTCAATGGTCCTAGTGCAGCATTCCATCTGGAAACCCATATTTTTGCCCCTACCTCAAACCTCCAAGGCACTTTTGTTGCCTTCTATTGAGAGTCCACCTGATCTAGAGCTTAAACAATTACCAAACACATTAAAATATGTCTTTTTAGGGCAGCACAACAAACTTCTTGTGATCATCTCTTCCTCTCTTACTAGTGAGCAGGAAGAGGAATTATTGTGGGTACCTAGGAGACGTAAAAAAGCAATAGGCTGGACCATAGCAGATTTAGGGGGATTGATCCATTAGTTTACATGCATAAGATACATTTAGAAGAGGGTTCCAAATCCTCAAGGGAAATACAGAGGAAACTGAATCCTCATATGTAAGAGGTGGTCTTAAAGGAGGTGGTGAAACTGTTAAATGCTGGGGTCATATACCCCATTTCAGATTCAGAATGGGTATCACCTATCCAAGTGGTCCCCAAAAAGTCTGGTATAATAATTGTCACATCTGATTCTGGAGAGTTGATGTCAACCAGGGAGACCACTGGTTGGAGGGTTTGTAACCAGTGGTCTCCCTGGTTGGCATCAACTCCCCAAAATATGGTCTATGAAGGGCAATGAGAAGTGGTCTTTTTTGGTTTTAGAGTTGAGCTTCCTATAATCAATTGGCTGGGAAAGCATACTTCTACTTTCTTGATGGATACTCAGGTTATAATCAGATACCTGTGTATCCTCAGGACCAAGAAAAGACGACATTTACCTGTCCATTTGGCACTTTTGCTTATAGAAGAATGTCATTTGGACTGTGCAATGCCTCAGCCACATTCCAAAGGTGCATATATGCTATTTTCTCGAACATGATTGACAAGTTTTTGGAAATCTTTATGGATGTTTTCTCAGTTTTTAGGGACAGTTTTAGTCAGTGTTTGCATCACCTCAGCCTAGTTATTCAAAGATGTGAGGAGACCAACCTAGTCTTGAGCTGGGAAAAGAACCATATGATGGTAACACAAGACATTGTGTTGGGCCATGTGGTGTCCCATAGAGACATTGAGGCTGATGAGCTAAATTTGATTTCACACTTGCCCCCATAAAAAAATGTCAAACATATCAGGTCTTTCTTGGGTCATGCAAGATTCTATAGGTGGTTCATCAAGGATTTCAATAAAGTTGCTAAACCTTTGTGCCACTTGCTCTGTCAAGATGTGCAATTTGATTTTAATGCTGAGTGTCTTGAGACATTTGAGGTCTTAAAAAAATGCTTAACCTCTGCCCCTGTGATCTAAGTCCCAGACTACTCTCTCCCATTTGAGTTGAAGTGTGATGCATCAGACCTGACTGTAGGTGTTGTCCTAGGACAGAGGAAGGATAAGCTGCCCTATGTGGTATATTATGCCAGCAAGACATTGGCAGAAGCTCAACTTAATTACACCACAACTGAGAAAGAGCTATTGGCAGTTATCTTTGTTGTGGACAAATTTAGAACTACTTGGGTATAAAATTATTGTGTTTACAGACCACTCTGCCCTCAAGTACCTTTTAGCCAAGAAAGATGCCAAACCTAGGTTGATTAGATGGATCCTGCTGCTGCAGGAGTATGATCTTGAAATCAAAGACAAGAAGGGAGTAGAAAATGTGGTGGCTGATTACCTGTCTAGGATTGTATTGGATGAATGTGCTACTACACCTGTTAGAGATATTTTTCTTGATGAGCAATTGTTTGCCATCCAGGCTGTTGTCCCATGCTTTGCCAACATAGTTAATTATCTAACTGTAGGCATGATCCCTTCCCATTGGTCCAAGATGGATAAAGACTGGTTCTTCTCATAAGTCAAGTACTTTTTTTGGGAGGATCCTTGCCTATATAAATATTATACATACCAGATTATCAGAAAGTGTGTCCTTGATTGTGATTTCCTTAATATTCTTAGCATGTGCCATGAAAATGCTTATGGGGGACATTTTAGTGGGAAAAAGACAACAACTAAGGTGCTACAGTGTGGATTTTATTGGCCTTCCTTGTTCAAAGATGCCTATATACACTGTCAGGCCTGTGTCAGATGTCAAAGGATGGGTGAAATTTTCAAGAGAAATTCAATGCCATTGCAGCTCATCCTAGTTGTGGAGCTATTTGACATTTGGGAAATAGACTTTATGGGACCCTTTCCTCCTTCCAATGTTTATAACTTCATCCTTGTGGCTGTAGATTATGTTTTCAAATGGGTGAAAGTAGTTGCCACAAGGACCAATGACCACAAAGTAGTTATGAAATTTATAAAAGAAAATATTTTCTCCAGATTTGTCACCCCTAGAGCCATCATCAGTGATGGGGGCAGCCACTTTCGTAACAGAAACTTTGAGAGCTTGCTCAAGAAGTATGCTGTTACCCATAGGATTTCTATTCCATATCACCTACAGACTAGTGGGCAAGTGGAGATTTCCAACAGGGAAATCAAGCACATCCTGGAGAAGACAGTGAGGGTTGACAGGAAGGATTGGGCTGTGAAACTGATTGATGTATTATGGGCCTATAGGACTGCTTATAAGACCCCAATTGGAATGTCCCCATTTCGAATAGTCTATCGTAAAGCTTGTCATCTGCCACTAGAATTAGAGCACAAGGCCTTTTGGGCCATTAAGAGGCTAAACATGGATCTAACATCTGCTGGTGTACACAGGAAGCTGTAGCTGTCTAAGCTAAAGGAGCTGAGGTTAGATGCTTATGCCAACTCAAGGATCTATAAGGAGAAAGCTAAGACATTCTTTGACAACAGCCTTTTGAGAAAAGACTTTGAGGTTGGTGCTAAGGTATGGTTGTTCAACTCCAACATCCCCATCTGGGGCTGTTGAAATCATGGACTCCACTTTTGGGAGGATTATGAAAGTGAATAGTTAGAGACTCAAGCTGTGTGTAGAAAATTCAATAGAGTCCTCTGCAACCGTCCACCTTCAAGATCCTCCCACTGATAAGTGATCCACAACCTTGTAAATTCTGTAACATAGCTGATTTGTTTGTGTGTCTTGTGTGCTTTTATAATTCTAGAATTTAACATCCGTATATGTTGTGTGTGCTGTAAAATTTTGTTTTAATGTTAAGTGTCTAGAGAATCTGGATCTAGGTTTATGAGTCTTCATTTACTACGGATTGGGACATCTGCGTGTGAGATTAGAGTATAGGGTGGACTGTGCAATGTGAGGTTTAAGATGATTGGCTACTATGATTTGTATTTTGAACTTCTATGGGCATGAATTATGCAATAAGCATGGGTTTAATAGCTGTGATATAGGAGAAGTGAGACAGAAATTTGGTGTTGGTGTATCATGGCAGAGAACATGATAGAAAAAATGTGAGAATGCAGTGAATTTAGCTATTTCATGAAGATCAGGCAGCCTAGCGAGCACTTGTCAAGCCAATTTTTACCCTCTCACGTGGCTCAGTGAACTTCGCAAGCCTCAGTTCGGGCAGACATGAGGATCTCACTAGGCTCTAATGTGTAAATCTCATCAGCATGAGAGCCCCCAAGACCCTTATTCTCAGCGAAAGTGCCTATCGCGAAGCTCATTATGAACTGTGCGAACAGTGAATTATCCTGCACAGAACTGCGTGACAGGTTCATTCCATGCCTATTTTAGGTCGCGAGGCTCAATTGCTCCAATCAATCCTCATGACATCCTTGCGAGAGCCTCGTGAAGCATGACTTTCCTTGTTTTAAGCCCCGCGACTGCTTCTTCCTCATTTGCTTTCTTTGCCCTAGTTTCCAAAGCACAACCCAGAGCAGTCACTTCCACTTTTCTCCTTCACTACCCATTTTGCCCCAACACTTACCCCTTGCTCCTGCCACGCTGCTCCGCATCACAAGCTACACATTTTACACCTAGTATGGCATGGATTGATTCACTGTGAAGATTCTAGGTTGAAACCCTAACTTTGTGAGGGTAAATTCTCATTTTTCTCAGCTGTACTGTTGTTTGATATTTTCCTTAGATTTTTTTTGTGTTTGAGGGAAAGGTTGCCCAGGGGAATCATTTGAGCTATAGACCATCCGGGCTTCACAATTCAAGAGCTATAATCTAGGTGTTGGGATAAATGGCTGATAAATCCCCATTTGTGGAAGACCTAGTTGCCCTGTTGAACCCCCCACCTACTAACCTCCCCATGGCCACAAGAAAATAAGTGAGGATTGCGGAATCCTCCACTGTGAAGGGAATTGATGCCCCTGTACCCCCAACTGAAAACCCTAAGAAGAGGGCTGCCTCTAAGAAGAGGGCTAGGACTGTTACCCAGAGCCTTAAAAAGTCAAAGAAGCAGAAGAAGGGCAAGGAGGTGGATCCTGAAGTCAATCCCCTGACAACTCCTAGTGACTTCATGGCTGCCATCAAATTGGAGGCAGAGACTGCCTTTCACAAGGCATTCTTTGAAAAGGAGGCATTGACTACTCCATCCATAGAATTATTGATAAAGTCCTCCTTAGAGCCCTTGCTTAAGCCCTTGTTGGAGCTGGTGTGCCCTAGATTAGTTCAGCTGTTTTACCAGAATATCCGGGTGAAGAAGGATGGTGATGGACTCCCTGTGCTCCTGATACTGATTGATGAGTTTGAGATGTTAGTGAATCCATCAGTAATAGCACAACTCTTAGGCATACCAACTGCCTATAACCTAGAATGTAACTTGGGAGCACTATTAATTGCCCCCATTGCTGTGATTGCTGAGAAGATAACACAAGGGAAGAAGGCTTCAGGAGACTCTATTAGGAGGAGAGATTTGGAGCCCAGTCTTCTCTTCATGGATCATGTGCTGAGAAAGAACATCTATGTGACTGGACACTAGCAGGAGAGAAGGGCAACCATAGCTGATGCCTTCTACTCCTTCTCTCAGGGGCATTGTGTCAATGTTGCCCAGCTGGTCTTTGAAGGGATGAGGGATATTTTTTAGAAGGTTTAAAAGAAGTAGAAGCCCCATGCACTACCATACAGTAGGTTGATTACAGCACTGCTAAAAAAGGGGGTTTACCCATGGAAGATGGGGGAGGAAACTGAGACACTAGCCCCTGTTGAGTTGGGAAGAAGCTGTGGGGGATCAGTAGGACCCTAATGAACAAGAGGAAGGAGAAAGGGGTTGAAGTAGCACCTATAATTCAAGAGGTAGGAGCAAGTGTTGTTATTGCCACCACTGCAGAAGCAACATCAGTTGGTCCATCTGCTGCCAGCTCAGTACACCCCCACCACTATCCATACCTGCCTGACACACCATCCCAACACCAGTCTACACCACTCCACCTTCCATTACTATCCCTGCTTCTAGTTTAGCCTCACAAACCATCCCTGCCCCCATGCCTACCATGCCATTCACAACACCTCCCATAATCCCCATCCCTACCAGCTCAGATCAACCCACATTCCCATTTACTTTACCCACTCCACCCATTACCAGAACATATACAAAAAAGAAACCCTCTAAACCATCCAAAGTTACCACTGAACCTACCCTACCTGTACCTATTCCATTACCCCAGCCTATACCAGCCATTGAGCCAATTTACCCACATAGCCCAATTCCAGACCTACCTACACCTTTCACTTATGATGATAGTGAGCCTATGGCCATTGACATTGAACCACCCAATACCTCTGCACCCATTGAACTTGACACCTTTGACCCCCTTGACCAGTCCATTCACCTTCCCCTTCCGTTGACCTAGACCCATACACCATTGAGGGATACTCAACCATGATGGACTCCATCATTGGGGACATCAGGTATGAGTTCACACCTCTCCCTGACTCCCCACAGCCCACTCACTTTCACCATGCCCCTACCTCCCCTTTCCAGCCCACCCTAACCACTTAACCCACAATCCCAACCATTCTAGATCCATTATCCCAGATTCTTTTCATCCTATCCTCACTTCAAACCCAACTATTATCCAACACACAAAATCAAGCCACCCTCCAAACTAGCCTACAACCCATCCAGTCCACCCTGCTCAGTTTTACCCCACCAACCCACCCACCTACACATATATCCATACCTATAATTCCCTCCCTCCCTCACCTCAGCCACTACCTACTGTGCATACAACATTTGCTGCAACACAGACATGCATTGAACCTATGGAGCTGATCCTTATCCAACCAACTCTAGCTTCTACCTCCACACAGACAGACCCCAAGCCTATGGTAGAGGAGTTGCCCCTCCCACCGTTAGCCTTCACCTCTACCTTTACCCAAACTGATTTGGAGGAGGAAGAGCCACCCATTTTACCCATTTTCACCTCTTCCTCCACCCAACCTAATCCTAAAGTAGAGGAGCTGCTACCCATCTTCACCTCCACCCACACCCAAACTGACTGTAGTGAGGAGGAGCTGGCCACCACCATTCCACATCCATCATCTATCCCATCATCCTCATTCACTCCCCACCCTATATTTGAGGACTCTACTGAAAGGGTCATGGTTCCTGCTACCTCCAACCCCATGCCACCTTTTTCCACCCTCACCCGAGCTATGAAGGCAAACCCATATATCATGAGAGATGTAAAGAGAGGGGTAGCTGAGCTCAACACCTGGGTAAAGCAGCCTCTACTAGCTGAGATTGCCAAGTTGCAGCTGGACCATAGAGTTGAAAAGAGGAAGCTAGAGCAAGCTGTGATGTAAGCCCTAAAATTATACCAAGTGTACAAGGAGAAGGCAGAATAGTTGGAAAAGCTTGCAGACACCCTCCAAGCAACAATCTCAGTCATGAAGCCACCCTCATTAGCAGGAGTGTCCATCAAGGAGCCTTCTCAACAACAGAGCAGCACCAAGCCAAAGAAGCCAGCTTCCAAAAGAACAAAGGTTGGTGCTTCCAGTGCTGACACAGTGAAGAAAGAGAAGAACAAATATGTAGAAAAATATAATTGGCAACCTGATTTTGTCTTGAGCTCAGACTCAGATTCAGATTAGTTTAGGCTGCAATGTAGTTCAGTTTGTACTTAGGTTATGTGTTTGTTTATGTTTTTATTTTGTCACTGTTGTATATAGTTCTTCTTAATAAAATTTTCTTTCTGTGTGCCACTTTGATTTTTCTCTTATTCTCTTTAATTTTAATTTTTACTTGCCAAATTCTTTTTCACCCTGCTACTCTCATATGTATTATCTCTGAAACAGTGAGGAAAAAATGTTAAAAATGAAGAAATTTAAAACTGATGCAGACTGTTTAACATTGAAATCCATTAGAAAATTAACTACTTCCATGAGGTAAGCATCAAGACAAACCTTTCACAATCAGTGCTTAGTGAACTAGTAATGAGAGAAAAAGGTGAAAACATATCCCTTGAGTTTAATTGAAGACCATACCTAGTGAGATTTGGGCCATACAAATAATTTTCTTTTTCTTTTGAGGAGTGTCTTTGGCAACTTTTTTTGCTCTAAGGACTGACAGATTAAACCTCTTTGCACTAGAAGTTAGGCACCCCAAGTTGAAACTTTTGACAGCATTCATAACACTAAGGAAAGGATCAAGGCCTTCATTTGGACAGTTTGAGCCTGAAAATTCTAACCCATTCAACTACCCTTTTGCATACACTATTTGAGCCTTAAATCCCAATTTTTCTTAAAGATACACCAGAGTACTTGTACCTAAACCTGTAGACCTAATTAACCTTACCCTCACTTTGAGAATTCAGAAGGTAAAGGAGAAGGAGATGAAGGTAGATAAGTTGGGTTCAACATTTGGTGAATGAATGAGAGAAGTAACATGCGGACAACAGTGTATCTGTTGGATAGTGTGGCATTCCAAAAAAAAAAAAAAAAAAAAAACAAAAATAAAAGGAAAAGAGAAGTCAAGAGGATAACTTCATCTGAAAATTGAAAAGAAGAAGAGAAGCTGACCACTTTGAATTTGAAAAATGTTAATGAAGGTGAAGTATGCTGAATCCAAGAAGGTGAAGTCATGAATCACCTCCTACACTTGTTGATTTCTCAGTTTTGAATTACCATTATCCCTTCCATTCTTCATAAACCTCAACCATAAGCCACATTACAATCCTTGTAAAAGACCTTATTGATCCTAAGTAAAGTGAGTTGTCATGTGGAGACAAAAGGCTGTCTGATCTATGGTAAGAAGTGTGTGCTGATGTAAGAAGTTAGGAGCAAATGCCTATGCTCATGCTTGCAGACCCATTTGGGGTCTGTAACTGCTATTGAGCTTGTGTGGAATGGTACACCCTTAAATTCATTTGTGAGAGATAGCCTTGGTAAGCATTGGGTCTGAGATTGAACTTATTGGGCACTGTTTGAACCTGACTTTTGATTTACTAGTAAGCTTAGTACTATTTTACACATATTGTTCTCTTGGTGTCAGCTGATTGGATGTGATGAATATGCATGCATGAATGAGGTGTTAAATTATTTGCATATACTATTTTGGAACTCCTTTAATTTTGATAGAGCAAGGGTGGAATGAAACTTTATTAATTACAAACTAATTAGCCACTGTTTGCACTGTGCTTAACTATGTTCATTGAGAAGTTTGTGGGTATCTTCACTGAAAACCCTTAGGAGACTTCACTCCTCCACTAGGGATCACCTAGGGGTTTAAAAGGCTTGATGCATAAGCTAAATGCATTCGTGCTCCCTACTATACCTTGGAGCCATCTAATAATTATATTTTAAGTGTGTATTGTAGTAGTAATAAAAATGCAGCTTAGTGCAACAGTCCCCATTTTTTAGGTCAAGAAGAGAGAGATTTAAAGTTAAGGGCTGCAGCTGATGGAAGAACAGAGGATACACCATGGTGGTACACACCATGGTGACCATTTTGGTTGCTGAGGTGGGCCTTAGAAGTCAGATAGATGAGAGAAAGATGAGTCAAGCAGAGAACACTGCTGTAGCAGCATGTGCACTACAGCAGAGGAGAAATGTCAAGTCGCACAGTTCAAACTTCTTGGAAAAGCTCCTCGCAAGGATCTCGTGAAGTTCCAGCCTGTAGCATTAAAAGCCCTCACGCAAATCTCACGCAGTGCACTGTAGCAAACTTAAAGCTCGCACACATCTCGCATAGCTCAAGAGGAGAGAGAGTCCCAGAAGATATTCTCGCGAAGCTCTCGCATAGGCCCCGCGCACTTCAAAGACAAAGCCAGCCACGCAAGATGTGCATTCCATCCCGGTGATCAACCTCGCGCAACTCAAAGCTTATCCTCACGAGAGCCTTGTGAGATGCAATTCAACCCAGCGAGATCCTCGTGACTTGAGCCACCTGGAGGACCATCTGCGCGTGCCATTCTACTCAATACAAAAGGGACCTCGCGAGGCTCATTCAATTGCAAGTACATCCACGCAACAGCCTCGCGAGAGGCCAAAAGGCAGCACTCATCCTCGCAAAGCTCGCGTTCTTGCCTTCTTAGTCCATACATAGGGACACTTTGGGGATTTTCCCACTTCTAGGGCACACATCCTGAGGTTCTAATCTATTTCCCACTTCTCTAGGCATCCAACGGTCACAATTGGGCCATGTCTTCAAGTAGCAACTAGGGTTTGTTCTCTTCTATTTTTCGATTGGCTAAGGCAGTGAGAGACTTTGTATATAAGCTGTGTTCATAACAGAATAAGTATCTGATAATTCGGCTGGGAGCGTGGAGAGTTTTTGCTTAGGTCATTTAGGGTTAGGGTTAGGTTATCTTTTTTGCTTTTCTTCTCTCCTTTGCCCAGTACTTGCTGGCTAGGATCTTTGTAATAGCTAGGACTATTCTTTTATGCTATTAGCAAGACTGTAAGAGCTTGTAAAAGGGGTAGAATCTGCATTGGTTACAACTGGGAGTGCTACATTTAAGTATTTTAAATCAATGCAAGCTAGTTTGAATGATTCATGCAATCTGTGATCTCCTTGTGCTTGTCAATAGGATTTTTATTGATTGTATGCTCCTATGAATGCATGAGCTTGTAGCCAGGTATCCATAGCAGCTGCAGTAGTACTTATTATTTTGATTTTAATCCCTTGTCTGAGCTATGTCTCTAAGATGATCTGTGACAACACAGTGGACAAATCATAGCCCTAAGACTAGCCCATAACTATGGATTGGGTTGGATTATTCCTCTTTGCATTTGAGTTGTGGCCAAATGAAGGATAGATGTCGATCCATCCCTTAATAAGCTTATGCAGCCCCTGTTTCAGTCCAGAATAATGGTTCCTATTTTATTACTTCTCACCATTTTCTACTTTAATTTTCAAAGCTATTTTCACCTTCTCTAGAACCCTTTCTCATAGCATAGGACTGTAGTTTTATTTTATGTTTATTCTAGTTTTAGTTGTGACATCAAACTCCCTTTCATTAGGATTGCTAGATCTGTACTCAGATCTAGAGATCTACTGAACAACCTTTGTGGTTCTAGATCAATTTTCCTTGTGGGACAACCCTTTCTTATCAAAACTTGCTACAACAAGCCCTAGATCTTGCAGGACTGTGTGTATATTTTAGATTGCTATTTTTATCCATTTCACTCCACTTTTTAATTTATTTTTTCCACCATATTTTTATCACACATCTCTTACAATAATCAAGCAATCTAGAAATTCACTAACATGGACGGACCAAGAATAATGCAAAATTCTATTGGACCGAGGAGTGCGAGAAGAGGTTTCTCAAATTGAAGAAAAGGTTAACTACACCGAATGCCTTGACCTTTCAAAAATGTTTTAACTAAAGCATACATGTTTTGGTCTTCAAAGTTATTATATTTATTTTCGTCATTCATTTGACACAAGTTATGTGGTAGCCTATTGGTTAGAGGTTTGAGTTTGAGACAAGAGGTCAAAGTTCGAAACTTGGTGTGTAGACTTTGAACCTTTATTTTGGACTTTGAAGTAAAGGCTTATACATCCTTCTTTAGGCTAAATCATTATCTCTTTAAGAATTCTTCTTAAGAAAGAGTCGCAAGAAAACCTAGGCATCATTATTCTTCTTCTTAAGAACCCTAGTCGTCACCACCTTCCACAATCTTCTTCTTCAACCACCCTAACATCTATTGGGTCTTCTTCCACAAGACTCACCTTGATTATTTCCACCATCAAGATCAAGGAAGAAGAATAAAGGAACCCTGGGACAATGAGAAATGTGGAACATCGATCTCCTCAACCCTATCACCATAGAGTCACGATCTACGCTTCAAGAGGTAGAATAATCATCTTTTCTTATTTTCGGATCTGAATAATCGTTCTTTTTATTTTCAGACCTTGTTTCTCTCATTTTTGGATTTGAGTTCTTCTTTTAAAAACTTATTTTCCTATTTTTGAAACACAAATATGAACCCAAGACGTTGCAGAAATTTTGAAATCGATCGATCTATTTCATTGATTCGATCGATCAATTTCGGGTCAAGCGAAAAGGGAATTATGTTATGGGTACAGTCGATCAATCGACTTACCTGTCCGATCGATCAATTTTACACTAAGACCCATTTGCGTAGTATTATTTTGATTGCTATTAATGACCGATTGATAGATTGGGAAAAGATAAAATTCAAGGCTCTGATTATATAACGTTCGATTATACAATCGATCGATTGATATACCATACCGGCTGACCTCTCCACCAAGGTCTTCACGTAGGCCGAGCCACCCCGCTTGGTAGGGCAGGATAAGAAGTCTCCAAAACTGGCCTGGGCCAGGAGAAACCTCACGACATAAAGGAGGTGGGCATAAAAGTACTGAAGGTGAAACCACCCCCAAGGAACATGATCTGGGGCAGGGGCTGCATCAAAAGAGTGGAGGATGTCAGATCCTAGAACAAAGGAGAATAAGAAAAAGAACAACAAAGGGAAGCAACCAAAGAAATCTTCTCTTTACCTGGCTAGCAATCCCAAAATTTGAAATGTGGGTGTATTGCTAATGGAGCAACCCACTGCAAGCTGCCTCGCTCTGTATCTCCTACCAGACATGAGAAGAGCGTTGCACCTGGATAAGCCGCTCACTACGGATACCAAAGATCACATCAGGGCTATCCCCGTGAGCCTGGTCCTCATCACTTGACTGGTCATGCGCCATCCTGAAAAGAGAGACAACACCAAGTGTTAAGGGATGATGAGCAAGAGGAAATCGAATGCTTGTCTAGGAAACATGAAACTAAACTAAGGTAAGTATGCCTTATTCATGCCAAAATGTCCAAGAAAAATCAAAAAAGAAGAAGGGAGATACATCTCGTCATTTAAAAAAAACAACAAAAACGATAATAATAATCTCTCTTTCCCGAGAAAAATCGGAGATTTTTGGCCACATACACTTTTTCAAAAAGGGGCCCACCGTTTATCAAAAAGAATGAGGGGGGACGGGTGCGAATCAACCAATTTTTTTCGAAATCCACTCCGAACGTGGACATACTAAATCAATCAAAGGCATTTGCTTTCATAAAAAAAAATCCTTTTTTTCTGCCCTAAAATATAGAAGCCCTAAATGCATTGATAAAATAAAAAAGAAAAAAGAAAATCCAAAAAAGGGGGCATAAATCACCTAAGTTTTCACTAAAATCCCTACAAAAATGCACACAAAAGCACAATAGGGATTACAAAGGATCACATTCACAAGAAATAAACACCCCTTTATCATCTAGATGCAAGAACCCTAACCACATTGGCATAAAATCAAAAGAGATTCAAAAGAATACGTGTTCTATATGCGATAACGACACCAGCACAATGTCGAGGTTTAGATAAGATCTATGGGACACAAGGTAGAGCTCCTGTTTCGGTATGGAGAGAGGGAGAGAAGAGAGGTTTGAATTATGAGCCTTTTCGGGTCTCTGGTCGCGCTCGACCGCTTTTAAAACCTAAAATGGCCTAGAGTGTCTAATGGACACGCTAGGCATAAGTTCCCTAGTTTTGCCCTAGCGTGTGTATTACACACGCTAAGCTTAATTCTCCCCCAGGTTGGCCTAGCGTGTCTAATACACATGCTAGGCTTATTTTGGCCCCTTGCCAGCTTTGTTTCATTCAGGTCTGGCCCGATAGATAGGTTTGATTGGCTAGACTAAATGTTGCACATGTTCTCAAAAAGCGCATCAACCTTCATTTGATTCGCTCGGGAAATAGTGCTAAAATAAAATGTTTAGGTTCAATGAGCACGCTCAAAAACCTCGAACAAACATCCAAAAAACAAAAAAAAAATGTATAAAAACATGAAATAATAAAATATGTGGCTTGAAAAATTGCACACTCCCAAATGGCGTTGCGACATCAATATTCGCTATGCTTGGGTAGTTGTGCTAAATTATCGATGGCGCCTAAAAATCTCGAATCCTACCCCATGTAGGGGCACCCATGACCAATCAAATGGGGCAATCAATGCCTCGTAAGGTTGGCCACAAACTGTGAATCTTCTTGTCATTTGCCTTACGCCCATCTAGAAGTATAGGTCGATCACCCTCCCGCTTACGAGGCTGTCTTGTTCAAAATGGAACTCAAACATCACACCTCACCAATCATATCGAGGAGCGGATATTTTTCCCAATACATTGGGCTTTCGCAACTCGCACGACCTCGGTCATGCCCAGTAATGTTGGTAAGCGCTTGGGGGTCGATAGCCTCGAGGAACGGACATTTTTCCTGACATACGGGGCTTCCGTATACTCACCATATTACCATTTAATGTTTGGGGTTCTCTTTGAATACGACAGACCCGTTAGCGTGCCTTGGGCCGCTTCGGACGTCTCTTTCTTTGGCATGCGATTATTAGTGATTGAATACCAAAGAGGGGCATCTGTAGAAACCCAAATTTGGCCCAAGGCCCGATTAACTTAGGCTTAGAGAAGGGCATACCCTCCGAGCTTCTTAGAGCACTTCCCAACCCTTAGAAATTAACCCAAGCCCTTAGAAGCCTATACCCAACCCTTAGGAGTCAACCCTAACCTATAGAACCACTCCCGAACTAGTTTTAAACCCTCTCGGGCAGTGGTTGAAAAGAGGAATGCCATAGTTTTCAAAAACCTCTGCTAGAACTAAGTCCTATACCATTGGAAAGAGGATGTTCCCAGCTTTCCAACAAGTAAAGAATCGCCTCAATCTGAGTTATATATCGAAAGATATGGCGGTTTGAAATCGGGAAGAATAGCTAGAAATTTGCTTAGCGTGTCTAATAGACATGCTAGGCCAAAATTGACTTCTGTGGACCCCACAGCGGGTTCTGAACCTTTGGGATTCTCAGGAAAAATTGTTCCTATACCTATCGTGTCTAATACACACTCTAGGCTTAGGAATAATGATTTTTGGGAATTTGGTCAAATTTCAAATGTAGAGTTTGACTTGTTGACCACCCCATCCATTGGGGTTAGTTTCGGTAGCACTGTCGCACCCCCACTAGCCTTCTTTTTTACACTTTTTCCATTTAGAAGCCTACCCTATCATCTACCATTGAAACCCAATTCCCACCTATCTAAGCCCTGGAAAACATAGAAAACCTTAGATTGGGATTACCTAATTGCTAAACCCCATTAGCCCTTAAGTGTCCCCTTAACCACCCCTTTCTCTATAAATAGAGATCCCCCCCACCTTGATTAAGGGCATGAAAAAAATTCTAAAAAGAGAGAATTCTAAGAGAGCTCCCTCTCCCATTTTAGAATTTTATCCATAAAATTCCAGAACTTAGGTTCACCCTTTAGACCCTATTTTCTATCATCAATAGTTTTTAGAAGAACAAGGCCTTAGCCCATCTCTTCTTCCTCCTAGATCCCTAGCCTTACGGATCAAAACCCCTTTCTCTAACCAAGTGCCATCGGAAGCTCACCAGAACGTAGCTACGCGAAGGTCCACATCTGTGCTACAAGGGCCCGAGAGCTCAGGCTCTCCCCTCTATTCTTCTACCTTCTTTGCTTTTCCTCTATCATAGAATTTAAGCCGTTATGCCGTCGAAATTAAGGTGATTGTGTGGAGCTTAAATAGGATTAGAGTGCCTTTGGGTAAGAGGAAGTGTTATTTTATACTTTATTTTTTCTTTTTATTTGGCCATAAGTAGAGACCGCTTACGAGCTTGTTGATCGGGTGCCTAACACCTTCCCGATTGATAACCGAAGCCCTTACCCAAGAGCCTTTGGCGTGAATCGGTAAATCAGTCATATTTGGCACTTCGATGCTTTCAATATTGATTTGGATTTCCTGGGACACCAAAAGCTCTGGGTGGCGACTCAATATTTTTTCACACGAGTGCATCGTCGTGATGGATCGATATGGATCCACGGTTGAACAGAAATCAAACACAAGATCGGAGAGTAGGACCATGCCTTACACAAGACCGGTGTTCTCTCAGTAAAGCAAGAGTGTCTCAGCAATGGCTTCGACTGTGAAGACTATACCAATTTGTATCGCTTGGGGTAAGAATCACTATGACGCATGCCTGAGAGGATCGGGTGCTTGCTTCAACTGTGGGCAGCATAGGCATAATGCAGCCGAGTGCAGAATGGCTAGGAAATCATTTGGATCGAGGACTACACCGACAACGACAATTATGGCTAATGGGCGAGTGTATACCTTATCTGATGCTGACACTAGAGCTTCAGACGATGTCATCTAGGGTATGTTTGTCTTAATAAAATTTATGACTAATTTATTTCATACATATATAAGTAGTGATGTCATGTGTATCATTTTAAGTAAAATAATCAGATTTTCAGTGTCGTTCTCTTTAATAAAAATAAATCCGTTAGAAATTGATATTACCTTCTAGACTGCAAGCATATAAATTGAATGATAATTATTATATTAGATAATTTAAATAGCAGTATGTCTTGCTTGCTCAGGTTTGATGTTGATCGCACATACTTTTGGATTCGGGTGCTTCCCATTCGTTCGTCTCTTTAAACTTCTTGAAGCATCTCAATAAGGACTCATCTTCGATGAGCATTCCATTGACCATAGACAACTCCCCTAGGGAAGAGCGTGTTAACTCACAGATTCTACCCTCGATGTTCTGTCCAGGTTGGGACCCATGCATTGGTTGTTGACCTAATTGAATTAGAATTCAAAGATTTTAATATTATCTTAGGGATGGATTGGCTCGCTGAATCTCATGCGACCCTAGATTGTTACGCCAAGATTGTGATTTTTACCCCTTTAGAAGGACCAACGTTTAAATTCAAGGGAGCGCGGAAAGGTGTCATTCTTAAACTCTTCACTTTAATGGACGCCGAGAAGCGTGGAGATATATCTTCGATACCTGTAGTGAACGAGTTTGCTAGAGTCTTTCTCGATGAACTGATTGGTTTACCGCAAAGTAGGGAAGTCGAATTTCAGATTGAGCTAGTGTCTGGCACGACCGCAATAGCCAAGACTCCTTACAAGATGGCACCTGCGGAACTGTATGAATTAAAGAAACAATTACAGGAACTTTAAGATGAGGGCTTTATTAGGAGGAGTCAGTCACCATGGGGTGCTCCTATTTCATTTGTAAAGAAGAAAGATGGCACTCAAAGACTGTGCATTGATTACCGACAGTTGAACCAGGTGACAGTTAAAAATAAGTATCCATTTCTACAGATCGATGTTTTATTTGATCCATTGCATGGTGCATGATATTTCTCGAAGATCGATCTGAGATCGAGATATCACAAGTTGAGGGTGAGAGAGTCCAATGCGGCTAAGATGACATTCAAAATGAGGTATGGGTAGTATGAATTCTTAATAATACCCTACGGATTGACTAACGCCCCCGCAATCTTCATGGATTTGATGAATCATATTTTCAAGACATATCTGGATCTATTTGTGGTAGTTTTTGTTAATGACATCCTGATCTATTCCAAGTTCGAAGAAGAACACGACAGACACCTAAGGATAGCCTTACAAACCCTCTAGGACCACCAATTGTACACTAAGACAAGTAAATGCGAATTCTGGATGCGTGAAGTCATATTCATGGTCCATAGGATTTCTGAGGCAGGGATTACTGTTGATCTTGCAAAAATTGAAGCTATAGAAAATTGGGCAAGTCCCAAGAGTGTTGCTGAAGTGCGAAGTTTTCTGAGCCTTGGATGTTACTATAGAAGGTTTCTCAAAGAGGATTGACCAAGAATAATGCAAAATTCAATTAGACCAAGGAGTGCGAGAAGAGGTTTCTCAAATTGAAGTAATGGTTAACTACACTGAATGTCTTGACCTTTCAAAAATGTGCTAACTAAAGAATACATGTTTTCGTCTTCAAAGTTGTTATATTTATTTTCGTCATTCATTTGACACAAGTTATGTGGTAGCCTAGTGATTAGAGGTTTGAGTTTGAGACAAGAGGTCAACGGATCGAAACTTGGTGTGTAGACTTTAAACCTTTATTTTGGACTTTGAAGTAAAGGCCTATACGTCCTTCTTTGGCTTAAATCATAATCTCTTTAAGAATTCTTCTTAAGAAAAGAGTCGCAAGAAAACCTACCCGTCTCTACTCTTTTTATGAACCCTAGCCATCACCACCTTCCACAAGCTTCTTCGTCAACCACCCTAACATCTATTGGGTCTTCTTCCACAAGACTCACCTTGATTATGTCCACCATCAAGATCAAGGAAGAAGAATAAAGGAACCCTGGGACAATGAGAAGCGTGGAACATCGATCTCCTCAACCCTATCACCATAGAGTCACAATCTATGCTTCAAGAGGTAGAATAATCATCTTTTCTTATTTTAAGATCTGAATAATCATCATTTTTATTTTCAGACCTTGTTTCTCTCATTTTCGGATTTGAGTTCTTCTTTTCAAAACTTATTTTCCTATTTTTGAAACACAAATACGAACCCTAGACACTGCAGAAATTTTGAAACTGATCGATCGATTTCACTGATTTGATTGATCAATTTCAGGTCGAGTGAAAAGGGAATTATGTTATGGGCACAGTCGATCGATCGACTTACCTATCCGATCGATCGATTTTACACTGAGACCCATCTGCGTAGTATTATTTTGATTACTATTAATGACCGATCGATATATTTATAGTTCCGATCGATCGATTGGGAAAAGATAAAATTCAAGGCTCTGATTATATAACGTTCGATTATACAATCGACTGATCGATATACCATACCAGCCAACTGATTTTATAGAATATATAGCTGCCATTAAGTCCGATCAATCGACTTAATTGTTTGATCAATCGATTCTGACAGAGACCATTTATTACTATATATGATAAATGTGATTACTGATCAATCGGCCCTTAGTTCGATCAAATATTGATTGAGTTGATTTGACCGAATGATGTCCGACTCATTAAGTTCAATCGATCGACTCCCTTGTTCGGTCGATTTTAAACAGAATCGATTTGCTTGACCATTCATACTCGTTTTAATTTCGATCGATCGACTCCCTTGTTCGATCGGTCGATTCTGGACTAAGCCGTCTGACCCTGTCACCTTACATATGTTTTGACCACAGTCAATAGACTTTCAACTTCGATTAATCAATTGGAACCCAAATTGAATAACGTATATCACATTCAATTGATTGATCGAGGTACAAACCTATAAACATTGATACGCCATTGTCGTGTATTATAGTGGATGAAATCGAGCACACGTTCAAGGAGTCCTAGTGCGACACCCTGCATATATCATTAACCATCGATCGATAGAAATCACCTCCTTCCTTATTGTGCGACATTAGGAATCGAGGTAGGGGAATTTCAATGATCAGCTTGTACTTTATGCTTATGATTTGCGTAGTTGTTTAGTGGTCTTAATTAAACTGAATATCATTGTTACTTGTCAAAGACTCATGATCACCTTGTCTCTTTACTGTTTGAACATTTGAACATGAAAATTGGACAATATTTGATCCTTGCATCATTAATGTATGAAAATCATTATAAACCTCTTTGAACTTTGAAATTTATGAAGGAAGATGCATGATATGAATCTCATCGACTGCTTAGAAACTGATTTTGAACATCTCATTGAATCTGAATATCTTGAAATCTGAGCAATTTATGATATACGAATAACATATTATACTTTAGAATTTTTGCATGTTATTTAAAGCGATTCATTTGAATAGATCCTGTGCGACGGCACACGTCGAACCTTGAACCATGCTTCGACACACATCAAACCATGCTTTGGCACACATTGAATCGTGCTATTGCACATATCGAACCGTGACGACGGTCCATCGAATTGCACAAGCTTCCTCACAATGCAAGGCTAAGGCACTTTGAAAATTGTTCTTAAATGATGACAACTAGGATCCTCATTGGTATTAACATTGGCTCTAGCGCTATATTTGCAATAGATATTTTGAAGTTATATATCTTTAAGTCATGCATGAACTTAAGAAGTAACATATGAAATGAATAAGATATCAATGAAAGGCATCATACTTCAACATGCACATGAAACTCACCTTTAGATTCTCTGAATATGACACGTACTCTGTAAAATATGTTACCAACTCAATTTCGTATGTAGAATTACTCATCATAGAATGTAAATTGTAGTGACTCCTGTTATGATCATTAAAGAACTATGTGTTGGATGGCTAAGATATGAATGGTAATTGGGATTGCCCTACTGAGCATGTAGACTTTTAGCTCCCCTTGACATTGTGTCACAGGTACTAATGCAGACGAAGATCTTGATCTTGTGCTGGAAGATGAAGAAGATCTTCCACCCGAGGAATTCTTCCCTTAGAAATCTTTTGGTGATTTAGACATGGTATGATTTAAATGAATTTTTCCTTGAAATAATTATGGATTTACCTTTCGGATATTGGTGTAAGTACCATTGTGTGTGTGATGTACGGTAATTACCGGTGGTATAATTTTGGATTAGTATTTCATCATGGAATGTTAAATGTTAATTGCTTCAGTTCAATCAGTAACTTGAATTAGTTTTGTGCTCTACCATTGAAATCTATGTTTAAGGACTTATGAAATAAGATCTAATGACTCGATATTTCCACATCGTCTAGTTGGGAAATTTCGGATTGTTGCAGTTGGTATCAGAGCCAAGGCTTTAGGTCTTATTGGGACATGGGTGAATTTTGACGACTTCCTTTGACCTGTCTAATTATGTTTTGTTATTTTCAATCTTGGTAGATCATTATGGACCCTCGCCGTACACAAAGGACCGTCAATACAAAGGGTACATCGAATGGTGCAGGAATTGCCACGGGTGCCAATGGCATTCCATTGGGAGGAAGGAATGATAATGGACATATTGGACAATTGTTGGAGACAATGGTTAATGCTATGGCACAACAAACTACCTTGCTTGCGAGAAGGCAAAAACCCTCCGAGTTCCAAGATTTCTGAAGAATGAAGCCTCCTAGTTTCTTGGGTAAAGCAGACCCGCAAGAGGCTGAAAAGTGGCTAAATCAGATAGAGAAAATTCTTTGTGTGATACCCTGCACAGAGGATGAGAAAGTTAGATGGGCTTCTTTTTAGCTTGAAGGAGAAGCATATCCCTGGTGGAAATCAGTCAAAAGAACTAGAGCACAGGAAACGCCAAACGCACCATGGACTCGGCTCAATTCACCGAAAAGTTTAATGAGAAATACTTCCTTGAATCAGTCAGAGATCAGTGGGAGGTAGATTTTATTTCCTGGAACAAGGTCAAATGTCAGTGGCCTAGTATGAAATCGAATTCACAAGACTCTTATGATTTGCACCACAACATGTTGCTACGGAGGTCATGAAGGCCAAAAAGTTTGAGTGGTATCTTAAACCAAACATTTAAGAGAGAATTTCACTATTCAAATTAAGGACCTAGGCGAAAGTCATGGATAGGGCTCTCATTGCGAAACATGACCTGGAGAAGTTATACAAATGAAGAGAACAGTAAAATAAGAATAAAGTGACTTGAACACGGTCAGTGGCCAATGATTAGGCCAGTAAGAGAACAAAGTTCTCAGTTTCAGCACCTTCTCAGGCAACTCAAACCTCCAATTCTAGACAAGTTTTGTTAGCACCTGTGAGGCCTTTTCATCCTTTGCATCCTGCTACATCTAAGGCAATAGTAGCTCGGAGAACTTCATATACCACTCTATCGATGCCATTGGAGTTATGCTCACGTTGTGGAGGGTGTCACAAAGTGGAAAATTGTAGATAGAACACAAGTGTATGTTTCCAGTGCAACCAGAAGGGACATTTGATAAAAGATTGTCCTAAAATGAATAAGGAGAAGATGACACCGACATCTATTCAGAAATCCTCATGGTCTATAGTTCATGGTCGCGCCTACGCAGTTTCTGCATGGGATGTTCAAGATACCATTGACGTCATCCAAGGTATAAATTGAATTATTTGATTGTTAAAGTTATTTATTTTATTTCAGTCGATAAATGTCCTTGAAAATTAATTGATTTATATGATTGCATGAACACTATAACACGTCTGTATACAAATGATTAATTTAAATATGTAAACCACCCTAGGTACCCTATACATGTTCTAGAGTACAGACATATGTCAGCATAAGGCACGTGTCTTGATAGACCCTGGCCTTTCGCACTCTTTTGTGACCCCTTGATTCGCTACTGAATTGAGTGTTATGCTAGAACCCTTGGACTTTATTTTATCTGTTTTAGATCCTACTAGGGATTCTATGGTCATGTACACCATATGTCGGTTAGTCATCATTCCAGTTGAGGATCATGAAACGATGGTTGATCTGATTATATTGGACATTTAAGGATTTGATCTAATCCTTGGCATGGATTGGTTGCCCGCTTATCATGCAAGTGTGGATTATCTATGAAAAGTGGTTACTTTTCGTCCCTCAAAGGGTACGTCGTTCAGATTCTATAGGGTTAAAGCAAGCATCGCACCATTCATCTCAGCCATTCGAGCTCAATGATTATTAAAGAAAGGATGTCATGGGTACCACGCCTTTATGCAAGAACGTGAAGAGAAACTCAACATCACAAACATTCCTATTGCATGCGAGTTCCCAGATGTATTTCCTGAAAACTTGTCGGGATTACTGTTCCTGTCTATTTATGTCGTTCTAATTAAGTCTTAACCTATTGCAAGAGCACAATGGAAATTGTAATACTAGCATAGGATCGTTCCCACGAGGAAGTGATTTATCTATTTATTGATTTTCTGAAAACTTATATTTATCTTTTAAGATCCTAAACAACTTAAGAAATATGAATAAAAGAATGGTTTCTTAAACTAATTACAGAAAATAAATCTAGATCTTCAAACTTCTGAATCCTGGTCATCAATCAGTTTTCTTCTATTCTCAAATATTTATGAAATTAAAATACCGTTACACTATTTATCAAGTCTCCTAGCATTGGTCGCCAATCAAAACTAGAATCCTATCAATATAGATTTAATCTAATTAACAATCTTCTAAAACTTGGGCGTTAATCAAATTCTAGAAAATTAAAGATGGAAAAGTAAAACCGTTACACTAATCTGAAAATCTCAATCTGAGTCGCCAATTCAAATTAAAATCTTGAAGATGTTTACAAAGTAGTAAATTGCAATAAAAATAAATCTAAACTAGAAAACAATAAAAAATTTATCTTTCACCCCTCAGTCGCAAGTGTCAATTGCTTCTGAGAAACTACAGATATCTACTCTAATCTTCTAGCTCTCAATCCCAGTCATCAATTGTGATCGAAGAACCTTGGATATCTAAACTAATCTATTCTAAATTTGATCAGAAGAAAACCCTACCTCAGTCGTCAATTGATGCTGAGAATTTCTTCGATAAAGAATTTCTATACCGGGCTCTCTTATTTATAGATCATAAGGAGTCGGCTTACAGTGATCTAATTCTAATAAAAGAAACTACTAAAAACAAAAATTTCTTACTTTTACTCTAATTCTAGCTTTATTTTCCCTTTACTTTAGATAGTTGATGCGCTTTAAATCTGTTCCTTATTTTCAGCAACAAATTCTTCTAGGATTCTTCTTCATCACTCTTCTCAGATTTGTGATATACCAGACTTCTAATTATAGAAGACTTCTAAAGATATGCATGGCGGTGTAGATCTTCACATAAGCAGTAGCATCGCAAGCTTTCTTTCTCTGGGAAATCGTAAGTCACGATTTTTTATCTTTCAGCACAGCTTCCAATGGAACGATTTCTTATTCTCTTCTTCAACAACAACGCTCAATCATCTTTTACGATTTTCTAGCCTTTAGCATATGGCAAATCATCTTTTTCTTTCAATCATCTTTCTTACTACTTTTTGAGTTCACTTTGATGAATATTAACACTTTGACTTTATTTTGCTACTTATCTTTAATATCTATATATCATTAACTTATTAGTAGCAAACTGGGGTCTAACATCACTAAGTTAAGAGTGATAAAATGATGAATTATGTGACTGATCAATTACCGCTAGATAAAAAAATTGATTTCTCAATTGATTTAGCCCCAGGCACAGAACCTATATCTAAAGCTCCATACCGTATGGCACAGGCTGAACTAAAAGAACTTAAGGAGCAGTTGTAAGAACTCTTAGATAAGGGGTTCATTAGACCCAGTGTTTCCCCATGGGGAGCCCCCATTTTGTTCGTAAAAAAGAAAGACGGTTCTATGAGGCTATGCATAGATTATCATCAGTTAGATAAGTTGATAATCAAGAACTGTTACCCGCTTGTAGACACCCTAAGTTTGCCCTCTCAGAGTATACAAACTTGTTCAATCAACCTTTGACCTTGCCCACAATCTCCAGAAAAAGACCAACCCTTTCTGAAGACCTTAAAACCCTAAATATGGGGACTATATACTAAATGCATAGTGTATAGTCGAGATATGGGTTGAAAACCACAACCCAGGAACTCGGACCCATCAAGGCACGAAAGTCCCTGAAGTGCGCGCAAGACACTATGCGCTTAATTCAATAGCATGCAAAGCTAGCTGCGTGTAATTAAGTTCTTAGTTCTAGTTCTAGTTTTTAGTTCTAGTTCTTCAGTTCTTAGTTCAAGTTCTCAATCTTTCATTCTAGTTCTTAAGTTTTAGTTCTAGTTCTTAATTTTTAGTTCTAATTTCTAATTTTCAATTTCTAATTTCTAGTTATAGTTCTTAATTTCTGGTTCTAGATCTTAGTTCTTAATTTCTAATTCTAGTTTCTGATTTCTTAGTTCTTAATTCTTAATCCTTAAGTCATAGTTTAAGTCCTTAATCCTTAAATTCTCAACCCTTAGTTCAAATTCAGTCTTTAATCTCCAATATTTATAAATAGCCCTTAGCCAATAGATTTGCCCAAGGGAGGTTACGGAGATGTAGACACCCCAATTTGGCCCTCTCGGAGTATACAAACCTGCTCGGTCAACCTTTGACCTTATCCACGATCTCCAAAAAAGGACTGACCCTCTCTGAAGACCTTAAAACCCTAAATACGGGGACTATATGCATAGTATATAGTCAAGGTATGGGTTGAAAACATCATCCCAAAAACTCGGACCCATAAAGGCCCGAAAGTCCCTGAATTACACGCAAGACACTACGCACTTAATTCAATAGTCCCATTGGACTAGGCACAGACTTCCGCGCACCGCCCGAAGTCCCTGATTCAGTGAATACCTCATCGCGCAAAATCGTTTCCACATGTGAGACCCCACGCGGAATCAGTCTAGACACGGACTAAGACTTTACTTCCCAAGACGGTCTGAACTCCTAGATTTCGCGCAAACCTCCTTGTGCTTAATTAGATTCCACGCATGGCCATATTGCGTGAAATTGGTTCCCAGGCACACTGGAACTAAGACGCTAGCTCATCCGGTCACTCCGGAGTCAGTGACCGACTCAAAGTGAATTAAATGCATTGGACTATGCGCGAAATTCATTTGAGCGCTTCCGGGCATGCGCGCAATCCACCTATTGCGTACATGGTCCCACAAGCAAAATTGTCCATATACCTATTAAACGACCCCCTTACCTCACCAATTTCACAATTTCGATAGAGATATCTCCTCTCTCAACCCTAAGCCTCTTAGGGATTTTGAGTTTCCTTCTCTGCACCACGGGAAGGAGTAAGAAGCACTTAGTTTCAGGTAACCTCTTTCTAGTTCTTAGTTTTAATTTATAGTTCTAGTTTTTAGTTATAGTTCTTAAGTTCTTAGTTCTAGTTCTTAATTTTCCATTCTAGTTCTTAATTCTTAGTTCTAGTTCTAATTTTCAATTTCTAGTTCTAATTTTTAGTTCTAGTTCTTAGTTCTTAGTTTTAATTCGTAGTTCTTAATTCCTAAATTCTTCATTTTTAATCCTTAAATTTTTAATCCTCAGTTTAAACTCAGTCTTTAAATCCCAATATTTACAAAATAGCCCTTAGCCAACTAATTTGCCCAAGGAAGCTTATGTAGGGTACCCGGGAACGGGGCCGATCCACCTTAGCATAATGGGCCACACCCCCTTTTTTAAATCAGAGTAACATTAGGAGACTAAATTAATTAGAATTAGAGTAACATTAGGAGACCGAATTAATTAGAGTTAGAGTAGCAGTAGGAAACTAAATCAGCTAGAGTCAGAGTAGTACTAGAAGTCCCACGATTAGTTAGACTCAAAATAAGATTAGGAAACCAAGTTAATTAGACTTAGAGTAGGATTAGGAAGTTAAACTAGACATACTATAGACTACTTTTAGCTGCTGGAGTCGGCCAGCCGACATTGAGTAAAGGAGTCAACTCGCATCTCCCCGCACGTGATCAGTCAGCGTCGATAAATATCTGCAGCTGACGATTGCACCACCTAGGTATTTTTCATTTAAAATTCACCTTTTCCTTTCAGCAATTTAATACTTCATAGTTTATTATTCCATTGCCACCCCCTAGCCAAAGTCCACTCAGATCGAATTGAGCTACTTATTCTGAGAACTGAAAGGAACCTAGAAAAAGTGCGTACCAGCAGGAGGGTACCCGGGAAAATCATTTGATTCATTAACCACCCTCCTACTCGGGCAAATTGATCGAAAGGTCTAGTGGACCATAAAACTCATTTTTGAAATGTAGAAAACTCTGGATTCTCATATACCTCTTCCACCATTGGAGTTGATGTTAGAGCACAAAAAATGAAAATGCAAGGTTCTATCAAATCTCATAATTCTTACGTTAGCAGATTGTTTAAAAAATACACATACATGTTTTAACAAAAAAAGAGATAAAAAAAGAAGCACAACCGAACGACAGCATGCGACGAGTGAACCAATCAATGAGTCCAAGGAAGCATAAGCAAACTGTGAGGAAATTTCTGATATTCCCATTAGGAAAGTATAAGCAAACTGCAAGGGCATCCTTGGTATTTTCATATTACTAGATATCGTCGTAAGATGGCAGGAGGAGGACAAAACTCCTGCTAACCATACAATTTAATGATTTGATGGTACTGAACCATGATGAAGAGCTCACTTATGGCACCACATTATCCACCTAAGAAGAAAGTAGTTGACTACTATTTCAAAAATTGGTTGAATAAGAAGTTACCCTCAGATTAATAAACCTTATCTCTTCTTCACCCATTATTTTCTTTTCAGACAATGAGTCAAATGATTTTCAAAATCTCCTTGAGGATAAAACCAAAAACTTTTGAATAACAAGTGATGCAACCACTCATTATTTACGATCCGCCTCAATTATGTTAAAAGTTACGATGCATGACGATCATTTAGTGCTTACAGAATCAAACTCGGCATGTTGCCGAAATAATCAAACTACTTCCCAACATGGGACCGTTACAGGCACACTCCAGGATATCTGTGAGGCCGAGAAAGGTCCCACTGTCACTTGACACTAGAGCATTTTTTAGCACTAATACCTTGGCAATAATAATCGGGTCACGAGACCATCACTTGAAACTGGGGCATTTTTTTGATGTTCTTCCCCTAATGTCCCTCCGTGGAACCTCAAAATAATATCTTGTCCCATCGTGAAACTAAAAAAAAATAAAGTAATAATAATAATAATATATATATATATATAATAATAAGATATTTTCCAAAGTCCCATTGCGTGACCACAAAATAAACACAAAACAAAAAAAACCTTCTATAGTCCCATCGTGCAAACTCAAAAAAAAAAAAAAATTGCCCCCGCAATCCCATCGCAATAACATCACCCAAAATTTCAAGACACCTCCTGTTAGTCACTGAAAAATACCATTTTTCACCTCCTAACCTAGCCTTTACTATACCTTGGAGCCATCTAATAATTGTCTTGTGAGCATGTTTTGTAGTTAAGAATAAAACTGCAGCTTAGTGCAATAGTCCACACTTTGGAGGCTAAGAAGAGAGGATTAAAAGCTAAATCTTGGAGCTGTTTGAAGACCATAAAGTACACCATCGTGGTACACACCATAGTGATCATTTGAATTGCCTAAGTGGGCCCTATAAGTTTAACAGATGAAAGGAAGCTTGCCCCAAGCAGAGGAGACTGCTGCAACAGGATCTACATAGCAGCAAACAAGCATAGAGGAACCCTTGCGTGGTTAAAATGCCAAAAAAACTAATTTGCATAGATCTCGCGAAGCTCAAGTTTGCAGCACATAAAGAGCTTGCGCAGATCTCACTCAGTTTACTATAGAAAAGCTTCAGAAAAGCACCTCGTGTAGTCCTCGTGAGTATCAAAACTTCAGAAGATTTGCGTCGCACAAATCTTGCACACTTCACAGACAGAGCCATCCATGCGAGAAGCTCAAATTCATCTTGGTGAGGAGTCACGGGAGCTATAAAACCATCCTGGCGAGATCCTCGAGACCTGGGCCACCTGGAGCCTCATCTGTGCGAACTGTGCTATTCACAGTAAAGTGAACTTCACAAGCTCTTCTTCAGCAGCTACTCCAGCCATGCAAGAGCCACGTGAGAAGCAAATCAAGTAAAGCCAACCTCGCAAGGCACGGGCCCCTACTTCTCAGTCCATACACAGGGGTATTCTTGAGATTCCACAGTAGTTAGGGAACACATCCTGAGGTGCCAAGCTATTTCCCACTTCTCGAGGCAACACTTGGCCACAAAAGGGCCACGACGACAACTAAAAAAAGGGCATTTCTCTTCTAATTTCTGATTGGCTATTGCACATAGCTGCTACTAAGGGTGTATATATATTGAGCTATATTCTATTTTGAGAGAGATTCGAGAATAGCTGGATCATAGTTTATGTTTAGAATTAGGGTTAGGGTTTAGTTTTCCTTCTTCTTTTCTTTTCTTTTTCTTCTTGCCTTAGCACAACAACAATGCTGGGCTAAGTCCTTTGTAGAAGCTGAGTTTATTTTTACATTGTAATTAGTTTTGTGAATACATAGAGAGCTATTTTTGGGATTCTTTGCACAGACTGCTGCCTTGTGGGCACTCATTGTAAGTTCCTTTTAATCAATTAAATGCCATGTTTAAAGCTCCATTAGATCTGTATTTTCTCTATATTTTTCACATAGATGTGTATGGATTTGATGATCCCATGGTTGCATGAACTTGTAGCCCTACAACCATGGTGACAACAGTAATTTTCATGTTCTATCTCCTTCAGCTGTGATTAGGATAACCTCTGGGATAGCCTGTGGCCATTCAAGTGGGTGGGGTATAACCCTAGGGCTGGTCTGAATCATAAGGTTGAGATAGATTCTTCTTCTCAGCACTTGAGCATGTAGCCAAGTGAGAGATTGTTGCAGAGCCAAACTCTCCTCAGTTTTGCACCACCATACTCAGTGTTTAGATATGAGTTTTGTAGAGATTGCAGACTTGTGAGTTGGGTCATTTCAGGCCTTTCTGTAGCAATGACCAGTTGAATCTAAGTCCTCATTCAGCCTATGATTTCTTGTGGTTTCCACTTGAGTTTCTAGGACTGTTTGCTCCTATGAATGCATGAGCTTGTAGCCTTGCAAACATAGTGTCTGTAACTGGGTTAGGTTAGATTCTTCTACCTAGCAGATGTGCCTGTAGCCATCTGAAAGACTGCTACAGATCCTGTTCTAACACTGAGTTGCATTGCTTATTTAACCTTAGCTATCTATTTCTTATCATTTTTACTTATTTTCTCACTCTATCATCATCCTTCTTTTCCCCTTTCTTTAGGTTTATTTTCTGTTTTTAAAGTAGTGTAGATAGTGACACCCCAAACTTCCTTTCTTTAGGATTGCCAGATCTGTAATCACATCAAGAGGTCTACTATACAACCCTTGTGGTTCTAGATTAGAATTCCCTGTGGGATAATCCTTTCTTATCAAAACTTGCTACAACAGGCCCTGGATCTTGCAGGACTGTGAGTTTTTTAGATTGCTATTTTCATCCATTTTACTCCACCTTTTGATTTATTTTTGCCATCATATTTTTACCACCCATTTTCTTATAAAATAATCAGCAAATCAAAAAATAAACCAACAGCTCCTGATGCCTGACATAATCAGAACCTTGAAGAACAATGAAATACAAATACTAAACAATAATAAAAGTCCCATCGTAATGTAAAAGCAAAAAAAATAATAACGACACCCGAGCTAGGAAAAAGCAACCATAAGATGAACCATTCCCATCGCACACTCGCTACCTACACCACCACGATCAAAATCACTCTCCCCTATCCCATCGCATGACTCCACACATCAACCAGAGAGAAGGCTGCTGACATCCCATCACACACCCCCTACAATCCCATCACAATGGAGACACAAAAAAAGCATAAACCTTATTGGAGTGTCGACCAAGACTGATGGCAAACAGAATACAAATTGAAAGCCACCACGACAAAGAATGAAATGGATCCATCTATTTATTACCTCCAAGTGAAGCATCGATCGAAGTAAGCCGCAGACTCATCTCTTTCATTAAGTTGAAGATCAAATATATTCCCACCAAGGATCACTCCATGATGTCGGACGACTCAACTTCGAAGGAGACAACGAGGACACTCAAGCATTAAAGACTACACAAGAGAGCAGTATCGGAAACCATCCCTGACGTCAAAGACACAAAGTAGAAACGCCAAGAAGAAGGCTTTGAGTTCATCTGAAAAAATTCAGCAAGAGGCATAGTGGTCGAAGAGGTGACAAAGTCAACTAATTTCGATGATGGGTGGGCATGCGATCTCGTGAACAGGCAAGACCCCCTATCCTCCCCCATAAAATGTCCCATCGCAACACTACCCCACTACGTAGCCTCGCATGCACCCACCATACACCCATAAGCACACCATCATCGAAACTCCGCCGCACCATAACCCTAGAAACAAGTCCCGTCGCGATCTTAGCATGCAACTACAACCCGACCTCATCATATAACCCAAGATCCACCAAAGAAAGAAATAAATGTAGTTGTCCCATCGCATAACGACCAAGCCCGACTGTGTGACCTCACACACCAGCCATAAGAGTGGCTTGACCAACTACCCTTCCCAAAGAGCAAGCAGAATCTCCTCCGCATCCCATCGCAAACATCAAAAAGTCCCATCGTGATAAAATACACAGACCCATCACCAAACTAAACCAACTCATCACTAAACCAAAAATTTAGCAAACTAAAAGGGAAGCCCAAATGTCCCATCATGACAATCAGCACGTCCCATCGCGCAACAATCACTGAACCCCACCACGACAGAAACAAAAGAGGAGAATAAACTCTCTGATGTCCCATTGCATGACCACCACGAAATAACAAGCAAATCTCATCGCGGGCCGCCCGATAATGAATCAGGTAAGTATCACTCCCTCCGTTTGATATTCCATGTAAAATATAGTTAGATAATATTAAGTCAAATGTTTTTAAAATTTGTCTCTCCCAATCTGTGAATCACTGTAGTCCTCCTATAAGAGACAATCATCGGTACTCGTGAGAAGGTTAGACGGAGCATCCGGCATACCAAATGTCATCTTGACAGCCAAACAACGGTCGGGTCCATAAATCCCGTACTAATGGATCTGCTCAGCGACGTCTCGGAAGCCACATTTTTCAAAATTATACCACCGAATTGATCTTAAGTTA
Organism: Chloranthus sessilifolius; assembly: GCA_021018995.1. Classification (NCBI taxonomy): domain Eukaryota; kingdom Viridiplantae; phylum Streptophyta; class Magnoliopsida; order Chloranthales; family Chloranthaceae; genus Chloranthus; species Chloranthus sessilifolius. Next base: position 74,694,864 of record CM037591.1, read on the forward strand.
AAAACCCAAATTTCCAAAAACTCTTATCTATTAAATTTCTCACTTCTCACCACCCCAATCCGTCCTTTTTCCTGGGAAACTGAACACCAAGTATGCTCAACTTCGAGAAATCACAAATGTCCACTGGAAAGGGACTCCTGACGCATTGTTGGTGTGAGTAATGATGCGCCCGACTTGACATGACTTGCGAGAGCCTTTGCCATCAAATTACATCATATTATCCGACCACTTGACCTTGTCTCTGGACATTCGTATGATGCCCCCTGGTACCTCGATTGCATCAATTTTCCCTCATGTGACTGCCCCTTGCAGCAGGTCATGATATGCAATGGGATGCCACTTGCACCCGCGATTAAGGATACACCTCTCGACAGCTACCACTGGGCCCCCGAATGCTCCTCCTTAGCTTGCATTGATGGATAAGAAAGTCAAGCATTTCATGTCAGCTCCCTAGTTCACACTTGTGATTCTCCAAAGAAACGAGAAGGCACCCTCAAAAGAGGGGTGTCTACTTCTTCGATGCGTTCTTATTCCACAAAAATGCACCGAAGAGGGGCATCTATAGACACCCCAAGTTTGCCCTCTCAGAGTATATAAATCTATTCGATCAACCTTTGACCTTGCCCATAATTTTTGAAAAAGGACTGACCCTCTCCGAAGACATTAAAACTCTAAATACGGGGGCTATATACTATATGCATAGTTTATAGTTGAGGTATGGATTGAAAACATCAACCCAGAAACTCGGACCCATCAAGGCCCGAAAGCCCCTGAATTACGCAAAAGACACTATGCGCTTAATTCAATTACACGCAAAGCTAGTTGTGCATAATTAGTCCCACTTGGACTAGGCACAGACTTCTGTGCACCGCCTGAAGTCCTTGATTACATGCATACATTCATCCATGAAATCGATTCCACATGTGAGACCCCACACAGAATTAGTCCAGACACAGGCTGGGACTCTACATCCCAAGACCGCCTGAACTCCCCGATTTTGCGCAAACCTCCTTGTGCTTAATTGGATTCCACGCATAGCCATATGCACGAAATTGGTTCCCAGGCACACTGAAACTAAGACGCCTGCTCAGCTGGTCACTCCTGAGTCAGTGACCGACTCAAAGTGAATTAAGCGCATTTATCTATGCACGAAATTCAGTTGAGTGCCTTCGGGCATGCGCACAATCCACCTATTGTGCACATAGTCCCATGTGCAGAATTGTCTGTATAGACCCCCTTACCTCACCAATTTGACATCAATTTCAATAGCAATCTCTCCTCTCTCGAGCTCAGGCCTCTGCCAGGAAGCTTGAGTTCTCTCTACGGCACTGGAAGGAGGAAGAAGTGCTTAGCTTCAGGTAATCTCTTTCTAGTTCTTAGTTTTAATTTTCTAGTTCTAGTTTTCAGTTCTAGTTCTTAAGTTCTTAGTTCTAGTTCTCAATCTTTCGTTCTAGTTCTTAAGTTTTAATTCTAGTTCTTAATTTTTTGTTCTAGTTTCTAATTTCAATTTCTAATTTTTAGTTCTAATTCTTAATTTCTGGTTCTAGATCTTAGTTCTTAATTTCTAGTTCTAGTTTCTGTTTTCTTAGTTCTTAATTCTTAATTTTTAGTTTCAGTCCTTAATCCTTAAATTATCAACTCTTAGTTCAAATTCAATCTTTAATCTCTAATATTTATAAAATAGCCCTTAGCCAACCGATTTGCCTAAGGGAGCTTACGGAGGGTACTCGGGAACTGGGCCAATCCTCAGCATAATGGGCCACAACCCCCCTTTTTAAATTAGAGTAGCATTAGGAGACTAAATTTGTTAGAATTAGAGTAGCATTAGAAGACCGAATTAATTAGAATCAGAGTAGCAGTAGGAAATTAAACTAGTTAGACTTAGAGTAGTATTAGGAAACCCAACTAGTTAGAATCATAGTAGGATTAGGAAACCAAACCAATTAGACTTAGAGCAGGATTAGGAAGTTAGACTAGACAGACCATAGGCTGCTTTTAACTGCTGAAGTCAGGCAGTTGACGTTCAGTAAAGGAATCAACTCGCTCCTCCCTCCTCCTGATCAGTAACGTGTTGTAGAGTCGATAAATATCTGTAGCTAGCGATCACATCATCCTGGTACTTTCTATTTAATATTCGCCTCTTTAATTTCAGCAATTTAATCTTTCTTAGTTTATTATTCCACCGCCCCTAGCCAAAGTCCACAGGACTGAATTGGGCCACTTGTTTTGGGGACTGAGAGGAACCCAGAAAAGCACATTCCAACACCGCTTCCTCACATTGATGATCTCTTTGATCAACTCCAAGGGGCAAAGTTCTTCTCAAAGATAGATTTGAGGTCAGGCTATCATCAGCTAAAGGTTAGGGCTGAAGATAATTCTAATAGAGCTTTTCGTACTAGATATGGACGCTATGAATTTCTGGTAATGTCTTTTGATTTGACAAATGCTCCAACATCGTTCACGGATTTGATGAACCGAGTGTTCAAACCATGTCTCGACCAATTTGTAGTTGTCTTCGTAGATGACATTCTCATCTATTCAAAGAAAAGGGAAGACCATGAGCAACATTTATGCATCGCCCTTTAAACTCTTCATGACCATCAATTTTATGAAAAGCTAAGTATGACTGTTGGCTCGAACAGGTCAATTTCTTAGGGCATGTCATCTTCGAGGCAGGTGTAACCGTTGATCCTGCTAAAATTTAAGCCGTTGTAAAATGGGAACAACCAAAGATAGTAATTGAGGTTTGCAGTTTTCTTGGCCTAGCTGGTTACTATAGATGATTCGTCGAGGGTTTTTACAAAGTAGCTGCACCACTTTCTCAGGTCATGAGGAAAAGTACCAAATTTGAATGGAATGATGCATGTGAAAAGAGCTTCTAAGAGCTTAAGAAGAAATTAACTTCTACACCAATTCTGGCTATACCATCAGGTAGTGGAGGTTTCGTGGTATTCAGTGATGCATCACACAATGGGTTGGGTTATGTACTGAATCAATACCATGAAATAGAATGATGAAATATGATTTAGCACTGTTTTCTCCCTGCTAAGCTTGAACTGTAGCTCATTCCTCGACTATACGTCACAACTGCAGGTGAAGATCTTGGGAGGAATCCTGAGCAAGAAGAGGATCCTGATTACAATTCGGACAAGGAGGAAGAGCCACCCGAGGAGTTTTTCCCTTAGCCTATTTTCTTTGGATCTTCGCAGAGTGCGAATTTTTTTATTTCTTTTTTATACTCGGTACAGTATACTGTTTAGACTCATGTACAGTTTGTATATTTTTGTCCACTGTTTAGGTGAAGGTCGGCCTTCACCGGTGGATTGTATAGCTTAGTTATTTTGTTAAGATGGAATGATGGGAATCTCTTGTTGGATTATGATGACATATGTTTTGCCTTATAGCTCTCCTTTAGCATCTGCGCACTTTGCTTCCGCATGTAAGTAAACTTACCAAAGATTGATGGCCCAATCTTTCCAATTTTCTATTTCAGGGAAGATTGGGCTGTCACAAAAGGAATAAAGAACCTTGATACCAATAATGATTCTGCAATTCAGATCATGTGTATGATCTGATGGCATGGATTTTGGGTAAGGAAATTCGGGTTATCACAGGTGGTATCAGAGACCTAGGCTATAAGTCTCATAGGGTTCTAGAGCTATGGCTTAGATTCGTAGCATATGACATTAAATCTGTCATTCCTTAGGATAGGTTATTGTGATCACCTGGGTTAAGCCTTTTCTTAATCATAACAGGTCAACATGCCTCCAAGAAGAGGGAGACCAAGGACCGTACACACCAGAGGTGCGACAAGTGGCGTAGGAGTAGCCACATGCCCAAATGCAACCCCCATAGGCAACAACAACAACAATCATGCCTCGGGGATAGAGAATAATGTCGGCAATACCTCTGGAGTAGGGGACAATCCTGGGAACAACCAGCAACTATTAGAAACCATGGTGAATACCATGGCGATCCTTGCAGAAAGACATCGAACGTCTGGTTTTTAGGAGTTTAGGAGGATGTGGCCTCCTAGTTTCTATGGTCAGACAGATCCGCTGGAAGCGGAGCAATGATTAAATCAAATAAAGAAGACCCTCTAGAGAGTCAGGTGCATCAAGGAAGAAAAAGTGAGTTGGGCCTCATTCCAACTTGAAGGAGAGGCAGACCCTTGGTGGAAATTCGCCAAAAGGACCCGAGCATCGGGACACCCTGGACATGGGTAGCATTCACTGAAGCAGTTAATGAAAAATATTTTTCGGCACCTGAGAGATACCAAATGTAGATTAAGTTTGTGACTTTGGAATAAGGGCAAATGACAGTTTGTGAGTAAGAGTTAGAATTCATGAGTCTCTCTAGGTTCGCACCATTACTAGTGGCTACTGAACTAATGAAGGCCCAAAAGATTGAGCGCAGCCTGAAGCCGGTGATTAAGTTTGAGTGCGGCCTGAAAGGATTTCCTTGTTTGAGGCAACAACATATGCATGTTAGCCCTCATCGTTGAACGGGCCGTTGATAATATGTTTAAGAGGAGAGACGAACAAAATAGAAATAGAAACAGTCATACACAAGCACATAGTTTAGAGTAGGCTAGCAAAAGGGAAAGATACTTGATGTCGCCACCATCTCGGCCTACTCCAACGGCATCTTCAAGGCCATTTAACTCTACAGCTTTAACCCCTAGACCTCTAAGGCCTTTCAGTACATCGAACCCTACAACAATGGGTGTGTCAAGGGTACAACAAACTTCTCGTACTACCTCGTCAACACTGATCAATGCATGCACAAAGTGCAGTAAGTCACATAAAATAGAGGAGTGCCGAAGGACTACGGAAGCATGTTTTAGATGTGGAAAGATGGGGCATTGGATTAAGGAATGCCTTGAGATGAAAATAGTTGCAATAATAACACCTAATCTAAGATCTCCACGGCCTACGGTATAAGACCGAGCTTATGCGGTATCAGCACAAGATGTCCAGACAAACAATGATGCAATCCAAGGTATGATCCCTATGGATTGCAAATATGTTTTCTCATATTTTAGATGAAGAAGGTGCACAAAATAAAGTAGTCCTTGAATTTGCTCTTTTTAAATGCTAGAACACTTTTGTGTGTACATCACTCAATTGATTACGAATGTGTGTGACATCTAGGTACTTTACTCATGTACAAAAGGACCGATATCTATTTTCATAGTACTTAAGTGTTGATAGACTTGGGATCTACACACTCGTTTGTGACACCTCAATTCGTAGCAGAACTGAGCTTCATTCCCAACCCGTTGGAATTTATCCTGTCAGTATCGATTCTGACCGAGAAGTCAGTGAGTATAGATAGAGTGTGTCAGTTAGTCATCATTGCTATTGACGGGCATGAGACAATAGTGAATCTGATTGTGTTAGAGATGCAGGGATTCGATGTAATCCTTAAATTGGATTGGTTATCCACTCAACATGCGACTGTTGATTGTCTTAAGAAGATAATTACCTTACAACCCAGGAAGGGTAAGCTAGTTACATTCCATGGCATACCACCAACTATCGTACCTTTTATATCAATAACGTGAGCAGAATGATTGATGAACTTCTTAGGTATCTTGCATTCATACAAGGTCAAAAGGAAGGGAATGATGACATGGCCGATATTCCTATTATGTCCGAGTTTCCCAATGTATTTCCTGAGGAATTACCCAAGTTGCCGCCAGACAAAGAGGTCGAATTCGCAGTAGACTTAGCTCCAGGCACAGAGCCAGTATCGAAAGTGCCTTATTATATGACGTTAGCTGAACTGAAAGAGCTTAAGGAACAATTGCAAGAGCTTCTAGATAAAGGATTTATTAGGCCAAGTGTGTCTCCATGGGGAGTGCTCTACTATTTGTTAGAAAGAAGGATGGTTTTATGTGTCTTTGTATTGATTATAGGCAGTTGAATAAGCTGACGATAAAGAACCGATATCTGCTCCCAAGGATTGATGACCTCTTCGATCAATTACAAGGGACGAGATTCTTCTCTAAGATAGACTTAAGGTCAGGGTATCATCAAATGAAGGTGAAAGTTGAAGACATTCCAAAAATAGCCTTTCGTACGAGATACGACCATTATGAGTTTCTCGTGATGCCATTTGAACTAACAAATATGCCTGCATCTTTCATGGACCTTATGAATTGGCTATTCAAGCCTTACTTAGAATAATGTGTGGTTGTCTTTATAGATGACAGCCTCATCTATTCAAAGACGAGAGAAGAACATAAGCAGCACTTGCGTCTAGCACTTCAAACTCTTTGAGATTATCAGTTGTATGCAAAACTTAGCAAGTGTGAATTTTGGCTGAAGCAAGTGAGCTTTCTGGGGCACGTCATATCAGAAGTTGGTATCACAGTGGACCCAACAAAAAAAGAGGCTGTGATGAAGTGGGAGTAACCAAGAACAGTGACCGAGATAAGAAGTTTCTAGGACTAGTCGATTACTACAGAAGGTTTGTTGAGGGATTTTCAAAGATTGCTAGACTACTCACCCAACTCACTCGAAAGAAAGCCAAATTTGAGTAGACCGAGTCGTGTGAACAGAGTTTCCAAGAGCTCAAAAGAAGATTGACCTCCGCACCAGTTTTCGTCATACCATCAGGTAGTGAAGGATTCTTAGTGTTCAGTGACGTATCCCACAGTGGATTAAGGTGCGTGTTAAACCAACATGAGAGAGTCATTGCATATGGTTTAAGGCAATTGAAAGACAATGAGAAAAACTATCCCACATACGACCTGAAACTAGCAGCGATCATTTTTTCCTTGAAGATCTGGAGGCACCATCTCTATGGTGAAACATTTGAAATATTTATCGATCACAAAATCCTCAAGTATCTCTTCACCCAAAAAGAGCTGAATTTGAGGCAGAGGAGATGGATGGAATTCCTAAAGGATTATGATTGTTCTATCTAATACCATCCAGGAAAGGCAAACGTGGTAGTTGATGCATTGAGATGAAAATCATCTGCTCAGTTCTCACATCTCATTACAAGGATACGTAGATGGTGCTTACATAGCCTTAGGTGGCACCACATTTGAAGTGAAAGATTCTGGAACTTTGATAGCTAATATTAAGATACAATCGATACTCTTCGATAGGATCAGAGAACTCCAAATGACCGATGTGGGGCTCATGGCTATCTGACAAGGAATACTCAGTGGAAACTAGCCAGACTTCTCTATCAAGGATGACGGGTCCTTATTATTCAAAAATTGATTATGCATACCAATTGATGTCAACCTGAGACATGCAATACTAGATGAAGCCCACAAGTTGATGTACGTTATTCATCTGGGCAGCACAAAATTATATCAGGACCTCAAGAAGAATTTCTGGTGGAAAGGGTTATTGCCAGCAAGTGAAGGTCGACCATAGACACCCGTCAGGTCTATTGCAGCCATTGCCAATTCCAGAGTGGAAATGGGAAAATATTTCCATGGATTTTATACTTCGGCTATCGAGAACACAAAAAGGGTACAACTCCATTTATGTGATCGTGTATCGATTAACCAAGTTAGCTCACTTCCTACCTTATAGTATGTGGTATACACCTAGCAAGCTTGCAAAATTATACTTAAAAGAAATAGTCAAATTATATCACAGTTTTGACAACGGTTCTAAGAAGGAATGGGTTCAAAGTTAGAATTTAGCTTGACGTTCCACCCACAGATTGATGGTCAAACCGAGAGGGTGAATCAAGTGATTGAAGATATGCTCAGGGCTTGTATGCTAGATTTCCAAGGATTATGGGACAAACATTTACCCTTGTTCGAATTCACATACAACAACATTTACTAGGCAAGCATCAAAATGGCTCCTTTCGAAGCACTTTATGGCCGCCGATGTAAATCTCCGCTCAACTGGGAAGAGGTCGGAGAACGGGTATTGTTGGGCCCGAAACTCATCGAAAGCACGAATGAGACCATCCGAATTATTCGTGAACAATTGAAAGTCGCTCAGAGCCGGCAGAAAAGTTATGCCGATCTCATGACGACCAACGTCCAATTTCAGGTGCACTCGATTAGATTTGATTTTATTGCCCTTCTAATCATTTATATGCAACACTAACACTCACATTTTTGTCAGAATGGAGACTACGTGTTCATAAAAATCTTGCTGACTAAGGGCATGATGCGATTCAGGAAATGTGGGAAGCTAAGTCCATGTTACATCAGACCTTTGAAAATTTTGGGTCGAGTTGGCTAAGTGGCGTATCGAATTGCCTTACCTCCGCCACTATATAATGTGCACGACGTATTCCACATGTCGATGTTGTGAAAATACGTAAGAGACCCATCACATGTGTTGGACTACTAGCCGATAGAAGTCCACAAGGACTTAACACTGACCGAAGAACCGATGGAAATATTAGATTGCAAGGAGCAAATATTGAGGACAAAACAGATTACACTAGTCCTAGTCCAATGTTGAAATCACTCTACTGCCGAAGCGACATGGGAACGTGAGGCAGAAATCTTCGATCAATACCCACGACTATTTGACTAAGGTTAGCCACTTTTCAGTGTACTGGTATACTAATGATCAATCATGTCCCGTGTGTGTGTATTTAATGACCAGATTGTAAAGAAAGTGTGTAACACTCAAATGTCATCAGTGCCTATAAAATGTTGATGTACATAGGTGATGGTAACTACAAATTTTAGAGATTCCATATAATAGTAAACGAAGGTAGAGATCTGGTATGGAGTGTAGCCAGCCCAAAACACAACAAATTACATAAACCTGATTTCTATACACCTCACTGCAGCGAGATGGAAACTCGCCATGGTGAGAGCTTCAGACCACACCTTGTCGTGGTGAGAACTTATGGTCGCAGTGTGGCAACTGATGAGATTTAAAAGGGGGGGGGGGGCGAAAACCCCCAAATCTGTCGTTTCGACGATTTATAATAATGTAGGGCCCTTTCTCGTTTCTCTCCCACAAAGAACAAGCTCATTTTCCTTCGAAAAGCAGGGGTTCCCACTCTAAATCTGCTAAAGCTTCAAGGATCGGCATGCATGCGACTTCATCAACCCGATTTTTCTCCGATTTGAGCTTCACCACGAGGTAAAAACCCTTGAATCTTTCCCATTTTAATTTCATTCCTATTTTCATGGTTACCAAGAAGAAAGGCGCAACTAAACTCCCCACCGTATGACCAAAACCCTCTAAATAGTCCAAAGGCAAAGCCCCATCGAGCTCTGATCCTCCACCAATTCGAGAACAACCCGTTAATTGGTGGGGCGTAAAAGCCTTTGAACCGGAATGGTCCTTTGACCAGGATATCTTTGTTAATGATTACATGGCCGTTTGGTCCTTGAATTGCCTTAGACGAGCAAAATTGGAAGCATTACTTTAGCCCATCCATCCACATTTTTACCCTCGCCTTGTTAATTTTTTTTTCCAAAACTTCAAACGGGGAGAAATCGAGGGAAACATGACCACAAAAATTGATGGACGAACCTTCCACATCAACCTTTATGACATTGCTGACACCATGGGATGTTGTGTGAATTGTGATAATAGCCAAGGCCTACAACTGCCTACCCTAAGGAGGTGAAATTCCATAACATCATTTCTAAGTTGACAGGTGGTCGTCAAGCTTCCGGCCAATCTATAACAAGGATTCAATTACCGGTTGAAATGTGGCTTTTAGATGTTGTATTTTGGAGCAACCTATATCCACTCTAACATGAAATAGAAAGACGGGACACCCTCCTTCAAGCCTTGTTTGCCATGCATGAGAACCATTGGCTCAATGAACCATGTGTTGTCTGGGAGGGCATCATCTACGCTAGCGAGCAAATGTTGAGTACCAACCCCAAACCTTTGACTTCCATACCTTATGCTCGTCTCATCTCCTGACTTCTGAAGGGTCACGAAGATGATGAAAATGATTAACCGTATGAGATGTCGTGGGATGAAGAGATAAGGACTGACAACATTCGGAAGTATACTAAGAGTAAATGGAGTTTAACATATAAAAGGTGCTAGCTTAGCCTCCGAAATCGACAACTTCAACATGGGGCGGAGGGTGCCCAACAAGAAAACCCTGAATGGGCCACACCCCAGATGCCAGGTCAGCCTCAACATCCACTTGTTCCATAAGGAGGCATCCTCACATTGTCTGAATTCACCTGAAAGATGGAAGTCCCGCAGGAGCAGAGTTTTAGTCAGCTGATAGCGCTACATCAAGATAATCACTTGCTACACTAGTAACTCGACTTCCAAGAGGACATTCTTTGTGACTTATAGAGAAGGCTTACCCGACCAACTACACCCCGTTCATAGCCCATGCAAGGATGTATATGTTGAAGTATACATTGGGGTTTGCTAAGACACCTTTCGGTTCTGGAGTTGGTCCATCTACCACTTGGACTAGGCGTGCTGAGGAATAGGCTGTTGATCAACTAGGTGAGAAATCGGATAAATAGGAATAAGAGAAGGCTAAATACTTACTCTTTGTTATGGTAATTTTAACACAATGACTACTCGATACATGTAAAGTTATTAAGATTTTCTATGGAATGTCTTGCATATGAATGGGTTAAGTTGGTATGACGAATTACAAAGGTTTAACTAGAATATGAAATTTAATTTGGCATTGTCATGTCTTCAATTATGAAGAATCATGGTTTGTTATAGCTAAACCTTCAGTTGTAGTAGATGCTTTCTCATGATGACTGCATTTGTGCTTACACTTGGAATTTTGACTATACCATTCAATTATCCTGCTCATAATAGTTCACATATTAAAATTGATGTCATGTTTTGATTATCGTAGACAAATTACACATCATTAGGATCAACTCCTGAACACACATACCCTCATTGTGAATATTCATAAATAGATTTTAACTGCATGATGTAGATCATTAGTAAAGTTCTGTTCGGTAACATATCTTCCATCCCCATAACCGTCATCAATTTTCGAGGACAAAAATTCCATTAAGGAGGGGAGGATGTAACACCCTAGAAAACTTGACCCTAATTATTATCATTCTAGATATGTACAAGTCTATAGTGACCGTGTACAATCGACGCCTTCCGTAGAAACCAATCGCAGTGTTTTATATGCAAAATGTACCATTATAATTGAGTGCACGTAATAAGTTGCGAAGGTATTGACACAAACCCCTTGAAAAGGTTTGAATTATCAAGCATATGGTCAGGGGATCAAAACCTGTTGAGAGCATTGAGCTTCAGTTGTAAGTTTTTGTTTTAAGGGCTAATACACCCAAATTGGGGTATCAGCTATACACAAATCCTAGACTCGTAGGTATTTATATGGTTCCCACGCATAAGCCATGCACAAATTAGGGGAACCCTTTGTGTGAAGATCTAGCACCGTGAGAACACCTCCCTTTCTCTTTAGAAATTCTGCACCGAAAGATCACAACCATCCAACCTTTTTGAATGCTCCTTCCCCTCCGCAAATTCCAACCAAAAAAATTTGATCTAGACTTGTTACGATCAAAGTGAAGGAAGCGTGAGCATGTGTGATAAGCTGCTTGATCTATGATAACTTCGACGTCGACGATCGTCGATCTTCACATGCGCATAAACTAGGATAGTGAGTGTCTTAAAACAATTGTATAAACCTAAATTTTCGAATTGTAGGATCTAACTCTGCAATTCTAAATCCCATGCAATGAGATTTCGAAGATCGGATGCGTAAGAGGCATGGTAGCCGAATTCCTCCGATTCCGATGTTCTTGGATCTTACATGTGTATGGAATTAAAGTAGAAGTCATAAATTACATTTAGAATTTGAAACTAGGATAGATTGTGAAAGAAAAGTTGGATTTTCGGGCTTGGAAGAAAGAACCAGAGACATGCGAGTTTTTCCAGACTCGCCACGGTGACCCTGAACCTTGCCGCGGCGAGTGCTATATCATTTTGAAGGTCATTTTGGCTCTGTGAAAACTTGCCGCAGTGAGGTAGTGTGTTCCACATGGAACCTGTATACCTCGCCACGACGACACTGTAGCTCACCGCAGCGAGATACTTTGTTCATGTGAGCCTTGGTTTTTGTCCCTTATGAGCTTTTGGAGTCCTCGTTTTATGCCACGTACTGTTCGTTAACACTTAGTACATGAATAATGTGTGTTTTAGGATAAACCCGGGAGACCATCAGTGGGAACTCTGCTTTGATTAGAGTGTTTGTGTTCACACAAATTCGGCATTTAAGGTAGGGAAGATTCTCGATGCCCGATTATATGTTCTCTTGATTCATGGGTTCTGATGTGATTATCAAATGAAATTATATGTTTTCAGTAGCATGCTATATGCGTATATTGAAACTCTTTGAAAGGTTGAGTTTTGGTTTTCGCACATGATTATTCACTTTGTGCCATGACATATTAATGCATTCGACTCATTGAAATCCAAATTCTCGAATTCTGATATGTGTATGTGTGATTTAATTTCTTGAATTCCAATCTATGTATATGTGATTTGATATGTTTGATTCCGAAATCATGTGCAACGAGGACTGGAGACTCCATGAGAGGGGTGGAGTCCCCAAGGTTATGACCTTGTGTCCGCTACGGACTACTCAGTTCCCTCTATGGGATGCCTTGCCATGAGACTTGTTCTGAATCTATGTTAGTTGTAAGGAGAGTGGAATCTCCAAGAGGGGTGGAGTCCTGGGGTTATGACCCTGTGTCCGCTACGGACTACTCTGTTCCCATTACAAGATACTTACACTAATGAACTCCGATATGAGATGCTCTCGATTTTCTGCTATGTGATATGAAATGTTCCAATTCTCCACTATCCAATATGATATGTTTCGATTCTCTGCTATGTGATTTGATATGTTCAATTTTCTGCTATTAATACTCTTGCCTTTTATACGCTTGTTTCCATCGATATACTATGAGTTCTGTTCCGATTTCTTGCATCTGATTTGCATTGTTTTCGTATGTTATCTGCATCATGACATGATATGTTTTAAAGATCATGAGTTTAAATGTTTTACTATATTCCAATGTAAATGATATGATATTTATTTAAAACTGTTTTACTTATGCATCAATACCATGAAATAGAATGATGAAGTATGATTTAGCACCGTTTTCCCCCTACTGAGCTTGGACAGCTCATTCCTCGACTATACGTCACAGCTGTAGGTGAAAATCTTGGGAGGGATCCTGAACAAGAAGAGGATCTTGATTATAATTCAGAGAAGGAGGAAGAGCCACCCAAGGAGTTCTTCTCTTAGCCTATTTTCTTTAGATCTCTGCGGAGTACGGATTGTTTTGTTTCTTTTTTATACTTGGTATAGTATACTGTTTAGACTCATGTACAGTTTTGTATAGTTTTGTCCACTGTTTAGGTGAAGGTCGGCTTTCACCGGTGGATTGTATAGTTTAGTTATTTTGTTAAGATGGAATGATGGGAATCTCTTGTTGGATTATGATGCCATATGTTTTGCCTTATAGCTCTGCTTTCGCATCTGCGCACTTTGCTACCGCATGTAAGTAAACTTACCAATGATTGATGGCCCGATCTTTCCAATCTTCTATTTCCGAGAAGATCGAGCTGTCACTAAAGGAATAAAGCACCTTGACACCAATAATGATTCTGTAATTCAGATCATGTGTATGATCTGACGGAACGGATTTTGGGTAAGGAAATCCGGGCTGTCTTAAAGTCCCAATAGCTCATTACTTATGTCGGACCTCTTGTCGGGCCCAGTGGTCGGGTCAATTTTGGATTTTAAGTCCAATCAATACTAAGATTTCGAGAGAGTATATTGTAGAACTCTTCTATATTTTCACAGGTGTCTATAACGAATGAACCTCCTGATTTAATAGGATATCATATCCTCATTAGGTTCATCATTTTCCATTTGGGCCTCATATGTCGGGTCAAATAGGATTTTATTAATAATCAGTTCATGTCTCCACATTCTCGATATGGGTGCTTTTAGTATTTAGTGGGTGGCATTAGTAATGTCTCACAAGGCTTACAAATAGGGACATCAAGTCCCAAAATTTTTATTAATTGCCTTGGACCTCTTATATCGGGTCACTCTAGTCCTACATCGAAAGGGGGATCCGTTTTGCTAAAAAAATCACATTTTTAAGTGTAGGTGCTTCCAAATTTTGAGGGGTGCAATAGCAGTGGCCCACTCAATTTCAAAATAAGGACATCAGGTCCTATTAGTTATATTTACTTATTTGCTTAGGCCCATGGGTCGGGCTGTATCGGGTTTCTAGACCCTAATTTGTCTAATTTCAAGAATTTGGGTTTTTGGGCCTCTACGAGTCCCATCTCGATTGGTCAAACTCATGGCCAACCATCTGATACTCTAATCAAGGGTCATTAGTGGTTATTGAGACCAAAATAGTGATCTTGGGTGATCTCTATGCCATGGAACTTGAGGGAAAGTCAAGATTTTGGCTCCATGCCTTCAAAACTAGTTATTTGCGGTAATCAATTCTAAAATTCAGTGAAAGAAGACTAGGAGACTCATCATTCACAAGTAATGGAACTCAAAAATATGATCATACATGATCATGGCCATCAATTTACCGAACAGAATTTTTTATCAATTCGTATATCAGGCCAGATTTTCAGGTCTCTAGTAATCCGATCGTAACTTTCATTTCTGATATCAAAAGGAGGTGAATTAGAGCATGTTGGAAAGCTCTTCAAGTTATCTATGATATCTTGATATATTTTGAGTACTAGAAATGTTAGGATCATGATGGAATCAGGACATCTGATCGCATGTCCAACAGTGGTCATGATGTGTGCCACTTGACATAGGTTCGTACCCTTGTTTTTCGAGTTTTCTATCCGTCTAAACCGATTGAGTTGAAGGCCAGATCATCGGATGAATTCAATATTCTTATAAGTTTATTTTCTCATAATATTATAAAATATTTGGGGTCACCTTGGCCCATGAAGTGTTAGCTCCAAACTGGGTCATTTTCCGGCCATATCGGCCTTTGGGCCTTCTAAGAGTCAATCTTTGACTCGATCAACCAGCTTGATTATAGGTCATCAATGACCATTAAGCCTTATTTGTGATCATTATTAGTCACACTATCATGGGATTTAAGAAGAAAATCAAGATTTTAACTTACTCAGTTCATTTTATAAATTTCAGGTAGAGGTATCGGACTTGCCTGTTATTGGGTTGCCATTTTCAATCTCGATTGAATTTCAGATTGATTCCAAAACTCAGTGGAAGATGACTGATAGGCTCATCTTTCACAGGTAATGTCACTCAAAATTTTGATCATACTTGATCAGGGCCATTGATTTACAGACCGTGTTTTTAATTCAATTGGTCATCATACCAGATTTTAAGGCCTCGGATAATCGGCCATAACTTTTATTGCCGATGTCCGAATCGGGCGGGTGAGAGCTCATTAGAAAGCTCTCAAAGTCCTCTACGATGTTTCTATATATCAGAAATGATAAATATATTAGGATCATAATGGAAATAGAGTCATCCGATCGACTGCCCGATAGTGGTCACTAGATGTGCCTCATAGAACGAATTTCTACATTCTTAGATTTCAGATTTTTTATCGGTCAAATGACATCAAATTAGGGTCTAAAATTTTATAAAGTGATAATGCACTGACAAAGCTCCATCCTAAAATTTTTATAAAATTTTTTAGGCAATTTTAAAATAAGAAATCCATAGGCTCAATCTCAGCCAGATTTCTAGTACACTATACTAGGCAGATCTCCACAGTTCCACCTCGGAATTTATGCCGATCAGACCACGATGAATCAAAGCGTAAAATTTTATAGAGATAATCTACACTCATGTATTCATGTTCATGCATTTTCTAGAATTTTTCTAAGCCTAGACAGTGGTTAAATCGTGACCACAAAATCAGTTAAAAATACAGGTTATATATATATATATATATATATATATATAATAGTGATCAATTCATCAAAAATTGTTTCTAGATCACACACCATTCAAATAAATCACTAAAAAAAGAACATCAATACTCTATGTTTTTTAAATTTTAATTAACATCTAATCCATACAAAAATTCAACTTCTAATCACCACTAATCATACCATAACTAGAAATATTAAAGCATAGTAATCTACCTATTCCTACAACATGAGATCTAGCACTATTAAAACTTGATCAAAGTCAAATTTATTCCAGAATTTGCAAAAATAATCTGAACTAATACTATACCTTAGCTTAGCTTGGGCATCCATGCTGGTCTTAGTAAATCTTTATGGTGAAAAGGGCTGGGATTTGCACAAACTCACACTTTATGGTACTAGAGGCTAAGGGGATTTGATCCATGGGCTTGGATTAAAATTTCAATGGCTAGATTGAGAGTTCAAGAGTTTAGAAAGTTTCTAATGGTGGTTGGAATTGGGCTCAGTTTTATATATGTGAATCTAGGGATGATGGGGAGTTGATTGGAGGTCTTAGATTTCAAAATGGATAGTTAGATTAAGAGGAAAAATTCATGGAAGATGGTGAAGCTCTAATGGAGTTTTGTAGGAAGGAAGAAGATGGCAATGGAGTTGATAGAGGAGTCCTCAAAGGAATTCTATTTTGCAATGGGAGTGGCGGACAACCTCTTCACAAGGCTAGCCAAGTGTTCCAAGTTTACTTCCCAAAGCTACCTTCTCTCTCCTCTCTCCACTCTCCTCCAAAGATTCTGTAACACCCTGAAAATTTCAAACTCAAACACACCAACTAAATGAGTGCGTTCGATACCGTAGGTGCACTATGGTACTAAGACCATATAATTACATGTGTAATTGGTACCCAAGCCCTGTGAGAGCACCAATGGTTAAGAACTACCTTGGTAAAATGAAGGTCCATGGATTAAGATCATTAAGTATAGCGTGACTACGTTGATTTAGACCATAAAATGATAGACCGTACACCGATCCATGGCGTACCGGATGCACATCGGAGTAACCCTTAAATATAAATAGGAAAACTCACGCACATTAACTCAATTGCATGAGTTTTGAGTTTGAAACCGAGAAGACAGGAAACGAGAGGAAGAACGGCTCATTTCTCCATCGATTTTTGCCCCATCGGCGAGTTTGATCCATCAATATCTGAGTAAATATTCTTTGTAATGCGAGGGAAACCTCTACTTCATTTTGAATTGCGAGGATCGCTTGCTACGGTAATGTTTAAGATCGGAAGAGAATGAGAGAAGCGATCGTGTCCTCGCATGCGCAATTTTGAAGGTATGAATCGTACATTAGTCAATTTAGTCTCGATTTATATGACATGGCATTGATTTGTACCTATTTGGGTGTTTGCATGCGAAGGATTTGAGGAAGAACCCAAGCGTTGATCGATCAACGGGTTTTAGCGCCGATTCTAAGGATCCCGAGCATCGCAGATGTCGTTTGTGCATTTGGAAGGTAAGATCTACGATGTGATGGTGTGGATGTGATTTAAAACTCGATTTATGTGTGATTGATGCATGCATGCAAGATTTAGGAGTTATTTTGGAAAATTCAAATCGTGGAAGATGAAGTTTAGATGTAACAACCCTAATTTTTCTGATGTTGAATCATTGACCTTTGACTATAATATGACTACTTTGACCAGTTTGACTTTGGTCCAACTATTGATGCCTGAGATGCGGTCTTCGACCCACCTAGTTCAAGTACTAACTTGAAACTCGACCCTTATGAGAAGTGTGTGTATCACACACGACTCGAACCCCGAGATCAGACCAAGTTCGATTCCATTTTTTCAGGCACTATACTTAGGACCTATGAAGCTTAGTTAGTTGGGATTAACTAATAAATTAGAGCAAGAAGAGAGGCGTACACGTGATCAAGGGCAATCATGTGCACCCTAGGTACGGACCTAACCCGAGCCCATTGACCCAAACTATTATAGGTTTATATGTATGGATGTACTTTGCGCCTATTTTATTCGAAACCCAACACACTGACCAAGCCCCTCTCTACACACCTGACTTCGTGTACGTCCCAGATAGGGTACACAATACACGTCTTGACGTTAGGATGTCTATTCTGGGTATTCACATAAGTAGTTGTGTGAATACCTTATTTTTGGGCCTTTAGATGGAAGACCTATATGCCGATTCATGGTGGGCCGATGAGCGCCGATTTTGGACTTCCATTAGTACAAAGAGTAAACCCAACATGATTAGTCATGTTATTTATCATTTTATCACTCTTAACTTAGTGATGCTAGGACTTAGTTTACTTCTAACAAGTTAACAATGTGCAGATATTAAAGGAAAAATAATAAAAGAGAGCAAAAGTGTTAATATTCATCAAAATGAACTCAAAAAGCAGTAAGAAAGATGATTAAGCGAAAAAGATGATTTCTTGCCTACTAAAAGCCAGAAAATCATAATTTACGATTCTACAAAAGAGACAAAAGAAGACAAGCAAAAAAATCGTAATCCAGAGAATCGTCCAAATAGGAAACTATAAAAAATAGAAAATCATGATTTACAATTATCTAGAAAGGAAGCTTTCCTACTATTTTTGTTGTTGCTGATCACGTGAGTGAAGACTATCACCACCAAAAAAAGAATTAGAAGATATATGAAATTAGAAGTTTGGTGAATCACTGATCTGAGAAGATTGATGAAGATAAGCTCTTAGGAAATCTAGATTGCTGAAATAAAGGAGAACAATCTAGAAGCAAATCAACCATTGAAAGCAAGGAAGAATAAAATTAGGAATTAGAGTTATATTAGGAATCTTTTATTTTTATTAGTTTCTTTTATTAGAATTTGAACTCTGTAAACCGACTCCTTATGATCTATAAATAAGAGAGCCCGGTGTAGGAATAAGCATCGAAGAATTTCAACATCAATTGACAACTGAGGTTGGATTTTCTTCTGATCAGTAGTGTAAAATAGTTAGAGTAAATTAGATATCAGAGGTTTCTCAAGAGCAATTGACGACTGCTATTGGGTGCTGAAGATTAGTATAGACATCTTAGTTTCTCAAAAGCAATTGACGATTGCGGCTGAGGGGTGAAGGATATGTTTATTTGCTTTCTAATTTAGATTTTATTTACTTTATTTACATGCTTTATAAACATCTTCAAGTTTTAATTTGAATTGACGACTTAGGTTGGAATTTGCATATTAGTGTAACAGTTTTTACTTTTCATCTTCAATTTTGTAGAGTTTGGTTGACGCCCATATTTTAGGAAATTATTGATTAGATTAAATCTATGTTAAGGAATTTTAGTTTTTCATTGATGCTCAAATTCTAGAAGACTGTAATATAGTGTAACGGTACTGTTTATTTTTATAAATATCCGATGGCTGAAGATTAAGATTGACGACCTTAATCTGGAAAAGGAGGATAAGGATTTATTTTCTGTACTTTAGATTAAAAAACCATTCTTTTATTCATATTTCTCAAGTAGTTTAAAACCTTAAAATATAAATATAACTTTAAAATAGAAGTATATATATATATATATATATATATATATATATATCAATAAGACAAAACTTCTTCGTGGGAATGATCGTATACTAGCTCTACAATTTCCATTGTGCGCTTGCAATAGGTTAAGACTTAATTAGACATACATAGTAAGCCGATCACAACACCAATTAAACCAGAACTTGGTTTTTCATTTGAGCTAGTTGAGAGAAGTGGATTTAGACGTTTATTTTAGACCATTTGAGAACCTGCAGTACACTGCATCTCAGTGTACCATCCTCACAATGAATTAACCCCATCAAAAATATAAAAGAAAGCCCCACGCAGAACTAAGAGTTCATGGTTCATATGTGGGGGGGTTTGGCTATGAAAGTGGGGAGCCGAGTGAGGAAGAACCCCCCATTTCCTCTCTTCATTTTCATCTTTGAGAGATCCTAGCCATCCGATCTCTAACCCAACTCTTCTCCTTCATCGCAAGAATCTCCGCTTTGTTTCACAATCGCACGGAAAACTTTATTTTCGATGTCGTTGAGATTAAAGAAATCGAACCATCAAGTGAATGTGGGCATAGACTCTGATATCTATTGATTTTGACAATCGAGGCTTCGCATGCGTGATTTAAGAAGGATCCTTGTAGAATTTGGAGTGCATGGGCCGATCTCTCGACAACGATAATCGTGGATTTCCGCTAGACCGACCTAAGGAGGTAAGAAGTGTGATTTGTGATGAGAAATGCATTTTTAGATTTAATGAAGATCATTAGATGTGATTTTGGGCGATTCGGATCGAGGAAGAAGAAACCCATATGAAACGAGTCATAGCAGACTTGCCACGACGACCCTAAACCTCGCTACGGGGAGGCACGGTCTGAAGTCCTCATTGTGGCGAGTGCCCCTTGAGTTTTCAAGTCACTTTTGGCTCTGTTCAAGCTCGCTGCGGCGAGCTATAAGTGCCTGAAAACCTCGCCGCGGCGAGCTACAAACCCGTTGCGACGAGCTACTATTCACAGTGCCAGCACCTATTCCTCGAACTCTGATTGGCATGATTCTTAAGGCGTTGGAAAGAAAACAACGAGCTCTATTACTCTTATGAATTGACAACTTTACAAATCTATTATATTAAAGTTTAAAATTTAGTGGCAAGTAGGGACAAATTTTATATGATCCAAAGTTAATGCGAACTTGTCCTTTTCGCCCTAGTTTTGAGAGAAAATTTTAGGAACTTTGACATGTATGATATTTAGTCATTAATATTTAGGTATATGAATGCTTCGTAATATAGGTTAAGGTTTGAGAACGTCCTTGAGGATTTTTGCACCGTTTTATGTGACCTTGGATGATTTTGCAACCTAGGTAGGGAAATTTCATTAACCAATGGCCTTTCTTATTTGAATTCATAGATTGGTATGATGAGTATTTGATAAGCCATGATTTGTTTAGAAAATAAACTTTGAATACGAATTTTGAACTAGGAATCTGAAATTTGAACCTTGATATTTGCATTCGAATCTGATACGAACATGAATCCTAACTTTGAAATATGAACATGACTTGAATATCGAGCTTTGTATATGAATATGATTTTTTTAGAAATGGAAACTAATCTTGTTGCATTAAATGTTTGAAATGCATTGACTATTAAGAATCTAATTTGCATCTAGATATTTGAAATATGAATATGAGTTTTGATTTGCCTATTTTGAACCCGAATTTTGAACTTGAATTTACTTTACACCTAAACTTTGAATTTACACTTGAATATGAACTACGAACTTTGAATTGGCTCGCATTGAAACATCTAATTTGATTTGATATAAATGTGTATGTGGATTGAACCGACATGACGGATATCCGTGAATTGAATATGGAATTTATGTGAGTGAATCGAACCATAAATCAAATAAATCAAAGTGGACCGCTATGAGCAGATTATATGCACGCACTGAGGAACGCTAGGTGGATTATATGTGCATTTGTGGGCCACTATGGGTGGATTATTTGTACAATCGTGGACCGCCGTGGGAAGATTATTCAAAAAATTATGAACCGCTAGGGCGGATTTAAATGTAAGATAATCTACCATGATCTTTAAATCCGAATCGCACTTGACTTTTGAACCTTTGTGGAATTATACCTAAGACACGTGATTTTCAAGTTTGTTTTTACATAAGAAAAAGTCTTTGTATATATCGCTTGATATGAAAATGACATGACTGTTCTAAGATGAAAATGGTTTTGAAGTATTTCCCTATTTAAAAATGAATTGCTTGTAAAATCTTGTATTTAAATATGCGTTTGATGAGAAACTGCTTTGAAATCTTGTCATTTGAATCTATGCATAAGATGATGAATGTAATTGTTCTTGAGCTTCTCTACTAAGCTTGGACTGTAGCTCACCCCTCGACTATCCGTCACAGGTGCAGGTCTTGAGTGAGATCCGGAGCTTGAGGCGAATCTTCTACCATAGACCGGTGGATTTGATCTTAATATAGTTGTGAATTTTGAGGTTTGGACTTGGTATGTCCAATCATCTTGTAGACTGGTAGAATTAGATTTTGGATGTACATCCTTTTTGGGGTACCACTATTTAGGTGATGGTCGGCCATCACCGGTGGTTTTAAATTATTATCCTGTATTTTGTATAATGATAGAATCTTCTATTCCTGCCATGTTTATTAATTGCTTTAAATTCCACATTGTGTGGATGTACCAATTGTATTCTGTATTTGGATCGTGATCTGTACGACCCGACGTTCTGATTTTCTCGAGTTTTCGTGTTGTTAAAAAAAAATGTGTCGGGAAAATTAGGCTGCCACAGGTAGTATCAAAACTTTTTCTTCTGGGGACTCAAAGCTATAGCAGTAGATTTGGTCAGGGCATAGGAGACCCAACTGTGATGTTGTCATAGTCGGTATCAGAGCTTAGGCTCTAGGTCTTCTCAGGACTTAAAGCTATGGCAGTAGTTTCTGTTTGGAGCATAGGTTGTGGATCTTCACGACCACGTTTGACTGAAATACTTGGTCAATCGTGATCGAAGTATGCCTTTTGGATCCAAGTTAGGATGTTAGATTTTGTCAAGACATGGGGCCATGATGATCACGATCACTATTAATTGGAACCTTTGTTTCATTTTGACAGATTAATATGGCACCTCACAAAAGAGCTAGGACCGCGCACGCTGGGGAGAATGATCATGAACGAACTAGGCGATTATTGGAGTCAATGGTCTAAACGATGGCCCAACAGACCGAGTTACTTGCGGTAATAGTGCAACCCACTGCACACACTTCTTTTCCTACACTCGTTGAGTGATGCTCACAGTGTGGAAAGTAGCACGAGACAGAGAAATGTAGGCGGGCCGCAGGTGAGTGCTTCAGATGTGGCAGGCTAGGCCATCTGATAAAAGACTGCCCTATGGCAAAAAGGAGGAAGATGACACCCACCTCTCAACAACCTGCTCAAGGTGTCTATCCGAAACCGACTATATCTACACCTTCGGGGTCGTTCCGTCCCTCAAACCCTACTATAATGGGAGCAGTGACTAGGGTTCCACAAACTTCATGCGCCTCTTCATCCATTCCGATAACATTGTGCGCAAGGTGTGGGAAGCCGCATAAGACGGAGGAGTGTATGCATGCTTCTGGGGCCTGCTTCAAGTGTGGCTTGTTAGGTCATCGGATAAGGGACTGTCCCAAATCGAAAAAGAAAGAAGGGACAATTTAATGCACAAAATGGTAAATATTTCAAATATTTTTATTCTAACAATAGTGTGCTTGTCTCTTAATAGTTCAATAGTTGCTGATTGAACTTTTGACCCTGAGTTAATCTAATGGATACTTTGACGCCTAGATTTGATAGATGAATTTGTGCTAATGGTATGACCTAACTGATGGCTAGCTCTGGTTATGATATTCAAGCTTGTTATGGTTAAGGTAAATAGTTGATGGTTTATACCTCGTGGTGGTCATGTACATTGATTGACTTCATCATATTGGTAATCATAGCGGATAATAGTACACCTTGATACATAGTTAACCTTTGATGATTCATTGGATTTTTGTAGAGATAGATTGTTAAATCATGGTCGCTACAAGTGCTAGAACTCGATACTAATTGGTTTCGTTGTGACAACTAGAAAGTTATTAACGTTCTGATGTGTACCATGAGAATTTTTAAGGATTCTAATTTCAGTATCGACATGTCTTTTATGATTTATTATGGGCGTGATTTTCGATTACTTGCAGACATATTAGTTGTGTTTAATAATCATTGGACAATTGAATAAGTATTGACTTTTACTATCGAATGGACTTGATGAATATTAGCGAGATGAATAAATAAGACCTTCATGCCTTCTCATCGTATTTAACTTTGATTGATGTTCACGTCATGAATTTTCAAGGGAGAAAATTCCTTTAAGGAGGGGAGAATGTAATGACCTTGATTTTCAAGGATGCTAAATCACGAACTCTCGAGGAGAACGTGACTAATTTTCTTTAGGAATTGCCAGGTATTCGTGTCTCACGTAAATTTTCGAGGACGGAAATTCTTTAAGGGGGGAAGGATGTAACAACCCTGATTTTTCCGACGTTGAATCGTTGACCTTTGACGATAATACGACTACTTTGATCGATTTGATTTTGGTCAAATTATTGATGCCTGAGACACGATCTCTGACCCACCTAGCTTAGTCAGGTAAATGCACCCAGTACTTGAATTTGAAACCAATTCCTAGTTCAAGCACTAACTTGAAACTTGAACCCTTATGAGAAGTGTGTGTGTCACACACGACTTGAAGAGTGGTGTACACATGATCAAGGGCGATCATGTGCACCCTAGGCATGGACCTAACCCGAGCCCGATGACCCAAACTATTATAGGTTTATTTGTATGGATGTACTCTATGCCTATTTTATTCGGTGCCCAACACACTGACCAAGCCCCTCTCTACACACCTGACTTCGTCTACACGCCAGATAGGGTACACAATACATGTCTTGACGTTAGGACGTCTATTCTGGGTATTCACATAAGTAGTTGTGTGAATACCTTATTTTTGGGCCTTTAGATGGAAGACCTATACGCCAATTCACGCTGTGCCGATAAGCACCGATTTTGGACTTCCATTAGTACAAAGAGTAAAGCCAACACCAATTATACCCGAACTTGGTTTTTCATTTGAGCTAGTTGAGAGAAGAGTGGATTTAGACTTTTTTTTTAGACCATTTGAGAACTTGCCGTACACCAAATCTCAGTGTACCAGCCTCACATTGAATTAACCCCATTAAAAATATAAAAGAAAGCCCCACGCAGAACCAAGAGTATGTGGTTCATTTGTGGGGGGGTTCGGCTATGAAAGTGGGGAGCCAAGTGAGGAAGAACCCCATTTCCTCTCTTCATTTTCATCTTGGAAAGATCCTAGCCATCCGATCTCTAACCCAACTCTTCTCCTTCATCGCAAGATCTCCGCTCCTTTTCGCAATCGCAAGTAAAACTTTATTTTCGATGCCATTGAGATTGAATAAATCGAACCATCGGGCGAACATGGGCATAGATGCCGATATCCATCGATGCCAATTATTGTGGGCTTCGCATGCATGATTTAAGAAGAATCCTTGTGGAAATTGGAGTGCATGTGTCGATCTCTTGACATCGATAATCATGGATTTCCGCTTGTGTGACCCAATGAGGTAAGAAGTGTGATTTGTGATGAGAAATGCATTTTTAGACTCAATGAGGATCATTAGATGTGATTTTGGGCGATTCGGATCGAGGAAGAAGAAACCCACATGAAACAAGTCAAAGCACCGCGATGACCCTAAACCTCACTGCGGCGAGGCAGGTTCTAAAGCCCTCATCGTGGCAAGTGCTTCTTGAGTTTTCAAGTCATTTTTGGCTCTATGCAAGCTCGCTGCGGTGAGCTATAGGTGTCTAAAGGCCTCGCCGCGGCGAGCTACAAACCCACCGCGGCGAGCTACTATTCATAGTGCCAACACCTGTTCGGTATTTCAGTTATAACTTTTAACCCCAAACTCTGATTGGCACGATTATTGAGGCATTGGAAAGAGGACAACATCCTCTATAACTTATATGAATTAGCAACTTTACAAATCTATTTTCTTAAAGGTTAAAATTTAGTAGCAAGTAGTGACAAATTTTTTATGATCCAAAGTTAACGTGAACTTGTCCTTTTCGCCCTAGTTTTGAGAAAATTTTAGGAACTTCAACATGTATGATATTTAGTCATTAACATTTAGGTATACGAATGCTTCATAATATAGGTTAAGGTTTAAGAACGTCCGTGAGGATTTTTGCACCGTTTTGCATGACCTTGCATGATTTCGCAACCGAGGTAGGGGGACTTCATTAAACAATGATGTTTCTGATTTGAATTCATAGATTGGTATGATGAGTATTTGATAAGCCATGATTTGTTTAGAAAACAAACTTTGAATACGAATTTTGAACTAGAAATCTGAAATTTGAACCTTGATATTTGCATTTGAATCTGATACGAACATGAATCCAAACTTCAAAATATGAACATGACTTGAATATCGAGCTTTGTATATGAATCTGATTTTTTTAGAAATTTAAACTGATCTTGTTGCATTGAATGTTTGAAATGCTTTGACTATTAAGAATATGATTTGCATCTAGATATTTGAAATATGAATATGAATTTTGATTTGCCTATTTCGAACCTGAATTTTGAACTTGAATTACACTTGACACCTGAACTTTTAATTTACAATTGATTAGATGTTTCAATGCGAGAATCGAACCGGCACGACGGGATGTCCGAGAATCGAACCGGCACGGCGGGATATCCGTGAATCGAACTGGCACGACAGTTAATCCGTGAATCAAACCGGCACAATGGGATATCCGTGAATCGAACTAGTATGACAGTTAATCAGTGAATCAAATCGGCATGACGAGATATCTGTGAATCAAACCAGCACTGCAGGATATTTGTGAATCGAATTGGTACGACAGTTAATCCATGAATCGAACCGGTACGACGGGATATCCGTGAATTGAATATGGAATTTATGTAAGTGATCTGAACAATAAAGCAGATAAATCAAAGTGGACCGTTATGGGAAGATTATATGTACACACTGAGGACTGCTATGGTGGATTATACGTGCATTTGTGGGCCGTTATGCACGGATTATTCGTACAATTGTGAACCGCTATGGGCAGATTATTCGAAAAATTATGGACCGCTAGGGCAGATTTAAATATAATAGAATCTAGCATGATCTTTGAATTTGAATCACACTTGACTTTTGAACTGTGCGACCATGGATTCTCTCGAACCCGTCACGGCGATGCGCACATGATGGAATGAATGTAGAGTCACCACCCGAAGCTTTTGGTGACCCGGGAAACCTTTAAATCAATATTTTGAGCACCGGAGTGCTAAATATGACTCTGATTTACCGGTTTTTACCAAAGGCTCTAGGGTAGGGGCTTCGGTTATCGATCGGGAAGGGTTTAGGCACCCGATCAACCCGCACATAGCGGTCTCTATCTATGGCCAAAATGAAAATAAATGGGTGGAGCTTCCCCTTGCCCGAAGGCAATACGGTCCTTTCAAGCTTTAAGCCAAACCGAAATTTCGACTGCGTAACAGCTTGAATCCTTGGACGGAGGAGACACTCAGAAGGTAGAGGAAGAGAGGGGTGAGCCAGAGCTCACGGGCCCTTGTTGCACCATTGAAGACCTTCGCTTTGGCGTGCTTCCGATGGCTTTAAGTGACTTAATCGGTAGGGGAATGGATTCTAATGCTAGGATTTGGTAGATGGAAAGTGTAGGATGAAGCTAGAGACTAAGCTTGACTAAAAAAAGAATGATCTAATGGTTGAAAGGGGTGAACTACGCATGCTGGAATTCTGGTTGAAAAATGTAAAATAAAATAAAATTTTCTCTCACTAGGGCTCTCTCTCTTAAGCTTAACTTTCAACCTTAATTTTTCAACCCTTTGGGAAGAGGGGGTGCCTCTCTATTTATAGAGAAGAGGTGGGTTAGAGGGTTACTTAAGAGCTAATTGGTTTAGCAATTAAGTAATCCTCCATTTAAGGTTTTCTAGGTTTTTATGGTCCTAGGGGTTTGGGGAACCAATTTCAATGGCAGATGATGGGGTGAGACCATAAGTGGCTTAAAGGTTGCAAATAAGCTTAAAGGGGGTGCAACCGATCTTATGACACCCACCTCAACCAAGGGGATGGTCAAAAGGTCAAACTTGATGAAGGAATTTTGAGCATTTGATGACAGGTACTGTAGCTAAGCTGGGCGTATATATTACATACGCCCAGTTTATGTACAATGATTTCTATGAAAATCAGAGGAGATTTGAGAAGGTAGGTGTCCGCGGTGGGCCCTACCTATGTTGAGCGTATGTATTATATATGTCTGACCAAATTTGACCCAAAAATGCTAGGCGTATATAATATATACGCCTGACCAAGATGGGGCCAAATTTGTTGGGCATATCTAATACATACGCTTGAGCAAAAGTTATGATTTTATATGAAACTTCAATCGGCCATAACTTTTGAACCTCAACTCCAAATTGGGTGATCTTTACCTGCTGGAAAGCTGGAGAAGTCCTCCTTCCAATGGTATGTGGCTCATCCTCGGTAGTGATCCGTGTAAAATTTTGTAACTCTCCTCCCATCAAATGCTCAGAAGGGTTTAAGTTGAGTCTGGGAAGGGATCCAGGGGTTTAGGGGTGATCTCTAAGGGTTGGGGGAATGGTTCTAATGGGTTCAAGGTGACTTCTAAGGGTTGGGGTAGATTTCCAAGGGTTCAGGGGTGCCACTAGAAGCACAGGAGTGCATCTCTCTCGAAGTACAGACTGATTGGGCCTTGGGCCAAATTTGGGTGTCTACAGATGCCCCTCTTTGGTATTCGATCACTAATGATCGGATGCCAAAGACAAGAGATATCCGAAGAGGTCCAAGGCATGGTTCAACTCAATTCTCAAACATCCATGGTGATGGTGAGTGTACGTAAGCCCTCTCATTTCGGGATATCGTCCGTACCTCAAAGCTAACAGTCCCCAAGCGCATTGCGACATTACTGGGCATAACTGCGATGATCACAAAAAGCGTAAGCCCGCTAGACGGGATATCGTCCACTTCCTGAGGGAAATTATAGATTTGTGATGTTGAGTATTAATCTGAGCCAGACAGCTCCATGAAACGGGGTGATCGATCTATGCTTTAGAATTGATACGAAGTACACAAAGCGAAGGCCTAAACAATGTGTCCAATCCTGTGGGGTATTGATAGCTCCATTGGATTGGCCACGGGTGCCCTTACCTAGGTAAGGCTCAGAGTTTCTGTGTGAACCTATCAACCTCGAGGTTGCTTTAGCATGATTTACCCGAGTGGAGCGAATATTGATGTCGCAACACTTCTTGGGAATGTGTGCCCATTTTCAGAGTAAATTTTTGTGTGTTATTTTCTGAATTTTCTTTTGTTTCAAGGCCTCTAAGCAAAGATCAAGGACCTCTATCAATTTTATTCTTGCACAACTCTTTAAGTGGATTAAATGCCAGTTGATACGCTTTAAGAGTGCGTGCGCTCTGCCGGGGATAGGTACACCTTGGGGATGTGCACGTTCCGGTGGTGAGGTGCTCCTGATTCATACGAATCAGAGTGCCATAACTTGAGACAAAGTTAAAAAAGATCAGGCTAGGACCAAACATCCATCGAAAGAGATGGTCAATTCTAGCCTCCATCCCTAATGAAATCACATCTTACTAACTATGCATGCATGACACCCATCGAGGCGATAAGCGACAAATAGGTATGACGACAATTTAAGAGGACAAACGACCATCCTGCGGATACCCAGACGCAAGTGCATACATTCAACAGGGACACCATGCCTATACAGGTTTTAAGCCTATGTAAAAGGAAATAAAAGGGAATGAGCCCTTTGGTCTGTATGTTTGCACATAGTTTGGTTGGTTGTAATTTAATTTTTGACGGGTCAGTTTCAATTGACAATAAACTTTTCGAATGGTCTAAAGTCGGGTGCACTCTTGGTCAACATAGATCCGAAGGTGGATGACCAGAGCCAAAGCTTGGAAGGTGGGGTCAACCTACTCAGGATTTTAACTACATAACAAAAGGTTGTTATCTCGAACCTTCTCCTTCTTTTTTCTTTTTTCTTCTTTTTTCTTCTTCTTCTTCTTCTTTTTTTTATTTTTTTTTTCTTTTGCACATGTCAATTCGAGACTTCGAGCTTGCTCAAACTATTTTTATTTTTGCATGTATCCTTAGACAGACTAACTTGCCATGTTGATACACCTCAAGGACGTGCGCATTCCTGTGATAGGTCCTTGGTTTGCCTGCCGGATCAGGTCTTGACTCCTGGGGATGCATGGTCTTGGTCTTTAAACAAATTAGACCCCGCTATCCTGTTTAGGGAAGTGGGTTCGGAAGCGAGTTCCTAATGGCCAAGGTAAACATGACCAGTATTTTGCCGTTGGATCAGGCATGAGGTGTCCCTGTGTAAAATAGGGTTTGAGAATTTTTGGGTGAACCCAATCGTTCCGAATTGATTTAACACGGCTCTCGGAGTGGGGCAAATAGGCATTGCGACGCTCTTTGAGAACTAGTGTTGTGTTTCAGTTATTTCATGTGAACCTCTCTTCTTCCTCTTTTTGGTTTTGAAAGAAAATGTTTTTTTATTTATTTTATGATTTTATGGGAGTACTCGATGGGTCCTTATAGATCTAGATCCGTTTATTATAGCACGGTCCCTATGGGCCAATCGATGGGAGTTCGAAGGGTCATTTGGGGATGCGTGCACCATCGCCCAATGGTACATGGGCCTCTAAGAGGGACCGGGCCTTGATCTAGAGCAATACAGAGGGCCCGTCGGGTCTCAAAGCCAAAATTGGCTGGGCGTATATAATATATACGCCTGGCAAATCTGTAGCAAAAATGGCCGGGCATATATATTATATACGCCTGACCAAAAACTGGCAGTTTTAAAACTGCGCGAGCCCGAGCACAAAAGGGGCCCTCTCTTTCAAATTCTATCTTCTTCCCTCCTTCCTTCTCAAGTCTGGGAGAGCCCCTTAGGGTTTTGGCATTTGATTTTGCTTGAGTTCTATCACCGGGAGTCGCGCGTGCCGATTAGAAGCGTTCACTCTCCGCCGATTTTTGGATCTATTTCTCCTCCTATTGAAGGTAATCACCAACCCCTTTTTCATCTTTCCTTTGAATTTTGATGATGTTGTTTTTTTTTTATTTTTGGAAATGCTTGATGTTATTCCTTTTTGTGGTGAAAGATTAATGCTTTTTTATTATTTTTTTTTTCAAGTATATGTGATCCTCATGCCTATGCTCCTCTCTTTTTTTCATTCATCATTCATTTTTTTTTTTATTATATCATCATCCATCTTTCATCATTCATCCCCCCTTTTTTTTATTATTATATCATCATCATTTATCATCCATCATCTATCATCAATTTTTTTTTTTCTTATTTGTTTCTTTTCTTTCATGACGGATTTGTGCCTTTTTCTTCTTATTTTTTTTGTCTGCCTTTTGTTATTTTTCTCTTTCTCTCTTTTTTTTTTGTTTGAAATGCTTGATGTTCTTCCTTTTTGTGGTGAAAGATTAACGTTTTTTTTTTGTATATGTGATTCCTTATGCCTATGCTCCTCTCTTTTTTTTTTCATTTCATTTCATTTTTTTTTTATATATCATCATCAATCATCATCATTCATTTTTTTTTGTCTTTTTTTTTTATGGATTAGTGCATTTTTTTTTCTTCTTTTCCCCCTTTTTTTTTGTTATTTTTCTCTTTCTCTTCTTTTTTTTTTTAGCAGCCCTTTCTTATACCGATGTGTTCTATATTTTCAGATGTCTGGCTACGAAGGGCAAGATCCACAGGAGGGGCCAGAGATGGCCTATGGTCCTCATGGGGAGTAGTTTACTGTTTCACAGCGCTCCTCTCAACCCTAGTATGAAATGCAAGGTGAAGCCGCTCGTACCGGCCTCCTCCATCGTCAACACACCCATATCTCCAATTTTAGGATCGCTGGCCAGGTAAACAGATGAGCCCTTTTTTCTTTTCCTTTAATGCTTTTATTATACCACTTTGCTCCTATTTGACAGATCCCTTTTGTTTACAGCCTTTACCACACATTATGTTCCGGGGTGGCTGGTTCGATCTCTAGCGCCTCGTGCTCTATCTTCCCCAGGTGGTGAAGGACCTGCTTGCTCAAGTTGGTTTTGGGGACTTTATTTCATGCCCCGTCGTGAGGGCCGACACGGCCTATGTGAAGACCCTGATAGAATGCTTTTGCCCTGAGACCATGACGTTTCATATGGCCATGGCCGAGATGACCCTTACACCCGCGGACTGGTCCATGATTACTGGGATTCGCAATGGAGGGGTGCCAGTGACACCTACCCGCACACCTGATAGGGAGGAGGTGACTCGGCTGATAGGGGCCTACCCAACCTTCGGGAACGTTCGCGGTTCTGAAGTCAAGTTATCCTGGCTGGTTGGTCTGTTTGAGCCACATGAGTTAGTGGATCTGGGCCAACCCGATGCAGTCATTTATCTTAAGCCAGAGCGTGCGCTAATGCTAGCCCGTATTTCTCTGTTGTTCCTTTTGGGTAAGACTCTTCTTTCAAATACCAATGGAGGGCGGGTCTCATTGTCCCTTCTCAGTCTTATGGTGAACTGGGAGACTGTGCATTGGTTCGACTGGGGCGGTGCTGGTTATGCGGTGCTCATGTCCAGCCTGGTGCGAGCCGTACTTAGGGAGTCCAGCTCCGTTGTGGACTTTTGGCACGCACTTGAGGTATTTTATCCTTTGGTCTCAGTTTGTTCATCTTTTTCCTTTTATGGAAAATCTGTTTTTATCCGCTTGCTTTCTCAGGTTTGGGGGTATCTACATTTCCAACCTGGTCGTCCTCTGCTTCTATCCGAAGTTCCTACGTTCCCCCTTATGAGCAATTGGCACGCGAACCGCCATCGGGATGTAGGCATGAAGCATCTGGAGTTAGGGCTGTGCTCCCAATTTGATCTGTTGATCCCTGAGCAGGTATACCAATTTCTCTCTTTGCAAGTTTGATAGCACTTTTGTGCTATGGGTTCTGACCAAATGTATATATCCCTCCTTTTTATTTCTGAGCAGGTCATCCTTGACCCCTACGTCGGATCTCCTTTCTGGAACCTGGCTGCAGTGGGTCCCTCTCATT
This sequence comes from Chloranthus sessilifolius, assembly GCA_021018995.1. NCBI lineage: Eukaryota > Viridiplantae > Streptophyta > Magnoliopsida > Chloranthales > Chloranthaceae > Chloranthus > Chloranthus sessilifolius. The sequence continues at coordinate 74,727,549 of CM037591.1, forward strand.
TTTTGTTAGATCGACGCATCATTTTTTTCTATGGGTCATGGGCTAGGGCCTATTACCTAGGAGAGAGGGTGGTTCATTAGTATCGTCCTCTTTTCGCTATGCCCCAAGCTCCTCCAGCTGATGTATTGGCTCCTGAAGGTTCTACCGAAGTGCTTATCGCTCACTTTCTCCATCATGGGGTCCCCATTGATGACCTTCTGTTTCTGGGGGGATATCAGATGTGGTATGAGTCTCTACCCTATCATTCCCTACTGCCCCGGTTCGTGCTTGGTGCCAACTTTTTGGCTTTTGGTGGTCCGCGGTCTCAGGTAATATTCTTTCCTCTTTTTATTTAGCAACCTTCCATGTGATTACCTTGATTGCCCTGCTATTTAAATAAAAATTGTTTCTCTCTGTAGTTTGGACAGGGTGACGATTCAGATGAGGGAGATGAGGCAGCTGCTCCTGGTGAGGCTACTGGTGGTGGACCTTTTGACCCTTCCGGTGCTGACGCTTCCGACAGTTCGCCAACTGAGGTCCAGGGGACTTTTAAGAGCTTGGACGATGCCTTTCTGTCATGCATGTGTGCCGATGTGGTTGAGAAGGCATGCATATCTGCTGAAGCTATTCTGATCCCACCCCCTGAGCTGATCCCTAGGGTAACCTCTCCTTTGTTACATTGCTCTTCTGTTTTCTTGGATTATGCCGATGACCTGTGTGACTGACACCTCTCTTTTTCTCTTCTTTTTGTTTTGCTGTGCAGAATTATGAGTCGGCCGTGAACCAACCCGAATACTATCGCAACATTGTCGGGCTTAGGGAGGCTGAAGTGGTGAGTGAATATTGACCGCGCCTAATCATTTTCTTATTTGCTTTCTGCTTGTTTACCTACCTGACGGCCTCTGGTGTGCTTATGCAGCGTGCTCGCGAAAAGGAGTCGCACTCTCTACTCGGCCGCATCTCTCAGGCGTGGACTCGGGTGGGGGAGACCCGCACTTTTCAAAGTGTGACCCGACGCCGGAAGAAGTCAAAGGGGGCTGCCCAGGACTAATTTATTTTCTGAAAATTTAAAACAGTGAAACAGTTTAGACTTCGATTTATTGGGGGATATGTAATAAAAATATTTTTAAACAATAATTTTTTGGATGGTTTTATGATTTTCATGGTTTATATGAATGCTTCATTTGGTTATCTCTCTGCTTTTATGGTTTCCTTTTCCTTGGCATGAAGCAGGCCACAGCCCCTCCAATGATGGGGTTGAGCCCGTATGTGATTCTCCGCATATGACCCACGGATACCGCGTCATCCGAGGGTTTCCCATGGGTGTGTGAGCGTGCCCGCCTGTGGGCTGCCCCGGGATAAAAAAGTAGGCTAAGAGAAATCCGTTCCTCCCTTGGGGGAGGTGAAAAAGAGTGGACCAATGTGAGGGGAGCCACACTTCCCTGCTCTCTTCTTTTTTTTTTTTAACTGGGCGTATATATTATATATGCCTGGCAAAATATTTGAAATTTTGCCTTGGCGTATATAATATATACGCCTGGCAAGATATCTAACATGTTGCCTTGGCGTATATAATATATACGCATGGCAAACTATTTAAAATTTTGCCTTGGTGTATATAATATATGCGCCTCATATAACTGGGCTCAACGGGTTCTTTATAACCCGAACCTGGCCCTCTTTGCTTCCCTTTTCACCCGGGCTTGGCCTTTTTGCTCCTCTTTTTTCTTTCTTTTCTCTCTCTTCCTTTTTTTTTGAGCAAGTCCGTCACCCTACATTGGCTGATTTTCATAAAGACTAACTTTGTATGTCCATGGACCCGCTTCCCAAGAAAGGCCCAAGTTCTCATACGGAGGCTGGGGCTAGTATACTTCCCTGTTTGGACCCAAGGCCCAATTTTTTATTGAAATGGTGTGATAACTTGGCCGAGGGTGAGCTCACTATTCTGGATCGCCTCGGGTTATCCCTCCTTGCTATTCCTCTGTTGCCCAATCTCTTGCAAGCGGCTTTGGCGTCGTGGGACCATAGGGCCCACGTCTTTAGATTTGGGTCTAGGGAGTTTATCCCAACCTTGGAAGAGCTAGCCGCTATTACCGGCTTGAAGATGCATCGGGGACTTGCCAAAGTAGTGCCCAAACCGGGGTATGCCAAGGCGGTCCACACGGTTCTCGGTTTGAAAAAGGGTGGGTATGAGAAGGGCTTCACCGGGGGGCCCACCAGGTGCTCAGTAAAATTCCTTAGAGAACTTTTCGGCAACTCGAGTCTCCGAAAGTTGCCTATCCAAGATCCTTTCAATGTAAAGGCCTTTGCCCTTTATTTTCTGTTGGAAGTTCTCTTCTTTACTGGGGGCGAGACATTGTCCCTCGGGTTATGCGATGTCTTGACTGAATTGGAGGGAGGTCGTTCACTAGTGCACCTGGTCCTGGCTAAGATGTATCGGGGCCTGGATGCCTCGGCCTTGGGCCGGGTCGGGATCCTTAGAGGGAGTCCACTCCTTATTCAGATTTGGCTAGGAGAGCATTTGGCTATCATGGGGCCCGTGCCGAGATTTTGCTTGGTGAGAGGGGATGTGGCTCAATTCGACCGGCTCAAGACCGCTTACGGGAGCATCGAGGAACTACTAAGCCAGTGGCTATCTGACGCGGAGTTGATCTGGCAACTTCCCTGGATGGACGGCACCTTTTCGATTGTCAGCTCTCGGGATTGTGAGGGTATCACACTTTTGGGGTTGACTGGTAGTACCTACTATTTCCCATCTCGGGTGCTCTGTCAATTCGGATATACCCAACACTTGTCGTGCATTGTGAGGCCGCCCTTGTGCTCTCTGATATTCTCTCGGGGTTCTCTCAGTGACCTAGACCGCATAGCAGCCCTCTGGGAGACCCGCCAATCGGCGCACATGTGCAGCTTAGTTCAGGGGGGCGCTCTCTCTTCTGATTATAAGGTTTGGCTGGCATCTGAGGTCTTACCTGCCCCTAGCCCGGTTTCGGTAGATGTGATAGAGACAGGGCCCTGGCCGTACAAGGAAACGATATTTCGGACTAGGATTGAGTCTCTTTCTGTAGAGAGGCTGGCTTTGACTGAGGATTTGGAGAAGGAAAGGGCCAGAGCTGAGATTACGGAGGTGAGAGCTGCTACGGCCGAGAGTTAGGTTCTTCGGTTGACTGGGCTTTTGACTGAGTCTCGCAATGTAGCTGACACTTCGCGGAGGCGGCAAAAGAGTCCTCATGGTAGGTGGTTGTCTGATCGAAATGCCTGTGAGGACTCTCTTCTTGCAGAGATCAGTGCTTTGAAGCGTGGTCCCTGTCCTTAACCTGTTCCTGCACATACCATAGATCGTATACACAGAGGGGGGGCTGATGCCCCTTAACAGAGATCTCTTTCCTTTTTTGGGTTGTTTCTTTTTTGTTTGTTTATTTTATTTTTTATCCTTGTACATAAGGTAGAAAGTAGAATGTGTGTCATGTTGTTATCTTTTTGGGCGTGACACTTCATACGTAATGTTGTAAGAAAAGAAATGAAATCTGCTATATATACATATATATATATATATATATATATATATATATTTATTTATTTATTTTTTGTGTTCGAATTTTCTTCCTTACGTCTCGCAACGTAAGGCTTTTTATGGAAAAGGAAAATCTATTATCTTTTTTAAAATTTTTCTCCTACATAGTGTGAGGCTCTTTTATGGAAAAGGAAAATCTATTATCTTTTTGTGAAAATTTTCTCCTACACAGTGTGAGGCTTTTTATGGAAAAAGAAAATCTATTATCTTTTTTTTGAAAATTTCTCTTTTTCTCCTTTTTTGAGCATGGTTGAACCCTGTTTATAAGGCTCCAATTTTTCTTTTTAAACATGGATAGGTCAGCTTCCCCAAGATTGATTGGTCTTCTGCCTTTACCTTTGGTCATGTGTCAGACGACGCAGTAGAGACGACATACTTGATCGGGATCCGATCCAATTTTTGACATGAGCGGCCCAACAAAGGGGAGAAGAGGCTCACGGGGTCCAGACTAAAATTGGCGGGCCAAAATAGATCCTCTCCTACTCTTTCTTTTCTTGACATTCTTGCTCACAGCGCCCAAGACGGGTTTTCGCCATGCCTGTCATCCCTGTTTTTACCCGTAGCGCCCTTTCGGGTTTTTACCACGTCCATGGGTTCGCTCTCTTACCCCAGGTGCCTTTTCAGGTTTTTACCTGGTCGCGTGTGTTCGCTGTTTTTACCCGTGGTGCCCTTCAGGGTTTTCACCACGTCCATCTTGCTTTGAACTAAAATTAATTTTTTTCTTTTTTTCTTTTTTCTTACTTTTTCTCTTCTATTATAACCAGCTGGATGAAGCTCTGGTGTCGTCTCACGACTTGGTTCATGTTGACTTGATAGATACTATGACTGTTTGCGATCCTACAAAGAGGGCTTCCTTCAGGGTGTAGCTTGGCCATGGGTTAGGTTAGGATTTAAAGGTATGCTGGGCTAAAAGGGTTTCCTTGATACGGCTTTAGTTTTCTCAAACAGACTTTCTTCCTTGGGGGTTTCTACTGTACATGCCCCGTGATTCTTCTACACACACTTTTTTTTTTTTCATTTAAGGCAATCTCTTTTCGAGGTTTTGCTTTCTCAATTTTTTTTGGATTTGATAGTAACTTTATACACATGCGTCTTTTCTCCCTCTTTTTTTTGGTATATGTACACGTATATATATATATATATATATATTTTTTTTTTTTTTTGGGGAATGGGTTTATTGAAAGAAAGGCCCAGGCCCAAATGGGGTAGAAAAGGATATCATCATTTTTAGGGATGTTTTTTTGGCTACTGTGCTTGGAATGATGGCCTCTTTTAGGTGGTCCTTAAGCAGTCACGTATCTGTTTCATCAATACTTACCTTATCGCAATAGACTATGAGTAGAACCGTCGGATGTATCCAGCGTTGATGGGCTCACGAAGATGATCTTCGTCCATGGTGGCGAGGTGGATGGCGTATCCCGGCAACACTTTTCGAATGACGTAAGGTCCTTCCCAGTTCGGCTTAAACTTTCCTCTTGGATCGGCATGGAGGGAAGGGAAGATCTTCTTTAGCACAGTGTCTCCTACCTTTAGATCGCGACCGCGGACACGTTTATTGTAAGCGCGTATGTTTCTCCCGTGGTAAACTTGAGTGTGACACAAGGCTAGGAGTCTCTTCTCGTCCAATAAGTTTAATTGTTCAAAGCGAGATCTTTCTCTCTCTGCTTCGGGTAAGCCTGATTCCATGAGGATTCGGAGTGAGGGCACTTCAACCTCTACTGGGAAGACGGCCTCGGTTCCATACACAAGGGAGAATGGTGTTGCCCATGTAGCGGTGCAGATCGACGTTCTATAGGCCCAAAGCGCGAAGAGTAACTGCTCACTCCAATATCTGTAAGTGACTACCATCTTCTCTAGAATGCGGATCAGAGTTTTGTTGGTCGCCTCTACGGCTTCGTTCGTCTAAGGCCTATATGGGGATGATCGATGATGCTTGATCCAAAACTGCTCACACAAGGCCTAGATGCGCCTATTAGCGAAATTAGTGCCATTAATCACTGATAATATCCTTGGGCACGCCGAATCTGTAAATGATGTTGTTCTTGATGAACTTCTCAACGTGACTGCCTGTGATGTTGGCATATGACGCCGCTTCTACCCACTTGGTGAAGCATTCAATGGCAACGAGGATGAACCGATGTCCGTTTGATGCCTTCGGATTAATCATTCCGACAACGTCAAGGCCCCAGGTAGCAAATGGCCAAAGAGTGGTCATGCAGTGAAGATCAATGACAGGAGCGTGTATCAGACTGAAGTGTTCTTGACACTTGTAGCATTTTTGGGCATGTTTGTAGCAATTCGATTCCATGGTGGTCCAAAAGTATCCCTGCCGTAGGATTTTCTTAGCGAGCATGTGACCATTGACGTGGGCTCTGCATACTCCCTCATGGATTTCTTTCATAATATTGACCGCTTCAGTTTCACTGAGGCACCTGAGTAAGATGTTATTGTATGATCGCTTGTAGAGGCATTCTGCGTAAATGACGTATCCTGCCACTACACGTTGAATGGTTCATCGATCTGTCTTGGATGTACCTTCCAAGAAAGTTAGGGTCTCAAGGAAATTCTTGATATATGAGAACCAAGGCGGCTCATCATCAGGCTTTGTAGGTTCCTCAATCTGGAGGCAAAAGGCCGGCTCATTCCTCTGCTCGATCATGATCGGCTTCATCTAAACACCATAGGGGATTTCAATCATTGACTCCAAAGTTGCTAATGCGTCGGCAAAGCGATTCCTTATCCGGGGAACGTATGAGAAAGTTACATCTCGAAAGCGAGCTATCAGATCCTCGAGGTGTTCATGATAAGGGATCAGTTTCTCATCTTTCATCTTCCAGTTACCATTCATCTGACATATGATTAACTATGAATCACCAAATACTCGAAGGTGAGTTACATTAAGATCGAGAGCTGCCTGTAGACCAGCGACGCAAGCTTCGTACTCAGCCATATTGTTAGTGCAGGGGAAGTTAAGCTTGATAGAGACCGGTACATGGGATCCTTTTGGTGAAATTAGGATGGCGACAACTCCTTGGCCCTCGACATGCGATGCCCCATCAAAGTGCATTACCCAGGACTCCTCTGTTTCCTCCGTATCCTCTTCTGTCATGAACAAGATGTCCTCATCGGGGAATTCAGTCTTTAGAGGCTCGTAGTCAGGCAGAGGGTTCTCAGGAAGATGATCAGTGAGCGCCTACCCCTTGATCAATTTTTGAGTGACGTATGTGATGTCAAATTCAGATAATAAAAGTTACCATCGTGCAGTTCGGCCAGTGAGAGCAGATTTCTCGAACAGGTACTTCAATGAATCCATCTGTGCTCGAAGTAGAACGGCTTGGGATAACAGGTAGTGTCGAAGTCTTTGAGTAGCCCACACAAGCGCTAAGCATGCCTTCTCCAGATGAGAATAGCGCATCTCATAATCAGTGAACTTCTTGCTCAGGTAGTAGATGGTCTGCTCTCTTCTTCCTGTCTCATCGTGCTGTCCTAACACACAACCCATGGAAAACTCTATCGTGGACAGGTACATTATCAGGGGTCTACCAGGTACAGGTGGTACCAATACTGGAGGATTTAGGAGGTAACCCTTGATCTTGTCAAATGCAGCTTGGCAGTCATCATTCCACTCAACTGGTGAATCCTTTCTTAGTAGTTTGAAGATCAGTGCGCATATCGAAGTTAACTGTGCAATGAACTGACTGATGTACTAGATTCTGCCTAAAAAGCCTCTGACCTCCTTCTCTGTAGACGGTGGTGGCATTTCAGTGATGGCCTTGATCTTGGTCGGATCGACCTCAATCCCTCTCCTACTGATAATAAAGCCTAACAGTTTTCCTGACATAGCGTCGAACGCACACTCTTGGGGATTCAACCGCAGCCTGTACTTTCTCAACCTCTCGAATAGCTTCTGAAGGTTTACCAAGTGGTCATCCCTTTCCGGCGATTTGGGAATCATATCATCGACATACACTTTGATCTCTCGGTGCATCATGTCATGGAATAGGGCCGTCATTGCTCTCTGGTAGGTTGCCCCAGCATTCTTGAGCCCGAATGGCATCACCTTGTAGCAGAAGGTACCCCAGGGAGTGATGAATGAGGTCTTTTCTCGGTCGGCCTTTGCCATCTTAATTTGATTGTAGCCCGAGAACCCGTCCATGAATGAGAGCATTCCGGGCTTAGCAGTGTTATCAACCAAGATATCGATGTGTGGCAATGGGAAATCATCCTTAGGGCTTGCCCTGTTAAGATTTCAGAAATCAATGCACATTCGAACCTTCCCATCCTTCTTTGGCACGGGGACGATATTGGCCAGCCATTGCGGGTACTTGGATACCATGAGGAAACCCGCATCATACTGCTTAATGACCTCGTCCTTCACCTTCAACATCCATTCAAGTCAGAGGCATCTCAGCTTCTGTTTAACCGGCTTAATATCAGGGTAGAGTGGTAGCTCATGCTCAACCAAATCGGCATCCAAACCAGGCATGTCTTCATACGACCATGCGAAGACGTCTTGGTATGACCGAAGGAAGTCTGTCATACCCTTTCTCTCCGCAGGGGACAACGATATTCCGATTTTGGTGATTCTAGGGGCTCCACTGGTGTCCAAATAGACATCCGTCATCTCTTTGACGATCGGGGTAGGGCCATGCTCAAAATTGGCAAATTATTTGAGGAGCTCATCGATTTGACCTTCCTCGTCCAAACTCATGACTCCTACCTCTTCTTGTATTTCTACAAGAAAGGGGTCGGCTTCATGTGGGATGGGTATCACGACATCATTTTTAATTTTATTGGGAATTTTAAAGGACAATATTTTTAGAATTTGTATTTTTTCTATTTTTATGGTTTTTTGCAATTTTTCGGAGGTTAGCCCCTAGCGAGGTGGATCTCTATATATACAGGGTAGAGTGTCCCAGAGGCTAACCTCACTTCTTACAGGTTGTTTTTTTTTTTGGAGAGCCGGTGCCTATTCATGGCTTTTGGCGGCTCCCAAGAGTTGGGGCAAAGATGCCCAGTTACTTACCTGCGAGGCTTGGCCTTTACCTCTTTGGTTGGAAGTGGCATCGGTAGGATTTTACAGTTCCTCCCTTAGCATGTTTATGGAGGGATCCTCTGGGACCCTGTCCTCTATGGTTAGGATGGGCCCAAAGTGGCTGGTGCTAGAGTGACGGGTGGGCCGGGGGACTTCCTCCTCAAATAAGGAGAGGGCAGCTAATTCCTCCTCGAGGTCTGGGGGGTGATGTAAGGGTTGGTAGGATGGGTGGAAACAGGCTTGTGTGGGGTTACCCTTGTCTCCCCATTCAGATCAATTTTTACCACCCCAGTGCTCACAAAGGTTTGACGGATGTGGGGTCGAGCGGGAGTTTCTTCTTCTAGGTTGATTCCTCTGGCCCTGGCGGCTGCTGCAGCTTTTATCTTTTCCTTAGCCTCTCTGACTTCTTCTTCAACGGGCCTGTAGCCCAGGCCAAATTTAGTTTGCTGCCCCTTTGCCCTGACAGGGTCACTTCTTCCTTGAAGGCGCGGGCCCAACCCTTTCCCTTTTTGGTGGCCCCATTTGTGGAGCATGAACACAGCTGCATCCTGATCGATTTAGAATGTAACCCTTGCAAGTGCACAAGATCTATTGCAGTATGGCAAGAACAGGGGTGTCGAACCCACAGGGAAACGTGAATTTTTAATTAATTTTTTTTAGAGATTTTAAAAACGTCCCTAAGGAAGTACCAAAGGGCAGATTCAATTTTACCAAAAACTTAACGCACTTTTCCTAAATGCAGAAAAATAAATTAATCTAAACAATTAATTACTGATAAATCTACGAACAATATTAAAATGAGATCAAGGAATATGCTACCCCAGATTCGTACCCCTTTTCTATCATTAAAACCCACAGTTTCATTAAATCATCATTCACACCATCATTCATCTAGAAAAATGACTTGAAATAAAATATGATCATCAATCCGGCATACCCTATCTAAAAACAATGACTCAAATTTAACATTGCGGTATGAGTCATGTAAAAAGCATAGCGTATCTCATGATATTTAGATCATAATCAAGACATAATCGCTTTCACCCTTAGATCACCGCAGTCCAGATCTAGCGATTACGGCCGTTGATACGGCAAATCAACGGTTATAACAAAGCATTTAAAATATTTTCAATCACACAAACTTTGAGCAACACGATTCCATTATAACAATAATAGAGTCTGGTATTAATCATACACATAGGTACTTATCTGGCGATCGATCTTCCCGATTCATCGATTTAGCCGCTCATCTTTGGTGTTTGATCTCCTTTTTCTTTCAAAGTCATTCCTCTTTTATTTCTTCCAAAAGATATTTGCAATTGTTTTTCCTAAATACAATCTATGAATTTCTCAGAGAAAAATAATGCAAATCCTAGGTACAATCTACCCTGAATAAACCCTAGAAGAAGGAGAGAAGAAGACTTGAAAAGATGAAGAAAATATTCCCCCAAAGTGAAGAGCCCTAAAAACTAAAAAGAAAGAATGAATAATATTCTAATTGCAAAAAATAATAATGATCCTAAGAAACTCGTGGCTTCCCTTTTTATAATAGCCTAACCCTAATACCTCTCTCGATTGACATCTAAGAGTAATTTTCGTGAATTCCCGCCTAGCTTTGCATCAGATACTGCCTCGGTATTTTGCTCATAACTTTCTGTACCGAACTCGGATTGAGGTGATTCTTGAGGCGTTGGAAAGCTGACGACGAGCTCTACAACTTTTATGTTTTAGCAATTTCCTGAATCTGACGTCTTGAAGGTCCAAATTGAGCTGCAAGTCGCACTAAGTTCTCAATGACCCAAAATAGCAGTGTTTTGACATTATTTTCGAGATTCTTGGGCTGTTTTAGAAACTTGGACTGTATTTACCTGAAACACTTCAAATCTAGCAAATCTCATCAGATAGCCTTCATCGGACGACTAAATATAGGTATTTAGGGGTGAAATATCATCATATTTCACTACTCATCACACCCCCAAACCTACACTTTGCTAGTCCTCGAGCAAAGAGAATGATAGAAATATAAAGCAAATCAAACTAACATCCTAAAATTTAGATGCCACTTTCAGGGGAACACGATTGCACTTAGCATGTGCAACAAGCCTTTAAACCCCTAGGTGATCCCTAGTGGAGGAGTTGTGTCTCCTGAGGGTTTGCAGTGAAGTTACCCACAAACTTCCAAAAATTTCAAACCATCGGTAAAATTGAGTTTTCAAAATCTGATTTTTATAACATATATTTAACTTCAAAGCTCAAAATCAATAATCAATTCAACATGCAAATTCTCAATTTTAAATAACAATGTTATACTAATCATACCAATATCCATTCAAATTAGTCTAATGCTCCAAATCGTTAGATAACTCATCCATTCATGCTTAAACGTGGTGTGTGCATACCAAAACCAAGATTCATCCATCTCAACTAGTCCAAACGGGAAATCATCGGATCCGTTGTCTTGACTCAATCCTCACTTTAGGTATACTCTCAAAATAAAATCACGATGATTGGTAAGTTTTCGCACATGTGAGAGATCAATACAAAGCAAATAAAAAGGTCTCACATGATAAATGAAACACGATGCCAATCAATGAACAAAAATAAATCTCATAAGAACGAGATACTTGTATATCCTAAGCATGTCATATCAAGTGTCATAAGTATTATATATTGACTCTCCACAAGACGATTACCAATGCAAGATCGGATCATGAAGGTCTTTTGTAGGGTTGTAATGGGGCTCGTAAGGGTAAGAAAGAAAGGAATTGTGATTCAAAATTTCGAAATTGGAAAAGGAACTAACTTCGATTTTTTTTTTTTTTTTATTTCTCTTTCTTTTTTTTTTCTTTTCTAATTTCTCACCATTTTTTTTCTTTTCAATATTTTTCTTTTCTCATTCTTTTCTCTTTTGAATTTCCTTTTCTTGAAGCACCTCATTTTTCATTCCTTTTTTTTCTTTTCTCTCCTTTTTTCTTTTATATTTGCCATACACTCTCGAAACACCATAACTCATTATCTCTCCACTTACTCTCTTTTCATTTTCATCCCTCGCTCCTAATTTCTAAATAAGAAGGTAAAGCTAAATTTTGAAATTGTGAAGGGTTAAAGTTAACGTGGCTTATCAAAGAATGTATAAGGGTAAATTTTTCTATAGGCTCAAAGGGGTACTAGAAGGATAAATTTATATGAGGTGGGGCATTTTAAGCACAAACGAGCCAAAGATGGCCTTCAATCATTTCCTTAAAAGATGGTAACCTTGCCTATTTGTCTTGAGTAGATATAGACGTTCTAACACAATAATATGAATTTGATATCATGCAAAGTCACAAGCCAAAATAAAATGTATGAGATTATGCAAAATAATTCATATACAAAGAAAACTCCGAGTTTATATATTCACTCATCAATGACGGGAAATTAGCTCTAAAGCTTCTGGGTTTAGTCTCCACTAAGAACCTAAGATTCAACGCTCAAAATTGTTCATCGATTTCTAAGTCTTAGCTTGGTATAAGTGCAAAAATTCTAAGCATGAATTTCAGAGTCATCCACAAATTATCACATTAAGCTTCATCATCCTAGATACAAGTATTCAAAATATGACATCAATATTCTCAAAATTAAATTCACATGCATCATCAACTAAAGTTTGAAAACTATTGCAAAGTAAATCATGTATGTTGGTTCCAAAAATTTTTTTTTTTTTTTTTTTTTTTTCAAAGAAAATCAAAAATAAGTGATGAAAGATAGATAATCATACATACCCCCAAACCTAAAAATGACAATGTCCTCATTGTTTGAAATAAGTAGGTACCCCAAACTGTTGAAAAGTACCTCAACACAAAGATCAAAAAGAGAATATGGGCATCAAATTAGAACATGACCAAAAATAGATTGAAGGTAATGTGGCTACACTAATTTGGAAATTAAAAATAACCTAAACTAAACTAAAACTAATATTCTAGAACTAAACATACTAAAAGAGAAATAAATCCTAAATCCTAAACTAAACTGTCCAACTCCTAAATAAAACACACCGGTTGCCTCCCGTGAAGCACCGAGTTTAAGTGTCGACAAATACCTCTTCATTGATCAAGAACTGGATCACTAAGGTGCATCGCCTCAATCTTAAATCGGGTCATCGGCTCAAACATTGGTTTGAGTCTTTGCCCATTCACTTTGAAAACTCGATTGTCCGAAGGCTTTGAATTTCAATTGCACCGTGCTCACTAATGGAAACAACTGAAACGGCCTTCCCATCTAGATTTCAATTTCCGTGATGAAGCTTAAGTCGGAATTGAATAACCAAACTTTTGGCCAACATGAAACTCCTTCCGAGAAATTAATTGATCGTGCAACTTTTTGTACCTTTCCTTGTACATCTTTGAATTTTCATACGATCGAAGCGTAACTCTTCTAATTCACTCAGAATCCTTCGATTCGACCGCCGCTTGCATATCGAAATTAAATCGCTTGATCGCCTGTAATGCCTTATGCTCCAATTCGACAGAAGATGACATGCCTTCCGTGACAATTCAAGGGAGACATTCGATCGGTGTCTTGAATGCGACGATAGGCCCAATAAAGCATCGATAGCGGTTTGACCAATCTCTTCTATCCGGTCATCGCCTTTTTCTAGAATTCGCTTGATTTCCTGCTAGACACTTCCACCGACCACTAGTCTGTGGATGGTACGCAGCGAAATTTTGTGAGTGACGCTGCATTTCTTCATTAAAGTGGCAAAATGGCTATTGCAAAATGCGAACCGCCATCACCGATGATTGCTCTTGGGATCCCGAATCGGTTAAACACATGTTCTCTCGTAAATTTGACCACAACCTTGTGATCATTTGATCGGGTTGCTACGCTTCAATCCATTTGGAGACATAGTCAACTACCACCGTAATATATGAATACCCAAAGGATGGTGGAAAAGGACCCATAAAGTCAATCCCCAAACATTTTCAACAATCGAATTGGATTAAGGGCATCATATTTCGTCAGGAAATATTGCCAAGTCATTGACACCGCTGGCATTCCTTGCGATTGAGCATCACGAAAGATTGAGGCCAAGAGAATCCGCTTTGAAGGATTTTCTCAGCGGTCTTCGTCTAAATGGCCTCCACAGCCCCAAAGATGGCAAAAATTTAGGACGCTTAGTTGCTCGCCTTCCGCACGCATCTCCTAATGATCCGATCCGAGTAGAATTTAAACAAATATGGTTCATCCTGTAAATAGTATTTTATTTGGGAGAAAAGAGATTCTTATCATTCTTACCCCACTCAAGGGAATTCGCCATGACAGATAATTCACGATGTTAGCAAACCACGAACTTTTGCACCATACATCAATTGCCATCAAATGTTCATCCGAAATGTGTCACTTGATGGTCTCGTATAGATGATTCTTCGTGCAGTAATTCTAGATGATGATCACCACAACGCTCAACCCCTTTTTATCTTTAATCTCAAAGTTGAATTCTCGGAAGCGAGATCCAACGGATCACTTGGTTTAGTCATCCTTCTTTGCTAAAAGATATTTCAAAGCAGTGGTCCGAAAAGACCACTATTTTCGATCCAAGCAAATAGGAACGAATTTGTCCAGCATACACCACTGCCTAATAATTCCTTCTCTGGTGGTGGTGTAATTGAGTTGGGCATCAATTAATGTCTTGCTAGCATAATAAATTACGTGAGGTAATTTATTCACCCTTTGCCCTAAGACAACCTCGATCGCATACAATCGATGCATCACACATGAGTTCGAATGGTAAAGAATAATCCGTGGTTGGATTATTGGTGCATTTGATAAGAGTTCATAATTTTAGGAATGCCTTTATGCAATCCTCATCAAAATCAAAAGGAACATCTTTGCCAAGCAAAGTGCACAATGGTTTAGCCACCTTGCTAAAATCCTTAATGAATCTTCTATAAAATCGATGCCCCAAAATGATCGAATTTGTCGAACACTTTTAGGAGGTGGTAAATTTGCAATTAAGTCGACCTTTGCCTTATCAACTTCAATTCCTTTCGTTGAAACAATATGCCCTAACACAATTCCTTGTTGAACCATAAAATGGCTCTTTTTCCCGAGAACAAGTTTGGAATCTACACAACGTTGCAACACTGTGAAAGATGATTCAAACAAGAATTAAATGTTTTTCCAAAACCGAGAAGTCGCCCATGAAGACTTCGATGAATTTGTCGATCATGTCCGAGAATATGGCCAACATACATCGTTGAAGCGTGGCGAGCATTACATAAGCCGAATGGCATCCTTCGATATGCAAACGTACCCATATGGACACGTGAATGTTGTCTTCTCTTGATCAGGAAAACGGCACTTGATTGTATCCCGAATAACCATCAAGAAAGCAATAAAACTCTTGCCCAAATAACTTCTCAAGAATTTGATCAATGAACTAAGGGGAAAATGATCTTTCTGGTGTGTTCAATTTTCGATAATCAATGCACACACGCCATCCAAAGAGTTTCAGTGGGCACCAATTCTCCTCCGTAGTTTCTTTCACCGTAATTCGGACTTTTTCGAACGATTTAATTGGACTAACCCATTCACTATCGAGATCGGATAGATGATTCCAAAGATCGAGGAGTTTAATGATTTCCTTTAAAACGACTTCTTGCATGTTTGGATTAAGTCGCCTCTGGGGTTCCCTCGATGGTTTACTCTCATCCTCCAGCTGTATTTTATGCATACATACTGATGGGGCAATCCCCTTGAGATCAAAGGTCCATCCGATGGCCTCCTTGTGCTCTTCAAAGACCTTCAACAAATCATTCTCTTGTTCTTCCGATAATGTGGATGAAATTATCAGGAAGTGTTTCTCGAGGTCCCAAAAGCATATTTGAGGGACTCGCAATTGTTTCAATTCCACAGTTGGTGGTCGCCAATTGATGGAGTCGACATCCTTTACCTCGTGAGGGTAGTGGTTCTACCTTAGTCACAACTTCACATAAGTTATCATCTTGACATGATGAATTTGACTTTTCTCTTCGACGCTTCCTTTCAAGCCCTTTGTCCTCATAGATGGCTAACAAAGCGCTTCAAATTCCTCTTGGTGAGCATTGATGGTAATGCCTCATCCACCACTTCATCTATCCGATCGATGTAAAAACATTCGACCTCATCCTCATTAGGGAAATGGTTCATCGCATGGAATATGTTAAGCGACTTTCATGTTTCCAAAAGAAACGTCCATGACTCTGTCGACAATTAATGCAAGCGTTGGCGATGGCGAAACAGACGTCCAAGAATAATTGGGACTTGATTGATTGATTAACAGGTGGTTCCATGTCTAAAACAGCAAAGTCCATTGGAAAGACAAACTTATCTATTCCAACCAGAACATCCTCGATAACGCCCTCGGTCTTCTTTTCCGATCTATCCGCCAGTGTGAGGTGACCGTGTGGGTTTCAATTCACCCAATCCGAGTTTCGTGACATTGAGTATGGGATCGATTAACACTTGCTCCCAAATCCAATAACGCTTTCCAATTGGTTGCCCACCAATGACACATGGAATAGTTGGGACTGTGGTCTTTAGTTTTGTGGGGTTTCCAATTGCAATATGGAATCGACTTTGATTTGTTAGAACACTTTCTTTGAAACGTGATTACGTGCCTTTCTCTTCCGAAAGTGCACAAATCTTTGAAAAACTTGCATACTGGGGACTTGTTTGATTGTTTCAAGTAATGGAAGATTTATCTTTACTTGCTTGAATGTTTCAAAATTTCTTCCATTTTGTCGGTCCCTTTCCCATTCTAGATGGAGGAGTTAGGCATTGAGGAATGGTGCGGTGCGAGATTCCATTTCGATTCTTTTCACGTCCTTGTTGGACGGTTGAAGGAAACTCTTCCTCTATTACTTTTCTTTTCCTTTCTCTTCCTTGCTCTTGCACTTTTCTTATCTCCGGCTCTTTGTCTCTTTCTTTCTTTTCCTTTTCCTTTCTCCTTTCTTTTCTCTCGATTCTTTTCCTCTATCTCTTTCTTCATCACTTCTGAGCATTTCCACTTGATTATGAACTTCCGCCCACTTCTCAAAGACCGTAATGACTTTCAACGTTGACTATTTAATGGTCCTTCATCGATGGTGCTTGGCCTCGAGGATTATTGATGGGTTGGTGGGAGCCTACCTTCCTCTCACTCGCTTGATTGGCCAATTGATCGACTTGGTCCATTATCATCTCTGAAAAGATTGCATGCTTCGATAAGCTTTTCTTCCGGATCGTAATCTTTGAAATCTTGCATGAGATTGATTAAGATTCGATTGAAATTTCGATTTTTCTAAGTCGAATTTGGATGAGAATATGGAGCATTCTGTGGAAATTAGAATTCGTGGAAATTAGAATTCGCTAAAAATTCTGCTTGTGGACGAAATTTTGTTGAAAATTTGGTTGAAAAGGTTGTTGTCCACCCATTGTGTTGGCTCTATGTTGTCCGGGTTTACCGCCGCTTATTCGATTCACCCCATCCTAAGTTGGGGTGATTTTTCCACTGGGATTGTAGGTATTTGAGTACATGTTTCTACCTTCGATAAGATTGAGTGACATTTACCGCTTGAGGATTAGGTTCATCAGAAGAATGACAAGGTAGTAGGGCACTCATTAGCCATATGACCGGTGGTCACAAATTGAACACAGTGGGGTGACAGAGCTTTAGCTTGCTTGGTGCGCTAACAACATGTTCATCTGTTGGACAAAGATGTCAAACTTTGTTGAGAGATCGAGGCATTATTGTTGACATCGCATACAATCCGTCTTTTGTCAACACATGAGATTTAGGTGCGTTCAAGTTGGTTCGCCTTGTCTCACTTTGTATCGAAGTTTGATATAACTTTTCAAACAATGCCCACAATTAATCGACTTCTTTCGTGGCACAAGATCCACCACAAGATGCATCAACCATCGTCTCTCTTCGTGAATCACCATTGTAAAACTTTGGACTTGTTGCCACCTTGGAACTTGATGATTTGGGCAACTTCGATCAATTCCTTAAACGTTCCCAACATTCATGGAATGTTTCAGAGGTTGTTGGGAAAAGAAGCTGGATCTTCGACGCAATTCAATGGCCTTAGTCATGGGAAAATATTTTTAAGCCGACGATGCTACCGCCCAACTCTGAATAGATTGGTTCTAAAGAATAGAACCATGTTTTTGCCTTATCTCTTAAAGAGAACGGAAAGAGTCTGAGCGCTATCTCATCGACATTGTGACTCAACATTTTGCATACCCAGTGAATTCATTTAAGTGAACGCGCGGATTTTCATTTGCTAACCATGGAAAATTGGTAGCATTTGAATCATTCGATTTGAATTCATAGTGGTTCCACGGAATGGGAGCATGCATATACATTCCTGATCCTCGTAAAAACCAGGATCGTTATAATACTCCAGTGTTCTAGGGCCCTCATCAAAATTATTGTTCCTATTATTTCCATTATTGACATTCCCATTGTTGTTATTCTCATCTCTCTCTTGCCTTTGGTCTGCCATGGTCTCAGTTTGTTGATATTGATTCCTCTGGACTCTTCGATTCTCTCTACAAGCTCTTTCGATCTCAAGATTAAACGGTAGCAGATGTGGGTGATGAGAACGAGTAAAGCTCATACACCAACACTCACAAACAGGGTTGAAGAATCCACAACAAACTCACAAAATTCTGCTTCAAACGATTTAAACAAAGATGATAAACAGTAGCCAATATCAGCAGGAAAGATTTCTTCTTTTTTTTTTTTAATTAAAATTCGAATTTAAATTAATTTTTTTTTTTATATTCAAATTAAAATTAAAATTAAAATTAAAATTAATTAATTAATTAATTAATTTTTTTTTTTTTTTTTTTTTAAAAAATTCAAATTAAAATTAAAATTTGAATTTAAATTAATTAAATATTTTTTTTTTTTTTTTTTTTTTTAAATTCAAATTAAAATTTAAATTCGAATTTAAATTAATTAAATTTTTTTTTTTTTTTTTTTTTTTTTTAAATTCGAATTAAATTTTTTTTTAATTTAAATTTTTTTTTTTTTTTTAAATTAAATTCGAAAATTAAAAATTAAAATTGAAAATCCTATAAAATCTTTCCTAAAAGAGAAAAATAAGGAGAAGAATGAAAGATTCCTAAAAATCCTAAAACAAAAGTCCCACAAAAGTTAATGACTAAATTTAGAAAATCCTAAAAATATCTAAAAGAGGAAAATAAGGAAAAAGAGTCCTACCAAATCTAAAATAAGAAGTCCTAAAAATCTCTACTTCCTAAATTTCCTAAGGAAGGTATCCTAAAAATCTAAACTTCCTAAAAAGACTCCACAAAATCTTATCAAAGAGAGAAAAATAAGGGAAATAATTTTTTTTTTTTTTTTTTTTTAAACACTCAAAACAGAAAAATCCCTATCTGAATTAATCAAAATTTCACCGATTTCCCGTAAAAACTTGATCGATTTAGAATGTAACCCTTGCAAGTGCACAAGATCTATCAGTATGGCAAGAAACGAGTGTCGAACCCACGGAAACGTGAATTTTAATTAATTTTTTAGAGATTTTAAAACGTCCCTAAGGAAGTACCAAAGGCGATTCAATTTTACCAAAAACTTAACGACTTTTCCTAAATGCGAGAAAAATAAATTAATCTAAACAATTAATTCTTGATAAATCTACGAACAATATTAAAATGAGATCAAGGAATATGCTAGCCCAGATTCGTACCCATTTTCTATCATTAAAGCCGACAGTTTCATTAAATCATCAGTCACACGATCATTCATCTAGAAAAATGACTTGAAATAAAATATGATCATCAAGCCCAAGATACCCTATCTAAAAACAATGACTCAAATAACATTGCGGTATGAGTCATGTAAAAAGCATAAGCGTATCTCATGATATTTAGATCACGACAATCAAGACATAATCGCTCTACCCTAGATCATGCAGTCCAGATCTAGCGATTACGGCCGTTGATACGGCGCAATCAACGCGGTCATAACAAAGCATTTAAAATATTTTCAATCACACAAACTTTGAGCAAAACGATTCCATGATAACAATAATAGACTGCGGTATTAATCATAAACATGGGTACTTATCTGGGGATCGCATCTTCCCCGATCTACTGATTTAGCCGCTCATCTTTGGTGTTTGATCTCCTATTTCTTTCAAAGTCATTCCTCTTTTATTTCTTCCAAAAGATATTTGCAATTGTTTTTCCTAAATACAATCTATGAATTTCAGAGAAAATAATGCAAATCCTTGGTAGAATCTACCCTGAATAAACCCTAGAAGAAGGAGAGAAGAAGACTTGAAAAGATGAAGAAAATATTCCCCCAAAGTGAAGAGCCCTAAAAACTAAAAAGAAAGAATGAATAATATTCTAATTGCAAAAAATAATAATGATCCTAAGAAACTCGTGGCTTCCCTTTTTATAATAGCCTAACCCTAATACCTCTCTCGATTGACATCTAAGAGTAATTTTCGTGAATTCCCGCCTAGCTTTGCATCAGATACTGCCTCGGTATTTTGCTCATAACTTTCTGTACCGAACTCGGATTGAGGTGATTCTTGAGGCGTTGGAAAGCTGACGACGAGCTCTACAACTTTTATGTTTTAGCAATTTCCTGAATCTGACGTCTTGAAGGTCCAAATTGAGCTGCAAGTCGCACTAAGTTCTCAATGACCCAAAATAGCAGTGTTTTGACATTATTTTCGGGATTCTTGGGCTGTTTTAGAAACTTGGACTGTATTTACCTGAAACACTTCAAATCTAGCAAATCTCATCAGATAGCCTTCATCGGACGGCTAAATATAGGTATTTAGGGGTGAAATATCATCATATTTCACTACTCATCACATCCATACCTACCCCAGTTTTGGCAGGGGTTTTTCCAGGTGACCTGAGGGTAACGGTTGAAAAGTCATACTCAAATCGATGGAGATCGGTGTCATCTGCTGCATGCGGCATGTTAAGCACCTTTGGATTCTCAATATGCAAAGCGCTCCTCTCCCTATCTTCTCTGCTCTCACCTACGATGGTGACGATTCTTCCGCCTGAGATGAATTGGAGTTTTTAGTGTAGAGTTGATGGTATTGCCTTGATCTCATGTAGCCACGGTCGGCCCAATAGTAGATTAAACGTAGACTTGATGTCCATCACCTGAAAGGGGACGGTGAAGGTTTGTGGCCTGATGATTAGGTCGAGGTCTACTTCTCCTATGATTTCTCTCTTAGTGTTATCGAATCCCCTGGCGCTTGTTATGGATGGTCGAAAGGTGTTGGGGTTCGCACCAATTTTGATTACCGTCCTTAAAGGGCATACGTTCAGTGCCGACCCATTGTCTATTAAGACTAATGGCACCACCAGGTTCCCCGTTTCCACTGTTATATTCAGGGGCTTAGAGTGGTTGTTCCCCTCGAGCAGCAGATCCGCATCAGTGAATGAGATGGCATTTGGGGCTAATACTTGCTCGATTATTTCTCCCACCTCATCTAGGGTTACATGGGCGAAAACATGTGCGTCTTTGAGTGCTCCCATTAAGGCTTGAAAGTGGAGCGGGAATGTGATTAACAAATCCCACACAGTAATATGTGCGGATGTTCTCTTGAGCTGTGTCTCCAACACATGCTCTCTGGCCATTTTCTCAAAGGGGTTCCCTGTGGCCTGCTCTTTCTTCTTCTCTTCTCCTCTGACGGCCCTCGATGCTTCTGGCTGTATAGAAATCCTGCCAGATTGGGTAATAAATTCGACAGTTTCCTCTCGATTGTAACCAACATTCATGTCTGTCTGTTCATAGCTTAACGATACTTGATGTGGGTCATAGGCAGGTTTCGGGATGAGGAAGGGAGTGCATGGTGATTCTGGGGATGATTGGGCTGGGTATGTTAGATTCTCGGGTCCGACCAAGTTGACTCCAATAGGGGGGGGAATGGTAGTGGTGGGAATTGGCGAGGTTGAATTTGTGGGTGTGGAGGAGGCTTGTACAGGTACTACCTGGGCGTGGTAAGACCAGTGGTGATTGGGAGCGGGTGATAAGGGGAGTGGGTGAGAGGTTGTTTATTTGGGTGGAGGTGGAGTTGGATTGGGGACAAAATAGCTAAGGGATGGTGGGGGTGTGACTGGGAGACGTCGGAGGCGCGAGTGGACAGGGGTGATAGGGATATGAAGGGTTTGTATATGGGGTGGCATGGTGGGGCAATGATGGGTTTGTGGATAAAATGGGATAGATTGGGGATGATGGAGTTGTGCATGGAGTGGGGTGATTGGGATATGACGGGGTAGTGGATGGAGCAGGGGGTATGGATATGAAGGGTTTGTATATGGGGTGGCATGGTGGGGCAATGATGGGTTCAGGGATGAAACGAGGTGAATTGGGGATGATGTAGTTGTGCATTGGGCAAGATGATTTGGGGATGGCGGGGTGATATACTGGGTGGTGGGATTTGGGAGTGTGTACGGGATGGGATAATTTGGGGATGGCAGAGTAGTGTATTGAGTGGAGAGATTCGGGGGTGTGTATGGGGTAGGGCAGTATGGGGATGGTGGAGTTATGTATGGCGTGGGGGGATTTGGGTGTGACGGAGGGGTATATGGGGAGGTGGGGTGTACTGTGGGGTAAATTGGGAGTGGGGCGGATATGTGTATGATTGCGGCGGGGCTGTGCCCGCTTGAATTTGATAGGTGGGAGTGGGAGTAGAAAAATACTGCCCTAAATCTAAGGGCTCCTCTTGGTATGCCGGGGTGGGGAAGTAACGGCTCGATCACCCCTACACATGGTTCGTCCTTATTTAACAGGGGAAATGAAAACTCCTCTTGATTACTGATGTAATCTGAGGGATCAAACTCTTCTTCTTCCTCTTCTACCCAATAGATGTTAGGCCTAGGGCCTCCTGGGTGCGGGGGTAGAGGGGCTTGATGGATGTTCTGGTTCTACCCTTGAGGAAGCAGTGGGGGAACAATTTTTCCTGTCTCTATTAGATCTTGGACTGTGTACTTTAGTGGGAAGCAACGGTCCGTAGGGTGACCCGGCCCCGGGTGGAAGTTACAATGCAGGTTCGGGTCATAGTTGCTCGAGATTGGATTGGGTGGTGGGTGAGACTAGAGTAAATTGACTAGACTTTTTTGTAGCAATATCGGCAATAAGATACTTAAGGATTGCCCCAATGGCGTGAACACTCGTTCGAATCGTGCTCTCATCTGTTCCTGGGTAAATGGGGCTCTTGGTCTGTTGTTCGGCCTTAGCGCTTGCTCGAAACGGGCTGGGCGTGGTTGCGTGGCCTGGAGCTATATCGAGGGGGGATTGGTATTGGCCTAGGGTTAAACGATGTTTTGTACCTCTGCCCCTGGTCTTCTTTCGATTCTTGGTTCGACAGCCTTTCCAACCCCGATGGCCTCGTTGGCCACGCTCTTTCCCAACCTGCCCTCTCTAACGGCGTCTTCGCAATGGTTGGCATTTCGAACCAAATCAACAAAACTGGATTGTTGCTGATACACCAAAAAATCTGCGATGACTAGGAGAGCTCCCTTGGTTATCAATTCAATCTACTCATCATTAGGAATCCAGTGGGTCACCTGGGCGGCCAATGCCCTCCACCTTCCTAAGTAGGCACTGAAAGTTTTATCATGCCTTTGCTTCAAACGGGCCAGATCTGACTTCCTTGGCTCTATGTCCATGTTATAGACATACTGTTCTTGGAATAAGGATGTCAGATCTTTCCAAGTTTTTATCATGGATGGTTCTAGGGACGTGAACCATCTCAGTGTTGGGCTCGTTAGACTCTTTTGGAACACTTTGATGAGGAGTCATTCATCTCCGCCGTACTGGCACATATCCCCACAGTAAGATTTTAAGTGGGCGATTGGTTGCCAGTGCCATTATATTTATCGAATGATGGCATCTTAAATTTTTGTGGTAAGGGGACATCCGAGAACAGACATAAGTCTGAAAAGTTTGTCGAATGCAGTTCTAGCCCTCCCATCTTCATCAGCTGCTTCTGTATTTTGTCTATCTGTTCTTTCAGTTGCTCTGATTCTTTTGAGGTTATAGCTGGGACTGCCTCCCCCTGATTTTGTTCAGCCCTTGTGTGACGATGGTGGGCCTAGGGAGGGCAAAGCTGGCAACTCCTCCACTATTGTGGATCTCGTCCTCCTTGTACTGTTTGTCATTGTACTGGTGAGGGGTGAGGTCTGCTATTTGGACCTGAGGGGTGATGGGTTGGATGATCTGGTGGGGCCACAAGGCTTGTAGGGGATGGGAAGGAGTGAATGGATGAGTGGTTTGTGGATGAATGATGTACATTCTGGGGTGATGGGGTGTGGTTGATGTATGATGTCTATAGGCGTGGTTTTGAGGAATGGAGTGGATCAGATTTTCCTTTGGAGGCGGGATGGGGGCATAAGGGGTATAGGTGAATGAAGGGTACTGGTGAAGGGGTAAGGGGTTTGTGAATGGGCCTTGATGAGTGTGGGTGGACGGGCCTTGGGTTTGATGGATTTGGGCTTGATGGGCCTTGGGCCTGGGTGTGGGGGTTGGCATGATTTTGGACCAATGGGCCCTGTTGGGTTTGGGCTAATAGGCCATGTTGGTATTGGGTGTAAACCTGGGTTTGATAGGTTTGGGCCTAAGGGCCCTGGGGGGCTTGGAACTGGGCCTGGGTCTGATGGGCTTGGGCCTGGGCCTGAGTCTGGTGGGTTTGGGCTTGGGCCCATGGGCCTTGAGAGTTTTTGGCCTGGGTTTGATGCGTTTGGGCCTTGAGAGTTTTAGGTCTGGGCCTGAGTCTGATGGGTTTAGGCTTAGGCCCATGGGGCTTGAGAATTTTGGGTTGGGTATGATGGGTTTAGTGGGCTTGGGCCTGGGCCTGAGCATGGGTTTGGGAGTGGGCTTGGGCCCATGGTTCTAAGGATATTTGGGCTTGCGCCCATGGATTTGTGTGAGTTTGGGCCTGAGATGAGTGGGCTTGGGTCTGTTGGGCTTGGGCCTGAGCCTGGAATTGAGGTGGGGGATCTTGGATGGTATGAATGATGGGTGGTTGGGCATGGTCATGGGGGAATGGGGTATGGAGGTTTTGGAGACCTAGATGTGGGGTTTGGGATGTAGGGCTCCAAGAGGTAGCCCACAGGGCATACATCATTCTCATGTCCTCCATTGAGGGCATGGATTCAGGTGTGAGATTGGAGGGTGATAGCCCATTCAAGGACGAAGGGGGTTAGGTGAAATTGGGCATGACTTGGGTATGGGGGGTATGAATGATTGTGCTTGGAGGGTATGGATGTATGGCTATGGAAGATGGTGGGTTACTGGTCATACCCTGAGAAAAGTTAGGCATGACCTGGGTAAATAGGCGGGTATGTTGGGATGTGGAAGGCATGTGAGATGAGGTGGATGGGATATAGGATGTAGGGGGCATGGATGATGAGGTGGATGGGACGTGGGAGGTAGGCGGGGGATGGGGCTCCCGATGGGGTCTTTGGGAGTAGGGGGGTGCGGTAAGGGTGTATGGATGGGAGATGGGGATGTATGGGTTGGTTGGGAAATGAGGGGTTTCAATAGGGGATGAGATGGGGGTATGTTGGAAAAATGTAAGGGCGGGGGATGGGGTGGATGCGAACACGGGTGCCCCAAATGGACCCGTGACATCGAACTAGGTTTGGGTGAAGGTGTTGGAGATCGGGTCTTCTCCTATATGGGAATGGGATGGGGATGTTGGTGGGGATGTATCGGCGTTCGACATGATCCGCTGACGAGTGTAGTATCAATGTCTTGGGTAAGGGCCGTATACCTTCCTAGTTCTATTTCTACGGGTTGGGTTTGAGGTCGCCGTAGTGACGGTCACACCGAAAGTATACGTATATACGGAATTTTGAACTTTCTATATATATATATATATATATATATATATATATATATTGGATTTTTCAAACGAAAATTAACTCCCCTATTTAAACGAATGATGATCTGGTGCCCTAGAAAAATTCCCGTCTCGGGTGATATATGCACCTTTAGTAGGTCCCCCGGTGGAATCCGACACACTTCGGAAGAAGCGAAAGGGAACCCTTTCGTTCTATTGAAGGTGAGGGAATCCACGCAAACGATCCGAGCCCCCGAAGCAAATCAATGAGAAGTCGCCTTCTTTTGACTGGGCGGGGGCATATTGGGCGTTATAGAATGCGAGAGGCTACTGTGGGCACTAATACCGCTAATCGGGGAACTTGGGTGGTGGATTGGGCCTCAGATCGGGCTGCCTAAACCTAGTTTATACTGGGCATATGTATTATATACGCCTGACCAAAACTAGCAGATTTGGTTGGGCGTATATATTATATATGCCTGGCTTAAATCTGGGGATTTTGGCTGGGCGTATATATTATATACGCCTGAGTATTTCTGGGGATTTGTTGCCGGGCGTATTTAATATATATGCCTGACAAAAACTATTCTTCCAGCTCTATTTGGCAGTGAACAGCAAGCCCACAATGAGTCTTTGGAACTGGTTTCCTGGGAGGGATGCTCCCGGGGACTGTTGTGTATGGTATTGAGTCACTCCTTTCCGCTTCCTAGGGATACACAGTTGAATTCGGGCTGTCTACGCTCTCACCATTGCGGGTTTTACGGCTTGATCGGAATTGGCAACCCAACCGATATACCTCCGGCGCAAGCGCCTTCTCAGGTACTGGAAGGGGTGGTTCTTTTCAGGATCATCACCACTAAGGCTGCCACCTTACTGGGAACCGGGTAAGTTATATCTGTGCCTAAACCCCCCGAAAACTACCCAAAACACGCAAAAGCAGATTTGATTATGTCCCCACACTGTTGGTTCACTTTTAATTATAGATTTTTAAAGGGGAGTGAATTTAAGTTTAAAAGGTGTCACTAACGGGCAACGGGCGACTAGGCGGAAAACATAAAGTGCTGAAATTTAAAACCGAATTGTAAAGGTAAGTACGGAAGGTGCCAGTCAAGTGACCAGGCAAAAATTGCTAAAATTTATAGCCAAAACGTAGAGCTAAGTAAAAAAGGTGCCAGTCAAATGACTAGGCAAAAATTGCTGAAATTTAAAGCCAAAACGTAGGGGTAAGTAAAAAAGGTGCCAGTCAAGTGACTAGGCAAAAATTGCTGAAATTTAAAGCCGAAACGTAGGGGTAAGTAAAAAAGGGTGCCAGTCAAGTGACTAGGCAAAAATTACTGAAATTTAAAGTTGAAACGTAGGGGTAAGTATGTTAGTAAAAATAACAAAAATGAAGGAAAAACAGCAGAAAATTAGAAAAAACAGCAATGGTTAGTAAAGATTAAAAAAAAAGCCAACAAGAGGGGAAGCGCTAGGGTGATATCCCTAGCAGAATCGCCATCTATGCGACCATGGATTCTCTCGAACTCATCACGGCGATGCGCACATGATGGAATGAATGTAGAGTCGCCACTCGGAGCTTTTGGTGACCCGGGAAACCTTTAAATCAATATTTTGAGCACCGGAGAGCTAAATATGACTCTGATTTATCGGTTTTTGCCAAAGGCTCTAGGGTAGGGGCTTCGGTTATCGATCAGGAAGGTTTTAGGCACCCGATCAACCCGCACGTAGCGGTCTCTATCTATGGCCAAAATGAAAATAAATGGGTGGAGCTTCCCCTTGCCCGAAGGCAATACGGTCCTATCAAGCTTTGAGCCAAATCGAAATTTCGGTGGCATAACGGCTTGAATCCTTGGACAGAGGAGACACCAAGAAGGTAGAGGAAGAGAGGGATGAGCCAGAGCTCACGGGCCCTTGTTGCACCGTTGAAGACCTTCGCTTTGGCGTGCTTCCAATGGCTTTAAGTGACTTAATCGGTAGGGGAATGGATTCTAATGCTAGGATTTGGTAGATGGCAAGTGTAGGACGAAGCTAGAGACTAAGCTTGACTAAAAAAAGAATGATCTAATGGTTGAAAGGGGTTGAAAGGGGTGAACTAAGCATGATGGAATTCTGGTTGAAGAATGCAAAATAAAATAGAATTTTCTCTCACTAGGGCTCTCTCTCTTAAGCTTAACTTTCAACGTTAATTTTTCAACCCTTTGGGAAGAGGGGGTACCTCTCTATTTATAGAGAAGAGGTGGGTTAGAGGGTTACTTAAGAGCTAATTGGTTTAGCAATTAGGAAATCCTCCATCTAAGGTTTTCTAAGTTTTTAGGGTCCTAGGGGTTTGGGGAACCAATTTCAATGGCGGATGATGGGGTGAGACCATAGGTGACTTAAGGGTTGCAAATAAGCTCAAAGGGGGTGCAACCGATCTTATGACACCCACCTCAACCAAGGGATGTTCAAAAGGTCAAACCTGATGAAGGAATTTCGAGCATTTGATGACAGTTATTGTAGCTAAGCTGGGCGTATATATTACATACACCCAGTTTATGTATAGTGATTTCTATGAAAATCAGAGGAGATTTGAGAAGGTAGGTGTCCGCGGTGGGCCCTACCTATGCTGGGCGTATGTATTATATACACTAGGCCAAATTTGGCCCAAAAATTTTAGGCATATATATTATATACGCCTGACCAAGATGGGGCCAAATTTGTTGGGTGTATCTAATACATACGCCTGAGCAAAAGTTATGATTTTATGTGAAACTTCAATCGGCCATAGCTTTTAAACCACAACTCCAAATTGGGTGATCTTTAGCCCACTGGAAAGCTGGAGAAGTCCTCCTTCCAATGGTATGTGGCTCATCCTTGGCAGTGATCGATGTAAAATGTTGTAGCTCTCCTCCCATAAAATGCTCAGAAGGGTTTAAGTTGAGTCCAGGAAGGGATCCGAGGGTTTAGGGGTGATCTCTAAGGGTTGGGGGAATGGTTCTAATGGGTTCAGGGTGATTTCTAAGGGTTGGGGTAGATTCCCAAGGGTTCAGGGGTGCCACTGGAAGCACAGGATTGCAGTTCTCTCGGAGTACAGACTGATCGGGCCTTGGGCCGAATTTGGGTGTCTACATGAACCTTTGTAGAACTATACCTAAGACACGTGACTTTCAAGTTTGTTTTGACATGAGAAAGTCTTTGTATATTTCGCTTGATATGAAAATGACATGACTGTTCTAAGATGAAAATGGTTTTGAAGCATGTCCCTACTTTAAAATGAATTGCTTGTGAAAACTTGTATTTAAATCTGCATTTTGAGAGAAACTGTTATGAAATCTTGTCATTTGAATCTATGCATAAGATGATAAATGTAATTGTTCTTGAGTTCCTTTACTGAGCTTGGACTGTAGCTTACCGCTCGACTATACGTCATAGGTGCAAGTCTTGAGTTAGATCTGGAGCTTGAGGCAAATCTTCTACCATAGACCGGTGGATTTGATCTCGATACAGTTGTAGATTTTGAGGTTTTGACTTGGTACATCCAATCATTTTGTAGACTGGTAGAATTAGATTTTAGATGTACATCCTTCTTGGGGTACCATTGTTTAGGTGATGGTCGGCCATCACCAGTGGTTTTAAATTGTTAGCCTGCATTTTGTATAATGATAGAATCTTGTATTCCTGCCATGTGTATTAATTGCTTTGAATTCTGCATTGTATGGATGTACCAATTGTATTATGTATTTGGATTGTGATCTGTACGACCCGACAGTCCGATTTTCTCAAGTTTCCATGTTAAAAAAAAACTAAAAGAAAAAAAGTGTTAGGAAAATCGGGTTGTCACATTAGAAGTTGCAGAATCGCAACAATTCGCTCAAGCAAGTTAGAATTCGCTCGAGCGAATTGCCTTCAAACGCAAGAGAGAAAGAGACGAGTGAATTTTCCCCAATTTTCAGGACAACATTTTCAGTTAAAACTTGTTCATGCGAGTTTTGTATGTGCCACAAGGAATTGACAAATTCGCTCGAGCGGATGCGAAAATCACTTGAGTGAATCCCCTTCGGCAACAAAGAAAAAAGGCTTGGGAAAATTTGCTAGAGTGAATTTTCCTCAGCTTACAGGCTAAATTTGTTAGGTAAAATTTGCTTGAGTGAATTTGAGTGCGCCACTGGGAATCTGTCAAAATCGTTCTAGCGAATTTGGGATCGCTTGACCGAATTCCCCTGTGTCCAGCTACCTTAATTTTTCTCCTTGGAGAAACTTGAGAGGCTTCAAACCATTTGACTCCTCAATCATTGACACTAGTTTATGAACTTTTTGTGATCTAGATTGAGAATGGGAGACCTTCGAGAAGAACTTCGCTTTGTGTTAGATCGGCATCAAACCTAAGGTAGGAGGAAATTCAACGCTTACTTGCACTTTGACTTTCGAACCACAGATTATGAAAATCAAAATCTGAATTGTGAATTTGAATTTGAACGTAAGAAATGTGTGTCATTTGAACCTATGAATTAGAAGTACTGATTGCATCCGAATCCTGAGTATGAATCATTTGAATCTGAATTCTGAAATTTGAATGTGAATAATTTGAACTTTGAATTAGAATTTGAACACGAACTATTGCATCTGGAATGTCAATTATTTGAACTCTGATTTTCGAATTCCAAATCTGAACTCTCTGAACTCTGAATCCGAATATGAAGCTTTGAACTATGAACTTAGTTATGAATTATCAGCATCTTACTATGTGGTAAAATATTTGATTTAAGGTTCACACGAATAAATCCCCCACTTCGACGCGACGGCACCACCGGCACGTTGGGTTAAACCATAAATTTGAACTGGTACGATGGTCAATTCATAATTTGATACCGGTACGGCGAGTTATACCGTAATTCAAACTGTGACGACGGCTCAAAAAGTGTTCAGTGAATGATGATGGTTAGGCGAGAATTCCCATCAGGTATTTCGGCTCAACAACGCTATACCTGCATTGGAGTTATTTAAGTTAAAGTTTAAGTCATGCATTAAGATAAGGAGGTGCATATAAAATCCAAAAATGACTAAGAAATCAGAACCCATATGAAACTCTGAAAATTGCACAATTAGTTGTATATGAAGCCTATTTGATTTTGACTTTAAGATATTTGACTTTCGATTTTGAATCTGAGAATGCTTTGATTTTTGCCATCAAATTCCATTTTGAAATGATAAATACCTTGGAACTGGTCATCAATGCTATGATTTGACTTGACAAATGCAAGTGGTATTGAGTCTATTCCTAGTGAGCTTAGACTGTTAGCTCACTCCGACAATTATGTCACAGGTGTAGATCTTGAGCAGGATCCCGGGCTTGAGGAGGATCCTAACTACGTCCCTGAGGCAGAAGAGGACTTTCCGTTTGAAGAATATTTTCCCTAGCTAAACTCTGATAGAGATTTTGTAATTGGGTACTTTTGATGACTAGTCATTTGTATATGTATATAGACAAGCATTTTGTACACTACTGTTTAGGTGACGGTCGGCAGTCACCGGTGGTTCACACTTGGCTTTTGACTTGGGAGTTGTTTAGAAATGGAATCATGCAAATTGCCTTAAGGTTTTCTCTGTGAGCATTGAGCCTTGAATTCAATGATGATCCGGTTTTTCCTACTTTTTCGTGTAGGGAAGAGCCGGGTCATCATAGGTGGTATCAGAGAATCCGGTGTAAATTCTAAACATCAGATCCGACGATTCGATTTTTCTTGAAATTCGTGTGGAAAAAATTGGGATGTCACAGATTCCATGTGCATGGGAGAAGTGGACCCCACTTAGGTTCCATTTTCACCACACACAAGGTCTCATCTTGTCTTTTGTACATCTCTTTGCCCTCAAAATTTGTGAATTTCTACATTTCCAACATATCTTGTGGTGCATGTGTGAGAGCCCATCTCTCACCATAGATTTTCCCAAACTTTTACAAGGGTCTAAGATGGGTCAAAGTTGGGTCAATTAGATGAGTGGCTAGGATGTACTAGAACTTTACAAAATTCTAATTTCTAATTAAAGAAATTAGGGAAATTAATTAGAATAGCCCTTAGAATTAATAACTATTTACAAGAATTCCCACTATTCCATGAGGCACACACATGATGTTTAAAGTGTTAGTACATCTAGTCCTTTAAGATTTATGGGTTTAGGTTTGACCCAAACCATTAACCAATACTATGATCATCATCATATTCTAATCTGTTGGTGATGATCTCCTCATCAATACCAAGGCTCAGTCCCAATTCAGGTCAATTCTCGGGTCAGGGTCCATAAAAAATTTGTCCGGGTTTCTCATATGGTGTGAGATGTGGTGTGTATTTTACTTAATTACTAATTGAATAAAAGTGGTGCCCTATGGGTACCCTTAGGAATGGTACTATCTCATCAATCTACAGGTGGGTGCTTAACATTTTTGGATGGACCTGGCCTCAGGCAGTCACGTGGCATAGTTAGGTCTCATCAGGCTTGTTGACTGAGACAAAATTTGAGGGACAGGTGTTATCCCTGTGGCAATGGATACTTTAATTGTCGCCTGGTTCAATTGTCGATAATCAATGCACAGTCTCTGAGTACCGTCCTTCTTCACAAACAAAATAGGAGCAACCCATGGTGACTGACTCCTAATAAAGCCCATATCTTGAAGTTCTTGTAATTGTTTCTTTAAATCCAACAGTTCCGCAGGTTCCATCTTGTAAGGAGTCTTGGCTATCAGTGTCATGCCAGGCATTAGCTCAATATGAAATTTTACTTACTTCCCTACTTGACGATAAACCCATCACTTCATCAGGAAAAACTCCAACAAACTCATTCACTACAAGTATCGAAGATATATCTCCACGCTTCTCCTTGGCTTCCATTAAAGCGAAGAGTTTAGGAATGACACCTTTCCGCGTTCCCTTGAATTTAAACGTTGGTCCTTTCAAAGGGGTAAAAATCAAGGTCTAGGGTCGCATGAGATTCAGTGAGTCAATCAATCCCTAAAATAACTTTGAAATCTTCGAAGTCTAATTCAATCAGGTCGTCAACCAATGCATGGGTCCAAACCTGGACAGATATCGAGGGTAGAATTGGTTAGCTAACACGCTCTTTCCTAGGGGAGTTGCTACGGTTAATGGAATGCTCATTGAAGATGAGTCCTTATCGAGATGCTTCGCGAAGTTCAAAGAGACGAACAAATGGGATGCACGCACCCAAATTCAAAAGTACGTGAGCAAAAAACCCATCGATCAACATCAAACCTGAGCAAGCAAGACATACTACTATATTTAAATTATCTAATATAATAAGTATCATTCAATTTAAATGCTTATAGTCTATAAGGTAATATCAATTTCTAACTGATTCATTTTTATTAAAGTGAATAACATTGAAAAGCTAATTATTTTACTGAAAATAATACACATGACACCACTACATCTATAGGTACGAAACAAATTAATCATAAATTTTAATAAGACAAACATACCTTGGATGACATCTTCTGAAGCTCTTACATCAATGTCAAATAAGGTATACACTCGCCCATTAGCCCTAATCGTCACCAGAGGCATAGTCCTCAATCTAGACGATTTCCTATGCGTACACTCGGATGCTTTTTGCCCATGCCGCCCACAGTTGAAGCAAGCACCCAATCCTCTCAGGCAGGTGCCATAGTGATTCTTTCCACAAGTGTTACAAATTGGTATAGTCTTCGCAGTTGACGCCATTACTGAGACACTCTTGCTTTACCAAGAGAACGCCAGTCTTGAGTAGGGTGTGGTCCTACTCTTCGATCTTGTGTTTGATTTCGAAAACACCCGATCTTTATGGCCAGACTGAAAGTTTCTAGCCGAGCTTTGCCCGATGATACCCATTGTAGGATTTACCTTCAGTTCTCTCTCGATGGTATAACACCTATCAATCAGGTCCTTATAAGAATCGCTTCGGTATCTAACCACCAATTTCTTGATCTGGGGCCTTAAACCCCTCTCAAACCTCCCGAATCTAAAGTTCTCATCGGAAACCAGGGTCAGTGCAAACTGACTCAGTTCCATAAAGATCTTGGCATAAGCGTCTACAGTCATCTCTCCCTATCGAAGTTTCAGGAGTTCATCAATCTTCGCTTTCTGGATGCTTTGAGGGTAGTACTTATCGTAAAACACCTTTACCAATTCATCCCAATCCCAAACATATCCGGGCTTTTCGACATGAGTCACATCTTGCAATTGTCTCCACCAATTATGAGCATCCCCTTCCAGTTTGTAGGTTCCTAGCCTCACCTTCGTCGTCTCTCTATATTCCATCATATCAAAGATCTTCTCCATCTGCTACACCCATTTTGTAGCTTCAGTGCTATCTCCCGTCCCATTGAAGTGACGCAGTCAGTTCTTCCTGAATTCGTCTAATTACGATCTAGGAGTAGTAGGATGTGGATTTGGAGCCCTGGTTGCATTGATAGCATTCACAATCACCTCGGTACATCAATATGGTTGTTCATCATCTGTAACTGATCAATAACTCACATTAGACCTTAGATCCATGTATTCTCGACACAAGAATCAACCTTAGGCTTTGATTCCAACTTTAGCAACCCGAGTTCTCACAATGACTGATTGTAAGATCTTAAATCGTACCATGATCCTTAAAGCATCCACAAGGCACTAAGAAAGTGCCTTAAAGCAACGGAAAGAAGCTCAAAAAGCATAAATAAAGAAAATGCATCAATGCCTACGCAATCATCTTATTCCAATTATAATGTCTAACATACTTTAAGCTTAAACAAATTTAATAAAACCACTAGCCAATCATTATCTTATCCAATTGCAAACAACATAATAATGAAAAGAAGGTAAAATAGCTAAGCTACAAAGCCTTATCACCATCCATCTGTGGTCCCTGAACATCACGGACGGTCTCATCACCATACACTTCTACGTTATTCTCAACTATAACTGTCTCATCTGGCCACCAACATCAACAAGGGGTGTAAGTTTACAGTTGTATGGACCAGACATGCAATCCTTTAAAACTTAAATACATTTATCAAAAGGTAACCATTTCTATAACTCGTGAGTGTGTGCTTGTGGCATGCATAATTTTAATATGCTGAAAGGAACTGAAATGGGACATGAAATTCATTACTACATGAATTTATCTTTTCTTTTAAGTTCATCTTTTACCCGTCCCTCTTAAGACGTTGACTTTTAGACTCTGTCTCTATCAAGATGTTGGGTCAAATAAGTCCTTATTCTGGTGTTATTAGACTCCGTCCCTATCATAACGTTGGGTTTAATTAATCACATGTTCATTACTGGTTAGATTCCGTCCCTATCAAGATGTGGGTCAAATCCAGGCTGATTTCTGCGTATCATTTCATCATGTTAATATGTCTTTATCATTGAATTTGTAGATCATCGTAAAATCTTAGGGTGCATATGATTACAACTATTTAAGCATATACTGAAACATCTTAATCAAACTATTGTAAATAGAGCTAATTGATATCACGGACATCTGTCCTGAGTCCACGGATGTCCGTCCCAATCCCCATTCGGAACAAAGTTCTTGTGAAGCACGGATGCCCGTCCTAATACCACGGGCGTCCGTCAAATTACTTCATTCTGGACAGAGACTTCGCATAGCACGAACGTCTATCCTAATACCATGGACGTCCATCCTGCAGCTAGGTCCTGAAGCTTCAGAACTGCCGATCAACATGGATGTCCGTCTTATATCCACAAACATCCGTCTTGAAGCCGCTCAGACGATTCAATCCGATTTTCAACCATAATCAACAACATAAATGAGAACTATCTTGGCATGTATCAATCTAATCATCACCATTCATTGTTTATGTAATAATATGCATTAATTAACATAAAACTCATGTTCAATTCTATATTTAAATTCTAAGGGAATGCATGATTTGTTTAATACCTGTCCCTAGATCCCTGTGTTGGTCAAACTATTGACTGAATACTGGTGTGACCTGACTATGCCAGCTAGCTGCCTGAGGCCAGCCCTACCAAAATTCATGAGGCACCCACCTTAAATAAATAGAAAATTAGTCATTACTAGTGGCACCCATAGGGCATCCCATTTAATGGAATGGGTGTGTTACAAAAGTAGTAAAACACACATCTCATGCCCTAAAATTAGCCCAAATTTTTGCATTGATAAACTTGGACCCGAGGTTTTACTCGAATTAGGCCTGAACCTTGGTGGTGATGAGAGGATCATCACTAACAAATCGGATTTTAACATTTGTCCTAAGATTTTTAGATGTGTCGAGTCAAAGATTGATCCATAAAATAGAAGCTTTGAGATGTGCTAACACATATAGTTATGTGTTTGCACTTTTCATGGAAGAGTGGCATTTATTGTAAATAGGACAAAAGCCCAAGGGCATTAATCAAATAAATACCTAATTTTTATAATATGAAAATTAGAATTTACAAATCTCTAGCAAATCTTGGCCATTGGTTTATTTGACCAAGGTTTGGCCCATCCTACACCACTTATTTTACATTGGGAAAATCTAGGGTGTAAGATGCAATTAAATGCATGCACAACAAGATTTTGGAGAACTTAGACATTCACAAACCTTAAGGGCCTAGAGACCCACAAAAGACAAGTCAACATAAGAGAGTGTGATGTGGAGAGAGGTCAAATGGTGTGACAGCCCGGATTTCCTTACCCCAAAATTCGTGCTGTCAGATCATAGAATTCGATCAGATTTCTAAGTTTTATTTGGTATCTAGGTGCTTCGATACCTTGGTGACAACTCAATCTTCCCTTAAATGGATCATTGAAAGAATTGGGCCATCAAGTATGCAGTAAGTTTTATGCAAATGTGAAAGCAAAGCGGTAAAAGCATATGGCATTATAACAAAAGGATTTCCCTCATTCTACAATATAATTAAAACTATGCAAACCACCGATAACCGCCGACCATCACCTAAACAGTGATTTAAAACTATACAAAACTATACAAAAGATTTAATCCAAAAACTGTACCAAGTATCAAAAGTACACAACCCACACTAAGTCCGAAACTAGAATAGCTGCTCAAGGGAAAAACTCCTCAGGTTGTTCTTCCTCCTCTTTTGGGTTATAATCAGGGTCCTCTTCTTGTTCAAGATCCCCTTCTGGTTCTACACCTGCAGCTATGACGTATAGTCGAGGAATGAGCTACAGTCCAAGCTCAGTAGGAAGAAAATAATGCTAAATCACATTTTTAATACACTATCTCATAGAACTTATGCATGGGTTTGAAAACAATTCAAAATTTATATTCATGTCAAATGTATATATGTAAGCAGTTAACTGAAAACAAAATTCTAAAACATGTCATATCATGATGCAGATTATGCATGGAATAGGTGCATATCGGAATCAAGGAATCATGACAAAAAAAATATGTCAAGGAAGTAGAGTACATCGGAGAACAGACATATTGGAGTGAAGCACACAAGGTACGTAATGTCATTAAAGTTCAGAGCATTAGTATCAGTATCCTGTAGCTGGAACAGAGCATCCCGTAGCAGGAACCAGGTCTCAACCTCGGGACTCCACCCCCTCTTGGAGACTCCACTCCCCTCCACACTGTGACATCAGAATGTCATATACGGATGTCAATGTCAAAGCATCCTATAGCGGGAACAGAGCAGTCCGTAGCGGACACAAGGTTTGAAAAACCCTGGGGACTCCACCCCTCTCTTGGAGACTCCACTCCTCTTTGCACATGATCTCGAAGTCAAACAGATCATATATATATATATATATATATATATCACATGACACAAATCAGATTGGTGTTTGAAATTCTGAATTTAGAGACTCAATGCATCAATATGCCAAGAACAAGATGTTATGATCATGTGCAAAAAGAATCCAATTCTTAATCATTCTAAAGTTTCAAACATGAATGTACAATGTAGTGCAAAGATATCCATATCAGTAATCATGATTTGTGGAAAAATATAATCAACATTGAGATTTTTTATCCCTACCTTAATGTCAAAGTCGTGCGGAATAATCGTGTGAATCGAGGCAGAGATTCTATCTATGGTCTCTTGTATTTATCCTAGAGCATCATACAATGTTATGTATGATACAGGGTCATTTAGGCTTTTTCAGATCAAGACATAAGTCTTCAGGAACAGGGGACCTCGCTGTAGCGAGCTTTAGGGTCGCTGCAGGGAGCTCTATAGCAAACACCAGACTCATTGCAGCGAGTTTTTACAGAGCTGAATTGGCCTGGAATTCTGGCTGCAGCGAGGGGTTCAGGAGGTGTCTCATTGCAGCGAGGTTTCAGGGTTGTTGCAACGAGTTCCTCTGAATTCACTGCCCTATTGGCTTTTCTTCTCAATCTGAAATTCAAATGTTCTTCACAATTTACCCTCCTAGGCATTTAATCTAACCTAGTTTCATGTTATAAGATGGAAATTTTGAATTTCTACATTAGATCTTCCGCATGCAAGGATTCCCATGCAGCGATTTCGGGGATCGGCAATGGAATGTCAGTGTTAATGTTTTCTAATCGAGGTTTAATTCCTAGTATTTGAAGTTCACACTGTCGCATGACCATGCATACCTCTGTAGATCATGTGTATGAAATCTATGATCGGTGTCAGAGGAAGTTGACGCTAGAGCTTCTCATACGTTTGATGAATCGTTCTCCGATCTCACAGCGTCGAAATGGTTGGAACGACAAAAATCTACAAGAGTAGATACTGGTCGAATCCGAATTCCAACACTGGGATCCAACCGAAACGAAGAGGAAGTTTCTCTTCACCTCTCCCAGTTCTCTTTCTAATTTGCATGCAGATTTTTGAATAGTCACTTGGTTATTTTTTTGGCTTTTATAACACCAAGTTTTGGTTTGGTGTGTAGTGGCACATCTTGATTGGTGTAGGGGCTACAAATACTAAACTGATCTAGTGGTTCAATCTACTCAATGAGTTCCGACACTCGAACTAGTGACTTACGAAGCGGGCTCCTCACTCGGTGACATTCTTACGGAGTCTGTGCAACCCTTTTCAGTTCGCTACATGCACCCTCCTGGGTTTAAGCAAATCGAAGAGTCACGGCGCATGGCGCACGTCTTGTCCGATATGAATACTAGAGCGGTGTATCTGGGTTCAGAAAACTTTGGGATATTACATCCTCCCCCCCTTAAAGAATTTTTGTCCTCAAAAATTGACGACAGTTATTGGGGAAGGAAGACATATCGTCGGACAGTATCCTTACTGGTGATCTACATCCTATCGTTAAAGTTTATCTATAGAGGCTCACAACAAGGGTGTGTGTGTTCAGGGGTTCTTACTAAAGTCGTGTAACGTGTCGACCCCTAACTACTCAGAAGTGAGGAGAATGCAGATTTATGGGTAGTTATTAGCCTACCACCTCTACCACAGTCCAATTATTGTAATAACTAAGTTCAGGTGTGCAACAAGTTCATACTCACTATAACAGGTTACACCATCTCTGAAGGATGATATTGTCTATACTCATCCTTAATGATGAGAACCTACTGCCAATAGTAAAGCAGAAGTAAGTTACTATCGTAGTACTTTCCATTATTCACTATCAATGAATTGCTAGTTTTCAATCTTCCAAATAAGGACTTCTGATTCGCATGCCTACATTACCATACAGTTAACTCATTCAGAACAATATTCAAACTTTTAACTAAAAGTTCACATGTACCACAAGATTTCCACTTTTTTTATTACAACATTCATCAACACGAGAGATTTCTAAACATATATAAACACTCTTTACCCCTACTATCCACTACTCACACTACCCATATCATCAAGGATCATCAAGTATCACATATATATCTTCAAAAATAAATAAAAATTATATTCACAACACATCAGCAATAATATAATTTCGATATGTTCGTCACATTTAGAGTTTACACTCGTATCTACAGAAAATACAGGTAACTCCTTGTCCACAAGATTTTAATCACATTGGCTGGTCTACCATTCATTCTCGACAAGATTTAAACCATGCATCTACAATCATCATCAAAATAGAATTTAACTATTTATATACATGAGTTAACTATTGTTTGATGTAGTTCAGTACATGATCCAAAAGAATTTTACACCGATTGCTCATCAATCAGTATGCTCACCGGGCTGCTTTGCT
This sequence comes from Chloranthus sessilifolius, assembly GCA_021018995.1. Lineage (NCBI taxonomy): Eukaryota > Viridiplantae > Streptophyta > Magnoliopsida > Chloranthales > Chloranthaceae > Chloranthus > Chloranthus sessilifolius. Next base: position 74,767,129 of record CM037591.1, read on the forward strand.
GGTTGTTTATCATGACGCCTCTACCCCAAAGTAGCTACACCTGCTCCAGAACCAGTTGCTCCCGTGGTGTATTTTGTCATATACTCCCTTGCATGGGCGATGAATGGGGAGTAGCTGGTCGGGTACACCTTCTCTATTAGGCACAAGAGGATGTCCTCTTGGAAGTCCAGTTGCCGGTGCATCAAATAATTCTGCTGGTGCATTACCTCCATTTGCCTATTAAATTCTGAGAGCATGAGGACATCTCCTTGTTGGATATGTGGCTATTGGGGTTGACCTGGCACTTGCTGGGTTGTTCTGGTTCTTCTTGGTAAGCACCACCTGTCTAAGTTGTCGGATTTGAACACCGACCTAGCACCTTTTGTAACTCATGCGCCATGTCTTTTTGGTGTAACTCCATGTGGTATCGGTTTTTCTTGGTTCGTCGGCCGGCACTTGGTAACGCTCATCGTTTTCGGTGCCCTCGTGCCCCTCTATAAGGCGTGAGATAAGACGGGCATAGGGGATGGAGGTTAACGATTTGGGTGTGGTGCTTAACATCTGCTCATGAGCATATTTGATGCCTTCCCAGATGACTTTTGGTGCATTAAACCACTTATCTTCACATGCAGAAATCAATGCTTGGTGGAGGGTGTCTCACCTCTCTTGGTCGTGTTGCAGAGGGTATAGGTTCTTCTGAATGATGTCATCCAACAACCACATCTTGGCCGGCACGCATCTAGGTTCTTCTCACCGATTTGCCGGTTTTGTGACCACCACCATCCATTTTGGTGGAGATACGATGGAAGGGAACTTCCTTGGGATGCGATGGTAGGAGGCCCCTGATTTCTACAAAATGTGGGCGACGTCGCATGGCTTCGGCGTTGTCACGGACATCGAGATGGAAGGTTCGTCCATCAATATCAGTGGTCATTTGCTAGCCACTTACCCTTATTTTTAAATTTTGGAAGAATAATTTTACAAGGTGGGGTAAAAGTGTGTATGGAATAGTGTGAATAAGACAACCAATCCAGTTTTTCTAATGTACCCTATCAACCATGCGGTCGTATCATCACCGATCCGATTTTTCTCATACGTTCGATGAATCGTTCTCTGATCTCATGGCGCCAAAATGGTTGGAGTGGCAGAAATCTCCAAGAAAAGATACTGGTAGAATGCGAATTCCAGCAATGGGATTCAACCAAAATTAAGAGGAAGGGGGTTGTCTTTACCTCTCCCGGTTTTCTTTCTAATTTGCATGAAGATTTTTGAATAGTCACTTGGTTATTTTTTTGGCTTTTATAACACCAAGTTTGGTTTGGTGTGCAGTGGCACATCTTGACTGGTGTACGAGCTACAAATACTAAACAGATCCAGTGGTTCAATCTACTCGACGAATTTCGACACTCGAACTAGTGACTTACGAAGCGGGCTCCTCACTCGGTGACTTTCTTACGGAGTCTGTGCAACCCTTTTCAGTTCACTACACGCACCCTCCTGGGTTTAAGCAATCGAAGAGTCACGGCGCATGGCGCACTTCTCGTCTGATATGATTACTCGATCGGTGTATCTGTGTTGAGAAAAATTCAGGATATTACAAATGGGGTCAAACCCCATGGGCGAATGGAATCTTAGGAGTAAGAGAGAGAGAGAGCGAGAGAGAGAGAGAGAGAGAGAGAGAGAATACTTTGGAAATGGGAGGAGTTAGCTTTGGGAGCCACATGGCACTCCATTGCAGCCCCTTGTCCCCTAGCTCCCTTGCAAAAACTGAAATCCATAGGGGCTCTCTTATTTCTATCATTTCCATCTTCTTCTTCTCCTCTCCAACCTCCATGAAACTCCATTAGAGCCCTATGTTCCTAAAAATTTTCCCTCCCATCTCCACCATTAAAACCTTGATCCACCACCATCAAACTCCTCCACTCACTCCCTAGTTTCACATATCTAACTCTGGGCTTAATCCCAGACATTTCAACCACAAAAGTTGAGGCAAAACAGGAAGGAGTTAGAGCCCAAGCAAGGTAAAGTCTTGGTTTAGTGCTTGTCAAGTTTTTTTGTCTTGTTTGTATAAATCTTGCCATAGTTTCTATAGTTTCTTTTCACTTTGATAGCTGGAATTCTGGGATGATAATTTCCATGAGACCAGCAAATAGGAGGCCATGTTTGTAATCTATAAGATCATATAAGGTCATCCAATTGTCTATGATGGATCTATAGGCCTAGACCACTAGAGTATAGGATTCTTGTGGTTTTCATGGTTGAAATTGATTTTTATTTTAAGTTTTATGAAAAACCTGGAATAGGATATAGACGTGAGATATATAGGATGCCATGCATGTGATCTTTGTGTCCATGCAAGGCCATCTAATGGTCCAGATTGGCCCAAGAGGTCAAACCAAGCCACTATTGTATTTTAGCTTGGAATTCTTGTAATTTTGGTGAAATAAAATAAGATTTTGATAAAGGACTTTTAAAAATTCTAGAATTAAATATAGACTTTAGATGTGGGATGCCATGCATGTGATCTTAGTGTCCATGCAAGGTCATCCAATGGTCTAGATTGACCAAGAAGGTCAAATCTTGGAAAAATTTGTATTTTTCCTTGGATTTTTCTAGTGTTTTGGAAAATAAATAGTTTCTTTAAAATTAAGAACCTCAAATATTTTTGTCACATGATGGACCAGTGACCTGCGATGTAATTCTTGTGATCTGTGTGATCATGCAAGGCCATCCAATGGCCCACATTTTGTCAAATGTGCCAAAAGTTAGACCGAATTGTCAAATTTTGACTTTTCTTGTAAAATAGGCGATTTAGATATTTAGATATAATTTTTCTTTGAATATGAGTAAAAAATTTTAATTCATGATGGACTTATGACCTGGGATTCCATGCATGTGATCTATATGATCATGCAAGGCCATCTAATGGTCATGATTGTTGGTGCACGCTTTTTCTGGGTTCCTCTCGGTTCCTGTTAAATCAGTGGCTTCCAACTATGTCCTAACGGACTCTAGCGATGTGGTATTTGGAATAATTAAGGTAAAAATAAATAATAAAAGGGGTTTTCTAGAAAGTTTCTTATTTATTGCGATCGCCTGCTGCAGATATTTATCGACGCTGTAACACGTCAATGATCACGCTTAAGAGCGGGTATAGGTTTCTTCTATACTGAATCGTCCGCCTGCGAACGTCAGCAACATTCTGTTTCTTAGGTTAGATAGTTTAGTTTTCCTTTTATTTCCCTTTATGGTTATGGTTCTAGCCGGTTTATATCTCCCTTGATTCTATTGGGAATTTAGTTATATAGGTTTGTTCCAATCCAATTAGGAGTCCAATTAATGTTGATCTCCTAATTCTATTGGATGTCTGATTATTTTGAGTCTCCTATCGGTACAAGGAGCGCAGGTGTAATAGTTATGGTGAAAACTTTAATTTGTTCAGGCATATCAGGTGTACTAGAATTCTGATTGAATAAGGTATAACAATTCTATTGAAATTCTAGTTGAAGCAATTATAGCAGTCCTGTTAGAATTCTGATTGAGATAAAAGACTGATTTCTACTGAGACGCTAATTTAAGCAAAGGAATTAATGCTACTGAAATTTAATTAAAACGAATAAACTAATTTTTACCAAATCTGATTAAGATGAATAAACTAATTTTGTAAAAGTCTCTAATTAAAGCAATGACTTAACTGTGCTAAAAAAAAATCTAATTAAAGCAACGAATTTAATCCCATTAAATTCTAATTGAAGCGAGAAATTGATCAATTAAACTTAGATTCAAAGAGATCAATCAGTCATACTAAGATTTAAGACGTTTAATTAATTAAGTATGCTAAAATAAAATAAACCTACTAATCAATTGTACTAAAAGTATAAAGCTAAAGTAATTAATTAATTCTAAAATTTCTTAAAAAAAAGGGTTTGGGCCCGCTATGCTAAGGAGGATTGGCCTCGTTCCCGAGTACCCTCCATAAGCTCCCGTGGGCAAATCGGGTGGCTGAGATTAAAGATAAATTAAATTTTAGATCGTAAAATAGTATTTTGGGCTTTTCGGAGTTGATTTCAGAGTAGCAATTATAAATTAAATTAAGAACCTAGAATTATAAAGACTAAAAATATATTTAGAATTTTTTTAAATAAGTGATTTAGAATTAAAATTAAATTTTTAGGACTGAATTTGGGTTCGAAATCAGGAAATCAGGAAATCAGGCCATATGATTAAAGACTGATTCTGAATTGAAGGATTAGAATCAATAATTAACGATAGGATTGTAAATCGAGATTTTAGAACTGAATTAAAGTCTAAGATCAGTGTATCGGACTGATAGATTAAGAACTAGTTCCAAGAGCAGAAAACTAGAACCAAATATAGAGAATTTCGGTCCGAAATGGGGTCTACGGTCTAAGACTGAAAATAAAAATTAATAGAATTCCTAGATCTAGAGATTAGAAGCTATGGTTGGAGACTAAAAGATTAAATCCTTACCTAGGGGTTGGGGCTTTGGAGAGAAATCTCGAAAATTAGAAACTTGAATCTCAAAACCATGATTAAGATGCTCTATGGGTTGATTCTCGGAGTGTTCTAGTTTCGAAACTCTTACTCTTGAAAATTCTAGCCTTTTTTTCGTCCCCCGTTTTGGGCGAATTAAGAAAAAATCTTTTATAGATTTTTCTTCAATTATGCACCATTTTCCAGATGTTTAACTGAATTACGCGCCTACTTACTGGCGCTTAATCGCTTTGAGTCGGTCGCCGACTCAGTGAGCAATCAGCTAACTTGCTCAGCGAGTTTTCCAGTCCTAATAGGATTAGGGCTAATTACGCGCTTAATGGCCGGTGCACAATCTGATTAAGCGTTTAGTCATAAGCGCTTAATCAAGGGAACTTAAGGGTTAAGGGTAATGAGACTAGGTTGGGCGTAGGCCAATTGCGCACTGATTTTCGGGCGCTCAATCCGATCGCGCGTCTAATTTCAGGCGGGGGATCGAGTCTCGAATAGGTCTAAGAAAGGAAGTTTCGTCTGAAAGGGGGACTGATTGCGCGTTTGTGGTGTAGCATGCAATCGAATTACGCGTGGGGTTTCAAGCGCTTAATTTGGGGTTATCCGGGTCTGGTCTCTAGACTAAAATGCAAGACTATTGTTTTAGTCTGCATTTCAACTATATACTATCGTTTCAGTATATAGCCTACCCATTTCGAGATCTGAGCCACAAAGCTATTGTTTCACCCTGTGTTCAATCATGTACTATTATTTCAGTGCATGATTCCCATATTAGGGTTAAAAAGAAGGTCAAAGGTTGATCGAACAAAAAATATATTCCGAGAAGGCAAAATGGGAGTGTCTACAATGATGTGGTCAACCTTGACCACTATACACGAATGTGCAGGAAAATTGATATTTTTGAACTTTTCTTAATCATACCATGCATTTTAAATCAAATGATTCTTTTGGATGATAAATATAGGTACTGTAGGTCATAATTATTAGTTTATGATGTCTGGAATTCATCCTAGTATTCACAGATATCTAGGTCAATTTGTGGATATAGATGCATAGTAGCTCTATTTCATGATATAGTATCGTATAGTTGTTTGCCTTGCATGAAAATTTTTATAAATATGTAGACCTGAAATTTACATGGGTTTCTTGATGAATGATTCATGAAAAATTCTATAAATTTATTGCTTTTAATTTGGTTGATCATGATAGAATGAGTGGTCTTGATTGATTAGACCAATAGATAGCTCGATTTGCTTGATGTGTATAGACTCATGCTTGCAATGCACAATGGAAATTATAAAGCTAGTATAGGATCGATCCCACGAGGTAGTTCATTATCTAATTAATTCTTAGTTTATATCTTTTATCTAAATCCCTATCTTAAAAACTTTTATTCATCTTTAAGATCTAATCTACTGGAGAAATATGAATAAAAGAATAGGTTATTAAACTAAAGTGCATAAAAATAAATCCTAATCCTCCTTCAGATTAAGGTCGTCAATCTTAATCTTTAGCTTTCGGATATTTATGAAAGTAAACAGTACCTTTACACCTATTTCTAGTCTCCTAGCATTGGTCGTCAATCAAGTCTAAGATCCTATCAATACAGATTTAATTTAATCAACAATCAACCATAAATTTGAGCGTCAATCAAACTCTAGAAAACTGAAGATGAAAAAGTAAAAACCGTTACACTAATCTGCAAATTCTAATCTGAGTCGTCAATTCAAATTAAAACTTAGATATGTTTACAAAGCAAATAAATCTAAACTAGAATGCAAAGTAAAATATATCCTTCACTCCTAAGCTGCAGTCATCAATTGCTCCTAAGAAATTATAGATATCTACACTAATCTTCAGCACTCAATTGCAGTCGTCAATTGCTCTTGAAAAACCTTTGATATCTAATCTACTCTAACTATATTACACTACTTTGATCGAAAGAAATTCCAACCTCAGACATCAATTGATGCTAAAATTCTTCGATGATTATTCCTATGCCTAGCCCTCTTATTTATAGATCATAAGGGGTCGGTTTACGAAGATCTAGTTCTAATAAAAGAAACTACTAAAAATAAAAGATTTCTAATATAACTCTAATTCCTAATTTTATCTTTCCTTACTTTCTTTAGTTGATACGCTTCTGGATTGCTCTTTATTGAGCAGTAGAGTCCTTCGGATTAGATCTTTATCAATCTTCTCAGATTCGTGGTTCACCAAACTTTTAATTGCAGGAGTCTTCTAATTCCATATATGGCAGTGTTAAACTCTCACGTGATCCGCAGCAGTAGTGTGTAGTAGAAAGCTTCTACTTTTAGGAAATCGTAAATAATGATTTCTTTCTTATTCTTTCTAAAAAATAGTAATTTACGATTTTCTATTTTCAGTCGGCTTTCAACTAATAATTTCTTATTTTGGATCGATCACTTTCTTCTTTTGTCGCTTTCTGAAGAATCGTCTTTTGAAGAATTACGATTTTTCAGCCTTCCTATTATTGGCCAATCATCTTTAACGCTTAATCGTCTTTTTACTACTTTTTGAGTTCATTTTGATAACGATTAACACTCAGGCTCTAATTTACTGTTTATCTTTAATATCTGCACATTAATAACTCGTTAGTAGCAAACTAAGTCCTAATATCACCAAGTTAAGGGTGATAAAATGATAAATTATGTGACTGATCAGAAGGCACGGAAGCCAATGCAACAACCCGATTCCTTGATAAAAGTCAATAAGAGGGTGACCTCTTTTGACCGGCGAGGACTTATTGGATGCCAAAAAAGTGTGGGATTTATCTAAGGTACTAAACCACTAAGTGGAGGACTCGGGAACAGTGAACAAACGGCCTCAGATTCGGGTTGCTCAGCCAAAATAGGCTTAGTGCATGTATTATATACGCAAGGCTAAAAAATCTGGAGATTTGGCTTAACGTGTATATTATACACGTTAGGCTAAATCTGGGGATTTTTGGCTTAGCGTGTATATTATACACGCTAGAATAATTCTGAGAATTTTTTGCTTAGCATGTATATTATACACGCTAGGCTAAAAATTTATATATAACTGTATTGAGACAGCAACAACAAGCCCACAATTGGTCTACTTTTCTGGGCTTTTGGAAGCAGTGCTTCTGAGGATTGATTTTCTTTGTTACTTCAGGTTTCTCCTCTCTGCATCTAGGGATACAAGGTCGTTTTGGGATTTTTTAATGCGCTCCCCAAGGGTTTTAAGCTTTGTAACCAGATTGGTCACCCACACGATATACTTTCTCAGATACTGGATAGGGTGGTACTTTTCTGGATCATCACCACTAGGGGCTGCCGCCGTACTAAGAATCAGGGCCATTGTATCACTGCCTAAATTCCCACCCTTTAAAATCTGCCCACGCAAAAATGAATTAAGTCCCTTAGTTCACTTTTAAGATTCAATTTTAAATTCAATTTTTGAAGAGCGTTTACTTAATGTTCAAAAACGGGTTATGACAATCCCGTGCTGCCTCTAAGAGCTAACGTCCACTGATGGAATATGATCCTAATTTAACAAGTAGCCCGCCAAACGGCTAAGGGGTGTAAATGAGAAAAACTTAAATGCTCAAGTAGGTCCACCAATCGACTAAGGTGTGTAAATGACAGAAAAGTAAATGCTCAAGTAGGCCCGCCAATCTTTATAGATGATTTAAAGATATCAAACACTCATATTTATATGCTACAATACTTATATTCATCATCTGTAAAGATTGATTAGCCTAGATTGCATGATATGATGAAGGAAAGCCAAAATTTCTAAATCCCTACACATAAGTGTATAGTGATCAAGTTGACCACATCTTGACCATTGGATGGTTTTGCATGATCATGGAAATCTCATGCTTGGCATCTCAGATCACTAATATATCATGCATATAAAAATTTCACTAACATTTAAAGGAAATATTAATTTAAATCCTCTATTTTTCAAGAAAAATCCAAGTTTTGTCACCTAAATCTAAACTTTTGATATTTTGACCAAGTGTGGACCATTGGATGACCTTGCATGATCACACTGATCACAAGCACACCATTCCACAACTTATTTCATCATTTTATTCCAGAAAATTCAAAGGTCTCATAACAAATACTATTTTTATTTCAAAGAAAAATACAAGAAACTAAGCCAAAATACAAAAATGATTAACTTTGACCTTAAGGGTCAATCCTGACCATTGGATGGCCTTGCATGGACACATAGATCACATGCATGTCATCCAATATTCCAGATCTAAGGTCTAACCCAGATCAAACATAAAATTTAGGTAAAAAATCAAATCTTAAGCATGAAACTTCAAGAAAACTACAAATTTTGTATGTTATGGTTGTCTAGGCCTTCATGGCCATCATATACCATTGGATGACCTTGCTTGATCACATAGATTACATGCATGGCCTCCAATGTTCTGGTCTCATATAAAAATATGGTCATCCCAGAATTTCTAATCCCAAAAGTTAAGAAAAGTCAAAGAGCTTATGGCAAAATCTCTATACAAAGGATTAAAATAACTAGACAAACATCTAACCAAGATTTTACCTTTGCAACCTCTAATCTCCTTGCTGATTTTTCTCCAAACATATGGGTAAAAGGGCGGATATGGGGTTTTAAATAATATATGTTGGTGTGGAGAGGATGGGAAATAGATTGGTGGTTTTAAATTTGGAATCTAAGGGTTGGATAAGAAGGAGGTTTCCTACAGGCTAGGGTTTCAAGGTGCTCTAATGGAATGGAGAAGAGAGGAGGAAGAAGAAGTTGCATGCAAATGGGAGTCCCCCAAGTGAAATTTGAATTTGGCTATGGGGAGTGGGAGACAAGGCTGCAATTTTGTGCCATCTGTCACCTCTTGACCTTCCCAAGTCTATTTTCCTATTTTCCCAAGTATTCTCATAATTGCAAATTCTCGCTCTCTCCTCCTATGCCACACGCCTCCCAACTTTGACCAATGTTGACCCTTTTTCTCCACCACACATCTCTTCAAGACTTGTCTTTTATGGTATTCAAGGTCCCAAATTTATGTGAAGTTCCTTTTTCTACCAAATCTTGTGGTGGTGCATTCTCTTTAGTGCATCTTACACCCTAGATTTCCCCAATGCAAATTGGGTGGTGTAAGATGGCTCAAACTCTAGTCAACAAGATTAATGGTATAGATTGACTAGAGATTTGAAAATTTAAAATTTCTAATTTAAAATTTTAGGTAAATTAAGTGTATTTACCCTTATGTTTTCATTGGATTTACAAGGATTACCACTCAAGTGTGAAAAACACTAACATTCAATTTTAAGTGTAAGTACATCTCCAATCCTCTATTTCTTGGGTCAACCTTTGACCCGATACATCTAGGAATCTCATTACAAATTTCAAAAATCTAAACCAATGGTGATGATCCCCTTATCACCCTCAAGGTCCTGACCCATTTTGGGTCAACATATATTCATGCAATAATTCGGGAAATTTTGTGGTGTATGATATGATGTGAGTTTCATCACTTTTTCTAACATACCCATTTAATTAGATGGGGTGCCCTATGGGTGCCACTACCAATAATTGAATTTTTTATTGTTTTAACATGGGTGCCACTATTAGTAGTCAAATTCTCATTGCCTTGATATAGGTGCCACAAGTAATTAATAATCATTTTTTTCCTATTTATTTAAAGTGGGTGCTCCGATAATTTTGGTAGACTTGGCACAGTCAGGTCACATCAGTGTCCAGTCAACATTTTGACCAACATAGAGATCTAGGGGCAGGTGTTACATCCTCCCCTCCCTAAAAGGAATTTCATCCTCAGAATTGAAACTTTACGGAGTGTTTCAGAAATATCTATGATTTCTATTAGAGCCTTAGTCGCAGCCATAATGACGTTGAGCCTATCGATTTCCTCTCTAACAGTCGCTACAATTCCCTCACTCTGATCAAGTTCAACAATCTCTTTACTGAGGTGCCAGTTACAATTTTGGAGTCTTCATTTTACATCATCCATTTTTCGAACGGTTTCACGTTTATCAGGTGGATTTCGTCTAAGTAGGGAAACACGGATTGCCAAAATGTGTTTCTCGTTGGTCAGATTGTTGATGCTAGTCTCAAGGTATTGGATTGATGATTTGTGTAGGGCACATTGGTGGAAGAAGATAAGCTCTTCCCATTCTAGTTTTTTCATTTTATGCGCCAATTTCGTCATCATCTCTAGGAGAGTCATTGTACTACCTATCTATGGAAACATCAAGACTATTTTTAGAGACGCGCTCATCTTAGTGATTTTAAATCAAGTAAGAATAACATTAACTAGACATATAGAATTTTGAGTCTTACAGATTAATAGAAACCAAGATGCACTAGCCATGCAAATATAATTGAGATTTACTACAATTCATACCCTTCTTCTTTTCTCGCAGAGCTTGTTCATAAGAGTGAATTAACTGTTGTGTTCTGTGTAGGTGAGATTGAGGTCTGTCATAGGCTTTCTCTTCTATGAACTGGAAGTGATCTTCTCATTCGCAACGGGTTTCTAAGCTAATCAGTAAATTACTTACTCTGGTACAATTTTCTTCAGTGCGAGCTAAGGGTGTCGTGGCAAAATGTTCCACGGTGTATCATTCTCTTCTTATGATTTCTTTTTTCTTTTGAATACATGTCAACATGTTTTCATTGTCAATTATTTGCTGCAGGTATATGTGTTTGTACTTACGTAGCATCTTTCTTCCTTATTGGATTTCGGGTAGCTTTTCAGGAATTTTTGTATATGCGTCCATCTGTAAAAGATTGTTGTTTAGTGATGATTGGGGTTTTCTTTTGACTCCTTATAAGATAATTTTTAACTACAAAATAGTCACGTGCAAATAAAAAATTTTGATCACCATTTCAAAAAGTTCATATCATTCCTTTAAATTTTTTCATCTAAAAGTTAGCATAAAAATTGTATAAGTCTTTCTGCTCATGGGAGCATACATCAAGACAAAATGGTCATATCAAAAGATTTATAAATCCTATTTCTAGGGTCCGGGAGAGTAAGTTTCAGTCTGTAGCCTCTCTATGTCGGCTGTCAACTTCTCGAGACTGCTTTCAACTCTCTTCAATTGTTTCACGTCTTCCCTAAAGTTGACTTCTATAAGTCTCAACTCTTCCTGGAGTCGAGCTCTCCTTTCCTTATCTTGTTGAAGTACACTCAACAACTCTTGAGTGGTGGTTCTCATCCAACAATTGTCGAGTATGTTCTCACATAAGACCTTTCGGTTGTGTTCAAGCGAGCTCTTTACATAAGTGAATTGTTCTAACAATGTCTCCCTATTTGCTTCCATAGTGTAAAGGGATCTGTATTGTAACAACTGCCACATTTTTCTCCTGACAATACCAGCTATGAACTCGAGTAGGGTCAGACTTGTGCCAAAAATGTGGCACAAAGAACTGATTTGGAATTTTAATGATGACTGTAAATAGTGGAATCTTCGTGGCCTAGTATTTATTTTTACGTGAAACAACGGTTGATCATAGATTAGGTAGAAATTAAAATATTCGGAGCCCTCCTAAGGATAAAAAAAAATTACGTAACACAATTTTAAATAATGGATAGGACTGATAGACATTGAGGGGTGTCGACCCTTTGATCCGAGATGCAATAGGCCTGATGGCCTTGCCTCAGTAACTGAGGCAAGTGAAATCAGTTGCCTTGGCACCTGAGGCAAGCATGTGTGGTTGCCTCGACAACGTGAGGCAAGCACCTTGCCTCAGCACTTGAGGCAAGCATATACACTCATTAATTATGTGTATAAAAAGATACACATTTAAATATGTTTATCACCGAATAGATCTAAGATAAATGTTTTGGTGTTATATTAAAACTAAAATTTTATGGCTGATACACTCAACTCATGTAGTAACTTTATATGCAATCCAAAGCCTCTTTTGGCTTATAGGCATATATACCTTAAAGCAAATACATGCTTTACATTAAATGCAAACTCATAACAGCGTATAAGCTGTTTTGGTTGCCTTTTTCCTCCACGCATGCATGAGTCACAATTTGACTCCATGCATGCAAAGTGGACACCGCCACTACAAGACCTCGCCAGCCAGCCAGCCATTTCATTCTTCTTCCTGCTTGAAGACATGAAGAAATCCAAACCCCATTCAAATTTGCACAACCATTAAAACCAGAGAAGGAAGCCTTCTTCTAAGCACTAGTTCTCAAATCCTTCTCTCGTAAATTTCTTGATCTTGAATTCAGAACCTTGAATCACAAGGTGATCTGCGATTCGAGTAAACGAATTTCGAAGGCAATCACTGTCGGGAAGTTCTTGCAGACCGAGTTCTTACGAGCTTCGACACCGACACACATTCGACGTCATCTCATCATCATCACGATCCTCCCGAAAGGTATATGGTGCACATAACGCGCTCATACCGATGACTTTGTTTGGATGTGTGCAAGCACATGACTACAAACAAGTCTCATACGTAACGCACAGGCTTGATCTTACGATAGAGAAATTACCTTCCTCATTTATATTGAGTTTTCTGATTCTTGTTTAAATAAGTAAATTATTATTAGAATCAGGTGGATGAATAGGAAATTGATACACATATCAGTTCAGTTTTAGTACCATCTTAATCATGAATATGCCAATGATGTTTATGAGGATGATAGATAGCGGGTTTTGATGAATGTTGTGCATGACGCTACTTAAGTTAGTTCTAGCTGCGATGTAATATTTACTTCTGTATGAATAGATATGCTAGACTTAAGGTTAAGAAATAAGGATAACAAGTGTGGTGTTTAGAGATGATTAGTAGGACCATGCTCATGTTGTTTTGATAAATTCAGCCTTAAAGAATTCAGCTTTGTTAAATTCAGTTTTGTTAAACTCTTCGTTCAGAATAAGAAGCTCAATTTTGAAGTAGTATGAACATGATAGTGCAGCTTTGATAAGTTCAGTATTGATCAGTAGTTAACTCAGTTAAGTATGCTAGTTTTCATGATGTATAAGCATGCAAGATCAGTAATGCTAATTCAGTTAGATGGAAATGAGAATGATAGCTTGGTGTTTAAGTAGGATTTAGCATGACTTGAGGGTGATAAGTTTAATGTTCAAATCATGCTATTTTTGTTTTGAGTTCAGGCTTGAAAATTCAGCCTTGAAGAGCTCAACTTTGCTATTCCAACTTTGATAAGTCAGCTTTGTTAAAACTATTAGCCCAGATTGAAATTAATATGAACATGCTATGTCAGTATGCTAATATTCATGATAAATAAGCCTGTGAAGTTCAGTTTACTGGGCAAGCTTTGATATGATTTTCAGTTATTACATGATGTCGCATACTTGATCTCGTTCATAGTCTCACCTTGATAATCGCTTGTTTGGGTTAAGTTAAGTGACCCTGCTAACTTAGCCCAGGGGCTTGACCAGTCTCGTGTCAAGTGGCCTTGCTAACATAGCTCAAGGGCTTGACTTCTTGAGTCAAGTGACCCTGTTAACCTTGCTCAGGGGCTTAATATCCTGGTCCAAGTGATCCCGCTAACTCGAGAGCTTGATTTTCTCGATCCAAGTGATCCCGCTAACTCGAGAGCTTGATAGGTGATCCCGCTACTCGGGAGCTTGATTTTTTTATCCTTGTACATGTCTTGTTTCAACATGATTCCTTGATATTATCTCGCATGATTCCTTGTCAGTTCTCGTATTTGGTCAGCATGAATATTTCAGCATTGTCAGCATGATACAATAATTGCATAAGTTAGTGCTTGTTCTGTTATATACTACAAGGATATATTGATGCTAGAATAGACCTAATATAAGATAATATGTGCTTCATTTTATTTTGCATCTAGACATGAATGATTAATCTAACATATAAATTAGCATTGTAATTGTCCCTGCTGAGCTTTGATGACTCATCCTACGACTTCATGTCTTAGCTACAGATATTGCTCGTGACCCTAAGCACGAAGCTGATTCTACCTACCAGCCTGAGAAGGAGCACAAAGAGGGTGAGGAGGAAGGTTCTGCTGAGGACTTCTTTCCTTGAGAGGTTTTAGAGAGAGAGAGAGAGATTTGTTTTTAAACATTAAACATGTATAAACAACAGTGTGATTTAAGATAGCTTACTACTTCAGGTATAGGTTTTTATTTATATTCCTATTCAGTTTACCGCTTTAGATAAATGAATGAATATCAGTTGTTGTCATATTTCTACGTATCAGAGTTAACTCAATTCGCTTCTGCATATGTAACACTTTGTACACGATGCCCTTGTATGACAGGATCATGTTAGGTGATCCGATGGCGCGACCTTTCCCATTTACGAGAAGGGGATAAGTCGGGTTGTCACATGTATGCTCGGGTCATCTGAAATGAGGTCAAGTTTCTCTAGTAAAAATTTAAAATAAAAGAAATGCGTACAACATTTTCAAGTTTTCTATTTTCTTTATAATCAAAGTTCTCAAACAAAAGTTTGTGAGTGTAAGTCTTGACCAAATCGAGATAGACATGCTGGTACTAAGTACAAAAATAAAATGCTATAATCAATTATATGGGAAATGAGAATGACTAAATAGATAAAATATTTTACCAAAATGCCCAAATATTCCTTTTTCTAACCTTTTTCATCAAATATGCTCACAACTTTTTCTTTTCAAAACATTAAACATGTACTCAAGTTTGTTGAACAAAACCAAAAATAAAATGCCAACACAAGTTCCACAATGTTTCAAACTTTTTCAAAATGATTGCCTTTGCCGTAAGACAGATGGCAAGGCATACTACCAAAATATCAGGAGATCCGACAAGAAAAAGTTTTGTTTTCCCAAATAGCAAGTTTGGAAAGCTCCTATAGTAAAGCTCTTAATCCTTTCAGAAGCTCTTCTAATTCATCACGCTCTTTTTCTAACCTCTCCCCCAAGGTCTCGCTCATCTAAAAAATAAACTTCATATAAGAGTGTTAGAATCCAGGTAAGTTTTCAACTATATTGTCGATAGGTGCGATCTGTCTCCTGTTCGAGTTTTCTAGGAGGGTGCGTTGGTTGACTGGCCTTGACAGTTATCGCCTATGGCCTAGACCCTAAAAATTTTTAGTCAGGGTAAGGTTTTGTTTGTTGGTAGGCGATGGTTTTCATTTATCAACTGGTCGAAATAATCTTATTAATTAAAACCCCTTGAATATGTTGTCAATTAGTGACTTTTATTTATGACGTCAAATCTACCAAGACGGTCAGTGTCAATCAATCAATTTATATCACCATTTATGGTGATATCAAACAATCTAATCACACCTATGAAGCATTTACAATATAAATGCAACTAGAATCAATAACAAAACTATATCATATCATGCAAAGAGATCAATCTATATAAAAAAAAAATTAATGCAAGAAAATTATGACTGTCAATCTATCAAAAATCAATCATGTAACATATATTGTATCAAAAGTCAAATCACTACCTGACAAACAGATGGTGCCAGATGCTACCCATAAGTCATGCAATTGAATTCATACCTTATAATCAGATTATCATTCAGAACAGATCCAGAGTCATTATCAAACTATTGACATCATATTCGAGCAATCATATCAAAGACATATTTAGATAATCATATTCATGAGTCAAGACATATATTCTAGCAAACAATCTATATTCAACTATCTATTCCAGTAATTACAATTATAATCAAGCAGTCAAAATTTCTTAGTTAACATATCCAAAGTAATTCAGGTACCTCCAAATAGATGAGGGTAGTTCGTTCGCATTTTAGTTTCTAATTCCCAAGTAGCGCTTTCCACGTCCTGGTTCCTCCATAGTACCTTTACCAAGGGGATAATCTTAGAACGCAAATGTTGGTCTTTTTTATCCAGAATTTGCACGGGTCCCTTTGTGTATGTCAGATCTTCACAAAGTTCAACAACTTCTTTCAGAAATAAGTGACTCGAATTTGGAATATATCGTCGCAGTATAGATACATGGAAGACGTTATGTACTCATGCCATTTCTTCAAGAAGTTGTAGCCGATATGCTACGGTTCCAATCTTTTCAATCACGGGATAAGGTCCAATATAACGGGGCTACAACTTGTCTCATTTACCAAACCAAATCACGCCTTTCGTTGGAGACACTCTAATAAAATCCTTTTCTCCAACTTCAAATTCCAGTATCCACCTCTTATTATCAGTAAAACTCTTCTGCCAATTATGTGCGGCTAACAACCGGGATCGAATCAGTTTAATCTTCTCGATAGTGATCTAGACCAATTCAGGGCCAAGTATTTGTCTCTCACCACCTTCACCCTAGCACAGTGGAGATCAACAAGGACTTCCATATAGCATTTCATACGGTGCCATTTTAATGCTGCTCTGATAGCTATTGTTGTAGGCAAACTCGCACAGAGGCAAATATTGGTCCCAACTTCTTTGAAAGTTGAGAACATAGGCTCTCAGCATATCTGCTAAGACTTGAATCATTCGTTCAGACTGTCCATCAGTCTGTGGATGGTAAGCTGTGATCATCCTAATCTTTTTCCCAAGGCTTTCTGAAACGATTGCTAGATCTCTGAGGTAAAATGGGAATCTCGGTTCGATACAATGGATAAAGGAACGCCATGGAGTCGTACGATTTCATAAACGTACAACCTGGCTAATTGCTCAACCAAAGCAGTCTACTTTGTGGCCAAGAAATGTGCTGATTTCTTCAGGCGATCCACGATTACCTAGATTTTGTCCTACCTTTACTGGTCATAGGGAGTCCTGACACAAAGGCCATAGTGATATGCTCCCATTTCCACTGAGGAATATCTAACGGCTGTAAAGGTTTCCATCCAACGTCTCTGCCAAAAATTCAACTCCTTCTAAGTGAATTGGTACTTAAAACTATTATGGTCGATATAGATGACCAACTTTCCACCGTACAGGTAGTGTCGCCATATCTTCAAGGCAAACACGACTGCAGCCAATTCTAAATCATGTGTCAAATAGTTCCTTTCATGGTCTTTCAGTTGTCATGAGGCATAAGCAATCACTTTACCCTTCTGCATCAACACGCAACCCAGTCCCAGATGGGATGCATTGCAGTAGACTTCATAATCATCACTTCTAGAAGGAAGGGGAAAAATTGGCGCAATAGTTAATCTCTTCTTCAACTTTTGAAAACTATGTTCATGAGCAGGGGTCCATTCAAACTTGGTCTTCTTCTTAATCAGTTTCGTGAGTAGTTTTGCCAACTTAGAGAACCCTTCCATGAATCGACGATAATATCCAACTAGTCCGAGGAAACTACATATCTCAGTCACATTGGTCGGTCTCTTCCAACTCATTATGGCTCTAATCTTAGCGGGGCCAACAGAGACTCCATTTCCGGACACTACATGTCCTAAGAAGGCAACTTTCTTCAACCAGAACTCACAGTTTGAGAACTTCACATATAACTGGTTCTCTTGAAAAGTCGTAAGGGTAATCCTTAGGTGTCTCTCATGTTCTTATGGGTGAGTATATCAGAATGTCGTCGATGAAAACTATGGCAAACTTATCAAGGTAAGGCTTGAAAATCTGATTCATCAGGTCCATATATGTTTCCGGGGCATTCATCAAACCAAAGGCATAATAGTAAACTGGTAGTGACCGTATCGAGTTCTGAAGGCAGTTTTTGGAATATCTTCTTCACGAACTCACAACTAATGATAGCTAGTACGCAAATCAAATTTGGAAAAGACTCGAGTGGCTTGCAGTTGATCAAATAAGTCGTCAATTCTAGGCAAAGGGTACTTGTTCTTTATCATTACTTGATTTAGTTTGCGATAATCTATACATAATCGTAGAGTACCCTCTTTCTTTTTTACAAACAAGACTGGAGCTCCCCAGCGTGAGGAACTCTATCTACTGTACCCTTTATCTTCAAGTTCTTGCAACTGCTTTCTAAACTCATCCATCTCCTTCGGTGCCATTCGATAAGGTGGTTGAGATATAAGATTTGTTCCGGGTGTTAAGTCGATTTGGAACTCAATCTCTCGAGACAGTGGTGAGCCAGACAACTCTTTCAAGAACACATCAAGAAATTCTCTAATGACAGGGACTCTATCTAGGGTGAGCTCAGATTCTTGTTGTACGAGGTTAGAAGCAAAGATAAATACATGTTGTAAAGACAAAGGTTCTTGAATCAACGACAAGAACGTCTCATGTCGACCAGGAATTTTCAAGGTCAAAGTCTTATCATGACAATTCAAACAGGCATGATGGAATGAAAGGCAAGCCATCCCAAGTATAACAGAAGTCTCTCATGTCCAACAGAAAGAGATCGGCTTCAAGGGAGTAATCCTTAATATCTAGGGTACATGATGGGGATATGGTTCTAATCTTGACTTCTTCGCCAGTAGGAATAATTACATACCATTTCTCGGCAAGTTTTATAGGTTCTATCTTTATCTTACAGCAAAAGATGGTGATATAAAAGAAAGATGATTCAAGGACTATCAAAACTTGAGCTAATTACTAGGAAACAAACATCGTACCTGCAATTACATCAGGGGATGCTTTCGCCTCTCCTTTGGTCAAAGCATAGACTCGTCCTTGAGTCACCGGTTTCTTCCCTTCAACTATCACCTGCTTCACCTGATGAGTAGGGCAGTCATTTACCACGTGTCCTCTCTGACCGCAAGTGAAACAAGTGCTTAGTGCCAAACGACATGTCGACGTGGTATGGCTAGCTCTTTCACAATTCTGGCAGGGTCATGCCACAAGTTTCGATTTCTCCTTAGGGGTTACTACCTCGACTTTCGATTTCTTCTCCTTCGGTTTCTCTTCTTTCCTAGAATGAGTGTTAGGTCGGGATTTCCCAATTTGATTTCTTCGGTTATTCTAACCTCTCATCTCACAGCTTGTGAGGAACTCAACATTCTCGACCTCTATCAGAAGGGCCTTCTCAAGTACTGCTACATAGGTTTCCAAATGATACGGTGACACAAAGTGAAGGATGCTAGGTTTCAGTCCTCTTTCGAGCCTCCTCACCTTCCATTCCTCGTCTTGGACCAGTCGGGTCGCATAACGAGTGAGAGAATTAAATTGGACGCTGTATTGCCTAACGTCCAAAGCTCCTTGCACTAGTTCGAGGAATTCAGTCTCCTTTTTTCATTGTGCCTTAGTGAAGTAAGTTTGATGAAAAAAACCCACAAATCGTGGCCATAGGATAGGGAGTTCCTCTGAAAGGATTCCCTCCACGGTCGTTGCCCATCAGTTTCTAGCTTCTCCTTCGAAAAGAAAGGCCGCCAATTCGACCCACTTAGATTCGGGGCATCATAAAATCGTCACCAGTCTTTCAACTCTCTTCAGCCAGCTATCGGTTGTCATCAGTTCACAAGTCCCCATAAATGATGGTGATTTCATCTGCTAAAATTGCTCCACCATTGATCGTCGTCGATCTTGATTTGCGGCCATCGCAACGGTCATTCACTCCATGTGCCAATACAAACCGGCCTAAGGTTCATGAGCATCCTCATCGCAATAACTCTCCTGAGTTGATGGTTCAAGAGAAGGTGGTTGTCGAATTCTTCTAGTGCTCACTATCCTAAGGGAATAGTAGAACACGTAGAGTCTTATCTAAAGAGAGATATATAACCTACAAGAAGTGTCTCAATTTTTTTTTCTATATAAGTTATACACGCAGCAGTCAATCACATAAGCTATTATGTATCTTTATTTAGTTCAAGATAGAATACTCCATCAAACCTTCCAGAGAATTATCCATCAGTCAGCTCCAGCCATAACAGGTTCCAGTCAAAGGTATCAATCAAACTAGGATCAAGAACTTTTAGGAACTAACAAAATATCCCTACTGTGCGATGTGCAGTTTTCAAATTTCTTTGGACACTATTCAAACACAAGTAAATCAGTAGAAACTTTCAAAAACTCAATTCTTCGAAAAACGATTTCAAAAATCAAATAAGAAGTTTTATAATCTCTATTCTTATATACCAACTCCAGTGTGTCACGACCCTACTTTTGATCCTGTTTGATTCGTCGGTAACACCAATGCTGGCGTTTCATTCATTTCTATTCATATCTATATTCATATTCTTATCTTTCATACTCGTATAACTTTCGGTTTTAACTTCTTACTTCACATCTCTTTTCACGTAAATTATCACCTATATTTTTTTTTCAAATATTTTGGAAAAATACTTTTAAGTGTGGAAATGATTTATTTTTATTTATCAAAGAATGCATGGAAACTTGAGTTACATACTATCAGTTTAACCTCTCAATTTCATTACCCTGACAGGCGTACTCGGAATTACGACTTAATCGTAATAGATCTCAAATAAATAAAGTAATGTAATGAAGACAACTTTAAAACCATTTCCATCAAAATAAAACCTTAAAAGTCACACTATTTATACAAGCCCGATTACAACATCATAACCATTAATTCAAAAGTAACAGACTTAGAAACAAACTAAGAAGGAAAGATCCTTTCAAAACTACATGTATGTGCTGGTAGCTCTACTAGACAAAAGGAGCTTCAAAACTATTAGCTCGTTGTTGCTCCTGGATCCTTCCGTGTTCAGCTACCTCAATCCTGATTGGGTGGCTGATGGTTGGCTTCTGGAATTTTTGGGTCATAAAACGACCGTAAGTGATGAAGCTCAATAAAATTTTAGTTAGCATTGTCTTAGAATTCTAGTACAAGTAGTATACAGATAGTCCACATGATATACAAATGCAAGAAGTCTAACTATATGCAATATAATTGATGTTAACTAATACTTAGGTAAACATTTGCAGAAATAATAGTTGTTCAATGATATTCTATTTACCACTAAATAGGAAATAATATGAGTTAAGAACTAAGTACAAGATTAGGATATACAAATTTTGTGCAATAGTAATATGAAAAGAGAAGAATTACAGTAATATCATTGGTATAAGTTACAATTTCTTAAAGATTCGTCCAATATGATTAAGTATAATTTTAATTATCTTAAAAATTAATTAATTATTATTAAATTGTGAAGCATGAGTTAATTATTAGTATCTTTTAATTAATTTGGTGTTGATATCAAACACCAACCATGGTCCATACAAAATTCAGATACCGATGTTGATCAGACAAGGGCCAACACTCTCCCCTATTAAGCCAATCAAGGCAAGGATCAATGACCATGTTGGTCTAACTAGACCAGATCCTCAGCTAACATCTCAGAATTCTTTTACATACAGAATGCTCATACAAGCATGTTCGGTAGAACAATGATCAACTATGTGAGGCTAGAACAAAGCAGAATGGTTTTCCACTTTCAAATTTTTCAGTTTTCGTTGCATTATCTTTCAAATTTTGTTTTCTTTCATACAATTCAGATTCTATCTTTCATCTTCTGAATTTTGTGCCCCAATTTTTTTGTAATATATAACCTTATTTTTGAGGTCCAGATTCATATTCAGATACCCATTTCAAGTCCAGAGTTCAGATATTCAGATACTCATTTCGAGTCCATATTCAAATATTCAGATGCCCATTTTGGGTCCATAGTTTAGGTATTCAAATACCCATTTGGGTCTATATTCAAATACTCAGATACCCATTTCGGATCCAGAGTTTCGATATTCAGATAATCTTTTCAAATTCAAAATTCTTTTAGGCTACATTTGGGTTAGCTCTTTCAGGGCAAAGAGCAGCTCTTTTGCTCTTTGGCTCCAATAAAGAACTGCTTTCATGTTTGGTAACATAACTCCTCACCCTATTTGCTCTGGCGAGGAGCTATTTTAAGTGATAAAATTGCTCTCTGTCAAAGCAAATTTTATCTGCTCTGATAGAGAGCAGGCAGAGAGTTGCTTCTACTCTTATAAGAGCTTACCCAGACACAGCCACATATTCAAAGTTTAAGTACACAAATATTTTTTCCATATTTAGAATTCTTTTATATTCAAAGTTTAAGTATAAAAATATTCTTTATAGATTCAGAGTTCAAATATACAAATATTCTTTTCAGATTCAGAATTCTTTCATATTCAAGTTCAAGTATGTCCAGCAAACAGTTCATGTCATTATCAAACATTTCATTTCAAGCATTCAACTTCATGTCATATTCATATCTTATTTACTATCTTGTCAGATCATTGTACTATCATATCATATCATATCATATCTTATACTATCTTATCAGATCATATCATATCATAAACTTATCATGTACTTATTAGATACTTTTCATGTACCTATCAGATACTTGTCTGATACATATTGAATAATTTTCATGAACTTATCAGGTATTTATCATATACTTATCATATACATATCATGAACTTATCATACACTTATCATATACTTATCGTGTACTTATGTCACATTAACTCCAATTATTTAATCGAGAGCAATCACTTTACTTATGTTTAAAATCGGGTATGGGCTATGGGTGCAACTAGTTTTAGGTCCGATGGTTCATGGGTTCAAAGGGACCCATGGGTTCAAATAGTCATGGGTCCAATGGGTTTTAGGTCCAAAGGGTCCAATACAATATGGGTCCGATGGATTTTAGGTCCAATGGGTTCGATACAATATGGGTCCAATGGATTTTAGGTCTAAAGAGTTCAATATAATATGGGTCCGATGGATTCTAGGTCCAATGGGTTCAATGCAACATGAGTCCAATGGGTTCGATACAATATGGGTCCAATGGATTTTAGGTCCAAAGAGTCCAATGGGTTTGATACAATATGGGCCCAATGGATTTTAGGTCCAAAGGGTCCAATACAATATGGATCCGATGGATTTTAGGTCCAAGGGTCCAATACAATATAGGGGTCCGATGGATTTTAGGTCTAAAGGGTCCAATGAGTTTGATACAATATGGGTCCAACGGATTTTAGGTCCAAAGGGTCCAATACAATATGGGTTCGATGGATTTTAGGTCTAAAGGTCCAATGGGTTTTTTCCTAGGTATTCGGGCCTCTACTAGATTTAAATCTAGAGGTACAGGCCTTTCTGAGGTCCGGGCCATATGTGTTTCAGTTTTCAGGGGCCTTAATCAGTATGCCCTGGGCCGGGCTCGTAATCCAATTTACCAAGCTATGGGCTGGTACCTTAACTAGACTCTTGTCAATCCTATCAATCCTATTTACTTAAGAGTTTGGGCCTCATCGGGCCGTCAAAAAATTCAAACGGGTCCTTTGACTTAGTTGACCTATTTCACATGGGTTTTATCATATGTTAGAATTATGGGACCATGTGTTTAGGTATTCCCAATTTGTCACGGGTCTTGGGTCAAAGTTCAAATACTAAATTTTTGTCATATGTATATTCAAAATTTTCAAAAGATGACGGACATCTTGTAGTAAATCGACCGCCATTTTCGGCTCTGATTGAAATTACACATGATTTTAGAACTGGGGGCAAGATGACTGATGAGATTATCTTTCACAAGTAGTGGCATCCAAAAATACGATCCGGTCTGATCCCAGGAGACAAATCACCGAGATATGTTCCGTTCTATCAGGGTTTTGGGTCAGAATTGTAGGGCCTCGGTGTCGGGTCTATAACTTTCAATTCCAACAATGGAATCAGGCACTCAGTGGCTCTCTGGAAAGATCCACGAGTTTCCAAACTTTTATATTTGCATTGTTTGGATCAAAAGTCAATGGATCAGGTTGTAATAGGGTCCATCCGATAAAAGGTCAGGTCTGGTTTCTGGCTGTGTGCAATTTGCCTATATTCCGGGTTGTAATTTTCTGAATTTCTTTCCATCAATTCTGATTGAATCGAGGCATGAAATTTTTACTGGACCTTAAGTATGTAACAAGAGATTTATTTAATTTATTACATATTTTTTCGCTAATATTTCGAGCACGGAAACTGGAGCTTATTGAATCTATGTTTCCGAGTGCAACAGGGCAGATTCGCCGCATCGCATTTCTGGTGCTGTAACTTTCAAACCGTAAGAGATTCGGGTCTGTAATTTTTACCGAGCATCGGGAGCTCATTCAAGTGTTTCCCAGAATTTTTATGAATTTTCCTAACCTTTATTTCTATTTATCCATTTCACTGTTCCGGGACAGATTTTTCGTGGGCTGCAAGGTCCACAATTTTACGCCTTAGATGGGGTCCACATAGTGGTCCATCCAATACCATAATTTATCGGATCTTGGTACAGGATATTTCTAATCTAATCCCGGGTTCAACGAGAACAAATTTTGGGTTACATTATTTATTTAATTATCGCTAATCAGTTACCGGTACTATCTTAGTCGCCGGTGTTGATTTACTTAATAATATCGGATTGGGCCGTAAGAGCCATCTGATCAAGCCTAAAATACCAGGCATGATTTTGTTTTTGAAAACATTTCCAAAATTTGTTTTCATTAAGATCTGATTTTGCATTGAGGTTTTCGATAAATTTGGAAAAGTTGTCCTGATTGCATTTTATAGGCTACTTGTCTAAAATTAGGGATTTCTTTGGTGTCGAATCAATCACCATTAAAATCTCGCGATCAGGACTTCGAAGGTCAAACACCTAAGTCCAAAGTTGACTAATTTAACTGCTTTTATCATTAATTTATTCCTATGATCATACCATTCCAGAAAACTAAGCATCTAATCCATTTTCTCCATTAAATCAAACAATCTCAAGGTGGCCAATCATGACCATTCGATTGGTCTACCATCAAGACAAAAACTTTGACCAGCATTTTCTGAGATTAACTTATGTAACTTCATCAAATTCTCAGTTATCACATGTGCCAAACTTTAAGTCTAATATTTATGGCAAACAAACCAAGTCTAGGAATATATCTCATGTAAAAATTCTAGAATGTACATATAGCAATCTAAGACCATACAATTTCAATCATGGTAAATCAAACATGATGAATATAATTATGATAATTTCACACAATAATTTTATTAAATCAATCATGGATAAAGTAGATCATAATTTCTATAATTTTCTATGCAAGAATTAGGGATTATTCTAGATCATACCACACATTTAAACAAAAAGGCATCTAAACCATTGATTGACCTCAAATTCCATGAGAAAAAAGATTATTTATAGAGTTCAAAAACTCATATTATATGCTACGGTACTTATATTCATCGTCTATAAAGATTGATTAGCCTAGATTGCATGAGTGTATAGTGATCAAGTTGACCACATCTTGACCATTGGATGGTTTTGCATGATCATGGAAATCTCATGCTTGGCATCCCAGGTCACTAATCTATCATGCATATAAAAATTTCACTAACATTTAAATGAAATATTCATTTAAATCCTCTAGTTTTCAAGAAAAATCCAAGGTTTGTCACGTAAATCTAAATTTTTGACATTTTGACCAAGTGTGGAACATTAGATGGCCTTGCATGATCACACTGATCACAAGCATGAAATTCCACATCTTAGGACATCATTCTATTCCAGAAAATTAAAGGTCTCATAACAAATACTATTTTTATTTCAAAAAAAAGATATAAGAAACTAAGCCAAAATACAAAAATGGCTAACTCTGACCTTAAGGGCCAATTTTGACCATTGGATGGCTTTGCATGGACACATAGATCACATGCATGTCATCCAATATCCCAGATCTATGGTCTAACCCAGATCAAAAATAAAACTTAGGTCAAGAATCAAATCTAAATCATGAAACTTCAAGATAACTACAAATTTTGTATGCTATGGTAGTCTAGGTCTACATGGCCATCAAAGACCATTGGATGGCCTTGCTTGATCACATGGATCAAATGCATGGCCTCCAATGTTCTGGTCTCATAGAAAAATATGATCATCCCAGAATTTTCAACTCCAAAAGTTCAGAAAAGTCAAAGAGCTTATGGCAAAATCTTTTATACAAAGGACTAAAATAACTAGACAAACATCTAGCCAAGATTTTACCTTTGCAAGCTCTAATCTCCTTGCTGATTTTTCTCCAAACGTATGGGTAAGAGGGCGGAGATGGGGTTTTAAATAATATATGTTGGTGTGGAGAGGATGGGAAATAGATTGGTGGTTTTAGATTTGGAATCTAAGGGTTGGATCGGAAGGAGGAGATTTCCTATAGGCTAGGGTTTCAAGGTGCTCTAATGGAGTGAAGAAGAGAGGAGGGAGAAGAAGTTGCATGCAAATGGGAGTCCCCCAAGTGAAATTTGAATTTGGCTATGGGGAGTGGGAGACAAGGCTGCAATTTTGTGCCATGTGTCACCTCTTGATCTTCCCAAGTCTAATTTCCTATTTTCCCAAGTATTCTCATAATTGCAAATTCTCTCTCTCTCTCCTCCTATGCCACACACCTCCCAACTTTCACCAATATTGACCCTTTTTCTCTACCACACATCTCTTCAAGACTTGTCTTTTATGGTATTCAAGGTCCCCAATTTATGTGAAGTTCCTTTTTCTACCAAATCTTGTGGTGCATGCTCTTTAGTGCATCTTATCCCTATATTTCCCCAATGTAAATTGGGTGGTGTCATATGGGTCAAACTCTAGTTAACAATATTACTGGTATAGATTGACTAGAGATTTAAAATTTTAAATTTTCGTATTTAAAAATTTAGGGAAATTAAGTGTATTTACCCTTATGTTTTCATTGGATTTACAAGGATTACCACTCAAGTGTGCAAAACACTAACATTCCATTTTAAATGTTAGTACATCTTCAATCCTCTATTTCTTGGGTCAACCTTTGACCTGATACATCTAGGAATCTTATTATAAATTTTAAAAATCCAAACCAATGGTGATGATCCCCTTATCACCGATCAAGGTCCTGTCCCATTTCGGGTCAAACCTCGAGTCAACATATATTCATGCAATAATTCGGGAAATTCTGTGTTGTATGATATGGTGTGTGTTTCATCACTTTTTCTAACACACCCATTTTAATTAAATGGGGTGCCCTATGGGTGCCACTACCAATAATTGATTTTTTTTTATTTTAAGGTGGGTGCCACTATCAGTAGTCAAATTCTCATTGACCTGATATGGGTGCCACAGGTAATAATCATTTTTTTCCTATTTATTTAAAGTGGGTGCTCCCAGAATTTTCGTGGACCTAGCCTCAGGCAATCACCAGGCACAGTCAGGTCACACTAGTGTCCAATCAACATTTTGACCAACACAAAGATATAGGGGTAGGTGTTACACCGAAAACTTATCGAAAAAATTTGGGGATAATTGTACACAAATCCTGACCTCTCCTTAAGGCCTGGGAAAATTTTCTCACCACGATTCGATCAGAAATGTCAGAGAGAAAATCGGTAAGATAGTAGCGCAGAATTGCGGCAAATGGAACCCAGCCAAAAAACAGACCTGACCTTCGAGCGGATGGACATGATTACATCTTGATACCATGACTTTTGACCCATAAGATAGGAAAGAAAAAGTTAGGTAACTCGCAGATCTTTCTAAAGAGTCATTGAGTGCTCGATTTCCCTATTAGCAGTAAAAGTTAAGGACCTGACACCAAGACCCAGTAAAACAGGCCCAAAAACCTGATGAAACAGAACAAATTTTGGTGATCTGCCTACCATGATCAGTCCTAATTGTATTTTTGAGTGTTACTACATGAGGAGATGCAGTTATCAGTGCTTCTTCCCTCAATTTTAGAAGCACTCAAAAATTTGATCGGACTTAAAAATGGCGGACGATTTACTGCAGGTTGTCCACCACTCTTGTGAAAAATTTGCACACTAAAGGGAAAAGACCTAGTGCTAGGACTTTGACTTGAGACCGGCGTCCATTCAAAAAAATGCCCAACCACATGGTCACCATAAATCCAACCTACGATGAGACCCATGGGAAATTGGTCAACCTAGTCAAAGACCCGACTTTGACGACCCGCAAAGGCCCAAGTCCTAAACCCCTAGTAAATAGGATTGACAAAATGAACAAGAGCCTAGTTTAAAGACCTCGCCCTTGACTCGATAAGTATAAATTGATTTTCTAAGACATGAGCCCAACCTAAACATTTGATAAAGGCCAATAATGAACGAACACCATAGGCCCGGACCTTGGAAAGGCCCGTATACCTAGTTTTGAGTCTAGTAAAGGCCCGAATCACCTAGAAATGGTCCATTGGACCCATAAACCATTGGATCCATAACTCGTAGGACTCATAACTCATTGGACCTATAACCCTCTAGACCCATAAGTCATTGACCCATTGGACCTTTTGGACCTATAACCCCCCTTGAACCCGTGACCCATTGGACCTATAACCCCCCTTGAACCCATGACCCATTGGACCCTTGGCCCATACCCGAAGTCATAGGATAAGTAAGAAACTTGGCCCATTAATGATCAACTAGTTAATTGATTTAACTCAAATAACTAGGCTTTGTAGAAATTGGCACCTCGATACCTCAAATATCATTAAAGACAACCGAGTTTTATTTTTAACGACAATGATAAACATAAGTCCCTCATTGGACTTTAAACCGAGGTAACACTTGATATAAGTGTAAGCCAATGAGATCCTCCACTAGGATTGAGTCACATGATTTGAAACTCGGACCTAATTTCAGGGCTAGTGGCACACTTGAATATGATAGTAATGTACTTGAACATGCTTAGGAACATGCTTGAACATGATACTTGAACATGCCTAGTGATAAACTTGAAAGTGGTAGTGATATCCTTAGAAATGACCGAATACTTGATAGATGGTGACATGATTGAACTAGAACTCATACTTGAACTTGAACTCGAACTCATGTTTGAAATTGGTACTCGTAATTTAAATGGTATTTGAACCGGAACTTGAACTTGATTTAGAACTGGTATTTGAACTTGAATTTGAATTTGATCTTGAAATGGTATTTGAACTGGAATTTGAACTTGTAATCGAAATGGTATTTGAACTTGATTTGGAATTGGTGTTTAAACTTGAATTTGAATTTGTATTTGAAACGGTATTTGAACTAGAACTAGAACTTGTGCTTGAACTTGAATGTATGCTTGAACTAGAATTTGTACTAGAATTTGTACTAGAATTTATGCTTGAAACTAGAAATTGTGCTTGAACTCAAATACATGCTTGAAACTAGAACCTGTACTTGAACTCGAATACATGCTTGAAACTAGAACTTGTGCTTGACCTTGAATGTATGTGTGAACTAGAGATTGGTACTAGAATTCATGCTTAAAACTAGAACCTGTATTTGAACTTGGATTTTTGCTTGAATTATAACTAGAACTTGATCTTGAACTTGTAATTGAAACTAGAACTTGAAATTTAACATGAAGATGCACTTGAATTTGAACTCATACTTGAATACTTGAATACTTGAATCTTGAACCTAAAATGGGTACTTGAATACTTGAATACTTGAATCTTGAACCCAAATGGGTACTTGAATACTTGAATCTTGAACCCGAAATGGGTACTTGAATACTTGAATCTGAACCTGAAATGGGTACTTAAATGCATGAATCTTGAACTCGGCATGGAAACTTGAACTTGAACTTCTAGAAAGAAGTATACTGGAATACTGAATTTGAATATGAAAATCTTGAATATACTGAACCTCAAATATTAATTACTTGAAAACAAACCCTGAAATCTTGAAAGTGAAAAGAGATACTATCTTGAACTTGAATGCCTCATATAACTGATCACTGTTCTCACGACTAGGCTCGTATGAGCACCTTGTACTTGAAAGGATCTTGAAATGTCAGCTGAGGATCGGGTCTAGTTAGACTAATAGGGTCATTGATCCTTGCCTTGATTGGCTAAATGGCGGAGAGTGTTGGCCTTTGTTCGCACAAACATTGCCATCTTGAATCATGAATCTTGAATCTTGAATCTTGGACCATGGTTGGTGTTCTAGTATCGACACCGAACTAATTAAAAGATACTAATAATCAATGCATAATTTGCAATAAGAATAACCAACACATAATTTCCAATAACAAAAATTATACTTAATCATTTGTGAAAAATCTTAAGGAAACTTGTAAAATTAGTGCTTGCTAATGTTATATTTGTAAGTCTTTTCTGTAGATGTTGTAGCAGTAACTAGTAGATTAATATTCCATGCTTTAGATATAGCATCATTGTTTCCTACTTTAGTTATAAATTGCCATTCTTTAATGAATGTTTACCTTCATGTTGATTGGAATAGGCTTATGATACTTACACTTAGAATTTTTGTTAAATGTTAGTCTGATATTGTTTATTTATACCGTCACAAGTGTTGGAAACCCCACTTGCACTCACACCTATGGGCCATTTTATACTACTCGTACTAAAAACCTATTACAACGCCATCTAAGACTTTATTGAGCTTCATCTTACGATCATTTCATGACCCAAATATTCCAGAGGCAAGTCAGAAGCGACAACCGAGCTGATAGTTTATAGCTCATTTTGACTATAGAGCTACTAGCACCTACCATGATTTTGATAGGATCTTTTCCTTATATTGGCTTGTTGGTTTTGTTTTAAGTCCATGACTTTTGAAACAATTGTATTATCTTCGTAATTGGGCTTGTATGGACAACGACTCTTTTAAAGCTTTCTTTGGAAAAATCTCTTGAAATGGCTTTGTTTACGTTTTCCTATGTATTTGAGCTTGTTACGAATAAGTCATAATCCAAAAAATGCATGATCACGTTAACGAAATGGGGAAGTTAAAGTGACAGCATTTAATTTAAAGTTTCTGTGACTACTTCGATAAATGAAATAAATTGTTTCCACAATTAAAGTATTTCCCACGAAATTTTAGAAAAAAAAATATGTGGTAATTTACATGAAAAGAGAAATGAAGTATGAAGTTGCAATAGAACTATACAAATATGAATATGGACATGAATAGAAATGAAGCGTGCCCATTAAATCACTTCGCATCGGTCGCTAATGCATCATACGTGAGGTTTGGTATCAAAGCAAAAAAAATTTAAAACTTATTTCGTGTTTTTTTCTAAAACTGTTTTATGAAGATTTGAGTTTTCAAAAATTTCTACCGATTTACTTGAGTTTGAATAGTGTCCAAAGAATTTTGAAAATGACACATGGCACAATAGGGACATCTTATTGTCCTTAGAAGTTCTTGATCCTAGTCTGACTGACACCTTTGACTGGAACTTGTTATGGCTGAAACTGGCTGATGGATATCCCTCTGGAAGGTTTCGTGAATCATTACAACTTGAACTAAATTAATATATGTAATAGTAATGTGATTGACTGCTGTGTATATAACTTACATAAAAAGAAAAACTAAGACATTTCTCGTCGATAGTATCTTTTTCTTTAGATGAGACTCTTATGTGTTCTACTCATCCCTTAGGACGGTGAACACTAGAAGAATCTAACAACTACCTTTTCCTAAACCATCAACTCATGAGAGTAATCGCGATGAGGATGCTCCTGAACCTTGGGCCGATTTGTATCAGCACATGGAGCGAATGACGGTTGTGATGGCCGCAAACCAAGATTGAGGACGCTTAATGGTGGAACGATTTTAGCAGATGAAGCCACTAGTATTTATGGGGACTTGTGAACCGAAGGCAACTGATAGTTGGCGGAAGAGAGTTGAAAGATAGCTGACAGTTCTACGATGTCCTAAATCAGAATGGGTTGAACTAGCGGCTTTTCTTTTTGAAGGAGAAGCTAGGAACTGGTGGGCGATGACTTTGGAGGGAATCCCGATAGACGAATTCCCTATGTTGTGTCCTCGATTTGTGAGCTTGTTCCATCAAGTTTATTTCACCAAGGCGCAGCGACAGAAGAAACATACCGAATTCCTTGATCTAGAGCAAGGAGCTTTTGAGGTCAGGCAGTACAACGTCCACTTTAATTCGCTCGCTCGTTATGTGACCCAACTGGTCTAAGATGAAGAATGGAAAGCGAGGAGATTTGATAGAGGATTGAAACCCAACATCCGTTGCTTTGTGCCTCCATATCAGTTGAAAACATACGCGACAGTGCTGGAGAAGGCCCTTCTGATTGAGGCCGAGAATGTTGAGTTCCTCGTAAGCTGTGAGATTAGGAATCAGAACAATCGAAAGATTCAGACTGGAAATCCCTGACCTAACCCCTAGGCTAGGAAGGAAGAGAAACCCAGGGTCAAGAAATAGAAAGTTGAGGTTGTAACCCAGTCGAGAAATCGTGTGGCAGGACGCTGTTAGCATTGTGGAAAAGCTGGCCATACCGCGATGACCTATCATATGGCACTAGGCTCTTGCTTCAGTTGTGGGCAGAAGGGACACATGATAAGTGACTGCCCAACTCATCAAGAAAAGTAGGAAATAGCTGAAGGGAAGAAACCGGTGACTCAAGGGTTGACCCTGGATCGTCTGTCATCATCGTAGGTACGATGTTTGTTTCCCAATAATTAGCTCAAATTTTGATAGACCCTGGATCGTCTCATTCATTTATATCGCCATCTTTTGCTAATAAGATAAAGATAGAACTTGTCAAACTTATTGAAAATAGGTATGTGATTACTCCTACTAGAAAATAAGTTAAGATTCGAACTGTGTACCCGTCGTGTACCATAAATATTAAGGATCATTTCCTTGAAGTCAATCTCTTTTTATTGAACATGAGAGACTTTGATGTTATCCTTAGAATGGATTGGCTTTCATTCCATCATGCCTATCTGAATTGTCATGATAAGATTTTGACCTTAAGAATCCCTGGTCGAGCTGAGACGTCCCTGTCATTGATTCAAGAACCTTCATCATTACATGTATTTGTCCTTGCTTCTAATCTCGTACAACAGGAATCCGAACTCACCCTCGATAGAGTCCCTATAATTAGAGAGTTTTCAGACATGTTCCCAGCAGAGTTGTCTAGCTTACCGCCATCCTGAGAAATTGAGTTCCGAATAGACCTGATACCCGAAACGAATCTTGTATCCCAACCACCTTATCGAATGGCATCAAAGGAGATGGACGGATTGAAAAATAAGTGCAAGAACTTAAAGATAAAGGGTATATTAGATAGAGTTCCTCACCTTTGGGAGCACCAGTCTTGTTCGTTAAGAAGAAAGAGGGTACCCTATGAATATGCATAAATTTTTGCAAAATGAACCAAGTAATGATAATGAACAAGTAACCTTTACCTAGGATTGACGACCTGTTCAATCAACTGCAAGCCGCTCGAGTCTTTTCCAAGATTGAAGCGTACCGGCTATCATCAGTTGTGAGTTCGTGAAGAAGATATTCCGAAGACTGCCTTCATACGGTCACTACGAGTTTACTGTTATGCCTTTTGGTCTGATGAATGCCCCGCCAGCATTTATGGACCTCATGAATCAAATTTTCAAGCCTTACCTTGATAAGTTCATCGTGGTCTTCATCGACGACATCTTGATATGTTGGCCAAACCTGGAAGAACACGAGAGACACCTAAAGATTACCCTTATGACTCTTCGAGAGCACCAGCTATATGCAAAGTTCTCGAAATGTGAGTTATGGTTGATGAAAGTTACCTTCTTAGGACATGTAGTGTCCAGAGATGGAATTTCTGTTGATCCCACTAAGATTGAAGTTATGATGAGTTGGAAGAGATAGACCAGTGAGATACGTAGTTTCCTCGGACTGGCTGGATATTACTATCAGTTCATGGAAGGGTTCTCTAAATTGGCGAAACCACTTACAGAACTGAATAAGAAGAAGACCAAGTTTGAATGGAATAAGGTGATCAAAGTACAACACTTAGATCCTCAGTTGGAGACCTACCAAGAGAAGGTGAGTGATGGCACACTTCCTGACTTTTCTATTTCCTTCAATGAAGCCCATTGTTTCCGAAGGAGGTTGTGTGTTCCGAACAACACCAAGTTGAAGAAGGAAATTTTGACGGAAGAACATCATTCCAAGTGTGCCA
Organism: Chloranthus sessilifolius; assembly: GCA_021018995.1. Taxonomy (NCBI): domain Eukaryota; kingdom Viridiplantae; phylum Streptophyta; class Magnoliopsida; order Chloranthales; family Chloranthaceae; genus Chloranthus; species Chloranthus sessilifolius. The sequence goes on from CM037591.1 coordinate 74,801,429, forward strand.
TTCACCCCGAAGGTACGAAGATGTATCATGACTTGAAACAAAACTACTGGTGGTCCAGAATGAAGGACGTTGTTGAATTCATTTGTCGATTCTTGGTGTGTCAGCGAGTAAAGGCAGAACATAAGAGACCTGCAGGACCTTTACAATAATTAGATATTCCCCATTGGAAATGGGAGCACATCACTATGGACTTTGTGTCAGGACTCCCTACGACCAGTAAAGGTTACGAGGAGATCTGGGTAATCGTGGGTCACCTAACAAAATCAACGCATTTCTTGGCTACTAAGCAGACTACTCCACTTGAGCAATTAGCCAATTTGTATGTTTCCAAAATCATATGACTACATGGCATTCTTTTGTCCATTATATCAGACTGAGATTCCCATTTTACCTCTAAATTTTGGCGATCGTTTCAGAAAGTCCTGGGGACCAATATTAAGATAAGTACAACTTACCATCCCCAGCCTGATGGACAATCTGATGAATGATTCAGATCCTAGAAGATATCTAAGAGCCTCTGTTCTCAACTTTCAAGGAAATTGGGACCAATACATGCCTTTGTGCGAGTTTGCATACAACAGCAACTATTAGAGCAACATTAAAATGGCACCGTATGAAGCCATGTATGGGAGACCTAGTCGATTTCCACTTTGCTGGAGTGTCGGTGGTGAGAGATGAAATACTTGGCCCCGAGTTGGTCCAAATCACTGTCGAGAAGATTAGACTGATTCGATCCTGATTGATAGCCACGTAGGATCGATAGTAGAGTTTTGTTGATAAGAAGAGGCAGATACTAGAATTTGAAGTTGGAGAGAAGGCTTTTACTAAAGTATCTCCAACGAAAGGCGTGATTCAGTTCGGTAAACGAGGCAAGCTGAAGCCCCATTATATTGGACCTTACTCGATAATCACAAGGATTGGAACCGTAGTGTACCAGTTGTACCTCCATGAAGAGATGGCATAGTATATAATGTCTTCCATGTCTCTACATTGTGACAATATATTTCAGATCCGAGTCACTTGTTTCCAAAAGAAGTTGTCAAACTAGGAGAAGACTTGACTTATACAGAGTGACAGTGCAAATTCTGGACCAGAAAGAACAACAACTACGTTCTAAAACTATCCCCCTAGTAAAGGTACTTTGGATAAACAAGGACATTGAAAGCGCTACCTGGGAGTTGGAATCTAAAATCAGAATCCACTACCCTCATTTATTTAAAGGTACCCGAACTACATTAGAATTTTAACTGTAAAATTTTGATTGCTTGAATACGATTCTAATTGTGCAAATATGACTGTAGACACCCAAATTTGGCCCAAGGCTAGACTGACTTGTACTTCGAAAAAGGTGTACTCCTGAGCTTCTGAAAGCACTTCTCGAGCTCTTATAACTTAACCCAAACCTTTGAAAACCTTCCTGAACCGTTAGGAATCAACCCTAGCCTTCCCAGACCCATTAGAACCCTTCTAGGGCTCGATTCAAACCCTCCTGAACTGTTGATGGAGGGAGGAGTGCCAAAATTTACATGGACATCTTCTGAAGCTAAGACTTATATCGTTGGAAAGTAGAGGTTCCCAGCTTTCCAATAAGCTAAGAATCATCTGATTCTGAGTTGTATATCAAAAGATATGACAATTTGAAAAATAGGCAGAAATATAGGATTTACTCTTGTGTACATTGGATGTACGCATAGGCAATTTTTGGCCAGAAAGTAGCTATGCGTACAACCAATGTACTCATAGGCAATTTTTTTCAAATTTTGCTCATGCATACAACTAATGCATGCATGGCCAAACTTTTGGTTTTTGCTTCAGGAAAGGACGGGCTCTGAACTTCTCTACCTTGTGAAAAGCACTGTTCCTAAGCTATGCATACAACCAATGTATGCATAGCATAAAACCTTAAAATTTGTGAAAAAGGGCAGATTTTGAAATCAGGGTTTGACTTGTGGACCATCCCATTATTTGAGATTTATTTCTTTAGGACCCTAATGCCCTCACTAGTTTAATTTATAACCCTTATGCCATCTAACCGATCACCCTCTCATCTACCATTAAACCCAATTCCCACCTTTCTAAGCCTTCAAAAACCTAGAAAACCTTAGATTTCATATTACCTAATTGCTAAACCCATTAGCACTTAATTATCTCCATAATCACCTCTCCCTTTATAAATAGAGAGCCACGCCCCTTGTTTAAACGATCTTTTGAAATTTCCAAGAGAATAAACTAAACCAATTTGTCTCCTCATTTGCCTAGACTTGAGTTTTTCAAAAGCTTAAAGCCTTAGCCCATCTCATACCACTACTTCCATCATTCTCAAGCTCCAAGCCTCCAAACCTTAGAAGTTAGAACCCTGCTCTATCCTCAATGTCCTATCGGAAGCTCACCGGTGTCATTCTCGCGCAAGACTGACCAACGGTGCTACAAGGGCCCGAGAGATCCGGCTTTCCCCTATATTCCTCTACCTTCTTTTTTTGCTTTTTCTCTATCTTAGAATTTGATCCGTTACGCCGCTAAAATTGCGGTGATTGCGGGGGAGACTCAAATATGATTGGAGTGCCTTCGAGCAAGGGGAAGTGTCGCTCACTTTTTTTCTTTATTTGCCATTTTATTTTCATTTGGCCATAGTAGAGATCGCTTACAAGCGGGTCAATTGGGTGCCTAACACCTTCCTGATTGATAATCAGAGTCCTTGCCTAGAGACTTTGGTGTAGACCGAATCAGAGTCATATTTTTGCACTTCGGTGCTTATAATATTAATTTTTGGGTATCCCGGGACACCAAAGCCTCCGGGTGGCGACTCCATTCTTTAGCGCATCATCGTAACGGATTGATGAGATCCATGGTTGCACAGATGGAGACTCCACTGGGGATTAATTCTAGAGCTTCAACTTGAAGTTGGCCCCTCTTGCATGTGTTTATCCTTTTATTAACTTTTTGCTTAGTTTTTGCTCACTTATCCCTACGATTCCGTCCTTTTTATTTACCCCTAAGATTCTGCATTTTTTATACTTACCCCTATGATTCTATCATTTACCGCCTTAACCGTTTGGCTGGCCTACTTGATGCATTTTTTACTTACCCCTATGATTCTGTCATTTCTCGCCTAAGCCATTTGGTCGGGCTACTTGATAGCTTAGATTTTATTTTCGTCATTTACTGCCTTAGCCGTTTTGCGGGCCTACTTGATGCAATTTATTTATTCCACCTAGTCACTTGACTAGCCCGTCATTTTTCTCATTCTTTGTTATATTCAAAGAGTGGACGCCGGCCGATAGAGGTGGCACGGGACTCTCACAACCCATTTTTAGACTTAAGCAAACTCCCTAAAATTTGAACTTAAAATTGAACCAAGAAGGGACTTAATTTTATTTTTATGCGGGTAGATTTTACAAAGGGGTGGGAAAAATACGCTACGATACACCCGACCCGGTTCCAAGTAGAGCGGCACCCCTAGTGGTGATGATCTTGAAAAGAACAACCCCATCCAATATCTGAGAAAGCGTTTGTATCAGAGGTATGTCGGGTGGGTGACCGAACTTTACATAGCCTTAAGATCTTGGGGAGCGAGTTAGTCGCATCGAAATAGCCGTGTATCCCTTAGGTAAGGAGAGGAGGGGCCCGAAAAATAGAGAAAAATTATCCCCGGAGGCATCGCTTCCAAAAACCCAAAATCAGCCCAACTCGAATCTGCAAACTGGAAAAAATGTATATATATATATATAAAGTTGTGCATACATCCATTGTATGCATAGGTAAAATTTCCAAAACTTTGCTCATGCGTACATCCATTGTACGCGTAGTTTAATTTTTGGAAAATTTGCTCATGCGTACATTCATTGTACACATAGCTTAAAATCAAAGAAATTTGCTCATGCGTACATCCTTTGTATGCATAACTTAATTTCTATTGTCTAGATTTGGGACCTTTTTTGCACTGTCCCCCGAACTCCCCGCTTAGTGGTTTTAATACTCCCGACAAATCCCACACTTTTGACACCCAAAACGCCCTCGCCGGTCAAGAGAGGTCACCCTCTTATTGACTCTTCTGAGGGATCAGGTTATCTCGTGAATTTTCATGCCTTTTCATAGAACAAAGGGTTTCCTTTGTCTCTTCCAAAGTGCATCAGGATCTCGCTGTGGGAGGCATTAGGGGCATGAAAGAGTCCCGAAAAGGGAGTCCCAAGGTCCTGAAAAGCACCGTAAGAAGAGGAGATCCAAAACTCATCTCCAAAGAAAGAATCATCATATTTTTAACAAAAATCCACAAAAAAAGAGAGTCTGTGGTGTCGTGACAACAGCATCTTCAAAGCCCCCATCATAGGGGAAGGAGAAAGAAAGTTTTTGGGCCACACCCAAGGAATCCATACCCTATCCGCTGCCAAACCATGTCGTGGGAAGTTGATCCAACCATCTTTGACCCGAATTCATCCCCACCACCTTCCCCATTGCATTCCCACATGGAGGAGATACCCATCTCCAATCCCCCCCACCCAATCCCGATTCAATGTCACCGGGCCATTTGGTGCACCTATTTTTCCATCCACCACCACTCAAAATTCCTCCCATTTTCCCCCATCCACCCAAACCATGCCCCATTTTCCCTCCACATCAACTCCAAATCTGCCCCATTTTTCAACTACCACCACTCAAAATCCACCTCATTTTCCACCCTATTTTCCCTCCACATCCACCCAAAATCCACCCCATTTTCCTCCCGCATCCATCCAAAATCCAACACAACTTTCCACATTCACCCAACGTACACCCACTTTTCCCCCATTCACCCAAATCATGGCCCATTCTTCCCAAACACCCCCTTCATTGGAAGGGCCATCCACATCCATCCCCATAGTAGATCCCATGACCATGATGGAAGACACGGTCAAGGCATATACAACATGGAAGGCCGCCCAAAGTCTTCTTCATCCAGTCCAAATACCTCCAAATCCATCCTAACCCTTCAAAACCTCAACACCCATTTTCTCCAAAATCCTAATCAACCACCCATAATCCACACCACTCAAAATACCCCACATCAACCATGGAGCCATTTGAGTGGGCCTCTCAAAGGCCCAACCCCCAGTCTCAAGCCCATTTAGGCCCAAATCTAAGGGTAACATTCTTAAACCCTCCATCATTCCCCCAATTCCCCACATACACCCACACCCAACAAACCCCCATTCCTCCTCAACTAGCAAACCCACTCATCTACCTCAATCCGGCGCAAGCTCCACTTATCCCCACCCAACCCAATATGAGAATCCATCCCAAACCATCAACCTGCTTACTCACCCACTCATTTCCCAACCACATCCCCAAAGCATACCATGGCCTCATCAGGCACCCATCCAAAATCCACCATTCACCCATCCCCTTACCCCTCAAACTCATCATCAAAGCTTTCCCCATATATAATGGTCTCATCAGGCCCCCATACACCCCACTCAGAACCAGCAGGACAACCTCACCCTTCCCCCATCGTTTACCGATGCAAGTCATCAGTATGAGGAAGATGAGGCCCAAAATTGTGAAGCCTATATAGGGGCTTTTGTTGGGTTTAATCCCCCACCCCCCACACTCACCAATCAACAAGCTATCCAAAATGAGTGGAGGCAACCCAGTGGAGGACCAAACTCAGCCTTGCCATCAAGAGACAAAACTGCTGAAAGAACAGATGGATAAAATCCAAAAGCAGCTGATGAACCTAGGAGGGACTGAGATCCATGCCACATATTTTTTAGATCTGTGTTTATTTGCTTAGGTGCCTTAGCCACCTAAGTTCAAAATGCCGACCTTCGATAAATACAACGACACTGACAACCTGATTTCACACCTCAAGTCATATTGTTGGGACATATGTCAATACAACGGAGATGAGCTGCTCCTCATCAAGGTATTCCAGAAAAGTTTGACGGGACCTACCTTAAGATGGTTCACCTCTATTGAACCATCCATGTTGAAAACCTGGAGAGATCTCACCCACATGTTTCAAAAGCAATATGTCTGTAACATTAACATAGAGCCGCAAAAATCTGACCTAGCTCGTTTAAAATAGAAACCCGATGAATTATTCAATGAATACCTCGGGAGGTGGAGAGCAATGGCAGCCCAAGTAAAAAATTGGATACCCGATGATGAGCAAATTGAGATGATCTCAAAAAATACTCTCCCAATCATCTCAAATTTTTTGGTATACCAGCAATAATTCAGTTTTGCTGACCTAGTAAGAAATGCCAACTGCTGTGAATATGCAATCAGAAAGAGTCGTTTGAACAAAATCGTAACTAGTGGGGTCCAAAAGTTCATCGAGCAGAGGAACGAGAGAAGAATCGGGGCGGATGTCCAGGCAATAATAAACACCCATCCCAACACCAGCATGGCTCCATTCTAATTCAAGGCAGCACAACCAACCACGGCACAAAATAAACCAGCACAAAGAACAGGCAATGGACAAGGGATGCAGATGACCCCAGAATAAAGAAGGGCCCAGTTTGATCGAGTCTTTACACCATTGGGACAATCCCTGAATATCCTTTTACCACTCTTAGTAGAAAAAGGTCTTGTCACACCCTTCCAACCACATCCACCACCAAATCCCCTCTCGAGAAATTATGATCCCAACACTCATTGCAATTTCCACCAAGGGCCCGGTCACCCGACTGATCGATGTTTTCCTTTAAAACATGTCATACCGGATTTAATAGAAGTTGAAAAAATCATTCCCCTAGCAAATCAGCACGCAAGCATCCATCAAGTTCCGCTAACACCGCACCCACCGGGAGGAACGGGTCCAAGACCCACCATCAACATGATAGAAGAAGGCAAAGAGGACTTTGATCCCTCGGAGTACATCACTACCATAGAAAATTTCATGGCATTGAAGCAAGGGAATCAGGATGATGGAAATATAGGAGTAATCGAACCATTAAACTTAGCTAATTACTTCCCTAGCCCAGTACCCCAAGCAGAACCCCTAGATTTAAGGATATATTTCCCAACACCGGCTCCCGTCAATCATGTTCAAACCCACTTGGCTCCATCACCACTATATCAACCATGTACAGCACCAACCCCCTCCATTTACCTGATGCCTAGTCTCTTCCCATCATCCTGTCTGGCACCGGTCAATTACGATTGGCCCAACTTTGCTACATCACCCCCAGTACAATCACCCTCAACTCCTATAGACCACATTTGGCCCACTTTCACCCCCCTTCTCTGATTTATCCATCTCCAACTATGGTGAACCATATTCTTTCCAATTAACCCACACCATCAGTCTAAGTACCTCCGATACCCTCATCCAATCCGTTCCGGATCCCAGGACCAACCTACGACCCCCACCAGATCTCGCTCAATTACAATCAGACAGATATTAATGTAGGCAGCAAAAACGAAGGGCCATTGGATTTATCACACAATCAGGAAAAATCTCAAAGCAGCCTGAGGTATTGGGACCAGCCCAGCCGAAAGAAAAAAGGGAACTCATAGTGATACATCCGTTGGAGAGAATGAGTCGAGAACATGTGTTAAAAACACAACTCAAAAGAACACCGGCTCACATCATCATCTGGGACCTGCTAATGACATCCCCGCTTCACTTCCAAGCTTTAATGGGGGCACTAAAAGATGACCATGTATCAAATAAGGTCTCCCCAAACGAGGTGGGAGAGATGATTGGACAGATATTGGCTCCTAATGCCATCTCATTTTCAGATACCGACCTCCCAGCTGAAGGGAACAACTACTCTAGATCCCTCAACATCTCAGTCAAAATCAAAATCTTGATAATACCGTTGGTGCTAATAGACATTGAGTTTGCCTTGAATGTATGCCCATTATGAACTGTGACCAAGATTGGGGTCGACCCGTCAATGTTTCGACCAGCAAAAATAGGAACCTGTGGATTCGATAACATAAGGAGAGAAGTAATAGGAGAAGTTGACCTTGAGCTCACCATCGGGCCAATGACCTTCTCCATCCCGTTCCAAGTCATGGATATTAAGTCCACTTTCAACATGTCACTAGGGCGCCTTGGCTACATGAAATTGGAGCAGTACTCTCCACCCTACATCAACTGCTCAAATTCATATCAGAGAAAAAAATATAACTATCATGGGAGAGGGTCGAGAGGAGGTTCACAACATAGAGAGCTTAAAAACCCTAGACGTACCACACATAGCTGAAGACACGGACCTCCATAGTTTTTAGTACGATATATCACTAGTGGAACCTGAAGCACTCAGGGAGGTCACCGCAAAAATCGGAGGAGGTATGGTCATAGTGGTAGCCATACTTCAAAAATGGGGCTATCAAAAGGGCAAAGGGTTGGGCCCTCAGTTACAAGGAAGAAGAGACCCGGTTAGAGTCAAGGGCGAATAGTAAGTCAAATTCAGCTTAGGCTACAAGCCTACTGATGAGGAAATTCAGGAGGCCAAGGAAAAGGCCCTCGCCATTGCCATTGTCAAATCTAGGAGGATAGACCTGAAGGATGAAGCTCGTCCAAGGCCTCACATCCAAAGCACTTTTGTAAGCGCATGGGTCGTCAAGATAGACCAGAATGGGGCAACACAGTTAACCCCACACAAACCGACAACCACTGCCCACCCAACCAATCCCCAAATCGTTATGTTGAAATTGACCTTGCCTCGCTATCCCTTTTTGAGGAAGAGGTACCCGCGCCTATACAGCTATCTACCTCAGCCCACCCCAAGCCCCTGTTAACGTTTGAGGACCAGGTCCCAATCAAAACCAATGATAAATATGATGGAGGTTGATCCCCAAAAGCCGGCTCAATCAACCCCCCCCCCCACTAGACCAGGTAAAGGTGTAGCACCTCAAGTAAGAAATTAGACATCAGTGCCCCTCACTCTGGAAGCGTAAAAAAGCCGTAAATACGACACCTTCTAAAAAAAAATAATATATAAAAAGAGAGTTTAGCTCTTGGTGAACAACACCATGCATGTATAAAGACCCACCTTGCCAAGGGCCCATCTCCAAAGAAAAGAAAAATCCTCAAAAATAGAGAAAATAAAAAATCTAAAACAATTATCTTTTAAAATTCCCGAAAAAAGTAAGAAAATGGATGCCTTAGAGAAAACACCCGCCCCGTGTGAAACCGACTCCTTTCCTGTAGAAATACAAGAAGAGGTAGGAGTCACTGATCTGGATGGCGAGGACTTAATCGAGGAGCTTCCCGATGAGCTCCTTGAACAATATGCCGATTTTGAGCTTGGCCCTACCCCGATTGTGGAAGAAACTAAAGACGTCAATCTGGGAACCGAAGAGGTCCCCAGAATCACTAAGATCAGAACGTTGCTATCTCTCGAGGAAAGAAGAAGCATGATTGATTTACTTCGGTCATATTAAGACGTCTTCGTATGCTCATACAAGGACATGCCTGATTTAGACACCGATTTGGTCGAGCATGAGCTGCCACTATATCCAGATTGTAAGCCAGTCAAGCAGAAATTGAGGTGTTTCAAGCAGCAATATGACGCAGGGTTTCTCATAGTCTCCAAATACCCGCAATAGATAGCCAACATCGTATTAGTATCAAAGAAGGATGGAAAGGTTCGCATGTGCATTGACTTCAGAAATCTTAATAGGGCAAGTCTAAAGGACGACTTCCCCTTGCCTCACATCGATATCTTGGTCAATAACGCTGCCAGGCACGGGATGTGCAAACTCAAGCCCACAAGGCTATCGTACACGTTCCGTAGGGGATCACTTAGGCCAGCGACACATCATGTGGTTGTTAGATCCTTTCCCCATATATATGGTTTAAACATCAACAGTGCCAAAATAGCGGGAGGACCTCAAACCCCTTGGTTTGACATATCGCAACGCCTTGCACTGCTAACCCAGCTTGATCATATCACGACTGCATCACGTGCCCTGTTGGTACTGCATCACAACCCAAACTGCCACCATGTCACGTGCCCTCTTGGCTCACGACCGAAGCTCTTAGAGTACCAATGGCGAAGCCCTCATGGCTTGGTGACGCGCCGACGATGCCCCAGCTTCAACCCACCAATGCCTGATGCACTAGTGGCACAAGTGGCCCTACGGCTGACTCGGATGGCCACGCCGAGAGCCCACGTCACATCCTCCCCTACTCAGGTGCGCTGATGTCCTTGTCGATGCACTTCCAGTACTTCTTTAGGGCGGATTGGAAGGACAGGTGGGTACTCTCAAGTTCCCATGGAATTTCGGCCTCTGGTAGGCCCTTCAACTTCAAAAGGTACTCCACAGAAAATTCATTCTGACTGCCATCTTTCCTATTACTGCATCTGTGTGTAAGGATTTCTTCAACCTGTCTCTTCAACTACAAGGCTTTACGGCTCAAAGCGTCTGTGACTTGGTTGGTCATGCCAGGCTCTACGGCTCAACCGACGTGTTCTCAATGGGATGTGTCTTAGGGCAGCATGACGAGATCGAAAGAAGAGAACATGTCATTTACTACCTAAGTAAGAAATTCACAAATTACGAGACACACTATTCTCATATGGAGAAAATATGCCTAGCTCTCATATGGGCTACACAGACTTCGGCACTACTTGCTATCTCAAGAAGTTCTCCTCTTAGCTCGAATGGATCCATTAAAGAACTTATTTGAAAAATCGGCCCTCACTGGCTGAACTGCACACTGGCAACTTCTTCTATCAGATTTTGACATCACATATGTCACGCATAAGTCAATCCAGGGGTGAGCACTCACTGATCATCTTACCGAAAATCATTTATTATTACGAGCCTCTGAAAACCGAGTTCTATGATGAGGACATCTTGTTCATGATAGAGGATGATATAGAAGAAAAAAAGGACTCCTGGATAATGCACTTCGACGGGGCATCGAATGTCGAAGGCTAAAGAGTTGGCGCATTTCTAATCTCGCCAAAAGGGTCCCACGTAACAGTCTCCATCAAGCTCAATTTCCCTTGCACTAATAATATGGCCGAGTACGAAGCTTGCACAGCTAGCTTACAAGCAACTCTCAACCTAAACGTAACTCATCTCAAGGTGTTTGGCGACTCACAGTTAATCATATGCTAGACTAATGGATATTAGAAGACAAAAGATGATAAATTGATCCCATACCATGAACATCTTGAGGATCTGATCGCCAGCTTCGACAACATTACATTCTCCTATGTCCCACGAGCAAGAAATCCGTTTGCTGACGCACTCGCAACCTTGGCATCAATAGTCAAAATTCTATATGACATCGATATGAAGCCTATCATGATTGAGCAAAGAAATGAGCCAACCTCTTGCCTCCAGATCGAGGGATCCACTGATACAGATGATGAGCCACCTTGGTTCTCGGATATCAAGAACTTCCTTAAAACTTGGGCATTCCTCGAGGGTACATCCAAGATAGACAGGCAGACCATCCAACATTTATCGACAGATTATGTCATCTGCGGCAAGTGCCTCTATAAGCGATCATATAATAACATCCTGCTCAGGTGTCTGACCGAGAGCTAGGCGGCCAATGTTGTAAAGGAGATACACGAGGGAGTTTGCAGGGCCCACGTCAATGGGCACATGCTCGCCAAAAAGATCCTACAATAAGGGTATTTCTGGACCACCATGGAAGCTGACTGTTGCAAGCACATTCAAAAGTGCTACAAATGCCAAGAATACTCCAGTCTAATACATGCTCCTGCTATAGATCTGCACAACATGACGGCATTTCATTGTTAAGGCATGACACAAAAAAACTAGAAAAGAAAAATACATATACCCCAAAAAGAGAGTCTTCTTTTTTGTATAGACATACTTTGCGTGCACCACATCTCAAAAAGATAATCAGAGTGGCACCTAGCTTTACCTTTAAAAATTCAAAAAAAAGAAAGAAACAAAAACATCAAAAAATATAAACCAAATATATCTGTCAGGGGTCTTTACACCCATTTTCTGTGGTATTTGATCTGTGCAAAAAGTTATGTGCAGGACCAAGTCATTGGGTCAACCCACACTTCAAATTGTGAATCTCCTCCAGCAAGGCATCCTCATGAATATTTTTATCACTCATCCACCGGCCATAGAGGCTTTTGTACCATTTCCGAGAAGCATCAGTAGCACCAAGAGCATCACTCAAGGATCCTTCTAGATAGAGAACCTCACATTCAACGTCGTCTCTCACCTATTCATTCTCCAAGCGTTCCTGGAAGCCCCGCTTCTCATCCACAAGTAGCTCAATCCAGGTCTGCAATGCCATCTCGTACTTCAGCTATGGTCCCTTTGAATCACTACTCTCTACCTGATCCAGTCAACACACAGAAGGCCTCTCAGATAGTAACCGAGCCTCATACTCTAGAGAAGTCCAAAGGAAATTCTCTAGCTTTAGATCACGCATATGCATCGATTGACGCACTTCCCAAAGAGTGGCTATCCTCGCCAAATCCCCATAAGTCCCCCGAGATAAAATCAAACCACATAAGGGAGGTCTTGTCACACAAGGCACCTGCTGGGTGTAGCCAAACTAACACAAAACCCGAGAAGGAAAGCAATGGGTACAACCAGTTAGCCCGAGGAGTGTAATATCATCATGATCTCGGGATCGCACTATCGGGAAGGTCCCGTCAAGCCATGGAAGTCTTCATATGAGATCAACCTCAGTCAACCAAATACGCATCTTGCATGCATTCTTCTGAGGAAGCCTAGAACATCGGCCTAAAAAAGCAGCGAGCCGTCTCACCTCGTATCATGTAAAGCAGGGCACGGGCCCCAAGATAGCAAGATGCTCACCCAGCTAGATCTGAAGGAGAATCAAGCACCCTCGAAAGCTTTCCACCTTCCCCGAAGCAAAGGCATCAAGTCCTCGATAGAGCTTGGCCAAGATAAAATGAGCGATAGAGCGACCCTTCTCAAGTTCTACCAATACGTCACAAAGCACAAGAGAGAAGCTCTCTCTCCTGTGTAAAAAAGGATCTCCGATATCAGGGCAAGGGAAAAAGCATTAACATTGAAAATATTCTGGGTTGGCAATTAATGTAAACTTTTGTCGCCAAAAATCTCTCTCAAGAATTTCACTGAACACCTGGTGGGCCCACCGACTAAGCATTTCTCATACTCATTCTTTTTTAAGCCCAACATCGCAATGACGACCTTGGCATAACCTGTCTTTGGCACCACCTTAGCAAGGCCATGATGAAGCCTCAGACCCGATAAAATAAACAACTCTTCAAGTGTCGGGGTCAATTCACAAGTACCAAAACGGAAGACACGGGCTTCCGCATCCCAATGAGAAACCGCCTTGTGAACAAGGTCTAAAAAATGTGGCAGATCAAGGAAAGAGGGGATATGGGTGAGCCCCAGCTAATCCAAGCCCGCTAGCTCACTTTCATTTAAGCTGCTATACCACTGTTTAAGGAAATTGGATCTGATACCTAAAGAGGAAAGTATGAAAGTCCCAAAAACCCCGAGAAATTTGGGGTTTTGAAGTGGGCCCATTTTTGTACAAATTCGTCCCTAGGGATCACAAATCAATATAAAACGATGAACCCACCTTCAAAAAAAAAGAGAGAAAATTGGAGCAAAAACAATACCCAAGTGAAAATAAAGAGAAAAATACCAAATCTCAGGCTTTAATAGCCGATGCTGTATATTTAAGCCATGCGTATATTCGATGTACGCTTGAACAAAAAGCCCCCAAATTTAAGCCATGCATACATCCGATGTACGCATGAACAAAAAACCCAAAAATTAAGCCATGCATACTTCCGATGTACGCATGAACAAATAATTCAAATTTTTGCCCATGTGTGCATCCGATGTACGCATAAACAAAAAGCCAAAAAAAAAAGAGAAGAAAAGAGAGGAAAAGAGAGAAGAAATTTTCTTCTTCTTTTAGGTGACATGTGTTTAAAATTATTAGGCAAACCCCACCTGCAAAGGGAAAGTCACTCTTTACTCCTACAGATGGCACTTCGGATTACAAAATCGGAATGCCTAAAAATTAATCTAACTGTTTTCTTTTTACAGATACCACTCTCATGACAGAAAGAAAGGACATACACGACCTTAGTTATGGGAACTAGTGCATAGCCAGGAATCACTCCCTTATATTCTTTGCAAATGGCAACCTATTGTTGGTACGCGCTTTTTCTGGGCCTTTCGATCCCCGGAATAAGTGGCCCAATTCAGTCCAAATGGACTCTGGTAAGGGGCGATGGAGTAGTGAACTATGAAATATTAAATGCTGAAATTAAAAAGGTAAATTGTGGGGGAGAAATACCTGGGTTTGATACGATCACCAGCTATAGATGTTTATCGATGCTGCAACACGTCACTGTTCATGTTTTACGGGGTGTGGGATAACTCCTTTGTTGAACGTCGGTCGGACAACTCCAGCAGCTGTTAGTCTGTCTGACTTAACTTTATAATTCTTTTTTAAGTCTAATTAACTTCATTTCCTATCTTACTCTAACTGGCTAGGCTTCCTACTGTTACTGTAACTCTAGTTATTCTAATCTCCTAATGTTACTCTGATTCTAATTAAATTCTTAATACCTCTCCAACTTTAATTAAGTTAATCTCCTAATAGTACTCTAACTAAAAAATGGGGTTGTGGTCCGTTTTGCTAAGGAGGATCGGCCTCATTCCCAAGTACCCTCCATAAGCTCCCTTGGGCAAATCGGTTGGCTAAGGATTATTTTGAAAATATTGTGAATTAAAAATTGAATTTAAGTTTAAAAGTTGCAGGTTTAAGGATCAAAATTAAGAAATTTAAAGATTAAGAATTGAAGCTAGAATTGAGGGCTATGAACTAGAAGTAAGAAAATCAGGAACTAGAACTAGAAATTAAGAACTAGAACCAAAAAGTGAGAACTAAGATCTAGAACTTAAAAAATTAAGAACTAAAACTAGAAATTAAGAACTGAAATTAAGAACTGGTCCTAGGAATTAAGAACTAAACTTAGAAATTAAGAACTAAAACTTAGAAATTAAGAACTAAAACTAAACTAGAAGCTAAAATGAAGAACTAAAAGCTAAGAACAAAGAAAGGATTACCTGAGGTCGTGCGCTGCAGAGAGTGCCTCGAAATTCCTAAGCTTGAAGGAGAGAAACTTGAAAAGTGGATGTGAAAATCGGATGAAAAATAAGTGAATTCGTTGTGTGTTGTTCTTTTTTGGGGCGAGGTAGCAGACTAATTCTATGCAAGTGGGGTTGCGCAGAATTGATCAATTCCACGCATGTGAAGTTGTGCTTAATTGAATTTCGCGCAGTGGCATATGCGGTTGATTCAAGTTGAGTCGGCCTATGAACTGGAGAATGTTGGTTGTAGTGTGCTTAGGAAACTAATTCCGCGCAAGTGAGTTTACACTTAATTGAATTCCGCGCAGTGGAGTGTGCGCTTGATTCAATTTTAGTCGGCTTCCTTGTTCAAGTATGCTTGGGAAACCAATTCCACGCAATGGCGTATGCGTGGAATCAAGAGTTCAGGCAGTTTGGGGAATTAAAGTCAAGGTTAGTTTGGGAACCAATTCTGCGTGTCCAGTGATGTGTGGGATTGAATTCCGCGCAGTGGCGTATACACAAGATTTAGGTCCCTAGGCAGTTCGGAGAGTAGAGTTCCAGTTCAATCTGGACCTATTCCGCATGTATGGGGGTACGTGGAATCAATTCTACGCAAGTGTATCTGTGCGAAATAGGGGTTTTGGGCGGTGTATGAAGGGCAACCCTAGTCCAAGTGGGACTAATTTTGAGCAATCGTGTCTGCGTGGAATCAAATTACACGCAAGTGTATATGCATCAAATCTGGGCCTAGGCGGTGTAGGAAAGACATCCCTAGTCCAAGGGGGACTAATTCTGTTCATTTGTGTCTGCGCGAAATCCGGGTCTTAAGCGATCCACGGGAAGAGTAACCTTGTCCAAGTGGGATCAATTCCGCGTAACTGTGTCTGCGTGGAATTGAATTAAGCGCAAGTGTATCTACGTGAAATTTGGGTCTTAAGTGATTTGCACATGTGTCCACACGTGGAATCTATTTTGTGCAAGTGTATTTGCACAAAATTCAGGATTTTCCCAGGTCGGGTCGGGTCGGGTCTGAGTCGCAAAGCTATTGTTTCAGCCTAGGTCTCAACCATATAATATTGTTTCAGTAATGGTCCCGGTATTTAGGGTTTTAAGGTCTTTAGAGAAGGATAGTTCTTTTCTAGAGATCGTGGAAAAGGTCAAAAGTTGACCAAACAAGATTGTATACTCTGAGAGGGTAAAATTTGGGTGTCTACAGATGCCCCTCTTCAGCGCATCATTGTGAAGTAAGGATGCGTCGAAGAAGTAGACACCCCTCTTTCGAGGTGTCTTCTATTTTCTTTGAGAGATCACAAGTGTAAACTGGGGAGCTGACATAAATGCTTGGCTTTTTTATCTATTAGCACAAGCTAAGGAGGAGCATTCGGGCCTAGTAGTAGCTGTTGAGAGGTATATCCTCATATGTGGTTCAAGTGGCATCCCGCCACATATCATGACCTGCTATAAGGGGCAGTTAAACAGAGAAAAATTGATGCAATCGATGTACCGAGGGGCATCATACGAATGTCCAGTAATAAGGTCAAGTGACCGAATAATATGATGTAATTTGATGTAATGGCGAAGGCTTTCACAAGTCATGTCAGATCGAGCGCGTCATTGCTCACACCAATGGCACATCAGGGGCCCCTTTTCCAATAGGCATTTGTGGTTTCTCAGAATTGAGGATATTCAATGTTCAGTTTCCCAGGGGAAGGAACGGATTGGAGTGATGAGAGGTGAATTTTGATAAATAGGAGGTTTATTTATTATCATTTTTTTTATATCTTTTTTGTTTGTGTATTTTATTTTTTGAAAGTTTGAGATTTTTAACTTAAGATCAATTCGGTGGTAAAATGGCAGAAAATGTGGCTTCCGAGATGCTGCTGAGCAGATCCTTCGGAACAGGATTTGTGAACCCGACCGTTTATGTGATTGTCAAGACAAAACTTGGTATACCGGATAGTCCGTCTAATCTTCCCACGAATACTGATGATTGTCTCTTATGGGAGGACTACAATGACTCACGGGTCGAGAGAGATGGATTTTGAAAACATTTGACTTAATAGTAGCTAACTATACTTTAAAAGGAATATTTAGTAGAAAGAAAGGGGTGATACTTACCTGATTTGTTGTGCGATGGGATGTCTGGATCGCCTGATGAGATTTTCGCGAGGGGACTTGGTAATTGTTGGGTGCAATGGGATGTCTGAGAAATTTCTCTCTTCTTCTATCAATTTCTGTAGTGGCAGGGTCTGATGATTGCTAGAGCGGTGGGTCATACGAATTGCCGCAGTGGGACATTCAAGGTGGTCTGGATTCGTTCTCCGCGATGGGACATTGGTTGAACTTCTCTTCTGGTTGTGTGTCGTGGCAGATTGCGACGGGACTTGGTGGTTATGCAATGGGGCATTTTTATTGTGGTCCTTTCTTTCTTTGGCAAATCTTGGTTATACAATGGGTTGGGGTTAGCTTGAATGGTGTCTGAGATCGTGATGGGACTTGCATTTGGCCTTGGTGGTGTGGTGGGGCTTTAGCACCATGATGGGACATGAGGGCATGGCTGATTTAGGCCAATGAACTTAGGAGTTGGGACAACGTTGGGTATGTGCGTTTGTCGCGATGGGACATGAGGACGAGTGATGAGGCATCAATGGCTCTCTCTCTGGTCGACGTGCGAGGTTATGCAGTAGGACAAGGGAGAGTGATTTTGATCGTGGTGGGATAAGTAGTGCAGAATGATTTATCCTGTGGATACATTGTCATCCTTCAGGTTTCGCATTTGTGCCGCGATGGAACTTTTATCGTTTATTTCTTTATTATTTTTTTTTGGTCCTAGTGATTTGATTGTGATAGGGCATCAAGAGGTGTGTCATTGTGATGGGATTATGAGAAATAATAATTACTTTTATTTTTTATTTTTTATGTTACATTTTTTTGTAAGATTATTTGCCACAGTCGAGGAGTGATTTGGTCGCGATGGGACTTCCGGGGGCAATTTTCCTTTTAATTTTTGTATGGTTTTATTTTAACGCTTCATTTATATATATTTTTTTTGAGTGATTTTACTCATTTTTATGGTCTAGATGGGCTGGGATTGTATTTTATCATTATTGATGGGGTTTTATGGCAAAAGGAAAATTTTGGGCAGTTTTTTTGTTTAAGGTATGGTTTTTTTCTTTTGGTTTTATATTTAGTTTGAATGACACTTGTGTGAATTAGGTTTAAGCATAGATAGGTGGTAGATGTTTTAACACTATTGGTTCATCTATTTTGTGATGGATTTGTGTTTCTTTAGGGGTAAGTATTTCATAGCTATTGGTTATCTAAGTTTGTCATGGATTTGTTTCTTTTAGGGGAGTATGTGTTTTGTTTAGATTTAATTAGATGGAGGGAGCTTGGAAATGAAACACTTGTCATATTGTGACTAAGGGGCCTTTTCCTATAAATAGGTATCTAGGTGTGGTTATATTTTTATTTTATTCTTTTTAGTGGATTTGTATTTATTATTTATTGGTACTTTTGATACTTTTTACTTTCTTTAATTATGTTTCTCTGGTATTGCATCCTAAAGGGATTCGTCATAGTGATTTGCTCATTGTGGTATCGGGGTTGTTGGGATATAGAGTGGTGTTAGAGTCGATGATGTTAATCTGACCCGAAATGCCACCTTATAGGGGAAAGAGATGGAAGAGTTAAAGGTGGAGGAAAGAAAATCAAGGAAAAGAATTGCTTCAGAGTTCTCGTGATCGGTGCCAGTTGCTCCTTGGTAGGCTCTGTGGATTGACCTTTAGTCGGCCCTCCCTTGGTGGTTTCCAAGATCAGCCTTCTATAGTTGTATGCCTAAGATCCTGAGTTGGCTTCTATGAGTCACTCTTTCTTCTCTACCGGCTCGGGGCTCTGCGATACTGTCATTTTATTGTGTAGTTTGAAAGATTGCATCATAAGCAGCATTGTTGGTTAATTCCTAGAGTGTTGTCTTGTTATTGGTGAGAAAACAATGGTGAATAAAAATAAATCAAAAGAAAAGAGATGGAAATTGGTTAAAATAATAAGTTTGAAATACACAGCCTGCAAGATACAGGGCTATTATAGCAAGTTTTGAGTAAGTAAGAGTTTGTCCCACAGAGAAATTGATCTAAAGGGTTATATTAGTAGGCCTCCAGATCTGGCTACATATCTGACAATCTTAAAGAAAGGGAGTTGGGTGTCACAACTACACTAAATTATCACTAAAAGAAGGAAAATAAAATATAGTCCTATTCTAAAAAAATGGTATGAAGAAAGTGGTGATGGTGTGTGTCAAAATAAAGATAAAATGATGTAAACTAAGTAGTTAAGCTAAGGTTAAATCAGCTACGTAACTTAGAGTTATGGTTGTCTCTATAGCAATCCCTCAGATGGCTACAAGCACATCTGCAAGGAGGATGTATCCAACTCAACCCTTATTGTTTGACCTAGTCTCTTAAGGCTATAACCTGTCCACTTTAATGGCCACAGGCTATCCAATAGAGAGGATCAAACCACATGAATTAAATCAGAAACCAATTCTGAGGATATCAATCGAATGAAATAAAATCGTTCGATCAATTTTGGGAATTTGTTTGAACGATTTAAATTTGTTCAATCGATTTTCCAAACTATTCGATTGATTTAAGAATCGTTCAATCGGTTTGATCCAAATTGGGCTTTTGTTGGGTTTTGCTTATGAGCTGTTTATAAGTTGGGGTTAGGCTTCTAAACCCAATGTTTTTACACCAATTGTGATATGTTGCATGTGTTTGGCCATACCTAGGTTGAGCAGGACCTTAGGGTGGTTATGACTAGCTCGGATTGAGGGATCCGTGGATTTAATTTGTGTATGAGGTAGGGAATATTCTAAACTTATACACTTGATTACAAAAGCATGTATGTAGTGATGTTCTAAGTATATAAAATTGTTTAAAACATAGTTAAGTACATGTGCTAAAATGTCAAGATAAGTATGTAAAATTAAGGTGTGTGCATACACAAAAATGAGAAAATAATGAGCATAAGAATTGAGACATTCCAGGGATGTATATGTGAACTGGGCATCTAAGTGATGCATATGAATGTGTGAGATCCCAGGGATGTATAGTTAACGTGAATATCCACGTGATGTGAAAGTGCATGAATGAGATTTGAACGGGTTTTGAATTATTAATATATAGCAAAATTATAAGGTGAATAACTATATGTAGTTGCACAATTAATTTAAGGTTTGAAGAATATCTCACCGATACGGCGGTATACCCGTGACTAACTCGGCAGGATATCCATGACCGGTACGGCGGCCAATCCGTACACCAGTAAGACATCCCAGGGATGTATATGAGTTATGTGCCCCATCACCTATGTGAAAAGGACTTGGGTTATGTCACATGAAAAATAGTCTAATTGGACGACGATGGAGGGTATTTCATCGGGGCTCGATACTATATTGCTCAGGAATTATTTAAGTTAATTGATTTAAGTCATGAGACCAGCCCTGTTATAATATGAGAACCAGTTGAGCGTACGAGGCCATGTGTAGTGTAGCAAATACATTATGTTCATTCTTCTAGTATCTCAAACTGCTTTCTAACTATTTTATATTGATGAAATCATACTTCAATTATGTCATGAAATGTATGTGATTAAGATAGATTTACATATTCAGATATCTTCCCTATTGAGCTAGGATGTAGCTCACCCTTTTGACTATACGTTACAGGTTTTGAGATAGCGGCTGCATCTGGTGGCGTCGATCCCGAGGACTCGGATTACGTTTCGGTAGAGGAGTCTGAGCCCCCTCCTGAGAAGTTCTTTTAAAAGACCCTCTGTGTACTTTGATAGTTATTTTGAGAGAGATTATATGGCTTGGTATGTCCAGCCTGTTTTGTCGGGATAATATAATTATATGAGATATTCTTTTGTCGAACCATATGAGGTGACCATTGATACGTCACTAATGGTTCGGGTTGGTTCTTTTGCCCATGCAGTGGTATGGGATTAGAACTATCTTTTCGGTTATATGTTTTGGCTTTAAATTATAGAACTGGAGATTTAGTTCAGTACTTATTCTTTTCTACATGCTTTGCATATGGTTGTATGGATATACCAAGTGTTTCACGTATGTCATTGGGGCATAGCCTCAAGTTGTGCTGATGGCACAGGTTTCAAGGTGCCAAAATTTGGGCTATCACAATTGGTATCAAAGCATTTTCTTTAGAATTTTTGACAAGTCTTGGATTTCATCAGAGTGTAGGGATCTGCTGCTAATGAAACTTTTGTTTCTTGTGCAGAGTGTGATGTGCTCTAGAGGAAGGGGTCGACCTAGACGTAGCCAAAGTAGAAATTTGAGAAGTGAGGATGAATTCCTTGCAGGGTCTAGTAGAGAGCAAAGGAACCCTCATGATGGGAGAGATAGGAGAGGCGACGCTACGGATCGGATGGTGTTGGCCATGGAAGTCATGGTCATCGCAATGGCACAGTAGACGCAACAGACCGCATTATTGGCCGAGCAGACCGCACTATTGGCTGCTAATAACGCCAATACCCATCAGCCACCACCACCACCCCCTCTAGCATTATTGCCCTTGTCATTCATCGATTTTAGGAGATTGAGACCTCCTAGTTTCTATGGGCAGACTGATCTGTTGAAGGCGGAGAAGTGGTTGAATCGGATGGAAAAGCTTTTAGATAGACTTCGAAGTACAAAGGATGAGAAGGTAGGTTGGGCTTCCTTCCAGCTTGAGGGAGATGTCGATCCCTGGTAGGAATTGATATTGAGAAAAAGAGAAATTGAGGACCCTCACCGTCTATGGACCTGGGCAGAATTCGTTAGGGAGTTCAACAGGGAGTACTTCCCCAAGTAGGTGAGAGTTCAGATGAAAGGAGACTTTGCAAACCTAGAGCAAGGAAGCATGACTGTACGATAGTATGGTGTCAAGTTTACACAATTATCATGATTCGCACCTGAGTCAGTGACCACATAATTAATGAAGGCCAGTAAGTTTGAGGAAGGTCTGAGGCTGAACGTCCGAGATAGAGTTTCTATATTTGAACTTGAAAACTATGCGGACATGATAGGAAAGGCGATAGTGGCTGAAAGGGATATTAATAATATGTACAAACGGAGGGATCAACAGGATAAAGGTAGAACAGCTCAGGGGAGAGTGGGTGAGTATGACTCAGGGAATAAAAAGCTGAGATTTATGGCACCAGCTCCAGTTCCTAGACAAATTGCTTACACAAAT
The DNA here is from genome assembly GCA_021018995.1 of Chloranthus sessilifolius. Classification (NCBI taxonomy): domain Eukaryota; kingdom Viridiplantae; phylum Streptophyta; class Magnoliopsida; order Chloranthales; family Chloranthaceae; genus Chloranthus; species Chloranthus sessilifolius. The sequence goes on from CM037591.1 coordinate 74,823,715, forward strand.
TATTCCAGGCCACCTATACCTACCTTGGCGAGACCAATCAGATATGAGGGCCCTACTGCCACCATGAGAATCTTAGTTACTCAAGCTTTCTCACAGGCAGCTTCTTCTACACCAAATGAGACGTGTGCCAAGTGTGGCAAGTCTCACAAAACAGCTGATTGTAGACGGGGAATTCGGGGGTGCTACAAGTGTAGGAAGATAGGCCACATGATTCGGGATTGTCTGGAAATAAACAAGGGGAGAACGGCTTCTGCTTCCATATCGAGACCGATACAAGTGAAGAAGTCAGTCGTGCAAGGAAGGGCCTTTGCAGTTACGGCTCAGGATGCTCAGAACGCCAATGATATCATACAAGGTGAAACTTTAAATGAAATGATTGACACATTGCATCAATCGCATTGAATTTATAAATTTTTTATAGAAAAGGTGTACTTATATATAGATGGTCTATGTAGAGTTGTTTAATCAAATTGATTTTCATGTTTTGATATAATGCATGAGTAAGCTGCTAAACTATATATGCTTTATAGGTACTTACAAGTGTATGGGAGGGGGAGTGACATAGCATATGTGGCTAGAGTGTTGATAGACCTAGGGTCTACTCATTCATTTATTACTCCTCGATTTGCAAAGAAGATGAAGGTCAGCCTAGAGACATTGGATTTTTGCTTGGCAGTGTCTATTCTGACTGGAGAATTGGTTGATACGGACTTGGTCTGTAGGTTGGTGATAGTGACCATTAGAGATGGGGACATCTTTCAACTAGCAGCAAACTTAGTTATGTTGGATATGCAAGGATTCGACGTGATCCTTAGCATGGATTGGTTGTCAACTCATTGTGCAACAGTCGATTGTAAGAATAAAGTGGCTATCTTTAGACCGAATACAAGGAGATCGTTCCGATTTGTAAGGGTGAGAATGAAGTTTCTGTCACTTGTGTCCGCCATTAGAGTCGAGCGTTTGATCAGAATCGGATCCAGTGGTTACTTGGCATTTGCGAAGGAAGACAAGGAAGGGAAGAATGTCATTTTTGAAATTTCAGTTGTATGTGAGTTTGAAGATGTCTTTCCGAAAGAGTTGCTAGGATTACCTCCTGATCGAGAGGTGGAGCTCACCATCGACTTAGCACCTGGAACGGAGCCGATTTCCAAAGCACCATACCGAATGACTCCTGCTGAGTTGAAGGAATTGAAAGAGCAGTTACAAAAGCTCTTAGATAAGGGATTTATACGGCCGAGTATCTCCTTGGAGAGCACCGATCTTGTTTGTCATGAAAAAGGATGGGTCGATGAGGCTATGCATCGACTATCGTCAGTTAAATAAATTAACCATCAAGAATCAATATCCAGTGCCTAGGATCAACAATTTGTTTGATCAGCTGTAAGCAGCAAGATATTTCTCCAAGATCGATCTGAGATATGGATACCATCAGCTGAGAGTAAAGGCAGAGGACATCCAGAAGATGGCGTTCAAGACGTGGTATAGACACTACGAGTTCTTAGTGATGTCATTTGGTTTAATGAATATACTGACGTCGTTTATGGACTTGATGAATCAGGTGTTTAAACCACACTTGGATACTTGTGCCGTAGTATTCGTTGACGACATTCTGATATACTCCAAGTCGAAGAAGGAACATGAGGAATATTTGAGAATTGCTCTACAAACTCTGCGTGAACACCAACTATATGCCAAGCTCAGTAAGTACGAGTTTTGGTTGGAGAAAGTTAGCTTTTGGGGATACGTCATCTCAAAGGAGGGTGTCACAGTAGATCCAGCTAAGATCGAGGTAGTGGTGCAATGGGAACAACTAAAGACGGTAACAGATATCCGTAGTTTCCTTGGCCTAGTTGGGTACTATCGATGTTTTATGGAGGGATTTTCAAAAATATCGGGACCACTAACGAGGCTCGCACGGAAGGTTGTGAGATTTGAGTGAACTGAAGCATGCGAAAAGAGTTTTCAAGAACTCAAGAAAAGGCTCACTTCAGCTCTAGTGCTAGCAATTCCTTCAGGCAGTGGAGGGTTTGCGGTATATAGCGATGCTTTTCATAACAGTTTAGGCTGCATACTCAACCAACACAAGAAAGTGCTTGCTTATGGGTCGAGGCAGCTGAAAGATCATGAGAAGAATTACCCGACACATGACCTGGAACTAACAGCAGTCATATTTGCATTGAAGATTTGGAGACACTATTTATATGGGGAGACCTTTGAGATCTTCACTGACCATAAGAGCCTCAAATACTTATTCACATAAAAGGAATTAAATATAAGGCAGTGAAGGTGGATGGAGTTTCTCAAGGATTATGATTGCTCCATACAATATCACCCAGGTAAAGCTAACGTTGTAGCGGATGCATTGAGTCGTAAGGGTTCAACTCAGTTAGCTAGCCTTGTGATGGGAATGCACAGGTAGAAATTGTTTAAAGATCTGTCATTGTATGATGCAAAGATCGAGGTGCAAGCTTCAAGGGCTTTCTTAGCCAACGTCAAAGTGAGATCGATGATTTTTGAGCATATTCACTAGCTACAGATGAAAGACTCAGAGTTAGTCAAGATTCGACAAGGTGTGACTGAAGGCACCAAACCGGACTTCTCTATAAAGGAAGATGGCTCATTACTATTCAAGGGGCATCTCTGTATTCCAGTTGATGTCGATCTGCAGCAAACTATTCTAGACGAGGCTCATAAGTCTAGATATGTGATTCACCCCGATTGCACCAAAATGTATCAAGATCTGAGGAAGAGTTATTGGTGGAGAGGTTTGAAGCGAGATGTAGCCGAATACGTGTCAAGATATTTGACCTGTCAGCAGGTGAAAGTAGACCATAGATACCCTGCTGATTTGTTGTAACCTCTACTGATATCGGAGTGGAAATGGGCATCAATCTCCATGAATTTCATCATGAGATTACCGCGGACAGCGAAAAGGTACAATGCAATTTGGGTGGTCGTTGATCGACTAACCAAGTCAGCTCACTTTTTTCCCTATAACACAATGTATACGACTGGAAGACTCGCAGATTTGTATATGAAAGAGATTGTACGTTTGCACGGGATTTCCAGCAGTATCGTCTCTGATCGTGACCCATTATATACTTCAAAATTTTGGCAGAAATTCCAAGAAGGCATGGGTACTCAATTAGACTTTAGTTCGACATTTCATCCACAGACTGATGGGCAAACAGAGTGAGTAAATCAGGTGATAGAAGATATGTTCAAGGCGTGTATGCTTGAATTACAAGGATCATGGGATCAACATCTACCCTCAATCGAATTTGTATATAACAATAGTTTTCAAGCAAGCATAGGAATAGCGCCATATGAAGCTCTCTATGGGAGGCAGTGTAGATCGCCTATCAACTGGGAAGAAGTCGGTGAAAAGTTTATACTGGGTCCGGAGTTACTTGAAGATAATGCCAAAATCGTTTGTATAATAAGAGACTTAAATCTGCTCAGAGCAGACAGAAGAGCTATGCCGACATCAAAAGGATGACCGTAGACTTTGCTATTGGTGATCATGTGTTTGTGAAAATATCACCCATGAAAGGTGTGATGAGGTTTGGGGAGAGGAGAAAGTTAAGTCCCCGTTACCTTGGGCCCTTTGAAGTTTTGGGTTGAGTTGGCGAGGTAGCTTGTCGCATTGGATTACCTCCTTTGTTTCATCGGGTACACAACATGTTTCATGTCTCTATGCTCCGAAAGTATGTAAAAGACACTACACACATCTTGGGAGATCAATCTATCAAGATGCATGAAGACATGACCATGATCGAAGGGGCGGCTCAAATTTTGGATAAAAAAAAAATAAATTATGCGCACTAGGACTATCGCTTTAGTACTTGTCAAGTGGGGAAATCATTCGCCCGAAGAAGCAACTTGGGAGCACGAGGTCAAAATCAAGGAACTATACCCCCATTTGTTTGAGAAACCATAGACGCTAAGTGCAATGCGTAAAGCTAGATTCAAAATTTTCTTATAATGCATATGTAGGCCTCTTAAATTTTGAATGCTATATGTAACACCAAGTTGATTTGTATTGACATCTATATAGTTGTGACATTGATGCACAAACTATGGTTTAAGCTGTTTCAGCATTGTGGAGTCCGAGTTGTGAACTTGGTGCATAAATAGTGGGTAAGTTACTATTTAAATTAGGTTGGTAAATTGGGAATTTGATGAACAAGTTGCAGAAATGTATGTTAGTTAACCCTATATGCAGTGACATAGGGATTGGATGTAAAACTGATGTTAGGAATCTCAAAATTTCAAGCAAAAATTGAAGACTGTTGTAAATAGAGGGTGAAGGCATGCAAAAGCAGCCTTAGCTCTGTTTTGGTGAAAACCGTTCAATCGAATTTAAAATTCGATCGAACGAAATTCACTGAGGTGAAGTCTAAGCAGTTGCCAGACAATCGTTCGAACGAAATCCCTGGGCCAGTGAGATCAAAATTGGCTAGGAAATAAGCTTTCGAAAATCGTTCGATCGGAATTAGTATCCATTCGAATGAAATTTGGGGGGCAGCATTTAATGTTCAAAAATCGTTCGAACAATTTAAAATCGTTTCAATCGATTACAAAAACTATATATATGGCATGCAATTTTTTTACCCATTCACCATTAAAAAAAATTTAATCTGTTTTTCTCTCTTGGGGAGGCTCTAGCGCTTGTGAGTGACACCCGAAGTTGGAGATTTTCGGGCATCTTCATGCTTGGATCATCACACAAGCAACTATTACTAGTGTTAAGAGGTAAATTTTCACCTCTTTCAACTTTTAAATTTGACATTTTGTTACATACCCTAGGGTTTAGTAAGTTGGGGCAAAACCCTTCCTCCATTTCTTGGAAAATTGGAGTGTCATTGTAATGGCTCCTAAGACTCGCCAAGCCAGGGCGAGTGCCGCGTCGAAGAAACCCACGACGGGTTCTTCATCACAACAACCACTGAAGAAACCCTCAACACCGATGGGTTCTTCAACGAGACCGCCTACACAGGCCCAACCACCACAACAAGCACCGCCCCCACCACCTCAACGTGAGCGACCCAATGAGTGGTGGGCCGATAAAGATTTTGAACCGGAGTGGTTCATTGATCCTAAGACTTTTGCCAAGCGTGAGGAAACGCTTTGGGCTTTCAATTTCCTTTCCACGGATGGTTTAACCGGGATACTCCAATCGTGCAAGGAGAATTTCTACCCCCGCATTGTAAGATTGTTTTACCAAAATATAGAAGATGTCAAGAACCCGACCATCCTTAGAACGAAAATTGACAATAGCCACTATGAGTTCACGTATGATGGCGTGGCCGATGCCTTGGAATGTTTTCATACTTATAACCATGAAGACATCGCTTTGGCCAAACCTTTTCTAGCCCCTTGGGATTATAAGTATGTAGCGGCCGAAATGACTCATGGTAGAACGGGATCCGGTCACTCAATTAAACGAGTTGACCTACCATGCAAGCTATGGATGCTCGATTCTATCATAAAGTGCAACTTATATCCATTGCGGTATAGAACGGAACGTGTGGGAGAAATCCAAATGGCTCTATTTTCGGCTTTTAGTGGCCGATGATTTAACGCGTCACGTGTCGCTATTGAGGGAATGAAATATGCACGCAAGAAAATGCTTGAGGGAGTGAAGAAACCCGTTGAGGATATGCCCTATGCGCGTCTCATCTCACTAATGGTTGAGGATTACGCGGGTGATGAGACGTAAACCCTCTCAAAGAATGAACCAAAACTAGCGGGAAATGTTCAACCATACACTATGGTTGATTGGAATTGTATGCTTGTGAAACTAACCAAGAAACCAGCTATATAGGAACCACCACAGCCTGAACCACATGCTCAAGAACAGCCACCGCATGACGCTCCTACTCAGGATGAACCAGCTGCTACCTTTCTGCTTCAGCAACGTACCCGACGCCGTACGCAAACATATGCACCACCACCACCTGAGGGCGCCCCTACACTGACCATCGCCAACCTTTATGCACTCATGGAAGCGAATACTCGTCAAATGGCGGAGAACAATCGGTTACTCATTCACCATTTGGATTATTATGGCGCATTACACGCCGAAGAAATGCGCTTCATGTACCCCGCCGATTATCTTCAACGGATGGAAGCTGCACAAGCATGGTTCCCGGATGCATCGAGTTTCGATGCGGGAGACCGTGGTGATGACGGGGATCAGCCTGGTGACGCGGGAACTTGAAGGGTGTTGTGAGGAGTTTAAAGTTTTGAATAGTTTTATGAAAAGTTTTGGATATTGTAAATACTTAAAATAGGTACCATTGGACATGTATCCTTTTAAAACGATCGTGGCATGGGTGCCACACAAATCTATACATAACTTCTTGGTGATGCCTTCTATGTTTTCTGTTTTGATGTACACAATGATTCAGATATAGCTTAGCTCTTTGCAGGTCCTCTATACATTAGTGTAGTAATGTGTGCTAAGAACCTTTTGTTATGTAATCATTCTACTTATTTGTTTATACGGTTTTGTTGGAAATGTGGTTGTTGAAGGCGGGTACAAATTTGATGTACTGCTTTGTGGGACACGATTGCAAATTTTCTTTTGCAAGGTGTTACTCTCTCGTGTTGACTGTATATGTGTGATTTGAATTTTTACAGGATCTCTTGCTGTGAATGTGTCCATAAACGTATTTTAAAGAGTGTGTGGGCTTCCCATGGAGGGGGAGCCCTTTAGTCAAATTTTCGGGGACGAAAATTTCCAAGGTGGGGAGAATGTAACGTCCCAAAAATTTTTGTACTTTAAATAGTGCACCTCGGGAAGTGTGCTCGACTGGTCGCTTGTTGGACCGAGTCAAAATTGGCTTGGTTGACTTACTTGGTAAATTTTAGTTAGATAAACTAAGTATGAAGTGTGGTGTGTGTAATAAGAGTGAGATGATATGGGTCATATATACCTAGGAGGTATGTGTGCTTTACACCTAACTAAAGAAGGGGTTATAACAAGGGGAGAATTTATTTCTCCTAGCTTAGGTTGTTGAGAAATTTAGAAGGAAATAAATGAGAAGTGTGATGGTGTGATTATGTGTGGACATTTAATAGGTATGATTAGGAGAGGATCGGGAAGGATTCGCTAATTTAAGGCTTCACATCGAAGTGAGATCGGGGATCTCGAGTTTGTGAAACCCTTGTGGTAAACGAAGTGCAGGATCAAGGGATCCGACCGGTTAAAAAGGTGAGACCAGCTATTTTAATGAGTTATAGTTGCTATGTTGTAGATCTAATTGGTTAGGTGTGAAAAATGGGTAAGAAAGGAAGTAGATGTTGAAGAGATGAGTTCTAAAGGATAGAACTCGATCTATTCTGGAAATGGGCAAAACCGATCGAACAAAATTAGTAACCGTTCAATCGATTTTTCTCAAGGAGTAAAGAAAGTATAATGCAGAGTTCTGGAGAAATCGTTCGAACAAATTAAGATTCGTTCGATCGATTTGGAAAACTGTTCGAATGAAATTTAAACCGTTCAATCGGTTTTGGCCAAAGAAGAAAGAAGTGAAATGCTAATTTCTGAGAAAATTGTTTGAAAGATTTATGAATCGTTCGATCGATTTGGAAAATCATTCGAACGAAATTAAGATCGTTCGATCAGTTTTGCTGCAAAATAAAAATAGGTGTAAAGGATTTCTGAGGAAATCGATTGAATGAAATAAAACCATTCGATCAATTTTGGGAATTCGTTTGAACGATTTAAAATCGTTCGATCGATTTTCCAAACTGTTCGATCGATTTAAGAATCGTTCGATCGATTTGGGCTAAATGAGGCTTTTGTTGGGTTTTGCTTATGAGCTGTTTATAAGTTGGGGTTAGGCTTCTAAATCCAATGTTTTTACACCAATTGTGATATGTTGTATGTGTTTGGCCATACCTAGGTTGAGCTGGACCTTAGGGTGGTTATGGCTAGCTCGGATTAAGGGATCCGTAGATTTAATTTACGTATGAGGTAGGAAATATTCTGAACTTGTACACTTGATTACAAAAGCATGTATGTAGTGATCTTCTAAGTATATAAAATTGTTTAAAGCATAGTTAAGTGCATGTGCTAAAATGTCAAGATAAGTATGTGCAATTAAGGTGTGTGTGCGTACACGGAAATGAGAAAATAATAAGCATAAGAATTGAGACATCCCAGGGATGTATATGTGAACTGGGCATCTAAGTGATGCATATGAATGTGGGACATCCCAGGGATGTATAGTTAACGTGAATATCCACGTGATGTGAAAGTGCATGAATGAGATTTAAACGGCCTTTGAATTATTAATATTTAGCATAATTACACTGTGAATAATTATATGTAGTTGTACAATTAATTTAAGGTTTGGAGAATACCCCATCAATACGGCGGTATACCCGTGACTGACTCGGCAGGATATCCATGACCGGTACGGCGGCCAATCCGTACACCAGTAAGATATCCCAGGGATGTATATGAGTTATGCGCCCCATCGCCTATGTGAAAAGGACTTGGGTTATGTCACATGAAAAATAGTCTGATTGGACGACGATGGAGGGAATTCTATCGGGGCTCGATGCTATATTGCTCGGAAATTATTTAAGTTAATTGATTTAAGTCATGAGACCAGCTCTGTTGTAATATGAGAACTAGTTGAGTGTAAGAGGCCATGTGTAGTGTAGCAAATGCATTCTGTTCATTCTTCTAGTATCTCAAACTGTTTTCTAACTATTTTATATTGATGAAATCATGCTTCAATCATGTCATGAAATGTATGTGAGTAAGATAGATTTACATGTTCAGATATCTTCCCTATTGAGCCAGGATGTAGCTCACCCTTTTGACTATACGTCACAAGTTTTGAGATAGCGGTTGCATCTGGTGACATCGATCCCGAGGACTCGGATTACATTTCGGTGGAGGAATTTGAGCCCCCTCTTGAGAAGTTCTTTTCGAGGACCCTTTGTGTACTTTGATAGTTATTTTGAGAGAGATTATACGACTTTGCATGTCTAGCCTATTTTGTTGGGATAATGTACTTATGTGAGATATTCTTTTGTCAAACCATCTGAGGTGACCATTGATACGTCACTGATGGTTCAGGTTGGTTCTTTTGCTCATGCAGTGGCATGAGATTAGAACTATCTTTTGGGTTATATGTTTTGGCTTTAAATTATAGAACTGGAGATTTAGTTCAGTATTTGTCCTTTTGTACATGCTTTGTTTATGGTTGTGGATATACTAAGTGTTCTGCATATGTCATTGAGGCACGACCTCAAGGGTTGTGTTGATGGCACGGGTTTCGGGGTGTCAAAATCCGTGCTGTCACACTATCTCGTATTCTGCCATAAACATTTGGCCTTACTGCAACTAAATAAATTTGACTTTGTATTGATCTCTGATCGCTTCAGGGAAGTACTTTTCATTGAACTTCTTGGTAAACTAAGCCCAGGTCCACGGTGTATTCCACGTTTCTTGTTCCCGGGTCCTTTCCATGGATTTCCACGATGGATCTACTTTCCCTTCCAATTGGAATGACGCCCATCTGACTTTTTCATCTTCCATGCAAGGTACTACGCAGAAGATCTTTTCCATTTGATTCAGCCATGCTTCTACTTCGCCAGGGTCTGCTTTTCCTAAGAAGCTGGGGGGTTTCATCCTTCTAAATTTCTGGAATCCAGAGAGTTGGTACTTGGTCGTAAGCAGGGTAGTCTATTATGTTATAGTAATCGCCTGTTGTGCCATCGTATTCGCCATAGTCTTCAGGGTTTGACTAAGATGTGCGTTGTTAGTCTCCTCCCAACGAAATGTCAATGGCACCTATGGAAATTTCAACTCCGTCCGACTTGCCATCAGTGTTAACAATTCTTGGTCTACCACCCGGTGTAATGAGGATCTGTCACTAACGAACAAAAGTCTAAGCTATGTTTTGATAGAATCTAAGGCCAGTCTCTGATACCAATTGTAACGACACCGAATTTCCAACTCCGAAACACGTGGAAATTACAAATCGCTAGATCATAGTTCACAATCTAATTACAAAAATTCTTTGGTATTTAATAGAGAGCAAGCCATTTAACTAGTGCATAAAAGTTCATAATGAAACTGTAAAGTCATAAGTAAAACCACCGGTGACGGTCGTAAGTCACACAAACAGTGGTGCACAATATAATCGATAATCAATGTCTACTAAATCCATGATGTACCAAGTCTAAGTGTCCCAAAATAGATCTACGGATAAAACTGCTCAGGATCCAGAACTTCTTCGATACCTATGACACATTGTGTCAGGGTGAGCTAACAATCTAAGCTCGGTAGAGAAAGCTCAAGACCAACTATAAGTTATCCAGTTAATACATAGTTTCAATGATTAACTTCAAAGGCATTTAAATGTCCAAATAGAATTTTAAGGATCTAAAGTTCAAAAATCACATGTTCTGAATTAGAGTTTCAAATAAGGTTCAATGATGTCATTCTCTAAGGTTTCAAATGAGTATTCACTTTATTCTTATCGAAATTCAGATGCAATTTCTTATTCAGTGTATATCTTAAATCCATAACTTAAATATCTCCAATGCAAATATAACATTGGCAATTTCCAATAATCGATGGGAATCCCCTCCTAACCATCGTCGTTCAATGAATAATTTTCTATGTGCCCAAGCCCCTGCGTCTTGAGGGATACTTGTGCCGTTCAATGGTTCAAAAGTGTCGAAGCATAGGATTCGTTCATTTAAATCTCAAATCAAAGACAAAGTTCTAAGGGTTTCAAGTTCAAAAGTTCAAATATTAATATGAAATAGAGTTCAAGCTCTTTCAAAGTTCGAAGAGTTCAGATTTCCAAATAATCAATAATTCATGAGCAATTCAAAGAGTTCGATATATCAATGTTCAATGATTCAAGAGTTTAATATTCAAATATTCAATAATTCAAAAGCAATTCAAAGAGTTCGATGTTCAAATACTTAATAATTTCATATTCAAATTCATTATTAAGCCTACGATTCAAAGTTCAAAATATAGTTATGCATTGAAATTCTCCCACCTCGATTTAGAAGATCGTATGATTCGAAATGAGATACGTCCCTTGTAATAGGTCTGATTCTCTCTTCTATGGTCCATGTACAATTGATACATAAAAGAAATAAATCATCAAAGGTTCAAAATTGGTTGATTGATTCGGATAGGCAAATCATCTTCTGATTTCACTATTCACGACTCGCTGCTGTCCTATGACAGTGAGTTGTGGTCTGTTTACAGCAAGCTGTGGATGTACAACCATCAAAACTTTATTCTATTTTAATATACATAGCTCACTGCTATGCTATGACAGCGAGTTGTAGTTATGTTCACAGCGAGCTGCGGCTATGGATTTTCCCAAAGTGCATTCTGTTTTTGGTATCCACAGCAAGCTGTCATATATCATAGCAAGTTGCGACTATTTTCAATCCCATTGGATGTATCATCTCGAGCTACTTTAAAATGATATATTATAATGATCAATTAAACTTTTCTATCAAAAGTTATGGTCTCCTGAAGACACTTTCTTCATAGCGACATTGATTTTCTTTCAGTGACAGTAAGCCGTGAATCGCTCGGTTCCTTATTTAAAATTTTGTTTCTTACTATCGGTTGTCAGACATCAGACTGTGGTATTTTCACAACACGCTATGACATATGATAGCGCATTGTGGGTCTTATCACAGTGAGTTATCATTGTCGTCTTCAAGATCCAAGTTTCTTATGTATTTGAGATCCGAAGATTGAGATCCGCTTATTATTCTAATGATTTAGAAAATCATAAATTTGATTATCTAATGTAATTTCAACCCTATAGACCATAATTAATAATTAAAACTACCTCTTGTAGGGAGACCAATGATCCTACGATGGTTGGGAGATCTCAATGCTTTACATGTTCTCACGTCAGGGTTCCCCCTTCTAAATCGTAAGGATGCTAGTGATCAAAGCGTCTTAAAGAGAACGCCTTGATGTTCATAGAGAGTTTGAAGATGAAGGCCAAAGGAGAAAGCTAGAGAATTTTATGAATAATAGAAAAGAGGAGGTTAGGGGGTTATAAAAAAAAAAAGGAGGTTAGGGCTCTTATTTAAAGGGAAAAGGTTAGGGTTTCTCTTACGGTCCTTCTAATTAGAGTTTTAGAGGGTTTAGGAAATAGTATTCTCAAGAACCCACAAATTCTAATTTGTACATGAGTTGTCTTTTTCCAACTCTTTGGATAACGTTTGGTGCTAGGTTGGCACACCTAGCTTAAATGTATAGGTTGTTGGTTTAAAGTCCAAAAATAAAGTTTTTAGAGTCTCTAGCAAGGTTTGATCCCTAAACCTTTTTCTTAGAATTCAAGTCTTTTACTACTGGTGCTCTCACGAAGCTTATGTAACTATTTATACAATTATATGCATGAATCATTTTTAGACCAAAGTGTATATTTTAAGTTTAAAATATTTCAAAGTTAAATAGCATATATTATATACCTTATTAAGCATATACATCTATTATGTATATTAATGATTTTTTGAAAAAGTGGGATGTTGTAGGGACAAATCTACAAGGCAACAATTTAAAACTTTAAAATATCTAACTGGGCATTGGTTACCCTGACCCCTAGACCGGACCAGACCCATGGACACTGTTGTAAAGTGGAAACGATGTGAACCGTTTGAAAGAGGAGTTGATCTCTTTATTAGAAAAGATTATAATTTGTAAGATTTCCTATTAATCAAATGTTAATGGGGGCCCTTAACCTCGATTATTAAAAAAAGTCTATGCTACTATTGATACTAATGAATATTCAACTCCTCCTAGAAAAAATATTAAGCTTATAACAATTAAATTTTCTTAATGCCACAAGAAGCTTACATTTAAATGACAAATCCTATTATAAAATCCTTCTAGGTAAACTTTAGAGCCAATTTATTTAATTAGTCATGCATTGCGCTCAACTGTTATTTTGTATCGATGAAAGAGTGCTTCTTACGGCATTCCATTGTTGAGCTTTCGACTAAAGGAGAAGAAGACCAGATTACGGAACCCATCACTGCTAGCAGCCAGACGAGGTGTTCAGGGGAAAATTAAAGTAGCTGCAATGTGGCATATATCCTTTGGGTTGAGGAATCAAACTAATTCCTATAAACAGTAATCCTAGGAATCTTATCAGTGGTATCTTCATCTGCTGCCCCTAATAACATATTGAAGTTGTGATTCAAAAGATAACAATTCGAGATTGTAACGTCAGTCAACCCTTGTAGGACACTGACCAATCCTAAATTCCCATCACGGGAACTCAAGTGATCAATCCACATGGACAATGTCGAACACCTCAAAGTTATGAAAAATTACATTCTCTACTGCTGCGAGAGTGACGGCATTCCCAACAAGAGTGACATTTACACCTCTCCCATCTATACTTTTTCCTCAAGTGTGATCACAATGCTTTCTTTGAAAATTATCCAAGCTCCTTCATTTTCTCCAGCAGAATTAATGGCAAAACGAAGAGTACCAAGAGCCAGATTACTCGGGTCATCATCAGATCTATTTACCATATAATATTAGCCCTTTGCACCACCAGTGGTTCCTGCAACGAAGCCAATTCCACAAAGGGGAAGTTTGTTGCCTTGTTCATATGGTGAGAATTGACATTTGGTGCCATCAATGATATAGTTGTTGTTTTCCTTCTCTGAGAAAAAACTTGTTAGTCCATATGTTTGGCTTTTGGGATTTATGATTTTACTGCTTTCTTTACAAGCAAACAGTTGTAGAAGGTCATATGCTCCTTTAGCTTGGACTAGAGCCTGCTTGGCAAACTCTAGTCGCTTCTGGAATATGTACCTATTTTTTGTATCGAGAAAGAAAGAAATAAAAGTTAGTTCATAATTAGAAGCATGGGTCAAAATTTCAGCCATGCAATTTTCACCTGATCGTAACCTCGTTGCAAAAACAAAGAGTATATGGCCCAAATTGAGAATCCCATAGTTCAAACGTTCTCGAAATGCTTCAAGCCCTTTTCTTGAAATGTAGCTAAAGCGATGTATATCAAGGTCAATTTAAAAGTAATTAGGGCCCTGCATGAAAATAGAATAAGGTGAGATTAGGAAGAAATCACAAACGGAGCATCACAAGAAAATTAAAACTTACCATAAGGTACCCAAACATAGTGCCAGTGGTGGCACTTGGATAAATCTCAAAACTGAGTACTACAGGCACTAGCTTATCATCTTCGGACTGCCCACAAAATTTCAGCCGAAAATCAAAAATTTTGGTTTCGGTCCAGCCCGAAACCGAAACAAAATCTGAAATTTTGATCCTTGGCATGAGGTGTTTTCTTTCTTTTTTTTTCTAAGATGAGACTCAACCCAAAATTGATGCTTGTTAGAGGGTATCTAACCACCTGATCAAACCACATTTTGTGCGTCAATGTGTAGGTTAGGACTGTATACGTCCACCCTGTACGTACGTGACCAACAGTGGGTAATGGCCTTTTATGTGCTGAGCATGAAATAAAACAACCTAAACCGCTTACACTTTGTATATAATAGACGCTGATATCAACTATAAATATGATGCTACAAGCACTAAAAGGAATGCATTTTAATATTCAAATTACAATACACCATATAATTTTTTTGGGGATAGATTTGAAATCCACTGTGTAGGGTGAATTGCTTGAAAAATACAGTAACTAATAACTGCAAAAAACTCTTCGACCAAGTTTTTGACGTATCCAAGCACATAAATGATACTTGAGTATCATTAGCAGACAACCATTAAAGAAACTAACCTTCAAGAAGCTTCCAACTTCTGCCTCAAGTCAACAATTTCAGATTTAGTAGTAACGAGCCTCTGTTTGGATATTGCTTCAGCTTCATTGGCTGCTTTAACACTCATTTCCAAGTTGTGTTCATCAAGAGGCGATTTAAGACTTTGAACATGAGCCCATGCTTTATATTCCAAGTCCCTAGCGTCCATGAGATCCCTACGGATGGAAAAGAAAATCTGAGCATAATGTAAATTTTTTTGCTCCAGACACCGACCGAACCTTTCATACACTCTAAGCAACCTACTTTACGCAATATAAAATTAGCTGATCTGCCAAATCCTTTTCCCATTTTATATGGTATTATACAATACAATTACATGAACATGAAGCGATAAATCACTTGACCTTTATAAATTCCTTTTTATGAATCATATCTAATTAAATAAGAATATGCCAATGACCAGTTCTCAAATCAATGCATCTATTTTTCCTTATGACTGCAAAATGGAGTAGAGATCAAAGAAAGAACCAATAACAAACCCCCCAAAAAAAACCTCTTTGATTATTGAAATCAAGAATGACTCCAGTACATGGGAACATAACCAACATAAATAAAGAACATAACACACTGAACTAGTAACAAAATGAGTTTGATACAATATGCGCAATAAGGTAAAGAGTACGACTACTAAACTGCAACAGAAAGTGCGCTAGATGTTGTTAACACTTGACTGAAATGTGAAATCTCAAATTTGAAGTGATCCAGATCATATAATTGTACAACATATTCTAGCATTGAAGATCTTTATTTGCATCCTGGAAGAACAATGTACAACATCATATTTATAGTTTGGTATTTGGTCTTTATTTGCATCCAGTGAGGAAAATATGAGTGGCGAAAATATAATTTGGTATTTGGTATGAAATTGTTGAAAGTGGAACAAAAAATTCAAGATTCATAAGTGAAATAAATGTTGAATTCTTTATTTTGATGAAATTTGAGAAGTTGGGTATTGTTTATGGAAATTGATGTTTCGATGCAAGTGAAACTCATGTTAAAATTTATGTGACATGTACAGGTGGTGCATGATGTGGATCTTCAAAAAGTACCCGTTCGGTTCGCATTGGACCAAGCTGGTCTAGTCAGAGCAGACGGGCCTACCCATTGCGGAGCATTTTATATCATGTACATGGCATGCCTACCGAACATGATTGTAATGGCCCCATCCAATGAAGCTGAGCTGATGAGCATGGTTGCTATCGTAGCAACCATTGATGACAGACCAAGTTGCTTCAGGTTTCTAAGGGGCAATGGAGTTGGTGCAAGTCTGCCTCCTAGTGGCAAAGGCACCCCTCTTGAGGTCATTATCTCAATCTCTCTAACAAATTCTTCCGAAAAATATTGCAATAATAACAAAATAAAACAGCTGATTTGTCAAATGGTTTGTCGTTTTAACAAATTGGAAAGGGAAGAATTCTGATGGAAGGCAATAGAGTTGCTATTCTCGGATTTGGGTCTGTAACCTAGACATGTATCGAAGCTGCAAACAATCTTAAATCCAACGATATCGATGAGATCCTAATTACGGTGGCGGAAGGTTCAATTGGAGGATTTGGGTCTCATGTATATCATTTATTGGCGTTGGATGGTCTCTTAGAACAAAAGTAGTTCAGGATAAGGCTAATATATTGTATATATTATGTATTTTAGACGTATGCTTTATAGTTTTCACTTTGTAATTCTTAACAGTCCCCTCTTTTGTGACAGAAGACTTCATAAATCCTTTGAAACTTGAAAGTGCTTTGCCTTTTAAGTGGTAGTGTTTATGGTCATGGTTAAAATCTCAATTTTTCAATATGTATGCTTGATACCAATACCAAGAATGCGTCGGGCAGAACAAACTTGCATAAAAAGAAAGCAATAAAAAAATTGCATTAAAAAAAAGAATTAAAAAAAAATTGTATTTACAAAAAAAATTTGCATAAAAAATTGTTGGCGTAATTTTTTATTTTTTTTTAAATTCCATAAAAATCCGACTGCCCAAAACAGTGATTTTTATTTCTATGACTGCTAAGAGCAGTCGTTGTTGAAATTCATAAACCACTGTGGTGTACAATAGTAAAAAAAAAATCACTATTTTGTTTAGAACTGGTTAGGACAGTATGTTTTTTGAAAAAATCGTTGTCAAAGATAGTCGTTTTTTGAAAAAATCACTGTTTAAGGCAGTGATTTTTTTTGTTTTTTTCACGTAATGTTTTGCTCCTTCGTACAGTGTGATAACTTGCACTATCTTTTGACTCCTTCATTTGCACAACCAGTTTCTTCAAAAAAATTGAAGCACAAGGGAGCAAATGAGCACTATAACCACATGTGGGCTTTGTCACAAAATTCTCCGAATTAATAAAAAATTTAGGAGTATTCTCCGAATAGGTGGTCCGGAGAACTTTTTGCCGCGCTTCGTTAGTTGATTCTTTGGAAAAAAAAATTGTTTTTCTTTTGAATCCCTGAATTTTTTTCCAACATTTTTCCCCTAATCTTTTTATGTATTTATACTAATTATGCTGAAGTAAAACACCCCACCGAATTATTTCTGGATCGAAACTTGCATGTGGATGGGGGAGGTATGAAAGTCCCCCAATATTTACCACGGATATTTATGCACCATTAGGGCACGTTTTATTAATGTAATTAAGGATGCGTTATTAATATGCAGTTGACTCTAAATGCATTTTTTATTGGAATGTGAATTTACTACTTTATTATTCCTTAATACAAAATCATGCAATTTTGCCACACGAGACAATGAGTCTCGTTTCACTTCATCGTTACACATAATGGAGATAATTAAAACAGGTCGTTGGGTCATTTGCAATCAAATGTGCCCTTAGTCTTAACGCATATTTCTATTGTGTCAAAGGGTCAAGGTGACATACTAAAATGGTCCGTTCGATCTGATATAATTTGAACAGAAATTAATGAGCAAGTTGACTTAATCAAAATGTATAACAATTATAAACCTTATACAAACCAAAATATCAAGCATAAAATTAACTTGATCATGAAAAGAGTGAAAGCCATTAAGATTATGGGAAATAGGTCACAAATATTGGTTTAAAATATTAGCCAAAATAAAACACAGAGAAAATACAAGAGTGCAGGACCTAAGAAATCTTGAGGTCCTTAAATTCATATTTGCCCCACCACTTTGAATAAGTGATCATTAAGGCTGTCAATGGGCCACGCAAGGCTTGGCCCTAGGCCGGGCTGCAAAGGTAAGCCCTAGCCCGGCTTTAGGCTGGGACAACATATACTCAGCCCAGCCCGACCCTAAGCTGGGCCGGGCCTGGACGAGGGCCATTTTTTATTTTGAAATTTCTTTTATGTATTAATTTCTTCGTAAATTCTTCTTCTTTAGACATGTTTGATTTGAAAAAAAAATTATAAATCTAATTTTGATACATGCCAGGACGGAAACCAGGGGGGTGGTCGTGCCATGAGAGAGAGAGAGAGAGAGAGAGAAAGTAATTCCTTGTACGTTGAGGGTTTTTGCAAAAAAAAACTTAATATACTCTTGAGGGTACTTTACTAAAATATACCCCGATTCAATGTGTGGGAAAAATATCACCTGAGGGTATTTTTGTAACCCTCTGATTAAAAATCTAATTTACATATATAATGAGTACTCCGGCTGGGTAAAAGTGGGTTACACATCATTGGGCCCTAACCCAGCTCGGGCTACACTTGCCCGCCACAATGACAGGGGGAAGAGGATACCAGTTGAGCTATTGCTTAACCCGTAAAATTCAAAGTGGTAAAAGGTGAAAAACGACTGTCCAAAATCAAATAAATTCACAGAATAATAAATTATGTATGGTGTTACTATCACATCACTTTATGTTACATCCACCTCACTTAAAAAAAGAAAACTACGTTGATTTTTTTAAAAGAGAAAATAAACATCATTTTCTGTCTCAATCATCCACACAATAGATCTTGACCTCAAAGGCCTCCTATCAAACGGTCAGATGTTGATTCCATGGGACATACATTCCAAAAAGTGAACATGATCTAGGTACCATCAAATATAATTCACATTCACTATTTGAGATTTATCTCACGTGGAATCAACATCAAACCGTTTAATAGCAGGCCCACGATCTCAACTTGTAATTAGGTGCCTTGGTGAACGGCATAGTGGACCAAACATCACACTTGAGGTGTTTGTGTTTAATGCACAATAAATTTCTTATTGTTTTTAGTAAAGATAAAACTCAGCGGTTCCAATACCAAACATGACACTTGAGCTCATGTAGGGATGCAAACTCTAAATCGAAACCCGATATAGAACCGAAAATCGAGCACACCGAGCCGGCCCAAATCACACCGAAAACCGAAAAAAACCAAACCAAATCTAATTCGGTTCGGTTTCGATTTAGGGTGGCAAAAATAGAAAACCGAGGGGGTAGGATGAGTAAACCAAAAAATATGAAAAAAACTGATAAAACTGAGAAAATACATTAAAAAATTAAAAAAGTAGGTAAAATACCCACACCAAACCGAGAAAAATAATAATTTCGGTTTCGGTGTCGGTTTGAAAACATCAAAAAGCTACCGACCCGACACCAATGATTCAGTTTCGGTGTGGGGTGTACCGAACTGAAAACCGAAAAAATCAGTTTCGGTTCTATTCGAATTTGCATCCCTAGCTCATGGTGACCAAAAACGCATTTTTTTCCAGAAAAATGCATTTAAAATATTGTTTTTGTTAAAAAATGAAAAAAAAATGCCATTTTCAAAAAATTCCCTTTTTTTTCTGAAAAAACCATTTTGAACCCATTTTTTATAATAAAAAGTCATTTTTTCCCATTTCTTTCCTGTTTAAAACGTTTGGCCACAACATAAAAATGTTTTAGTTTTTATAATTACTATTTTATTTTTTTTTGTAATTTTCTTAGTTTTTTCCTAAAATTACCAAAAATTACTATTTTTTTCCATATATTTCGAGAATCATTTTATTCTCGTACCTAGACTTGGTCACTATACTTGAGCTAGGTTTGCAAATTTGGTCAGGTCAGGTTGGGTTTAAGAGTGACCCAAGACCAGCATGGCTAGGAGGGACTCAAATTGGAACTGGGTTAAACTCAATCATAGGTCCATCCCACTTAATTGTTAAGGCCTAGCCCATTGGACCTTACCTTGGCAGGCTCTTTGATCCCAACGGACCAGCCTAATGAGTAGGGTTGTCGATATGTCTAGTCAGACTGTGCAAAAATTTCAGTTGTCGGACGGTAGAGGGCATATATCCAACCCTAACTGATCTGATGGTGCACCCTCAGTCGATCTGACTGGTAACATTTTATATTGTACCTTGTCTTAACCTATTGCAAGCGCACAACGGTATTGTAGTATGTGTAAAATAATAATAATAATAATTTTGTTTAAAACTAAAGTGTTGGATTGAAATAAAATTATTTTAATGACAAAATTTAAGTTCTCTATCGCAAATTTTTGTAATCCTAATTAATTATAACTTCGTTCTCTGAATTTCATATGATTATCTTAAGGCGGCAACGATAATCTAAGAAGAATAAAAGATCGGTTTAACGACAACATCAAATTTTCTAGCATGAATATCGTTAACAAAACTAAGGCAACATAATCAGGTGATGGAAGTCTAGTAATCTCAATCCTACAACAACAATGATAACAACGAGAAAGAAATTATGGAAATCGTGAAAACTTTTCAAAACTCATATTTGTTAACCAATCACAATTCTGAATTTAGAAAACTCATAAATTTTTAAAATTCATAATCAATTTTTTATATCGGGTTCCTAAACTTATAAAAGAAATTAGCAACTCATTATTCTATAAAATTGAAAAATAATTATAGTAAAAATTAAATTAAAACTAATCTAATCATTAGTCTTCCAGATCTTGGTCGTCAATTAAAATCGAGAATCCTTTAGATGAACTAAATAGAGAAATTCTAAAACAAAAATTAAAATTAAAACTAAAATTGGAATTGAAAGATGGAAATTTAAATTGCTAAAAACAAAAATTACACTAAGTTGATCTTTCGACCTCTTCAATCTTAGTTGTCAATTAAGATCAAAACTCCTTAGATGATTATTCTTAGGCGCATGCTCTCTTATTTATAGATGCATAAGAGGCTGGTTACAAAATTGTAGGACTCTATTCTAAGTTAACTTCCTAAAGCAAAACTACCTAATACATATCTTCCTTATTTAGAACTTCTAGAGTGGTGGAGAATCTTCTTTCTTAATATTCAACAACAGTAAATCTCGCTGAGCTTTCTTGAATCATGGAGTGCATGAATTCAGCTTGCAGTTTTACGATTTTGCATAGTTGTGCACTGTCTCGTAAGTCTTCAGGAATCAATCGTGTAGTTTTAGGGGACAAAATCGTGAATACGATTTTGTATCTTTCTTATATTCTTCGTACAATTCTTCATTCGATCGCTTGTAAGCTTCCTTGATCTCTCTCGGTTTACTCTTTTCTACTTTGCAAGTTGTCGTACCAATCTGGAGCCAATAATATGGTTACAATCTCTCATTTTGTTTAATCGCAAGGCTGCGATTTTATTCTTTCTCTGGTTCTCGCTCTCAATTGTGTTTTCTTTACTTTGACTGGATTGTAGGACTTACGATTTCTTTTTATCCTCTCGTAAACTGGCATTTCAGCTATGATTTTACTCTTCTTTCCTTGTGATCTCTGCGTTCATGCTTTCGAAGCTCTTTTTGGCATAGATTTGCACTCTCTTCTTCTTCTATCTGCTGATTAAATGTTTACTATCTAAACACTATTAGTAAAAAACTATTAACTATCAGTTGAGGGCATCAAAGTGGTAAAATATGTAATTGGTCACACCACCAAACTTGAGTTTTGCTAGTCCCTAGCAAACATGGGAAAGATATGTATTCCTACTAATAAATTAAATGCTACTTTTGTAGGGACCAAGATTGCATTTAGCAGATGCACCAAGCCTTTAAACTCCTAGGTGATCTCTAGTGGAGGAGTTGTCGCCCAAAGGTTTCTAGCGAAGGTACCTACAAGCTTCCAAAATTTTTGAATGTTTCAAAACTTTTCAAGACACTAACCTACAATAATACACTTAGTCAATCATTACATGGTTGCAAAAATTTTCAAAAATATGATTCCATTTCTGAATTACTTCCCATCCTAGTTATCCTTAGTCAGATTCTCAACAGTCTCAATTCATGCAAAGTATGTAGTGTATGCATACCAATGATAGAATTCTATTCGTTATAAATTTTTTTAAACTGCAGATTTAGAAAATATTTTCATTCAAATCTCATTGTAGCATACACTCTCAAAAGATATTGAAGTTGTTGGGTTCTCTCGAAATGATATATATGAGAATTTTTCAAAGATATATAAACAATGTAAATCTCATAAAAAAATAATCCACATATTCTGCTCTTATGCTATCAGAATTTCATAGTGCTTATTAGGAGCATCTCTATTATGCTCTTACTTTGTGAATCTTAGATCAAAGAGGGCATTGATTGACTTGTAATGGGGCTTGAGTTAAAGGTTCCAAAAAAAGAGTAAGAGGATTCAAAGTTTCTGAGATTTCAGTTCATCTCTAACCTACTCTTTTACATCTTTTTTTTTTCTTTAGTAAGGATCTAAAAAGTTAGGTCACTTCTTGCCAATTTCTCATATAAATCCCTTTTCTTTCTTCTTTATTCTTGCACTCTCTCGATTCTTTCTTTTTTCTTAGATTAGAAACCTTTTTTGCTTCTCTCTCTCCTCTTTTTATTTTCTCATATTTTCACTTTCAGATTTTATTTCTTTTTGAGAAGTAACATTTTTGGAACATTCCCTTTTCAATTTTTTTATACACCTTCCACTCCTCTTTTCCCTTTGATCTAAATTCTCAGAAGTACAATGGTAAAAGACTAATAATTTTAGGATGTATTTTTGGTTAAGGGCTATAAAATTTGGTACAAAGAAATTTTTCGATTTCAGACTTCAAATATGAGTTCGAGAGGCAAATATTAGGGATTTTGACTTTTTAGCTTAGACTTATAGAAGGATGGTCTCTTCTCATTCCCAAGGTAATTAGTAATGTTGTCATATTGTGTCAATACTTATGATAAATAGTTCTAGATCACAAATAACACAATCATAGTCATGGATTCAAAATAGCAAATATGAGATTTCAGTTTAAGCAATCAAGAAGTTCAAAGGAAAATTGAAAAGGTTAGACATAGTATTCTCTCAATGAAAAGATAAGGCTCCAAAAGCTTACTCAAAAACTCAATTTTGGTACAAGTGCACAATTGGACTAAACATGAATATCAATTGCATCAAATCATTGATTTTGAACTCCTTTTAAGATGATGGTACTATGATTGAAATCAAATTTTATCTAAAACTTTACTCATATATAATGGTTAACTAAATCAAACAGTTAAACTTAAAATCATAAATAAACACTAAACTAAATAAAACTATTTTATATATATATATATATATATATATATATATATATATATATATATATACTTAGTAGCACTTTATACTATACATTGTCTTAACCAATTGCAAATGCGTAACAATATTGTAATACCTATATTAGGTATCGATCCCACAGGAAACGTATATATCTAAAAAATCTTTATTTGCCTTTAAAGAATAAAAAAAATAGTTTTGTATAAAATTAAAGTGTTGGATTGAAATAAAATTATTTTAATGCAAAGTTTAGGTTCCCTATTGCAGATTTTTATAATCCTAATTAATTATAAATTCATTATTTGAATTTCATGTGATTATCTTAAGGCGACAACGACAACATAAGAAGAATAAAAGATCGATCTAAGACACAATGGCAACATAAATGTTTTTAGTATGAATATCGTTAACAAATTTGACTAAAGCAATATAGTCGGGTGATAGAAGTCTAGTAATCTCAATCCTATAGAAACAACAACAATAAAGAGAAAGAAATTAAAAAAATCGTGAAAATCTTTCAAAACTCATAGACAAGTTTTAAAACTCATATTTGTTAATCAATCACAATTTCCAATTTAAAAAACTCATAAATTCTTAACTATTCATACTTAATGTTTGATATCGGATTCCTAAACTTATAAAAGAAATTAGCTTCTCATTATTCTATGAAATCGAAAAACAGTTACAAGTACTGAGTTTAAAATTGTTGAAAGTAAAAATTAAATTAAAACTAATCTAATCATTAGTCTTCCAAATCTTAGTCGTCAATTAAAATCGAGAATCCTTTAGATGAACTAAATACAGAAATTGAAAAACAGAAATTAAAATTAAAATTAAAACTAAAACTGGAATTGAAAGACAGGAATTTAAATTGTTGGAAATAAAAACTACACTAAGTTGATCCTCTGTCCTCTTTAATCTTAGTTGTCAATTAAGATCAAAGCTCCTTGGATGATTATTCTTAGACATAGGCACTCTTATTTCTAAAAGCATAAGAGGCCGATTATAAAATTGTATGACTCTATTCTAAGTAAACTTTCTAAAACTAATTTTCCTAAAACTAAACTACCTTATACATATCTTCCTTATTTAAAACTTTTAGAGTCGTGAAGAATCTTCTTTCCCTGAATCGTGAAATGCATGGACTCTTCTTATGATTTTACAATTTTGTATGGTTGTACACACACGTAAGTCTTCAGAAATCAATCGTATAGCTTTTCAATGGGCAATCGTGAATATGATTTTATATCTTTCAATATATTCTTCGAACGATTCTTCATTCGATCACTCGTAAGCTTCCTCGATCTCTCTGTGTACTCTTCTCTACTTTGCTAGCTCTCACACACAATCTGGAGCTAATCATATGGTTACAATCTCTTATTTTGTTCAATCGCAAGGTTGCAATTTTGTTCTTCCTCTTATTCTCGCTCACGATTGTGTTTTCTTTACTTCGACTACATCATAAGACTTACGATTGACTTACGATTTCTTATCATTGTTTAGTAAACTGACATTTTAGCTACAATTTTACTTATCTTTCATTGCGATCTCTGCGTTTGTGTTTTCGAAGCTCTTTTTGACACAAATTTACACTTATTCAATCTGCTAATCTAAATGTTCACTATCAAAACACTATTAGTAACAAACTATAGACTATGAGCACTCAGTTGAAGACATCAAAGTGGTAAAATATGTAACTGATCACTGACCCAATGGTGCACCCAAAATTACAAATAATTTGACATTTTTTTTTTTTCATTCAAGTGCATCACCCTTTTCCTGGGTTTAGGACATGGCCTTACCTTAGATAAAATCTTTGATTTAAGCAAATCATTAGTCTAAATATAGTATGAAAAGAGTGAATTGGATGCATAGTGACAAATTTCGTTTTCAACAATATTTTGATAGGGTTACGGGAAATTTTCTGGGAGTATAAAATATATATAATAAATTTATTAAATATTTATAAAAATCTATTTATTATTTTTAAAAAAAAATTAAAATTAAAATTCATTAATTTCTGTGATGCGTTGTTAATTTCACAGAAATGATTGAAATTTAGGAGATTTTGGAGAAATTGGTGAAATTTCAGCAAAAATTTCATCCAACCCCTTCTTTGCTAAATTTCAGAAAAAATTTAGAGATATTTATTACCATGATTGGGAGGACGGAAATTTTAAAATAATTTATTTAATTATTTTAAATGATTAAAATGTCCTAACTTATAAATCCCTTTTAAGATTAAAAATTCAGCTCTCGGAATCTCTTATTGTCTATTCTTTTCGTCTCCAAATCTTTCCTTCATTATCCCTCGCCCATCCCACAAACCCTAATAGCCCTCCTGTTCCTAATGCGTCGCCTCCATCTCTCTCTCTCTCTCTCTTAGGCTATACAAAATCATAAATTATTACTAAAGAGTTAAAAAAAAAAAAAAAAAAAAAAAAAAAACTTGAAGGTCCGAATATAAATGTCAGCCACGAATGATCCACACTCTCCGCACCGCCCTTTGTTCATCACATCAGAATCTCCATCCAATCTAAAAAGATACTGCTTAATCTTGAAGGTTCATTTCAGAGTGACACTAGCCAGCCCATTGCATGAGTCCAAATGTGCCAGCAAGGGGGACCAATTCAACTAACTGCCAGTGCCAGCCAATAGTGGACTAGTCAAATGTAATCCACAGCTACCGAGAAATGCAAAATGCAAAATGAAGTAACAGCAACAGCAACAGCAGGTTCGAGGCCAGCTTACCCATCCACAAAAACAATAAAATAAAATAATGGGGGTTGGTTCTTCATCAAGGAATGCTTTAATCATCTTCACTGTCATGGACATGTAGCAAATGAATTTTGTTACCTGACAAGGTCGTACAGCTCGACAGTCAGATTCATGTTTACTGGGCATTAGCCTTTATCTGGTTTTGGGAAAGCCCATCGTTCTATGATATGGTTATTGATTAGATTCCAAACATTTCCCACAACACCTCTCGACATAGCCAAATATGCTTGTTTTGCAGCTGCACGACGCGCTTCCAAAACTTGAGAATTGCTTAACAGCTCATTGAGGGCTTCCATGAGCTCTAGTTTTCCAGAAACCTGCAAAAATAATTGATATTTGGAGCTGTGTTTGTAGACTATATATATATATATATATATATATATATATAAAGACCCAAGGTGGGTTGAAATGCATGGTGGATCCATGCATTTGAATCAGGTGGGGTTCGCGTGGCATCCATACAAAGGATTAGGTGCCACGGCAACTTGCCCGAGGGTGATCAGAGGCCACCCAAAAACTTTAGACATAACCCGATGCATATCTACCGTCCAAAATGTAGTCAAAGGAGAAAAATTCAATGCACCAGGATGTGTGGGGCGGTACACAAACTTTGACCACAGTTTTGACCATAAACAAAACAAAACAAAACAAAAAATAATTTTTTTTACTTTTATAAATCACATACTATGTGACACATAATGCCAGAATGGGTGTTGTTTGGGGATCACTATGTTTTTCGCATAAGTCATGATGGCATATGCGATACAGGATACTATGTGATCGCATACACCTCCAACATTCATAAATATGACCGTTGGAGTTTTTTTCTATTTTTTTTTTTACATCTTAGGTCTCCCTAAAGCTTATAAATAAGGGGTTCCTCTTCTTAATTCATACCACATCCATTCAAAGCATGATTTTTGTCTCTTTAGTCTTTTTTTTGAGTTTTAAGTGCTCTCTCTCTCTGTCTCTTAAATCTTTGTTCATAATGTTTTTGCTCTATTTTGTAATTAATTAAGCAAAGAGTTGAGACTTGAGAGCTTCAATCTTCATTAGTATTCCATCATTCTTCATGCAAAGACTTGAGAGTTCTACTATTTTGTTTAACATCAATGAAATTTATATTTCTCCTTCTAACTTATAGATTATCTACTTATCTTGTACACTTTTATTCCGTATTCTAGACACTATAAAATTAAGAGAGCACAAAATTAACACAACATATATTATACACTTTTGAGGATTTTTTGGGTTTTTTTGAAAAAAAATAAAAATAAATAAATAAATATATATATATATGTCATTGCATATGCGATTAACAACATTGGCCAATGGCATGTGATCTAGGATTCGAGTGCATGGGTTCATATCTGTGCACTCCAACCCATGTACCCTTTTTCCACACACACACACACCGATATATATATATATATATGTATATATATATATATATATATATATATATATATATATATATTTGAGAACTTTATTATGAGATTTATCAGCATTTTAATGATATTTTGGGCCTGTTTGCATTAGATTTCATGGATTGAGAGAGAATTCATCTGAAACCCTCTTTCATGATTTATTGGGGCTTGAAACCTATCCAACCGTTGGATCTATGAATCGTTTCAAAGAGTTGACCATTTTTTTGGTGGGAATCACCAGATTTAGTTACTAGGCAATCGGAGTTTGCATTTGCGAAGTTTTGCTCTCAAAACTGTGGGCATTTACTGGTTTTTTGGGCAGTTGCTCCAAATTTGACCTGAATGATGTTTGGGTTGATGTTTTAAATGTCATCAGAATATATTTCAAGTGATATTGGCCAGTGGGGTGGGGTATTTGGAGGTAGATTGATGTTATCTTGAGAAGATTCGAAACCTTTGTCACACATATACAGTGTATCGACTAGTATTGATATATGTGGCTGTACATTTGTTGCTGTTTACCTTGAAATGCGTATTTCTCATTGATGCTGATACTTAGCTTCCAGAAGCAGTATGGAGCGTGTAGTAGGTTGGAAATGGAAGCATCATTAGAAGCTTGAAATTGAGCTACTTCATGGTTGGAAGCCGTAGTGGGAGCGAGATTCCAAAGCTGGAGCAGCACACTAAGTAGAAGATTCCTTGTAATAGGTGCTGATGTCTTGAAAACAAACGAGTTGCTTCCTTTCAATGGTTCGCATGAAAGATCCGTAAAATTATTTGGTTATTGCTGCCTGATGCGGGAACTTACTAAATGCAATGTTAGGGCTGAGATTAGGATTAACATTAATTTAATCAATTAAAATAACAATTTCTCATAACAAATTATCACGAAAATTCTAGAAATTGAATTAGGTGATCTAATTTCGGCCCAAAATAGTGTTACTTTTGTGTGCGTTCCCTATCGCGGATCTAGAAGACTAGAATTCTTATAAACGGCTAGATCTCCAATAGTTTTAGGACGTCGAACGAACTCGCAAGCGGGTTCTCTCGATACCAAACGAAAATAAAAGGTTAATAAAATTAATGATGAACAAAATATTGATTTAGGGCTTTGATGAGATCAATTAAATAATTAGAATTACGCTACTTACGCAAACCGTAGATCTAAAGAAGATAGAGATGGAAGAAGAGTTGGCCTCGCACCAAACCGCAAGCGGGAATCGAAGAATCGCTCTTCGTTTTGAGAGAATCACACCCTTACGAAAGTTTAGAACTCTCAATTTGCATAAGCAATTTTCATTAACCAAAAACTCCTCATAAAGTTTACAAGCCTTTAAATGGGCTAGCCAATGCATAAAATTAAAAATCCTATTATAACTCTAATTCCTAATTCAAATAAAAGAAATATCCTAATTCTTCTAAAACAATAAGGAAACTAATCTTATTTCTAATAAAAGAAACAACTTACTTTCTAAAATAAAATAATAAAAGATACTAATCCTAATTCAATTAGGATTCTTAAAATTCGTCACTTTATGTCCAGCTTCCGAAAACTGACCATAACTTCTTCAATACTTGTTGGAATTGCTTAAATTTTGGCTCATTGGAAAGCTACTTCGATAAGCTTTTAACTATGATCAATTTTGTATCAATCCGACTTCGTTTAACACTTCAAAATAGGCCAAACATAAAAGTAACGGGATTAAAAGTTACTCTTCTGCCGATAAGTTACTTTTCTTCTTTCTGATTACTTTGATGTTCTTCTTTTACCTCCGATATGTTATGGGCGGTTGCTTGAATCGGATGTCCCCATCAACTCTCCCTGGGTTCATCCCCGATGAATGTTGGTTGTGATAACGGTCCAAATGATCCGGATCAAGCTGTTGAAATTCCTCTTGTGTAATCTAAGTATTTTCTGTGTCGGCCTTGTTCTTCCACTTGACGAAGTACTTCTGAAGTCCCCCATGGTTGGTGGACACAATTTGATCTTCCAACACATCTTCGCTGATCTCACGGATTTGCCAAGTAGGTGGGGTAACGGTGTAGGAAGGGGAATAATTGGATCATCGGATGCAGAAGCCTCAAAGGGGTTGGCAGGGATGGTTGAAGGGTCATGGAATGGAACAAAGTCCTCTACATTAAAAGTCGCGCTAATCCCTAATTCCGGAGGAAGATCTAAGATGCAAGCATTAGAACCAGCACGCTTAAAGATCTGATAGGGTCCAGCACCACGAGCTTGTAACTTCTTTGCAACTCCTTGCGGGAATCGCTCGGGTCTATTTTGAACAATCACAAAATTACCCTCTTGAAATTCTTTGAACCGTCTATGAGAATCTGCAGAGAACTTGTATTTTTCATTCTTTAAATTAATTCTTTTCTTAATCTCAGCATGCAACTCATGAATGCGATGCGCAAATGTGGATGCAGACTCTGATGACCGATAATGAATGGACATTGGAATGAGATCTACTGGTGTCCTAGGTTTATACCCATGCACAATTTGGAACGGACTCATACCTATGGTTCTATTAACCGAATTGTTATATACAAACTCAGCGACAGGTAAGATGGAATCCTAACTCCTCATGTGCTCGCCCACTAGACACCTTAACAGATTTCCTAGACTCCTATTGACAACCTCGGTTTGCCCGTCAGTTTGGGGATGATAAGCAAATGAAAATTGTAGTCGGGTTCCCATTTTGTGCCATAGTGTCTTCCAAAAATAACTGACAAATTTAACGTCACGGTCAGACACTATCGTCTTAGGCAAACCGTGTAGATGAACGACCTCATTAAAGAACAGGGTAGCAATGTGACTAGCATCGGAGGTCTTCGCACACTCAATGAAGTGGGCCATCTTAGAGAAATGGTCCACAACAACGAACACTGAGTCGTGCTTTCGGAAGGTTTTAGGGAGGCCTAACACGAAGTCCATTGATAGGTCTTGCCATGGGTGTGTGGTACCGGTAAAGGTGTATACAATCTCGTGTTTTGCCTCTTTTGCTTTGCCAACTGGGAAACACGACACTGACTGATAATTCTGGCAACATCTCTGGTGAGATTAGGCCAATAGAATCGGTCTTTAACCAATGCGACAGTTTTATTGCGACCAAAATGACCAGCAACCCCTCCGGCGTGTAATTCCCAAACGAGAAAGTCTCGCAAAGAAGTGCGAGGAATACACAATCGGTGTTTCAAGAACAAATACCCATCCTGTAGGGTATATTTACTCCCTCTGACAGGTTGTCCGCTCACAAGTGAGGCATACTCTTCGCCAAAATCCGGATATGTGGGGTAATCCTCCACGAGGTGTTCGAATCCGGTTACCTCAACGCTTAATGAGTGCAACGTCACCATTCTGCGGCTAAGCGCGTCAGCCACTCGATTCTCCACACCGGTCCTATATTTCAGCACAAAGGTAAACCCTTGAAGTTGTTCAACCCATTTCGCATGTCATGGGTTTAACTTCTTTCGAGAATTCAAAAATCGCAGGGCTTCGTGGTCCGAGAACAAGACGAATTTATGTGGTAATAGTTAGTGCTTCCAATATTTAAGGGATTGGACTACCGCGTAGAATTCTTTGTCATAGGTCGAGTACTTCTGCCTGGCCTCATTTAGCTTTTCACTGAAATAAGCTATCGGATGGCCCTCTTGGCTCAGTACTCCTCCGATACTTACGTCTGACGCATCACACGCAACTTCAAAGACCTTAGAGAAGTCAGGAAGGTGCATGACAGGAGCTTTCGTCATTCGAGATTTAATCTCCTTGAAAGCCTTAGCCGCAGTAGGTGTCCACTTAAACTCTCCCTTTCTAATGCAGATAGGGAAGTTATCAGACCGGGTTACGATGAACCGCCAGAAATGTATAACCCATGGAAGCTATGAACTTCGTGAATGTTTCGAGGTTCGGGCCATTCAACGATAGCTTTGACCATTTCGAGGTCTGCAGTCATTCCATCAGAGGTCACAACGAACCCTAAGAAGACAACGCGATGTGACATGAACGTGCACTTCTTTAGGTTCGCGTACAACTTCTCTCCTCGGAGAGACACAAACTTGCCTTAAATGGTCCAAGTGTTGTTCCTTATTGTGACTGTAGATAAGGATGTCGTCAAAATAAGCCACAAGGAACTTGCCGATGAAAGGTCGTAACACCTGCGTCATGATACACATAAATCTACTCAGGGCGTTCGAAAGCCCAAAAGGCATGACAAACCATTCGTACAAACCATCTTTGATTTTGAAGGCCGTTTTCCATTCGTCCCTGGGACGAACTCGGATTTGATGGTACCCACTTTTCAAATCGATCTTCGAAAAAATTGTGGCACCTACCATCATGTCTAACATAACGGATTAAGTTGTATTTTCTGACCTTTGTGAGTGAAGGAACACACGTTCGATCGACCGAATAGTGTAACATCCATGTCATACAACCAAGGCATCCCGAGGATGATATGCCCCACATCCATGGGCACAACATCGCACCACAAGGTGTCCTTATATGATCCGAATTGTATAGGAACCTGACACCTTTGTGAAACAGGGATGGATGATGAATTAACCCAAGCAATCTTATAGGGTCGTGGGTGAGCTACGGGCGTGAGCCCCAAACGAGAAACTGTACTTTCAGAAACCACATTGGTACAACTTCCACTATCAACAAGGACTCGACAGGCTTTCATCCTACACGTGGCTATGGTATAAAAGATATTATCCCGTCGTCAATCATCACTCTCCTTTGATTGGGCTACAGCACATCTAACCACAAGAACCCGCGAGGTATTATCCTCTCCAACGGGATAGGAGACATCCCTAAGACACGCCATTGTTCGTTCCCCTACACAATCTTCATCACTAGGAAACGACTCAGGCTCGTAAACTTCAACAATACCTTCATCATGCTCATTTTCAGTGTCCTCAACTATGAACAAATTTCGAGATGGGCATTGTGCTGCAAAATGCCCAATGCCGTGACACTTATAACATTTATTTTGACCACCACTATTAGGGCCTTCGAGCATTGGACTCTTACCCATATCGACTCGAGTTACCGGTGTAGTAACGGGGTTGGACCTAGCAGACGGGGCACTAATGTTGGGCTTTGACTCAGGTGCATTGGACCGATAACTAGACTTATAACTAGATGGAGTACTAGCTTTGAGGTACCGCTCTAGCTCTTCGACTCTAGAGAAACATTCGTCTAGATTATCAACAGGGTACGGAATAAGTTCCCCTTCCAGTTCTGGGCGAAGGCCCATTCAAAATCAGGATAGGGTAACCTTTTCCGGTTCAGTCACATCGGCCTGGGTCTTTAGTTCTTCGAACTTATCGATGTATTCAGTGACCAATGAATTTCCTTGACGCAATGAATGCTACTGATCAAGAATGCATTCCTCGAAGGATAGAGGAACATATTTATCGCTCAAATGGTCCTTCATCTCTTCCCAAGTGGAAATGGGAGTAAGACAATTGGATTATCTTCGGCGCTCTAGACCCATCCAATAAAGTCGAGCTTGGCCTGTAAGTTTCACCTTTGCAAAGCGAACCTTTCGCTCTTCGGACATGGCATACCACTCGAAGTAGTTTTCCATACCGGTGACCCACTCGAGAAAGACTTTAGGTTGCCTTTTCCCATCAAAATTAGGGGCGTCCATTTTTACTGATTTCATGATTTTATCGTCCTGTTCGGTGTGGATTTCGCGAAGATGAGGAACTTCCCTCCTACGTTCATGGGTATGGACTCTATTGGGGTTTTCAGCGATGAGCTCTTTAATTTCTTCCATGCGGGTTTCTAAAGTTTCATGCCGGATTTGTAGGTCTTGCAACTGTTGTTGCACCTGATTGTGGTGTTTATCCATCTGGGCGGTCAGGTCTCTAATCAGGACTTCTAACTTATTAGGATCCACGATGATGCAAGGAAGTTTAGACAAAGACTAGACTAAAAAATAAATTTAGACAAAGCTTTCCACAAAAAAAAAGACAAAATTTAGACGAAAATTGCAGACAAAAATTTTCAGACAAAAGCCAGACGGATCGGAAATAATTATATATATATATATATATATATATATATATATATATATATAAGCTAAAAAAAATAAAAACCTAAAACCTATATAAGCACTAAAACCCTAAAACTAAACTGATGCTCTGATACCAATTTGATGCAGGAACTTACTAAATGCAATGCTAGGGCTGAGATTAGGATTAAAATTAATTTAATCAATTAAAATAACAATTTCTCATAACAAATTATCACGAAAATTCTAGAAATTCAATTAGGTGATTTAATTTCCACCCAAAATAGTGTTACTTTCATGTACGTTCCCTATCGCGGATCTAGAAGACTAGAGTTCTTATAAACGGCTAGTTTTCCGATAGTTTTAGGGCGTCGAACGAACTCACAAGCGGGTTCTCTCGATACCAAACAAAAATAAAAGGCTAATAAAATTAATGATGAACAAAATATTGATTTAGAGCTTTTATGAGATCAATCAAATAATTAGAATTACGCTACTTACGCAAACCGTAGATCTAAAGAAGATAGAGATAGAAGAAGAGTTGGCCTCGCACCAAACTGCAAGCGGGAATCGAAGAATCGCTCTCCGTTTTGAGAGAATCGCACCCTCACGAAAGTTTAGAACTCTCAATTTGCATAAGCAATTTTCATTAACCAAAAACTCCTCATAAAAGTGTTTACAAGCCTTTAAATAGGCTAGCCAATGCATAAAATTAGAAATCCTATTATAACTCTAATTCCTAATTCAAATAAAAGAAATATCCTAATTCTTCTAAAACAATAAAGTCCTAAAACATTAAGGAAACTAATCCTATTTCTAATAAAAGAAACAACTTACTTTCTAAAATAAAATAATAAAAGATACTAATCCTAATTCAATTATGATTCTTGAAATTCGTCACTTTATGTCTAGTTTCCGAAAACTGACCATAACTTCTTGTATCTTGTCGGAATTGCTCAAATTTTGGCTCGTTGGAAAGCTACTTCAATAAGCTTTCAAATAGGACCAATTTTGTATCAATCCGACTTCGTTTGACACTTTAAAATAGGTCAAACATAAAAATGACGGGATTAAATGTTACTCTTCTGCCGGTAAGTTACTTTTCTTCTTTCTGATTACTTTGATGTTCTTCTTTCGCCTCCGATATGTTATGGGTGGTTGCTTGAATCGGATGTCCCCATCACTGCCCCTAGGGTTTTTTTTTCGTTTTTGATAGGTAGGGCTGGGATTGAACCCATCACCTCAAGATTGCAATATTGACAAATTTCCACTTACCTACAGGCCCAATCCCTTGCTACCCCTATTATTGCTTCCTGTGGGTATTTTTTTTTATCGGTAACAAAGAAGTTTATTAAAAACATAAAAAAAGTAAAAAGGGATCATACCAGAAAAGGTAGAGAGAATCTACCCAAAAGAGGCAGAAGAAAACCCCGGTGCTATGGCAGTGAGAGTGACAAGGAGCGCCATCGAAAATGTCAAAATGAGGGAGGGATATGAAGGGCAAGAGGAGGCTGAGGGGCTAAAGGCTAAAAGGGAAAAGAAGCTATCATTAATGCGGCAGGTGATCCCAATTGGACAGGAATTAGATTTGACTTTGGTCCGACTGTAGGATGCCCCAGCTGAGAAGGAGGTCTCTAACAGATTTGAATACCAAGCAATGCGTTCCATTGGTGTAACATCTCCGAGATGTTCTTAGGGAAAACCCAACAAATCCCCAAGATCCGGAAAACCGCACCCCAGATATGATTTGAGAAAGGACAGAACAAGAGTTTATGGGTGTTTGCCTCCTTACCTTCCATAGACAACAGGCGTTGATTTCTAATATAGATGCCTCTTCTCCTGAGCTGATCCTGAGTTATAATTTTCCTCCAAGCTGTTGACGAATCAAAGAACCATATCTTGGGCGGGATTTTAATTTTCCAGAATTTAAGCCACTTCGGCTTATCCCCCCTCTGTACGCTGCGAAGCTGAAGATGGTCATAGAAGCTTTTAACTGTAAAAACTCCTTTATCATTAAGATTTCAGATCCCCTAATCACTGTGAGCAGTATTCGAATTGGCAGAGTGGAGGACCTAGTAAAGGCTGATATACTCATCGACTTCTTCATCCTTAAGTCTTCTCCTAGTAGAGACATTCCACGTTGCAATCTCATTTCTCCATTCAACAATGGAGCCTATCGTAGCAGAGTCGCGATACTGTAGATACAGGGAAAGCTTGCAACAGATTGTGTCCCCCGTCCAGATGTCCTCCTAGAATCGGATATTGGTTCCATCTCCCCAGCTATAGTGAAAACAGGCGCTGAAAGAGTCTAAAACAAAAGTGATACCCTTCCACCAACCCAAGCCATTGCGGACAGTAAGACGCTCCAAGTGCCAGCCATTTTGCTCAAATCCGTATTTTGCCTTGATGACCGTCCACCAAAGTTAACCCATTTCTTTGTCGTCCCCGTTTCTCAAATCCATTTCCCCAGCAGAGCCTTATTAACTTTCGCCAAGTTTCTAATTCCTAGCCCCCTCTTCATTATTACTGCTGCAGCACGTGTTCCAGTTGACAAGGTGTAACTTCCCACTCTGACCCCCCATTCTCCCACAGGAAGTCTGACAATCTTTTCTATTTGGGCAATGTCTTTGCAAGGAGCCTCATAAAGGGACACATAGAAAATAGGCAAGGCTGCAAACGTGGAATTGATGGGCGTGAGTCGACCGCCGTTACTCAGAAACCTACTTTTCCAAGTGGCCAGCCATTTATGAAATCTGTGGATGACCGGCTACCAGTCACAAGCCTGGAGTTTGCCCAATCCCAAAGGAAACCCAAGATAAGAGAAAGGCAACTTCTCGACAAGGCATCCAACTAGATCTGCTGAATCATCCAAACTAGCACTGTTTAGGTTTACCCCAATGAGCTTTGACTTATGTAGGTTAACCCTCTAACCAAACACAGCTTCATAAACCGTTAAAGTGCTAATGACTGCATTCACCTCTCCATTAGAAGCCCTACAAAAAATGGCCATATCATCTGTATATTGGAGTTGAGAGACTGAGCAGCTTTGGTCAATCTTAAAATCTGTGAATAGATTATGGACTGTACAACGATCCAGAATTTTATGTAGAGCCTCACCCACCACATTAAAGAGCAACCCTTGACGCAGGCCCTCGTACCTCAAAATAAACCTTTGGGGCAACCATTAAGTTTGTGTGAATTGCTTAATTCAAAGGACTGGTAGGTCCTGATTTCATTATTCACCTCTCCTACCTCTGCTCATATTTTCAGCCATTGTACGACCCTGTATAGTTATCCAAGTTGTTGACAGTGTCACAAAATCATTGCTGTAGTGGTTGGCTAATCCGACATTCTGCTATCAATATGGATGAGGCTCTTGGATTTCAAGATGAGCAGGGGCATAAGTGATTCTAGGGTTAGAGATTGATTGTAGGCTAGTTCTATTAGGGTTAGAAAGGTGGTATTAGGGTTTGTAAGAGGTATTAGGTTTAGGTTAAAGAAGAAGAGGGAGAGGGAGAGAGAGTGAGAGTGAGAGAAAGGCCCATGCGGATTTCATATACAACTGTGAAAAACTCTTATGAGACTGCGGACATCGCACATAAGTTTGCTGCAATCTGTCTTCCATGGGTGTTTCGTCCCTCACTTGAATATATAAATAGAGTTCATCATATGAACATACATATCATTGCTTGGCTCGCCTACTGTGCTCCATCTACTTCGGTCTCCGATACATTAAGTATGTTGGTTATCTACTCTACTCAATGTCAACGATCTCCGGGACTCCTAAGTATACCATAACAAAAGGCCCACGTAGATTTTCTCACTCGTAATGAACCTTAGCAACTGATATAAGACCTAGAAAGCAGCATAAAAGACTGCTCAAGTTTCATACCAGTATGCTGGCATCTGTCTTCCATGGGTGTTTGGTCCCTCACTTGAATCAGAGGATAGAGTTCATCATAAGAACGTATGATTAGAGAAGCACTCCATCAATGCCCATGAACTTGCACGTTCTCATAAAGGACTTTTATGGTCTCATATTGGTCTTTTAGGTCGTGTGTTTGACGGATCATTTTTATATGCTGGTTTGTATGATTATGAAACATGCAACACAGTGATTTTCTTTTAAATTAAGTGATCTTTGTATCATGTCCTTCGTATCTGCAAGTGTTACTGGCATTCTTCACGTGACAATTCTCCTATGATAATAACTGCATATTACACCAGAGTTGTGGGCATCATCAATCTCCCAAAACTTCCACGGTCTCACAAATGACTGTTATTGCCTTGCATGTGACTGCGGTAGTCTCACATAAGTACATAGTGATTTTTATACAAATTAATTGATCTTTGTATCGTGACATTCGAATCTGCAATATGTGGTCTATTGTATAATTTAACTAATTTTTATATAAATTAATTAATTTTTACACTGAATGGTCTATTGTAGAGGCCTATTGACACAAAGGGTCTCATGAAAGACTCTTAAGAGACCTTAAACAACTCTTAAGAGACGTTACTGAACTTAAATGATACGGGACCTACCGAGGTAATTTAGTCTTTTCCACTCCTCTAAAATTTGCAACTTAAACTGCTTTAAAATGCACGTGGCGATTATGGTGATCATTTTCTGCCCAACCATCCACACAATAGATCTTGAGCTCATAGGCCTCCTATCAGATGGTCAGATGTTGATTCCACGGGGCACACATTCCAAAAAGTGAGCGTGATCAAGGTACCATCAAATGTGGTTCACATTCACTGTATAAAATTTGTGTCACGTGGAATCAACATCTGACCGTTTGATAGTAGGCCTGCGATCTCAACTTGTAATTAGGTGCCTTGGTAAAGGGATTAGTGGACCAAACATCACACATGAGGTGTTTGTGTTTAATGCACAATCCATCTCTTATTATTTTTAGTAAAGATAAAACTCAGCGGTTCCAATCCCAAACATGACAGTTGAGCTCATGGTGACCAAAAAAGTGTTTCTTTCCATAAAAAATGTAATTTAAAATATGGTTTTTTGTCAAGAAAATGAAAAAAAAAATGCCATTTTTGAAAAATTCCCCTTTTTTCTTCTTAAAAAAATTGCATTTTAAACTCGTTTTTTTTTTATATACAGAAAATCGTTTTTTCCCATTTCTTTCTTGTTTAAAAGGTTTGGTCACAACATAAATATGTTTTAGTTTTTATAATTACTAATATTTTTAATTTTTGTAATTTTCTCAGTTTTTTCCTCAAATTACCTAAATTTACTATTTTTTTTTCCGTATATTTTGGGAGCCGATTCATTCCCATACCTAGACTTGGTCACTATACAAGAGCTAGATTTGCAAATTTGGTCAAGCTCGGTTCGGGTGTCACCCAAGACCAGCCCCGTTTATGGGCTGGGCCGGACTCAAATAGGAAATGGGTTAAACTTAATCATAGGTTCATCCCATTTAATTGTTTAGGCCCAGCCCATTGGACCTTACTTTGGCAGGCTCTTTCATTCCAACACTCCAGCCTAATGAGAAGGGTTGTTGATGTGTCTGGTCGGATTCTGCAAAAATTTCAGTTGCCCAACGGGTAAAGGGCATATGCCCAACCCAATCTGATCCGATGGTGCACCCAAACTTACAAATAAATTGTCATTTTTGTTTTTCGTTCAAGAGTATCACCCTTTTTCTTAGTTTAGGACATGGCCTTGGCTGACATAGAATCTTTGATTTAAGCAAATCATTACTCTCTATATAATGTGAAAAAAGCGTATTAGATGCATATAGTGACAAATTTCGTTTTCAGAAATATTTCGATTCATTTCACCTAATTTTCGGCAAAATTTTGAAAAGGCTCGGGAAAATTTATGGGAGTACGAAAAATGTATTAAATTGTAAAAAATTCATTAATTTCTGCAAAACTTCGCTAATTTCGCCAAAGTTATTGAAATTTTGGTGATTTTCGAGAAATCAGCGATATTTCACCACAAGTTTTGTCCAACTCCTGTATCAATAAATTTT
Source organism: Chloranthus sessilifolius (assembly GCA_021018995.1). Lineage (NCBI taxonomy): Eukaryota > Viridiplantae > Streptophyta > Magnoliopsida > Chloranthales > Chloranthaceae > Chloranthus > Chloranthus sessilifolius. The sequence continues at coordinate 74,863,216 of CM037591.1, forward strand.
GGAAAAAAGTGAGAAATTTTTCACTATCATTGGATGGGAGGACGAAAATTTTAAAATTATTTATTTATTTTAAATGATCAAAATTTCCTAACTTATAAAACCCTCTAAAGTTTAAAAATTCCTCTTTGAATCTATTATTGTGTAATCTTTTCATCTCCCAATCTTCCCTCTCCATTATCTCTCGCACATCCCATAAACCCTAATAGCACTCCCATGTCCCTAATGCATCACCTCCATCTCTCTGTCTCTCTCTCTCTCTCTCTCTCTCCTAGGCTTCTTTCGACATGTGCATCACACTAGTACTAAAGCATCCAAGTTGCTTTGTATACAAAATCATAAATTAATCCCAAAGATAAAAAAGGAAGAAACTCAAGACAGAAATTATAAAACAGGATCCTTCAGGATTCGCAGGTTAGGCAAAGTCTCCATATAAATGTCAGGCATTTATGAAATCTGTGGATGACCAGCTGCCAGTGACAGGCCTGGAGTTCACCCAATCCCAAAGGTAACCCAAGATAAGAGGAAGACATCTTCTCGACAAGGCACCCAACAAGATCTGCTAAATCATCCAAACTAGCACTGCTCAGGTTTACCCCAATGAGCTTTGAGTTATGTAGGTTAACCCTCTGACCCAACAGTGCTTCATAAACCGTTAAAGCGCTAATGACTGCATTCACCTCTTCATTAGAAGCCCGACAAAAAAATGGCAGTATCATCTGCATATTGGATGTGAGAGACTGAGCAGCTTTGATCAATCTTAAAACCCGTGAATAGATTAAGGACTGTACAACAATCCAGAATTTTATGTAGAACTGCACCCACCACATTAAAGAGCAACCCTTAATGCAGGCCATCGTACCCCTAAAGACACCTTTGGGGCAACCATTAAGTGTGTGAATTGCTTAATTCAAAGGACTGTTAGGTCCTGATTTCAATGCTTGCCCCTCCTACCTTTGTTAGTATTTTCAGCCATTGTACTGTTGAGCCCGGTATAGTTATCCAAGTTGTTGACAATGTCACAAAATCATTGCTGTAATTGTTGGCTAATCTGACATTCTGCTATCAATATGGATGAGGCTCTTGGATTTCAAGATCAGCAGAGACATAAGTGAGTCTAGGGTTAGAGATTGATTGTGGGCTAGTGCAATTAGGGTTAGGAAGGTGGTATTAGGGTTTGTAAGAGGTATTAGGTTTAGGTTAAAGAGGAAGAGGGGGGGGAGAGAGAGAGGGGGAAATAATGAGAAGACTTACTGAGAAAGAGGTCCTCACTAGCATTTATATTGTCACAGTGAAGCGGTACAGCCGTACAGGACCACCAGTGTCGCGAAAACCTAGCTCAAGGAGGGAGTGCAGCCACAAAATCTCACAGGTCCCATGGGCAATAGTTTTGACTCTAGTTCTCAACTTGATTATGACACCACGACTTGCTTTTTACTCTTTTGGGCAATAAGAATGCCACCCAAAATACACAATATCCAGATGAAGAGTAGCGATCAGTAAAGGATCCGGCCCAGTCTGCATCAGTTTAAGCAAAGATACTGATATTTTCCAATCCAAACTCGGGCCTAAACTTGATATATCGAAGGATACGATGGACAACAGCAAGGTAAATGGTGCGAGGGGCATAAACTGGCTCACAAGGCTGACAACAAATGTGTTGTCAAATCTCGTAAGAATGATACATATCAACCTCCAAGCAATCTCTGTACTCATGAGGATCAAAGAGCAAGTCATCATCTTTTTCATGTAGAGAAAGCCTTTGGCCCATTGGAGAGGTCGCAGGCTTGCACCAAAGCATTCCAATGTCACGCAATAGAGCAATTGCATTCTTCCTTAAGAGAAAAATAGACCTTTCCGAGAGCTTGCAATTTCCAATCTCAGGAAGTACGTAAGGCTTCTTATATCTTTTACCTCAAGGATCCTGCCCAACTCACTTTTTGCCCGTCCAATGAAAACCTAATCATCTCCAGTGAGGATCTCAACATAAACCAGGACAATGGTGCCACCAAAATTACCCGAGTGGAAGAAAACAGTATGGTTAGAGTGGCAACTCTGAAAGCACAGATCTATAACGACACTACTGAAGCGCATAAACCACGCTTTGGGCGATTGCTTCACCTCATAAATAGATTTATGAACGCAACAATCATTCACAATATCGTCCTGAAGCAGGAAACCAGGCGGCAGATCCATATAAACTTTCTCCTAGGTATGGTTACTCTGCAGAGTTTCCATCTCTAATTATAGCAGCCCTCCAAAATGGGTAAGACTTGATCTGAATCATAGTTCAAATCCAAGTCGATGCAATGAGGGCGACTGCGAAAGTTACCGAATGGGTCATTCCCAATGATGTCATATGCGATCGCATATGCCATTTTATATGGCTCTGTCGCATATGCCATCATGGCATATGCGACAGAAACATGTTGCCATCGCATACACTGTATGCGATGTCATACATTCCCAACAGTCATATTTATGACCGTTGGGGAATTTTTTTCTTTTTTTTGCTTTTTAGGCCTCCCCCAAGCCTATAAATGGAGGGTTCCTCTTCTTCCTAATCCATACCACATCCATCCAAGGTATGATTTGTGTCTCTTTGGTCTATTTTTTGAGTTTTTAGTACTCTTTCTCTCTCTCTTTCTTAAATCTTTAATCATAATTTCTTTTACTCTAGTTTATGGTTAACCGAAAAAAATAAGGTCCAATATACCCTATGCCCCCATGTAAGCATGGGGGGAATAGGAGACACAAGCATCATCTTGCTGAACCCGGATCGAATGTGAATGCATGTCCAAATGTCTCGCCGGAGATTCGAAAAGAAATCTTGGAATAGATGAATAAGACTTCGAGGACGAAACATAATGACGAAGTGATTTTACAACAATACTATGATGTTGATGAAGATTAAGAACATGATAGATCTACTATAGAAAATAGGTTTACAGCTAAGGACCCACCCTATTCAATACGTGGCTAAGTGGATGTACTAAGCCGTTATTGCATTCAATATCGTAAAGTTAAAGAATTTCCAAGTAATGGTTGAAGCTCTTGGACAATTTAGACCTGGCCTAAAACCTCCATCATATCATGAGATAAGACAAACATGTCTTTAAAAGGAGGTAGACTTCACAAAAGCCTTTCTCGAAGAGTATCAAGAGGATTGGAAGACATATGGGTGCTCACTAATGACTGACGGTTGGACCGATAGGGCCGGTAGGTCAATCATCAACTTTTTGTAAAATTATCTTACCGGAACTATGTTCATTAAATTTGTAGATGCTTCGGCCCCTTCTCACAGGGCCGAATATCTATTTTCCCTTATAGATGAGGTGATAGAAAATGACATTAGTGCACAATATATTGTCCAAGTTATCACGGACAACGCGGTAAACTTGGTGGCTGCGGGTAGACTAATAATGGAACGGAGACCACACAATATTGGACCCCATGTGCGGCCCATTACTTAGACTTAATCTTAGAAGACATATGAAAAGTGCAATTTAAACCGTAGCTAAGGTTAGGAAGGTAGTAGTGTATATGTATAAGCATACACTTCTACTCCATCACATGCGTAAAGCAATTGGGGGTAATTTGCAAAGCCCTACTATCACCCGTTTTGCTACGGCCTTCTTGACATTACAAAACATGTATGCTAAAAGAGAAGAGCTTAGAAACTTCGTAACTTCCACCAATTGGAGGAATGGAGATTGGTCAAAGAAGGTCGAAGGGAAGTAGGTGGCACAACCCATCTTAACCAGCTCTTTTTGGAATAATGTTGCCTAATCACTTAAAGACTCAACCAATCATAGAAGTACTACGATTGGTTGATGATGATGATGAGAAGCCTACTATGGGCTATATCTATAGTTTTATGGAGAAAGCTATAAAAAAAATTAAATCTAATAATATATACAAATCTTGTCTCTTTCAACCCATTATTGACATAATTGAGAAGAGATGAGGTGTCTAAATGTCTAGCCCCTTGTATTCCGCCGCATTCCTTCTAAATCCTGCGGTTTATTTCTCTTATCCGAATCGGGAGGAGGCAGAAGCAATACATATTAGTGGTTTCCTTGACGTCTTAGAGAAGATTCCGAACAAAGACAAGCAAGATCGGATTAGCAACTCTTCTGACTGATACAAGAATGCTTAAGGGATGTTTGAAAGAGAAATTGTAGTTCGATAAAGAAAATCCAAAATACCTAGTAAGCATGTTTATGATATATTTTTTATTACATTTTATTTCTTCTAAATTAATAGTTTAATACTTTAAATATATCTAATTAATACTAATGTTTGTAACCGATTGGTGGCTGTCCTATGGAGTGGATTCGGTGACAAAATGTGGATTATTGAATAAGATGGCCGTTACGATTATTGGCCTTACATGTGGCGCCTCAACATGTGAACGGAATTGGAGCACATTTGAGATGGTAACTAGTATATTTTTATTTCATTTTTAGTCTCATAATTTAATTTAATTGTTGTTTAAATTTTAATAAATATTAATATTTATTAAATGTTTCTCTCAAATAGATACACACGAAGAAGCGGAACAAGCTTGAACAAAAAAAACTCAGTGATTTGGTCTTTGTGCAATACAACCAAAAGCTACGGGATCGCTTTCTTAAAAACCGGGAACATTCGGGACACTATGATCTCATCTCTCTCGAAGACTTGTCATCCGATTCTCCATATGCCTCCGATGAGCGAGTCTTTACGGATGAGGATCTTATGTGGAAGCAAGTGGGTCGCTTTAGGGTGTCGAACGAACTCGTAAGCGGGTTTTCTCGATACCAAACGAAAATAAAAGACTAATAAAATTAATAATGAACAAAATATTAATTTAGGGCTTTTATGAGATCAATCAAATAATTAGGATTACGCCATTTACGCAAACCATAGATCTAAAGAAGATAGAGATGGAAGAAGAGTTGGCCTCGCACCAAACCGCAAGCGGAAATCGAAGAATCGCTCTTCGTTTTGAGAGAATCACACTCTCACGAAAGTTTAAAACTCTCAATTTTGCATAAGCAATTTTCATTAACCAAAAACTAATAATAGAAGTGTTTACAAGCTTTTAAATAGGCTAACCAATGCATAAAATTAGAAATCCTAGTATAACTCTAATTCCTAATTCAAATAAAAGAAATATCCTAGTTCTTCTAAAACAATAAAGTTCTAAACAATAAGGAAACTAATCATATTTCTAATAAAAGAAACAATTTACTTTCTCAAATAAAATAATAAAAGAGACCAATCCTAATTCAATTAGGATTCCTGAAATTCGTCACTTTATGTGCAGCCTCCGAAAACTGACCATAACTTCTTCAATACTTGTCGGAATTGCTCAAATTTTGGCTTGTTGAAAAGCTACTTTGATAAACTTTCAAATATGACCAATTTCGCTTCAATCTGACTTCGTTTAACACTTCAAAATAGGCCAAACATAAAAGTGACGGGATTGAAAGTTGACCCTAATCTATTTTGGATTTTCTTCTTTTTGATCAAATGGGTCTTTAACGGACCTTTTTTTAAAAACCCATTCGTGGGTCCACTTTCTCTTTTGTCGTCTCCTTTTTATCCGACCATGATTCAAACAGGCGGATCTAAAATACACATGAATTCCTTTATCAATGCTACTAAGAACCAGGGCGAGCGGAAACAACAATGCATACAACGCTTGTCTTTGTCAGAAGAAGACAAGCTCTATAACTGGAAGATAGTTGTGTTTTCATTATATAGTAGCAAAAACTAACGACGTGCTCAGGCGAGAGCTCTGAAACAACTCCGTGGTAGTTCAAAATAGGATTGGCACAATATTGTAAAGTGACCACCATTCCTTGTCGACGTGAAGGAACGAGTAGCCCACAGAGTCTGACGCTCTAAGGGTTCAAAGAATTTGTTTGTAGTTCGAGTTTCGTTTTCAATAGGTTCAGATTACTGTGGCGAGTGATGTGAGTGTAGTATAAGGAACAAGCCAAACCAAAACATATGGAGCTCGCTTAGAACGACGAATGAAGCCTAGAGTGGTGAGGGAATGTCAGTGAGTGAAGTCTACGAAACTGAAAACTCGCAAAGGGCGGCACAGACCGTACAGGGAATGGTCTCACAATCAGTAGTGAAGAGGAATGATCGCTAGGATGGTGAAATTTTTTTATAAGAAAGAAATTTTGCCAGAGGATATGGAGTAACACACTTGCGGACTCCTCTGCGAAAGGTTATAGGAAGATCAAGGTCAGATGCATTTGTACTAAAAGGTGAGATGATGACTGTGTTATTTCAACTAGACAGTGAGCTCCCATGATTCCTAAAGAATTGGTAGGAAAATTACTTTAAGAAATAGGGAAATACTAGAAAACATGGAATTCATTAATTCATAATATTAGATACAAAATGCCAAACTGTAATAGATTTTTGAAAAAAAAAAAAAAATATTCAACATAGTTTCTATGGCTAGACATGTTGAGAATTGTGTCCAAATCAATACGCACACCAGAAAAATAGCAAAAATGCTGTGTCCTCATTATATAGCTGATAGGTCAAATTTTCTACCTACCTCTCTTCAATAAAGATATAGTAATGGAAACTTTTATTTTCAACTATTTGTCAATCTTTGTTTCATATCCTTATAATTTTCCCACATGGATCACATGATACAAGTATAGGCCCCAATATTGAAAATTTAAACCTTACCATCAACAACAAATAAAAACAGGAAATGAAAAAAATAAAATAAAAATCAGAGCAATTGAGTTGACTAGTGACTAAAATGGAACTGGTTCAATTTTGAGTCGAGTCTCCAGCATGGGACTTCAAACCTTGGTTTACACTTTACAGTTAAAAAACAAGTACATGTGCAACATGGTTTTAGGAAAATCCCACCACCCTCAAATCTGAAAAAAATAAAATAAAATAACCGTTTTTATACCCTTAATAATTAAAACAACAGTTACACGCATGAACTCAATAGGTTAGGTTATGGATAAAAATTTAGCCTTAAATGATGGATTCCAATGAGAAACTCAAATTTAGGTCTTTTAGCAACAGCTTTAGCTTTAAAAGAGACTAGTAAAAAGGGAACAGGAAGAGGCTTGTTACCTGCAGAACGGACAAAGGATTTGATCGTTTCATTTCAAGTACCATATGAGAGAAGTGCCCAACATAAGGACCTGGGATTCAGTCACGAAGAAAATTCAGAAACTAAAATATCCACAATCCATCAAATAAGCACAAATGATAGAGAATAGATACCAGTCAAAACAGCACAACCAGCTGCCGCAGCCTCAGAAATGTTATGCCCAGATAAACCAGGTAAAAACGAACCCCCAATGGCAGCTACTGGAGTTAACCTATACAAGCTTCTTAGTTCACCTGCCACACTTATTTGCAATGAAAAATAGTAGCAAAAACCTACTGAAAAATTTCTTTTCAAAGTAAAAAAGACTGTAAATTAATGCAAACAATTCAGAAGAATTTCAAAAAAAATAAGCTCTATATTTATGTATAGAGAAATGAATGATTTGGGAAAGGCTAGAATACATAATGTACTGTAACCTACACTAGAATGCATATTCCCAGAGCTCACAAGTTCAATCCCAGCTTACCTAATTCTGAATGTAACCTAAGATAACCATTTTTTAAAATGAAAATATGCTATTGTTGGTTGTTCAAGTTATGTATCGGTATTTGACAGGGTATTTACTATTTCATAGGCTGTATCAAGAATCCCAAAGGTATCAGCCAATAACTACTAGTATCAGAAATGCTGCACGATATCGGAGATATTTATTGTTACAATTTATCTTTTCTTTTTAAATATTCTTTATATTGGTATAGTAGTTGATAAAATCATTTGGAGCCCTATTAAATTAGTGATGGTGTTACAATTTTACGTTAAGATCTTAAATCTATTGTAATATAATTTAAATTTCAATCACAAAGTTAATATATCCAGGATGTTTAGCATGGGTCTCATGTTGACTTTTTTTATGTTGTTAGGTATGATGTTTTGGAAGTAATATGTGGTGTGTTAGTGTTATGAGAGACTTGAATGTAATTGGTGTCTATCTAAAGGGCTTATCACTTATAACTCTTTACATATAACTAGTCACACTGTAGCCTTTTAAGTGTCAATGGCTCTCCTCTCTCCCTTTCTCGGTATCTATTAAGTAATAAATCCTAGTAATGATGTTTCTCTTTAGTTGATTTATCCTTATGTTTAGTTGGATTTTGGTTTCAAGTTGGAAACAAAGCAGGTTAGATCCTGTTTGTGTTTCTTTAGTTGAGTTTTCTTGTCGATTTCTTCTGACGTATGTTCCGAACTGCATAGTCAGATATTTGTGCATAAAAGTTTGGAAAGCATGATGTTTTCTCTAACATAATTCTCTTTGACCTCCATCAGTAGTTAGATTTAGTGTAGTTGCAGCCATGATTATTTTTGTAGCAGCCATCCAACCATTTTTTTGGTGTACGTCACCTTCTCCCCAATTATTGTTCACCCCCAATAAAGGGCTGTTGCATTGTATCGCATGCAGCCAACGAAAGAAAAAGGAAAAAAAGAAAGAGATAAGAAAAAAATAAGGGGTTGGTGCTCACAGCTGAATTGCCAAAACAAAAAGGAATGAATGAAGGGGTTTGCTGAGGAGAAGAAAGGAAAAAATAAATAAATAACAAGGTTGCTGATGTCGGCCTTAGTCAAACTTTGACCTAATCTGGCTCAAATAAGATAGTTTTTCAGGAAGGATTAAATTTATGATATTAATCAGTATTTTTTTCTGGATTTTTTTTCGGCATTTTCTATGGAAAGTGTGGGAAAACGGCCCAAGATTTGTAATTTTGGGATTTGTAAGTTTGAGTGCCTTCCTGATATCTAATCCTCTCGACCTTCAAAAGGGTTGGTCAGTTTTTATTGCTAGCGTCATCGGACAAGTTGCTTTGCCAATGCAATGGCTTGTTTGTGGCATGATTTTCTTTCCCTTGGTGTTGTAGATGATTACCCATGATGAGCTCCTGTTATGTGCGTACTGATCTTTCTGTTGGAAGCTACTATATTGCTTTTGGTGCTGCTGGATATGCAATTTTAGAACAATGGTGCTGTTGATCAATATCTGTGGAGCGTAGGTTTCTGTGGCTGTGTGACGAGATCTAGACCTCGTGTTTTAACGAGTAGCTGCTCATGAGAACTTGGTATGGTATTGGCTTGCACAGCCACCCTTGGTGTAGTGTACAAAGAAAATAAAAGATGATGGGTTGTTGATCGTGCCTCAAGCTACAGGAGCTCATGTTACAGCCTTTTTATGGTGTATTGACTGTTGTGGGTATTTGGTGCTATGGCAGATGTGGATGATGGGTTTGGAGGTGTATTTGGAGATGAACTGTTTCACCTCTATCATGGATTTCATGATGCATAGGCTTATGCTTGGCATTGTCATGTTCACCCTTAATATCAATGTATGGGTCATTGTTCAGGCCTTATAGCCATGTTGATATCAAGTGTTAGCACCATGCTGTTGTTGGCTGTTGAGTGCAAGGTGTACCAGCCAACTTCTTGTTGTGTAAGCATTTGTACACAGGGTTTGGACCTGTAGCACAGTGGAAGGTTGGCAATATTGCAACCTCAAGGTCGCAGGTTCGAGCCCAACTTACCTATCAAAAATAAAATAAAATAAATGCGTTTATACACACATTGAAAACCTATCAAGTCACAGGGTGATGGTGGTTTAGATATTTATAGTTTTATGCATTTGTTGGCAATGAACATCACTATCAAGCAAGTTCCAACTTGTCGGGTAGTGTTGGAAACAATGTCACGTACGGTGTGTTGAAAGTTATATATGGTTAGTGTTATGAGTGTCTAGACGAGTTGTGGGTTTAGTCCCACATTAAGTAACAATGTCACTGGTATCTTGGTTGCCCTCTATATACTTTACTTCTAACTAGTCACAATGTAGCCTTTAAGCGTCCATTGCCGTCCTCTCTCTCCCTCATCTCCTTCCTCCCATCTCCTTCCTCATCTCTTTTTTATAATAAACCTTATGTTATTTCACTTTAGTTGATTTACTCTTATGTTTAGTAGGATTTTAGTTTTAAGTACATAAAATGAAAATTTTATACTTTGGGCTCTTGGGCAGGAACTTTCAATATTTTCAGGTATATTAGTACATGTTCACACTTCTTTTGTTGTTTTCTCATTTGCTTTCATAAATTTAATAATTTTTTAGTTGATTTGACAAAGTATTGTTGAGTAACACAACTGGAAGAGAAAAAGTTGTTTTAGCAATAAATATAGTAATATGTCTTCATGTACTTGTAGATGTAATATATCACTCAAGAATCATGATAAATAATATCAATTCATAATCAAACTCAAACATTCATAGGTCGTAAATGTCATTACATTGGTTGGACAACAAATATATATATATATATATATATATATATATATATATATATATATATATATATATATATATATATTCTAAAAGGTATCATTTTCACGCTACCTTCGAGTGCTAGATCATATGTGACGTGGCACGTGATCGCGAGCTCTAAGAGTTCAGCCAGTCCCCTGGGTTTTTAGAATTTTTTGAACTTTTTTGCCGTTTAAATTATAGGTCAAAATTTGTGGTTCGCCGCCCAATCATGCTTCATGGAAAGTTTGCACCTTTGACCCAAATTTCAACGGTGGAATATTACCCCTTTTAATATTTTTTAAATGACATCTAATCGACCTTGGGCATGTTGCTGGGGCACCCAATCCTCGGGTTTGAGGCCAAGTGGCTCCAATTGGATCGAAGAGGAGAAAGTTTGACCAAACGTTTCGGAATTGAGATTAAAAGTTGGAGAAGACGATGGGATTATATATATATATATATATATATATATATATATATATATATATATATATAAGAGAGAGAGAGAGAGAGAGAGAGAATAGGAATATACAATCAAGTGTAGCGTGAAACACTACAGATCATATGCTAAGTGGAATGTGATTGCAAGTTCCACCACATTCTCTAAGAGTTTCATGACTTTCATCACATCTTCTAGTGTTTATTAAAAAAAAAAATTGGACATTTTTCCCTACACCCCATCTCAACGTGGGATTTCCCTAGTTAACTTTCATAATGGATTTGATTGTCTGAACTAGGTCTCGTGGATGTTTTCTAATTAGGGTTTTACCATGTTAAAATTGTTGTGTCTTGGTGATTGCATTCTAGAATTATTGATTGTTAATTTGACTGCCTATTCATCCCCCTTCTAGGCTAATCTAGGTTAATAAGGGAAGGCTCACTAGGTATTGATACCGCCAAAATGCTGGGATAAGGCGAGGGAGAAGATGATGAAGTATGTATTTTATATGTACATATACATAAAAGAATCAGATTTATATTTGAACATACTTTTTATTTTTGATTTTTTCCTAGAAAAGCTCACCTTATCATTGACAATACATATGAGCCGATACTAATAGATATTCCTTTTCAGAGGTGGATGATACAACCACTGACACCGAGTTTTTATACCAAGACTCATTTAATAAGTCTAGATCTACTGAGAGTGCATTTGCCAATAGGAGCGAAACAGTAATCACAGACAAAAGAAATTAGCTTGCAAGTGGTCCTTGGTAAAGTCTTATTGCCTGAAATCAGGGGCCATGGTTTCCCTAATCAATTTACTGGATATTATAAGTCAATTTGTTTACCGAAATAGTCTTATATGTGCATTGCAATTATACCATGCCTAAGCAACTAACCATGTTATAGGTGAAAGATGTCGCATCAAAAAATACATTTGTTCGGGCATTAATTTGTAGTGAGTTATATATGTATATCTATATCTCTGTGTGTGTGTGTGTGTGTGTGTGTGAATATTTAATGCTGTTCCATAATAATGACCAGGCAAATTGCAACTCCTCTAATTGCAAAAATTCAATAGCAAATTAGAACTGAATGGGATATCATCACTACTATTCACTAGCCACTAGTAAGAAACAAAAAATGGTCAATTTCAAAGAAAACCAACCTAATGTGTCAACCACATAAAAATTTGTGTTTGGCATGATTTTATCACTTTGAGACTTCAAGACAACTTTCAGCCCTTCTCTCAACAGCTTCTGCTCAGATAAGGCAAAGCCAGTTATTAGAAAATTTAATGGAGTGTAACGCCAACAAACTTATTCTCTCTTTTTAACAATATTAATTAGACTGAGATAAAACATGTGATATAGAAGCACATTTGATTCACGAGTGCATCCAAGGCCTCCATGGCAGCTGGCAACTACAAGCATTGACAAGGACATTTAATTCATCTTCCTTGGATTTGTACTTGGTAAAGAAAATGTTGACCTGAGACATGATCTGTGAGTATTGGGATATAGTAATGTATATAATATTTCATGACAAATGACATATCTTGTCACCACCTGAAATCCTACCTCTGCACGGGGCCATAGAATTCCGTGTTGTGACCCACATGCACTTCCAACGATAAACCAACTGTCTTTTCTTACATATCTGAACAAGTTCTCAAGAATTGTGAGCCAGAAAATTCCCTTTCCCTTTCCCTTATTAACCGTGGCAGACTTACTTGAAAATCTTGACATTTATAATTAATGATAAAATTTATTTAGTTCAACCAGATCCCACTCCATTCACATGTATATAAACCATCGACATGTCTGAAATCTAAATTGCATGATATGGAAGAGACAAAATCTACTGCACTAGTCAATAGAAAAGCTGAGATTCAATCATGTATAATCCATGTACTGAAATTGAAAGTATTCTAATTCTAATTTCGAGCTCATATGGATATATGCTTTAAATAATATCAATATCTTCTAATCTCCAAATTAAGAAATAATTGAACCAAATCTATATCTGTAAAGAATAGAAGTTTTCTTCTTCTTATGCTTTAGGAGTGGATACAGAGAACACTAGTAGTAATCTGATCCAACTGTCGTATTCCCATTATCGGATAGTTGTATAACTTCTTATACTTTCTTCCATAGCCTGTTCATGATCGAAGGCGTCACATGTGAAGCTCTTGTGCTTATTGTTGCAATCTTCACGGACTTACAGATCTTCCTTGATAAAAGTATATCTTTTGTAGTCTCACACGCATTCTCGCAGTCTTCCCTATATGTTGTCGCTGAGGTTCAGATGTACTATGAAGTGGCTGGGCCATTCTTACTTTAAGTGCTCCAATATAATCTGTATGTATGCTTATGGGGAGGGGAGGGGAGGGTGAAAGTAATAGGAATAACTTAGTGGATACACAGAGGATCCCGACCAAATTACCACAGGTGTCGTGTGTGATTACCAGAGAGGCAGAGAGTAATTCTGAAATCTCAACACTTTAGAAACAATGTAAAGAGTTCAACCAAGATATATAAGCAGGGTAGAATAACAACCAGAACTAATTACTTATGAATCGATGCATGCATGTACTCAGTCAGTAATGGAGTCTACATGTTTTACATAAATCCATACTAGGGTCTTCTTATTCAGTGTACCCTTACTGGTAATCATTCTCATCAGTATTCAATTTTAGCAATATTATTCAGTTAGCTTCCATGCGTCTATACTCCACGTAGTCACCATTACAGTAAACAGTATACAACCTCTGCTAAAATGTTGCTCGGGTCCAACACAATAGGGAATGTGTTAGAATTTCAACCATCATGAAGCATGATGCCTGATTTCAGTGACCAATCCCAGTCTAGTATATTCCCCAAGTAGCCCAATATGGGAGGATCCTAGTGACAAGTGACAACAACAGTAATGTTGCTCAGAACCTGCCTTGGTTGAGAGCGTTAAGACCTTATGGTGACTGGCATAAGGTACAACAATATAGACTTATCCGGGTGTAACTGTTGACTCGGAATTTTTGGAATCGGGAAATTCTTCTTCTACTTGGTCTCAAAAATCGGATAGAATAAATTAATGGAAGAAATTAAGAAATGAAGCTCTATTTATAGGTTTTTTGCTTAACAAACCTACTCTAACTAGGACATATCCTAAGTAATGTCAAAGAATGTGACCCATGCATGGACCATCTTGCGTGGGCCCTCTTCGCACTCCCTCTAACATGGCCCACGCATGCCATCCTCTTTCCCTCTTTTCCTCTTCATTTTTTAAAATATGGTAGGTCATGCTTGCGTAGGTAGTTATGCTTGCGTAGGTAGTTGTGCCTGCATAGGTAGTAATGACTGCGTAGGTCGTGTCCTTCGAACCTGCGTAAGTACTTATGCCTGCGTAAGTAGTTATGTCTACGTAGGTTGCGTCCTTCGAATAGGCGATACCGGCGTAGGTTGAGCCTGCATAGGTAGTTATGCCTGCGTAGGTCATGTCCTTCGAACAGGCCATACCGCCATAGGTCGTGCCTGCGTAGGTAGTTATGACTGAGTTGGTCGTGTCCTTCAAACATGACAAGCCTGCATACGTGTGCCTACTGTCACGGGATCACTCATCCAACAGTGTCAGCTCGTGCGGCACCTAACGCCCGATGCGCTAAGTCAGCCTATTAAGTCACGCGATGCGGATTCCCAAATGCTATAAAGGGTGGAATGCTTGTCCTACTCAAGCTTCACTTCGACCTCTACGTTCGGACTTCGCCATGCGAAGCAACGCAGCAGGTTAGAGCCGGCAATGATGATCGATAATGCGATAGGCAGCGACGAGCATATACCAAGCCCCCTTTGGGCTAAAACCCGCACCGCGGGAGTGATTGGAAACCACCCCAAACACAATGGCCCTAATACATGACATAGCTAGAACGACCACGCACCAAGCATGGCCCAGATGCACGCACATACGCCCACGAGGATAGTGCATGTGTTGGGTCGGGGGACCCCAACTCATGTCCCACTATATAGGGTTAAACACCATCGGAGGCCAAGGAATGGGAGGACCTTAAACACGCTGATTCGTCATACCACCATGGCACACAGCCCCTACCCGTGGCACACGATGCCATCTTCCACACCACAACACCCACAACGCCTCGCATCCTTCTCCCATGCAACCATGTCACGTTCGTGTTGCGACCATGTGGCGCCCAAGTCTCAACCCTTCATCCCAACGTGTCGCGATGCCCTCGTGGCCCACGACCAATGCACTTGGTGCGACCCTCATGGCTTCGAAGCACCAACGATGATCTTGACATGGAGAAGTAAAATGGCCCTATGGCTGACCCGGATGGCCACGCCACGTGCCCCCATCACGCTGTAGAGGTAGTTACGCCTGCATAGGTAGTTATGTCTGCTTCAGGTCGTGTTTGCGTAGGTCGTACCTACGTAGGTCATGCTTGCGTAGGTAGTGTTTGCGTAGGTCGTGTTTGCGTATGCGTATGGGTCCTTTATTTTCTCCGCTTAAACAAATAATCACTTGCGTAGGTCAAATATCTGGAGAATAATCTTTTCTCAATTCGCGTGACAGCTAAGAGACCACACACACTACCCTTGATTTTTGTGAAACTCTTGCGGAAATCGTAGGATTATAACTTCTCGTAACCGCTACCATAAATCTATAAATAACAAATCCGTTCTCATTATTTTTAATCCGTAAAATTCTTATGCGAGAGCCCTGTCGAAAACGTCTCCGACTTTGATTCTCTTGCAGTCTCTTTAAGGTATCTCCGAGATTTTTTTCGTTTCCTCCTTTTTTTATTTAGAGTTTACAGGAGGAACAAGTTCGGATTGATACACTTACGATAAGAGCTACGGCCTTTACTTAAAGGTGATACGCTTACGATAAGAGTTACGACTCTTACCTAAGTATGATTAGGGTTGCAATTTGGGATTACGCGTTACGTCACGTACCCAATTTCTTGTGTATTTAGAGATAGTTAAGCTACGTGGGAACAACCTTTGCATAACTCTTAGCACGCTGGGATTGCAACCACATATTCGATACTCGGACGGGTTGCAATCACGGACCCAAAGAATGATTTCGAACTTCGACACCCAAAATATTCATCTACAATGACTCATAACCATCAGATTTATCGGATCTGAATCACGTCCCGAAATTAGAGTTTCTTTCGCGGTTCAGGTCATCACTCCCTCAAATGTAGGGTTTGAATCTCAACCTCGAGATCAAAAATTATTTTACAGTGGATCATTTGACTTTTAGTCAAATGATTATAATACAAGATCGTAACGAAATCCAACAGTGAATTTATTACATATTGACCAGATGTTGTGATTTTGGTCAAATCAAACGGTGGACTTGTTGACTTTTGGTCAAACGATCATAATACAAGATAATAACGAGATCCAACAATGGATTTATTACGTATTGACCAGATCTTGTAATTTTTGTCAAATCTAATAGTGGATTCGTTGACTTTTGATCAAACGATCATAATACGAGATCGTAATGAAATCCAACGGTGAATCTATTGCATGTTGACAAAATTTTGTGATTTTGGTCAAATCCAACGGTAGTCATTGAATTTTAGTCAAACAATCATAATAGAAGATCGTAACAAGATCCAACGATGGATTTATTACGTATTGAGTAAATCTTGTGATTTTGGCATAATCCAACGGTGGACTCGATGGCTTTTGATCAAACGATCGTGATACGAGATCATAACGAGATCCAATAGTGGATTTATTACATATTGATCAAATCTTCTGATTTTGGTCAAATCTAACGGTGGACTCATTGACTTTTGGTCACACGACCATAAAACGAGATCGTAACAAGATCCAACAGTGAATTTGTTACATGTTGACCAAATCTTCTTATTCTGGTCAAATCTAACTGTGAACTAGTTGACTTTTAGTCAAGCGGTCATAATACGAGACTGCAATAAGATCTAACGGTGGATTTACTATGCATTGATCACATCTCATGATTTTGGTCAAATACAACAATGGATTCATTAACTTTATGTTAAATGATCGTATTATAAGATCATTATATGAGCTAACAGTGAAATCATCACAAAATAACCTATGATGATCAGATCCTAAGGAATTTGATGTTATCCGATCAGTGAATGGATACCCCATAACCAAAAGTGTTAATTCTTTGGATGACCAGACATCAAAAAATGGAACTAGTGTTGCATTCGTCTTCCAGACAAGTGAGTTTGAATTCATTAACTGCTCGTTCGACACTTTCAGCCGAGAAGCCCATTTTCTGAGGAAAATGGCTACCTCAGTTTCTGCCCAGAAACCCATTTTCTGAGGAAAGTCATTTTCTGAGGGGTTGTTCTTGAGTTAGTCAGAAACTCATTTTCTTAGCATTTCTAACATTTTCTTGTGTTCTACACTTTCTCAAGAAAGTGTAAAAAAGTGCATTGTGTACTTCCACGCCTTATAGCTGCACGCATTTTTGACCTTCATCAAAGCGGTTATATTGATCGGATGATCGTCAAAATTTATATACTTTAAATCAGTAATGTGTTTAACACTTTAGTCGGATAGATTCTCGTAATGTTGTCTTAAACGTGTACACCGACGGGGACTTACTTGAAAACCGATAATTATCAATTCGGTTTCAGTTTGAGAAACTAGAAACCGATAGTTATCGGTTCAGTTTCGATTTAACATGAAAACCAGCACGAACTGACCCAATAACACCCCTACCTATTTTTCATATTTTTTACATATAAAATATCGACTTAGGTGGCATTGACCCGACACGACCTGATTTTCACCCGAACCGACACAACCTCCTAGTCGACCTGAGTTGGATGTCTCATTCCTGATGCCCGACCCGATAAAATATCTGGCCGCTCTATCGAATGACAGCCCTACCCATGGAATACCGTTCGTGCACTACCGTGAACCTTATTATAAAAATTCAATATAAATGGAAGAAATAGGAGTCAATATAGGGCCAGGCATAGTTACCAAGTCAGAATTCGAGAAAAAATCGGTGAAGGAAAAAAAGTAAAAAATAAATAAATAATTTGAGGGATCAGCCCAACCCGTTACTGAAACCCTTAACCCGATCCTTATCAAGAAAAAATCGCGAAAAAGTGCGTCTAAAACACAAAAATCACATTTTTCAAGTAATCGCTTTTGTTTTAATCGTGAAAGAACAATTTTTCATAAAACGGAGATTAAAATGTTTTTAAAAACAAATCGGCAAATTTGATAACTATGACACCACATTTAAACAAAGAAAACATTGTTGATTGGTGTCAATCAGAAGATGTAGAGCCTTTACCATCCAAATCATGCATAAAATGATCTTGAGACCATGGGTCGTGCATTAGACGGTTTAATGATGATTCCAAGTGGTACACTTCTAAAAACTGAACGTGATCATAGAGTACCATCAAAAGTGGTTCACGTTTACGATTTGGGATGTGTGCCACATGGAACCAAAATCTGACTCTTTGATGGTAGGCAAATGATCTAAAGATCTGTTGTGTGAAATCTTGGGATGGAAAACGTTCTACATCATCTGATTCAGTAATGAGTGATGAGTCTCTTCATCTAGGCCTGTAGTCCTAGAGTATAAAACCCAGTAGCATCCAACAGATATAACAGCTGGTATGCAAAAGACAACCCTGCACAGACAAATTGTCTAATTTATATCTAGAAACAAGTATAAACATCAGTATAGAGAAGATATTAAAAGTGACTACAGTTCCAGAAGATCAACCATGTTTTATTTTCTCTAATTATTTCTCCAAATAAAAAATTTGTTGATGCCAACATACTATTTCAGATACTTAAATCCAACATGCCAACATGCCAACATGCTATTGCAGCTTGGATCAAACAATTAAACTTAAGTTACAGGTAGATAGTATACCTTCATTGGTGGCATGTACCCATGGATAGCAAGCACCTACAATTGCCTCAATCCTCTTGTTGGTACGTATCATCCGTGATGCTTCTGCCCCTAAAGCTTCCATTCGAACATGCCAGCAGACCATTTAAGTTAACTGTCAAACTCCTCATACCCCTAACTGTCATTTACATGTAAATGACAGTTAAACTAAATTGAAGGAGCCGCTTGAAGGAACCGATTCAATGAGACCACAAGTGTACTATAGTATCCTAGCTCAGAAACTGAGCTTTCCTGAGCAATTTCCTCTGTAAACCATCCGTCGCTTTCAACAAAAAATGCTCGGAAAACACGCAGCCCAAAGAAACTCAAGAACAGAGGAAAAGCTCCGAAAATGCTCAGGAAAGTGGTTTTCTTGGCTCCCGAACAAGCCCTAAGAGACTCATTCACGAACTCCCCATGCCCATATTTGACCATGTCTATTGATCGGATGGGTCTAACTTTCGGTGAAGGGGGGGCTCTCGTCTCCGACGTCTTTTATTTCACATTGCCCGAGTCTCTGACGAAGGAAGCATACTGCGTGTCCATCTTGTACCGTAAAGACGAAGATATTAATGAAGACATAAACATTAGATTTATCTTGTTTATTTCAAAATTTTAATTACTTCACTTTTCTTTAGTAACTTTTAATCAAAGGTATTCAATTTTGATGTAATTAACGGAGAATCGATTGCGATACCCGGAAGTATAAAGTCTGTCATTTTCAATAAAACTCTCTTAGCGAGGGAAAATTTGTTATGATTGATTTGTGTTAGATTTATATTCTACGCAAATTTGTTGTTTACAAATTTCTGGCACTCCCAGTGGGAAACACTTCTCTCATCTTTAAGCTACTTAATGAAACAAATTCTCTGAAATAAGTTATAGGTATAATAAACTATAAAGCTTTGGTTATTCCATGAATTTTTATTTTGATAGCTGATTATTCCATGCAGATATTCACCGAATTCTCTCCATCAACCAATTCAATGGTGTTTGGGAAGAATGTTGTTCCCTCTTCTTCATCAAGAGTTCGTCGCGTGATACGAGCTCGGCCTCAGATTGAAGAAGCCATACTCCGCCGATCAACCCGTCTTATGGCACGAGCCAATCTGGAGGAGAAATAGGAAGAACTAGATTCTCCCAAGTCCTTCGCCAGTACTAATAACCCACTTTACGAGGACTCAGACTCTATCTTTTCCGAAGATGAGTTCCCTGAGGTCTGATCGCAATCAACCTCGGCGAGCATACCAGGAACTCTGAGTTCTAATCGGTCTTGTTCGATGAATCCACTGTGATCACCTGAGATGGCCACTTAACTGCATCACACATCTGGATTATTACTTCATCACCCATCACCCCTCGTTCCTTGTGCTCCCTTCAATCCAATCCCGACGAATCATCCACCGGAATAGTGGCTCCAGACATCCCTACGATTCATCCAGTGACGGTGCTGACAACAGAAGAAAGAACCAGCATCCTTGAATAGCTAGAACAAATGCATCAGGAAATCGCAGCTCATGATGCACAAATAGTTGTACTGATCGAGAGAGAAGAATCAAAGAGAGACTGAAGAAAATATATCCCTCAACAAGGTCCAGAGCCTAATTTCCGAGAATCTTAAAAGTTATCGGAAAGTGTCGAATAGCTCCCAGACATATCACAAGCCGTATCTGCCAGAAATTGATGAAGTCTCGTTTCCACCCGACTACAAACAACCAAAGTTCTCCCAGTACTGTGGCAGTGGTGCCCCGCTCGAGCACTTGGCCAACTTCCTCTCAGCCTGTGGAGACACATAAAAAAATGGCGCTTTGCTTTTGCGACAATTCGTGCAGACTCTTAAGGGAGTCGCATTCACATGGTACACGAAGCTTCCACCCGAGTCGACATCAGCTTGGAAAGAGATGACAGAGTTATTCTTAAAGAGATTCTTTAGTACCCAAAGATCTGTAGGAGTCGTTGAGTTGTCACAATTGAAGGAACGACCATATGAGAAGGTTGTCGATTACATTACGCGGTGGAGAAACCTCAGCATCCATTGCAAACACAAATTTGAAGTAGTGTAAACGTGTCTAGCTAGCATGAGACAAGAATTAGCAGTCCCTCACTATGGACATTCCATGAGTTTCGAAGATCTCGCTACACGAACTTCAGAATTCGAAAGTTTTATTGGCTTAAACTCAAGGGAAAACTGAAAGGATTCTCCCAGAGGAACAAAACGAAGGACAGAAACATCTACATCTTTTCCCACGACAATAGTAATCGGCACCAGAGATCGTAATCAACTCGCTATAACCAAGCGGCTAGAAGGATTTGGAAACAATCGATCGAACAAAGCAAGTGGAGCCAGTAGTAGTTTTGCACCCCCTCAGAGATCAAACTGGCCTAAGACCAATCTCTGAAAGAAAAGAAAGATAAAAAGTATTCATTTAAGAATGACGATGTCGAAGGCATCTTTAATGGCGTTAGTGACGGTGGGATTATACAGCTGCTAGAATCCCGCAGACCTGAAGAGCAAGATAAGATAGAAAATATGCTTTACTGTAAATATCACCATGTGCTAGGTCACACGTTGAAAGATTGTTTCATATTTAAAGACAAGGTACAGAGTCTTCTTAATTCTGGAGACATTACTTTAACTCCAGAAGCTCTTAAAAAAGACAATGATGGCATTGCCACGACACATATGATTACCTCCGGGGGGTTCCGCCAGTTCCTATCCTTGAAAAAAATCTAAGCTCTGCACTTTCGGAACTTCATAAGTTCATTCCATCCTGCAATGACTCTGATTCATCGTTGTCCGAGGATGAAGTAGGCCTTGCTCACTATGTTAGTCGGCGCAAGAAGAGAGAATGGAGACTAGGGGATGCTTATCAGAATAAGAAAGTGTTGATAGAAAGTGAAATAACTTGTTTCTTGAAAGAACCGATGCAGAAGAATGGCTTACCCGATTATCAATATCTTGTTATAGGAGGCAAGTCAAGATTGATTGACGATGATACTCAGGAATGCAGAAAAACACCACCACCACCTCGTCCATCAGGTACAGTTCCATTACAAGATGCACCGATGCTTCGTCCGTTAGGTGCAATTCCTTTACAAGATGATCCATGGGAAAAGCACTAGCCTATAATAGGCGACAATCACAGATACAGCAAGCAAAAAACCAAAGCCTTATGGAAAAAGAAAACCTCTCTTCTGGGATGGGATTGGGGTTGTGATACCAAGTCTTTTATAGAGGAAGCCCAAGGCAAGCGACGTGAGTTTAACCAACAAGAGTCATATATGGCAAAATCCCCTAATTCCGATGAGGGGAGTTGGCATGTAATACCTAAGAAGAAGAGAGCGCAAAGTCAAAATTCTGTTAGAAACATCTGCAAATTTAAAGAAATCTGTGGAGAAGGTAAAAAGAGAAGTAAAAAAGATCCCTTCGAATTATACTACACTCCAAATGCTGAAGGATCGTAGAGAAAGGGAGAAAGAAGAAAATGTTCAACCGGAACCTATGAGATCATCGAAGAAAGTACAAAAATGAAACCTGAATTGATGATAATCTCTTTTTCATCATCATCATCTGAAGTGGAAATGAAAGAATTACAGCCGCTCATGTTTGGAGACTACATACCTCTCGAGTGTTCTGAAACGATCAGGGACCAATAAGAACCAGATGTCGTTAATAGAAATGGCAAAGCCCAAAAGAAGGAATCAAAATCTCATACTGATATTAACAAGAGTCGAATTAAAGATATTCGCATGAAGGATGTCATCAAATGCTCGTCTTCACCAGATGCTTCTGAAGACAATTCATATGACAAGGTTGGCATAAAGTGGTTATTCGACGGAAAAAAGAGTAAGTTGAAACTAACAATGCTGCTTCTTACAACATGATTCAGATTGAAGAGGTAGATGCTATAGAGCAACATACCGATCGCCCAGTTAAACCTTATCGGCATAGATCAAAGAATCATCCTGTTTCGTCTACAGAAACTGTATCTCCACCTAAAGGTGCAGAAGGTGCCAACTAGACAACCAAGCAAGGAAAAACATCGTCATTCGACAAAAGCTCCAAGAATACCAATAAGGGCAAAGAAAAAGAAAATCTTGATGCAAATTATGATGTACTCTCTCATTTAAAGAAAGTACCTGCTTTGTTTTGGTATATGATGCTCTTTGTTTGTCTAGTAGCTTAAGGAAAACGCTGATAAAAACTCTCTCTAACCTGGATAAGTCCATTGAGGAAGTTTGCCAGGTGGAGACTGCCTTGGAAGACTTGGTTTGTACAATCATATTTTCTGATGATGATCTCGAAACCAAACTTAAGTCACACAATAGACCCCTCTTTATATCAGGTCTACTTGAAGATGCTCACCTTGCAAGATTCATGATTGATGGGGGGTCTGCTGTAAATTTATTACCATTACATGTGTTACATAAAGTGGAACAAACTGTTAAAGACCTCTCACCCAGTACCCTCGTGATTCAAGGTTTCAATCAAAATAAGCAAGGAACCTTGGGATTTATTCACTTACAATTGGATACCGGAGAACTCTCCTCTAATACCCAATTTCATGTGATCGATGCTAATACATCATATAATGCGTAGTTGGAAAGACCTTGGTTACATCAATGTGGGGATGCTTCGTCCACACTCCAATGTTTTAAATACTTTCATAATTGAGAGCAAAAACAAGGAGCAGCTGATCCACAACCCCTCCACCCAGATGAAGCTCATTTTGTTTATGCAAAATTATATGAAGTATCTACTTCCTCTACATGCACTAGTGACTTCAAGCTATTAGATGAATACTCACAGTAATCTGAATCCTCACCACCTAGAAAAAATTCACAAGAGGCAAGTTTTAAAACTCCTATTAAGGAAACTATCCCTTTTTTAAAAAATCGATCTAAAAAGAAATCGATTTCCTTTAGAAACCCGAAAGAGGTCAACATACCCTTCATTTCAGCTCCTTATTCTCAACCTCGGAGAAGAATCATTTTCAATAAGAAAACAATCCCTTCAAAAGCTAACTCTCATATCAAATTTGTTAGAAACTTATACCAAAATCTGAAACCTAGTTCCCCTCTACTGGCCTCTTTCACCAAGCTGCTCACCCAAGTTGATTCGCTACCCATCCAGCCAGATTATAGGGATTCGAAAGAACCTCTTCAATTTACGCAATACAATAAAAATGCAGCAAATATGATGAAAAAGATGGGATATGATCTCTCGAAAGGAGGTCTAAAAGATGGAGTAGGAATGGTTGCACCTTTTGATGTGATACCATCCCGTGCGCAGAAACGGGGTAGCTATAACGATGGATATTTGCATCCATTGAAAGGTAGTCTCGGGCACAGGCCTACAGTGATTCTGACAAATTATCTCGGATCCTACATGATCTCTATAACTGATTATAGTGATGAAACAACCGCAAGGAAACCGAAAACAAAAGAACCTATTCCAGCTCCTCATCAGTTTGAAGGAGTACAAACCACCGTTGACGACCTACAAGAAGTCAACTTGGGAACTCTTGAAGATCCTCGAATTACTTATGTGAGTACCGCACTCTCTGCAAAGGAACTGGTAACTTATACTGATTTTCTAAAGAAGAATCGAGATGTGTTTGCATAGACATCTCATGATATGCCAGGATTAGATGTCAAGGTTGTCACTCACAAATTAGCCGTCAATCCTGACATCAAACCCGCTAAACAAGCTCAGAGACGACTTCATCTAGACATGGTCGTAAAGGTAGAAGCAGAAATCGACAAGTTCGTCAATGTCGGCTTCATCCGTGAAGTCAAATATCTGACATGGGTTGTTAACATAGTACCGGTCAAGAAGAAGAATGGTCAAATTAGGGTATGTGTTGATTTCAGAGATCTCAATGCAACATGTCCTAAGGATGATTTCCCCTTGCCTATTTCAGAACTCTTGATTGATTCTATCGTCGATTGTGAAGCCATGTCCTTCATGGATGGATACTTTGGATACAACCAAATACGAATGGCACCTGGAGATGAAGAACTGGCAGTTTTTCGAACCCCAAGAGGAATCTTTTGCAATAAAATCATGCCATTGGACTAAAAAATGTTGGAGCTACTTATCAACATGCAATGACAAAGATATTCAAAGAATTGCAACAAGAAACAGTCGAATGCTACGTAGATGATCTCGTAGTAAAATCAAGGAATAGAGGTGATCATTTGGCTCACCTATATCAAGTATTTTGTAGGCTTTGAAAGTACAACTTAAAAATGAATCCACTAAAATGTGCTTTCGGAGTTACTTCAGGGAAGTTTCTCAAGTCCGTTGTTCGACACAGAGGCATACAAGTTGATCCAACAAAAACCAAGGCCATCCTAGAGATGCCACCTCCAAGGAACTTTCATGAATTAAAAGGACTACAGGGACGACTTGTGTATATTTGCCGCTTCATATCAAATCTTTCAGGACGATGTAAACCATTCTCTCGTCTTATGAAGAAAGAGGTTTCATTCGTATGGAACAAAGAGTGTCAAAAGGATTTTGATAGTTTGAAAGAACATTTTTTGCATCCGCCAGTCCTGACTGTTCTAATTAAAGGGAAACATTTAATCCTATATATAGCAATCATGGACAACTTGCTTGGGGCTTTGTTAGCTCAGGAGAATGAGGACGGTAAGGAAAACGCCCTATATTACCTCAGTCGAACGCTCATAGGAGTTGTAGGAAATTACTCACCTATTGAAAAGAATTGCTTAGCTCGTATCTTTGCTTCGCAAAAGCTATGACATTATTTGCTAGACCATCCAATCCGCTTGATAAGTAAAGCGGATCCATTAAAATTTCTCATAACAAAACCAGTGTTGTCAGGAGGACTTGCTAAATGGTCTTTACTCTTGTCAGAGTTCGACATAACTTTTGTACACCAGAGAAAGCCGTAAAAGGACAAGCCTTAGCCGATTTTCTAGCCGCTCATCCGATCCCGGGGAATTCACCGTTATCCGAAGACCTACCAGAAGATGGAAATTATATTTTGATGGGGCTTCATAAGCGGCTGGAGCAGGCGCTGGAATCGTGTTTGTTACATCAAATAATGGGCTACTCTCACATTCCTTCACATTGACAGAATCCCTCCGCTGAATATAAAGTGTTAATCATTAGCTTGGAATTAGCCCTAGATATGGCCATTTACACCCTTGATGTATATGGGGATTCCCAGCTCGTCGTTAGACAGAAATATCTTATGCAATTTGAAACACAGAGTTAATACCATATCATCAAAAGATTCATGAACTCTTTCCACAGTTCGAGAATATTTGGATTATGCATGTCCCGCGAAGTAAAAATAACCAAGCCGACGCACTCGCAAAATTTGCAGCAACTCTGGCATGTAAAAATGAAGTTGTTGAAATAAGAGTTGAAGGGAAAAGGGTCTTACCTTCCATCATGAGGAGAAGTCAAATCGAACAAGCAAACGCGGCCAATATTTTATCCGCTTTTGAAGTTGAGACACTAGATTGGAGGCAATAACTTATAGAATACCTTCAACATGGAAGACTACCTTACGAAGCACGCGACAAGGCTAAAGTTCGTCGAAGGGCGAGTCAATCTGTATACTTCAACGATACTCTGAATAGGAGAATGTTCGATAATATCTTGTTAAGGTGTCTTTCAACTGAAAAAGCTTAACAAGCCATGCAAGAAGTACATGCCGGCATTTGTGGGGAACAGCAATCAAGCCCTAAGCTACATATCCGATTGAAACACTTAGGCTATTATTGGCCGACCATGGTGAATGATTGTATAGATTTCGCCAAAAGATGTCGGGTTTGCCAGATCCAAGCTGATTTCATTCACCGTCTATCAGAACCCTTACACCCAACAGTCAAGTCATGGCCTTTTGAAGAGTGGGGTATGGACCTCATAGGTCTAATACACCCCCCGTCATCTGTTGGACATAAGCTCCTACTTGCTGCAGCCGATTATTTTTCTAAATGGGCAGAGGCAGTGACGCTCAAAGAGGTTAAAGCAACCACAATTGTGGATTTCATATGTACCCATCATTTACCAGTATGGGATTCCTTCTCGTATCATTAATGACAATGGTACATCATTCAAGAATAAAGTGAGAAGCAAGTTTTGCGCAAGTACCAAATAAAACAATGTTGTTCTACAACATACAACCCATCTGCAAATGGCTTAGCGGAAGCTTTTAATAAGACATTGGTCAAGTTGTTGAAAAGACAGCTGCTAAGAACAAAAGTGACTGGTATGAAAGGTTGTAAGAAGCCTTATGGGCTTACAGAACGACTCATCGTACTCCTACACAGACTACTCCATATGCATTAATATATGGAGGTGAAGCTTTATTACCCTTGGAGATCCAGATTCCTTCTTTAAGAGTAGCATTAAATCCCAATCTCGCCAAAGAACAAAATGCTGCACTCGGGTTCTCAGAACTGAAAGCCTTTGGATGAGTGTAGGCTCAAAGCCCCGCAAAGCCTGGAGGCATACCATGCTAGCATGTAAAATTCATTCGAAAAGAAAGTAATCCTTTAAGGGGACTTGGTCCTTACTATTCGTCGCCCCATGATTATTACCCAGAAAACTCCAGGGAAGTTTGAGCCTAAATAGGAGGGTCCTGTAATAGAAACAGTCTATTCAAATGGCGCCTATATATTGGTTGACGTTATATATTAGTTGACGCAGAAGGAAATGAATCCCCTCCTATTAATGGTCGCTTCCTGAAGCGATACTATCCATAGAATGTATATATGTTACCTCCTACTCGCATGAGGATAAACTGCGTAAGGCTTATACTTAGGTGCATTATTAATGTAAACAACATAGGTATGCTTATATGTTACCTCCTACTCGCACGAGGATAAACTGCGTAAGGCTTGTACTTAGGTGCATTGTACCTCCTACTCGCATGAGGATAAACTGCGTAAGGAATGAAGCAATAAAAGTTGACTTCTTCAAATTTTGAGTTAATATATATATATATATATATATATATATAGAGAGAGAGAGAGAGAGAGAGAGAGAGAGTTGCATCAATTATTCAAAGAATGAAATAATGTGTAATAAATATGAAATCCAGCCAACCAAAAGAATTTGTAAAATAAACATGGATCTGATGCAAGGACCCGATTTGAAACTAGGTCAGATAGTTAACCGATGGTCCATAGTTCTACCTACGTGAGATCATTTGTTAATGTGTTTATTTAATGGTTGATATTAAAGTAAACCAAACGGGTGGGTCACATCCACTAATTAGCAAAACGTTTTTACATGGCACATATCCAAATCATAAAATGTGTTAAAACTCATTAACGTTGTTCGATCTGACTAAGGAGATCAGTTTTGGGCATGTGTGCCACGGGACACTACGGCCAATTTGATGGGCTCTGTACCATGTGATCGGTAATCACAAACTAACCGTCTGATGGTAAGGGGATGGTTTCAGGATCCGTTGGATGAAAGATCAGAATGAAATTTGATCACCATCATGTGATTCAAGGCAGTCACGATATTTTAGACCTGGGTTCCCACCAATAGTTTGGTTGGCGCCAATAGAGGGACCTAATCCATTAACCCATTTAACGTGGAGTTGCGTTAATATATAAAAATATAGTAGCCTATATAATAGAATATAATATAATATCATAGCTTCTAATATAATATAACACTATATACTATATAATATAATATAATATAATATACTACTATATCTTAGAAGCTTATGGACGAGTCTGGCAGGCTGAGACGTTGGATCTCATGCGTGGGGGGGTCGGTTTGGAAAACAAGATAAAAACAAAAAGAAAAGAAAGAGAAAGGGAGCCTGAGAAACAAAGAGAGCCAGAGAGGGAAAAACAAGAAAGAGTCAGAGAGAAAAGAAAGAAAAAGAAAGAGAAAGAAAGAGAGAGAGAGAGAGAGAGAGTGACCGTTCACGATGACGGCGGACCCTATAGCTGCTCGTATCTTTTGAAGCAAGTACCTATTCTAATACATTTTGTTTAAACCCCGATTCAAGCTGTACATATATTGATTTAGAGGTTAGACATCAACATTTGTTAGAAATCTGACTTTGTTACATCATGTATCTTTTAGATTGTACATCTATGTGCTAGTGGAAATTTGAGCCTGGTATACCTGTATAAGATGGCTTATATTTTAGTCGTGGAATGTGTATGTTGTTAGCTTGGATCTAAGATTTTAATACTTGTGGTAGTAATGAAACTTGAAAACCCAAAAGCAATACTGCAGTTTATACATTCATTGACGTATTAATGTTGGATTTAGGTGTGGTAGTAATGAAACTTGAAAACCAAAAGCAATACTGCAATTTATACAGTCATTGACGTATTAATGTTGGATTTAGGTGTTGATAGCTGGATTGATGCGTTCGTATTGTACCCTCTAGGGCATATGAAGGGCTTCATGTGGTCTGATATGTTAGTTTTATGAATACTGTACAATCGAAAATCAGCCGAATCAATTATACCTGAAAGTGTAAACATTTGTTATCCAAGTCTTTACACCTGAAAGTGTAAATATTTGTTACTTGAATCGGTGATACTTGGAAGTGTAAATATTTGTTACCTGAGTCGATTACACCTGAAAGTGTCAGACTTTGTTACCTGAATCGGTTACACCTAAAAGTATAAATAGTTGTTACCTGAGTCTGTTACACCTGAAAATGTAAATATTTGTTATCCGAATCTGTTTTACCTGAAAGCGTAGATATTTGTTACCTGACTCTGTTAGACCTGATTGTGTAGATGTTTGGTACCTAAATCTGGTAGACTTGTTATACCAGACTATGTAAACAAGAATGACCTGAATCTGTCGGAATGTGTCAACAAGTCTGACCTGAATTTGAATTTGTTATACCTGTTCTACGTGACCATTTCCGAGATCGAAGCTATAGATTCCAATTTTCCGAGACCGAAGTAATGATGGGTAGTGTATATCATTTCCGAGACCGAAGTATGTCTGCACTATAAAGTCATGTTTTCTGATATTTTCTGCTATTTCTGCACTGGAATTGAATACCATAATATCTGAAAGGCAATGAAATGGTGTCTATGAGTCCGATTGAGACAATTTTAAGATTCGGGTCAGGTCGTAAATCTGTTATTTGCTCTGTTATCTGATATCTGTTCTGACATCTAATCTCTGTTTTGACATCTGACAGTTGAGCTCAACTACTAGAAGCTTAGCTGAGGAAAGCACTTGGTATTTGTGCTATTAGTTATAAAATAATCCCCAACAGAGATAAGTCTGTAGTGGTAGTTTAAGTGTAATCTTCATTATTTATTTGTCTGATTTTTGTTTCTAGTATGTGAATATCGTCTAAGTTGTGATACATTAAGTGAGAGATTTATCCCATATCTGTTGCTTTCTGATATGTCTGACTTGCAGTAGTTAAGTGAAAGATTCATTGTCTAACTTGTCTGATGTATGTGAAGTAAATATTTGTCTAACTTGCAATAGTTAAGTGAAAGATTCATTGTCTGACTTGTTTGATATATGTGATGTGAATATTTGTCTGACTTGTCTGATGTCTATGATGTGAATTTCTGTCTGACTTACACTGGTACAGTGAAAGATTCATTGTCTGACTTGTCTGATGTCTATGATGTGAATTTTTGTCTGACTTGCAGTAGTGTAGGGAAGGATTTTGTCTGACTTGTCTAATGTCTGTGATGTAACTATCTGTCTGACTTGTAGTAGTTTCAGTGAAAGATTCATTATCTGATTTATTTATTATCGGAATTCTGATCTGAGAATCTTTGTCTGATGTGTGATAGTTTAAGTGTACGATTCGGTACTTAGCTATTAGGGGGATATCTGTCTGATTTCTGGTATGGACTATCTGTCTGATTTCTGGCACAAGCAATGAGTTTTTACTGTAGTATTGTTTTCTGTGTCACTTTAATATCAACCTGATTTCATTTAAAACGCTTGAGTGTGAAATTTGGTATTAGTGGTTTAGTAGCATGGGCTACTTGCGGAGTATGTGGATTAGCTCCTACAGTGGTTCTAACCACCCTACAGGTTACGGAAAGGGTTTGGAGAACGATCAGTTGGTGGAGTTTTAACAGTGTTATCTGGTGCAGATCTTTGTGTCTGGTACGTAGCGATTAGTTTAATATATTAAGGTAGTGTAACCTGTTAAGAAAAGGAAAAGTTTCTCTATTTATCCTTAATCTGGTTACCTGGATACCTGGTTTTGATCCCTAATTAGAATTGTTTATTCAGATTTAGTGTTTTCTTCTTATTTGTCTGGATCGTGACTCGAGATCCAGGTGCATGGATTTTGGTCGTGACAACTTATTTCTCAAATGTTCCTAACAAATCTATCGCGGCATCCTTATTGGCCGTGAACTGACGTAAAACTAAAATTTGTTCCTCTTTCTCAGCTCAAATTCCTTCTAGTCTAGCCAACAAACGATTCTTCTTTTCCT
This sequence comes from Chloranthus sessilifolius, assembly GCA_021018995.1. Classification (NCBI taxonomy): domain Eukaryota; kingdom Viridiplantae; phylum Streptophyta; class Magnoliopsida; order Chloranthales; family Chloranthaceae; genus Chloranthus; species Chloranthus sessilifolius. The sequence continues at coordinate 74,894,475 of CM037591.1, forward strand.
CAGGATCCTCTAAGGATTGATGATCCTTCTTGTCTACTTCGGAACTGGCCACCAAAGCTCTTCTTGAGTAGGCAATATCCTTTTCAAGCTCCTCAAGCTCAAGCCTCAAAACGTTTTTCTCAATTCGAGCTTTCACAGTTTCCTCAAGTGATGACATTTCAAACAATCTATTTGACATTGCAAAATTGATTATGTTACTATCTTCCTTAATTTTTTGCAGTCCCTCATTAATATCGCTCTTGATAACCTCTCAGAAGCCCATAATTCCCCTTTATTTTTTGAGACAAATCTAGAATATATTTAACTTGGGACCTGAATGGCAGGTAATCACCGCCAATTCCAGAAATCTCATCCCATGACGCATATACATCTTGCTCCATTTCCGCAAAATCATTTTCACTCTCCACACAAGGGAGGACTCCCTTCAAGAGTTCAACAATATGCTTCTGACGACTCCTTATTCGATTCCTTTTAAAGGCTGATAGGACAGGCTTATGTGTTGGTAAGGGTATATTGCTCGAATCTCCAACATCTACAAAAGAGAGTTTATTTTTTACTTTTTTTTAAAAGAGAAGAAAAAGATAATAGATGCATGTTAATTGTAAGCATGAACCTAATAGGATGAAACTCACTTTCTAAAGAAACTTCGCCAAATGAGGTAATGATAGTTGACACAGAGGGTTCTGAAGGATTGAAGGGAGTGACGACCGTATTCATTGTTACTAAAGAAGGTTCTGATCGAAATACTAGATTTCCTCTTGAAAGTAGCTCGTTAGGTGACTCCGCTATAGCAGGTTATGGAGAAGTGGTCGAGGCTTGCGAATTAAGTCTTGGTGGTAGGATGAAATTCATCTTCTCCCGCGAACTGACTTTGATGGTCGATGGGATCTTTAATTGTAACTCAACAAAGGTCATCATCAAAGGTGTCTCTAAAGTTTGCGCATCTTCTTCAGAAGAGGAATACTCATCAGAAGAACGTGAATAGCTAGCATCTGACTCATCATCATTATTATCCTCTTCCCTGAATACTTCCATTGTCTTGCTACCCGAAAGTGGACGATCATCCAGATCGCTTCATGGTCGTACTAACTCCGTAGTCTCACTGGTCCCAGTGATGGGAGGAGGAATCCCAAACTCAAATTCCTAGTCGTTTAAATATTATTCGGACACCACCAATTTTGGCTTCTTGTTATTTACCCCCTTTTCTGCCTCAACAAGTTTATTTTCGAAAACCATGTACGATTTGGTAAAACCAACGAACGATGAACAATTGATGACATCAATATTCCTAGAATTTCTCGCAAAGACGTCTTCACAGGCCATGCTTCTCGAAGAATGTCAGCAAAAAATTCGGGAGGAATATGCATAAATGTGTTTAATTTCACAATGTCACCATCTTGTCTCTTAGGAGTCGACTCTGGTAGTTTCTTTGAAAAATAGACATTGGTATTCTCATGCCACCAATAGCACCACATTAAGTGCAACCAGAAACATGAGCGAGACGAGTCGTGAAACAAGACAGTTCCTCGCGAACTATACGTATTAAACGCCATCACTAAATTTGCAACGGTAACATCCCTGCGTGCATCCAGAGAAAGAGTCGTGGGAATAATCTGATCATAGCCAAATTGTCGAGCATATCGGGCTGGATAATATGGCTCAAGCAATTTATAGCTGTCAAAACGTAGTGGCAACAAACTTTGCCGCAAACTCAAAAAATAGTAGAGAATTTCGGTTGGAAACATGAAGGTATCTCTGTCGGGATTAGCTTGATCCTGCCACAAAAGTTGGTCATTGCCTGGTAAGAAATGCCCGAATGGTCGGAACTTGAACATTACAGGATTCCACACTAGATCTCGAGCCCCTCTCAAGCTATGACGACCAGCTGGCCACTCCAAAATACTTAGTAAGAAGGGAATCCCGGGCTTCCGCTCAAAATTTCTCAAACTATAAGTGGAAGGAAAATGGGCTCCTACCCATCCAAAGAAATAATGTAAGGGGAAATGAGTTTCTGAATTCTCTAGAATGTTACTCTTCTTTAACTGACAAAAGCCATGAAATATACTACCAAGGACGGTCGAGCCGACGGCATAGGTACCTCCATTTGCCATTTCCTCTGCTATTATGAAGGTTTCAGTGCGGACACTTTCCTTCTAGTTCAGAAGTGCAAACTTGCTTAAGAATAGTGCTAAAAAAGCAGAGAAATAGGTCCTGTGGCTCATTTTTACTGAAGACCTTTTAATCCGGGCTACTTGAAGGGCATTCTTTTAAAAAGCAAAAGAGTGGATAACGTTGCCGCTCGTATCATAGAAATCTAGGAAATAAGACATTCATAATCCATGGTTTACATTATGGTCTTTCACATTGAGATCATCCTTTATAACTTGATCAAAAGCTTCAAACAAGCTATGTCTCAGTCTTATGGGAAGACGTCTCTCCGTCTTCCTGCACTCCGTATAGAAGATCGTTCTCGGGAATGCACTCATCATACATAAAACCCATAATCGGCAAACCACTAATATGAAATAATTCCTCCAGTGTTATAGCAACTTCCCCCCAAAGAAAGATCCAAGAGTTGGTGAGGGGCATAAAGCTTTGATTAGAGCGTGCATTATGTTATTGATGTCATCATATCGCCCCCGCGCACATGCAACTGCTGTCAGCAAATTGCATCTTTTCAACTCGTTGCAAAGCTCTGATAAAATTTGTACAACCCATAGATGGAAACTTAAGTTGGTCGATATCGCTCCTCTCAAAAGACAAGTATCACCCCATCTGACGCCTGGCTCTCTATCTATGAACCTCTGAGCAAAGGTAGGAAAGGATTGTGGGTTATGGAATTCTTCACCTAGTACAAGAACATGGCCTGGTTTCAGAAACATTAGATCGATGTCATTCTCTTTCTGGGGTTTAAAAATATAAAACCCCAAATTTCCAAAGTCTAACAACTTGCTTAGACTTGTCCACCATTCGTCGGTTGGTGATGCATGATGTCCTCCATAAGCCATGACAAGACTAAAACAAGGAGGATGCCTCCGCAAGAATACCCCAGAAAAATCATCCCCGACATCACCCGATCTTCTTATTTGACTAATTTATAATCAGAAGAATTCTCTTTTGTCATGATTAATATATGAGAGAAGAATATGTATTTTAAAAAAAAAACAAAAAAAAAACTAGATTATGTTTCAAAATATATTTGAATTATGTTATCTTGTACCATCTGATTGACATCAAGATCAATGGCAATAAAAATAGTTTTAGAAATTATCTCTAAGGTCGTTTGATCTATGTAATTGGCACGAAAATCAGCCAGATCTGTCCAGATAGCCAAAAATAGATCTTCCGGATTTTATTTTGGCCACCTGATCTATATCGAGATCGATGATCAATAGAAAATCAACTCATAGTTTTTATTGATTTTTAGAAAACATTTTTAAGGCCGTTTTGATCTCTGGAAACGACCGGAAAATCAGTCAGATCTGCCACGGTAGACCTTACGGATTTAATTTTGACCATCTGATCGATATCAAGATCGATGGTCAATAGAAAATCAACTTCATAATTTTTGTTGATTTTTAGAAAATATTTTTAAGGTTGTTTCAATATCTGTAAATAACCCGAAAATCAGTCAGATATGACCGGATAGTCAAAGTAGATCTTTCGGATTTAATTTTGACCACCTGATCTATATCAACATCGATAGTCAATAGAAAATCAACTCATAATTTTTGTTGATTATTAGAAAATATTTTTAAGGCCGTTTCAATCTCTGTAAACGGCTCAAAAATCAATCAGATCTGCCCGGGCAGCCAAAGTAGATCTTTCGGATTTAATTTTGATCACCCGATCTATAGCAAGATCAATGGTCAATAGAAAATCAACTTCATAATTTTGTTAATTTTTAGAAAATATTTTTAAGGCTGTTTTGATCTCTGTAAACTGCCCGAAAATCAATCAGATCTGACCAGGTAGCCAAAACAGATCTTCTGGATTTTATTTTAACCATGGATCTATATCGAGATCGATGGTCAATAGAAAATCCACTTTATATTTTTGTTGATTTTTAGAAAATATTTTTAAGGCAGTTTTAATCTCTGTAAACGGCCCAAAAATCAATCAGATATGTCCGGGTAGCTAAAACAGATCTTCCGGATTTTATTTTGGCCACCCGATCTATATTGAGATCGATGGTCAATAGAGAATCAACTCATAATTTTTGTTGATTTTTAGAAAATATTTTTAAGGTCGTTTCGATATTTGTAAACAGCCCGAAAATCAGTCCAATATGCCCGGGTAGCTAAAGTAGATCTTTCAGATTTAATTTTGACCACCCGATCTATATCAAGATCGATGGTCAATAGAAAATCAACTAATAATTTTTGTTGATTTTTAGAAAATATTTTTAAGGTCGTTTTGATCTCGATAAACGGCCCGAAAATCAGTCAGATCTGCTCGAGTAACCAAAGTAGATCTTTCGAGTTTAATTTTGACCACCCGGTCCATATCAAGATCGATGGTCAATAAAAAATCAACACATAATTTTTGTTGACTTTTAGAAAATATTTTTAAGGCCGTTTTGATCTTTGTAAATGGCCCGAAAATCAGTCAGATTTGCCCAGGTAGCCAAAGTAGATCTTTCGGATTTAATTTTGACTACCATATCTATATCAAGATCAATGGTCAATAGAAATCAACTTCATATTGTTTGCTGATTTTTAGAAAATATTTTTAAGGTTGTTTTGATCTTGGTAAACAACCTAAAAATCAGTCAGATCTGACCAGGTAGCTAAAACAGATTTTCTGGATTTTACTTTAACCACCTGATCTATATCGAGATCGATGGTCAATAGAAAAACAACTCAATAATTTTTGTTGATGTATAGAACACATTTTTAAGCCATTCTAATCCTTGTAAACAGCCCTAAAAATCGGTCAAATCTGTCCGGATAGCCAAATTAGATCTTCCGGATTTTATTTTGACCACCCGATTTGTATCAAGATCGATGGTCAATAGAAAATGAACTCCATAATTTTTATTGATTTATAGAAAATATTTTTTAAGACCGTTTTGATCTGTGTAAACGGCACGAAAATCAGTCAGATCTACCCGAGTAGCCAAAGTAGATCTTTCGGATTTAATTCTGACCACCCGATCGATATTGAGATCGATGGCCAATAGAAAATCAACTCAATAATTTTTGTTGATTTTAAAAAAAAAAAAATTAAAGTTAATTTCGAGTCAGAACTCTTTCGTAAATTTGTAAATGTCCATAAATTTCAATCGGATCATCTGAAAGATTTAGAAGAATCATCTTGATAATCAAAGAGCGTTATCGTAAGAATCACATATCTTATAACCATAAATTAGTATTCAGACTTCCCGTAGGAAGTACAGTCGGATTAATCTCAAAATTCAAAGCCCATCCCTTGAAATCTCTCAGATTGAAATCAGGCCATCCAATGGACCCTAAAATTCAAATTTTGATGATCGAATCTCCATAGAGAATACGATCACTATTTAGTAGTAAAATTCCTGTAGGAAATATAATATTAGATCGATTTTAATCGACTTTTTCGTTTTCTTTTTCTTGTTTTAAGTCAACAAAAATTGAGGAGGCACCTGTAGACTCGGAATTTTTGGAATCGGGAAGTTCTACTTATTCTCAAAAATCGGATAGAATAAAATAATGGAAGAAGTTAAGGAAGCTCTACTTATAGGGTTTTTCCTTAACAAACCTACTCTAACTAGGACTTAAAGTCCTAAGTTATGTCAACGTGACCCATGTATCTTTCCCTCTTCCTCTTCATTTTTTTAAATATGACCTACACAGGTATGGCCTGCGTAGATCATGTCTGCGTAGGTAGCTATGCCTGAGTAGGTCATGTCCTTCGAACATGCGTAGGTTGTGTCTGCGTAAGTAGTTACGCCTGCATAAGTAGCTATGCCTACGTAGATCGTGTCCTTCGAACAGGTGATACCTGCGTAGGTAATTATGCCTGCATAGGTAGTTATGCATGCGTAGGTAGTTATGTCTGCGTAGATTGTGTCCTTCGAACAGGCCACACATGCGTAGGCTATGCCTGCGTAGGTAGTTATGTCTACGTAGGAAGTTATGTCCGCATAGGTCGTGTCTTTCGAACATGCCATTATACTTGCGTAGGTAGTTATGCTTGCATAGGTAGTTATGCCGGCATAGGTAGGAATGTCTGCGTAGGTAGGAATGCCTGCATAGGTAGTTATGCCTGTGTAGGTAGTTATGCCTACATAGGTAGTTATGACTGCGTAAGTCGTGCCTGTGTATGGGTCCTCTATTTTCTCCGCTTAAATAAATAATCACTTGCGTAAGCCAGATATCTAGATAATAATCTTTTCTCAATCCTCGTGAAAGCTAAGACCTACGCAGCCAACACAACCCTTGATTTTTGTGAAACCCTTGAGGAAACCGTAGGATTATAATTTCCCGTAACCGCTACTATAAATCTATAAATAGCATATTTATTCTCATTATTTGGATCCGAAAAATTCTTACACAAGAGCCCTGCCGAAAACGTCTCCGACTTTGAATCTTTTGCAGCAGACCTTAAAGTATCTCCGAAAATCTTTCCGTTTCCTCCTTTTTTTATTTAGAGTTTACGGGAGGAACAAGTCTGGATTGATACACTTACAATAAGTGATATGGCTTTACCTAAAGGTGATACGCTTAGGATAAGAATTACAGCTCTTACCTAAATATGATTTAAAGTTGCAGTTTGGGATTACGTGTTACAGCGCGTACCCAATTTCTTGTATATTTAGAGATAGTTAAACTACGTGGGTACAACCCCTCGCATAACTCTTAGTACGCTCGGAATGCAACCACATACTCAATACTCGTACAGGTTACAGTCACGGACTAATAGAATGATTCCAAACTCTGACATCCGAAATATTCATCTACAATGACTCATAACCATCATATTTACCATATTTGAATCACGTCCCGAAATTAGAGTTTTCCTCGCGGTTCAGGGCTTCACTCCCTCAAATGTAAGGTTTGGATCTCAACCTCGAGATCGGAAATTCTTTTACGGTGGATCATTTGACTTTTAGTAAAACAATCATAATACAATATCGTAACGAGATCCAACGGTGGATTTATTACATATTGACCAGATCTTGTCGTTTTGGTCAAATCAAACGGTGGACTCGTTGACTTTTGATCAAACGATCATAATACAAGATCGTAACGAGATCCAAATATGGATTTATTACGTATTGACCAGATCTTGTGATTTTCGTCAAATCCAATGGTGGGCTCGTTGACTTTTGATCAAACGATCATAATATGAGATCATAGCGAGATCCAACGATGGATTTATTGTGTTGACTAGATGTTGTGATTTGGGTCAAATCCAAGGGTGGACTCGTTGACTTTTACTCAAACGATCATAATAGAAGATCGTAACGAGATCCAACGATGGACTTATTACATATTGATTAAATATTGTGATTTTGGCATAATCAAACAATGGACTTGTTGACTTTTGGTCAAGCGATCGTCATACAAGATCGTAGCGAGATCCAAAGATGGATTTATTACGTATTGACCAGATCTTGTGATTTGCGTCAAATCCAATGGTAGGCTCATTGACTTTTGATCAAACGATCATAATACGAGATCATAACGAGATCCAACGATGGATTTATTGTGTGTTGACTAGATGTTGTGATTTTGGTCAAATCCATGGGTGGACTCGTTGACTTTTACTCAAACGATCATAATAGAAGATCGTAACGAGATCCAACGATGGATTTATTACATATTGATTAAATATTGTGATTTTGGCATAATCAAACAATGGACTCGTTGACTTTTGGTCAAACGATCATGATATGAGATCGTAAAGAGATCCAATGGTGGATTTATTACATATTGATCAAATCTTCTGATTTTGATTAAATCTAATGGTGTACTCGTTGACTTTTGGTCAAACGATCATAATACGAGATCGTAACGAGATCCAACAGTAAATTTGTTACATGTTGGCCAAATCTTCTGATTCTGGTCAAATCTAACGGTGAACTAGTTGACTTTTAGTCAAACTATCATAATACGAGACTATAATAAGATCTAACGATGGATTTATTATGCATTGATCAAATCTCATGGTTTTGGTCAAATCCAATAGTGGATTCATTAACTTTACGTTAAATGATCGTATTATAAGATCATTATATGAGCTAATGATAAAATCATCACAAAGCAACCTATGATGATCAGATCCTAAGGAATTTGATGTTATCCGACCGATGAATAGATACCTCATAACCAAAAGTGCTAATTCTTTGGACGACCAGACATCAGAAAATGGATCCAATGTTTGAATTCGTCTTCCAGACAAGTGAGCATGAATTCATTATGAGACTCATCCACAAACTCCTTATGCCCATATTTGACCACGCCTATCGATCGGATGGGTCTAACTTCCAGGGAAGAGGCTCTCGTCTCTGACGTCCTTTATTTCACATCGCCCGAGTCTATGATGAAGGAAGCATACTGCGCATCCATCTCGTACCGTGAAGACGAAGATATTAATGAAGATATAAACATTAAGATTTATCTTGTTTATTTCAAATATGTAATTACTTTACTTTTCTTTAGTAGTTTTTAATTAGAGGTATTCAATTTTGATGTAATTAACGGAGCATCGATTGCTATACCCGAAAGTATGAAGTCCACCATTTTCAATAAAACTCTCCTAACGAGGGGAAATTTGTTATAATTGATTTGTGTTACATTTATATCCTACGCAAATTTGTTGTTTACAGTAATTTATTCGGTATTTTGCTAGCCTTTGTAGCATTCAACTCATTATTCGGTAACTTATAATATTATTCCACTAACCTTCCTCCTTTTTCATTCTGGCTTGGGACCGAGGGAGTTCCCTGTTACTAAATACTAAATATTGATAGGTTGGCAGCCAGCTGTAAAAAAAACCTGCCAAATCCATATGATGAGACCTATTACTTATACACGTTTTGTGGCGTCCCCTTCTAGCAACACCCTGCAACGAACCCCGATTGTAGTGAGAAGTAGGCAAGGGTTGGCTAGGGCGTCCCTTGTTTTAAGCGACATGCTACAACATATACCAATTGTTGTGAGAAATAGGCAAGGGGTGGTTAGGATGTCCCCTGTATGCGACGTGTTACAACTGTAAAATCCCAAAAATTGGACCTTTGAACAGTACATCTCGATGTGCGTGGCCGATTGGTCACACACCGAAAAAGATAAAACATTAAAATATTGATGTAAGTTAGCTAACCTAGTTGTGGATGAGAAAGAAAAGATTTAAGTGTGTATGAAGCATTAGTGAGGTAGCATACGACGAAGTACGGTGTATGTGTTTAACACTTGAGTTGGAAACTCTTAAGTATAAAAGACAAGGTGTTGAGAGAAATAAAATCTTTTGCTTGGTTGTTGTGGAGTTAAAAAGAAAGAGAGAGATGGGTGGCAAGCTTTGAATGTGCATGGTCATAAGTACGGGGAGTTTAGACGGTGCGTGAGATTTCGGATTTCGGATCGTGAAGAATCCGAGGCTCCAATCATGAAACCTAGCTTGAGCTAAGCACAGGAATGGAGAAAATTGATCAACAAAGGGGTAAGAATTATAATTTAGTTGTGTTTGACATGTGTATGGCAAATTGGTTAGCATGTGGCTAAGAATTAAGAAGTAAAGGGGTTAGGCTTTGAGAAAATGAGTTTTTAGAAGTTAAAGCCCGTGAATATACTGAGTCTAACGAAACCGATCGATCGAAATAAGTGAGCGTTCGATCGGTTTTGTCAGAGAAAGGAAGGGTGTGAGTTTCTGAGGAAACCGTTCGATCAGAATTAATTTCAATTGAACGAATTGAGGAAACTGATCGAGCGGTTTGGAACCGATCGATCGGAATGTGGCACCTGAGTAGGGTTGGTTTCTCTGTAAACCGTTCGATTCGTTTGGAATCAAACGATCGGTTTGGATAGATTCAGGATTTGTTTCGAATTTCTTTGTGGACTTTAGGGAGACTTTTGTACATTTCTGTTTTACGTCACTTCTGATGTAGGGACTTGGAAATTGTATATGTTAGGTATGAGAATGATTATGAGCTAAGAAGCTAGCTCGGATTAGGAAGAGTTCGTTTGGACTTCGTGTGAGGTAGGGAAAACTCCTTAACATGTATATCTGATTTCAACTAACATGTGCGTAATGATATGATAAGAGTGTGCATGTGTTTTGGGACTTTGTCTGTATGATAAATATGATTTTCATTCACAGCTTTTAACATGTGAACTTTGTATGCATGAGCACAAAAGGGAAAAGATATGTGTGTATGTGTGCGATGAGAAGTGTGTATGTGACATCAAAAGGACGTAATTATGTGAATGTGACATCAAAAGGATGTGTGTGAACTCTTTGAAAACTTCAAACTATTATAATTACCACAAACTCACGGTGAATAACTATAAGTTAAATTTGCACTTTGATTTAAGGTTATGTGGATACCCAATTGAAACAGCGGGATATCCGTGACTGGTACGGCGGGATATCCGTGCAAATTGTGCTCCGACACGGCGGGATATCAGTTCTTTGGTTTCCAATCTGTGGAAACACTTCGTTCGGCACAAGCCTCCTAATGCGAAGGAGCTTGGACATTTTGTGCAAATGGTTCATGTGAACGACGATGGTGGGTATTCCCATCAGGGGCTCGATGTTATATTGCTCAAGAGACTATTTAAGTGATCAATTTAAGTTCTTCCTTTGAATTGAATTAAGTTTTGTGAAATGGGAACAAACCTTTTGAAATTATGATCAGTGTGGTTTTGAAACATGCATCAGTTATTCATTTTTCCATTTCTATACTTTTCAGTTGTAATTTTCATTAAGGAAAATATGTTTTAAATTATGTCATGAAAGATATGTGAGATGTAAAAGATATGCATGCTATTACTTTTCCCTATTGAGTTATGATGTAGCTCACCCTTCGACTATACGTCACAGGTTCAGAAGTTGTCGCAGGTACCGAGGATCTAGATTTGGTTTGTCGCTGAGCCCCCTTCTGAGGATTTCTTTTAGCGGACATAGATGCGCTTATTTTGAGATTTTGTGTGTAAGGCTTGGTACGTCCAGCCATGTTAAGGTAGAATTGATGTAATATTATGATACGGTATTTCTTTTGCGAATCATCGTTGGGTGACGATGGTTTGTCACTGATGGTTCGGTTTAGTTCTTTTGCTCATGCGATTGGCATGGGATTAGAACCGTCTTTTGGGATCATTTTGTTTAGTTCGTCATTATATAGAAATGGAAATTTATTTTCTTTATGATGACTCTATATATTTAGTTAGACTTTATGCTTTGTTTCCGCTTTGCGTGTGGATGTGCCAAGTATTCGGTGTGGTCCGGGATCGGCCTTTGTGTTGATCTGACAGCACGGGTTTCGGGGTATGGAAATCCGGGCTGTCACAGTTGGTATCAAAGCTTTTTGCTTTAGAGATTTCTGACAAGCCTTAAATGTTTTTATATTTAAGATGTGTCAAAATATAGGGACTTTCTGCTAATGAAACTTTTGGTTTCATATTGCAGAACGTCATGTCTGGTAGAGGAAGGAGCCGACCAAGGGGCGGCCATGGTAAGAACTTGAGGAGTGGGGATAAAATTCCCACAAGTTCAAATAGAGTCCCAATGGGAAGTAGAGAGATTCTAGAAAGCAGTAATCTGGAGAATAGGGACCAGGAAAGAGACCAAAAAAGAAATGAAGAACGAGAAGAAAGACAAAGAATGATGCACACTATGGATACCATGGCGAACCCTATGGCTCAGCAGGCGGTGTTTTTGGCAGCTAATAACGCCAATGACCATCAACAGATGCCACCTACACCTCCAGTTACTCCTACTCCACCACCAATACACTCAGCATTTACAGAGTCTCGGAGGATGCATCCTCCAAATTTTTCAGGGCAAGCAGAACCAATGAAAGCTGAGAATTGGCTTAGTGAGATGGAGAAGCTATTCAGTGTACTTATGTGCACTGAGGACGAGCGAGTTAGGTGGACAGCTTTTATGTTGGATGGAGAGGCAGGCCCGTGGTGGAAGTCTGTGTCTATGACCAAAGCACAAGAGGCTCCAGGCATACTATAGACATGAAATGAATTTGTGGAAGAGTTCAACAAGCAATACTTCCCTAGGGTAGTGCGGAATCAGATGGAGGTGAAATTCCTTCAACTAGAACAAGGGAAGATGTCAGTGAGAGAGTACGGAGTGGAGTTCATGAAACTCGCACATTTTGCTCCTGAGTATGTGGTCTCAGATTTGATGAAGGCCAAGAAATTCCAACGCGACTTAAGGTCGGATATCAAGGGTAGAGTTTTTGCTTTTGAGTTGGAGACATGCGGAGCGGTCATGAGCAAGGCCCTGGTGGTAGAAGAAGATATTGATGACATGTATCGGAGAAGAGATCAACAAGGAAAGGGATGGATCGATCAGAGTAGAGTTGGCAACTACGAGCCGGTGAACAAAAAGTCGCGATTCGTAGCACCTATTCAGAGACAGCCGATTCAGACCAGTTTTCCTAGGCCATCGCAGTCAAATTACTCTAGGCTACCAATGCCTTCGTCTGTGAGACCTATTCGTTATGAGAGTCCTGCTACCACTATTGGAGTATCAGTCACACAGCGTTTCTCTAGGGCAGCATCATCCACCCCTATTGAGACGTGTGACAGGTGTGACAAGTCTCACAAGACATCCGATTGTAGAAGGGATACAGGCGAGTGTTTCAAATGCGGGAGGATGGGGCACATGATCAGAGAGTGTTCAAAGATGCGAAAAGAGAGAACGGCATCAGCTCCTATGCCTAGGTCATTGCAGACTAAGAAGCCTACGGTACAAGAACGAGCGTACGCTGTAACCGCCCAGGATGCCCAGAATAGTAACGATATTATCCAAGGTGAAAACTCTTTTAATTTTAATTATTTCATTCAATTGAATTTTAGATAGAGAAGGTGTATCAATATTAGTAAATAGCTTTTAAATCTAACCTCTTACATGCTTAACTTTTGATGCATAAGTGATCGTGAAGTATGTGTATGAATAGGCACTTTACAAATGTACGGTAAGGGTGGTTTTCTGTGCTATGGAGCAAGAGTGTTGATAGACCCAGGGTCTACCCACTCGTTTATTACGCCTGAGTTTGCGAAAAAAATGGTCGTTCCAAAGGCCTTAGACTTCACTTTGGCAGTGTCAGTCCCAACAGGAAATTTTGTCAGTACCGATATGGTGGGTTGGTCTGTTGTTGTGGCCCTTAGAGATTACGACAGTCATGAATTAGCAGCGGACTTAATCCTATTGGATATGCAAAGATTTGATGTAGGGCATGGATTGGTTATCCATGCATCGCGCAAGTGTCGATTGCCGGAATAAGGTGGTTACCTTTAGACCGAATACGAGATCATTCAGGTTCCTAGGAATGAGATCGACTTTTGTGCCGCTTATCTCCACAGTCAAAGCAAAATGTTTGATAAAGACGGGATGCAGTGGTTACCTAGCGTTTCTGAAAAAGCACAAAGAGGAGAAGAACATCATAACCGAGATTTCGATCGTAAGAGAATTTGAGGATGTTTTCCCAGAAGAATTGTCAAGGTTACCACTGGATAGAGAAGTGCAGTTTGCCATTGACTTAGCACCGGGTACAGAGCCTATCTAAAGCACCATATCGAATGGCTCCAGCTGAATTGAAGGATCAATTACAAGAACTCCTAAATAAAGGATTTGTAAGACCTAGTGTGTCTCCTTGGGGAGCACCGGTCTTGTTTGTGAAGGACGGGTCGATGAGACTACGCATCGACTACCGTCAGCTGAATAAGGTGACTATCAAGAACCGATACCCTTTGCCTAGGATTGATGATATGTTCGATCAGTTACAAGGCGCAAGGTTCTTTTCCAAGATCTATTTGAAATCTGGATATCATCAGGTGCGAGTTAAGGCCGAGGATATACAAAAGACAACATTCAGAACAAGATATGGACACTACAAGTTCTTAGTGATGCCCTTTGGATTGACAAATGCATCGGCGTCATTCATGGACCTGATGAATCGGGTCTTTCAACCACACCTTGATACTTGTGTGGTAGTGTTTGTAGATGACATTCTCATCTACTCGAAAACCAAGAAAGAACATGAAGAGCATTTGAGGATTGCTCTACAAACATTGCGTGAACACCAATTATATGTAAAACCCAGTAAGTGTGAGTTTTGGTTGGAGAAAGCTAGTTTTTTGGGACATGTTGTCTCAAAGGACGGTGTTACCATGGATCCAGCTAAAATAGAGGCAGGAGTGAAATGGGAACAACCAAAGACTATGACTGAGATTCGCAGTTTCCTTGGTCTGGCTGGATATTACAGACGATTCGTAGAAGGATTTTCAAAGATATCTGGACCACTCACTAAAACTTACAAGAAAGAACGTGAGATTTGAATGGACTGAAGAGTGTGAGAAGAGTTTTCAAAACTCAAGAAGAGACTAACTTCAGCTTCAGTGTTGGCTATTCCTTCAGGCAGTGGAAGGTTTGTTGTATATAGGGATGCTTCACACAGTAGTTTAGGTTGTGTGCGCAACCAGAACAAAGAAGGTGATTACTTATCGGTTGAGGCAGCTTGAGGACCACGAGAAGAATTACCCAACACACGACTTGAAACTAGCAACAGTGATATTTGCATTGAAGATATGGAGACATTACTTATACGGAGAGACCTTTGAGATATTCACTGATCATAAGAGCCTCAGATAATTGTTTACGCAGAAAGAGCTCAATATGAAGTAACACAGATGGATGAAATTTCTCAAGGACTATGATTGCTCCATTCAGTATCACCCAGGCAAGGCTAATGTTGTAGCAGATGCACTGAGTAGGAAGAGTTCAACTCTATTATCTAGCCTTGTTATGGGGATTCATAGATGGAAACTGTTAGAGGATCTTTCCTTGTATGACACGAGGATTGAGGTGCAACCTTCAGGGGCCTTGTTGGCCAACATTACAGTTCGACCGACGATCTTTGATCATATTCATGAGTTACAGATGAAAGATTCATAACTGGTGAAGATCAGACAGGGTGTACTTGATGGCACTAGACCAGATTTCTCCATCAAGGAGGATGGATCACTCTTGTTCAGGGGACGTCTATATATACCGGTCGATGCTGATCTTAGGCAGACTATTTTAAACAGAGCCCACAAGTCTAAGTATGCTATTCACCCTGGTAGCACAAAGATGTATCAAGATATGAGGAAAAACTACTGGTGGAGGAGTTTGAAACAGGATGTTACTAAGTATGTGTCAAAGTGTTTAGTATGTCAACAAGTGAAAATAGATCATAGGCATCCGGCAGGTTTATTGCAGCCTCTACCTATACCAGAGTGGAAATGGGAGTCGATCTCTATGGACTTCATAGTGGGATTACCACGGACAGCGAAGCGACACAATGCCATTTGGGTAATCGTTGACCGATTAACCAAGTCAGCTCACTTTCTGCCATACAACACCATGTATACGGCAGGAAGGCTAGTGGAGATGTACATGAAAGAGATAGTTCGATTACATGGTATTCCAATTAGCATTGTTTCGGATCGTGACCCTTTGTATACTTCAAAGTTTTGGCAAAAGTTTCAAGAAGGAATGGGTATACAGTTAGACTTTAGTTCGGCATTCCACCCGCAGACGGATGGACAAACAAAACGGGTGAATCAGATTATAGAAGATATGCTCAAAGCATGTGTGCTTGTGCTTAATTTTTAGGGATCATGGGATCAACACCTACCATTGATCGAGTTTGCATACAATAACAACTTTCAGACGTGTATCGGTATGGCACCATATGAGGCGTTATATGGACGACGGTGTAGATCGCCGATCAATTGGGAAGAGACCAGTGAAAGGTTTGTATTCGAGCAGGAGATACTTGAGAGCACTGCCACTATCGTGCGTGTGATAAGAGAAAGGATCAAATCAGCTCAGAGCAGACAGAAAAGTTATGCCGATATGAAAAGAGCAAGCGTTGATTTTTACGTTGGAAACCACGTGTTCGTTAAGATCTCACCCAGGAAGGCTGTCATGAGATTTGGAAAGCGGAGAAAGTTAAGCCTACGCTATTTGGATCCTTAGAGGTTTTGGGCAGAGTTGGTGAAGTAGCTTACATAATTGGATTACAAAGTTGGTGAAGTAGCTTACACATGAAAGGCACATAATGTCTTTCATGTGTCTATGCTTAGAAAGTATATGAAGGATTCAACTCATGTTTTGGGCGATCAACTGCTTGAGCTGTATGACGATATGTCGATGATAGAAGAGCCAATGCAAATACTTGATTGGAAGGAGCAAATCTTGCGTACGAAGAACATTCCGTTAGTGCTTGTCAAGTGGAGAAATCACCCAGCTGAGGAGGCCACTTGGGAGCGTGAGGTGGAGGTTAGGGAACAATACCCTCAATTGTTCAGTGAGAGTTGAGACGAGTTGTAATTTTGTAAATTTCCTTAATGATAATGAATATGAGATTTTCTATGAAGCTGTAAAGGGATGAACATATTAAGATTGTTTGAGTAGAAGTTTGAAGGATGCAATGAAGTTTGAATGAAAAGCAAAAGGTTTGCTGTTTTCTGTCAAACCGTTCGATCGAAATCGCCAGGACAGTGAGCCAAATTTGGACTGATAGAATGAACTATGAAAACCATTCGATTGATTTGAAACCGTTCAATCTAAATATGAAAACTGTTCGATCGATTTGAAGTTGTTCGATCGATTTGAAGTCGTTCGATCGATTTGAAGCCGTTCGATCAAATTTGTCGACCAGTGCATTTATGAATGGAAACCGAACGAACGATTTCAAAACCGTTCGATCAATTTCGATATTATATATATGGGACGTGCGTTTTTAGTTCAAAAAAAAATTAGAAACTAAGTTTTCTTTTAGGGGGTTTTTCTTGTATTCTGATTTGGAAGACCTTCAGACTCCGATTTAGAGCTTTTGGAGCTCAGATCTTCACAAGGATGAGACCCAATCACTTCAAAAGGTAAACCCTACCCCTTTTTGAGAATTAAATTAGTAATTTCTCGATTTTACCCTAGTCTCTCTTAGTTTTTGGAAAACCCTAGTTCCTTTGGTTTGTTGTGGTTGTAATGGCACCCAAAACTCGACAAACGTCGAAACAACCCCCATCACGACCGGGTTCGTCACAACCACAACCACCACGACCATCAATACCGCAACCACTACAACAGACAGTGCCGCAGCCACCACCCCAACGACGTGAACAACCCACCGAGTGGTGGGCTGAGAAGGATTTTGAAACCAAATGGATTATTGATAAGGTGTTTGCAAACCGTGAGGAGACTGTAAACAACAAATTTGCGTAGGATATAAATCTAGCACAAATCAATCATAACAAATTTTCCCTCGCTAGGAGAGGGTTTTATTGAAAATGGCGGACCTTACACTTCCGGGTATCGCAGTCGATTCCCCGTTAATTATATCAAAATTGAATACCTCTGATTAAAAGCTACTAAAAAATAATAACGTAATTACATCTCTGAAATAAGCAAAACTAAGATTCTAATTCTAAGTCTTCATCGACATCTTCAATCCGTCATGAGATAGATGGATAGCAAACTATCTTCATCGCAGATTTGAGAAATATGAAATAAGGGACGACGAATGGGAGAACCCCTCCTCCAAAAGCAGGGTCCATTTGATCGAAAAGCACGAGTCATTACTGGAGCAAGAAACTCGTGGACGAGTCTTAAAATGAATTCTTGTTCTCTAGTCTCAAAGATGACTTCGAATACCAAATCCATTTTTTTGAGCAAGTGATTATCAGAAGAATTATCACTTTCAGTGATAAAGTATCTAATCATGAGTTAGATATCGTCAAATTCCTTAAAATTTGATGATCATAGATGATTTTATAATGATTTTACTGTTGGATTTTACCAATATCTTAAGATTTGATCAATGCATAGTAAATCTACCGTTGGATCTCGTTACGATCTCACATTATGATCATTTGACTAAAAGTCAATGAATCCACCATTGGATTTGATCAAAATCACAAGATCTGATCAATATGTAATAAATCTACCGTTGGATCTCATTACGATCTCACATTATGATCGTTCGACTAAAAGTCAATGATTCCACCGTTGGATTTTACCATAATCACAAGATCTGATCAATATGCAATAAATCCACCGTTGGATCTCATTACGATCTCACAGTATGATCGTTTGACTAAAAGTCAATGATTCCACCATTGGATTTGACCATAATCACAAGATCTGGTCAATATACAATAAATCTACCGTTGGATCTCATTACGATCTCACATTATGATCGTTTGACTAAAAGTCAACGAGCCCACTGTGAAAGAATTTCCGATCTCGAGGTTAAAGTCCAAACCCTCATTTGAGGGAGTGATGATCCGAACCGCAAGGAAAACTCTAATTATCATAGGTAAATATTTTGGGTATTATAGTTCGAAATCATTCTTCGGGTTCGTGATTACAACCCGTATGAGCATTGAGTTTGTGGTTGTAATCCGAGTGTACTAGGAGCTATGCCCAGGGTCGTACCCACGTGGTTTAACTATTTCTAAGTACGCAAGAGATTGGGTACGAGTCGTAACGCGTAATCTCAAATTTTAACCATAAATCCCACTTAGGAGGAGCCGTAGCTCTTATCCTAAGCGTATCTCCTTTAGGTAAGGGCCGTAGCCCTTATCCTAAAAGTCTTAATCCTAACTTACTCCTCCAGTCCACTTTAAAAGAAAATAAATAAATAAAAAAGAAGAAAAGAATAGTCAGAATCTCGAAGATCACCCTAAAGTCCTTTTTAGAAGAGTCGGAGATATTTTCGGCAGAGCTCTCGTCTCAGAATCTTCGCTATCTCTTGCAATGAGGACGGGTCTACTATTTATAGATTTGAAGTAGCGGTTATAGAAGTTACGATCTTACGGTTCTGTAAGGTTTTCATGAAATGAACGGTTGAGAGAGCTGCGTAAGTTTTCGTCTTCACGCGGATTGAGAAGATTCTTCTCACGTACGTCATTCTTTTCTCATAACCGCCTAGGTGGATTAGTATATTTTCTATCCACCTAGGGTGGATAAATATTTTTCTATCCACCTAGGGTGGATAAGTATTTTCTATCCACCTAGGTGGATAAGTATATTTCTATCCACCTAGGGTGGATAAGTATATTTCTATCTACCTACGGTGGATAAATATTTTTCTAGCCACCTAGGTGGTTAAGTATTTTTCTAGCCACCTAGGTGACTACGTATATTTTCTAACCACCTAGGTGGATAAGTATTTTTCTATCCACCTAGGGTGGATAAGTATATTTCTATCCACCTAGGGTGGATGAGTATTTTTTCTATCCACCTAGGGTGGATAAGTATATTTCTATCCACCTAGAGTGGATAAGTATTTTTCTATCCACCTAGGTGACTACGTATATTTTCTAGCCACCTAGGTGGATAAGTATATTTCTATCCACCTAGGGTGAATAAGTATATTACTAGATAAGTAATTTTTCTATCCACCTATGGTGGATAAGTATATTTCTATCCACCTAGGGCGGATAAGTATTTTTCTAGCCACCTAGGTGACTACGTATATTTTCTAGCCACCTAGGTGGATAAGTATATTTCTATCAACCTAGGGTGGATAAGTATATTTCTATCTACCTAGGGTGGATGAGTATTTTTCTATCCACCTAGGTGGATAAGTATTTTTCTAACCACCTAGGTGACTACGTATATTTTCTAGCCACCTAGGTGGATAAGTATATTTCTATCCACCTAGGGTGGATAAGTATATTTCTATCCACCTATGGTGGATAAGTATTTTTTCTATCCACCTAGGGTGGATAAGTATTTTTCTAGCCACCTAGGTGACTACGTATATTTTCTAGCCACCTAAGTAGATAAGTATATTTCTATCCACCTAGGGTGGATAAGTATTTTTTTTATCCACCTAGGTAAATAAGTATATTTCTATCCACCTAGGGTGGATGAGTATTTTTCTATCCACCTAGGTGACTACGTATATTTTCTAGTCACCTAGGTGGATAAGTATTTTTCTATCCACCTAGGGTGAATAAGTATTTTTCTAGCCACCTAGGTGACTACATATATTTTCTAGCCACCTAGGTGGATAAGTATTTTTTTATCCACCTAGGTGGATAAATATTTTTTTAGCCAGCTAGGTGGCTAGGTATATTTTCCATCCACCTAGGTGGATAAGTATTTTTCCTAGCCAGCTAGGTGACTAAATATATTTTCCTAGCCACCTAGGTGGCTACGTATATTTTTCTAGTGGCTAAGCATAGCTTAGGACTTTAAATCCTATTTAGATTAGGATTTGTTAAAAAAAAACTATAAATAGTCTCTTTCCCTAATTCCTTCTATCTAACTTTTAAGGCTAAGTGGAAGAAAAAAAAAAGTTCTCAATTCCAAAATTTTCGAGTCAACAGAGACACATTGGGCTTTTAGGTACATTACTAGGGTACTCCAACCTTTTAACGAGTACTACTATCCTCATCTTGTCAGGTTATTTTACCAAAATATGTATAACAATAATAAACCGACGACCCTTTCCACCAAAATAGATAACTAAAATTACTAGTTTACCTATTCTGATGTTTCAGACGCCATGGAATGTTATGAGAAGTATTGTAGCGAAATTGAATTGACAGAGCCTTTCCCAACGCGTGTGGACTATAAGATTGTGGCAGAACAAATGACCCAGGGCAGGCTCGGATCTGGTTTAGCAGTCAAGAGAGTGGATTTACCGCGAGAGCTGTGGATGCTCGATACAATTTTCAAATGTAATTTTTACCCGTTGCGGCATAAGACAGAGAGAGTAGGAGAGATCCAAATGGCTTTATTTACTGCGTTTAATGATCGATGGTTTTGTACGCCAAAGGTCATTTTTGAGGGTATGAAATATGCTAGGAAAAAGATGTTAGAGGGGGCGGCAAAACCCATTGACGATATACACTATGCCCGTCTTATTTCCATTATGATCGAGGACTATGCCGGTGATGACACGTATACTCTTTCGAAGAGCGAACCGAAATTGACTGACAATGTGAAGCCCTACACAATGAAGGAATGGAACAAGACCTACAACCGATTGATAAAGAGACTGCGGGATGAAGTGCAAGCGCCACCTGAGCCACAAGACCAAGAACAACCTGATCATGATGCACCAGTTCAAGATGAGCGGTCTGCTACAATTCCTCCCCAGCAGTGTGCTCAGCTGCACCACCACACCCGAGTGCCCCTACATCTACCATTGCCGATGTCTACACTTTGTTGGCTGAGAACACACGCCATATGGCAGAGAGCTATAGTCGGATGAACCGCCGGCTAGACTATCATGATGCCTTGCATGCCGAGGCTATGCGCTTCATGTACCCGATTGATTATTTACAGAGCATGGCGGCAGCTCAGGCGTGGATTCCGGAGGCGTCTAGTTCTGGTGCGGACGGACACGATGTGGGCAAGGACCAGCCGGGCGATGCCGCGGCGTGAGCGATAGTTATGGAGTATATGGTTTTCTTTTTGGTGTTCAAAATATTACTTTTTGAGAATTTTGTAATTTAAAACAGGTAAAATTGGACGTAGGTCCTTTAGAACTATTGTGGCATGGTTGCCACTTCTTGAGGTCTTTAAAATTATTGTGGCATGGTTGCCACCTGACGGTGTAGATAACTTGTTGGATGTGATTGAATGGTAAATTTACTTTTTGCGAAATACTCGAATGTGCATATGATTGTCTTTACAGGATGTGCAAGTTGTGAATGCGCTTGTGTGCAGGTACAATGGCGGGTTAAATTGACCCGCATGGTTTTGTATGTGATGGTGAATAACATCATTTGCTGTGTGATGTGTTTTGTTGTTAATTAGGTGATGGTCTAGCCTTGGCTAGCATTTTTAGATAATTATGACTTGATGAATCCTCGTTAAAGGATTGGATTCTCTAATAGGGGGAAACCATTTGATTATTAGGTGTCTTGTGTCTATAAGTACTTGACTCCATAGGGAGTGACAAACCGGGGGACCCTTAGTCAATTTTCGGGGACAAAAATTCCTAAGGAGGGGAGAATGTAATATCTAGAAAATTGGACCTTTGAACAGTACGTCTCAATGTGCATGCCCGATTAGTCACACACCGAAGAAGATAAAACATTAAAATATTGATGTAAGTTAACCTAGTTGTGGATGAGAAAGAAAAGATTTAAGTGTGTATGAACAATTAGTCAGGTGGCGTATGTACGGTGTATGTGTTTAACACTTGAGTTGGAGACTCTTAAACATAAAAGAAAAAGTGTTGAGAGAAATAAATTCTTTTGCTTGGTTGTTGTGGAGTTATTAAGAACGAGAGAGAAGGGTGGCAAACTTTGAATGCGCATGTTCATAAGCACGGGGAGTTTAGACGGTGCGTGAGATTTCGGATTTCGGATCGTAAAGAATCCGAGGCTCCAATCATGAAACCTAGCCTGAGCTCAGAATAGGGATCAAGAAAATTGATCAACAAAGAGGTAAGAATTATGATTTAGTTGTGTTTGACATGTGTATGGCTAATTGGTTAGCATGTAGGTACACATGTCTAATTAGTTAGCATGTAGGTAAGAATTAAGAAGTAAAGAGGTTAGGCTTTGAGAAAATGAGTTTTTAGATGTTAAAGCCCGTGAATGTGTTGAGTCTGACGAAACCGTTCGATCGAACTAAGTGAATGTTCGATTAGTTTTGTCAGAGAAAGGAAGGGTGTGAGTTTCTAAGGAAACTATTCGATCAGAATTAATTTCGATCGAACGAATTGAGGAAACCGAACGAGCGGTTTGGAACCGATCAATCAGAATGTGGCACCTGAGTAGGGTTGGTTTCTCCGTAAACCGTTCGATCGTTTTGGAACCGATTGAGCGATTTGGGGAAACTGATCGATCAGTTTAGAATCAATCGATCGGTTTGGACAGATTCAAGATTTTGTTTCGAATTTCTTTGTGGAGTTTAGGGAGACTTTGTACCTTTCTGTTTTACGTCACTTCTGACGTAGGGACTTTGAAATTGTATATGTTAGGTATGAGAATGATTATGAGCTAAGAAGCTAGCTCGGATTAGGAAGAGTTCGTTTGGACTTCGTGCGAGATAGGGAAAACTCCTTAACATGAATATCTGAATTCTACTAGCATGTGCGTAATGATATGATAAGAGTGTGCGTGTGTTTTGGGACTTTGTCCGTATGATAAATATGATTTTCATTCACGGCTCTTAACATGTGAACTTTATATGCATGAGCACAAAAGGGAAAAGATATGTGTGTATGTGTGCCATGAGAAGTGTGTATGTACATCAAAAGGGCGTAATTATGTGAATGTGACATCAAAAGGATGTGTATAAGTATGTGTGTGAACTCTTTGAAAACTTCAAACTATTATAATTACCACAAACTCATGGTGAATAATTATAAGTTAAATTTGCACTTTGATTTAAGGTTATGTGGATATCCAACCGACACGGCGGGATATCCGTAACCAGTACGGCGGGATATCCTTACAAATTGTGCTCCAGTACGACGGGATATCCGTTCTTTGGTTTCCAATCTGTGGAAACACTTCGTTCGACACAAGCCTCCTAATACGAAGGAGCTTGGGCATTTTGTGCAAATGGTTCATGTGAATGACGATGGTGGGTATTCTCATTGGGGGCTCGATGCTATATTGCTCGAGAGACTATTTAAGTTATCAATTTAAGTTCTTCCTTTGAATTGAATGAAGGTTTGTGAAATGGGAACAAACCTTTTGAAATTATGACCAGTGTGGTTTTGAAACATGCATCAACTATTCGTTTTGTCCATTTCTATGCTTTTCAGTTGTGATTTTCATTAAGGAAAATATGCTTTGAATTATGTCATGAAATATATGTGAGATGTGAAAGATATGCATGTTATTACTTTTCCCTATTGAGCTATGATGTAGCTCACCCTTCGACTATACGTCATAGGTTCAGAGGTTGCCGTGGGCACCAAGGATCTAGATTTGGAGGACCCTTTGTACGTGCGTTTGGAGGAGACCGAGCCCCCTTCTGAGGATTCTTTTAGCAAACATAACTGTGCTTATTTTGAGATTTTGTGTGTAAGGTTTGGTATGTCCAACCATGTTAAGATAGAATTGATGTCATATTATGATACAGTATTTCTTTTGCGAACCATCCTTGGGTGACGATGGTTTGTCACTGATGGCTCGGTTCGGTTCTTTTGCTCATGCGATTGGCATGGGATTAAAACCGTCTTTTGGGATCATTTTGTTTAGTTCGTCATTATATAAAAATGGAGATTTATTTTCTTTATGATGACTCTATCTGTTTAGTTAAACTTTATGCTTTGTTTCCGCTTTGCATGTGGATGTGCCAAGTGTTCGGTGTGTTCTGGGATCGGCCTTTGTGTCGATCTAATGGCGCGGGTTTCCGGGTGCGAAAATCAGGGCTGTCACAACAACAGTGCCCGACTATAATAAGAAGTAGGCAAGGGTTGGTTAAGGCGTTCTCTTTTAGCGACGGAGCTCAGTTATAGTGAGAAATAGGCAAGGGTTGGCTAGGGCATTCCCTGTAGCGAATAGTAGGCTAGGGCTCCTACATCGACATAAATGTGTACGGGCAAAGAAGGTCCAAAAGCTATGGATGGCTACTTGGAATCTAGGTAATTTAATTGGGAAGAGTGTCGAGCTGATAGATGTCATGAGAACAAGGAAGATTAATGTATTGTGCTTGCAAGTGATAAAGTGGAAAGGTGAGAAGGCTAAGGACCTTGGAGTCAAGCCTTACTACTCAGGGAAGAGTAACTCTTACAACGGGGTAGGCATTATAGTGCATAAAGATTTGAAGGATAAGATTGTTTAGGTTAAGAGAAAGAATGATCGGCTACGATGGTTAAAATCGTTTTAGATAAGGAAATATTATTTGTTATTATTAGTACCTATGCACCCTAAGTTGCACTATATGAAAATGTGAAACGAGAATTTTGAAAATTGATGGACAAAGTAGTACAAGGCATACCCAATAGTGATTGGAGGTGACTTTATATGAAAGGATACATGGAGGATCTGGTTTTGGTGAAAGAATGAGCTGGGGGGAGCTATCCTTGATTTTGCATTAGCTTTTGACTTGGCAATAGTGAATACATTTTGTAAGAAGAAGGATGAGCATCTTGTAACTTTTGAGAATGGGGCATATAGAACACAAATTGATTACTTCTTAATAAGGCAAAGAAAGTGAACAAACACAAAGGATTGCAAGGTCATCCCAATAGAGAAGCCTTACAAGGGAACATAGATTGATAGTTTTGGAAGTTCGAATCAAGAGCCAAGTGACTAAAAAGAATGACAAAGGATCTCCCAAAAATAAAATGGTGGGAATTAAAAAGAGACAACATAACAACCTTTAAAGAGAAAACAAGTTACCAAGAAGTATGGTAGTGTGAGGGGGATCCAAATGAGATGTGGGAACAAATGGCGCAATGCCTTAAACGAGTTGCTAAGGAGGTGCTAGGGGAATCTGAAGGAAGAAAAGGTGCATAAAAAGAAACATGGTGGTGGAATGCAGGCATAAAAAAGTCAATTGTTGAGAAGAAGTGCTTTAAAGAATGACAAAGAACGAGAACTATTGATGATTTTAAAAGATATAAAGTCGCCAAAAGAAAAGCTAACAAAGCCGTGAGTAAAGTTAAGTATGCAGCATACAACAATTACATACTAGACTGGGTACGAAAGAAGGAAAAAAAAAATCTGCATGAAGATTGGAGAGAAGAAATTAGAGATTTCGATCAGGTAAAGTGCATCAGAGACAGAGTTCAAAGGGTCTTGGTGAAAGAGGATGAAATAGAAAATAGATGACAAGAATACTTTAAAGATCTATTAAACACGGAATATATGAACGAAGTGGATCAAAATGAGGAACCAAATCAAGGGATGATTAATGAAATATCGACAGCTAAGTAAAAGCAACCTCAGAAAAGTTGAAGAAAAGAAGAGCAATAGTACCAGATGGAATAGACACAGAAGTTTGGATTGTGTTGGGAGAGAATGGACGAAATTGATTGACTAAATTATTCAATAAGATACTACAAATGAAGAAAATGTCTGAGGACTGGAGGACGAACATTGTGGTCCCTTTCTATAAGGGCAAAAGAGATATTCAAAATCGTGTCAATTATCGAGGCATTAAACTAATGAGCCAAACTATGAAACTATGGGAGAGAATAATAGAACAATGACTAAGGCAAGAATCAAATGAATCAGAGAACCCCTTTGGATTTATGCCTGGAAGATTGACAACGGAAGTTATTTTCCTATTGAGGCAACTTAT
Source organism: Chloranthus sessilifolius (assembly GCA_021018995.1). Taxonomy (NCBI): domain Eukaryota; kingdom Viridiplantae; phylum Streptophyta; class Magnoliopsida; order Chloranthales; family Chloranthaceae; genus Chloranthus; species Chloranthus sessilifolius. The sequence goes on from CM037591.1 coordinate 74,920,908, forward strand.
AGAGAAGTTTAGAGAGAGAAGGAAAAAACCTATATGTGGTATTTAGTGATTTAGAAAAGACTTATGATAGAGTGGAGAAGTTCAGAAATAGAAGGAACAAACATATATGGTATTTAGTGATTTAGAGAAAGCTTATGATAGAGTGCCAAGGCAAATTATCTGGTGGACCCTGAGGAGAGAAATGCATCCCAAACTTATATATTAATATTATCTATGACAGGGTGGCAACCAACGTTAGAATGACACGGGGAGAGACGAGTGGGTTCCCTGTCGGAGTTGGGCTGCACCGAGGATTTGCCTTGAGCCCTTATTTCTTTGCCCTAGTCATAGATGCGTTAACCATAGACATATAAGAAGAGATTCCATGGTGCACGTTATTTGCAGATGACGTAGAATTAATTGCCCAAACAAGGAAAGAGGTAAATGATAAGCTAAAATCATGGAGAAAACCTTTGGAATCAAGGGATTTGAAATTAGCATAACAAAGACAAAATATATAGAGTGCAATTTTAGTGAACAAGACAGCCTGAAAGGAGGATTTAGTTAAAATAGAAGATCATTTAGTGCCACATTGCCCTAGATTTCGCTATTTACGCTCTACTTTACAATTAAATGGTGAATTTGAAGAGGACATCTCATATAAGTTAATGAAGCTTGGATGAAATGGAGGCAAGGAAGCGGAGTATCGTGCAACCCAGGAGTTCCCTTAGATTGAAGGGGCCTTTTTATATGACGGTTGTTAGACCACCAAATTATATGGGGCAGAATGTTGGGCCACAAATAAGCGAGAAGAAGATAAAGTACCATGGTTCAAAAACACAAAAATCAACTTGACTCGGAAGTCAACCAAGTAGAGTTAACTCGCAAACACGCTTCGACTTGAATTATTTAATAAATATTTATATATATATATGAAAAATTAATAAAAACTTTTAAAAAATATTTAATAAAAAAATACACATTAGATTCCTGCAATGGACATGTTGCTTATAAATTCCATGTACTACAGAAATATTATAACATTACATGTGCACATAGGGCAAAAAAGAAAACATGCACAATTTGTTATATTTAATTTGTCCAAGTGATGGAACATCTACAATTTTTACTTTGTAATTTTTTACTATATAGTGCCAACTGCCAAAAGTGCCAAGTGGCACAGTTTTTGCCTATTTAATTTTTCCAAGTGGTAGAGCATGTTAACACCTCACACAACCAAAAAATGTCCTTTTTAATTCAGTAATTAAAGAAAGGTCCAGGGGAGTCCGAACAGAAAACCTAATGAGATTAACTAAATGGTACCATCACTTAGTTAAAAGTTAAAAAATCAGCACCAATTTCCAAAGATAATTAGATTTTTTGTCCAAACTAGCCCTAAGCCACTTAAACAAGTTGGTTTTGGCACAAAAAAATGCAATGATATGGCTGAAAATGTTGGACGGTGGAAACCATGGAAACCAAATAGGTGGTGGTGAATGGTGATACACCGTGATTCAAAGTGAATCGTTAAAGGTTAAGGCTTGAGCTGCAAAATAAATAAAAAAATGCCAATTACTGGCTTATAGATTCTTCTTCTCTAACCCTTGGAGTTACGATTTTTATTTTCTCCGGACAAAGACGAGAGAGAAGTTGTTGTAATTCTTCTTCTCTAACTTTTAAAGTTAGGGTTTTTATTTTCTCTGGAGGTTAGAGCCAAGAAAGAGAGACGAGAATTGGTTGTAGTTCTTTTTCTCTAACTTTTAGAATTAGGGTTATTTCCTCGTGAGTTTAGAGTCAAACGAAGTGGTTGTAGTTGAGAGACTCGAGAGAAATGAGATGGGTTGTAGATTGTTTTATATTGAAAACTGTTTTACTAAAAAGCCATTTAAAATTTTAATAAACCCCCTATCCTTTGCTATTAACTGAGATAAGTCGACTCGCCGAGTCAACAAACTCAATCGATTGTTTGAGTTGAGCCGGCAAGCCGATCGAGTTTTAACCATTAATAAAGTGGTCAACATGAAAATTGGTCGAGTTGACTCGACCGAGTTCTGAGTTGACACGACGAGTTTCTAAACCATGTAGAGTACATGTGGCCCAGAAACGAAAGGATAACATTCAGAACGAGTACATATGAAAAAATGTCAGAGTGATACCTATAAAGGAAAAATTACAGGATGTCGATTGAGGTGGGTTGGACATGTTCATTGGAGGCACAAAGCAGGCCCTGTACGAAGGGTTGAAACGATACAAGCACAATGAAGAAGAAGAACAGTGAAGACCTGGAGGGAAGCTGTAAAAAGGGATTTGAAGGGTTGCAAAGTCATAGAGAGCTTAGCGCAAATCAGATTCGAGAAATGGGACTCACAAAGCCAACCCCAAATATATCGGATAAGGCTATGACGACGATGATGATGATGATGTTTCAGTATTAAGTAACCTTGTCTTCATCGCTAATAACAATAATTCACTACTTATTCAAAGTTGAGGGCCCAAGTGTAATGAGGTATAGTAAATACCTCAATTGACATTATGTCAAATTTACACGGACCTTACTCATCATAGCATCCCATTCTAACATGAGTTGTGAGGCATGTGAAAACAAGAGATTGAGGTAATATGGCATTATCAGAATAACATGAATGAAAAAAATAACCAATCACCAAAATACTAATGAGAGAAACAATCTCATATCATGAGTGCAAGTGTTTAGATAGGTTGTTTATAGCAATCAAACAATCACAATAATTTGGTTTCCAATTACGTGTAACCCCAGTGTGATCAATCAAAACGTTGGGTTAATAAACATTTAATACATATAACAAGAAATAGATAGTTCAAGCTAGTAGCATCAACTAACAAATATCATGGATGAATATCACTGTAGAAAAACATAATGAAAAAAATGGAAGCGTACCAAAGCAATTTGTTGTCCCTGCTTCGGATGTCGAGGCACGATAATAGTAACTATGTTCGGGTACATTTTCATTAGTTCTCTGTGGACCCAAATTATGACTGCAATTCACAAACTTACATATTTTAATAATATTGCTACTTTGTCAAGTCCCAGCAAACTTTAATGGAAACTACATAGCCTACACAATGGTAAAAAAAATTCTTAAACCTCGACAATAAATTGTACATGGGGTTGCGAGGAATTTGTATTAGGCCAAAGGAATTCATTTCTCCTCTAAAGGATTTGATAGGAATGTAGAAGCCAGGGATCCAACCCTTGCTCTAATATCATGTTAGAAAGACCAAAAACACAAACAAATAGAAGATAAACAAATATTTTATTTGAAACAGATGTTACTGTATCTTAAAAGATTTGGCTCCAATGCAAAAGACGCTACAAAATACCAAGTTCTTTATATGGATTTACATGGGGAACTTTGGACAAGTATCTAATGTCAGATCCGCAAAACACAGAAGAACATTAACAAACGTTATATGTAACAGAAACCATAAAAGATAGAAAATGTTGAGTTTGTATTCTTAATACACCTGGCCTACAACTGAAGGTTGAAGAAAAGAAATATAGTTATAATATAGCCAAAGTACCAGATGCTAACCTTCTTCTTCACCCTTATGTATAGAAGAAGACATCCAAACTGGTCTATAGGCAAGCTCTAGCTGCAGGTCTTCTATCATTCTGCTTTCTTTTTCAGAAACAGCAATATCTCCTACAGCTAAATGAAAAAGAATAGATGCATTAACATATGATGTCAATAAATACAACGGGTCATATATCTACTTCCATAATGTCAAATATTTAGCATATAGAAGGTATATGTGTACTCGTACTCTCATAGTATCCGCTATCGAACACTATAGATATATTTTTCTTTTGACCTTTTTGATAGGCATATAAATACAACGGGTCATATATCTACTTCCGTAATGTCAAATATTTAGCATATAGAAGGCATATGCGTGCTCGTAGTATCCGCTATCGAACACTACAGATATATATTTCTTTTGACCTTTTTGATAGGCATAGTGATGGTCAACAAAACTTCGCCACGACTGATTGCTATATCCAATGAAAATTTTTACTAGTGGGTTGATGAATCGCATTATGGGATTCATTATAGGAAAATAACAACATCTATACATGTGAAGCTTTCACCAAAAGGTTAATCTACAGAAGCATAGAAATCCAAAACAAACCCCTATTTAGGGTTTACAATAGCTTTCACCTAAAGTTACTGCCTAAGGATTCAATTTTCATGGACAAAATGATTAAGCATACCATATTTTAAGTCACCAGCAAAGTTGATAATAAATGGTGGCGCTTGTAGAAGCTGTAAACGGATCGCCTCTAACGTGCTCTGCTACATACAAGATCAGTGGTGGTCCAGCACAAGGCGTAAGATTACAAAAACAATGAACATAAGTCCATACCAATGGAGCAATTAAGGAAAACTTTGAGAGCATCAATGAAATCAAGGGCAGTGCAATTGGTTGCAACCAAAATTTAAAGGATTTGGCAGACATCCGAGCGTTTAATAATCCCACTGCAACCTGAAAAGAACTCAAAAGAGTGAAAACTATGTAGAGTTCATAAGATAAGATAGAGCAGTTGAGAATATAAATCCACAAAAGGAGATGCCAGTTAAAGAAAGAAATGTTAAAGAAAAGAAGCTTATAAAAGAACTAGAGAACAATTAGAAATTATTATTGAATGGTACATGAATTATTATAAGTATTACGTAAGCAACAAAACTAATAAGGATGATCCTTGGAATCATACGGATTTTTAAAAAGGAAGTACCAATCTCTTTGCCATAGGATTATGTGAAAAGGACTGTCATGGATCTCAAAGTTGTATTTGTTCACCCTTTAAATCCATGAAGGTAATATGACGCAGGACAAACGCTAAAATCCTCATATGCGAATTTGGGATTAACTTTAGAATGATTTGAACAGCGGAAATATTCAAAATCAAGCAACACATAAAATTAATTCAATTAAATTAAATAAACAATTAGATTAATCCGTTTTAGCATCTGCATATATGAAAATTTTCTCGATCTAGAAAAACGGCTCCGATGAAGGAACTCAAAATTCGTTCTAGTTTAGGACATCAAGCGATAATTGCAATATCGGATTTGATTCCTCGGAGAATTTGAAGGAGATGAGACTTGAATAAATAGTTCAAAAGGGAAGCTTAATGATATCATGGAATACGATTCTTTTGGGATTTTTGTTCTTTTACCAATGGAAAGAAAGAAAATTAATATCTGATAACTAGAGAAAAGACAAACTAAAAAGATAGATTCTAAGGCTTCACACCAAGGGTTTTCCAAAGCTTCACACCACGGCTGTACGTCGACTTCGCACCAAGTCGCACGAGAAACGATCACTCACTCCTCAAGGTTTGAAGGATTCACCCCCTCGATTGAAAACTTTCCACAAGCTCTCTAGGTTTGCACAAAAGCAACTCTCTTTTTCACTAATCAAAAAACTAATTACATTGTTTATGCTTAAAGACCTTATATAGGAGGTCTTACAATAAAATAAAACCCTAAAACAAATACTAAATAAAAGACAAATAAGCCCCTAAAACTTAAGTTTGAAATAGAAAAAATAAAAAAATTTAAACTAACTAGGCGTGATTTCGATCGATCGAAATTCATATATATGAAATGTCGTCGTCGACATTCGATCGATCAAAATAGGACTTCGACCGATCGAAAATTTCGATTGATCGATCGAATTTGCCATGTGCTCCTTCCTTTCTCCAGAATTTTCATTTTTACGCCTAGTTCTGGTTTTCGCTCCGCTTCTTCTTGGCTGGAAAATTTGTTACGGCTCGAATCTATGGCTCTTGGTCTTGGCGTCCCGCATCATTCTCCCCGGGTGGGAAAAACTCATCTCCGATGAGTTAGGAAATCCATGGATGGCACACTCTAGAAGCTTCATTCATGGCTTACCTTTCCACGTTGTGAGATACTCATGATGTTTACCTCTATTGGCATGGAAGCTTGGAAATTCAATAACCTCCTCATTCGACCTTTTCTCATGTTGCACAGGTATGGTACGGGATAGAAAATGGGACAATGGGGGTGGTTCGATTGGATGCTTAAGAAAGAATGGATCAAAGGGCGGGGTAGTGGGATCAAGAATAGGCGTAAGATCCGTTATGGCAACTATCGGATGGTTGCCCTTGTTTAAAGGAAGATCGAGATCTCCATCATTACCCTTTTCTGAGATTGGGAAGTATTCCACATGCTCAGAACAATCAGGAACTAACACAAAACTGTTAGTATCAAATTCATTAAATATAGTCAATGTGTTAATCCGATCATGCGTATTTTTAGTGCTCAATAAATTCATATTGTTAATCCCATACAGATCAGAATGATGATGTGATCTTACCAACTCTAATGACTCACTTGAGATGGACACATTATCAACACCGTCCTCGACAATGGACACACCGTCCTCGACAATGGACACACCGTCCTCGGCAATGACTCACTTGAGATGGACACATTATCAACACCGTCCTCGACAATGGGAATTGTCCTAATGCAACCTATGGCTCTGACCAGAACCTCACCTTCCTCATCACTTAGAGTGTTACATGGTTCGTATACTTCTTCGGGTATCTCGTCGATGTCTTTCTCAGTATGCTCCTGAATGATCAAGGTCTGACCCTTCCTAGGACATTGGGATGCAAAGTGACCAAAACCTTGGCACTTATAACATTGCTGCGGAGCACGTTTAGAACTCTCGACCATTGGTCCCTTTCCTTTGTCAACTTGAGGAATTATGAATTTTGAAGATTGACTGAAGGCATTATTTTCCTTTTTGATAGGATTAGATTGATGCGCAAATTTGGAAGACTTAGATCGGCCATGGCTGGGGGTGTCGAGATACCGTTCTAATTCTTCGACCCTAGCAAAACATTCCTCGAGATCCGCAACGGGATAAGGAATGAGTTCCCTCTGTAACTCTGGGCGAAGACCCATTCGGAATCGGGAGAGAGTAACTTTTGCTGGCTCATCGACATCTGCCTGGATCATTAGGTCTTCAAACCGATCGATGTACTTTGTGACTGGGGAGTCTCCTTGATGCAATGACAGCCACCGATCAAGAATACGTTCATCATATGAAACGGGAACGTATTTTTCGTGCAGTTGGACTTTCATTTCAGCCCACGTGGAATAGCACGAAGGCCCTAGATTTGCCTACGACGCTCCACTCCCAACCGATAAAGTCTGGTTTGACCCATAAGCTTGACTTTCGCAAATCTGACCTTGCGGTCTTCGGACATGGCTTACCACTCAAAATAGTTTTCCATGTTGGCGACCCATTCGAGAAAGACCTTGGGATGTCTTTTCCCATCAAAAGTAGGGGCGTCCATTTTCACATATTTCATGACCTTGTCGTCCAGATTGGTTTGGACCTCAATTCGGGGAGGAACATCTCTCCTACGGTCACGGTTGTTGACTCTATTGTGATTCTCAGCGATGAGCTCATTGATCTCTTTGAAACGAGTCTCTAAAGCCTCATGTCGGGCTTATTGATCAACGATGTGCTCATCCATCCGGGTTTGACTAGCGGTCACCTTAGATGCAAGATCTCTAATCAAGGCCTCTAAGGCACTGGTATCCACGACGGAATTATGCAAGACAAAATATACAAAATTCAAGCGAACCCTAAAATCTATATGACACGGACAACCCTAAACTAAGACTGTGCTTTGATACCAAAACTGACGCGGGACAAACGCTGAAATCCTAATATGTGAATTTGGGATTAACTTTAGAATGATTTGAACAGCAGAAATATTCAAAATCAAGCAACACATAAAATTAATTCAATGAAATTAAATAAACAATTAGATTAATCCGTTTTAGCGTCTGCATGCATGAAAATTTTCCCGATCTAGAAAAACGACTCCGATGAAGGAACTCAAAATCCGTTCTAGTTTAGGGCATCAAGCGATAATTGCAATATCGGATTTGATTCCTCGGAGAATTTGAAGGAGATGAAACTTGAATAAATAGTTCAAAAGGGAAGCTTAATGATATCATGGAATACGATTCTTTTGGGATTTTTGTTCTTTTATCAATGGAAAGAAAGAGAATTAATACCTGATAACTAGAGAAAAGACAAACTAAAAAGATAGATTCCAAGGCTTCACACCAAGGGTTTTCCAAAGGTTCACACCACAGCTGTACATCGACTGCGCACCAAGTCGCACGAGAAACGATCACTCACTCCTCAAGGTTTGAAGGATTCACTCCCTCGATTGAAAACTTTTCACAAACTCTCTAGGGTTTGCACAAAAGCAACTCTCTTTTTCATTAATCAAAAAACTAATTACATTGTTTATGCTTAAAGACATTATATAGGAGGTCTTACAATAAAATAAAACTCTAAAACAAATACTAAATAAAAGACAAATAAGCCCCTAAAACTATGTTCGAAATAGAAAAAATAAAAAAATTTAAACTAACTCGGCGCGATTTCGATCGATCGAAATTGAAATTCGATCAATCGAAATTCATATATATGAAATATCGCCGTCGACATTCGATCGACCGAAATAGGACTTCGATCGATCGAAATTTAAATTCGATCGATCGAATTTGCCATCTTCTCCTTCCTTTCTCTAGAATTTTCATTTTTACGCCTAGTTCTGATTTTCGTTCCGCATCTTCTTGGCTGGAAAATTTGTTGCAGCTCGAATCTACGGCTCTTGATCTTGGCGTCCCGCATCATAATAATCATGGAACTTAGTGGCTAAGAAGCATGTACCTCATTTTAAAAGTGATCGACTCTGGTCAACATCCAGTGGTGATAACAAACTTACCATCCCACTCGTAGACCATGTGGTGCATATTTCTACCAATCCAAGTCGTCCAAGGGGCAGAAGATCATAAGAACTGAACTCAACACCAAAAACACGCCCATCAAAGGCTTCTTACTATTCAATCCAAGCACTTCAATATAGACAATACAGTAGATATGAAAATTGGTCTATATTAAAGTGCCCGGGACCAAATGATTTGAATCCTCCAAAGGGCATTTTTTTTTTCCTGAGTTCAGTTCCTATGATGTTCTGCCACTTTGATGACTCCGAATGGTAAAAATATAAGCCGCATTGCCTTAAAAATTCAACAACTTGGGTTTTATCTAAACTATATGGTTAACTCATATTAAATTTAAAAACAGAGTCCAATGTCCCATTTTCCCAACTAACAATTGTCTTGTCAATTAACATAGAACCACATCTTCAACGCATGAATTTTCATTTCCACTTAGATTCATAAGCAGGAATTCAATAGATAAACAAGTTAAAATACGCTGTTGCGAAAGCATAAGCATGTTCATTTATATGTCAATAACTCTGATGTCTACTTTAGATAGACGGATGTAAACCAACTATCGAACCATAGTTGCCCAATGGGGTACCGGTACTGGTTCGATGTGCTGGAAAAAGTTTCTGGTATGTTTTAATTGGTACACATTTTGGGTACAAAGATACGGAACAGATGACATATATATACGTAGGCAAAATGGCGTATGACTCGAGTCACTTGGTGACTTGAGTGGGAGGATCATCGCCCATATACATATATATGACCCGGCACTTAGTAGCACGACAGTGCAAATAATGACTCAACACTAACTAGCAGGAAACATGAAAATACATCCACGTTTCTTATTGGAACCACGGCTCCCCGCTTAGGAAACAGACTTGTGTAGGAATCGTGGTTCCTATGCATTAGGAAACACAAGTTAAAGTGTTAACCATTACCTTTCTTAGGAAAAAAAACTTAGAGAGTATCCATTCGAGACCTGACCAACTGGCCTTGAGACCTTGCCGATATAGTTTTTTTTGGGCAAATTTGCATTTTCGGCCCTATTATTTTTGGAATTTGCAGAAACGGCCCTATAGTTTCAAAATGTGCAAGATAGGCCGGCTCCAAGGCAAGCCATTTCCACGTCAGCATCGACCTAAATTTTTCGAAATTAGCTATTTATGATTTTTTTTCTTAAATTTTTTCATTATATCTTTATTTGTTATTGCTTTTTTCTCCTCCCTTTTTTCAGTTTCAACGGCAGTAGGTAGCCCAGTGACTGACAACCGAGTACTGGTAGCCTAAAATCTTCATAGCAAATATAAATAAAACACAGAAACATCAGAAATTGTAAGATTGCGGACGCTTTTATAAGATTGTGAGCGCTATCATATCTAAGCGCCACAAGATAGTGCCCGCAAGTGTAAGATAATGGGCGCTATCTTACAATAGTGCCCGCTATTCTATGAAGTGCACGCTATTTTAAGATAGCGTTCGCATTCTTACAATAGCACCCGCTATCTTACAATAGTGTCCGCTATCTTGAGATAGCGTTCGCTAACATAAAATAGCGCCCGCTATCTTACAATTGCGAGGCTAAAGTATCGTAAAATTGGTTAATGTATGACATTATTATCCGCTAATTTCCACTAATTTTGATATTTTATAATTAAATGGATGTTCCCCTTCTTTGCCATTTTGATGGCGTGCGTGTGGGCGATAATACTAACAACGGTGGCCATCAGAGGATTGTCGATATCACAAACAAGATATCATTTGATCAATTTATGCAGAAAATGTACAAGGTCAGTAGGACTCGACCGGAAGAACATTCTGTTATACTATCGGTCTCTTTGTGCATCGGAAAGGAGTTGGTGTTTGTCAAATTATCGGATTCTGATGATCTTGCAAACTTATTCAAAGCATATCATAGTGGTCATGGTGTGATAAATGTTTATATTGAAAATCAGTTGCCACTCCCGTCACAAAAAATTTATCTTCTTTCAAAGCATTTCAACCGTTGCAGGAAACAAATAAGGATCATAAACGTTATGAGGAAAGTGTCAGATTAGGAGATGATGACGGTGCGGAACAAGAACAGTCGATTGAAAATGAAGGAATACGATGTGAAGAGGAGAATATCGATGCACCAATGATATATGACGATGATAGAAATATGAATATAGGATTTCGCT